>OX375823.1:11533193-14033193 GCA_947359405.1 Antitype chi | reverse complement strand
GTGGATGTTGATATTTATAGGGTATATTTATTTTCTACAATTTTTTTAGTTACGTGAGAGCCGTAGTGAACTTTAGACGCTAATCAGTGAAATACGAATTGGAATATTTTAACCAAGTTATTTTTATATTTGTGCTACAAAATTTTGATAAAATGTAAGTATTGTTATTATGTTGTTATAAAATTCAATTATTGATCTAATGATTGTAAAAATAATATTTTTTTTATTATTTTTTTGCTTTCAGTATGGGTCGAGGGTGCGATTTGACTCCAAAAAAAAAATCTGAAATTAAAACCCTACTGCAGCATACCAGTCATTTCCAAAGGAAAATAGCAGACATTGCTGGTGTTTCTAAGTCTGCAGTCAATAAAATAAAAATTAAATTGGACCTAAATCAGCCAATTTTGCCTAAGAAAAAAGGCAATTGCGGCAGAAAACGCATCACTACCCCACGGTCGGATAGGAAAATCAGAGATATCTGTTTGCAAAATAGAAAAATAGTGCTGGACTGTTAACTCAGTTAGTCCAGGAGTTGGGAATACCAGTTTCCAAGAGAACTGTGCAGCGCAGATTGGCAGAGGAAGGCTTGACAGGTCATCGTCCTGTGAAAAAACCACGGCTGACTGATGCAATGAAGAAGAAACGCCTTGCCTGGGCTAGGAAACATCGCCAAAAGACGGTTGAGGACTGGAATAAGGTCAGTTTGCATTATTAGTGGTATTTTACACCATTTAAAATAATAAACAATATTAATTTTTTTTCAGGTGTGTTTCTCGGATGAGTCAACATTCGAGATTCTAGCCGACAAGAGCATCTTCGTCAGGCGACGTCCAGGAGAAAAATACCACCCCGACTGCATCGTGGAGAGGGTAAAACACCCTGTTAAAATAATGGTGTGGTCTGTCATAAGCGCCAAGAGGGTTGGGCGCCTGTACATTGTCCAGGGAACCATGAAACAAGACCAGTACACACAAGTTTTACAAACTCGCCTGTTACCGACACTTGAAGAATGGTTCCCTGATGGTGAGGAATTCATGTTTATGCATGATTCAGCGCCATGCCATAAAGCCAGAAGCGTTACCAAGTTTTTGGCAGACCACAACATTCCAGTTTTACCTTGGCCTGGTAATTCTCCTGACATGAACCCAATAGAAAATTTATGGGAGATTACCAAGGCCGAAATAGCCAAAGAAATGATAACCACCAAGGTCAGGCTGATAGAAAAGCTCATTAATGTTTGGCATCACAACCCTATCATAAAAGAAAGTGCCAAAAAGTGCATAGAAAGCATGCCCAGGCGTATAGAAGCACTAATTGAGGCGAAAGGAAATGTCACTAAGTACTGATCACTACTAAGTAGCATTTCTTTTCGCCTATTTATGTACTTAATTATTATTATTATTTATTTTTTTGTTCTTATTTTACTTCGTCAATAACTGTTTTGTGTAATTAAAGCTTTTATCATTAAAAAAATGTGTTTTTCTAATTAATTTAAGACTCATACTTTACAAATTATAAGAAATCGTGACTGTCCCTAATAATATGGCAACCCACTGTATAATCTGCCCGTCAAATTGTGAACTGGTATAAAGACGGATAGTATCTTGCGCTATTACTAAATAGTCAAGTAACTGTCACTAACTTGGACCTAGCGCTCGCCGGCCGCTGCCGCGGCACCGGTCGCTTCGCTCGTTCGGCTCGCGCGCGGTTGGTCGCAGTTCTAACCTATTCGGGCGGTAAGCAGTATGGTGCAGTTCACAATTTATTGACAGTTTATAATCTCGCGAGATAGATTATAAACTAACGATGTTCACAATCTTACGGTGACATATATAACTTTCACTACTGTCATCACGCGCTAATCTTCCTCCACCAACCTAAGCCTTGAAACTATTGTATAAAACTTTTACACCACAGGAACCAGACAGACGTCACCAAAATTTTGTTCTTACAACTTTTGTATACATTCCTAATCACCGTGTCTTACGCAGGAATCAACAGGATTATACGGGTCTAGTAATCCAGGGATACTCGGACCAACTGGTGAGAGGGGTCCAATGGGCATGCCGGGTCCTCAAGGAGAGAGAGGATATCAAGGGAATAAGGGCGAGAGGGGATTACACGGCCCTAAGGGTGACAAAGGCGAAAGGGTGAGTGTTATCTAAATATGATCTTGTGTACTAAGAGATGATTCAAGTGACGTCACGATTTGTTTTAAGGCCTACAAAGTTTTTTTTAATGTGTTATCCAATGTGATGACGGATTTGAAATCTTTGCGTGCTCGTCACAATGTTATATTTTGTGTTACAGAAATAATGAATGTAGAAATTACCAATATCGAAAAATGTAAACTCCCGTACCTACTGATGTATTTGTCGAACAGATTAAAATTGTTTCACTCTGTTAGCTTATAAACTGTCATCAGAAAAACTAATAACGATGAAATCAATTTTATCTGCACTTAAAATATTGAGAATATTCGTTTATTTGCATTTTCATTTCAATGAAATCGTTAATCCCTAAAGCATTTAGCACTAAATTGGTACGATTAATCGTATTGTGTAAAGCAGCTTATATTGTAGGAAGTATTCTGTGTTAGTTTATACATATTCACGGAATTAGAGATGTGAATATAGAATATTAATAACCGGATTAGGACGGCTTATTTAATAATGATTAATTAGTTACCTTTGTGAAGTGGAGAGATACTTACTATGCTGTGAATTGTAACTAAGTTTACAACGAACATTTAACTTTATTTATTAATCTTTTAGGCTAGTAATTCAAAACATTGTAGGTTGCAAAATACATGCTATTTACAGATTTTTTAGAATGATGGTAGGATAGATACCAGTAGTGTTAAACGAAGTTTTCAGCTGCCAAAGACCCGTGGTAACTGTGTGGTGCAATTTTTTTGGACTTTTTAAAATTTTTGGCTTATTCTTGTCCCTATTTAGTTCTACAATCATGGCAGTCAGTCAACTATGAGCCAATGTGAAGTAAGTAGGGCTTTGCAGAGTATTTTGTTCATTTCGAATCCTCTTTATTTGCATTAGACTTATAAGGGAATTTGATAGGCATATTATTGCAAGCCTTTGAAGTCTTCGTTTGTGGTCAGACTAGGTTAAAGCAAAACACAAAAAACTTCTTTTTTGGCTTATATTTTAACTTTTTTAAAGTGCATCTACGGAAAAGTCATTGTATATGTTACCGGCCAAACTAGTTTGTCCTAGGCCAAACAGACTTAATCCTACGCGCTGTCGCAGCCAACTAGCTTAATTAGCCGTTTCGTTAACAGCCTTTGGAAGTAACGCTCGCCGGCCGCTACCGCGGCACCGCTCGCTGCGCTCGCTCGGCTCGCGCCCTTTTGGTCACAGTTCTAACCTAACCTAACCCATTTAATCATAAACCAGTTTGGCCTAGGACAAACTAGTTTGGCCTGAAATCGGGTTTGGCCGGTAACATGTACAGTTTCATACAGCACTTCAAACATTGACCATTTTCTACAAAATGTTCAAAATTGTAGTTTAATCTAACTACTTTATAGCTTAATCTCTCATTACTTTTCTCGTAGAATAAGTATTTTATATTATCTTGCTCCATAGATGGCTAAAACTTAAATTTTGAACTGTTTTGGAAAAATTGCCAATGTTTGACGTGATATATCTCTGGTTCCATTGGGCCTACAGAGCTACAGTTTAGCTCAAATTGTAGCTATTTCCGTAGGATATACCATAATTCTTTTTATTAATTTCAAAAGCCAACAGAAATCTGAAAATTTCGAGGCTTTTTGTATCTCCACGCAGTTAACACAGGTCTTTCGAAGCTGCAAACTTGATTTAACACTAAAGTGACTGACGTATTAGAATTACGTTCAGTCGAAGTCGGCACTGTAGTTTATTATGTATGTTATTTCACAGTTGAGAGACCAGGAAAATACGTTATTAGTCTAGCTAAGCTTGGCCGACTATCAATCAAAACTTTGCGGTTTACACAAAACTGTGAAAGCTCGAATAAGCCTGATATTTATGTCAAACTAAAACCACCTGAGCTTGCTAACTTACTGAAATGAAATATATAAGAATCCATTTTGTTACCTGCTGAAATTATATTGCTTTACCTTCTTTGCTTATAAGCCATGTAGTTCTCGTGTTCATCCATATTAATTTAATGAAGGGTTCCTTTACAACATGTTACTAAAGAGAACAACATGAAAACAGCCATAGAACTTTACGAGTGTAACTAAATCAAAATAAAATCACACGGGCCCCGTCGCCAAATTAGTAGGTATTCGGATAATAAACTTGGGTCTAACGCAATAAGTGACGGTTTGACCCTCGTAACGTTGCGTTATGTTACCTTCGACCCGTGAGCTCATAACTGTGTTACAGGGCTATGTTGGCCTGAGAGGGCCACATGGCGCGAAGGGAGAGCGGGGGCTACCCGGCCGCGATGGAACACCGGGCCTGCCAGGCTCACACGGACGCCCCGCCGAAAAAGGGGAAAAAGGTACAAACTAACTCAACCATCAAATTTTATGTTACTCTATGACCCATATTTATACTCGGGTAAAGCGTTCGCGAGATTTTTAGGGGCTTATAGTAACGATTTGGAAAATCTTTATTTCTTCGCGCAGTGAACCCTTTGGATTGGTTTTCGAGTGCTTGCACGCAGTTTATTTATTATTGCTGTTACTTTTTACGATCGTCTTGAGAGTTTTGTTTTATTTCTGTATCGGATGTTTTGGCGGTATAATTTTTTTGGGTTGTCCGTAAAGTTAACATATTGAAATAAATGTTTGCGAAATCGGACAGGTGTGTTTTATGGGGTCCATTTGTATAAATTGAAACATTCACGAAAACGGAAACAACATACCTATTTGAATTTTATTTCTTCCTCAAAACTTTTCCCGGAGCAACAATTTCTTCTTATGCAAGTTGAGTCTCAATTTGTACGCATATCCCTAAATGTTTTCCTCGTCCCTGAAGGTATGTTTTACGCTTACTGTAACGAATATATAATATTTAATACATACGTAGGTGCTCGCGGTCTGCCCGGCCCCCCAGGACCTGCTGTCACTGATATATCTGAAAACGCTATATCTACTGACGTCACAAGAACTGGTAAGTCACGTTATAATGGAACCAATCAGTGGTGGAATTAAAGTATATCTTACAGTATTTTCGACAATTTTGATTTGTGAAAAAGTCGTGTTTTTCAAACCAAATAAATGGCAATGAAGGCAGAAAGAAGTATGACGGTGATGATGAGTTTGCAAAATCACTAGTGTATTGAAAATTTAACCTAGCTCTACCAATCAAGGACAATCAAGATTACCTTAAGCATAGTTATATATATAAAATAATACTTAAATGGTAAGACAGTATTTTTATTATCAGTAGTAAGTTAATATGACTAAACTTCATAAATATTAAACTAAGGGAATTTCAATCAACCTTGAACATTAGAATTAATTTTAGTAATACCTTTACAAGGTATCTTGAAAATCAATTAGTTGATTATATTATTTTATGGGACGCATGCCTTGTTGGCGTGCAGCAATTTCTGTAACTAATTGCTTAGTGGTATGATCATAATTTTCAGAGTAGCCTTGCATAGAATCTGATCACTAAAACTCTTTTAAAGTCTGTCAATTTCTTTAGTTACTTTGATTCATATCGACTTAATTACCAAATTGTCGTGTCAATAGTCTAGCTGATTAATTATTTGACAGTCGTATCATTATTTGATTGTTTGTGTAATTTACCCTTGACTGCTCCTACCATGTCACCTTTGCTGTGTAAGAATTTGTTTCTATATCTATATTTATATTGCCTTTACTAGTAACAGCAGTTTTATTTTGAATGTTGATCATGATCTCATTCGCTTCTACATTTACTCAAGTTTATTTTGTAGATTACAAAATGGCCTCTTCTTTATTTAAATGTTTTCTAAATCAATATAATATGCAGTTTAATATTCCCAAAAAAGCGAATCAATTAATTTTCCAAATTCCTAAAAAATATTCTCAACTGTTCTACTTCGGAAATGGTTCACTTGTGTCCATTTAAACTAATTAATAGCTGACACGGCGCCGGACGATTATTAATCAATCTATCAACTGATTAGATCCATTTAATTAATTAATTATTGGACAGTCCTTCTAAACAGTATGTCTAACTATTTTAGATGTATATAGCTATATTATAGACGTACATGTTGTAAGCGTAATTTAATCAGCTGTAGTAAAGGACAAGTTTAATGATATAAGTGGAATCAATGTAAATAGTAATAATTATCACGGTATTGATTGTGATGATCCTGATAATAATTATACTATAGTGTATAATGCAGATCTTAATTATCTCATTAAGAGACGAGAAGAACACGCTCATAATAACGTAAGATAAAGTGAATCAGGAGAATAGAATTTATTTTATTTAATACAGTTTTCTACTTAACCATGACATAAAAGCTGTTGAATACAACAAAGTTGAATATAAGTATAATTATAAAAGACCCCAGAACCACCATTTCAATTTAATAACAAACCGAAGAGAGCAAGAAAACGTTCATATCTTTTTCTCAAATAATGTGTTCAAATAATTAAGGAAGCCTTTTCTCGGCAGTTAACAATTTTAAGGCTGCTCTTGATGTTATATGCCTCCAGTGGATGTCTATTTTAAGATGTGGCCGTTGTCATGACATTAAAATATGTCAGTCTGACGTGTTAGAGTAAATGGAAATTACATAAGACATCGCATTTTCAACTATAGTTACTCCTTTTGAAGTTGGACTTCTGAATTCAATGAAAGTTTAGATTGGTTTACCTCTTTGATAACTGAATGATTAGTGTATATGTTACCGGCCGATTAAATGGGTTAGGCTAGGTTAGGTTAGAACTGTGACCAAAAGCGCGCGAGCCGAGCGAGCGAAGCGAGCGGCGGCGCCGCGGTAGCGGCCGGCGAGCGTTACTTCCAAAGGCTGTTAACGAAATGGCTAATTAAGCAAGTTGGCTGCGACATATCACGCGTAGGATAAGCCTGTTTGGCCTGAAATTGGGTTTGGCCGGTAACATATACATATTTGTGAGAGTTATGTGCAGCTTACCTTGTTTTGGTCATAGGGTGTATAGATATTTTGGGACAAAATGTTTGCTTTGTTTTGGTAATATCATCATTTTCTGCGCAGCCTTTTCCCAACTATGTTGTGGTCGGCTTCCAGTCTAACCAGATACAGCTAAATACCAGTATTTTGGTAATATTAATTGTATTATAATTATGTATTACGGTGAATGTGGAACAAAGGTGGTTTACAAAAAATGGTTACTTGTCTGTGCGAACAGCTTTTTGGGGCTGACTTACATACTTATAAGAAGAATACCCATTTAACTGAACCAATCGTAATTGATAACGTAACGCAATATGAGCTCGATCCACACTATCCCCGGGATAAGCTAATCTATTACGATCGTTAGTCATTAATCATCTTCGTAGGAGAGCATCAGTTTATACTGAATGGCTGGTATTAGCTCGTCTATACCACTGGATCATTTCTAACGGCTAGATCTAGGAGAGCTTAAGGATCACGTCCCAGTATTTAATGTGTAGCTGTAATGGGTTTGAAGATCTCCAATTGCAGTTATTGGAGTGTAAACTTTGAAAATTTTCATTATTTAGACTTAGAATTTTAAACGCTGGTGGGGAATAGAATTTGTCCTGCTTCTTTCCTTTAACATTTTGATTTGTTGGAACGAAGTTCCTTATCGCGCGTTGTGAAAGGGGGCTAGACGGAAAAAAAATCATACGAAAAGTTGTAACGACACTTTTTGCTAAGCTATTGTAAGCCGTGCGGCGTGCGCATGTTTCTCTGTCTGTCTCTCTCTCTCTTATAGAAAGTAAGCCAGATATTTTCATTTCGTCTTTTATATTATTTATAATTTTTTTATTTTGTTTTTTTTTTTAACTTGGTTCCATCCGGGTGTCCTTTGACACCTCTCAAGTTTTTTTTTTATATTGTGTGCCTTTTAGTCTGTGTTAAATAAATGTGTTTTCTTTCTTGTCCTTTTGCTTAAACTCAAAATAAATCGAGATAAGTATAGGAAAATTCAGATTTCAGATGCTTTCACAAAATTATAAGAAAATATGCATGGAAAATAGTAGTCCACTCGAAGCGAGACAATAAAAGTCATGTGAACGGTGGTAAGGGTTCCAGAGTGAATAATCTCTTCATAATTTTTGCAATACCATAATCCCTTGAACCCAATGTAGGTCTAAGGTCTTCACTGATATTTAATGTTATTGGCATGGGAATAGGGTGGCTCATAAAGCAATATACAGATATTATGGGATGGCCTGTTTAAGACAACACTTTACTTTTTTACTCCAAGGTCAAGTTAAGTAAAACAAAAGAAAAAATATACTATTATTATTATTTATTACAGTTAAAGACATCTATATTTCGTATTTATAAATAAATACATAAAAAACACCTATGTAATGCGGTAAAAGACAGAATAAGGTTAACAAAACAGAAAGTATAATGGCAAGTAAGTTTATACGTTTATACATGAGTAATCTGTACTCATCTTACAGACAGAGGTGGTCGGAATGGTGACCTACAACCTGTAACCATGAAATGAACCAGAACACGATCCTAGATGCACTAGCGTAGAAAGTTTTCCTCGGTTATATTAAAAAAAACAACTGTTTCATAGAAGAAGAGTACACAATACCTAAGCGGTCAGAATGTATGGTATAGCAATATTTTTTTTCACAGCTGACTAAAAATTATGACGTTCTGTGTTCAAATTTTTCGACAGTTGTTAAAAAAAAAAATGTTGTACAGACGCCAGCACATCAAGCTACCTCAAACTGTTAAATTTTCCCAATTGAACATGAACTTTATTCACTTGGAATAAAGTTTAAATCTATCAAAAAAAATTGACAGATTGGAGTAACTTGATGTGCTGGCGGCGTCTGTACCATACGGATTCAGAATCATGTAGGTACTGAATCCATGGTAATAGGTTGTGTGTCTATGTATCCCTGTAGGCATTATGTTGTTGTAGTTATAACGCTGTGTTCCAAAGCTCTAATTACAGAATTCTTGTAGCTATATTTACTAAAAAACACCACTTGAAATCTAATTCTCAGCAAAAGTAATCTTATCAAAATTAAAAGACCTCAAACTAGGGCAAGATAACGTCGCGGTCTGAGCACTACAGTTTTAATTATCATAAATAGTGTTGGCTGTCATTCGTGGACTGACACAATTGGTTTTAGTGAATACTGAATGAATTAAAACAGGGCGTGACAGCCGTTCGCTATGTCGTGTCGTAGAAATAGCTTTAGTCCGCAAATGTTTGTGGTAACAATACTTGAAAGCGATTTTGCAACATAGTAAAATGTGAGCTATTTTATTTTATACCTACTAGCTTTTGCTAGTGGCTACACTCGCGTGGAGGGCCAAAATGATCCCACGGGATCTTATTACTGAGATATAAAGTACCTATCTTATGTCTTAATGCAGATTATAAATCACACATTGCGTAAAAACTTCCAAACATATAAAAAATCACTGTTATAATAAGTATTAGTGGGATAGAACAGAATTATATCTATAAATCCTATAAAATTGGTTGTCAAATGTCAAGTATAGTGATTGGTTGCCAAATTCAAATAGAATAGATTAAACTGTCTTAAACTGAGAGATATAATATAGTATATTTTATATCGAGGGACTAAACGAAGCCATAATATACCAATGAAACCGAGGGTATATTAAGTTGGCGTTTAGTCTCGAGGTGCAAACTGTACTTTTCACTTTGAGTGCGAGAAAAATGGTCAATTTAGTACAAACACATTTAATAAATATTACTTATAAAATAAAAATCGCAAAAGATTTTTTTACTTGAAAGCTAAATGTACAATTCGAATTATTTGAAAAACCATGGAACTAAAACTCTCAACATTTTCACAATGAAGATGGTCCACACTCCACAGATAATAGTATATTTACTGGCTGTTTGAGTTTGTCTATGTCACATGAAGGAAATTAAAAAAACTAATTACTTTTCACTCCCTAGATACTAAAGTGGTTACTTTAGTCCCCGCTTCGTAGGGATATTGGCGTACTTTTAGAACATGAGGAGTGAAAAGACAGTTTTTGGCCTGACAAAACTATTTGTGTTTGACATTTAGCTAAAATGGTAACGTATAGACAAGGGCCCATAACCCGAACATCACCTTTCTATTTTAAGAAATAATTAACTACGTCACGCTGTGTGACGTTCACGGAAATTGTACCTTGTTTAGTACAATGCCACACTTAACTGTGCTTCATTTTACGTATTACGGTTTAGCTTAAATATGTTCCATATTGACACGCATACGTTGAACCGTCACATTTACCCGTAATTATGTAAAACAAACGGTACTTCACTCCATCATAACTTCGTACGAAGGCCACGAAAAATAATTACTGTTGAAAACTCATACAAGTAGACAAAACGCTCAAACATTAATTCCTAAGTCACTAATTAAGTTCCTTTCTAATGGAGCTCTGCGAGGAGTAAGTTTGGGAGGGAATTTAGAAGGAATATCTTTTGCTGAGTAGGTGTATCTACATAAAGTGTCAGATTATTTGACATTAGAGATGAAAGAAGAAAAATTAAAACATTGTCCAGTCAGCGTCAATGTTCAAAATGATCTCTTTATCTAAGAAAAATAAACTGTCAGAATGAGATTTGTAGTGTACTGTCTTCATTCTGAAACATTCCTTGTGTCATTGAGTTAATATTTAATTTGCATAGTTGTTTTAGAGCATTTTGAATTTTGTTTTTGAATTTTTTTTATTGACACTGCCTGTATGCGTCTAAAAAAATTTGGCTATGGGGCTTGTGGTTAAGTAATAACAACCAGCAGATCAGGTTAAGCTACGCTTGCCGTCGGTGGTCCGTGGATGGGTGAACATCATTACTTTCCATCATCAGGCATCATTACTTACCAAGACCCCTCCGTGCCTCGGAAAGCACGCTAAGCCGTTGGTCCCGGCTTTCATTCGTGAATCTTTGGCATTCGTTACGGGTCGTCAGAAGCCTAAAAGTCTGACAACCAGTCTTACGATTTGGTATCGTGTTACCCAGTAACTGGGTTTTCGAGGTCAAATAGGTAGTCACTCCGTGCAAAGCACTGGTATTCAGCTGCATACGATTTGACTGGAAGTAGACCCCAACATAGTTGAGAAAAACCTTTCCAAAAAAAAAAACAACCGACTTCCAAAAACTTCCTTCCTTTTTTTTTTGGAAAAAGTTTTAATTTTTCACTTTTTAGTGGTTCACATGTGCTTACCTCTTTACAGCGTACTGGCGTGATGTTATGCTATGAAATGGTGTAAACAATAGACAGACATGAGATTTCAGCAATCCCAGTCCATTTGCTATCATTTATTGAGGAGTTCCGTTGCCTTTCTCCGAAGTTCTTCATCAGATCTTCACCAAATTGAAATGGGACCACTCCGAAAAAGTACTCTTCCAAAAAATATCCAAAAAGCTTCAAGTGTGCCTATAAAATTTGAATAGTTCTCTCTATTTCTGCAGGATCCTATCATCAGGTCCTAACTTGATGATTATGGGACCACCTGGGAAGTATACCCTTTCAAACAAAAATCTAAATTGGTCTAGCCATCTTTGAGTAATCGGGGAACATACATAAAAAAAAGGTTCCGACGATTTTATTACCTCCTCCTTTTTGAAGTCGGTTAAAAATGCTAGGCAGATGACGAGTTTTAACATTTTTACCGTATAGCTTGCTACTTAAAGTCCTTAATTTGATCACTCTGTGGCTTATTAAAAGCAATAATATTATCACACTGATTCCTGAGTAGTACAAACATTATAAGTATAATTTGTTGCCAGACACATAATACAAAGCAATTTGCGTGACATTGAATGAATGGGTTATCGAAAATAGTTTAACTACCATAACTTCTACCTACAACAATTGTAATTATGTCATGTCTGATTATATAGTAACTTAAAATACATACACTCAGTAGCACAAAGACAAATATTAATGCTACATCACACAATGGATCATTCATTACCACTGATGATTTCAATAATTTAATGATTTTGCTCAAAACAACTTTAAGACGCTAATGGTGCTTGCTTTATGCAACAAACACTGTGACGGTTTGCCTCGTTTGTCACTTCATTATTTAGAACCATTAAAATCGAGTCAAATATTGCTCTCTGCAACAAGTTAATGGTAGATTAGTATATAAGGATGGCTTTTAAAGTTAAAGTTCATTTCTGCAACTGGCTGATAGATAACTGTAACGAACCCCTTTCAGGAACTTGTATTTAATAGAATGTATCGATATACTACACGAAATAATGAAGTCGGTACTATGAAACAACATCCTTACTAATATTATAAACGTGAAAGTTTGTAAGTATGGATGGATGGATGTTTGTTGCTCTTTCACGCAAAAACGGCTGAACGGATTTGGATGAAATTTGGCACACAGATAGATTATAATCTAGATTAACACATAGGATACTTTTTATCTCGGTAGTACGTTCCCGCGGGATAATTTCCGACCTCTACGCGGGCGAAGCCGCGGGTGGAAGCTAGTTATATTATAATGTACTAGACTCCGCCCGCGGCTGCGCCCGCGTGGAGGTCGAAAATTATCCCGCAGGAACGTACTACCGGGCTAACAAGTATCCTATGTGTTAATATAGGTTATAATCTATCTGTGTGCCAAATTTCATCCAAATCCGTTCAGCCGTTTTTGCGTGAAAGAGTAACAAACATCCATCCATCCATCCATACTTACAAACTTTCGCGTTTATAATATTAGTAAGGATTTAGCGATTCATTATTTATTTATTTATTTATTTATTTTTATAACAATTGCTTGCTGCACTTACAGTCAGGACCAAAGCGCGCAACAAGCCAACAAAACAATACATTTAACTAAAAAACTTCACACAAACATTTAACATAGATCTACTGCTATACACAAATATATCAATATCTGGCCTCTGAGCAATCAGGGCGTTAAGCAGATTGATCGCCTGGGTTGTGGGAGCATATCGAGCAGTATGAGTGCGCACTGGCGGGGCTGCGAACAGGCACCGCGAGGCACAGGCGCGCGACCGCCGCAGCCGGTCCGGAACAAACAATGAACAGCGAGCTAAGGTAGTCGCGTCATCGATCTTGTTATTCAGTAATAGGTAGTAGTGCATCAGAAGCGCACACTTACGTCTCAGCTCCAATGTGCTTATGCCCACCATTCCCGATACAAACAGAGACGGATACAAATAGGGATAATACCCATACATTTTTTTGTATAGGTAGCGAGCAAACTTTCGTTGGACCCGTTCTATCATAAGCTTGTATTTTTGTTTTTGTTAATACTATGTTTCCCTTCTGAATATGGTGTTAACCCAAATAACGACCTTTCATAAGTTATAACATAAGCTTCTATTTCATGTATTTCGTTACACACTGAATATAAATCAAATAATATTTTCACAGAAGCGGCGCTACTAAAGGGCGGAAAAGGCGACGGCGGAGAGAAAGGAGACAAGGTAATTATAATATGAGAAAATAAAAACGGCTTTAACATCAATCAACATGAATCGTTTTCAACGAAATTATGTTGGTGATTTCTGAGATAAGGATTCTCGAATATGTTTTGCTGTTGCTGATTACTGTGTCTTAACCGTACAGCCGGATTTATTAAATTATTTTAATTAGAAATAAATCTTACTTTGTGTGGAGAAATGTCAAAATAATACGTGTCCATATTTTATGTTTCCCAATAGATGTATAATTATAATAACTAGATTTTATTTATAATTAAAGTATAAACGATTTCCTTAAAACAAAAACCAATACACAACAATCACAAAAAAAAAGCCTAAAAAAATATTTTCCAACAGATACCTAACGTGCCGATACCTAATTCTAAAGTTCAATACTTCATTTAGGGTGAGAAGGGGCTTAGAGGTATGGAAGGCCCCCAAGGCTTTCCGGGCACTGACGGCAAGCCGGGTGAGCGCGGGGATATTGGACCATCCGGCCTACCTGGCACGCAAGGTCCATCGGGTCTAAATGGACCTAAGGGAGATAAAGGGGATGCCGGGCCACCTGGACCTGTCGCATTATCGAGAGATGAAGCGTTAGTGATGACGAAGGTGAGAAATAAAAAATATGTTTTACGGTTTTACGTCATAACATAGCTAAAAAGCACCATATTAGGCAGTACAGAGACCAGCACATCAAGCTACCCCAATCTGTCAATTTTTTTTGATAGATTTTCAACTTTATTTCAAAAGAATAAGGTTCATGTTCAATTGGGAAAATTTTACAGTTTAGGATAGCTTGATGTGCTGGCGTCAGTACCATTGTGCTCTTCAATCTTCATGTTTTTCTCTTTTAAGTGTTCTGTGTGTTTATAAATAAATAAATACACTCTGGAATCCTTTTTTTTTTTGGCTAACAAATATTGTAATACTAAACGGTTAACATTTAGTAACAAACAAATTCTTAAATCAAAGTTCATTCATATGCTCTACGACTAAGAATGGTTAAAGGTTCTGTTACACCTAAACTTCGTATTGTTTCAAATAATAATTTACACAGCACATGATTAATGTTCAAAGCTAAGAGCAAAATCTTGTACCTACATGTTTGTGATCCTATAATAACCAAACATAACCAAGTCTTAACAGCATATATATTTAATATATTTATTTTTTTCTAATCAGGGTGATAAAGGAGATACAGGCCCGCGAGGTAAACGTGGACATCCTGGACCCCCTGGACCTAGGGGACCACCTGGCGTCCCTGGACCTCCAGGGACCCCAGGAAACAATGGGATATCTGGCGATATAGGACTTCCTGGGTGGACGGTGAGAAAGACAAAATTATAATGTGAACTAAAGAATTTGATGTACAGCTGTGTAAACAGAAATTCATCAGAAAGTTTTAAAGGAATTTCTCTGAACTAGACAAGAAGGTCGCCCCGTTTGAATCTACATCATTTCGATCTACTGGTTCAAAAAGATGGAATAGATTCCATTTGTGTATTGCGAATAGTAAAGGCACGTTACCAGAACCAGTTCTGCGAAAATGTAACAATTGTTTATTCCATTCCAGTTAAAACAATATTGAAAAAGATTTTCAAAGTTCCCTTTCAAACCATTACGAATACCAATATTTTTTTTCAGAAATGATTTTAAGTAAGTATTGGCCCAAAAATTCATATTAAATTGTCCTCTGTCCTACATAAACCATAATTACAGTTATACATTTGACAGGGCCCACCCGGTGCCGTCGGGCAGCCAGGCGCTCCCGGGCCGAAAGGGGAAAAAGGAGATCCAGGCGGGACCCCACTTGACTTAGAAAAGGTAATACCATATACCAGGTTAATTGGACGGTTGAAAATGTAAGTTTTTTCCTTCTTTTCTTTCATGAAGAGTGGTACTCGAAATGATACAACTGAAGGCTCGTGTTTGTATAGAATGCTTTCAAACAATTGAATAAACTTCACTATTTTTCTTGGAAATGTTTTGACTTTTCGGTTGAAAGAGTTTAGTTTTAGTTGAACTATACCATATGGAAAATTCTGGCGTAATTACTTCTAGAGAACTGAGTAAGTGAGTAGGGCCTTATGATCGAAATTTGTTATAGTTAAATATTATTCTGACTCTGAGAAACGTTCTTATCATAAATGTTGACTATTGTGTTCAAGTTTGTCTATCCGGTAAAATAATTGGTAGACTCCAGAAGAGAAAACCCGAATAAAAATACTCTGATACAAAACCAACATAGGGGCTAGAATATGCAGTGAAAACTGAGCCCGCATGTGGCTAACAATCCGCTTTTGTTCTGTATTAACTAATACGAGCCTTTGGCTTTGGTAACGTACATCCGTAGCCACTCGGTCTTTTACAGTGGATGACGGAATTTATAGAATACCTTTCTAACACATTTTTGTATTTTCCCCTCTGTAGAAGAATTCATCATTCCTACAAGCTTTACCAGATAAAATAATATCCTCTAACTAATTACGCCGTTGTATGCGTTAAGATGCTCAGACTATGTGGCTTCACATAAATGCTTTTGTATTTCTATTTTATAAAAGCGGACGAACCAAGAGAATCTTTTTAATCTTTTCCAAACATAACATCCCTGTAATACTAAAGTTGCTTTAAACAAAACAGAAAAATCTTGAAAGATTCTCTCCAAGCTTCTCCATGGTTCTTTGAATTGCATTTTTGTGTTGAGCACACTCTTGAAACTAAAGTTTAAGCAAATTGAAATAGTTTTCGAAAACAAATTCAGACCGTACGAGAATATGAAAGCAATAAAATTTTGTACATTAAGGTGAAAGGTGAGAAAGGCGATCGGGGGTACGACGGTACCCCAGGGCCGGCTGGAAAAGATGGACCGCGGGGCCCACCCGGCCCCGCGGGGAGTCCTGCAACTAACATCCAATACATGACAGTACCGGGGCCTCCGGGACCCCCGGGTCCCCCGGGCCCACCCGGTGTTTACCCGAACGAAGTGCCAGATACACTGACCGATAGCCCCGGAATTAATCGGCTCGAACCGACCGGAGGTGAGTAATAGTGTAGCTTTATTGTAAAGTGTAGTAAAACTTTAATGGCTTGAATATTTGTAGTTATTCAAAAAATATTGTTGTAGGAGATTAGAATGCACTGAAGAAAAAATAACAACTTCCACAAAACACCGCATTGAAAATAGTTTTTTTTTCTTTATTTAACAGGTAAACAGCGCGATCCACTACAAATTATAAGAAACTTAAACCATCTGGTACAATACCGCCAGGAGCAGTACGGTACGCAATAGTTTTTCACAAACACTTTTACCGTGAACTAAGTCAGGATTGTTTTGCTTATACACCGGGAACTTTGAAACTCACTGAGTTGAAAAATTCCTATTTACATTTTAATATTGCAAAAAATTGGTTCAAAGTTGAACACAGTCAAGCACTGTTCTTTTAGGGATAGTTTATAAAATAAAATGGCTTTTTTGCAGCATACCGAGATCCTTTGGATCCTCTTGGTGATAATGGTGACTTCGATGATGACGAAGATGGAAGAGCTATTGTTGGGACCATACTATTTAAAACTACAGATTCTTTGATTCGGGTAAGTTGTTTTAATATAAGTAAAAACTTTTACAAGAATAGTTTTGAACGTTGTTTAAGATTTTCCAGGTATTTTGCCGGGACTTTGGTTCTCCTTACATATTGTCACGGTATTGATCGCCAAATACCAAGAAATTTTAAACGTAACTTTTTCCGGCAGCTTGGCACAAACAGTCCCCTGGGCACCTTGGCGTATGTTATCCAAGAACAAGCGTTACTTGTTCGCGTCAACAACGGTTGGCAGTACGTGGCTGTAAGTATCGTGTTACATATTTTGAACCTTTGTCTATAATATAATTATTTTCATGCCTGTTTCGAATGTTTCCAAAAACTGGCTCGATCAACAAATGCACGGTTATGAATTTTAAGCATGTCTCATTATCTACTTGGACAGGTCCACTAAATCTGTGTGGTTCTTTCCTCAAAACACCATTTCAGACACCAATCCACATGGTCTTAACATGATCTGACCAAGATTATATCTGGACTTTAAAGAAGACTGTGGCCTCTGAGTTTGTTTCGGCTTTTCTTCTCCGAGCAGTCAGAGAGGAAACGCCGACATCATTTTGTTAAAAAATATGGTTGACGTGTAAAAGTGTTCGTTCAAACCTACTTACAGAAATAAAATCAATTATCACTTGATTTAATGTGCCATTGCATTGGTCAGTAATAAATAAGTCATGCAGAAAGCGCTTTATTTAATACTTGATGTTATATTTGTCTATTACTATTTCCAATAGTTCGTGTCTCCAATAGTTATTCACTCCCGTCCACTATGCATAACAGAGTGCATCGCTCCTATTGAAATCTATAACAATATCTCCGTATCACTGTCGTATTGATAAGCAAAACAGGCCTGACCGTAGCCATAGCTTCGATACACAAAACCATCGGCCGGGTCTTATACCTACCTTCCCTGTCTATAGGTACGTCTATATGGGTATGCTTCCATTGTTCATCTGGAGTATCACGGTCTTATAGTTGAATATCGTATCAGGTAAGCTGTTCATTGAAATGGGCTCTCTGTGGTGTACACAAAAGTTATTTTGGTTCTATTGACTGTAGATTTTGGTTTTCGTCTATGTTCGTTTAATGAAACACTATAGCTGAATCCAACTAAAGCTAACTAGCTTTTTTTTTCAATATTTACACAAAGTAAAATTAAATTAGCTGGCTATTGCCAAAAGCCAAAAAAGTATTATAAGTGTTGGTAAAGTATTATTTACCCACTTGTTGGGTATTGGTATAGAAAATTAAGAATTAAAAAAAAATGTTTTTTTCATCATTCGATGGACGAAGGTGGCTATGCCCGTAGTTAGTCATTGCACCACGTCAGCCGTTTAATCAACCGCCTCGGCCACGCGTAGATCGCTCAGCTGTTTTTGTAATTTTTTGTAGATCAACTTGGATATAATTACAAATTTTCAACAACCATAACAGTCATTTGGTTCCCTTAATGTTCGTGTAACAGTCTCATTTAAAGTTTAGAAACAAAGTTTAAATGATGAAATATTTTTTTGTTCGAAACAAAATAAATTTGAACTTGTTTGTGTTTGTTTTATTGTATTGGTCTTTGATTTTGGTTTTCGTCTACCTACATACGGTACGGTGAAACCCGTTGGCTAAATCCAACGAAAACTAAGTAATTTTTAAATCTTTAAATTCTAAAACCCCGTATGAATATTTACTTTATTAAAATGGGGTTACTTATCAATAATTTCTCTGCCAATACAGTGAAGTGGGGTGCGTGGTAGTTAATGTAAGGTTGTGGTTAGATAATTTGAAACACCCGGTTTTAACACGACACGTAATGGAATATGAAATAAAATATGGAATTATTAACTAGCTAGAATGAGTACTTCACAGCCATTAGAAGGTTTAAGTAATTGAACAGAATATAATAGCAGTAATTAAAAGCCGTCGCCTCAGTTGAGTTCATCATATTCATAAATAATTTAATGATTTTCTAATTCTGAAAACGTTTAATTAGTCACAGACATTATCTAAACATGGCATCCATCCAGATATTTTGTTTATTGAAACAACGGGCTATTGAATATTCAATCAAAATTGTTTCATAACTTTTGTGCCTCACCCTACCGACCCCGGTGGCCTGTTCATTTGGATTAAAACATTCCCCGTCATCGACGAAAGAAAACTTGATTTCTAAATATTATTACCACGAGATTTCAGACCTTAAATATTCATGAATAATAAAGAAAATTTTCTTTTCCTTACCCTATTGGGAATAAGGAACTCCGCCTTTATTCGGGTCTTGTTATTTGAACGAAACTTATTCGTATTCCCCATGGATATAATTCTGAATGAGTTAACAATTTCACAAATTTCAAAATATTGAAATTTGAATCTTAGCGCCTATGGCTAAAGCTCACATTTAATTGCGGAGAGTACGTTAGTACTCTCCGCAATTAAATGTGAGCTTTACACAGTCACAGAAGACAAGTATTCTTGTTAAAGAATACTTGTCTTCTGTGACTGTATGATGAAAGTCTCAGCGATATCTACTCTTGAAGCTTTTGTACCAGTGTTTTGCTTCAACATGAATTTTATCGTTGACTGACAAACATAACAAAAACATAAAATCTACCTATACTAGACAGTCTTTTATGCTATATGTAATTCTTTGTTCAGATGGGCTCCTTACTGGCTATCCATACGCCACCAGCTGGAGGTCCAACTCGGACACCTTTGCAGAACATTCTAGAAACTTCCAGTTTAGTACATCATAAGAATCCAGCTGTAGAAGGACCTGTGGTAAGTTTAAATTTATAATATTATCACTTGTTTAACTTCCACCAGACGTAGAAAAATATATATAACATAAAAATTATCTTATCAGGACTTTAAAAAAATGCAAAATAAAGTTGATCTTCCAGTGAAAAGCTGCACTAAAAAGCCAGCGTTATGCCAAATACTCGGTTGTATATTGCTGAAGGAAATTGATGATTAAACACTTTTACAACCTTGACCTTTCTAACCTGACTTTTACAACAGTTGCTAGCCTGAAAACATCTCAAGGCATAAAAGAAATAATCTTTTTGCACTTTGCGAAACCATTTTTTGTTCTGGTGACATTAATAATTTTCAAGTCCTGACAAGATTTTTTCTGTGAATACTAGATTTTCTTTGAGGCTAATGGAATCGCTGTTGATTCAGGGAATGAATTTATAGAATAAAGTCGCCAACGTTTTAGATGAGAAATCCGTTTTATAAATTAATGTGATATCCTTGTGAACCTTAACTAAATCTACCTTTTAGACTTTCAATTGTTTTTTTTCTTCTTAGTTACGCCTAGCAGCTTTAAATGAGCCACATACAGGTGATATGCATGGTGTCAGTAGCAGTAATTACGAATGTCGAAGACAATCTCAAAGAGCCAACATGGATGGCACTTTCAGAGCCTTCATATCATCAAGGTAAGAGATCGATTTATAGCTATCAGAATATACAAGAAGAATCAAAGGTTAAAAGGCTCTTAATTCGGGTCAAAAGTAGAGAATGGTATTTTTATCTATGTTTTTGCTAAAGTAAATAATTTTCAGATAAGTTGTATGGTAATCTGTTGGGTCGCTCATGTCAATTCAAACTAGCTTCTGTCCACTATTCTGAAAACTTGGAAATATACATTTGGTTTTAGCTTTTAACAGGTTCTACAATATTTTTCTTTTCCTCAGGGTTCAAACAATAGACTCTATTGTAAGTTGGGTAGACAGAGAGATACCAGTAGTGAATACCAGAGGCGATGTGCTCTTCAACTCTTGGGGAGAGATGTTCGATGGCTCAGGAGCGCTCTTCGCTCACGCACCCAGGATCTACAGCTTCAGTGGACAGAACGTTCTCATGGATCCTGGATGGTATGTTTTCCTTTTTAAAACAATGTCAAGGTCTTTTTTGTTTTCTCATGATTTTAATTTAGTCTATACACTTCATTATTTTATGAAGAGTTACTATTTATAGTAAAGTCGAAATTTAAACGCAATCAATTAATGTTAACCCGAAATTGTCATTGTATCAATACCAAAATCGACCGCGTATATATGTAGTGTCACTTTTGATACCCCGGTTAGTGCCAGTACGTATATTAATATGAATAAGTAAAACGCTGAAGCCTGTTTGTTTAGTAACGAAACTGTTGACACTGATTGTCGAAAAACACTATGACGAATTGAATACGAAAGCACATTGGAGAATGAAAGGAGTTTTGTCTTCATCATGCCTAGAAATAAGCTGCCTTATTTTCTCTGGCAATTTAGAAACGACTGGCGGTACGAGTACTTACCGTATTTCAATCTTTGAACCCAATACACTCAAGCTAGCCAAGGTTGGGATATTGTATTGCCTTTGCTTCAAGAAATGAAAGTGTAAACGGTTCAGGTTTCTTGGTATTGCCGAGTCTTGGATTGGTTTCATTGGCATCTTATTGGCTTTCTCACCTTCGTTGATTTTATTTGTATTTATTATACAATTTACAAGTAACCGAATATACAGTAACAGATTGGGTTACTTGTAAATTGTATCGGAATCTCAAATTCTACAACGAATCTTGATTCAAAACTGGGCAATGCTTTTCGAAACATTTTTGATTTTTCAACAACTCTTCAGCTTACTAGAATTTTGATTTGCAATCAAACATTAGTTCTTGGAGTGTTCAATATCGATGCCAAAAATCCTTAAAGTGTTCGTCTACCGAGCAGATATTCTAATTAAAAATAAGCGTTAGTCCCAAAGAGGGGCGCCCTATCAATTTATTCAATCTCTACGCAGATAATCCTTGTAATCCCACCAAAGAAATATGTACTTAGGAATGGGTGATTAGAGTTTCCAGACAATGTTTTACCGACAGGCAGTTCATTATAAAGTTGTTGTATTGTAGACTGTGACATTGACGTTTAATTTACCCAAAACAGAGAATTGGTATTTATATAACCTAAACAAAGAGTGGATTCTAGGCCACAAGAGACAATTAATGAAGTTTAGTCTACTAATTGCCCTGGCATTGCTTATGAAGACAAAAGTTTGTTGCGAGTTTTGTAATTAGAAACATTCCTTAATTATAATTCAGTCATTCTTTTTAGTTTACCCTACACGTTGCTCTGTAATAATCGAATACAACAGAATTCTTTTACGTAATATCGTATTATTTAAAGGTTTCATCAATAACTTCGTAATATTTAACAAGCCTTATTCCACCAGTGTTATGAAATCTGAAGCTTATCGAATTTGTGTTACATACTCATAATATTTACGTTCATATTGCGTCTAATAAAACCAATATCTCCAAAAGCATCTCCGACATTACGATCTACTTTGGCTGCGACTGTTTTCTAATGTTCGTTATCCATTGCTCTTTAGGCCTACTAAAGCCGTGTGGCACGGCGCTAATCCGAATGGTGAGCCAGCAATGGACGCATACTGTGACGCTTGGCACAGCAGTAATCCGGACAAGTTTGGACTCGCGTCTTCGCTTCACTCCAATAAGCTTTTAGACCAAGAAACGTGAGTGGTTTGGATATTTTTTTGTGGAAACTGTTTGAAGTACTATGAAGAATTTCAGAAATTCTTATTTTTGTAATTTGCCTTGTGTTCATCAATGTAAGGGTTAAAAAAATCACGAAAGCTTTCATAAATGTATCCCAAGGCAAAGAACTCATATGTCTGACTTTGTGTGTTTGAGCAAAAAAAAAAATTTTGTTTTGATCTGGGTTAGTTAATATCATGTACAAAATATCATTCACTTTAACCCTTTGGGGTACTACATTTTTACTAGTCTAAAAAATATAATATTTTCTTCTTTTCACAGATATTCGTGCAGTAGTAGATTAATAGTTTTATGCGTGGAAGCAACGCCAGTAGATACAGTTAGAAGAAAAAAACGATCCAAGTAAGTAAACACTCATGTTTTAAAAACTTTTCCCACTATTTGAACAAAATCTCCATAATGTTTGCAGCTTGGTAAAGTAAACTTTTACTGCAGAATTTCATTTTTTATTCAGTATTAAAATAATATTCACTTTGTATTTTCAAGAATTTCTTTATTATAAAAACTGCCTCATATTTCTTCAGATTTACGTAAAGAAGTCTGGTCTGTTATTTTTCCATTTCTATCCTTGTTGGGTATTTTAGTAACTAGTATGCCAACATCAACATTAAAATGTAAATTATGATGTTATCTGTACGCAACACACGCCCCTTCCAACTGTGACACTGGTCCATTACACACGTAACATTACTTGTGCGCTGATTTATTCATTCTTCCTCCAACCAATGCTAGCAACACCTCACCAGCACCCACTAGACACATTACGCTGCACTATTCTATCTATAATATCCATACCCGGATGGTTTCCGAGGTTCTCAGATAAGCTATGAATAGCTTTTGATGGGACGAACCGCTAGATATATTACTATTCATCGACGTATTTAGGCGAAATTTTGTCTCAATATGTTTATTGTTCTGAAATGCGATGGATGACTACACTAAGACACTATTAACAGTATCGAACTTACTGCTCAATAAACGTTTTGCGCTGTTGGACATTTTGTTACTTAGATCTTCTGATCAGGAGGGGAATCGATGTAGTCCGTTAATAGCACCTCAGCAATCACCAATACGCTAGTTACAAAGATTAAAATCGCGCAAGTGGACACTTGAGAAGCATGAACTCACACATACCGATTACATGGAAATCGTATTCCATGTAATCGGTATGTGTATTCATTGAGTGAGCTGAAGAACACTAATCAAATGACATTTCCAATAAAACAGAAGAAAGACCATATTTTGACGCAGTAGTCCGCAATTAACGATTTAAATATTTGGCTAAAAAAGAGGATTTTTCCAGAATTTTTTTGAAAAAAAAAAATTGTATTTTTCTCACAACACCATGTTTCGACGCGGTAGGACAAATCAAACGATTAAAATATTTTTTAAGTTGTTAAATATTTTCTAAAAAACTGTTTTTTTTTTTCTCACAGGTATCGCAACGCATCAGAGAAGATTCAATTTTTAAACGATATCGACGAAAGAAACGAAACTAGGCGGAAGTTATAGACATTGATTAGCTATTTTTTTAGAACTTAAGTGAAAAAAATGTGAAGACTGTAAATAAATTGTATGTAGATAAATAAGTTTTCGTAAAGCAATGATTCCAGTGGAACATATCGACAATACATCTCAAATAAAATGAACGATGCTATTTGCTTTAGGTAATGTTTTTTTCTGATTGCAGTGGTGCGATGTACTGTCTTCTTGTACCAGCAAGTTGTATTTTACTTTTAAACTACTTAGCTTTTTGATGACATAAAAAAATCGATCAGCCAAAAAAAAATATTGAAACTACTATCAGCGTCACTGCATTTGAGAAAAGCATGATTCCTTTTTCAGTTCAATAATACTTCCGTAGATTTGTAAATAACAGGTTCAAATAATTATGTCTCTATCTAAATAAATATCAAATGTAAATACATTTCTACATTTTTCTGAATAATTTTATTAAAAATTCGTTTATACAAAACTTTTTAAATATAATTTTTATCGTAAATTGTATAATTGTTTCTCTTAACATTTTTAAAATTGTATGGAATGAATAAATTAATTCTAAATGTGTTGTTTTATAATTAATAAGTTTTAATAACGGCCTCCTTCTTAGAAGCCTAATTTATGAATTATAAATGTAATTAAAATGAAATGTTAATATAATAATAGCTACATTTAGTGTTGTATCTTCTCTGTATATATTTTTTATATATTCATGTTGAGACTGTTCTCATGCTATGTTTAGACAAAGATTTGTAAATATAATAATAATGTATCCTTACGATCCGTCCGTCATCCAAGATATCGACAATGACGTGAAAAACCAAAAGAAAAAATGCACTAATATTTAAATGCCTTCACATAATAATTTCCTTAGTCCCGTTTAAAAAGTTATTTGACCAACGAGGCATCCTTACACCACATATCATTTACCCAATATTTTGTACAAAGTTATACATACTTTTGTCTTAAAACTTTTGGATGCCCAATGCCAACGAAAAGCTAGCATAGTGTGAGAACGGTCTACCTGTGATAAGTCAATATATAAATAAATGTCGACTCTATTATTTAGCTGATAAAGATTATTTTAGTTTATTTCTTAGACGCATCAAATTGTAAGTGTCAAGTGAAACATAACTAATAATTATAAGGACCTTGTAATTTTTCATTGTTATAAAACGAATGCTAGGTAAAATTTTATTGTACTTAATAAGTACAGATTGTTTTGAAAATAAAAGAAGGTTTTTTAATTAAGTTGTTTTTCTTGATATTCTAAAATCATTTGACCTAAATTTACAAAACTTAATGAGGTAAGGAGGTATTTAATTATACATAATTTTGTTATAAATGAAACTTGGCTTGGTTACATTATAACATATTTTTCAACTTCGATTTTTCTGTTTCCCCTAAAAAAACGTTGAACTGAATTGAGGACAACTTTCTCCCTCTTATTACAAAAAGAAGTTTTTATTTACATCAGGTTTAAACCACCAAGCCAGTTTTTTAATTATGAAACCAATATTTGTATAGAAATGCAGTTTTTTTTTACAAAACTGACAACTTACTCCAGTGCAAAGTTGTGACTTTTGAAAAAAAAAGGGGGTAGAGCCCAAAGCGAAATACAGTTTAAATGCAAATACTGGCTCACATCTTTAGGCTAGAAAAAAGTTTGTTTGATTTTTGTTATAAGACGGATTAAGCTTTCCCGTAAACCAACCTACAATAAAACCTTGCAAAATGAAGTAGATATGAAACTCAAACAATTATTCTAAGTAAATAATTGTATGTTACTCAAGTTTATTACAATGTGTTTATGTAAATATGGTTACACACACGCACGCCATTCCTACTTTAGTTAAGTCAGATATGCGATGATAAGGTAAGCAATGAGTTCTAATACTTAACGCACCGCTATGCCATTTCCTTGAACTTCTTCAAGCAATGCAGATTGAAGAGAAACGATTGAATAGACAAAAAAGACATGGAGACGTCAAGCTAACAAGAAAGGTTCACGTATAAGCTGATGAAAGCTTGAGAGTAGTCTGGATTTTTTTTCAACCTTGGTGGTTGTTGGCTTCTTAACCGGACTTGCTTGTGGCTGCCTGAATAGATTAAGGCGTCCAGCCAGGGCTTAAAAACCTAAAACTAAGCAACTACACGCTAAGGGTACCCTCTGTGGGGTACGGACCTCGGCTTTGGGCATCGCTGTGGGGGGACAGCAAGGGACGGGCCTGAATCTGAATTATTATTATCTAGGGACGTATTTTAACCTCCAGTCTCAGCAGCGCGGGCTGGCTCGAGCAAGGGTCGGGGCGTATTTGGTTGGGACGTCGCGGTGAGCCTCGGTGGCGAGAACGGAAGGACGGCGTTCTGTGACGGTGTATTTTGCGTGTGCTGTTGGACTTGCTACTCTCCTGGAGGAGGGTTGCAGCATCGTCGGGAATAGATAGGGTAATACCTCGGTCAGAGAATCTTATACTAATGCGGAGGGAAGGTAGCGGGCGGCTGCCGCAATCTGGGGATTGGGGTGCTTTATAGCAGAATCTCTGGCTATAAAGGACTGACCGTGCGATTTATATTGGTCTTTCCTATACTACCTCTGTCCAACGCTTTGGCAAAATAAGACGTGGTGTGATGTTATGTGTTATGAATCTAATGACAACTTCAGAATAGCCCAACGTTCTGCAGTTGTGTTATGGAATATTTCAGAGGGGAATGATTTGAAGTCAGACTACAAATCTAGCTTCACAGACACAGCCTCATTATCATGACCGCCTACACTATTCACACATCACTTCAGCCACTATACATAGATTTTATTGGAGTTTCCAAAAACTACAACAAGTGTTGTAGCTGGCATGCATAGCCTACCAACGCGAGCAATGGTTTGCGAGCAAAGTCCATCGCCCTGAATTGACTTTTTCTGCAACGAATTTGCATGTGATAGGATTTTCGTTCTACATTCTTCGTAAATCTGGTGCAATTTTGTCTCTGGATTTTAAATTAAAAAGCGTGTATGCAAGAAGTACGTTTTTAACAGTTCGTTTACCTGTGTAGGTTTAAATTCCTGGCAATAGCTTTTCTACAAACAAATGTTGTGTGCGGAATTCAAAAAGTGGGATCTTGTTCTGGAGATGACTTGGGTTTAATATAGAAGTTCTACTAACTTAACGGACAACTGTACTGCTGGGGAGTTTGTTCCGCCTCTTCCCAGCTAAAGCACTAGGAAGTGGCGAAGTGCTGGTGTTTTAAGGGACTGTCTTACACAGTACCGGCGTTAGGGTAGGGCGCTGTTGGGCGACCGCTCAGGGCGCCGGATACGAAAGGGCGCCGCAGGCGCCCTTTTCCTCACTCTTTGACCGAGGGCTACTTACCTTAATACCACAGTTTGCTTAGCAAAAGTTTACTTTCCAAAAGTTTCCTTAAATTTTTCGTCAAATGTCCGTCAACTTCGGGTTTTCCCGTTATTTACTACAATTTGTATGCAACTTGTTATACAGTTTGACGTAAATTTACTACCCCAAAGTTAACCAAGTTGATAAAAAAACTTGTCAATTTTCCGGCAAAGTACATCAACTTATTGTTCATTTGACTTGAAAAATTGTAAAGTATTTTTTTACCGACAAATTGTATCTAGATATTTTTATTTATCAATTTGTTTACAAAATTTATTCATCAATTTTATTTATTTCAAAAATTGATGATAAATTACCTTCTGTAATGGTAACAATGAACATTTCCATTTTTTTTCTAGTAAAAAAAGTTACCTCTAAAGTGAGGAAAAATTAACCGCAAATTTTTCTTTCCATTTTTTGCTGTCTAACTGTCGGCAAATTCAGCCAGTAAATTTCAGGTAATTTTAATTGTCAAATTACTGTCAATTTTAAACTAAAGTGGCTTTTAGATTTCTTAGAAGATTATAGAAATACAAACTTTAAAAGCGCCATTTTAACTGCAAAGGAAATGGCTGAAGAACTTAAATTGAACCTGTGTTTAGAGCCACAACAAGAATTCGATTTATTAAGTATCAAGCTGGTGAAACTGCCCGCGATGAGCACATTATAAGTTCTCCAGAAAAAAAAATGAGTTTCAGTTTTTCAACTGTCTTTTGGACACTACATTAATTTCAGTCAATTAAAGATTTGAACAGTTAAATGAGTACTCGGAATCATTGTCATTTTTGTACGCACGGCTACACATCAAGCTATACATTTCTAGTTTACGCTGATCTCGCACTGTACGGAAATCCTATACAATGCGAGATCAGCTTATACTGGAAATGTATATCTTGATGTGTAGCCGTGTGTGCAATATAAAACAGATTCCGGAAAAGCCGATCTTGCCAAACTCTGTGGTGATCTCCAATTGAAATTAACTGTAGACTAGAAGTCAGATATAGATGGTTGTATGTTGTGTAATGAACTCGTAAGTCTGAATTTTTTTTTGCCTGATCGGAATGTGGTTATACTCCTGTTTTTGTTTTAAATTTTATCAAAGATCGCAACTTACAAGAACTGTATCCAAATGTATGGATAGCATTGCGAATATTATTGACTATACCTGTAACGGTTGCTAGTAGGGAGAGGAGTTTTTCTAAGCTTAAGCTGATAAAAACATATCTGCGATCGACAAGTATCTCAATCTAGATTGACAAACTTGGTAGGTAACTTTGTCAATCGAAAATGAAATTGCTAAAAACATTGACTTTGTTAACCTAATAAAAGAGTTGGATGATAGAAAGGTTAGAAAATGAAAATTTTATTCGTTTTTGTTTTAAAATAGATGGTTATTTCTTTTAGTGAATAGTTGTTTCACTATATCCTTTGCCTCTTTTCCGTACCTATGGGTTTAAATTGCAGTTAGGGGGCGCCGCCGCAGAAATCTCGCCCAGGGCGCTGGTAGGGCTAAAACCGGCACTGGTCTTACAGCGGCGAGGTGACAATTTTTATAACAGAAAAGCCGGCGCGAAGCAGGCTTTAACTTAGTGACTTATCAAAAAAAGTACTTACTTTAATTCTAAAATTAATATAAAGAATTAAATGCAATTTTGGTTAAATATACAAAGAGTAAAGGGAACAGTCTACATAAGTGATCAATGTAAAGGACCTATTTAACTTGAAAACTCATATTTTTTGCAAAGCACTTTAAGTGTCAGGCCATAAAACGGAATAAAAAATTAAGTACATCAATAATCCAAAACATGTAATCTCTTCGAAGAAACTTGGTAACTAGTTCAAAAGTGTCGCCTCATTTTTGCCAGAAACCTTTTAATAAAATGTAGGCTATCGACCGCCGCGTCGCAAGAAGGCGTCACTGCTCATTTATATGACGAGACCAATGTAATAAACGGGTAAAAAAAGAGAACCGCAATGTCACTGCCGAACCATTTATTAGGGAGAGTCGCCAAACCTAGCTTGGTAAAATTGCTGGTAATTTTGTAAAACAAATTATTGAGAATTAGTTTATAACGTTGACACTGTTTGGTATGAAACGTTCCTAAGGTGAAAAATAAATAACAGTTTTGGTCCGTATGAAAATAATACTGGTTCCACGCTAGGTTTTTTTTCTATTTTGTTATAAAAAATAACAAAATAGAAAAAAAAATAAACTTACCGTAAGATTATGCGTCTGTCTGGCATGAAGTGGTGGCTGAAGCGGCGTTGAGATTTTAAACGTTAAGAAGTGGTGGATAGATAAAACATACATAATGGTTGAGCTGGATGGTGCTCACCACGCGTCATGTTCGAAAACAGGCACCGTCGGTTGAGACGGGTCATCTCCAAACTTCCTGGGCTTATTTTCAATCTTTTAGAACTGTTTCTTATTTATTTTTTACATTGATCTTACACATAATAGAAGGAACAAGAATGTATCTACCCAGGATTTAGTAATATTAATCTTGATTTAAAAGAGTGTCCTTGGAGTTTCTTGCCCGTTCTTCTCCATAGAGCTTCAACTTCCGGATTAACAACTCACTTTTTGAAAATTCAAAAGTGCCTGTAAATGATTCAATTGAAATAAATGCTTGAGTTTTATTTAAAGGGTTATACTCCGTGGCTCACATTTTGGCACACATACCTGCCTAATTCTCGCAAAAATGCATAAACATCGTACCTACAACGGCTACGTTTTCTTCCTTATCCATTTACCCATATCACCTCTTATAATTTCCCTATCTCCCCCACTTAATGCCGTAAACGATCCATGCATACATCCAGTCGTGCGGAATTGGGATCATAACGTCTGAATTTTGGCAAAATTTATAGCTGGCATAGGACATAACCCTTATCCGGAATATGAATGAAAATGTTCAGAACTTTTATTTCCTGTAAAGTCTTACATATAAAAGAAGATACAGGTATACAGAAAGATTGTTTAAAATAGCGAAAAATACTTTAGTTTGCCATTTAATATTATTTCACATAATTTGATCCGGCACTGTACAGTGTCTTTTTTTTTCAAAAATAACGGGATCAATTCCTGGCTTCGAAGATTAAAATAAGCTTTACAAAAATCCAAAGATGCCCATTTAGTTTCTATAAAATTGGTTCCGAAGCTCTTTTAAGTATTTTTCGCTTTTACACTTGGAGACTTCACCCGGTATAGTTAGGCGTTCAGTGTACTGAATTAGATCTTGGCTATTCAAGCTGGATTCGTACCGAATCCCAGGTGCTTTAATCCGATTTCATTGAAGAAGTCAGGAGTCGTTTGAATTCGCAGTCTACGGTGTGAATAGTAGGTACTTGTGATTTTCACTCTGGGTTTTCGATGTTCGCATTCAGTCAACCGACGGCGCCCCTTTTATTCTTAGAGCCTCAAGTACCTACATAGGTACGGATATAAAGGTTTCTTTGATCGGGATTATTGTTATCCTACAGATATTACCTTCGAAAGCGTTTGTATAGTAGATTTCAATTAGGTAACCGTCTATTTATGATGATATTTTTCTCATAATATCAATATTTGTAACTAAAGGTATAAATATCATAATATAATATCTCCAATCTCTTTCAATTCTTTGTATCTCAAGGTAAGACAGACACAACTTATAAGGTTACCGACCTTATAATAACTCTTGATAATAAACATGATGTCATGATAAAAAAAAAAACTACACAATCAGAATCCTCTTTCCTATACAAAACGGATTTTACACTAAAACTGTAATACCACTAAGAATAAGAAGAAATGGAATACTAAAAAACTAGTAGTACCATCCAAACCCACACTAAACAAGATAAAAACGTCAAAACACATATATAGGAGGCGTCTGCCACATCTTTTGTGCCAACTTACATTTTGCTATCAGATATACAAAATGTGATCTTACCGTTACTGCAATAAGACCGAGAATTAAAGTCAGGTCCAATGGGAACCAAGTGGATAAAACTTTAATATGACAGGAACAACGGAGCAGCTGGTCTGAAGTGAGGTAACGCTCATTATATCATTTCGAATAAACTTGTCAGTTTTTAGACACCAGCATGTGTTAAAATAATCCGTCTAATAAAACAGGGTCATGGAAATATATGAAAGGAACGTGCCATCTGTTAAATTAAAGGGGATTTCAAGTAAATTAAAGGTGTTAGATTTTCGTCCAAAGTGGTCGAAGGCAAGGGTTCCCTCGGATTTCGTAATGGAAATGTGAATTTTAATATAGAAGAGAGGCTTTATTTCGTATTGCTTATCCAAAGGTTCACTTCGCTTGAGTCCGCATATTACCCTTTATGTACATTTTAAAATTACCATAAGTAACGATAATGGTATTACATTTTATAAAATCGAGGTCCTAAAACGTTTGCTTTGGTTAAATGGGTTTTATAATCAATTTTGTTACCAACCAATTTTCTCTCTGAATAATCTACGAAAACCAAGTCTAGACATGAACGTATTTACTTTCTTGTACGCGTTAGATTTATTCTAGAAGTAGATATATCTTTTGGACCACATTTTATGGTTTACTTTTTTTTAGTTCGTCTACTCTCTGATCCGTTTTAGTAGTTTTGAGTATAAACGGTTTTCTTTAAACATAACATATTAGAACGTTTTTCATTACAAAAATGTAGGTTAGATACTTGATGTAAGAGCAATAAAGTAAATAAATTCACTTACATCTCTTTTCATTTGTATCCATGGGTCAGTTACTACGAAAATCAAATTTTGCTAATGCAAAATGTATCTTCGCAATAAAGATACCGAAATAAGAATTCTATCTTTTTCTTTTTTGATCTTTAATTATATAAAGTAAGCTGCGTAAAAATATCACAATATTGTTCATTTTTGTTGTATTTATTTTATTTATACCTGTAAATCCCAAAGTTTATGTTATAGCCGACTGTACCCTAATCATATAAATTGACTAAGATTATTGGTTATATGGTTTTCATTTTGTACTGCCCTGAATGTGCTATATACATACAAAACTTATTATGCCTAACATTGTAGTTAGTTTGAGCCTAAAATATGAGTTTTTTTTGTTAATTGATTTTTTTTACAAGACGCCTATTAACAAAACTAAAATAAAAGCAGATATCTTGGTTGGCAGTTTGGCTGAAAATTACAAAACATTTAGTACAAAACATAATAGTGGCAAACGTATTAAGTTTTTGGGCAGACGTAGCTCTTTTTTATATTTATACATATTTTGTAGCGCCACCATAAATTTTGATCCCGTGGGGCATATCGGATTAAAAAGAATATTATGCGGTAATATACGTTATAAACGTTATCTTTGTGCCAAATTTCATCCAAATCCGTTCGGCCATTTTTACGTTATTGAGTAACAAACATCTTAACATACAATCTGTCACGTTTATGATCCTAAAGTAGGATTTATAATTGATAGTTTTTCACCTACGGGTTTTTTTAAACTATCCATACATTCCTTAAACTTTACCCTGCAGATAAATAAAACAAGTATTTAAAATTATTATCTAGAGCGAGGCTTTGACAATACATAATTTAAAGGTGTACTTATGTATTTGATAGGCAAGACCTCAATGTTATATCAAAGCAATAGGGTACTGACAGATTTAACGCTTGGCCCAGCGCCGAGAGTTGGAAATCCAACGTGCAATAATACCTTAGGCATTACATTTTGGTCTCCCTTGTATTAGACAAATGGGCATAAGACTGATTATACTTTATGCCCTGCAATTTAGTCCTGGGATATCAAATACCCCAATTCTGAAACGTATCTTTGCATTGAAATGACTAAATATCAGACATTTTAGCCGAATAGCGTTTCAACTGATAACACCTATACTAGAAGTTGGTGCGTAGGATTTAGACAAAATTCTAGGAAAGGTTGGATGACTAAGTGACTACGTGTGGTTTCAAAATGTGTAGTACTTTGAGAGGAGAAATATAGAATCAATGATTGAAGTTCAAACTCTCCCCTAAAAGATCGCAGTATTTATCTCCTGATTTATTTGCTCAGATGAATGAAACGCTTTGAAAAGAAAACAGAATTGATTCTGCAAATATTGATGTTCTTATTAATCGTAAAAAAACGGATATTAGGCTCAGAACATATTTTATAAGAAATTGATGAAGAAAATATAAAAGTGAAATCTTTACTTTGAACTGCCTACGTTATAGCTCACATGAGTGAAATTACAAATTCTTTGAACATACGTTTTTATTTAATATGAGCATTGCTTAAAATTAAAGGTGAATGTATCTAGAAGGACATTGGTAGGTACGATGCGACCTCCGACGCTCCAATACACGCTGTATAGAGGAAGCGATTGAGCAAAATCGGGGGTCAAAAGCGTTCGTCCAATCACGTGGGAGGAGCCACCTGACGAAGTTGACCAAATCTAGTGAGGATATCGTCATTTCGAAGCCGGATATTCTTTCGGAAGTCAAAAACTTCTACAGCCAATTGTACGCATCGCATGCATCTCGACCGGATCTCGAAAATGAGGATTCCAGAGCCACCCTAACCCGCCACTTCACGGAAGACCTGCCAGAAGTCAGCCAGGACGAAATCGAGGCGGCTCTTAAACAGCTTAAAAATTAAAAAACCCCTGGTGAGGACGGGATTACGACCAAGCTCCTGAAAGCGGGAGGAAGAGGACTTCCTCCCGCGAGAGGTTGTGAAGCTCTTTCAGTACAGGAGTACTGAAAGAGCTTCACGAGCTCTCCAACTCTGTCCTGTTCTCTGGGAGAACTCCAGAAGCGTGGTGAAGGAGTGTGGTCGTACTTTTCTTTAAAAAGGGGCATAAAACCTTTTTAAAGAACTACAGACCCATTTTGCTCCTAGGCCACGTATATAAGCTGTTTTCAAGAGTCGTCATGAATCGTCTAGCGCGGAGACTTGGACAAAACTCAGGTTATGTTCAACGAACACGTTTCTCTGGGACTGATTACTGTCAATGGTGGTGCTCTCAAGGTTGTTCGAGCATACGTTTACCTCGGGCAAACTCTGCAGTTCGGTAAGAACAACTTTGAGAAAGAGGGTAATAGAAGAATTCAGCCGGGTTGGGCAGCATTTGGGAAGCTTCGTTGAGTCTTCTCGTCGCGTATTCCAAAGAGCCTGAAGACTAAACTCTTCAACCAGTGTGTCCTACCTGTTATGACCTACGGAGCCTAAACGTGGATACTCACGGTATGGCTGGTTCATCATTCATTGTAATTATCCAACGAAAACGTAGGTACTACCGGGATGAAAAGCATCTTATTTGTGTTAAAACAGTTTATTATATTATATTTGTGAGCTTAGCTTCATCCGAATCCGTTCAGCTGTTTTTGCGTGATTGAGTAACAAACATTCAAACATGAAAAATACAAATTTAAAAAATAACAGCTTTTGCCAGCGGGCCCGTGTGAAGATCGAAAACTATCCCACGGGAATAAACTACCGGGTTAGAAAGTGTTATATGTTCTTAATCTATCTGTGCGCCGAATTTCATCCAAATCCGGTTAGCCGTTAATAAACATCCAAACATCTATAATTACATCCAAGTAGGTATACAAACTTTCACTTTTATAATATTAGTAGGATTTGTAAGATAAAGAATATAGAATTATACAAGAGATAGATAGATGTAAGTGGGATATAACTGAACAAGTTTACGGGAACAAAATAATGTTGCTCGCCATATTCACAATGCAGTTGCTATAAGTTACAATGTGTTTCCATTACAACTGTGACGTGCCGCCACCGCACCGTTGCATCGTTGCACCGTTCTTATTCTACCCATTGTCATCATTATTTACCGTTTCTAGTAGTATTGGATCCCTTTGTGACGTTATCTGAGTGCAGTTTGCGATTGACAGATTTTTGAAAAATTGGTGCAATATTATCTCCATTCATTGTGAGTTATGACCAGAGATCGGATATTTGGATGCATATTCACCTAAAGTGGAGATGTTGGCTAACATGGAATGCGCTTTTATATCGAAAAAGTCTTAATTTAGGTAAGTAATTTGTTTATTTTTTGTTTTAACTAATACAAACCACACCTCCTCCAGTACATATACATTTTTGTATCGGGTTTAACATTAATTTTAAATTAATACACATCTGAATAGTTTTGCAATCAAGAATCCCGGGGTTTTTAATAAATATTACAAATTATTTATACAGCCGCTTCCATACTTTCGTAGCTAAAAATTATCTTTAGGTAAATATGCATCCGAATATCCGATCTCTGGTTATAACAGTGTCAAAATAATGTTAATCATTATTTGAATAGTAAGTATAGCTTTATAATAAACTTTTATTCTGCGATGAGTGACCTTTATAATTTGACTTAGATACTCATTCCTTTATTTTAATTGCACTGAAATATGATTTTACACTATTCTATTGCGAATTTTAGTTTTATTAACGTTCCACCTGAATAACATTAATTTTATTTAAATAATTTTTTTTAAGTTACATATTTTTTAACAGCAAAAAAAAGAAAACACATTTTAACATTCATGAGAATCAAGCTGACATACTCGTAAATGATTAAAAGTATGTGTTCAAATTGACGCGGTTGTAAATATACCTACATTTAATGGTATAATTTGGACTCGTTAACTTTGTTACTCATCAACCTGATTGTCCTGTAATGGTTAAAAAGTGACAACGATGGTGGAATTTAATTATTACGTTCAAACATTTCTAATTATTGATATAATTAGAAATGTTTGAACTGTGATCAGATAAATAGAAAATGCTTTACCGAGACACCTAATCCTCCTCCAGAAAAGAGTTTTTGTATACTTGCTTCGATATTTTCCCCATAGTGTTTTTGTTTTTTTTTTAAGGTTGAATAGATAGTCTGAAACTAATACCAAGTCTTATTTAGTAGGGGAGATTTATGGTCAGACTGTAACAGCATAGAAGACCCTTCACTGACCACATTAGTACATTTCTAGGCGTGTCAGCGTATTGCGTGTTCCTTTTAATAGTCTAGATATGCAGTTTTATGTCAAAAATGTTAGGTCATAAACGTTTTTAATGTGCGAATGTGAACGTAAATATGGCCTTATTTACGTAGTTAGGCATGAAACGCAACAATTTCTTAGGAAGTTTAGTTATTATAAGGAAAATTAATGGAGAGTGAGGTTTTTTTAAGGCCTAAGGTCATCAATCCCGATGCCCATTAATGATAAAAGCTTATTATTGTTTCTATTAAGCCCTATGGTTATCAACCTTGATGCCGATTAATGATAAAAGCCTATTATTGACGCACTGCAGGGCAAATGCCTCTTCTCATGTGGAGAAGGCAGGAGCATTGATCACCACACTTGCTCAAAACGGCTTTTTTCTTTTTTGAGGATGGGAAATCGTCAAATACCTTCTCCTGCTCTGGGTGGAGCAGGAGGGCGTGTCAGACTTTTACTGACTAAAACCCACCCGTGTTTCCTCAGTTGCCTGTGTGCCAGGGGCCGCAGTATCTCTTTCGAACAACCCGCACTCCTGGCGGGTATCGGCCCTTGCGGACCCCACCAGTTGGTGCTGACATCTCTTTAGGCGCGCTTGGAACACAACGCGCCGTCGACACGGGCTTGGTCCTTACCGGACAGCGAGTTACCCATTATTCGCCGTCCGCAAGCCCACGCCTACAGTGACCGGGAATCAGCCTGGGATTCCCGTAGCCCAAACTTTTCCTACCACGTGCAAATTAACATCTGTAATGATATTTATTTCTCGTTGGCTGTATGAAAATAAAAGACATAGGTATAGTAGAATCTTATGATAGCAAGTTCATAAAAACATTACCCACACATTTATAAAGTTCATAAACACAAAAACTGTCAGTTCCTAATAAAAATCCTAAGATTTTCAGTAATAACTGTATGAATATAAACTTTACTATCACAGCTGTATATAAATGTTAGACTATTCCATGCATACTAATTTTATTGGTTGAAATTTACGATTCGACGCGGCATAGGTAAGACAATAATAATAATTCATATTTCTCGTAATGTCTGTCTGTCGTAAAATGTATAGTCTGTGCTATATACACGTTATGTCACCGTTTTAATGGTCCGTGTAAAATGTATTATTCAAGGGTAGTCGTTTGTTTTTTCTTTTTATCATTTTTTGGTTGTTTTTTTCTTGAATCCTTGACCTTGACTTTGTGTTGTTATACCTAGGCAAAGCAAGTAGACGTATGTATGCAGAAAAATATTGATATATCATGTTTGATGAAGGTTTTATTGGAACAATATGTGTTGGGAGATGAATACAAAAAGACTCAACAACTCCACAAATTACTTTATTTAAATTCAAATAAGTAAAAGTTAGCTTTCAAGAGCAACGTTGAAATTTTTCTTTGACACGCGCTCTTGTCGATAGCTTGTTTCGAATTGGCGGCCGGCCGACCGCCATTGTGTCAGATAGCTAAACCATAGATACAACTATGCGCGTGTAGGTACAATACGTTTAGAATATTCTCACAACGTTCAGTTTACGATTTCTCATTTAAGATTAAAAACTCCTTTTGTGCTCGTAAAACTTGAATAACTTTGAAAATTCATTCGAAAGTCATAATCAGCTCATAATATTCCGACTGCTGAAACACAGACCTCCTCTTTCTGGGGGTCTATTCTCTAAGTCAGTCAACGCAAATACGGACCCGTTCGAAAGTAGTTGATCCATCAAAACCAGTGTCAAATACATTTTTTCACAACTGTAAAATCGTATTCTAATTAATTTTTAGTACGGGAACCGAACTAATCTTTATCCGTAAGTGAAATCAAGTAGGAAATGCCCGTAACTTCGGCTGAAACTATGGAGTTTGTGCTGTAATCCATCATGCGCGGGTCCAGTGCGGTTTGGTGGATGCCACGAATCGATTTTTTAGAGTTTTCAAATTTTTGGTTCTAGGTTATGCTGGTTTCATCACAATGTTTTTCTTTACAATTGTGATAACAGTGGTAATGAAATTATTTACACAAAGGAAACCGCCTGCCTATCTAGGCTCGTAAGCCGCTACCTCTGCTCAATTCAAAAGTAAATAGCACAAACAGTCCACAAAACAAACAAAGACTTGCATTTCTCATACCGCATACTTCCTACGGCCAAAACTGCTACCAATAAACATTACCAAGGGGTTGTCCGATTTTTATTACCCTTATAGACAACCCAAGTATCCACTGTGGGCCATACCCGTAACCATAAGCCATCGGCGTTATCGCTAGCGTGTTTCGCTTTTCGTTTTGACGGCACAACCCTGAAATAAAACCCTCCTAAAGGTACTCCACTTCCATAGATTTTATTAAACAAGCACTAAGGTAGTAGAGCTCGGTCTACAGCTTGTTTTCTTAGTACACCTATTATGTGTTTTGATGCAGGGCTATTTGCTGCAAGGCTTGAAGCTAAATCGTTTACATGGCCGCTTTCTTGGATGCAAGTTCGTGACTTGGAACGTTTTTAAAGGACTAGGATTCGGTGAATGTGTTATACAATGAATATGTAATGTGGGTAGATTGAAAGACAGTGTAGTTCGGAATAATGGCGCAGTTTTATATTCAAGAGGGTTTTCGGTTATAGAAAGAGGAGAATAATAAATAGAGGCAACTGTAGGTGGGCATGACTTGGATGTCAATAGAAAGTCAATGTATGCACTAAACACAACGTAGTTTTCGTTCCAACAAGTTATGCTTATTTGCTATTTTCTAGACAGTTTCACAATCAATGAATTTAAATGTCTACAATTAAATAAATGCAAGTGAAGTTTCTGTTTTGTAATGTCTAAATATCAGATTTTTACTGAATACATAATATTATAAAAGTATACTATAATACAAATTTAAAAAAATATATTTTTGTTATAAAACAAAAAAAAAACATTTTTAAATTTGTTGCCACTCTGACTGTTTGTTTCGGCTAATCTCTGAAATAGCTGGACCGATTCTGACGGGACTGTTCGATAATTCCGGACATCCACGTGGGCGTAGCCACAGGCTGCAGCAAGTAAGACATAATAAGAGAAGTTCCATAAGTGAATATGAATTGCCAAAAGTTCTTAGAACATGAAACCAGTTCGTACACCACCACAGTCATAATATTTGTAGTCAACAACATTTATTGATAAAGGATTATAATGGTAGTCTGTTCGCCTACGTAAGCAGAACCTTTTTTTTGGGTGGGAAATCATCAAATAACTTCTCCTGCTCTGTAGAGAATGGAGAAGTATGAGAATGGTGGAGCAGGAGAGCGTGTCAGAATTTTACTGACTAAAACCCACCCGTGTTCCCTCAGTTGCCTGTGTGCCAGGGGCCGCGGTATCTCTTTCGAACAACCCGCACCCCTGGCAGACATCGGCCCTTGCGGACCCCACCAGTTGGTGCTGACATCTCTTCTCATCTTCTCTCTTCATTATCTTAAAATCATGATAAATATCATCATTGGCAGCCTTGTTCCACTCACTGCTGATTATAGCCCTCCTCCCATTTGTGCCATGCTTCTCTGGTGTGTTCGTGTCGCATTCAGGTCTTCCCCGCGATCTTCTGTAGATCGTCAATCCACCTGTTATCGGTCTACCGACGTTCCTTCTACCGTTTCTCGGCAACCATGCCATTAGGGTTCATTCTTAATTTTCCAAACCACTAGACAATTATGACCTACAAACTAACCACTAATTATTTACTCCATAATAGTTACCTTATGCCTTAACTAACAGAGTTTCTATGCTACGTGCATAACATTTATTCATGCCTTTAATAGCCAAGGAAATTGATTGTAAATAACTTCAGTCCGGCTTGAAGGCAGGTAGATTATCTAAAATTGCTTGTTGGACAGGGACCGCGATAAAATAGCCCTCCGTACGTGCCTATTTTTAAAGGGGTGGGAGGAACAACCAATTTTGACGTTTAAGTAATTTGAATGGGAGAGTATTTTGAGGGTAAATCAAAAATATAGCGTAGGTAAATCGTTTTTGATTGTTGAATTTTGGAGGATATTTTTTTAATGACTGGCAATCATGAAGCTTAGTAAAGAGACAGACGGCAATTTATTGTAAGCTATCTGCCCCAACAGACGTTGTCCTGTCTTAACTATGAATTTTGAATTCGCATTATATATATACATGTTACGCGCAACTTTCTTCATAAGAACCTTCGAACTCCTGACATTATCAAACATAAAAAAACGAATTTGCAAAATTGGTCCAGCCGTTAATGTGTGTTGCCGTGACCAAGGGAAATAGGGAATAATTTTTATATTTATAAAATATAGAAGAAGCAGTACCTTTGTACTCAATTGTTTGTTTATGCTGTATCTGTATGTATTTTACTGTGTGTACATAAATAACAAAATAAATAAATAAGAAGTTGTCTTTCACGAGCTTCCGGAACTTATCGTCTTCCTCGGGGTTGGATAGCAAAAACACTAAATCATTTAAATATATTTAAAAAAAAAACACCATAACCTTTAGTGACGGACAGTGGTGGCTTTATGAGCCTGTCTTTAAAATCCTGTTTGCATAGCAGAATCAAAATTGGACATGCCTATAAAAACCCACCATTAAAACCTAAGATATCATAATCCGATTTATCCAGTTTCCAGACTATTAAGTAAAATGTAATACAAGGCAAAATTATTAATTATTGTGTCCCATCAACATCGTAATAAGTTAATAATTAATAATTTATGGTTACACTAATCTTCTAAGCCTCGTTCAACCTAATAATCTTCTAAAATAATGTTCTCCTATTTACTGATTTGGGAAATTCGAATAATGCTGACAAGGTTAAATATATGGATTAACCTGTGCTTTTTGGTTCAATGTTTAATACGGATTGACGTTTAATTAACATGTGTTTTCATTTTGCTGTGGTTACCATTTAAATATGAAACATTTTCATCATATTTTGGTATATCGACCTTGTTTACCATGATATATATATTTCTATATTCGTGTGATAGTAATAATTAAAGTCATTTTCGTGTCTGTCTGTGTGACAGCTTTGTTATTCTGAACTACACGACGCCGACGGCTGTTGATGCGGTTATCATTATAATCTAGATAATTTATTCCGGAAGGTGTATGTATGTGTTTAATAGACATTCATATGACCCGTAGTCATAACCGTAGTCACACCCTTTCTAACCATATCATCATTCACACAGTCCATCCATTGTTTTTTTGGACTTTCTCCAGTCGTATATCTATCCACATTCATACTTAAAACTTTCCTCACGACGACGTTTCATAATTTCTCCGCATCACATGCCTATACCGATTTCAATAAAACTTTTCAGTCACCGGTGTCACTTTCAAGCTTTTTTGTTACTAATTTTCAAAGAAATCTCAATCATATTTCTGCAAGTCTATTTTCAATCCTGCTTTTACCTACGTAGGTTTTTTTGAACCGGTAATTCCTAAAAATTCGTAGAGGTTTTACCTGTAAATAACAAAAAAAAACACGCTTTAAAAACCAAACTAAAAAAGGAGAAAATAATTTAATTCAATTAAAAAGCGTGGGGTGCTTTTTGAGGTATTTTTATAATCAATTAATGTCAAGCACCCCACGCTTTTTAATTGAATTAAATTATTTTCTCCTTTTTAGTTTGGTTTTTAAAGCGTGTTTTTTAGTTTTTTAAACTATTATTTATTTTCTATTTTTTAGTTCTGCTAACTACAAAAACGTGATTTTTTTTCTCAATTTTTTTATTTTATTATTGAATTGTCATCGGTCCTCGATAAGTTTACAAAGTTTCAATGAAATCTGACCGTTTAAAGTGGGTCAAAATCGCGCTCAAAGGAGTCGGCTACATACAAACATACAAACAAACAAACATACAAGTGAAGCTAATATAAAGCGTGTAATAAAAGATTGAAAATTCCGTACATTTTTATAACTTTCTTAACTAATTGATACTTTTGCTGCCTCTGATTGTTAAAATTAAGATTCGACAGCAAAAATAAAGAAACCTAAACTCTTTCATCCACGCGTGCGAAGCTATGGAAACAGTAAGCGTATATTTATGTATAATTGATAAACTAATGATAAAACTGAAGAGTTTCTTTGTTTATCGCGCGCATCTCTGGAACCATAAGTCGGATTTGTTTTTTTTTTTCATTTGACAGCATTATGTACAAGGAACACTACAGGCGTGAGTAATAGAGTGAACTTAATTATAACTACTCTCTCCAACCCATAGAAGCCGAGCACAAAGAAATAGTCAGAAATAATGCTAAGCTAAGTAAGAGCGACGCTGGCAAGCGGGTTTAATAACATAATTATGGCTGTTATTTTAACATTGTGCAACTAAAATTGCTACATCCTGGTCAATTCTCGTCAACTATGACGTCACGACTCCAGCAAATAAGGGCAATGGCAACATGTAGCAACCTGTTGCCAGAGATACGGCCACACAATATCATGCAATATGGAGCAACTTAAAAAACTAGGCAATACGCTCCCCCCACCGCTTCCGCTGCCGGCCGGTTCCTCTCGCAAAAACGAAACGTAGTTATACGTACAAACGAGACAGAAAGAAAATTCACTAAAAATTTCCAAACCAATTGGATATTCGGCAACTCAACAAATATATGGAGCAATCAGAAGCAATATTGCCGAAACATATCCGCAATTCATTCATTAATCCGAGCAATCCCGGTCAAAAAATTGCCCGTGTAAGAGCACCTTTACAACTTTGTCGCAAACGTAGTCGTGGGCAGGTGCTTGTTATATTACAAAAGCTATTTATATACTTATTTTTTTATAAAAGCTTATAGCCGACCGTCCCTTGCTGATACCCTTGCGTCGATTGATAATAATAATGAAAATGTTTTGATACAGCCTGATCCCCACTTGGTGTCCCTCTATCAGCGACGCCCTGAGCCGAAGCCCGTACCCCGCAGGGGGTGCCCTCAGCGTGCAGTCGCTTAGTTTAAGTAGTTTGAAGCCCCTGGCTGGAGGCTTCAAGTTTTCTTAAGGCGGTTAAGCAGTCACGGCCACTCAAGGTGAACTGCGAGATGCCCTACAAAAAAATAAAAAGCTCATTATCTTTTTTGCTTCGTTTGATATAATTTGTAAAGCTTGCGAGCTAATTTTGGACAGCTTTGTCCTGGCCTATCAAATTGAAACATTGTATTAATCGTTCCACTCCGATGAAAATACGTTTTCTTTTTAATTTTTGTTTTGAAGAATAGTATGGCACGTTGCGCCCCGGCCCCAAATAATTTGGGATAGAGAATGATTATGAGCAGAGATCGGATATTCGGATGCATATTTACCTAAAGATCATTTTTAGTTATGAAAGTATGGAAACGACTTTATAAATTATTTGCAATATTTATTAAAAACCCCGGGATTCTTGGATTGCATAACTATTCAGATGTGTATTAATTTAAAACTAATGCTTAACCCGATAAAAATATGTGTATGTACTGGAGGAGAGGTGGTTTGTATTAGTTAAAACAAAAAATAAACAAATTACTTATCTAAATTAAGACTTTTTCGATAGAAAAGCGCATTCTATGTTAGCCAATATCTCAACTTTAGGTGAATATGCATCCGAAGACTAGTTTTGATTAATTATAGAATTCTTCATTTCAGTAGCAGCCCCGCGTCTGGATTTGTGACCGGTTGATGGCAAAAGGCAGGCCTCCAATATCATGGAACTTTAACATAACTTGTGAAATGTGGGTATACTATTTTAAAGGAACACCTCTGCCCGACCCTTACGGAAAACAAGGCGTGGAGTTACGAAATCTTATTACTTTTGAATGAAGTAAATACGCACAACATTTTCGTTTTGTAACTAATCCCTAACAGAATAAAGCCACATGATTAACTTCACACACAAGAAGACAGACCCAGTCCTAAAATACTTTAACTGTATTAGAACCTACATTCAGAAATAAATACTCGAACGTACAGAGTGCTCCAAATAATCCAAATAGCTTCCAGTACCTGATCGAGGTAATATCTTCACAAACCTTTGACACAGATTAAATAGGTGCAGAAGGCTATGTCCATACAACGTGCAAAAACGCATGAACATTGACCTGTATATACGTACGTGATCTCAAACTACATAATGTCAAACGAATGCCAGTCGTAAGGCGCTTAGGAACGCTTGGTTGTGTAGTGTAGCTGAAAAAGTAAGAAATAAGTCATAAAGCGTGGCATTTACTCATCTGCCAACCAGCACCTTACTTCCACCTCACACTCGCTGTACGTATAGTCTGGTCCAAAAGTATTCAATGAAAATATAAGCAAATTGAGCAGTAAATTTACCTGTGTAAGTACATAATAACATACATAATCAGCTTATAATGTTCCCACTGCTAAGAAACAGGCTTCCTCTCGGTGTGAGGGAGTGGGCACTAAGCCACCGCCCAGTGCTGGTTGGCGATGATTTCATTCACCGTTTCAAGAGCAATGGTGATTGAGTGGTTTGATTTTATTATTTGAATGTTTTGTTTTTTTCGTTAACTGTAAGACCTCAATTGTCAGCGACGATTATTCAATTATAATTGATTAATATTAAATAATCAAAAAAGTGGTTAGAAATATAGTAGCAAGCCTTCGTAATACAAATGATTGTGTTAGTAAAGGCTCCCGTAGACAAGCGCGACGTGACAGCGCGACGCGACTCGCGTAGAACAAATTTCTATGAAAACTTCATGGAAATTGTTCTATTAGAGTCGCGTAGCGCCTGATTGAAGAAGCCTTAATTCTTTTGATTGAGTGATTACGTTAAAATTTTACCTATACCTACAGGGTTTGTTTTTAATTTCATAAAGTACTTTCGGGACAGACCGTAGTATATGTTTGCGTAAGTTTCGCTATTTGTATAAACACCGCCTTCTGTAACTATCTATTCTGTGCCGTCGACGAAACAAGCGGAAGGAAGCCGACGACTGCCGAAACGATTGGAGTAACGGGATTGTGTCAAACTTTATTGTGGTACCTACGCTTTTTATGTCTAGAGATAAGGTACAAATTGTTACAATTTAATTTGTAGTTTCAATTCTTTACACACATATATAAACTCATGCTTTATTGCCATGGGGGTAGGCAGAAACTACCGACCGCTGCCTAGTACTGTCCTTACGTACGTACTCCTATTGCCTCGTATAGGTACGATCATTATACACCGTGGCAGTTTAATCGTCTTACAATGGCAGCCCACTTCATGAACCGAATGATTTCGAATCATATAAAAAAAAACTGTTATCTAAGAACATATAAAAAATTAAAAAAATATATATACAAGGTGTAACTTAAATAACGCACAACCTCTTAAGGGGTCATTGTACTCATCATTATCAACAAGTTTTACTATGGGACCCAACCTGAAATCGTAAAAAAAAAATCAGCTGTTCCCTACATTTTGACGATTTATGCGAATACAAGTGTATGGAACAGCTGACTTTGTTTCGCGATTTCAGGTTTGGTCCCATAGTAAAAGTTGTTGATAATGATGAGCACAATAACCCCTTAACAGGTTGTGCGCTATTTAAGTTACATCTTGTATAATTCACTAAGACGCATGACGTAGTTTGAAACACCCTGCTATGGAGATGAAATAAATGATGGAATGTAATGGAGTAGAGCAGATCATTCCGATCTGCTCGACTCGTGCGCTGGGTAGGTATCTTCTACCGTTTGATACGTAAACATTATTTTATTTTTCTTTGCACCTATTTTCTTAATTAATGGTTAAGAAAAAAATCGTGCCTAGAGGTATTTTATGTCTGATACATTGAGTGGACCACCTTTGTAAGACGACTTAAATGTCACGGTGTATATGTTACCGGCCAAACCCGATTTCAGGCCAAACTAGTTTGTCCTAGGCCACACTGGTTTATTAAGCCGGGGCACGCCGATTAAATGGGTTAGGTTAGGTTAGAACTGTGACCAAAAGCGCGCGAGCCGAGCGAGCGAAGCGAGCGGCGCCGCGGCAGCGGCCGGCGAGCGTTACTTCCAAAGGCTGTTAACGAAATGGCTAATTAAGCTAGAAACCAGTTTGGCCTAGGACAAACTAGTTTGGCCTGAAATCGGGTTTAGCCGGTAACATATACACGTGTACGTAACAAATTGATTTAATTTAAATTAAGCTATTTGCTAACCAGTTTCTTAAAAATAGACGTTTTAAATAAAAAATTAAGCCCTATACCATCATCGTCTGCTGAGCCTTTATCTAACTTTATTGGGGTCGGCTTCCAGTCTCACTAGATGCAGTATTTGAATGGAAGTGACTGCCTATCTGACCTACAAAATCCAGTCACTGGGTAATAAGGATACCCCATGGTAAGACTGTCAGACTTTCAGGCTTCTGACGACCCGTAACGACTGCCAAAGATCCACGAATGACAGCTGGTACCAATGGGCTATCGTGCTTTTTGAGGCATGAAGAGGCCTCGATAATGTTAAGATGGTCACCCATCCGAACCAACCGCGGCAACCGCAGCGTAACCTGATTGATTGATCCGTGTGGCGGTGTTACTTAGTCACAAGCCCCTCTAATGAGAGCCTTATAGTTCAAAGATACTCTGTCGTAAATTCCAATAGAGCTTAGAGTAATTTTGTTGTTAAGTTTACATGATATCTTGATTTCTCAAAGGAAGCCATTGTACGCCAATTCAGGAGCTGCTCTTAGGCGATTGTTCCCGCATAATTTCGCTTTAATGGTTTAAAAGATATTTAGTACATACGGCTATACCCAGAGCGGGAGAAGTTATTTGAAGATTTCCCATTCAAAAAAAAAAACCGCGGGCGAAGCCACTGGCATAAGCTAGTACACACGGCTATACATCAAGCTATACATTTCCAGTTTGATCTCGCACTGTACGGAAACCCTATACAATACAAGACTACGTGGAATCGCTTTTGCAGTGATTCGGTTCTGTCACTAACTTTTGTAGCACAACATATTGACTTTTTAAGACATTATTTTAATTCATTGAAATAAAATACCTAGAAAAAATATACTGAACAAACAATATTCGTTAAAAAATAATTCTACTGTTTGATAAGTTTGTTAAACCAAAAAAAAATTGATTAAAATCCTTGAATTGTATTTCTGTGAAATATGTTTCATTCAAGTAAATAGTTTTTGAAACAATAATATTCAAAATTTCAATACAAGGTCCAAATTAAGATTTTATAAAACATTTTCTGAGAAACGAAATTCTATGAAATTTCTGTTTGCGAAACAAGGCACAAGGACACCGTTTGTTGCTGTTGTGTTGCGTCTGTGTCGAATTAATGTTTTCTATTCTATTCTATTCTTTACTGTAATATATACTCAACCTATAACGTTCCCACTGCTGGGACACAGGCCTCCTCTCTGTGAGACGGAGTGGGCCGTAATCCACCGCGCGGGCCCAGTGTGGGTTGGTAGCTGATGTCACATGCCTTCAAATTTTTGGTTCTAGGACATGCCGGTTTCTTCACGATGTTTTCCTTCGCCGTTTGAGAGCAGTGGTGATGAAATTATTTACACAAAGTAATGCGCCTGGTTGGGTTCGAACGCACGACATACAACTCGTAAGTCGCAGCCGATACCACTGTGTCATCACTGCTCTACTACCTACTGTAACGGAAATTTTTATTTTAGCATTTACTATTTGCTGTACTTTCGCAAACCCTGTGATTTAAAATGAATATTTACATGAAAATAATTAGTAATCGCTGAAGTATTCGATTTGTTTTGCTTTTATTCAAGCTTTTTTATGTTTTCGGTGTAAATTATTATCTCTTTAAGTTTTCCTCTATTATACTAGCTTCTCCCTGAAACTTCTTGTTTTGGTTCATCAATATATCCATCGCATAGCATCGCATCGCGTTTCCTCTTAGCATTATTTCTGACTTTTTTTTCTTTTCACTCGGCTCTTTACGGTCGTAGCGTTAAATATCCTTTAACATTATTAAAAATATTTTTACGTTTCATAGTCCAGTTCTTGGGCTCCCCAAGAATATTAGTATAGATTACCGTTACTAGTCATTACAATAAAGGAGTGCATCGCTTCTGCGTCGCTGTAGGGGCAGCTCGAACGGGATCCTGAGCGTGTTGTCCGAGCGGTGGGATTCTCCTTTCTTGCGGAGATGGCTGCAGCTGCATGCCAGCGCTTGCACATATACAGGGTGATTGGAAGATGGGTGCAAAGCTTTAAGGTGAAGATAGTATAGACAATTTAGAACCATTTAAGCCATGGTTGTCTTAGACGAAGTCTTACCAAATTTTTTTTTTTAATAAGGTTTAAAAGACGTATTGTACAATTTTTTTATTTTTTCTGAGCTTTAAATGTCTGTAAAAAAAATGTCTAATGACACAGAAGCCTAAAACATGTTTTGCTTGATTGCTTACACATTACTTTAATTAAATAAATAAAAAATGAATTCATTTATCATTCAATTTGGCCATAATTATGCAGTTTACATTAAATTTTGAGAATTTCCGAAAAAAAACTTAAAAATTTGGTTAAAAATATTTGGTAAGACTTCGTCTAAGACAACCATGGCTTAAATGGTTCTAAATTGTCTGTACTATCTTCGCCTTAAAGCTTTGCACCCATCTTCCAATCACCCTGTATATCTTTGACTTTGGTATACATTTTTTTTTGAACATATTGTGACATTTTATTATTTATGATTAATTTTTTTGACATTTTTAAACATTTTGCATTTGACTTATAATATTCTAAATTCAATTTAAATTTTCGTAATTATTCGCAAGCATGGCAATTGTAAAATTCCTTTTTAATTTTATATGGATTAAAGACCTGAAATAAATGTTTTTATTTTTATTTAATTATATTTCTACTACCACTATTTATTATTAGTCATTATAATGGCTGATATTTGCGTTATGCTCGTAAACGGGTAGCTGTTTGTGGTGTCTGGTCGTCTTGCTGACCATGATTTTGTTCTACCTGTTTATTTATTTTACGTCGATGGTCTTAAGTTATCATTTGTAGCCTCGAGTTTTTACACAGGTCGTAACAGCTATGTAAACATAATCCAGCATTGCCTATGTAAGCTATCACGCTCTTTATACCAGGAGGCTTTTATTTTGGTATAATGCTTTATTTAATTATTATTTTTTGTGTTGTTTGAGTTAAGCTTTTATTTTATTTGTTGGTATATTGGCATAGTTAGCTGACATAATTATGATTAATTATTTAATTAATGTTCTGTGTCTCGTAATTTGTATTACTTTGCCTATCTATGTATAGAATCAAGTATAACTAATTAAACCAACAGCTGTGCTGCCTGGGAGTTTGTTGCGCCACTTCTTCCTAGCTAAAGCACTAGGAAGTGGTGAAGGGTGGGCGTTTCGGGGGACTGTCTTATGTAATTAGAACGGTCGAAAAGTGCTGATTCTCAGCCTAATTTGAATAAATGACTTTTGATTTAAATGGGCATTTTACGAACACGCCCTCAATGTCAAATTACAAAATAACTAACATCACAGACGGGTCAAACAAAACAAAAGCCAAGACCGAAACAAAACAACATCACATTTAAACGGAATCAAATCAAAAACCGAGTTCGCCCGAACTGTGTAAATCGTTGAGGTTCGCCCGGTGAGATGCGGCCATCACGCGTGCCGATACACGCAAATTGGATTACACTGCCGGACCATTGAAAGGACTAAAATGTTGTTCGTAAACAAATTGCTTGCGCCATATGTTAATAGGCAAACAGAACAAAAATGCGGTAGATATTTTCGTTATCGTGAGTGTAGTGGGTTTGGTGGTGTGGTTTTATTTCGAAAGTTTTGTTTATATACGTACTGTTAGTATTACTATACTAGCAATTTTGCTCCAGCAGCTGCAAATCTGACTGAATGACTGCTGTAATTGAGATTTTTTCTGGGCTTAAGAGACTGTGATCAAATTGAATGTTGCACATTTTTTTAAAGAAAAACCTCATAGGATGACGTGAAAAAAGTTTCACACAAAAATCTCACACTGTAAAGATTTTATGTCAATTCGAAGTGTCTATTACTATACAACGGCAATTTCATACTTTAACCCCTATTATTTAAACTAGCCATACAAAGAACGCACAAAGCTACAATATTGCAAAACTTTATCGTATAACAACAAAGCTTTATAAAAATGAAGTATATTTAAAAAACGCCAGACATTTCTAAGTACGCTTAAAGCCACTACATCATATTTTATAAACCATAAACCTTCCTTAGGAATTATGAGAATGCAAAGTTACAAGCAAGGGCCGGATCATCGTGACGAGAAATAGCTCGGATACCAACGTTCAACGGAGTGATTCAGAATCGGTATGCCTTTGAGTATGGACGCTGCACATTATATTATCCTTATTATGTTGGCCTGTGTAGTGCCTTGGCAAGGAGATTGGGATTTTATAATTCTTAATTTTTTCTTTTGGATTTGTGCTGGACATAGGCTACTTTTTGGGGGGGTTTTGCCATAATCGCCACACTTGGCAGGCGGGTTGGCGATCGCAGTATGGTGGTAAAATGCATAGAGAACGCTGCTGCCCATTCTCTGGTAATTACCTTAGTCGCCTTCTACGAAACACACGGGAAGAAATGGGATGGTGCTATTTTACGCCTGGCACCACACGGAATCCATGCCAAATCCGTGCCCATTAGCATTCATCATCATTTCAACCGAAAGACGTCCACTGCTGGACATAGGCCTTCCCCAGGGTCCTCCTCTTCGACCGGTCTTGTGCTTTCCACATCCAGCGGATTCCCGCGGCCTTCACAAGGTCATCGGTCTACTTAGCGCGAAAAGTAGCGTATGTCCTTACATGGGATGCCAGCTAATTTCTTGTCTTTGATCAAAATCCATTCAGTGGTTGAAGCGTGAAAAGGTAACTAACATATACAGAGAGTTCTTTTAAAATGTAAAATTATTAAAGTATATGAATTTTATTGTCACAAAAATTCTATTGGTTATTGTAGGTAGTCTAAAGTGGGTACCTACTTAGAATTACAGACTTAGTATTCTGATAAAATAATATAAGCTAACGTAATTGGGTTCAATCTAGAAATAGTACGTTTGGTAACGAGCCTTGTGAATGGAATGTTAAAGGTTAATTTCGACCTCACTTCAAAGTCTATCAATAGATTAACTACTTTAGGTCTTTTGTATACACAGAATTGTATTATATTTAACCATGAAAGAAAGAAAGAAAGAAAAAAACGTTTATTTGCGGTAAACATGACGCAAAAAGATAAGGAACACAAAAAAAATAAGAAAAGGTTGAGGGAAACATGCGTCACATCCACGCAAAACGGCTATCACTCAGCATTATGCTGCGACCCTATGCAAGACAGAGCCCCAGCGCTGGTTTTCAGGGATAGCCGGCTGCGGCCGGCTGCGGCCGGCTGCGGCGGCATGCTGAAAATGGCACCAATATCTACCGCAATTCCATACGTAAGTCAGGGTAATTAATTTATTTTCAAATTGACTATCAACTTATATCGTCTATGTATTCAAATCACATTTTTTTTTTACAGTATCATTAAATAGCAACTGGTATGTCAATCTGAAAAAAAGGAACTACAAACTCATATCTACAAGATTATTTATCCAGCAGCGAAATGTGGGTAATTGTCACATTCACACGGAAGTAGTAACACAACGTGAGAGCATTAGATAATGTCATTAGCATCTGGGACGCGGAAGAGAGCGGACGCCGTAACTGTAGTTTTGTGTTTGTTTTGCTAAGCTTGTAACACCTGGTGAATGTAACGTTAGTGTTGCGCGTTATTAATTTACACATTCTTGTTTTTCCTGGTAAGGGCTGTGGTCAAAAGAGGTTAAAAAAAAACAACCAACTTCCAAAAAAAACACTACAAAGTGAAAAATAACTTTATTTTCGGAAGTCGGTGTCTTTGGAGCTGTATTTTAATTTTTTGTCACCGCCTTCCGAAATTAAAGTTATTTTTCACTTTGTAGTGTTTTTTTGGATGTCGATAGATTTTTTTGGAAAAAGTTTTTTTTTTTCACTTTTTAGTGGTTCACATGTGCTTACCCCTTCACAACATACCGGCGTGATGTTATGTTATGAACTGGTGTAAGCAATAGACAGACATGAGATTTCAGCAATCCCAGTCCATTTGCTATCATTTATTGAGGAGTTCCGTTGTCTATCTCCAAAGTTCTTCATCAGATCTTCACCAAATTGAAATGAGACCACTCCGAGAAAGTACTCTTCCAAAAAATACCGAAATCGCTTCGTGTGCCTATAAAATTTGAAGAGTTCTCTCTATTTCTCCAGGATCCCATCATCAGATCTTAACTTGATGATCATGGGACCACCTGGGAAGTATACCCTTTGGAATGAATACCCCCGTGTCTCCGATAGCAGGCTAAGCCATTGGTCTTGCGCCTGATCTCTGTCCAGTCGTGTCGGATTGCCGTCTCATCGGATTATGAGAGTGACGAAAGAGCGAGTGCATTTCTGTGTCTGCGCACACAGTTGTGCATTATACTAACTCCCGTGCCGAAGGTTAGTCTCCGTTAAGATTAGCCGGTATGGCCGTAATACGGTCTGGTCTACAAATAATACCTAATTACTTTGACTTCAGCACACCAGCAACACCAGGTTAAATTAAAAAATGCCAATCTCATAAAAAATGAGAAAATCTTCCGTAGACATCGATTGTGACAACAGTCTATCCATTTTATTATGTCGGTAACGTAGAGATCACCTTAAGAAGTCTATGGAGAAGATATTTACATAGCTATAATCGGTGCTTAAAATCAGAAGTCCAATTCTCGTAATTACCTAAAAACGTTCAAAATCTAGTGGCAGTTTCATCTCCACGACAGTGAAATGTCAAAAATTTGTCAAAAATGTGTGGAAACTCGAGACATTTTTGAAAGATTGAGACTGAGATCAGACTGTAAATTTTCTTAAATTTACGAGGATTGCCATTCAGGAGTTAAACATATATATTGACACACCAAACCTACACTATTTTGACACAGCCAAAAATGCTACTCGGAAAACAATAAACACAGGTTAATTCCAACATGCGGTGGGTTAACAGTTGATTTTGGTAGCAAACCGTACAGCAGATTGAAATGTGTACGTCATGACATGCGGTCCCGTTTGACCCGTTAATGGAATAGGTACGTAACCGTTAACATAATTGAATGTTGTTATGGAGGGATTACGGTTGGGTTTATGATATAAGCAATACTGACCAGTATTGTGAACGTGTTGTTTCGCTGAAACACATGGGCGACCTTGGTGTTGGTAATATTGTATAGCTTTTGTGAGTCAGAGTGAGACAAAACTTTACTGTCGAAGAGCGCTGTAGGTACGAATTTGAAACTATAGTCGAGAAATCCTAAATAATCAAATAAAATAAAATAATTTTTTTTTGATGTGAGCTGTGGTTATAAGACAACAGTGCGGTTTAGAAGATGTAGTGATAAAAACAACCGACTTCCGGAAAAACACTACAAAGTGAAAAATAACTTGAATTTCGGAAGTCGGTGACTTTGTAGCTGTATTTAATTTTTTTGTCACCGCCTTCTGAAATTAAAGTTATTTTTAAGTTTGTAGTATTTTTCTGGAAGTCGGTTGTTATTTTTTTGTAAAAAGTTTTTATTTTTCACTGTTTAGTTATAGTACCTACCCCACATCAATTCGAAATTTCATGATCCTTGGGGTCATACCAATGCATTTTTATGCGATAGCAGCAATTGCGGTTGATTTGCTGTCATTTTTTGAAGAGTTCCGTTGTCTGTCTCCGAAATGCATCATCAGATCTATATGAAATTTAAATGGCACCATTTCGAAATAAACCTCTTTCGAACAAAAAATATATTTTCCAAATCCAAATCCAATCCCAATCCAATCAAATCAAATATATGATGGAGTTGTGCCCGAAAATCCTACCACTCCTAACCGTTAAAGAGTTATACCTTCTTTCATCAGCTCAGCGTCATAAGATGATGATGACTATACGCAAACGTCTCAATAGCTTTAGAACATATATGAAAAACATTGTTAATACCTATAAAATTTGAGGGTTGCCCTCGATTTCCCAGGGATTCCATCATCAGATCCTAGCTTGGTGCAAATGGGACCACCTCAGGAGTATACTCTTTTAAATAAAAAAAGAATTTTTAGAATCAGTTCCCAAATGGGGGAAAAATCGGTGAATATACATAAAAAAATAAAAATACATACAGTCGAACGTTGAACATAGAACCTCCTCCTTTTTTGACGTCGTTTAAAAATAGAAAAGACTATGCTTGGTTAAAAATAGAAGAGACTATGGTTTGGTCTTGTTGAGAGGATGAATAAAGGGCGGCTAACAAAAGGTATTTATAAGATAAATATGAGTGAAAACACTGGGAGGTGACGCCCTATAGGAGGACATGTAGTAACCTTATTGGTGATGTTTTGTTGAAAGGTCAGGTGCGTAGTACTCGCAAGTTCTGCAAGCTTAGCATGACGTTTTCTATTTCTACGAAGAATAGACAGTGCTTTTCAATACAAAGTGACACTTCGCTTCTCCATTTTTGACATCGCACCGTAGCTATCCTTCTACAATCTGTCATTTTGTCTTTCATTTCTAACGATCTTTGTCTAGGTCCATATAAATGTAGACTATTTCAGAAGAATATTTCTTCCCAAACTGTCAAAATCACACTGACAACAAACTTTCTACTCGACGGCCACAAAGTATATACGATTATCTACAAAACCATGATTCGTTTAGAACGCCTAACTGTGATAATTAAAAGAAAAACATAGCTATCTTCACCTATTGTACACCATTTAGTTAATAGTCATGTCTACTCTTCCGTCAACAAATCGGTGCTCGTGCTAAGCCTGCAGTAGTTTCTGCATACCCACATGAAAAAAAGGCGTGAGTTTATGTATGTAAATATTTAAAATAATTAATGTATTTCATGCTATCCTATTGTGTCCTATTACCAGAGGGACGCGATACTCCCTTCAAAAAAAACAACTAGTTGGTTATGACTTACGTCAATGATATCTCTCCATTCTTTGCAATCGACAACACGATTGGCATACTAGCAAAGTGATTGGCTTTTGTTGTAAGTGGCTGTTTGTTTCAATACCCGCTCGAAACAAATATTTGGATTGGTTCTTCCTGCTCTAGGTGTTAGTGAGATTTATGGCTGTATAGTAACGATATCTTGAAATAACTTACAAAGGGTAAGTTTAATTTAATTAGAACAGCTTACGTCACTTAATAAAACCAACAGGTGACGCGAAAATCCGAGAGTTTACAAGTTTCATATCATACATTTTACGCTTTGTCATGAAAATGTGACAAAGTAATTTTATGAAATATGTCGCATTGTCAGTTTTTTATTTTTAAATAGGGCCCAGACTGTAATCGTCCTTTCCCAGATGCAAAAAAAAAACATTTTCGCTTAAATAAAACATCAGAAAAGCACTATAAAATTCACACAACTATACTAGGTAGGTGCAAACCGAAACAAACCTAATTAGTTCCATAAAAAAATATCGGAAAAATAACAACAAAATTTTCTGAGCGGTCATATTGGAAATATTGACGCCAAAATGTGTTATAACCTGTTCAGTTTTTGACTCAGTTGTACAAAATAAACATGGGCTGTATACTGAAAATGCAATCAGCGGTATACTAAAATTAAAGTGGTTCGATGCCCTTCAAAAAGGTCAGGTGCGTGGTACTCACCCAGCGTGCGTGTGTGAATGAGGACGAAGTAAACGGAATAAGCATAACGAATCGTCACATCTGGTGTTCTGTAGTTACTGTCTTCCCTCATGGGAAAAAGGCTTGTATGTAGGTATTATATGTATTAAAAGACAAGATTACTGCGCTGACCATCACAGAAAATGAGCTCAACCCGGTCAACCCTATTAACAAAAAACACGCCCACTAATCATCCTTTTGGCAAGCCCACAGCAGAAAAAGCTTTAATCCCCTCAGTGGTCTCCCAAACGCGAGTCAAGCCCGATTGGTTTCCAGTCACAAAGTCTTAGCCACACATCCGATACGGGCATTCCCTAACCCCCTAATACTCATTACGAGTAACACCGCAGGCTGCAAAGGGGCCGTAAAAGCCAAGAACTTAATTAACGTCCCGGAGGTTTTACTTCACATTTATTTGGGCGTGAATTTGGTCCCGGCAATAAAAATAAACAATGAAAGCTGTACAGGTGTAGGTCACGTGTTTCTACGTCTGTGCGACGTATGTGAATGGGTCGTGCCGTGTGTGTATGCGATGATTAAATTGATTAATTAAGATTGTGTGTTCTATGTTCCCAGTTTTTTGTTAATTAGTTGCTTGGCTTTATTATTTTTTGTGAAATGATAGCTATCTACGTTTTGTTTAGTTGGACGATTTAGTAAATCTTTTTCAGTTGTAAGAGAAACCGAGAAAGATAGATAAAGATAATAATCATTGAATGGTTGCTGTATTGTACGATTTTTACCTTCAGAAAATCCTCAAAGGGTCACTCAAAACTGAACGACCTTCCGAATAAGATGCAATGTCAGCTCATGCTGAGCGGCCTGGAGTTCCGCTATTCAGTGGAATGCTACGGCTTTTATACTGTGATATGCCAAAGGGAAACAGTAAATCAAGTTAGTCCAATACCTTAAGGTATTTATAACAACACGATGTAATAATAGATCGATCTATAAATGATACAGCATAGCTATCCAAAATCATGAACAAAATCTACTCCCATGTTTATAAACTACGTCGTAGTGACGTACGTGACGCGATCACGTTGTCACTAGCCGCTTTTGTTTGACCAACAGTACGCCGCACGAACGTACGAGTTGACGGAATTCAATTGGTAGTAGCGATGCGTCAACTTCGCTGAGAGTTTTTTTTGAAAATAGTCGATTAAAATCGCAACTCTAGGGTAGTTTTCCAAATATTCGCTGATTGGCCGTGGTCGGTCATAATCGTTCCGTGTGGTGCCGGACGTAAAAGAATAGCACCATCCCATTTCTTCCCGTGGGTGTCGTAGAAGGCGACTAAGAGACTTACCAGAGAATGGGCAGCAGCGTTCTCTATGCAGTTTACCACCATACTGCGATCGCCAACCCGCCTTCCCAGCATAGTGATTATGGAAAAACCTTTTGGGGAAGGCCTATGTCCAGCAGTGGGCATTTTTCGGCTGAAATGATGATGATGATGATATACAACAGTCTACAAAACACCACCTTGCACAGAACTGAAATGAAATGAAAAGTTTGTTTATGTAAGTAGATTTTTTACAAGACTTACACGTCAATATTTTGTTGGTAAATATTTAAAAATTAAATGGCGCCGGCATTTCTGAGCTGACTGATCCCTGAGAAGAAACAAACTCAGAGATGTCTTTAAAGTCCAAACATTATGTATAACTTTTGGACATACGTGATGCAAAAACTTTGAAACCCTTTTTACGAAAATGACGCAGATGGAGGTGTATGAAATTTTACATAGTTAAAGATTAAAATAATGGCGAAGGAGTGCAGCTAGCTAATATTTTGGTTAAATTTCAACCACTAATCGGCCGTTATTAGAATTTTATATAGGTCTAACAATGCAGGGCCAAGTCTGGAAGGGCCTTTGGAATAAATAGCCATTGCAGCTTTAAGCTGACCTGTTCCAACTGACGGCATCTGGGCCATCTATACTCATGGGCTATACAAGGTGTAACAGAATAGACGCAAGACCTGAGAGTAGTTTGTTCCTAATTGACTACTGAATCGATTTCAGTAACTTTTAATATGAGTATTTTTTTTTTAAATGATGTATTTTGCCAAACCTAGCACTGATTGAGCCAAAGAAAATTCAATCTTATGCCGGAAGAAATAAGACTCAATTTTAAATGCATAAAGTAATGCTTGGGTCGACACGTTTTTCTTAATAATATCAGTTAGCTTAAAAAAATAGTTTTGGTCATCGTATTATGCTTTTAACTCAATACTCTAATTGGGGTGTATGAGGTCTTGCGTTAATTATGTTACTCGTTGTATATACATTGTCAAAACAACCTAGTACACTGCAAAAAATATATTACTGTGGGTGCGTTTATATGAGCAGGCAAGCTATATAAACGACGATATGTAAATTTATCCAAACCGCTGCAACCACGTTGGTTCTAAAAATACCTCGTTACACAAATTCTCCAAAAACATTTAGGAAAAACAAAAACTGCCTTATCGGAAGCCATTATCGTTACCTGCCAGTACTTGCTTACTGCACTAATAAAATACTAGCTAGTACCGCAGCTTTGCTCGCAGTATTCGATGGCGCAATATCGTCATGGCTTATTCAGGCGGAACAGGCAATAATCCTCGTGCTCTCCTACAAGCCGAGCCATCTATATGAAAGGTTTCATCGCCATTCGTTGGGTTATAATGTGATTAAACTTTATAAAAGATGTTTCAGTAGATAGGTACCCAGTTACTTACGTGACAATTTTTTAATTATTTTTAAAGCAGTAACAGTTGAATTTTAAGAAGCAATCATTTCTAAGATTTGTTTTTCGTTTTTATTATATAATATACTTGCTGACCCGACAGACGCTGTCCTGTCTTATCTATGAATATTTAATTCACACTTTCTAATGTTACGCGTACCTATCTTTCTTATTTTTTTCTTTTATAAAGAAAGAAAGAAAAGGTATTTATTGTAACTCGCATAGGAAGATCACATACTAAAATAAACACAATTGTATAAAAATTATAAAAAACAAATTTCTTGGAAGAACAAAAATATTTAAAAAATAAATAAAACAGAAAGTCCTGCACGAGGCCAAAAGGCTCCTACCTCAGCATGATGCTGAGACATTTAAAAAGTGTCGCAGCGCTGGTATTCTGATAGAGCCCCAGCGATGTGATGTCACGGGCAGTTACAGTATGTAATAGTATGTTTCAATAATCAGTAGTATAAGATAGATAAAATGTAATATGTTAGCGAATAAAACGATCATAAGATCGTCGACGACGATAAGATCCTTCTCCTGACTATACCAAACACAACAAAAAAAGAATTAGCAAAATTGGTCCAGCCGTTCACGTGTGATGCCGTGACTAAGGGAAATAGGGATTCATTTGTATATACAGGTGTGGCGTAACTATTGGTCCACCGTTAAGGATTCGATACACCGGATAATTTACTATAACATATTACAATTTTAACCATTTTTACCCAAGGATTCCGTAAATATTTATTTTTTGTTTTTTATTTACGACATTTTTACCTTTTGTAACCAAGGAAAAAATTTAAAAAAATATGATTTTTGTTGAAACTACAACGTTGTAGTTGAAAAAATGAAAAAAAAACTGAGGTTTTTGTTGAAACTACAACGGTTGTAGTTTCAACAAAAACCATATTTATTTCATTTTTTCATTGATTATTCACAGATAATTTACTATAACATTGTAATATGTTATAGTAAATTATTATCTGGTATATCGAATCCTTAACGGTGGACCACTATTTACGCCACACCCTGTATATGTATGGATATTGATACATTGTACGTGACTTATGAGTTTTTAGGTCGTCGGTTCGAAGCCAGATAGGCGCTTTACTTTGTTTATATTATTTCTTCACCATTGCTCTCAAAACAGTGAAGGAAAACATTGTGAGGAAACTAAAACAAAACATTCATAGACATGAGACATCTACCAACACCTGTGTCCCACCAGTGGAAACATTAAAGGATGATTATGATCAGAGATCGGATATTCGGATGCATATTCACCTAAAGTTGAGATGTTGGCTAACATGGAATGCGCTTTTGTATCGAAAAAGTCTTAATTTAGGTAAGTAATTTGTTTATTTTTTGTTTTAACTAATACAAACCAGCCCTCCTCCAGTACATAAACATATTTACATCGGGTTAAACATATGTACATAAATAGGTTATTAACTAATAATATATAATAATATTTACTTCATCACATCTTATAAAACAATATATAATGAGCAAATCAATATGTCAAGTCTTTTCCCAACTATATTGGGGGGTCCGATTCCAGTCTAACCAAATTAAGCTGAATACCAGTAATTTACTTGGAGCAACTGCCTATCTGACCTCTAAAACCGAGTTACTGTATTGCAAAATACCCGTTGCTAAGACTGAGCTTACCATTCGTTCGATCCGTATGGCTGTTATTGAGTTGAGCTACTACTGAGTAGAGTTGAGCTGCATGATTACTGATAAATGCGTGCACTGATTGGACAGGTCCACTCAAGTCCATAACTTCATCTTAGCTTTAAGCCTATTTGTAACAACTTAATTCACATTATTATATGCAAATAAATGAAATGAAAAAAAAACTTTGTGTTTAAAATCCAGCGTGCAAAAAAATCCTGTTGCGATATTTTAAGTCCGTGTAAACGTGGACTTTACAGACAGTGCATATTAAGTTAAACAAAAGTCTTAACTTCAAAGGTCTTCACCATTGTTTATGATTTCTAAAATATATTGTTCTCAACTGACCCCTGTGACTGAAGTTATCTTAATTATACTAAATGGTTTTCTTATCTTCAAAGCGGTTGAGGCTTTGTCTCTTGCAGTGAAATATCATAGTTTTGAATAACAATACATAAATCTTGTTAAATAAGTGATATTTCATAATTAATGTACATTTGCATTATCTTGTCTGCTTTAAATGGTTTGACAAAAAGTTTATATGATAAATATTAATTAATTTTAAAATCTTAAAACATAATAAATGAATTCCTTTTTCTGAAACCTACTGTATCAATATGTGCCTCTTTAATTAGAAAATAACAGCTTCTCAATATGAATTATTATGTAGCGGCACTACACAAAATACTTACTAACAATATCTAAAAATACAAAAAGAGAAGTGGCGCCAACTATAATGCCACCGGAAAATTACGCAAGACTCACGTCACAGAAATCCTACATCGCGCAGTCAGAGTTTACCGCGCGATTCTCATAGGTACAACATCCCGACATCAACCGTCGGCGTCGGGCAGTTGCCCACCAGACACAACACCCGTCTGGTCGAAGGATCCTCCCTTTATCAATAGGTATGAGTGAACTTTACACCCTGTTCCTCATACCTCTATTCCTGAAAAAAAATCCAAGAATCGGTTCCTTTCTGCTAAAAATATTCTATACTAGCTTTTGCTAGCGGCTATGCCCACGTGTACGTCGGAAATTGTCCCACAAGAACGTACTGTCGGGATAAAAAGTATCCTATGTACATAGGCTATGTACATAGGCTATAAACTATCTGCGTGCTAAATTTCGTCCAAATCTGTTCGGCCGTTTTTGCGTGATTGGGTATCAAACATCCAAACATACTTTAACTTTCACATTTACAGTAGTAGGATTGAACAAAGGTACGTTTGATCGAGGTGGCTCTAGAAAAGGAAGCCTGGAAGGATTATGAGATACCTTTGCTTAACAGTGGGGTATTGAAGGCTAACATAAAAAAAAAAATAGGACCTTTGACGTCTGTAGCACATAAGAATCTCTCTTTAGGATCTGTGATTTTAAATGCAAACATTGCCAGAGTCGACATAAAATACAATTTAAAAAAAACCATTGCCACTGCTTATCAAAACCGTACTCCAGCAAATAATGAATTAGTTTCAGCATGTAACAAATGAATCCGACCACACTACAAAAAGATATCCTTTATATTAAACATTTTCTCTATTAATGGGTGACCACATTAACTAATTGAACTAACCACATCACTGATTGCAATTCACGCTTCAATTGATGCTGGGATCATTAAAATGATACAAAATAAAATGCTATTTAATTGGTTTTCTAAAATAGTTTCGATCATAGCTTCTAAATTAACAGATTTACTGAATACTAGTTTTTGCCAGCGAATTCATCTGCGTGGCAGTTGAAAATTATCGTACGGAAACGTACTACCGGGAAAAAAGTATCATATGTGATCCAGGTTATAAACTATACGTTTGCTTCATCCAAATCCATGTAGATGTCGTGGCCATATCGTAGATTTGCTCACTTCATGAAATGATCAAGAATTTCATCAAATTCTCGTCTTATTCTGGTTCTTAAATTACAGAAGAAGACGGTCGACGTCTGGTTGATGGAGCCCCACCTGTCTGCAGGATATAAAGGAACTTACCACTGCGCTGACCCGTCGCAGGGGACCAAGCTATTTGATGATTTCCCAACCTTCAAAAAAAAAACAAACTGAACCTCGAGGTGCCACTGACGTCGACCGTTTTCTCGAGAAAAAATTCTCGAGCATTTCATTAAGGAATTTCATTTTTGCGTGATGGAGTAACCTAAACATACACATTTTCACAATTATAATATAAGTAAGATTCTATTCAGTATGCCAAAAATTTGAACAGCTAAATTGTGAAGCGGTTCGTAAAAGAGGTCTTCTGGAGTCTCTGTGATGTTCTTGGTATTGCATATCTATGTGGTCACCTACTTGTATAACAAATCATAACGAGAAATTTTTTACATATAAAAAATACCCAAGTTATGGTCAACTTGTCCAAATTTCATCGAAATCCGTTCAGTAGTAATCGTGTGAATAGGGAACAGACAGAAAGATTGACAGACTTACTTTCACCAGCTTCTTACCCGACAATACACAAAAAAATAATACATTTAAGTGACTTTTACACCAAAAAAATCCAAATTTTCTTTCAATTATTTGAACGATTTGATCGTATCCTTTAATTGCAACATGGCACACAAAACGCTATAAAATAAAAAAGCGATTCTTTTGCCACAGAGCACGGTGCCTCGATGGGGGCGACCACAATCGCTCCTCGCAGCCACCACATACCGCTAATTACATTTAACGCTTCAGCTGTCCATTAACCACTAATTGGATATTTTTATTTCCAGTCTGAATTTCGTTGCCTACGTTGATGAGTTCACGAAAAATTTAATAAATACACCGTTATATACTGACATTATATTTATTTGTTTCACTGTAATTAAATGCCAACAAAAAAACACCAATATAAGCCGAATATTTGCATATATTGCAGACATTTGTATGACAAAAGGCTTTCGCTTATAAAATAATATTGTGTCGTCAACATTTTTCGTGACAAAGGTAAATTTAATAATCCATAGGCTTTAATCTTTTATGATATATCTGAGGATACACTTTTTTTTTATAAAAATGCGTACCTACTTACGTACTTTTATTAAAACATGAAATCAATTTTAAACGTTAAACAAAGTTATTTTGAGCAAATATTTAATCCCGTTCCTTCAAGGCTCAGAAATTTCCCGATGCTTAGTAAATTCTTTACAAAACTTATTACTTCCAATGTTCAGGGTTTTATTCAATAAAGCAAGTTATTTTGGTGTCCCTTAATTTTCGTAACGTAAATTTGAGGTTGGTTCTTGATGAAAATCTGCAACAACGTTGGTAATTTCTTGAAAAGAAAAGCCTTAAATAGTCATGGTGGAAAAAGAAAAAAATACGACCGGGCTACTGGATTAATCTTCTTAAGTAAGGACCAAAAAGAAATGGGTCACTATTTTGGGTGGGATTAGAATTCTGTCAGTTCTCAGTCCGATTTATTATTAAGTGCGGACTGTTAAAGCCGAGTTCAGTGACATCACAGAAAATCGCTGCCGAAATGGTATTATGCGTGCTACGCCTGCTACGCTACTATAATGCTACGCGCGGAGCTGCAATGCTACGCGCGGAGCTGCAATGCTACGCGCGTAGCTGCGACGATTGATAACTGTTTCAATGACGATTCAGTCTCAATATACCTACTTGAAAATTGTTCTAAATAAGTTTTTTTATGTATGTTTCCCTCTTTATTGGCTTATCACCTTACCACCTTTCTTCCAAGTTTGTAAAATAGACATTGGAAAATAATCTTTTGAATAATATATAATAATCATTTAAAAAAAAGTTAGTTTTTTATGACAAAAATGAAAACAAAAGACGTTGCTTTATTTTAAAAAAAATTAACCTACCATAAATAGAGCATGAACTCTTGAATAGGTATTACTGTACAGACTTTTTAAATCTACTAACATTGAATATGAATTATATTTATTCAGTGTTGTCACCAATAGGGAAGTAATAGCGTTGCCTTATCAACAAGAAGAGGCGTCCGTTGAAAGTATTTTGAAATAATAAAATTATTTTTTATTATGAAAAAATGTAGATTTATGATTGATTTGATAAAGTTAGAAAGTATTTGTAGTTTTGCTATTTTAATACGTATATTATTAGTAGTAGTATCTTTATTTATTTAATCATAATCATTTTACGAATATGTACTTTTATTATAATATGACTATGTTAAACAAGGTGTAATAGAATGGACGCAAGATCTGAAAGTAGTTTGTTCCTAATTGACTACTGAATCGATTTCAGTAAGTTTTATTATAAGTTATTTTTAAATTATGTATTTTGCCATACCTACCACTGATTGAGGCAAAGAAAATTCAATCTTATGGAAGAAGAAATAATCAATTTTAAATGCATAAAGTAATGCTTGGGTCGACACGTTTTTCTTAATAATTTCAGTAAGCTTTAAAAAAATAGGTTTGGTCATCGTGTTATGCTTTTAACTCAATACTCTAATTGAGGTGTATGAGGTTGTGCGTTAAGTATGTAACTCGTTGTATACATATTTTATGTTTCTCTTGGACATTACTGAAATCGGTGAAGGAAAACATCGCGAGAAAACCTGGAGTTATAGAATATAAGTTTCAAATCGCCAACCCGTCTTGAGCAAACGTGGTCATTAATGCTCGCGCCTTCTCAATATCAGAAGAGGCCTTTATTTTGTAGTGGGACAGACTTCTCAGGTCTCTGAGTAGCTCCTTGGTTTTATGCAAATAGTAGAATGTCAAGGTCAAAAACCGAAAAAAAAATATCCGGAACATAACCGGAATTACCGTCATAGCTTGCAGAAGAAGCAAGCTGTAGTGGCACTGGGTTGGCCAGTGCAGCAGACGAGTCCTCGAGTGAAGGCCGCATGTCCACATGAGTAGTCTGGGTCACCCTCCAGCTAGGTCGACCAACGACATTAAAAAAAACAATCGACTACCAAAAAACTACTACAAAGTGAAAAATAACTTTAATTTCGGAAGTCGGTGACTTTGGATATGTATTTAATTTAATTTTCATGTCACCAGTCACCAAATTCCGAAATTAAAGTTATTTTTCACTTCGTAGTGTTTTTTTTAAACGGCTATTTTTATTTTGGCAAAAGTTTTTATTTATCGCTTTTTAGTTACAGTACCTAACCCACACCAATTCGAAATGTCATCATCCTTGGGGTAAAAACAACGCACATTTGCATAAATATGCGTTGTTTTTACCCCAAGGATGATGCAAAATTACAGCAAATCAACCGCGATTGCTGCTATCGCATGATAGCAGCAATCGCGGTTGATTTGCTGTAATTTTTTAACAGTTCCGAGACAGAAAAGTCTCCGAAACGCATCATCAGATCTATAAGAAATTTAAATGGGACCACACGGGAAGCACTATCAAAATTGGTTTACCCAGTCGAAAGTTCTGAACCAACAAACGTAAAAAAATACAGTCGAATTGAGAACCTCCTCCTTTTTTAGAAGTCGGTTAAAAATTGGCTAGGACAAACTGGATGCAAAAGGCAGAGGTCAGGGTGTCGTGGAGCAGCCTGGGAAAACCCTATACGTCTTATAGTAGACTGCAATAGACTGAGTTGATTCAATGTCCAGGCAACATTTTGCAGCGTCCCTTCTTATTCGTAATACTCAAGACAGTTATTCCTTTACAGAAACCATGATCATACATTAACATACTCGTACCATCCTCGCATGTCTAGCAGCAGTTGGTTTTCAATATATCGTGCCCGACACAGCGTGTTTACAGACCCCGTTTACAAGAAACTGTTAAACTTTGATTGTGAAGCTCAAGGCAATTTATGAAGTTGAAATATGAACTGTCGCAGACGGGTATTCGATTTATGTAGCCATTTTGATTTGAAGAAGAATGTTGGTTTTATTGTAGTATTATTCTTAGAAGTGTTTTACAATATTCCTATACATATATGTCACAGGGATAATGTCAAACTACAAGGCAGTGCCCTGGATTACCTGCCTCTCTCACAAAGAAAATGAGGGGAAGAAGGGTCAGATAATGCAAGGCAAGTATGCGCACTCGTGCCATGCATTACCTGAACCTATTCTTCTTATTTGGTGATGTCTTGCAAAAAATTCTAGTACGCAATAGACTTTTTTACAAGACATCACCAAAAACGTTTGTACCGCATGCCTAGAAAACAGGTTAGTGTATATGTCGCAGGAATATTTTCAAACCAGTGATATTATAATTTCACTAGTTAAATTATAATTGCATGAAACTTTGTCAACCGTCTCCATTTCTTACAATTTAGTGGACGTTTTTTAATGTTATTGTAATTTTACGGGAACGCTGTATTATTCCCGGGACTTCGTGCATTTTGATTGTGTCAACGCTTCTTCATCTGCCATTTAACAGACCAATGATTGACCATCTCACAATTGTCAGGCTTGCACATACAGTGAAATTTTCAAAATATTACTGCCTTGCAACATCACTGCGTGGGTCCAGTGGAATTATAATTTCACTGAAATGAGCCCGTGAAATTGTGAGAAATGGAGACTGTTGACAAAGTTTCGTGCAATTATAATTTCACTAGTGACATTATAATATCACTGGTTTGAAAATATTCCTGCGACATATACACTAAACTGTTTTCGTGGCATGCGGTACAAAGGTTTTTGGTGATGTCTTGCAAAAAAGTCTGGTGCGTACCAGACTTTTTTGCAAGACATCAACAAATAAAAAGAAGGTTCAAGTAATGCATGGCATGAGTGCGCATACGTGCCTTGCATTATCTGACCCTTCTTCCTCTCGTCTCCTTTGTGAGAGAGGCAGGTAATCCTGGGCACTTAGTCAGTATGTGCCTAGTGGTCATGAGTTTTGGTCAAACCGAAAGATTATTTAAGGGACGTAAAACGTTGTGTAGCTTCTGTCACCCATGCCCTGGGTTTGCCATGGTAAATAGGTTGTGGAAAGAAGGTGTGTTTACGACAAGTTGAAATGAAAGAACGGCTTGAAACAAAGTTTCAACAACAAAACAAAGAAAATTCTAGCCCTTTATGAAACGATTATACAAAATAATAGGATCATTAAAAATTTTAACTTTCATAATAATTAATTATTAATTTTCGTTTCGAAAACATTTACAAAAGCGTTCTAAATTGGAATCCAGTGAATTCTTTTTAAATTATGCTCCCCAGTAATTAAATAAAGCATAGACGTTCTGCGTTAATTTATTATTTAATACAATTTCTAATGCATGCCAATCTAATTTTGGGGCATTCGTTTTTCATAATTTTAATGAATATGCCAAAAATATAATTGTATGAATAAAACTGCTTTTGATTTTATTTAACTTTTTGGAGGTCGTTGAGCCATCTCGTGTGGTTTCTCTAATTAGCTAATTGATGTAGGTAGAAAGTCTTTATTTTATTACAACTTTAGTATAAATAATAAGGTGAATTTTAATATACTTTTAAATTTAGATTTGGAGTTTCTTTGTTTACTAAGCTTACACATCTAAACTAACAAAAAAAAAGCTTTCATAATATTTAAAATTCAAATTCAAATAATTTATTTTCTCTTCACAAACAATGCTTAATCAAAAAGCTTAAAAACTATGTGACACTAGTTTGTGAGAGACAGGTGTCTAGCAGATCACCAGCGTCTCACAATATGTAAACATTATTAGTTATTTAGTAAATGTGAACATAAAAATCAAGGATAAACTCATAATTTAAAAAAAATATTGTCACAATCATATCAATATTTATCAAGGGTACCTACGGGTATACTTAACATTACAAAAAAAAAAATATTAGCGGAGCTGCAAGGCACTAAAACCGATTGCCGCACAACTAAATCTGCAGTTTCCTTCAAAACCGCGTCTTCCTCTAATTCCATGCTCGAGAAACCAATTTCCCATAAGGCGATGAGGTCCGGAAATCAACTTTAACCGGTCAATATCAAAGACGGAACTGAACACAGGAAATTGATGGTTAATACTGAACAGCACATGATATCGAAGTTAAAATTCAATTTAACTATACCCTTGTAGTCAGGGAGCACGCGCACAAGATAATAAAATATTCTGTATATGCATCTTGTCTTATGCATGTTTTTATTTTTTTAAATAGCGCAAAAAGGAACATTGTTTATAACATGTCGCTTATTTCCAGAATCTTATACTTTCATTTTACTCATTTAATATTTTTTTTTTTTATCTTTGGACTATAACTTCTCGTTAGTAGGTGCCAAAATTAATTATTGTATGCTGGCTTACATTAAAATCCTAGTTTGCAACTCAACTGCAAGATCAGATTCAAGTCACTATAGTATAAATATGTTAAACTTCCGTACATTAAATTCTTCACTTTTACCTATCCTCACATAAAACCCTACATTTGATTCCCAAAAACAAATGTAATACTATTTCAAACACCACCTCCCAGACTATTATCGTAAATGGGCTATAAATAAATCCCGGCAGGTCAAACCTGAAACCAATAATGATCCTATGTACTTTAAATGGTTTTGTGTCAGTTAATTGGCGTTCGGTACAGCGAGAGTTTTGATCGGAAAGTAGTGTGGTTACGTGCAAAATGAGCTTATAGAGGGGAAAATTTATAGGTGAACGGTAGTAGTAGCAAAAAAGATGTGGGGGAGGTTTTTTTATGAGCTAATTGGTATTCTGTTGGAGAGTTTTTTTAATATGAACAATCTAGGATACATTTTGATCCGGTTTTCGTGGTGAAGTTTCAGTTACGTCAGTTGTATCACTAAAGATGTCTATATTTTATGCTGCTCCCTAGCTTAAATTAAACAGGGGTACCAGGAATCGACGCTTAAACTGAAACCATTAATTCAGCACATGATTCTAGACGGGGTCTGAATCACTAGGGGTCAGTAGTGTTTTTTTTTTTTTTTGTTAACGGTTAACTGATTCATAAAAAATACAATATCTACCCGGTCAAAATATATGGCAGATCAATTTTTATTTTAACTAACCGACGAAAAATGGCACTCAGTCATATTCTTTTATGGAATCTATGGTAACAGGTGGTGATGTCACGACACCTTGTTTATCAGTGTTTTAATTTAAATATAGTATAATATCAGCATTATTAACAATGAGCGTCTTTAATTTTTAACGTAGGTACGTTATATTTTAGTTAATATAAAACTGCCAAAAGACACTTAAAGTTTCGTCCAAATTAAAATTTAAAGAAAAAAAGGACGAGAGAAGGCATGGATGGAATCTTCGTAACTTCCCTAATTTCCTCTCTACACGCTCAAAGAAACGTTTCCTTCCGTTTCAAATATCCCAATTTATATTTAAACCTTGACAGCCTTCGTTTACTTTCTTAATTCTCAACAATTACGCACAAGTACCTACATCTGTTGACGAAATTATTTATGCTAACAGGCGGAGTGCTCTCAATATAAATGGATGGCCCTTTGTGTGACCTCGGCCCTACCTGTCTACTCAAAGTAAGGACATCAGAATTCCTCGGAATTAATAAGCCCTTTAGTTAGGGAGAGGATTCCGGAATATTTACCAAAGGAATACTTCGTGAGGTGACTCAATCTGAGGTAAGCGGAGGTATGTAACTTAGGATGGGATAGAAGGCTTTGTTCAGTTTGACCTGTGATACTTTGGAAAGTTTGAATTCTTTGGGAACGAGGATACACTTTAACTTATATTTTAGAAAGACATGTGATGAAATGATTCCCAATTAACGTTCCTAAAAATATTACTTCGCACTCTAATATAATGGATTAAAAATAATAAATAGCCAAATAAATGCTACCAAATTTTGATGTTGCGCTCGCCGGTCGCTGCTGTGGCACCGCTCACTTTGCTCGCTTGGCTCGCGCGCGTTTCGTCACAGTTCTAATCTGACTTAACACATTAATTAGGTCGGGGTGCCCTAGCTGCTAAGTTACTGCGACCAATTCGACTCGTACATGGTTGATCATAGTTCTTCTTAACCTAACCCATTTGGTTGTGGTACCCTAGCTTAGTAACTGCGACCAACTGTGAAGAAAGGCCAGAAAGATAAAAAAGGCTCACTCATGAAACAAAAAACTGTGAATACTAATACTAATCATAATCATTTATTTGCAATAAATATTGGTACAGTGTAGGTCTTAAAGTAGGTAATTGATTTCCTAATACATAGTCAGACAATTTGACATGCAAAACATTATGTTACATTTATTAAATGTATATTACGCTCAATGGCATGCTTTCTATCATTCATGTTTACAATACATTCAATATTAATTATTAATTATCGTCACATTAATTTACGATTGATTATTTAGCATTAGTCATAAATTCATTCACAGAATAAAAACGGTTTTGCAGCAGCCATAATTTTAACTTAATTAAAAATAAATTATTAGGTAACTCTTTGAAATTCTTCGGTATTTTGTTATAGATAAGTCCACACATATGATAACAGTTCTTTTTATACAGAGAAGTCTTTGGTGCCCTAGGCAGAACTATTCTATCTGGATCTCTTACTTTACTACCGTCCATAGGCCTCCCCTAAGCACCGCCACTTCGACTGGTTCTGTGCTTCTGGCATCCACCAGATTCCTGCAGTTAAGACCGCCTGACCGCCGTCCTGGTAAGCCAGGTCATCAGTCCACCTTGTGAGAGGCTTCCGGTACGCAGTCGCCACCAGAACTTTTCGATCTCATATCATAATGTGCCAATCATCAATCAAAAGATACAGAAAGAAAAAGTCTTGGTAAACCAGAAAAGAGCCTTTGGAAGAATTCAGATTTCATCCATTCTCAATAAGCATTGTGCTAATGATTATATGCATAAAGGGGAATGCCCATCAGCCAAGGACAAAAATGCCAGAAATGAACAATGAAATATACGCCAAATTGTACTACAAATCGTAGGGAACCTATTACAATTTCAATAATTATCAAAAACCTAGGTAGACGCCAGGTCCAATCATGTTTTCTAAAATATAGGTTAAGTCAAGGATAAACAACAAAACATCATTTAAATATTTTCATCGATGCAATATCAAGATAGCAGTTAACACAATGTACGTTTCTATCTACCTATAAAGTGAAAAAAAAATCCTTAAAAATGGCCACAGTGGTCGTTAAATATCCTTTATAGCAATATGTATGTAACACAAGTTGTAAACGCAAAAAAAATATCTATCAATTCAAGTGAACAATCGAAAGAATGAAATGGAGTAATGTCAAACTGTCAGAAAGGCAAAGGACACGTGACGCATACAGCCCACGATACATTTTCTATTTTGAACATAATTTGATTTTAATGAAATATTGAATGCATAATATATTATTTTAATTAGGTATCTAAACGATATAAATAGGTCCAATTATATTAAATTAACGATAACTGCAGTAATTCTATAAATAAAATAGTTCGTTAAGGATTATTTGACGATTCCTGTTCGGCTGAATGTCGATTACTCGTGTCAAATAAACACTGACCTCCAATAAAAATAAGAATTAATAATAATAATAATCCTTATATTTTCACCCTAGGTATACAAACTTGAGAATTATTTAATTATACATATATTATTCTAGTCCGCTGGATGCGGGAAGCACAGAACCGGTCGAAGTGGCGGAGCTTGGGGGAGGCCTATGTCCAGCAGTGGACGTCTTTCGGCTGAAATGATGATGATGATGATATTATTCTAAATATAATTAAGGACTATCAGTAGTTTCTGTCCATGAAAGGCCTTTTTTAGGCATTCCCCTTTGTTTATGTCATCATCATAACTAGCCTATAATGTTCCCACTACTGGGACACAGGCCATCTATCTTCCAGATAGAGTGGGCTGTAATCTACCACGTGGGCGTAATGCGGGTTTGTAGATGTCACAACATGTCTTCGAATATCTAGCTCTAGGACATGCCGGTTTCGTTGCAATGTCTCCCGTCAGCATTTTGACAGCAGAGGTGATGAAATTATTTATATAAAGTAAAGCACCTCCCTGGGTTTGAACTTGTTTTTTTTTTTTTTTGGGTGGGAAATCATCAAATAACTTCTCCCGCTCTGGGTGGAGCAGGAGGGCGTGTCAGACTTTTACTGACTAAAACCCACCCGTGTTCCCTCAGTTGCCTGTGGGCCAGGAGCCGCGGTATCTCTTTCGAACAACCCGCACCCCTGGCAGGCATCGGCCCTTGCGGACCCCACCAGTTGGTGCCGACATCTCTTTGATGCGCGCGTGGAACACAACGCGCCGTCGACCCGGGCTTGGTCCTTACTGGACAGCGAGCTACCCATTACTCGCCGTCCGCAAGCCAGCGTCTACGGTGGCCGGGAATCAGCCTGGGATTCCCGACGCCCAAGGCGTCTCCCGCGGCGGCCACGGCCGTGAGGGCGCATATACTGCCTCTCCCTCACGTGCGCCGCCTCCCTCTTCGCGAGCATTACTGCTTCGCAGAAGGAGGTGACGGCTACCCATGCACTCTCGCTCCGTACCATGGCCTGGACCAGGGCCGGACGCGAGAGATGGGTTTGAACTTGTAAATCGGGGCCGCTACCACCAGGCCACCACTTGCCTCCCCAATAAGCAATGTGCTAATTATTAAAATATGCATGTATTTGTTTTTGTGTTTGTTTTAAATTCCTGTTCATATAACGCCTTTGTTCTCTACCCAGTAATCAGAACTCTTAGTAATGTCTTTCAAAGAATGCCATTATAATTGAAAGGTATTCAATCCATTGTTACAGAACAATATGTCATGTGTAGTTCAAAATTTAATCGGAAATGTACCAACACATCAGGTTGAGGTATTTCGTCTTTAATTCATACGAGCCTGTCATTGTTTTAGTACATGTAAAAGGCCATTTTTATTAAAGAGAATGGTCCTTTGCTATGTTAGGTAGGTTCTTATTATGCGTTAGTGAATACTTTATCTAGGTTTTCTTACTAGGTTTTTCACAGTTTTATAATCTAAAACTTTATGCAATCATCTACTTTCCAATCAATCAGACGAAAATTATTTTAAATTTAGCTCAGATGAAATCGTTTCATTTATTAATGAGGCTAAACTAACTAAACATCAATACAATTTTGCTAAAAAACTTGATTAATTCCAAAATACTAAATGTTTGTCCGTCTTATCAAAAAATGTTGAAAACCAAAAAACTTTGCTATCCAACTGATATTCGCGTAACGGAATCGTCTGCTGAGATTAATTTGCAATCATTGTTAGATCATACATCAAGTCGAATTGTTGGTCCTGGGTCCGATTCCCAAGTCGGGCAAAGCGCTTTTTGAGTTTTAGATTTGCGCCGGGTTGATGGCAACAAGCTTGTCTCTTATAACCTGGCGAATGTGGGTGTACTATATTTAGGGAAGTGTCTGCCTTACCCTTCGGGGAATATAGTCATGATGTTACATTAAGTTACATACATAGGTTTTTCTCCACGTCTAAATTTACAACGTCTGTCGCAACGTGGGACAACATGGTCAATTATTAGATAAAGAGCGCGGAAATTCCCTGTATGTAAGAAAAACAGAACAGGTCGTTGTGGCGATTTAGGGGTTGGCCGATATCCAGCAGTAGACGTCTATTGGCTGAATAATAATGATGGTGATCATGACGTGGGTGTACTATAAATATACCTCTCAGTACCCTTCAGAGAATACAGGCAAAAGAGTAACTATCTTATTTATAAACGTTGCTTATAGTTAAGAGATGTTGAAACGTCAAACATGTATGGTTTAACAGATGCTAATCACTACTTAAACTTAGCAACGTTTATTAAAAGGGGATACATATATATTTAACTTCCATGGGCAATGAGGACAAAATAATGACTTGCAAAATTAGAGAAAAATGTGTTACATTGATAAAACAGCTAGAATTTAATTACTATTCCTGTACAAGCAGTAGAATCATTCGTTATCCCAGTAAAATAAAACCGTCCTTCGTCTCCGCTTAGCAAGTACCATTTGTTTAGCCGACGTTGAAAGGTCGAATGCATTTAATTGAAAACCTTTTTATTTCTCTCTCCGATCTTAAAAGTGATTGCAGTTAAAACCTCCTTAGTTAAATCTGGCAACACAAAACAGACCTTGATTTTTTAAAGTTTTTTGAAGTGAAAACTTTAGGCGCGTTGTGCACTTTTTGGGTGAACAAAAATCATGGAACTCGCATCATCGTCACCGAACGCACACGGATGAGTCGCGCATTAATCTCTTTTGGAAAAGTCCCTTTCGTTCATTAGGAAATTCTCATTCTTTTATCCCTTTCTTTTCCTTTGTATTTTTATCGTAAAAATCTGTGCTGTTCCTTTTAATGGCTGAAGTCGATCGCTCGTTTATTGTTTTTTACCGAGAGCAATCAGGACCCACGGACCCAATGTGAAATCCTGTATTGACGAATTAAAAAATACACACGTAATTGTTAAAGTTATCACTACCGTCGGCACTCCCGGAGTTCCACTGTTTTTTACAAGAATCCTAGTTGTGCTACCAACATTACGCTTAAAAAGTTACAAAACAGTTTACAAAACCTTACGAAGTTTTAATGATGCCCAATAAAATGTTTACGTAACGGGCGTTTTTTTTTATATTTACTTGTTTGAGCCTTTACTGTAGGTACCTAAAGTAGATTACGAATTGGTGTTAGGCAATTAACAATTAGAATAAAGTGGGTGGGCCTTAGTGGAAGAAAAGTTTTAATTTTAAATTAAGGCATCTGTTCCTGAAACGGAAATCTCCTTCCACCAATTACTCGGTTGGTAGAAAAAAAACTTTTTTAATAGAAGAGAACGAATTTATCGAAGTCAGTGAAATTACTCAGATGAAGAAAGTTACGGATGCTTCTTATGATATTCGACACTAGATCGATTTATTTAAAATTGGAACAAACTTCCGGGAAGGTTCGAAAAATTTGAATTAAAAACTTTTTCAATTTAAAAAGGGTAGATATTAATTGGGAGCGGCAAACAGAGGGTATATACGAATTTAACCCTTTACGAAAAAATAATTATTGCGTTCCTTTAAGATGTAGATTTCGAAAACTTCATACATTTTATGGAGTTTCGGTTAAAAATAAGTATCGTTTCATCTACCTACACCATTTTAAACATCGACTTGTGAAAAATAATCTTAAATGAACTTAGTTTTTTTTTTAACGTAACTTATCATAGCATCACCTCTTGTTTCCCTGAAGGGTATTTTTTTTTGAGGGTGGGAAATCATCAAATAACTTCTCCCGCTCTGGCTGGAGCATGAGGGCGTGTCAGACTTTTACTGACTAAAACCCACCCGTGTTCCCTCAGTTGCCTGTGTGCCAGGGGCCACGGTATCTCTTTCGAACCACCCGCACCCCTGGCAGGCATCGGCCCCTGCGGGCCCTTTCAGTTGGTGCTGACATCTCTTTGAGGTGCACGTGGAACACAACGAGCCGTCGACCTGGGATTGGTCTTTACCGGACAGCGAGCTACCCATTACTCGTCGTCTGCAAGCCCGCGCTTACGGTGGCCGGGAATCAACCTGGGATTCCCGACGCCCAGGGCGTCTCCTGCGGAGGTTCTCCGAAGGGTTGGCTAAAGCTTTTTCTAGCTACGTCATCATGCCTAGGTAACTAGCCTTTTCTCAACTATGTATGTTGGGGTCAGCTTCCAGTCAAACTAGATGCATCTGAATACCAGTATGTATTTTACATGAAGATACTGCCAATCTGACCTATTTAAACTACGTATTTAATCCAAAATCAATGCAGAATGAATAACATACGTTGTCCATTTAAGTCGCAAAACTGTGAGCCAAAACCACTGAAATCTCTATCACATTTATCACAAATTAACAAGCGCAAGGAATCTCCCCATCAGAATAGATTAGGGAAAACAATCTTCCACCATTACGTTAATTACTAGAATTTTACGGGCGTTAAGTTTGCCTTAAGGAAACTTTATTCAGACTTGGGACAGTTTGTCAAGCCAGTGAATAATGGTATTATACGGGAGTTTGAGCTTGCAGCTGGGTACAAGTGTGGTACCAAAGACTGAATATGAAGCTTAAGAGTGATGTATCGCTATTAGGAGATTGTAAGGGTCTTAAAATGGACTTTGAAATGAAAGCAGTGGACTGTATAAACTGTTAAGATATATCCAAAAGAATTGTACAATATTAGAAATAGAAGGCGCGCGTGTGTCGTCGGTTGCTCTCGCTAATGAAGCGTGTGGTCCCTTGGCCCCACTCCTTGACCCGCGTAGTCGCCCGCGCCGTCGTCCACGCAGCCACCCGACGCCTGACGAAGAAAGCCGAAGGCACCCGAACAGAGATTATTTCAAGATCACCAATCGGGCAACAACGTTCAGCTAATAAGTCATCATGATCATCCACCCAGCCTTTTACCAAGTATGTAGCGATCGGCTTCCAGTCTAACCAGATGCAGCTGAATACCAGTATTTTACATGGAGCGACTATCTGACCTCAGTTCAGCTAGTGACAGTACCAACCAAAACCTATATCAGTATTTTACAAAAGTTTCTAAAGTTATCATTAGGTTTACGAAAATCACCTCACGTCGTATATTTTTTTTTTAAATAGAACTTTGCGTTGCGCCACACTAGGAATTTCTTCCTTTATCGTGGGTGCGTTTACAAACTTAGAAACTCACAAACACAAACACCCAGACCCGGAACAATTACTTGCAGATCATACAAATATTTGTTCCGTGCGGGGATCGAACCCGCGACACGCTGCGCTGCAGTCGATCGCTCAGCCATTACGCCAACCGCGTTTAATTATGAAAACAATATGGAATAAGACTTCTCTAATATGGAATTTCACAGTAGCAGCCTGGAGTCTAAAGTGCTCGGTTGATGACGATAGGCTCGCCCTATAAACACACAAGGTGCAGTTTTATGTTATGTTAATGAAATAAATAGCTCAAGAATCGAATTATCACACCAGCATGCGATTGAGAGATCGAACCAGCTGCATGATTAATAATAATAAGTTTATTTATTTTCTCTCACAATGGTTCTGTAGCCTTAACAATTTTTAACATATATAAATTAACATTGTGAGAGCTGGTGCCTGCTGTAGGTTTTAAGAAAAACCTGTGTTACAGGTCACCAGGCCCCACTTAGTGGCTCTATACAAATTAACAGGCAGGTAACATGAATTTCTTTCTACCAAAAAATTAAACAAAAAATAAGTAAATGGAAAAAAAAAAATTATAATAATAAAAATAAAATAAAAATTGAAAATAAAAACAAAAGCAGTCAAAGGGTGAATGTTTAGGTAACTGTTGATGATTGTGAAGGTGACTTGTGGTGTATTTGTAGGATGTATCGGTGAATTGAGATGAATATGTAAGTGAATCGTGGTGTAGGGTGTAGGTGAATCGAGTGCATGGTAATTATTTTAGTACAAGTGTCTGTGTGAACGTTATAAATGGAAACAATGGGGCCTTAAGAGCATGGCCAAGCAGCAGAGATTGATTCTAACCATTTTAATTGAGATAAGCTACTAAACAGGAATGCTCATAAAAATTAAAATTTTCTCTTACACAATAAAATTTTTTACATGCTTATGAGAAACCTTTTAAAATCCGAAAAGAAACACGTATTTCCATTTCCATCAAAGTAAACGTGTATTCCTTATTAATCCCTGCCTAGTATGCTGGCACCATGTTGTGTGCTGATGCCCATCCCGCTAAACCTTTAATCGCCCCCCACCCATGGTTTTAGGGGATTAAGAGATTATATCAGAAGGTTCTATTCATCACACGACCTCGCACGTTTTGCGGTGTGCTGATGTGAACGCAAATTGTGTTTTCAGTCACGGAGACAGATGCTAGAATTATTTAATGGGATAATTTTGACCTTGTCCTACTTAGCTGCCCCATATTAAAACCAATTAAGCGCTATTTTTCAGGATAGCATAAAAATGGTATCTATACTATTGCACATTCACTACATTTACGAAAATGTTTTTATTTTTACTGTACCCAAGTGTGATATAATGAATGCTTCTAATTTTCTGATATTATATTTTTTTCAGAAATGTGAAGTTTGTATGTTTAGATGTTTGTTACTCAATCACGCTAAAAGGCTGAACGGATTTGGATTAAATTTGTCACACAGATAGTTTATAACTTGGATTAACACATAGGTTTTGTATTTTTTTTGGGTGGGAAATCATCAAATAACTTCTCCCGCTCTGGGTGGAGCAGAAGAGCGTGTCAGACTTTTACTGACTAAAACCCACCCGTGTTCCCTCAGTTGCCTGTGTGCCAGGGGCCGCGGTATCTCTTTCGAACAACCCGCACTCCTGGCAGGCATACTTTTTATCCCGGTACTAGTACGTTCCCGTGGGATAATTTTTGACCTCTACGCGGGCGAAGCCGCTGGCAAAAGTTAGCTATCAATCATCATCATCATTTCAGCCGAAAGACGTCCACTGCTGGACATAGGCCTCCCCCAAGCTCCGCCACTTCGCCCGGTTCTGTGCTTCCCGCATCCAGCGGACTCCTGCGGCCCTCACAAGGTCATCGGTCCACCTGTCCATCCAGCTATCAATATTACTGTCATTATATGCAACTGCGCTGCTAGGCATGAGTTCAAGTCAAAATCGCAACAGGCTTCTTTCGAACTGCTCATCATCGCATTGCGGTATTTCCCAATATAATTGACAAAATAATCTACCTCTTTAAAATAATAACGTTTGCTACAAAACCCAACACTTGCCTCTACAAAACAAATCCATTATCAGCAAATCGCTGAAAATTACAGCACAGTTCAACGTTGAACACAAAAACGTGAAATTATTCAACGAAATCGGTTTTATGCACGAGAAAATCGTAAAGTTCCTGCTACATATTTGTAATGTCTCATTCACAGGGAAAATGGCCGCCGATTAAGTTAATGAGTACATTGTTAGGAGACCGCGGAACGTTCGTCACAGCATAAGAGTGTAATTAAGGAAGTGGGGAAGAAATTGAGGTGTGTTGCTTGAGATAAAGATTTTTCTTTGGGGGATATTTTTGTACAAGAGGCTTCAACTGAGAGTGCTTATGTATTGTTTGTGTTTGTTTCCTGTAGGTAAAGCGGTTTTTTTGATGAAAGATAATGAAATGTTATACAAGGTGATTATGAATAATAACCCTCTTACTAATAGACACAGAATAAAGTTATTCCAAGTTTAAACCTATGAAAATTGATCTATGGTTAATCCTTTGTTATTCCTGATATAACTTTATTCCGAGTTTATTAGTAAAAGGGTAAGAGACATGACGACTAGGAATACCAAATACTAAGAAAGACAGAATGAAAAATAGATTTATTTGTCACAGAAAAACGTGCATACAAAAAGCTTAAATTTTTGTATGCACGTTTTTATTACATAAAAAAAAAAACATTAAACCAAAAAAGATTTATACTTACGAACATAGAATATAAATAGTCGGCAGCTGTACGCCGTGACTGTGATAAGACGGCTTCCACTCAGCATTATGCTGTGCTATGGGACCCACACAGCTAATTTTCAGTGGTCACCCAAAAACGACGAACTATGTGGATGTAATATCTGAGCAATTTGAAAACAAAATCCCGTGCATACAATGACCACATCTGTTAGAAAACGTTACTACTGACTACGTTACGGCTGAGCGCTGCAAGCAATAATAGTCCTTACGGTGTATAGATGTTAGTTTCCTCGATAGTACCTACTAGATAGGGACACCTCATCCCTATTCTTTGGAGAAACAAGGCGTAATGTTATGTTAAAAATATAATTTATTAGTGTGTTGAGAATCCCTTCATAGCCCTTCTACCTGCGTGAGCATTTTACTTACGCTCGCCCTAGCGACGCACCGTATAGATCCCTCCTTAAATCCCATCCCCATAAAACGAGCTATTATTCTTATTCCTCTCTGTCTAAGCTGTAAGATAGTGGAACTCACTTCCATCTAGCATTCGTGAGTTCAAAAGTATTTCCCTATTCAAATGTCGAGTAAAAGAGTATTACTTTTCCTCTTAATTGTGTATGTATATGACATATGTATATGATATATATATGTACCGTGAGATTTTAGTCATCTTACAAAGGTGGTCCACTCAATGTATCCGTCATAAAATACGTCTAGGCGCGATTAAAACATTGTTACAATTCATTATAGGTACAAAGAAAAATTAATAATGTTTTAGAATTATGAAACACCCTCCCTGTTAGTAATGTTTACGTATCAAACGGTAGAAGATATCTACTTACCTAGCATTACATTCCATCTCCATAACAGGGTGATTTAAAACAACGTCATGCGTCTTAGTGAATTATTTTTTCATTTTTTTAATTATGCATACCTATATTCTGTTCATTTTTTTAAATAAATGATTAGTAGTCATTGGATACATGAAGTGAGCTGCCGTTGTAAGACGACTAAAATGTCACGGTGTATATATAATTGTTTATATATTTTATCATTATGTATTTATTTAAGTCAATGTTAATTTCCTGCATTATATATGTACCTAAGTGTATTTTAGTTTAAGACGTCACATATTCATATTTTCTCGTCTTGTTCTCACACACTATTATCTACATTTCTTTTTCATTTCTCCTTTCGCAGGTCTGCTGGAAGAAATTTCTAAAGAAATAAGCAGTACTTTGCACTCAACTGTTTGATTATGCCGTATCTCCTATGTATTTTACTGAGTGTACATAAAAAAGTAAAGTATTGACGTCTATGCCAATGCTATGATTTCAGAGTTGATATGTAGATAAAGAAAATAAGATGTTTTTTATCAAATGAATTAAAGATCCACAACTACGTTGCTCCCTAAAAGAACCAATGCTTATGCTTATGCTATTTATTCAGAAAAAATAACCAGCCAAGTCAGCCGAAAGACGTCCTTGTGGATTTTCCCCTATATGTGAGAATTTGACCGTAATCACCACGCAGGCAGGAATTGGTCGCCATTTACGATACCCATGGGGAGCCATGGGGCTGTCCCATAATCAGGAACACACAACCTAATATGGTTGACGGAATTTGTTAAAAAATGTCACCGTGGCAAAACACAGGGATGTTTTTGTACGGTATTACTTCGGGGTTTGGGAATAGATGGAAACATTGATTGTATGTGAGGTCGATAATATTTGGTGTATGTTTTAAATGTTTTCTTTTGTTTCTTTCCATTTTCCTTGAAAATTAGTGACAAATAACAGCGCAAGCTCAGTAATAATACCGAAAATGAATAAGATCATAATTTTGAAGCCTTAATATTTTATTTGCAAAATATTTTTAAAATTATTCAACACTGACTCTTTGTATACTCATATTATTGAAAATGACTGTCACGTAATAAAAAGTCATAGAAAAGGAGAGTTTTGGGGGTAAATTCAAAACAACGAAAAATAAATTTGATTTAAATAGTTTTTAATTGAGAAAATGGATATAAATCAATTTACTTTTATTTTTCTGTTACATATTTCGTTTCAATCTTCGAATTAGAATAGTTTTTAATAAATTAGAAAATACCTTATTCTAGATAGAAAAATCCAATAACAATTTGTTCAGCAGTAGCGCTTGTGATCACTAGACCAACGAGGCAGTCCTTGAGTCTATTTTACTTTAAAATTATCAGTTATCAAATAGAAGAAGAGAAGCATCCATCACTTCCCGACATCGTTAAAGCCCAGGAACATTTGCCTCATGAGCGTGATCTGCACTGGCGTATATGGAAAGCTCTCAATCGATTGCGTACCCAAGTAGGCCACTGTAGACACAATTTGTCAAACTGGGGGATCACTGACTCATCCAACACCCAGTGCGATTACGGTGCTTCTGATCAGACCATGCCCCAGTTGCTGGAGTGCCCTAAGTGCCCGTTCACCTGCACGTTCGATGATCTCAATAATGCCACTGATGCCGCAACAAACTGGGCTCTAACAATATTAAAAAAATAAGTGTACGTGTACCATCGACACGAAAAGAAGAAGAAGAAGTTATCAAATCTGAACACCAAAGCCAAAGATCATTCGACTCCATACACTAGAGACTCTTCACAAAAACTTTGGAAAAAACTACTTCCCAATAAATTTATAGCAAAAACGAATAAATCATGTTACTAACTCCTTCCAGGAATAAAGAAAAGCGGAATTTTTTGCTATTCAGCTCAAATGTTTTCGACAACTTCAGTAAAAAAAACTTCAAACTTCGAGAATAGTTTTATGACTTTTGAATGCCTTTGTTCTAATTTCCAACTTATTGCCGAAGTATTAGGCACTAACTTTAAAAACGAGAAAATTTTCTCATTGAATCAAATTAGAAAATTATCTCGTATAAGCAAAGGACGTCGAAAAACGGAGTATAAATTACCGATACCGTTATGTTTTTGATAAAAAATATCGCTAAGTACTCACAGGAATGAGTTTTTATCCCCCCTCCTTCTCCCCTTCATAAAACGTATGTCCTGTCCAGCTAAGAAACAGAACACCCCTCAACGTCAGACTCACCTCGAGAAAAAGATAAAACTGTCCCGAACAATTCATAGATAAATTACACTTACCTTAAAAACGCAGCTGTGAACTACAGCGTGTAAGACTGGCTTCACATTCAGCGTTTTGCGACGATGCGACCGACACGACATTTTATAACTGATTTTTTTTTGTGCTATTTTGTATAACCATATAAGAGGTAAAATATTTCTTCGTAAATGGGAATTAATATTCCAGCTAAAATAATACTTATTTATTGTTTGTATGTGATTGTTTTGTTTTGTAATAATGCAATAAATGATAAATAACATATCATTTATTTATTTAAACTACACGCACACAAAAAAGGTACAAAGGAAAATTGATGGAAGGGTAATGAATAATTTGTGATAATTGGTAATCTGGTATTATTTCTATTTGGGTGTAGGTATACGTGAATTAAAAATGATTTGATAACATTTAAGTGTTAACTAGTAGCTGTAGCTAGTGTATAATTTTAGCATAGAATTATGCTTTTTATCCATGGTTTTAGTATTGAATATTGTTTATCCTCTAAGTTGTTTTTTTTTTTTACTTTAATACATGAGACTTTTCAGTAGTGTTCTTTCAAAGAATGTCATTCATTTACTGAAAGATTTCAGTAGGTATTAGTAATCGTTCTCCTCTAAGTTGAGATAATTTTATGTTATACGAAAATGCGATGGTCTACATGAAGTAACTAGTGAGAGTGGAGCCAATTATAAGCCTGACTCATTATCGGTCATTTATCACTGACCGATTGCCTCATCAACCCACGGCTGTCGCGCCACATCGCTTAATGTGTGCATTCCCTAAAAAGAAAGGAGGGGAGAGGACCGTACCCAACATTTATCATTAACGGTAACAATGCTTTTTGCGGGATTTCCTTCAAGAATCCAAGAGATTAATGAAGGTGGCAATAACGTCCGACCATCCGATAAATAACAAAATAACGCACGCGCCCCTTAACGACTGAGATTAATAAGAAACATTAGGCGGAGGGATAAAATACGGCGAATATTTTCATTGCTACTCAATGAAACGATGTGAAAAAGAGCGGCTTAATAATGTTGTTGCGGTTTTTTTTTTATTTGTTTTTTTTTAAGGATAAGTTTTGAGTGTCACTACACTAGAGAATAAAACAAATAAATTAACATTTGGAAATATATTGTACAGGGTGGCGCTTTAAGGGCACTGTAGACAGTGCGATGCGACATTTTCTATGAAATTTCATTTAAAAAAAAATCGCAACGAAACTCTTCTACGATTCGTTAAAAAAAACCTATACAACAGTAAATATAGACTATTTCGATACATGTACCTATGTTTTTTATTTATGGATGGATGTAAAAGCTCATACTAAATGAGCATGTTGAATGCTGGTGTTAAAAATTATATTTACTTATCTAAACTCTGGCTTCAGACTATGGAAGCCAGCTATCATTGACTGGCATAATCCGAATCACAACGAGGGAATCAAAATTTCGAGTCACATGACCGCAAAAAATGGTTTTCCCACAGAGTAACCTATGTCATTTCATTCATTAGGAACAAAGACGAGTAACATACTAAAGAAAATACAGGAACTTCTTAAACTAAAATAACAATTAAGTAATCCACACCATTATGCGAATATTATAAATTCGAAGTAATTTTGTTTTGTTATTTTCCACGCTTAAAGGGCTAAACGGATTTGTATGAAATTTGACATACAAATAGATCATAGCCTGGGTCCTGACCCATAGTAGCATAGGTCCTGACCTATGCTACTTTTCATCGTCGATTGTAGATGTAGTTGCGGGTAACAGCTAGTTAATAATATAATTAAAAAGAAGAGGACTGTGATTTGAGTGTATAAAGAGTAGTTTTCTGTGATAGCTTCATTTAACTTATATTTTCACCTTTCTTATTATATATACCATAAGTATAGCTTTATACAAAATTATATACCCATCTGACTTCTAGCCGTAACGAAAGTTCATGTAGTTATACATTAAGGTCTACTTATGTTATAGTAATTACAATGAACTCTGTATAATTATGCGTAACCGACATAGCGTGACTCGCACCGAACGTGCAAACATGCGACGAACAACCTCTTTCGCACAAACTTTTTTCCTAAATGAGGCAAAAAGTCTTTCATCCTAACCTGCCAGGATTAAGTTACATCAAGGTGTCAAAAACCTTCCGAAAAAGGCAAAAACCACTCATAACATACACAATCAATGCGGGTTGTTCGAAAGAGATACCGCGGCCCCTGGCACACAGGCGATTGAGGGAACACGGGTGGGTTTTAGTCAGTAAAAGTCTGACACGCCCTCCCGCTCCACCCAGAGCGGGAGAAGTTATTTGATGATTTCCCAACCAAAAAAAAAAAAAAAAGCAACTGAGGGAACACGGGTGGATTTTAGTCAGTAAAAGTCTGACACGCCCTCCTGCTCCACCCAGGGCGGGAGAAGTTATTTGATGATTTCCCACCGAACTTGAAACATGATTCCTCATTAACGGGTAATGTTACCACCCTGAGCGGGACAAGTTATTTGATGATTTCCCACGCAAAAAAAAAACCATACACAATCAGCGTCTCAGAAACATCCGCCTAAATAGGGCGCAATGTGCGAAGGTGTCAAATAGTAAGGTTTTCAGTCAGTATTTTTGGACATTGCTTTGTAAAAACCACTTTAAGTTATGCGTGGTTGAGTAAAAAAAAAAAATAACAACGTAACTTTAACCAATGACGTAATTGGGGACAGTTTTGAGTGTTACTTTTGTTTGAGACTGTGCATCTTGGGTTTTTTGTAAATCAATGGAAGAAGGCATAAAAACGAGAACTATTGAAGAAAAGAGTTGTTACTAAAATACAGCTGTTGTAAGCCATAAATCATTCTATACATATCCGTGATTGATTACTTTTGCCGCGTGCACGAAATTAACATCAGCATTTTTTTTTACGGAGAAATCCTTTGTGATCGCCGTAAAGGTATTTACATAATTGGTGTTATTTGGAAGCCCTTTTGTTATTGTGTTAGAGGAAACTTTAGCGTGACGTTGACTTATATGAGGCCATTATTTAATATAGTTACAGTCAAGATAAATGCACTGTTAGCCCCCCTTCTTTCGCGCCTTTTCGTCATAATTTACAAAGTTTTTTTTGTGATGAATTGTTTTTGTTTTTTGTTTTGAAGTTACGATAACAGTTATGTTTTTAAGATTTCTCATTTACGGTATTCGATGTTTCAAAGGCTTTTTTTAGTTCGATATTTAGGAAAAGTAAGGACGAATAGGGTAAACCGTTTCGCAAAAGATCAAATGTCTCAAAAGATTTGACGAAAAAGGTTTGAATAAAATTGGCCTCAAATAAATGTAATTTCGTCTGCGTAGAGAGCATAATTTAAATCACCTTTTAAGGATTAGAGAGATAGAAAATTATCTATGCTTGTAGATAGTAAAATGTTATATCTAGACAAATATTCAAGACCCCAAAAGAAATCAAAACAGGGCAAACGGACACAGAAATGGCACTTACAAACTGAAGAAGAGAACCTACATTTCCAACCTCAATACATAAACCGTTAGAAGTCGAGATAAAAATTAAAGCAAATATGTTGCAATTCGTACCGAAGAATATTTCTCCTACGATTTGGTATGTAAAGTTTATGAGGCTTGCCGTCGCTTCCCACCAACTGGCTTCGAACGCAGTGACTCATGCATTTTTCACACTGATGCGCCCGTCTGACTGGGAGTCACAGGAATTTTCCGAATTTAAAAAACTGCAAATTCCTATTTTACATATCACTCAAATATCGGCCAAACGACTTTAGACTTTATCCCAAAGAAATACGGGAGCAAAAATTTTACGGGAAGTGCTTAAGTTAGGTGGTTGCCAAAACCGTTGTGTAGGTAACTGAGTGCTCTTGTTGGTAGTAATGACACTTGTAAACTGGCCTCTGTTTAAATTGTAGCGCTGCGCTTCTGATTTTATACTTAAAACATTTAAAATGAATTAGGAAGTTCCATCATTTTGAATATCCTTGCTTTTAAATGTGCCTTATAATATAAAAGTTTTAAGCTATGAGTGGCTCTACACTAAAAGCAAAATTGCGAAAGAATTTGGCAGCAGCATTGAAACACAAAGAAATATTGCCTAATGTGTATGAACAGAGTTCTTGCAAGCAAAGTATTTTCAACAATAATAGACTATTGCGGCTTATTCCTACCTAGCTGTTGTCCGCAACTTCGTCTGCAACTCAGAATGTAGCCACGTCCTTACCCATGGTCTATCTGTGCACCATCTTTCATACAAATCCGTTTAGCCATTTTAGCATAAAAAAACAAACTAACTTACTTTTGCATATATAATATTAGTTAGGAGGTTAGAATCATATTTTTTTAATCATCAAAAATGGTACACAGATAGTGATGCTATTGTAACAGCCAAAATGTAAAGGTGGTTCTACGCTAAAGGAGCCGACCATGAGCGTAGCACAAGCCGAGCCGCTCTACTCGCGGTGTCAAGTGTGGACGTACAACGAGCCCCTCTTCTCGAACGTAGTTTTCCGCAGTGTGCTCGCGGCGTATGGTGTATATGGACGAGTTAGCTATTGCGATTATTCTAGCCGAAGACGATGGGGATCTAAAAATTTATATAAAGACAGATCCAGTCAACAAAATCTAGATTTGTGAAACGTCTGTCACTCAACACGTCCACAAGCGCACTGCGAGCGTGATGCAAATCCCATTGTGCTCGTCATAAAACCGACAATAGGCGGAGCACAGTCGAGCACGCTCGATGCGCGCTCGTTCGAGGCTTGTAAGTCGGTCCACACTACACGAATTTTTGTTTCACTCGTGCTCGGCTCTTCTAGCGTAGACCCACCTTAATAGACGTAAACAATTTAAATTCAATGCATGGTGAGTATTTGTTATTGAAAACAAACAGTTAATTGGTTTCTGTTCCATTATACAATTGCAGTGAATATTGAAATTGTTTCAAAATGCTGTCGAAGTATTTCCGATAACATTTAGTACAGTGATAGAATATCAATTCGATTTGCAGTCGATAAAAAGAAATTATGAGGCGTTGAGCTCCTGAAAATTGGGTTGAGCTACACGATGTGTGATGCATGTGTACCAATGTCGGGACCGGTCATCACAAAGCTGTTAGGGATGTTAGAGATGTTCTTTTTACACGCTTTATATTAGCTTCACTTGTATGTTTGTTTGTAACCGACTCCTTAGGGCGCAATTTTGACTAGCTTTAAACGGTCAGATTTCATTTAAACTTTGTAAACTTATCGAGGACAGATAACACTTCAATAATTAAAAAAAAATAGGAAAAAATAAAGAAAAAAAAACAAAAAATAAAACTGAAAAAATCACGCTTTTGTAGTAAGCAGAACTTATAAATAGAACATAAATAATAGAAACCAAACTAAAAAAAGAGAAAATAGTTTAATTCAATTAAAAAGCGTGGAGTGCTTCACATTAATTGATTATAAAAATACCTCAAAAAGCAAACTAAGAAAGGAGAAAATAATTTAATTCAATTAAAAAGCGTGGAGTGCTTCACATTAATTGATTATAAAAATACCTCAAAAAGCACCCCACGCTTTTTAATTGAATTAAATTATTTTCTCCTTTTTTAGTTTGGTTTTTAAAGCGTCTTTTTTAGTTTTTTAAACTATTATTTATTTTAGATAGATATCATCAGGCCCGCATCCACCGAAATTCCGATTAGAGGCAGTATTTATAGGCCAAGTATGCGTTGTAAAGTCCTGTGTACATGTACATATAGTTGCTGCATGCAGCGATGGTACCTATATGCGGAATATGTGGTACCTATTCGTTAGCGTGTGCGGATAATATGTATGTGCTGGATAATATGTAATATGAACGTGCTGTATCGCTACAAAGAACTTGAGACTATTCTGAGGTTCTAGAATCTTCTGAACCCTCCACAACATATTTTTTTATTTATAAAAAAATAAAAATAAGAGGATTCTTTTTAGGTTATGAACCTTAATATTAACGTCAAAACCCTATTTTTAAATCTCTCTCTCAATTATGTATTTTGAATAACCTGAAATTGTGTAAAAAAAAATATTTGACACAATAATTTAGGAACACCAAAATAATTGTGTCAAATATTTTTCAGAAGTAAAAAATTATATCACAGAATTTGGCCTTCATTTCACCCAAATACCTTGTAACAGGTTTAATATTGTAACAGATTCCAACTCTGAATTATTGGAATTTTGAGCCAATTGCCATATTACGTTTATTTATAGGGCTTGTATGTAGGCGATGCGTGTTATTACGAAATATCAGGACTGGTAAGATGCTATCAACATATTTGATGTTATTTGGTAACATTACCCGTTAATGAGGAATCATGTTTCAAGTTCGGTGGGAAATCATCAAATAACTTCTCCCGCCCTGGGTGGAGCAGGAGGGCGTGTCAGACTTTTACTGACTAAAATCCATTTTTGGTTGGGAAATCATCAAATAACTTCTCCCGCTCTGGGTGGAGCGGGAGGGCGTGTCAGACTTTTACTGACTAAAACCCACCCGTATTCCCTCAGTTGCCTGTGTGCCAGGGGCCGCGGTATCTCTTTCGAACAACCCGCACCCCTGGTAGGCATCGGCCCTTGCGGACCCCACCATTTGGTGCTGACATCTCTTTGAGGTGCGCGTGGAATACAACGCGCCGTCGACCCGGGCTTGTTCCTTACCGGACAGCGAGCTACCCATTACTCGCCGTCCGCAAGCCCGCGCCTACGGTGGCCGTTGCTTGTGTGTCAGGGGCTGCGGTATCTCATACGAGCAACTCGCACCCCTGGCATAAGGATGTGTAGTGTTATACCAATGGATTTAATAATAAATGAGAACATAAGAGGAACTGTGAAACTGGCACTGATAACTGAAAAGTTGTTTAGAAATCGGTTGTCATGATATGAGGAATGAGAAAAAAAATCGTGAGGAAAGAATTTCGATGGCTATATGAGTAGAGGGAGACAAAATAAAAGATGGTTGGACTGTGTGAATGTTGATATGGTTATAAAGTCTAGTCGTTAGTCACACCACTACTAAAATGACGACTAATAGAGAAGTATGAAAGAAAAATAAATGTTGCACCGACTCCAAATAAATTAGCATAAGGGCAGGAGAATGAAAATTATGACTAGTATATACATCTTATATATAAAATTCTCGTGTCACAATGTTAGTTACCTTACTCCTCCGAAACAGCTGAACCGATTTTGATAAAATTTAGGTAGGTCTGAGAATCGGCCAACATCTATTTTTCCCTAAATGTTAAGGGTGGTCCACCCCAATTTTTTTTTTATAATGCGAACTCAATATTCATAGTTAAGACAGGACAACGTCTGTCGGGTCGGCTAGTATTAATATATAAGCTGTAGAAAAGGAAACAAGTCTTAGTCTCAAGTCTCAAAACACGAGAATAGAGAATTATTGGTAAAAATTACATAAACCTAGCAGACACCAGAATAGTCGATACCAACGTAGTTAAAAGGAAATTCAGGATGAAATATATCGTATATAAAACTTGTGTCCGGACGACACATGCGGCCTCACCGTCAATTCGTAATAATAAAAGTTTGAAGACCGTCATAACTCACAGCTTTTGACTAAACAAAAATTTCTAAAGTAGCAAACAATATATTGACGAGAGACGTGATAGGAAAAGTGAACATAGACGTTAGTGTGGAGACAGCTGCAAAAAAAATTGAATTTATTCCATAATAAGAAATAATTAAAAATAAACACACTTGTTAAACGAATGATTGATTAAATTTTTATATTTTTTTCTGACATTTAAGAGGACTTTTATTAACCTTTTGAACGTGTCGATGACAATGTAATTGGACTTGGCCCGAAATTTGGCTACGCGTGTAGCAACACCACTAGCATCCATCAGTTCCTGTAACGTGTGGATTGTTTCTTTAACCATCGTTGTTATTTTGAAGTGAGAAGTAGACGAGCTGCTCAGCCAAATCGATTGTTAGAAAGAGTAAAATTGGAACAAAATTGTCCACCGAGGGGAGAAAGTGACTAATTACTAACGGGAGTGTAGTTTGAGCCTTAATACATACGAGATGGGAATTGCATTTTCTTCAGAGTTATACATACTGTTATTTTATGCCTGCTAGGAAAAGTTACCTAACACAAAAACCGAAATTCTGCGTTTTGCGCTTGGTGATAAAATCTTTTTGTGTTTTAGCTTTACGTATACACTATATTTAATTAAATTAGCAACGAAATTACCCAAAACTACAAAAAACAGCACGTTGGCCATGGATTTTCATACACTTTTTATTCGGCCTCATTTAAAAAAAAGGTACTTTCCAAGCAGGTATTGTATAATATACTAGCTGTGCCCGCGACTTCGTCCGCGCGGAATAGTTATTTTTAAAATTATCTATTATACAGGAAAAGTTTTTGTTCAGTGCGCAAACTGTAACCATAAATTCAGCATATCATTCTAGACCTCCAGAGCAGTTTTTTTTTGTCAGTTATACAAAAAAAAATCAGCTGTTTCATAGAAAAGTGCAATAGGTACCTACGCGGTCAAAATGTATGGAACAGTTGATGTTCTTTTATATAACCGACGAAAAAATTCTACACTGGGGGTCTAGAATGATATTCTGAATTTAGGGTTACAGTTTGTGAACTGAACAAAAACTTTTCCTTTGTAATATATTAATAAAAATAAATAAAATTTGTAAAATAAAAGTAGCCGAAGTTACTCCTTATTACATCAGCTATCTGCCAGTGAAAGTCCCGTTCAGCATCAGCATCAGGTCCAGCCGTTTCAAAGATTAGCCGGAACAAACAGACAGACACAGAAAAATTTAATAATAATAAATGATATTGTACCGTGTATATATCCATATAATTATGCGTTCAGTAAAAAGCGGTTATTTTAATATTACAAAAAGACTCTCCAATTTTATTTATCTGTATGTATAGAAGATTATTATCTGTATAGATGTATGATTTAAAAGAATTCCATAAACGTTCTACTAACGATGCTCGATCGAAGACTTATGGGGGATTTCCGTTAAGGTTATTGAAAATATCATTGACACAATTGCCCCTGTCCTAACAGGCATATTTAATCAATGTTTAGACAGCGGTACGTTTCCTGACTTAATGAAACATAGTAAAGTAGTACCAATTTTCAAATCGGGTAGTAAGAGTGATCCCTCTAATTATAGACCTATATCTGTGCTTCCAGCATTGAGCAAAATTTATGAAAAAATCATGCTGGACCAGATGTTGTCACATTTTAACTCAAATGGGATTTTACATAGTCGACAGTTTGGTTTCACGAAAGGTAGGTCGACGACTGACGCGGGAGTAAAACTCATCAGTCACATTTTGGAATCCTGGGAGAGTTCTCAGGATGCGATTGGCATTTTCTGTGACCTCTCAAAAGCGTTTGACTGCGTTGACCACAATACACTGATCTGTAAATTACACCACTACGGAATTCGTGGACAAGCTGCTGATCTTGTACTTTCCTACTTATCAAACAGGCAGCAAAAAGTAAACGTTAACGGGGCGACATCCTCGGGGTCTCTAGTTAGGATGGGCGTGCCTCAAGGTTCAATTCTTGGTCCTTTTTTATTTCTAGTTTATATTAATGACCTTCCCTATCTGATGGCTAACTTCTCGGATATAATTTTATTCACTGATGACACTTCTCTTATTTTTAGAATAGATAGAAAAGATACGGATGTCTTACATGTCAACGAAAGCCTAGCTGTTCTATCGAAATGGTTTGCTGCTAATAATCTTTTACTCAATGCGAACAAAACTAAATGTCTTAAGTTCTCGCTACCAAATGTACCCCAAGTAGGCCTATTTTTAAAACTTGATGGCAAGAAACTAGATGCTATTTCGGAAACTGTATTTTTGGGAATTACTTTAGATTCAAAATTGCAATGGGGTGCCCACATTAGAGCGCTTTCAAGCAGATTAAGCTCAGCTGCTTACGCAGTAAGAAAAATAAGGCAGTTGACTGATGTAGCCACAGCTAGGTTAGTATACTTTGCTTATTTTCACAGTATTATGTCTTATGGCGTTCTGCTGTGGGGATCGGCAGCGGACGTAGATTCAATTTTTATTTTACAAAAGAGGGCAATCCGCGCAATCTATAAAATGGGGCCTCGCGAGTCTCTTAGAAACAAATTCAACGAAATTGATATACTTACTCTGCCTTCTCTTTATATTCTAGAAAATATCTTGTATGGTCGCAAAAACTTAGGTCTTTTCAAAAAAAGATGCGATTTCCATAATCTAAATACACGTAGTAAAGATGAAATTGTGATTCCAAAATTTAGATTAACTAAAACTAGCAAGTCATTTCTAATAAACAGTATCCGCTTCTATAACAAGTTGCCAAAGTCGGTTACAGAACTTAGCGATGGAAAGTTTAAAACTCACATCAAACGTGTCCTTATCAAAAAAGCATATTATAAGATAAAAGACTACGTTGAAGACAGGGAAGTTTGGCATTAATTCCTTCTGCACATGTGGCTTCCCTGGTACCTCATTAACAGCAAAACCGTGTGAAAGTCTATTAAGTGCTCCCAAATTGCAATGTTAATTTTTATTCTTTTTATTATTATTATTTTTTTTACAATGTCTGACATATTCTCGTCATTATTTGACATTATACATCAATTTTACTACCTACTATTTATTTTCAGTGATTGTCATCGAAATCATGTCACTTGGTTCAAATAGATTCATTTTATATAGGTAGATTCTTTTACATATTGTGAATGAGAGAACGTTGTAGGCCTTAGAGACTAGATTTGTAGACGTTTTTCTATTCTGTATTTTCATTCCTCTAAGTACCTGGTTCTTATTGACTGGCCTGCACTGTCCTCCCATACCTATTATCACTGTAATTTGAAAACATTGTAAAAGCCAATTATTTTTAAAAGAGTAACCGTGGAGTTTCTTGCCGGCTCTTCTCCATAGGAAACGACAAATTGGAACCGTGCACCTAGCTTCTGACGTTTCATAAGTGCCCATGCAGGCTTATGTGAAATAAAAATATTTTGATTTGATTTGATTTGATTTGCTCTAAATCGCTTTAACTTACTACATAACTTACTGAAGTACTAAATAAGTTTTCTCTTAAAGAACCGAGCTCTGGTCTATGCAATATCCGCTCTTCTCTATTAAATACTAATTCATTCACTTTGCATTTATTATGTCGAGTAAACTATCGACTGGAAGGCTGGTAATATTTTCCTTTCAAGTTAACCCTGAGTTTTTTATATATTACGTTTCTAGCGACCTACCACTGTTTCGCATCGTTTCTACGACTTTACAAAACATGGTGATTTCTTTAATTATAATATCTAAGCTTAACAGTAATCTATACTTACTAATCTATACTTCTATACTTAATATTATAAAGCTAAAGAATTTGTTTGTTTGGTTGAACGCGCTAATCTCAGGAACTACTAATTTAAATTGAAAAAAAAAATATTTGTGTTGGATCGTTCATTTATCGAAGAAGGCTTTAGGATTTATAACATCACGCTGCGACCAATAGGAGCGAAGTATCAATGGAAAATGTTGCAAAAACGGGAAAAAATATTCATTTTTGAGAGCTTCCGTTGCATGCGCTGCATAAACGGTTTAAGTTACGCAAAAATCATGTTTCATGGAATTGTTCCTCATGAAAAGTTCAAAAAAAATCTGTAACAGCATATGTCTATCTTTTAAGATTGACTCACTATCACCTTTTTATTGTAATCAAGTTTTTTCGAAATTAATGCATTAATTGCGAAGGAGTTTTAGCAACATAATATTAATCGTTATCCTAATAAATATGTTATCAATCACAAAGTCACCAAAACAGATACGTAACCAGGGTCGTTAATGATTTCTCACCCGCAAAAAAAAATCCAGGTTCGTCGGATATATCGAAACTGATGGACGTTTTTGCATAAAACTAATTCGAAAAATTAATTGATGGATTTCTATTAATTTTTTTTTATCGGGCTTCTGTCTGCCCGAAATGACTGTCAAAGATCAACGAATGACAGTCGGCAGCAACAGCTTAACGTGCTTTCAGAGGCACGAAGGCGTTTTGAGTGGCGGTGGTTTTGGCATCCACGGACCAACCGAGATAAGCTAGGCCTAACCTGATCATTCGTTTTTCTAAGCCACAAGGCCCTCAAAGGCATTGCCTAGTGTGTTACGCAAATTAATCCGCTGGTTGTATCGCCATTTCGCGTGCTGTTACTTTTTTTATTTTACACTGAACCTTGACAACGTGACCACCACTGATTTAAACTTGTTATTCAAATCATTGTTGTTCTTATCATCAAAAATATAGGTCCCTTTACCAAGAGTGAGGACCTAATGGCTGCGTCAGCAAACAGTAATCGCGTTGCTGAGTTTTGGGCCAAAACAAATAACAAAAGGAGGTAGTTTTCGTTTTTATTTTTGCCGTCAACACGCTATGAAGAAGACTAAGAAGTTGAAAAAATCACTTATTTGAGCTCTGGAACACCGCTATTGAATTTCAAAACAAAATTTTGACGAGGGCAACTAAGCAAAACAGTATCTCAAACATATTATGATAGCGGGCCTGTGAGATAAGTTATCGTAAGTTCTGCATACCAAAAGGCTGGGTTACAAAGTTTGGCGCTGCGGCTGCATGAGTAATCTCTCCTATGTGCCGCTTATCATATTTTGTATGATATAAAAATGTGTTCCTAACTTTAGATTGAAGAGGTATTGTGTTATCTGATCCGGTGAAGGGCTTAATTAGATGATCATTGATGTTATTCACAAGTTGAAGCATAGTTCGTCATCATCTCCATTTCAGCATCAAGTTTCAAAACGTCCACTGCTGGACATAGGCCTCCACCAAGCACCGCCACATTGACCGGTTCTGTGCTTCTCGCATCCAGCAGATTCCTGCAGCCTTCACGGTCCATCTTGGGAAGCCTTATAACACTACGTTTTTCGGTACGCGGTCGCCACTCCAGAACCTGTCGGCCCCATCGGCCATCTATTTTGCAAGCAATGTGCCCTGCCCACTGCCACTTAAGTTTGGCAATTCTTCGATCTATGTCGGTTACCTTGGTTCTCCTACGGATCTCTTCATTCTTGATTCGATCACGCAGGGAAACTCCAAGCATAGCCCTCTCCATTGGTTAACACATAGGATACTTTGTATCCCGGTAGTACGTTCCCGCGGGATAATTTCCGACTTCCACGCGGGCAAGGCCCCGGGCGGAAGCTAGTATGTAAGAGCAGAGTGTTGGCCTAGTGGTACCGGCCCCGGCTTACGACTTGTAGGTGGTGAGTTTGAACCCAGACAGGCAAATTACTTTCTGTATTAATGTCATCACTACTGCTCTCAAAACGGTGAAGGAAAACAGCGTGAGAAAATCGGGATGTCCTAGAACTGGGCCTACCTGGTGGGCCCCTTGCGAATTGGCAGTAAAGGTAGACAAAATGTGTCATTGATCATTTCCATATTAGTGTCAGCATTTTTTAATTTATTTCCTGGTAATTTTGACAGCCCAATCTTAATCATAAATTTCACCACTCCAAAACCTTTCGACCCCATCGGCCATCTGTTCTGCTAACAACGTGCCCTGCTCACTGCCACTTAAGCTTGGCAATTCTTCGGGCTATGTTGGTAACCTTAGTTCTCCTACGAATCTCGTAGTTTCTGATTCGATCGCGTTCATAGCAGTTAGTAGTAGGTAAGCATTTTAAATATAAGAATAAAAAACAATGCTAGTTAAGCGAAGAAGCAATGTTGCCAAACCTAGTACAAACCTAGTACATATTTAAAACTTACCATTGACACGAAAAGAGAACAAACAATTAAAAGCAGAGCATCTGAAATTCTGAACCACGAAAAGAGAAAAAGCAATAAAATAGGTATAATCTGAAATTCTGTAGCACTTAATGAAAATATCACTTAAAACATCATTTAAAAGCTGTCTTAATACAATAATAAGCTCAAGTATTAAAAAAAAAAAAACAAATTCGTTCATAGCGTTGTCAACAGGAAAAGTGTCCAAAAAGGCTGGCAGAATTGCCACTTTGCATAGAAATGCTGATTCTTTGGCCAAAAAATAGAATAAAAAATATCACTTTGAAACAAATACTTTTAAGTATCCATATACTTTTAGGAGGGTTTAATTCCAAATGAGGGTATTTTTACATTCTTTAAACCAATGTGTCATTTATAATTCAATCCTAAACCAACAAAATGTGAGAAAAGTTTAACATAATTTCAATATTTTTATTATACTATATTCTAGGCATCATCCATCAAACACTTTTTGTAAGCTTAACGAATATTGGCTTAGTACCTAAGGTTTTTCACGCACGTGATTAGTACCGTAGTCCTCATAGGAATAACTATTTTAACTTTAGGACTAGTCAACGTAGCAAACGACATCATCGTATTTTTCAATTGCCAACATCTACCTTAAACACCACCTTTAATAGCCCTCTAACACGTATGGCAAGGTTATATAACGAAAGGTCAAACTTGACGGCTTACCCTATCGAAGTTTTCTCTATGAGTTTCGTTTCATACAGACGCTCCCTATATAAACAGTGTGAGCAATGTACGCCTACATAGCTCAAACTGTTTAGATTTCCGTAGTGTTCTAGGTTTAGGTTTACTGGACACACTTTTTATTTTATTTTCTTATTGTCTCTAATTTTTTCATTATGTCAATGTCATGCATACCTGTTATTTGCACGGTTACTGAAATGCCAATGTTAGATGTAAGTTTTATTTGAAATGTAAGTGACAGTGCTGTTGGTGTGCTTATTATTATAAATAAATAAATAAATAAAAGAAAGAAAAAGAAGATTCTTTTTTTCTTTCTTTTTCTTTCTTTATAATAAGTACCGTAGTCCTCATAATTAACACCCGGTCTCCAAAATCTAACCACCGTACATAATTTATTACATGTAGGTAGGTATAGAGCTGTAAAACATAAAAACAAACAATGGTTAAGAAAAGTTTTTATTTGCAGCCGACGTACTGGCCATATAATATTTTGGTGTCATCATTGTTCTAAATTTAAATTCACAATCATCTATACTCCATTTACAATAGCATTAGACAGAAGTTAAAAAAGGTTCTTTTTAATGTACACTTCGTAACAAAATTACATTAAACGTGTTGCAGTTACGATTAATGCCAAAAAAATTAAAGTGTCAATGCTAAAAACCTAAAAGAAGCAGGAGTGAACAACACCGAGTAACTAAATTGGCTGATGACGACGAAGTTTTACCAACGTATTGTGGGTCGTAAGTTGTTATTTAAAATAAAGTATTATAAAAAAAAACCTTATAATCTTAATTAGATTTAAATCATCATGTGATTGTTTGTTTCATTCATTCGTTTTGTTGTGGGTTTATAATGTGTGATGAAGATGTTATTATAAATAGAACAATATTTAAAATAAAAATTACTTTTACTTCGTTTATCTCAGTATTTAGTACTGTCTTAAATCTACCTAATAAAGTTAGAACTTAACTTTAAAATAAAATGTTTTGCACTCCTGCTTCTACGAGCCTCTTTTTTCTGAAGCTATAATAAATGGGGTACAAACTGTTACAGAAATTGTTACGAGTCGTCAGAAGCGCGAGTCTATCCATCGTATCTGTCGTATTACCCAGTAACTGGGTTGTCGAGGTCAGATAGACAGTCACTCCATGTAAAATACTAGTTTTCAGCTGCATCCGGTTATTCTGCAAGCCGATCCCAACATCGTTGTGAAAACGCTAGGCTGATGATGATGATTGTGTTGTTTTACAAAGAAATACAGGTTGGCTCAATTGAGGAGACCGTGAAGTTAGAGAACTTCCGGATCCCTTAATTTAGCCACCCCACCAGCGAAATAATTCACCGACCAAGTGATACAGGAGTGTATTAATGGCCAGTGAAAAATTTCGTTGTTACAATACGAGTTTTCGAAATCCTGTCAGATACATTCCGCTGTTTCGCAGATTGTTACAAAACCGAACAGATTCGATCCTTCTCCGAATTTTAGAATTTAGAGGTTCTACACTCGAGAGCAATGAATCCGGGTCACTTAAAGAATCCTAAAAATCTCGGAAACTAAAAATGCTAGGTTAATGCAATAAATTGTATTTAATAGACAATGTAATACTCCTTAAATGAAGGTATTAAAACTTCATAGTTATTGTAAAGTTATATCATAAAAAAATCTAATTTGAAAAAGGGCCACTTTCGAAGATGGAACTACGAAATTACAGCATTTGGTTTTGCTTTTGTTTGTAATCTGTCATTTATGTGGGTACATAAACCATGTTGATAGTGCTCTATATTCATTATTCAAGCTGAAATTATGTCGCTTACGCCTGAAGAATGCACCAGAATACTTACAATGCTGGAAACCGGCCGGAGTCAGCGCGATACAGCCAGGACTGTCGGTGTGTCGCTGTCAACAGTACAAAGAGTTCTCCGACGTTACGAAGAAACTGGTTCTAACCTACGCAGACCAGGAACGGGCAGAACCAGGTGTACCACAGCACGAGAAGACCGATACTTGGTGAACACCATGCTTCGAAATCGCTTTCTCACAGGAACTGAACTCACAAATCAGTTTCGACGCCTCGGAGGAAGTAACCCAAGTGCATGGACAGTAAGACGTCGGCTTGCTGAATCTAACTTAAAACCCCTTAGACCTGCAAACGGCCCTAAACTGGAGCGTGGGCATCGTATTTCAAGACTAAGATATGCCCAGAGCCACGTAAATTGGAGTATTGAAGATTGGTCAAAAGTTATGTTCTCCGACGAATCAAAATTTATGCTCTACAAGCACGATGGAAGACACAGAGTGTATCGAAGACCAGGGGAAAGATTCAAGCAAGCATGCATCGAAGAAAAAGTAGCCTACGGTGGTGGGTCTGTACTTGTGTGGGCCGGAATTTCTTCTGAAAGTCGCACAGAGCTGGTGATCATAGAAAACGGCTCTTTAACTAGCGTAAGATATGTGGAAGAAATCCTCAATGATCACGTTGGTCCATTTATGGTCAATTTAGGTGAGGATGCTATATTTATGCATGACAATGCCCGACCTCATACAGGTAGGATTGTGAATGACTACCTTCAAGAGATGAACATTACTCGTATGGAGTGGCCAGCGCGCAGCCCGGATATCAACCCGATCGAGCATGCTTGGGACGAGCTAGGCAGATGCGTAAAACAACGAAACCCTCCCCCAATCACGCTTCGTGAGCTCAAAATTGCTCTCACAGAGGAATGGGAGAATATTCCCCAAAATCGTATAAGGAACTTGGTGTACAGCATGCCAAACCGCGTAAACGCAGTAATGGAAGCACGAGGAGGCAATACGAAGTATTAAAATTCAAGAAAATCGTAATAAAGTTCAAAAATTTCATGTTTCCTATTTTTGTTTTAAGGAGAGATCAGCAGTTTTTTTCTTTATGTAATTTTGTGTTAATAAAATGTATGGTGACTCATATTTTTTTTACTTTCATTTAAGGAGTATTACATTGTCTATTAAATACAATTTATTGCATTAACCTATCATTTTTAGTTTCCGAGATTTTTAACATTCTTTAAGTGACCCGGATTCATTGCTCTCGAGTGTAGTTCTGTCAGACTGATACGCTCCCATGAACATACCGGATGGTTTTCAGTGGTTACACTGGTTCAATTCTGTAACACAAGTTAATTGAAAAAGACACGTATTCACAGATGAATCTAAAGAATTTTGTCACCAGCAATGATTAATGGCCGATTAATATAATTTACGGACTGTTATTGGTTAAAATTAAGACTCTTGTATCTTTACCAATTAAGAAGCAAATACCATAGCTTTGCACAGTAGGTAGATCCTCCCATATGGAAGTAGCTATTACAGGTAAAATTAGCTTGCCCAATTTGGCAATAAACAAAAAAAAAACAACCGACTTCCAAAAGAACCTTTTTGTTACCACCTTCCGAAATTAAAGTTATTTTTCACTTTGTAGTGTTTTTTTTGGAAGACAGTTGTTTTTTTTTTTGAAAAATGTTTTTTATTTTTTACTTTTTAGCTATAGTACCTACCCCACACAATTTGAAATTTCATCATCCTTGGGGTCAAAGCAATGCATAATTATGCGATAGCAGCAATCGCGGTTTGTTTGCTGTCATTTCTTGAAGGGTTCCGTTGTCTGTCCCCGAAACGCATCATCAGATCTATATGAAATTGTAATGGGACCATTTCGAAATAAACCCCTTTCGAACAAAAAATATATTTGAAAATCCGTTTATGTATGACGGAGTTATGCCCATACATAAAAAAATATTTAAAAATATATAAACATGTCGAATTGATAACCTCCTTCTTTTTGAAGTCGGTTAAAAATGCTAGCATTGGTAAGCAAAACGACTCGTTTTTGTTTATAGGAACCCAGGATTTTTTCTATTAGTGTGTCTACACACTATTCGTATAAAATCCTAAATTATTTATACAGCATGTATCAGAAATGTGTGCTCATATTCAAGGGTATAGTTTAGATCAGCAAACTGAACAACTTTCTCCATTGGACCAACATCGTAATCGTGAAAAATAATCAGCTGTTCCATACATTTGGGTCAAGTAGGTAACTTGGTATTGAAAGGAATAGAGAAGGGGTAGGTTCAGAGCTAGGGACTTCTACATTCCGTCAATCATGTTTAAGCCTCATGTCATACGGGTCAATCCTATTTAATTGCTCCTATCCTATTGCTAAAACGAGAGGTGTCGTGAGACACCCGATTGAAACGAAGTTCCTTTCACATTTGCACTTATTTATTCATTCAAAAACTATAGTAACAATAACTTTCATAATGTCTGCCAAATTGACGAACAGTTTGTCACCAGTTGTTCTCATCTAATAATACTACAATGGACTCTTGCCATCAGAGATTTAGACCCTAAAGTGTAACATTTAAGTCATGAAAACCCCACTACAGAAAAATCACGTCACTCTAAGAAGTATGAAACAAGAAAATATTCTCATCCAAAAGCCGAGATCGTATGCCACTTTACCCTAAAGCTTATAATGACTTAGTATTGTTAGAATGTATTTTTTTGTTAGGTTTGGTTAGCCTATAAATCAGCGGACAGTAAAGAAGCTTCCAACAATAACTCATTTGTCAAATTATGATAAGTATATTAGAAGTTATGAGGGGACAGATAATCATACATACATCCCGGTAAAAATCATAACCCTCTTTTTTTATAAATAAAAACAATACAATAGTAACTCAAACCAAGATCCATAAAACCAACAACATCACACAGTGGTTCAACGGTGGAACTAAGGCTTAGTCACCGTTTATTTAACTAACAAGTATACCCGCGTTATAAATGTTTGCACAAACTTTATTAATCGAGGACTTAAGTACGAGATCCGACACATAACTGTATATTATACGCTGTTCTAAAGGAAGGGCATTATAATATATTTATGTATAGATTAACTTAGTTACTTGGTCGTAAAGCTACAAAGCTTTAGGCGTTACAACAATCTCTATTTAGAGCCTAGGTATTTGTATAAGCCCTAGACGATAAGTTGTGACAAGGTGAAGATGGAGAAGGTCGAGGTGGTCCATTTAACAATTCATGTGATAATAGATGTTGAAAGCTTCGCATATTATGTGACCTGAAAGATTAGATATTATATCATCATCATCTGCGTTTTCTCAACTATGTTTGGGTCTACTTCCAGTCTAACCGGATGCAGCTACATGGAGAGTGCGATTGTCGCAACCCAGTGCTGGGCACGCCACAATTGCGGCGGTAAGTTCCCTCTTTGAGGAGTAGCTCGAAAGACGGCACGGCGTCCTCACCTTCCACCTGACGCAGGTCTTCACCGGACACGGTTGTTTCGGGAGGTTCCTGTTTCGGATAAGGCGGGAGGAAACGCCCGGGTGTTTCCACTGCAAAGATCACCCTGAGGACACGGTGGAGCAAACGGTGGAGGTCTGCCCGGCTTGGGCGGAGTACCGCCGTGTCCTCGTGGAGGCGATTGGCGGCGGCGATCTCTCGCGTCTGGCCCTGGTCCAGGCTACAGTGCGGAGCGAGAGTGCATAGTAAGCCGTCACCTCCTTCTGCGAAGCAGTAAAGCTCGCGTAGAGGGGGGCGGCGCACGTGAGGGAGAGGCAGTAATGTGCCCTCACGGTCTTAGTCGCCGCAGGAGACGCCCTGGGCGTCGGGAATCCCAGGCTGATTCCCAGCCATCGTAGGCGCGGGCTTGCGGACGGCGAGTAATGGGTAGCTCGCTGTCCGGTAAGGACCAAGCCCGGGTCGACGTCGCGTTGTGTTCCACGCGCACCCCAAAGAGATTTCAGCACCAACTGGTGGGATCCGCAAGGGCCGATGCCTCCCAGGGGTGCGGGTTGTTCAAAAGAGGTACACAGGCAACTGCAACACGGGTGGGTTTTAGTCAGTAAAAGTCTGACATGCCCTGCTGCTCCACCCAGAGCGGGAGAAGTTATTTGATGATTTCCAATCCGAAAAAAAAAAACAGGATGCAGTTGAGTACCAGTATTTTATATGAAGCGACTGCCTATCTGACCTCCACAACCCAGCTACTGGGAGATACGATACTCCTTGGTAAGACTGGTTGTCAGACTTTCTGGCTGCTTACTGACACGACCCTTAATGACTGTCAAAGATCTTCGAATGACGAGACCAACGATTTATCGTGCTTTTCAAATCACAGGTCTTGGTATTTAAAGATGATGATGAGCCCATGAAACATTAGATATGGGCGCCAAGTGACACACAACCATAGCAAACTGAAGTAAACATCTAAAATAGAATTATACACAAATGGTACCTACAACACTGCAAAAAGAAAGATTAGAAGCACATATTATGAATGTTAACAAAAAAAACTCTGAAGGTTCCATAACTCTGTCGTTAAAAGGCCATTGTAAACCTTTCAAATCCAGTGAACGGCCACGAGACGAGAAACTGACCTTTATGAAGCCTGTGCAAACAGTGATAAACCAATATGACATACTTAATGTTTGGCTGCCAGATAAATTTTACTTTCGCCCCTTAGTACTTCTTTTGAGAGGTTTTTCTTCTTTTTTGTTAAGCTTTGGGCCCCTAAAGTTGAGCAAAATCAAATATAAGTTGGTGTTTCCATTTTTAAGTGTTTTTGTTTCATTATGTTTAGTATCTACAGCATAGAGTTATCATCATAATCATCATCATCATTTCAGCCGAAAGACGTCCACTGCTGGACATAGGCTTCCCCCAAGCACCGCCATTTCGACCAGTCCTGTGCTTCTCGCATCCAGATAGTAGAGTTTATACATCATATTAATAATGAAAATTTTCCGTGTGGTGCCGTACGTAAAAGAATAGCACCATCCCATTTCTTCCCGTGGGTGTCGTAAGAGGCGACTAAGGGACTTGCCAGAGAATGGGCAGCAGCGTTCTCTATGCATTTTACCATTATACTGCATTTGCCAACCCGCCTGCCAAGCGTGGCGATTATGGCAAAACCCCCTCATTGGGGGAGGCCTATATCCAGCAGTGGACGCCTTTCGGCTGAAATGATTATTAATGATGATAACGTCTAACGAGCCTCTGTGAGTTAGTTTCAGCCTCTCGTATGCCTTCCCAAGGTGCTGGACCTCAGGGTCTCGAGAAATGTCGAAGACGGTAATAATAATAATAATACCAAACTATTATTGTCCTACTGTAGAACGAAGGCTTCTTCTCATACTGAGAAAGTACAAGCATTGATCACCACGCTTGCTGAAAGCGTGTTTGCGATTTTAGACTTTACGAAGGATAACATCCAGGTTTCCTCACGATCTTCTCCACAAAAGGAAGAAGAGATATCAATGCATTCGTTTATTTATAATCTCTACTGGTTCCCTTGCACAGGTAAAAACCGTCTGCGTAATTTTATATCTATTAATAAAATAGCTCGAATGTTTCTATCCATCAATATAGAGAAAACTGACATAGCACAAACGTGATATGATTAAAAATTCTTTAGAACTGCTACGGGAATTGAATAGGAATAAAACGCTTGTAGTTGCTAAATCTGAATCATTGAAACGATAGTCTTTTGACGTGGAATCCAATTTATCGGCGCAATTGAAACAAGAGAATGGCGAATGATTGGGTAGACCGGTGGTCTAACTGAGTCCATTTCAGTAAATATTCGCTCCAATTGGTTTTATTATTGAACTCCTCCTGCATAACTTCGTTAGGAGTAATATTTATCGGTTTAGAAACTCTCGTCGAAATATTTCTAATGGATTTCATTTTTATTTTCTGGAAGTTTGACATTAATACTCTTTCTGTGTCATTGAGACGGTTATTTCTGCGAAGTCGATGTCGTTCGTTTTCCGTGTGAAACTTTAAACGAGGATTTGTTTTAGTACTGTCGAGTTAACCTATGTTATCTGTGCCTTACATCACATAAAAAGTACCCTGGGTGTTATTAAAACCTCATTAACGCCACTATCAAAAATGACATGACAAAATGTATTCCAAATTCAAATGTAAACAAAAACTAACACGTAGGGCCAGTCGTTTCATACATGATTCACAAAGGAGACTGTTGATTTTCCACGAAGGTGTTTGTGTCTTGTATTATTCAACACTATGGTTTTACATTTACATAAGCAAATTGGTCGCAATGCCCCTAAAAGGTGTTCCGTTTTTGAATTTTTGTATAAACTTCGAGATGTTTCACTTCCTTGTCTTCATCTTCATCTGCTTAGCCTTTGCCCAAATATGTTGGGGTTGTCTTCCAGTCTAACCAGAAGCATCTAAATACCAGTATTTTACATGGAGCGAGTGCCTATCTGACCTCCACAACCCAGATACTGGGTAACACGATACCCCTTGGTAAGACTGGTTGTCAGACTTTCGGGCTTCTGACGACCTGAAACGACTGTCAAAGATCCACGGATCAACCGTGCGCAACTTAACCTGATCTATCGACCCGTGCAGCTGTTATTACTTAGCCAAAAGTCGACTTCTTTGTGTTAAAGTTTTATTAGATGCAAGCTTTGGCCATCGACTCCTTCAATGTGGAAATGGAGCTAGAAATAATGGAGATTTGTTCGTTTAAAATTGTGATTGCTTAGCTACTTTCCGATTCCCGGAGAAACGAAAAAAGTTCCTTTTTCAATCTTTGACGAGTAAAATTTAGGTAGGAGGGAAAAATCTATGACCAGTATCAATATTTGAATACGCTATGAAAAATTTCCATGTGACCGATTCTAAATTTGAACATTGATAGAAACAATAGAATGATGTGCCAATGCAATGTAATTGATGAATGTTGTTTATGTGAATTGAGTTGTGTTGGAGATAATTATGATTTGTATTTGAATTAAATTATGTTTCATGTAATTCGAGCATATTCCAGAAACGATTGTCCAATGACAATATATAACGGTGTATTGTCGTTATAGTTGGTGGATTTTTATCACATAACATCACTCCGTGTTTCCCCGTAGGGTTGGGGTGTACATATAATATAACCAAATTTCGCCAGAAAAGTTTAAGTCCCATGTAAATAAACGGTCACAAATTTGAACTCCGGGGTGCTACTGAGAAATGCCATATGGCCAAACCCAACAACACTTTGCCCGACCCGAGGTTCAAACTCAGGACCACATGTTCAGCAGTAGCGCTTACGACCACTAAACTAACGAGGCAGTCAGTACCCTTAATCATACATGAAATAATATCACAATGGTACCTACCTGCCAGGGTTACAGGTTGTTCGAAAGAAATACCGAAATACACACAGGCAACTGAAGGAACACGGGTGGGTTTTAGTCAGTAAAAGTCTGACACGCCCTCCTGCTCCACCCAGAGCGGGAGAAGTTATTTGATGATTTAACCCAGATTTTTTTTTTATCCATGCGTGATGTCATGTTATGATTTTGGCCAAAATGCAGTACAAATAAGCGCAAGGAGACCAACATGAGACGTAGCACTAACGAAACGGTATTGTTCCTTTGTAACACTGAAATGTATGCATCCCTATTATCCTTCCTTTTGCTAACATGTTCTATACATAACTACAACGTAACGGTGACTGGGACAGGAATTTACTCAAAGTAAACAAAGGACGCACGCAAAAGGGAAATTTCCAGAATTAGGTCATGTGCAAAAATTCTAGCATATTAGCACTTGTGCTCGGAAAGTTTGAATTGGAATTTGCAGGATGTTTCAAATTAGTTTTTTGTAATTTTAAATGTGAGCATGTTTCTTATTAAATAGATAGTTTACTTTGTTTAAATTATTTCATCACCACTACTCTGAAAACGGTAAAAGAAAACATCGTGAAGCATGTCTTCCTAGAACCAAAAAATCGAAGGCATGAGACATCTACCAACCCGCACTGGGCCCGCGTGGTGGATTAGGGCCCATTCTCACTTATGATAGGACGTCTGTATCCCAGCAGTGGAAAGATTACAGGCTGATTGCTGTTTCTAAGTTAGTAGCTACAGTGGGTTTCTTTTTTTTTCGGTGGGAAATCATCAAATAACTTCTCCCACTCTGGGTAGAGCAGGAGGGCGTGTCAGACTTTTACTGACTATATATATTGTTGCCCTATCTTCACTATAAGAAACTAACTCTTGAAAGAGACGCCTAGAATCAATTCTACTTTCTTGTGAATTAAGACGTTTAAAAGTGCTTTTTGATGGCCTACTTGAAATAAATTCTTTGAGACTTTGGTATCTATAATTATCCATTTTTCTCTTACTTGTTCATAAAAATAAAAAATTATTTATTCAAACTAGGCTGAGAGTCAGCACTTTTTGAACGTCGAAATTACATAGGACAGTCTCCAAAAACGTCCGCCGTTCACCACTTCCTAGTGCTTTAGCTGGGAAGATGAAGTGGCGCAACAAACTTCCTAGCACCACAGCTGTCTGTTAAGTTAAAAAAAAACTTGATTCTTTATAATAGTAAGTAATCAAGATTAAGAAACACATAACATCGATTTAAATTATTTGCCACATGTCAGCAAGCATTGATATTTAGAAATCAGAACTACAGAAAATTCCACGACAAAAATATTTCACCAGTACAACCAAAACAAACCAACGAAAAAATGAGTCCCAATAAGTCGTATTTTTAAAGGTCCAATTTACTAAGGTACCTGTATTGAGTCGTCTAGGGGACGCTAGTGGAGGCAGCGATTTTATTTTCCTGAACCCCTTGGCTCGTATTGCGATCCCCCTAAGGGCTTTCTCTACGTGATGCCAATATTCAGAACGAATGATGTTACGAATCTGTTTCGGCGCCAATTTAAACGCTCGTTTAGTGCGAAACTTTCGTGAGGACGAAATGCAAAATTCGTTTGAATTAGAATGTTGGTAGTTGTGTTTGTCGAGTTTATTAAATTCAACATGTAGTTGAGTTTTCATTTTAAATTGTTAAGAGGCTGGTTATACTTGTACTTTGTTGTTTTGGGTAAACAAAACCAAAAAAATATTCAAAAATGGTATCTCCTTTTTGAAAAAGGAAAGTAACAACAAAGAAAATAAGTTTCAATCGTAATGACTGCGAGCTAAAATAAAACAGAAAAGTAAATAACCAAATACGAAACAGCCGAAAACGCGTCCGAGTTTGCCAATAAACTTGCAATTTATTAAAAAGTTATTTATCTACGGGTACAGGTCAAAAACAATTTCCAAATTCAAATTGAAGATAAACAAACGTACAAATGAGAAGTACTCGCAGGACCGTTCGAATTCTAATTTCAAAGAAAGTTTTATAATTTTGACTCCTTTGTATTTGTGTAGACGTTCCGTTTTCTGTTGATTTTCAAAACTGGCGGGAGTCAAACGTTCACGTTGGGCAATGAATTATTCAGGTCAGAACGGAAACTGCGTATTTACATAAGCAAATTGGGTGCGACGACTGAGTACAAGCGACACGGCGACAACGGCAAGGAAACATTGGGACGCGATCACAGTGCATCAGACTTAACACCTGGACCCTTTTGTGGTGTGTCTTTGTAAAGAGATATACCCGAAGTAAAAAATATCTACCCAAAAAAAAACTGACTATCTCTATTGGAAATGGAAAATTAATATCTTTTATTGTCCTCAACCCTTCATAATGGCTCCTGCTCGCTGCTGGAACGACTAGCCACAAAAAGTTTTGGTACTTTTATTGCTAAGGTTAAAACTACCTTCTACGTATATAGCATGAAACCATACAATTAACTTACCCTGGGGCCGCATGCAGTTAAGATTGGTGATCAACAGAGTCGAATATTCGAACTTAAGTTGTAGTGTATCTAGTTTTTTAGTAGTTAAGTTAACACTATCTCATGCACGTCAGTAGTGAAGCAGCTGTCACTTATGTCAACTGTCAGTCGTCACTAATGGCGGGAAAACGTTGAAAGTCAAGTGGTGCCTGTACCTACGGGATATCCTGTGATAGTGAGCCAGTGAAGTGATAATAGTTATAATGAGCTTGAAAAAGATCAACAGGATTCTATAGGTCTTTTACTTATACTTTCACATAATATTCACGGTTTTATTTGGGTTCCGTAAAAAACGGAACCCTTATAGGATCACTTTGTTGTCCGTCCGTCCGTCTATCTGTATGTCAATACCCTTTATGTCGTGAACACGTGGAGTTATCGAGTTGAAATTAAAATGATATACTCAGGTCTACAGTCTCTTGAAGCTGTGAAAAATCAAACGTCTAAGTTAACGTATAAAAAAGATACGGCCGTTTATTGCCGCAAAAAACGTATATTTCGACACTCTCAAGGGAATCAAAATTTATAGGGTATTTTCCGTTAACCTAGAACTATGAAATTTGGCAAGCAATACCGTCTTATACTACAAGTATAGGGAAAAATCAGAAAAATATACATCTGTAATTAAATCATAAAAAAACAGGGTCTTTAAGCAAGGAACGGCGGTCTAAATTTTTTAAATAATATTTACCTACAAATTTGTACGAAACCCTCGGTGGACGAGTCCGACTCGCATTTTTCCGGTTTTTATTTAATAAATTATTAACTAGCCTCTTTATTTAGGGTACACTTCTATCAGAACAGTTTTCACAACGAAAATGTAACAAAATTATGTTCATAGTCAACAAATTCTATTTATTTCTTTAACTTCCCGTCCGTATATAATTTATACTACAGGTTGAAATTGAAAACATGCGACAAACCGTAATGGGAGATTGTACTCATCATTATGAACAACTTTTACTAAGGGACCAAAGATGCAATCGCAAAAAAAAAAAACAGCTGTTCCCTACATTTTGACGAGTCATGCGAACATAAATGTAGGGAACAGATGTTTTTTTTTTTCGCGATTGCATCTTTGGTCCCTTAGTAAAAGTTGTTCATAATGATGAGTACAATCTCCCATTACGGTTTGTCGCATGTTTTATTTCAACCTGTATATCGTTTTGGCAACAGCCGGTGTTAGCTTCCTGGTCTTTTCGAGATAACACCAGTTTATTGTAATTTTAATTAAGTTTCCATGCAAAATAGGGAATGGAAGAGAAATATATAAAGCTCGGATTCTCACGTAATTTGTGTGAATTGTTTTGGGTACCTACCTAAATGTAATTTGAGAAAATAAACAATAAACTTTAGCTTTGGTGTAACATCTTATTTTACGACAATTTTCAAAAACCCGTGTTTGGTGAAAAGTGCTTGTTTTAGTCCTGTGAAGGGAGAATGATAAATCGCTTTTTAAATGTTACAGAACTATGGAAGTTTGCAGCTGTGCGGTAGCTATGTCATCTAAAATATTGCAGTAAAGTACATTTATGTAACTAATTTTTCAACACATTTAAACACTTGCGCACACACGCACACACTTTAAATGTAGCGTTCAGAATAATATAAATCGATAGTGCTATTTAACTTTGGTAATTTTTTTTATAAGCTGTATTTCTTCAGAATTATACCTCCATCAATATTTTTGAATACTTTTTTATGAAAAAATTTACGTTTATCAAAACTATAATAAATTAAAATATTTGAAAAGTGACGCCTTTGGTACAGCACTCTCGGTGTTAAAACAAGCATTGAGAATCCTAAAGAGTGCATCCTAGGGCGTCAAGAAATCACACGATACTTTGGGCATCTTTTGTGATTTATCTAAAGCATTCGATTGCGTGGTTCATGAAACTTTAATCAGGAAACTCTGCCACTACGGGATCCGGAACACTGCTCTGGATCTTCTTATTTCATATTTGTGTAATGAGATTCAGTGTGTTGATGTAAATGGAAAATGATCGGATCCATAGTATCAATGAGAGTCCCACAGAGCTCAATTCTTGGTCGTTTCTTGTTTATTATTTATATTAATGACTTGCCTTACCTCATAAAGGATAATCATGATAAAATGTTGTTTGCGGATTATTTTCAGTTTTGTTTAAACTTAAACGTCATCAGCTGGTTAATGACGATGTAAATAGTGCAATCTCAAAATTAGTTCACTGGTTCAATGTTAATAATTTAATTCTTGATGAAAAAAAAACCAAACGCACTTATTTTACTTACACTATTTACTTACTACTTATTATTTTAGATTACACTACCTCACGTTAAGCAGGTGAAAACTAACGTGTTGACAAAAGGCGAAGAATTGAATCCTGAAGATAGCACTGTAGTCTTGGGCTTAACTTTGGATGCCAAGCTTCAGTGGTGCCCACATATAGATAAGTTGTCGAAAAAGATAAGCTCTGCAGCATACGCTGTTATAAAAATTCGTAATTCAACTGATATAGAGACAGCCCGTTTAGTGTATCTATTTTCATAGTGTAATGTCGTATGGTATTCTGTTGTGGAGAAATGCCGCCGACATTCAGTCTATCTTTGTCTTGCAGAAAAGAGCTGTTCGATTAATTTAGAAATTAAGTCCGAGACACTCTCAGAGAGAAATTTAAGGAGATTAATGTAATGACTGTGACTTCACAGTATATTTTTGAAAATCTTTTATATGCCCACAAAAACATTAAATTGATAAAAAAAATACAGTGATATCCATAGTATAAATACTAGGAACAAACACATGTTTGTTGCAACATCAACAATGCTCAAGAAAATAGGTGGGTCATTCAGATGTCAATGTATACGCTTTTATAATAAACTTCCAAGCCATGTTCAAGATCTTAGTCTCAATAAATTTAAATCGTTCATTAAACGTAAGTTGTGCCTGAAAGCCTTTTATACCGTTAAAGATTATATTGAGGACAAAAAGCTTGGGATTGACCTGCTCCAATTTTTGCATACTGAATGTTGTTTTTTGTTTTTGCAAACTTACACTCTTTGATATTTGATGATTATTATTATAGACTTTGACATGAATATTTACTTTGAGAAGTATAATATTAGTATTGTTTTTATTATTGTGAATGTGAGGACTATGTGGGTCATGTGTTTTTGTTTTTTTTTTGTTGTTTTTGTGTTTCATCTTTTTCTCAGTTAGTTTCTACTGTTAATCTGGCAGTTTGAGTAATTTATACGGCCTACCCAAATCTCCTTTCTTTGGTATTGTTCGTCAAATCGTTGAGTTCCTCAAGTTCTAAGTTGAACTGCACGATTACTGACAAATGCGTGCACTGAATGGACAGGTCTATTCAATCTGTGTGGTTATGTCCTCAAAAGACCATTTCAGACACCAATCCACATGGTCTTTACTTGATCTGACCAAGATAATGTCTGGACTTTAAAAGAGACTGTGACCTCTGAGTTTGTTTTGGCCTATCTTCCTATTCCATCTAGTTTAAAAAAATATGATTGACGTGTAAAATTGTTTGTACAAAACTACTCATAGAAATAAAATCATTTATCACGCTGTTTGTTTTTCACAGTGCGTTGCAAATTCAGTGCTTGACAAAATTCCCGCTGCGATATTTTAACGTCCATTCGAATCTGGAGGTAGGCCTCTAATTTTTGTTATTTTTTTGTCTTTTTTTCTCGATCGCAAGTCGTCTGCACAAACCCTAATGTCCCACACAAAGAGGCTCGTCCAACCTTCTGTAAAAATGTTTCAGTACGATGTTAACATTATTACTTGGTACCAATCGATCTTCCAAGATATTGCGTTGCGTGCCTGTGCTTAACTAGTTTTACAGAGCCTTAAATTGACTTAAAATGACTCGACATGGTTCAAAAGCGTTTTCATTAATGGTGAAATAAGATCTGATTGACTGTTTTAGTAGTTCAAAGTAAAAATAATAGTTTAAAAAACTAAAAAACACGCTTTAAAAACCAAACTAAAAAGGAGAAAATAATTTAATTCAATTAAAAAGCGTTGGGTGCTTTTTGAGGTATTTTTATACTCAATTAATGTCAAGCACAAGCAGTAGTTTTTTAAACTATTATTTATTTTCTATTTTTTAGTTCTGCTAGCTACAAAAACGTGTCTTTTTCCCCAATTTTTTTTTAAATTATTGAATTGTCATCGGTCCTCGACAAGTTTACAAAGTTTCAATGAAATCTTGACCGTTAAAAGTGGGTCAAAATCGCGCTTAAAGGAGTCGGTTACATACAAACAAACAAACAAACCAACAAACAAACATACAAGTGAAGCTAATATAAAGCGTATAAAAAAGAAATGGGTAATTAAATATTGAAAAAATTTAAGAAATCTTGCTTCTTCTATTTTGTCGTTTTATGCAGTGTGTTCAAGTTGAAGGAGAGGGTCGTGGCTGAATAAAAACAGCCACACGGATCGTGAAAATGTTAGATTAATTAATATTGCCATTTACTGTAGTGATAAATTCGTAGAACATTGAGCAGTGTGACAGTCGTCTTCTTTTCAAAATCGTTCTATGCTTTTTTAACCTCTTCTAGTTTTTGTTAAAGTCTACTTTTTGCGTTGATACAGCTCGGTTAGTCTATTTTAGTTATTTTTATAGTGTTATGTCCTACGGCATTCTGCTGTGGGGCAAAGCCGCTGACATTCAAAATATTTTTGTTCTTCAAAAACGAGCTGTTCGTGCAATTTACTAATTAGGTGCTAGACTTTTTCTGAGAGATTTTTTTAAAGATATTGGTATTCTCACGGTGGCATCGCAATTCATCTTTGCTAACATCTTCTATATTAAGCAAAATATACACTTATACACTAAAAACAGTGATATTCATAATATTAATAATAGAAATAATTACAAACTACGTGCTCCCCTTTCACCAGCTTCATAAAGTTCATAACTCATTTGTTGGGCTTGGTATAACCTTTTATAACAAGCTTCCCTCTTCTTTGCTAGATATACATTTTAATGCGTTTAAAGCTAAAGTAAAATCCAACCTTTGTTCTAAGGCATACTATTCTATCAACGACTACTTAAACGATAAGAATTGTTGGTCGCTGCGATTAACACAAGACAACGTTTGTTTTCTTTCACCAGAATTAGCTTACCTACTGACAGGTCATATGAGTTACTTCATATCATTTTTTTTTATATTTATTTATTTTATTTGACTGTATAAACCATTTTTTTAATTAATTCTTCATTCAGATAATGTTGAATGTTAATTACGAGTACTTACCTATTATTGTATAGAATCAAGTTCTTCCAACTTAACAGACAGCTGTGCTGCTGGGGAGTTTGTTGCGCCACTTCTTCTTTCCAGCTAAAGCACTAGGAAGTGGTGAAGGTCGACCATTTTTGGGGACTGTCTTAAGTAATTTTGACGTTCAAAAAGTGCTGACTGTCAGCCTAGTTTGAATAAATGACTTTTGATTTTGATTTTTTGACTCCAGATAAGTGACATTGACAAATCGTGACTGACAGATATTCACAATCCACACGTTAACAAAATTTCGATGAAGAAATACTCATTCATAATTTAATCTAATTCCCGTGTCGCCTCCTACTGACCAACCTAAAAAATTACCATGCATGACGAGTCCATCATAATTATTATATTAATAATTCCCCGTAAAACATTAAAATTCCCCTGAAAACATTCATACGTAATCACTTTTTCTGTTCTATGAACCATCGATTCTGCTAACGATACTGTTAATGATACACCTTTTTCCACATGCTACAAGTACCGACGAGTATCGTGTTAAGGCTGAGTTACACGGTTCAACCAATTTTATTTATTGTACTAAAAGAATTGCAAGGTGTGCAACATTGTAGACTGCAACTTCACTTGCCATCAAATGAGAAAGTGGTTAAACACGAGACTATGAATTAAAAAAAAAACTAATTTAATAGACACAAATAAAAAGTTTTGCAGCATTTGAATTATTCATAGCAAGAGAGCAGCATTAAGAACAGTGGTGGCCTGGTAGTAATTGCCCCGACTTACAAGTTGTAGGTCGTGTGTTCAAACCCAGGCAGGCTTTTTACTTTGTGTAAATAAATTTATCGTCACTGCTCTCAAAACGGTGATGGAAGACATCGTGAGGAAACTGGCATGTCCTAGAAATAAAATCGATGACATGTGACCAACAAAATGTGAAACCAACCCGCACTGCCCTCGCGTGGTAGATTATAGCCCAGTTCCTCTCACAGTGAGGAGGCAAGTGTCTCAGCATAAATATTATGAATGTTTCATTTCTATGTTAACACGATTCAATTCGGTTGATTCAACCAAATTGAAAGGCAAAGTTAGTAGAACCGTGTATGGTAACCATTACAACATTATCATTAATCATTCACACATGACTGTAGCGAATGACGTAGTAAGTTTGTATGTTACCCATTTACAAGAGAACAAAAACGTAATTTGAGAACAATAATGCAAAAGTGGTGTAACCATATTTTTGGTTAAAAATTATTTATATTAATGTTGTACCTACCTACGTAATCCATTTAACGAAATGGAATTTACTATACGTTAAGTTTTTTGATAAAAAATTATAGTTTAAAAAACTAAAAAACACGCTTTAAAAACCAAACTAAAAAAGAAGAAAATCATTTAATTCAATTAAAAAGCGTGGGGTGCTTTTTGTGGTATTTTATAATCACTTAATGTCAAGCACCCCACGCTTTTTAATTGAATTAAATGATTTTCTCCTTTTTTAGTTTGGTTTTTAATGCGTGTTTTTTAATTTTTTAAACTATTATTTATTTTCTATTTTTTAGTTCTGCTAATTACAAAAACGTGATATTTTTTTTCCTTTTTTTTTCATTTTTCTCATTTTTTTTTTAAATTATTGGATAGTCATCGGTCCTCGATAAGTTTACAAAGTTTTAATGAAATCTGACCGTTTAAAGTGGGTTAAAATAGCGTCCAATGGAGTCGGTTACAAACAAACAAGCATACTCGTACAAACAAGCATACAAGTGAAGCTAATAAAAGTAGCTAATAAAAAGTAAGTAAACTAATAAAAGTAAAGCGTGTAAAAATAGTTTGTGCTTGGATACATTTATTCTATTGAGTGATTATTGGTTTACTTATATCTTTTATCATATTTAACAAAATTTACTATTTATACTAGGTAATAAATTAAATGATTAACAGAAAGGACAAAAAGGCGTCGAAGTATTCGTCCCGCATTTAGAAATACATATTCTCACTTTTTGTGCCAGTCATGAAATTTAAGTAAGTTACTTATTTACGATATCGAAATAATTATCTGTTTGTGTTTTTAAATGATAACAGTAAGTAAAGACTCCTGCAAACAGGCGCGTCGCGACAGAGCGACTCACGTAGAACAATTTCTATGAAAACTTCATGGAAATTGTTCTACAAGTGTCGCGTCACGCTGTCGCGTGCAGGCCTCTGCTTTTAAACATATAGCGAGAACAATAGCGCCAATTTCAGAAAAACGGGATTTAAGCCATATCTGGGTTAGACCATTTGCTCCGCAACCCATAGCAATAGTTTGATACTTCGAAAACTATGTTGTAATTATCTTTGAAACTAGTTATTGGTTGTGTGGAGGTTTTCTGTTTGTTTACTTTAGTATTAGGGGTATTAGAACTGATGACAGCACCAAGTGTGTTTTCATTGGAACTATCATTATTGTAAATCTAGATATTGTTATAAAGAGTTGATGACACGATGGCGTGATAAAGCTTGTTTCACTAGAAAATACATAGAAAAATAGTTTCGTTTACATCACATATGTAGCAGCATCTACAACGCTAGATGCGAACTACTTACGCATCACACTGACGTCACGCAAAATCCTACATCGCGCAAGCAGAGTTTAACTAGCAATCTTTGGGCAGTTACCCACCAGACGCAACACCTTGTTTGAAGGATCCTCTCTTTAGCAAATGATTGAACTATGCAGCCTGTTCCTCATATCTACACATACATAAACTCACGCTTTCTTGACATGAGGATAGACAAGAACTACAGAACGCCACCACAACTACTCACAGTACACAGTTTGTTATTCAAGTACTATAATGTCTTCAGTCTTTTGAGCCTGTAGTAATAAAGTAAAAGCAGCAGCACGGATCGATCGATCAGGTTCAGCTACGTTTACTGCGTTTGGTCTGTGGATGGGTGACTATCTTTACATGCCAAGACCTTTCCGTGCCTCGGAAAGCCCGTTAAGGCATTGGTCCCCGCTGTCATTTGTGGATCTTTGACAGTCGTTACGGGTCGTCAGAAACCCGAAAGTCTGACAACCAGTTTTACCCAGTAATTTCGTTGTGGTCGGGTAGGCAGCCGCTCAGCTGCATCCCGTTATACTGGAGCATAGTTCCCGACCTGAACATAGTTGGCTAAAAACTAGGCAGATTGATAGACAGTATCCGCATCATCATCATCATCATTTCAGCCGAAAGACGTCCACTGCTGGACATAGGCCTCTCCCAAGCTCCGCCACTTCGACCGGTTCTGTGCTTCCCGCATCCAGTGGACTCCTGCGGCCCTCACAAGGTCATCGGTCCACCTTGTGGGAGGCCTTCCAACTTTACGTCTTCCGGTGCGCGGTCGCCACTCCAGAACTTTTCGAGCCCATCGGCCATCTGTTCTGCATGCAATGTGCCCTGCCCACTGCCACTTAAGTTTGACAATTCTTCGAGCTATGTCGGTTACCTTAGTTCTCCTGCGGATCTCTGCATTCCTGATTCGATCACGCAGGGAAACTCCAAGCATAGCCCTCTCCATTGCCCTTTGGGTGACTTTAAACCTTCTTATGAGGCCCATTGTGAGCGACCACGTTTCGGTTCCATATGTCATCACTGGCAACACACACTGGTTGAAGACTTTCGTCTTGAGACACTGCGGTATGTGGGACGAGAAGAAGAAGTATCCGCATGGGCAATTTTAATTCGGTTTTGTTAATATGACAAAAGAAGAAATCAATGCTTTATCGACCGGCCTTGCATAGTAAGTAGCCTCACTATCATCTTGTTAATTGTCAAATATTTTCTCTTCGGTATTCGATTGTCTCTTAGTTATGTTCGTATTTCGTACCAAAGCAAGAATGATTTTGCAAACTCAAAGGATAAATTCCAGCTACAATAAATTACAGGCACTTTTGAAATTGACAGGCAGTCAGTCAGACAGGTGAAGCAAGTTGCCCATTTCGTAATATGTTCTAATGGAGAAGAACGGGCAACACACTCCATGACACTCTTTTAAGGGCCTACGTCCCGTTTGTTAGCGTAACACGGTCACTTTATGAACCGTACTGCTCATTAACGGCTTGTCTTAAAGATTTGAAAAATTTATGATTTTGCTATAGATTCATATAGATAATTTTGCCCGAAGTACTTTTTTTGTATGGTTAATACTTTTGCTGTAAAAAAATATTTTCCAACACGCAATAATTTAACTTCTATTCCATACTCCTACTAAACGGCTTCGTTAATTGGAAAAAAAAAATACACTGAAAAATAGATAGTTAGAGGTACCACAGAATCGCCGAAGCACAATTGTAAATTAATCAAAGGAATATCTCCATTTTGAGATAAAGGCTCAGATGTGCCCTGCGCGGGCGCGGGCGGCAGTCGTGCTTTTGCATACGAACGGGAGATGAGGATACTATGGGCCTTAAATCAAAATATTGCGACGAAAAGTGCAATAAATGAAACCGTGACCTCGAGAACCGTTAACTGCATAGTCCATTTGATTTGCATGTTCATTAACCTGTCATATTCCCCAAAAATTTGATGAAGAACTAGCTTTTGTCAGCGGTTTCGCCCGCGTGGAGATCAGAAATTATCCCACAGGAACGTACGATCGATTATGTGTTAAACAAAGTTATAAACTATCAGTCTGTGTGCCAAATTTCATCCAAATCCGTTCACATTTATAATAGTGGTAGGTAGGTTATTGCGTACCAAATGTAGAGAAGAGCGGGCAATACACTCCATGGACCTCTTTAAATCAAAATATTGGTACAAAACAAAAAGAAAAAAAATGAAACTATGACCTCGTGAACCAATAACCGCATAGCTCATTCGCTTTGCGTGCTCACCAAACCGTCATATTCCCCAAAAATATTGCGTACCTAAATTCGCAGTTTTCAACCGCTGAAAGTCACACTTGGTAATAAATTCTTACCATAGAGGTACGTAAATGGCTCGTATGTAGGTAGTCCCATTCGTCACTTTGGGCATAAAGTACGGCAACATCGAGTGCCAAGCGGTCACCGCGGCTGACCCGTGGCTCCGGTTCAAAATTCAAATTACATTGGTTCGAAATTCAAATTGTAACGTGTATTTTGTGTAAGTAGGTTAGAGTTTGCGGTTGATACGTGATATTAGGACTTCATTTTGTCGGAATCTTTAATGAAGTCGAATTTCTGCCAGGGGTGCGGGTTGTTCGAAAGAGATACCGCGGCCCCTGGCACACAGGCAACTGAGGGAACACGGGTGGGTTTTAGTCAGTAAAAGTCTGACACGCCCTCCCGCTCCACCCAGAGCGGGAGAAGTTATTTGATGATTTCCCACCCAAAAAAAAAAAAAAAGTTGAATTTTAGAACTGGATAAAATAAATATCGTTTTATTTGGCAATTTTGAAGCGAAGTTTTCATTTTCTTCGAAGGTGTTCTGTCACTCCATATTGCTAAGATTTTTTTTGTATACATCGATGCATCATGCTGAGATAGGAGCCTTTTTGGCCTTGCACAGGGCTTCCTTTTTGGCTAGTTGTTAATTGTTTTCATGATTTTGTTAGATTTGATTATCTTCTTTATTTCCTGTGCGTGCCTCAGTTAAAATATTTGTCTTCCTTTATTTCTTCAACAAAGAAGTTCAGAAAAAGAAAATGTAAAATCTTAAAATGAAAATGGTTCTTAAAATTATGTTGCAGTGTAAGTAGTGATAGCAGCACATCCTGTTGCTTCGATAGAAAAACTTTTGCACTTGCAACACATAAAACGAAGCTGTCAACAAGTTAAGTTGCTCTATGAAGCAAACTGCAACAACGATGTTGTACAATGTTTGTGTTTATATCGTGACGGTGCAGAAAGTAAAATACAACCTTTTACACTTAACAAAAAACGATCTCCTTTAGCTCAGTCTAAAGCGACGGTTTTCTACGACATTGGTGGCCGCCTTAAGGGCCTACGTCCCATTCGGTAGCGTAACACGGTCACTTTATGAACCCTACTGCTCATTAACGGCTTGTCTTGAAGATTTGAAAAATATATGATTTTGCTATAGATTCATATAGATAATTTTGCCCGAAGTACTTTTTTTGTATGGTTAATACTTTTGCTGTAAAAAATATTTTCCAACACGCAATATTTTGGCTTCTATTCCATACTCCAACTAAACGGCTTCGTTATTTGGAAAAAAAAATACACTGAAAAATAGATAGTTAGAGGTACCACAGAATCGCCGAAGCACAATTGTAAATTAATCAAAGGAATATCCCCATTTTGAGATAAAGGCTCAGAGGGGCCCTGCGCGGGCGCGGGCGGCAGTCGTGCTTTAGCATACAAACGGGAGATGAGGATACTATGGCCCTTAAGACGGCCGCAGTGACTGCTGTACATTCACGAGCACTAATATATCTCAAGGTCGAAATCGTTATTTTATGTGTATAGATATTAATGCTCAGGACATTTCAGCGGGGTTTGCATTTACGGTGTCTATAAACCCTATCTTGGGATACACCAACTTAACGTTCCAGTGACGTCATTTGACGGTTAATTTTGGATGCTGTGTTGGCCAACCTAGGAAGGCAACCCTAGCTTTTCACCTTTCACCAGGTAGGTACCTGCTACCTAATTATTACAAAAAAAGAACACGGAATTTGAAAAAAATCAAATGTGCCAACCTTTTTCTCAAATATAATATTTGATTTAGGGTTGTGGGCAGTGGAGCGACTGCCTATCTGACATCCATAACCCCAGTTACTGGGAAACACGATAACTAGAAGGGTTATCAGCTTTTTGGCCTTATGACGACTGTCAAAGATGTACAATTGATAGTCAGGACCGACGGCTTAACGTGTTTCCCGAGGCACGGAGGACTATAAAAAAATGGTCACCCATCCACGGACTAACCGCGGCAAGCGTAGTTTAACCTGATCAATCGGCCTGTGTAGCTGTTAGTCAGTCACGAGCCCCTCCGATTTTTAGAAAAACATCCAATCATTAAATTCAAAAGCAGTAAGGAGGTAAGTATAAAGCTATAATGCCATCGACATTCTCTCATATAACAAAGGCCTTTGAAGTATTTGGGAGGTACTTCCAAATCAATACCATCACACAAAGGGCTACATCTTCACAAAATAAAACGGATCACAATATTATTGTAATGTAAAGTAAACAAATTGTCAGATATGTTTGTTCATCCATATTGGATGGAGTGGCCATGGGGTATTAATGATACAAGGAGTAGAGCGCATGTATGAAAGATACACGAGTAAAAAGGTGTGGTGTGGAGTTGTGCAGCGGTGTAATAGGTGGTGGTTGCTGATAGGTGCTGGTAGCGTTGGTGCCGAGGAAAATAAATGAAAAGGCGGACCGATTCTTTTTCACATGTGTATTGGACCAGTGTCACAGTTGGAAGGGAAGGGTTGCCACAGATCACATATTAATTTACCTGTTAATTTTGGTGTTGCAATCTAATTATTAAAATACCCAACATGCTGCGGGCTCACAGAAGTAGCAACAAACTTAGTTTATTGTGATAAGGTACATAAAATTAAATAACAATAACTGAATGCTTAAATTTGTTTAGAACTAAGTATGAAAAACAAAGAAATTAAATGGTTTTACTAACCTAAGACTTAATATTTACTCACAAGAAAAACAATATTTATATCTAGGTACTTATTTTAATAGTTACAGAAATATCTAAGGACTTTCATCGTATTCTATTGGTAGTAGGCAGATTTTATTGATGGCCCGGGAATGAGTTTTTCCATTTGGGGTCTTAACCTCCACTGCCCTAATTTTGCCATCGTGTCCTGGAAACAATTTAACAATTCGTGCCATGGGCCACGACATAGGAGTATTATCCTCTTTTAAAATGACTAAGTTGCCTAATTTGACATTACCTATGTTATCACGCCACTTAGGTCTATTTTGTAACAAATTTAAATAATATTGATACCACACTTTCCAAAAGGACTGTTTTAGAGAATTACACAATTGCCAAAACTTAAGCCTATTTTGTGGAATGTTACATACATTATTTTCAGGATACATTGACATTGCACTACCTATAATAAAGTGACCAGGTGTTAGATAACAATAATCATCAGTGTTTGAAGATAGAGGTAAGAGCGGTCGAGAATTAAGCACTGCTTCGATTTCAATTAATACCGTATTAAGTTGTTCGTATGTTAAAACAGTTTTTTGCAATATTCTTTTTAAGTGAAACTTCGTGCTCTTTACTGCTGCTTCCCAGAGCCCCCCAAATGTAGGCGAGTAACATGGTATGAAGTGAAATTGTATCCCACGCTCGGCGGTAAATCTTTGTACCTGCATTTGGTGATTCTGAGAAGCTTGCAGCTTGTAGAGGTCGACTAATTGACTCCTTGCACACTTAAAGGTACTTGCATTGTCGCAGTGAATTTCGGTGGGCAACCCTCGTCTAGAGATGAATCTCCTTAAACAAGCTAGAAAACTTTCCGTGGTCAAGTCTGACGCGAGTTCCAAGTGAACGGCTTTTGTCGCGAAACATACGTATACGCAGATATAACCTTTACCTATTAAGGATCGTCTTACGCGAGAGAGTTTTACATTTATTGGCCCAGCGAAATCCACGCCGACCTTCTCAAATGGGCGGCTGGTAGCGGTTACACGTGCAGCCGGCAAGGAGCCCATTAGCTGCTTGGCCACTGAGGCCTTTTGTCTGAAACACACAATACATTTGTGAGTTATTTTCTTAACTTCTAATAAGCCATTAACAATCCAGAACCTTTGGTTTAGATGCGACAGTAAAAGCTTAGGCCCTGCGTGCAGTAACCTTTCATGTTCACACCTTATAAGCAAACCAGTAATCAACGAGCCTCTGGGCAGTATGATAGGATGTTTTTGTGAATAAGCAATATCAGCATAATGCAGCCTACCCCCGACGCGCAAAAGACCTTGTTTGTCGAGAAAGGGATGCAATTCAGATAGATTTCCTTTCAAATTGTTATTATTGCTTAAAGCTGTGATTTCAGATTTAAAATATATTTCTTGTTCATGTTTAATTAATAACATTAAAGACTGATCTAACTCAGAACTTTGCAAGAAGTTAGTATTTATTTTGACTTTATGTTTATTTATATTGTTTAAAAATCTCAATATGTATGATAATAGCCTTATTATTTTATTTATATTGGAGCAATTATACAAGCGCTCGAACACAAAATCAAGCGGATTTGGATTTTGGCATGCCAAGTTGCTGGAAGGAGCCAAACAGGATTCCACTGCGAACGAATCAGTGGGCGCGTTGTAAGCAGGGAAGTTGTACTCACTGTTTTGCAGAAACTTTGGGCCATTCCACCAAATATCGCAGCTACTCAGCTCATTCGGATTGACACCTCGGCTAATGAGATCAGCAGGATTGTCGTTTGTATTGACATAATGCCAACTACATCCAGCTGTATTTTGACGAATTACATTTACTCTGTTTGATATGTAAGCTTGAAGTTTTGCTAGCTCAGTATTAAGCCATGCAAGGACAATTTGCGAGTCGCTGAATAAGCGAACATGCCTTATATTAATTTTAAGTCTGAGCGTAGTATGAGTCCTTGAAATTAATTTCGATAGCAACAGTGCTGCATTCAACTCAAGCCTAGGCACTGTCATGCCTTTCTTTTGGATAGGGTTGATTCGCGATTTGGAACAGAGTAGATGCAATATTGTTGTACCTGATGGGTTTGTGAGTCGCAGGTACACACAGCATCCGTAGGCTGTCTTACTCGAAGCATCTGCAAAGCCGATTAAATCTGCCGAGTCTGCATCTGAAATTCTAATGTTCCTATCTAATAGGATTGGCTGCATTGCAGCTAAATTTTTGGTAAATTGATACCATTCTTGCTGAACATTTGCGGGCGGACTTTCATTCCAGCCTGTGTTCAGTAGCCATAATTTTTGCATTATAGCCTTTGCTGTGACTACAATTGGGCTCACGAATCCCATTGGGTCATAGAATCTACCTATATAACTAAGAATGCTCCTTTTTGTAACCTTATTCATATTAAACGGTTCTGGAGTAGAGATAATGAAATGATCATCCTTTACATTAATTTGAAGTCCTAAAGCTTTCATGTTATAGTTATCCTTTTGTAAATCTAAACTATCAAAGTGCCTTTCGTTTGTTGGTATATTGTTCAACACATTTTCATCATTTGATGACCATTTGTGAGTGTTGAAACTACCCAATTTAAGCAAATCACGCAATTGGTCTCTGGCAGCAATAGTAGTTTCTAAATTATTGTTACAATAGATAATATCATCAACATAAAGATAATTTTTGATAATAAATGACGCTAGTGGGTATGAATTTTCATACCTATTTGCCAACTCATCTATGCAGCGAGTTGCTAAATAGCTTGAACTTTTCAAGCCATACGTAACCGTATCTAACCTAATACACTTGACTGGCTCTTCAGGATTGTCCCTCCATAAAATATTTTGAAGGGTAGTGTATTCAGGATTTATTTTAATATTTCTGAACATACGCTTAATATCTGCAGTAAATGTATATTTACCTAAGCGGAATAATAAAATTATATCAAATAATTCTTTTTGAACCACAGGTCCATTGAGTTGCAAATCATTTAGAGAAACTTTCTTGTTTGTTTTCATTGAACCATCAAAAACTGTTCGTAGCCTTGTGGTTTTGCTGTTATTATTAATAACTGCATGATGTGGCAGAAAATACACAGCATGTTTATTCAAATCATACAATTCTATATCAATATAATGACTATGACCAAGAGCTAGGTATTCATGAATAATTTTTTTATATTGCATGAATAAATCAGGATCAGCGTGCAATCTCTTTTCCAAATTTAAAAACCTTTTTAAAGCTAAGTGAAATGACTCACCAAGAGTATCGTTCACATGTACTAAAGGTAATTTTAAAGGCAGAGGAACCTCAAACTGATTATTAATTAATTTAACTGAACTTTGAAAAATATGTTCACAAAGCTCTTGCTCAGATGTTTGCTCAGTAAGTATTTCTGGGACCTTTTCGTTGGTCCAAAACTGGGCAAGTGTCTCATTGAGACTTAATTCACATTTTAATACTACTCTATTACAAGTCTGTTGTGATACCTTGGGTGGCAGATTTCCTCCTACAATGTGCCCGAAGTATGTGTTAAAGATGTATAGCTGTGTGTTACTAGGTTGCTGCAATGGATGCGCAGCATTCTGGGGCAGCACTGATGACTGCTTGCCTTGCCTTGGCAGGTCGATGCTCATGCACTGCTCGTTCGGTATCAGCGTCTGGAAAAACACATCAGCCCCTAATAGCATATGTATGTCACTAGGTACATTAAATTGGTCATCTGCCAATATAATGTTGGGCGGTATTATGACCCTAGAGACGTCAAATTTATTCTGAGGCAATTTGCATGTTATATCTTTCACTACATGACAAGTTACCATTGTCTTAAATGGTGATTTTAATGAATGGATTTCAATGGGAATGTTATATTTTACGTTACTTTTTTCATTAGCGATTCCAATAATACAAGTGTTACTTTGCAAGGGTGTTGAACCTAATAGCTGAACAACTTTGGAAGTTATAAAGGAAACCTGAGATCCGCTGTCCAGTAACGCCTTGATAACGTATTCGGTGCCATTCCTTGCTACGACCTTGATTCTAGCTGTGGGTAGAAGTACATTGTTATCAACATTGCCTGACAAGGTAACGGCTGGTGTGGTTTCACCTGAATTGCAGTGCAGCAGCGTGTTATGAGGCTTCTTGCACTCTGAGCACCGGAAGTGGAACCTACATTTTGCACCATGTGTACCTAAACAAATCACACACAGTTTTTGTTCTTTGGCAAACATCAGTCTATTATTTGCTGGCAATAGTTGATATTTTTTACAATTATATAATTTATGGTCATTACACTTACAGAAGATGCATGTTGCTCCTGCGGTGGCGACTGCTGTTACCTTCGTCGACTGTTGCTGCAAGTGAGAACCCTGTCCGGCATTTTCCAGTGCCAGAGCTCGCTTCTCAATATATTGCAGGAAATTTTCGAGGTTAGGTTGTACCCCTGGATCTCGGTCTAGCTGATAAGCTCTTGCAGTGATTCCATCTAATTTCCGAGAAAGAACACATAAAAGAATTGCATCCCAGTATTTAACATTTGAGTCAAGGTTTTTAATTGCAGCTAATTGTTGCCTAATAAATGATACAAAATCCCTCAAAGCACTAGCTGTTGACTTAATAATGTTACTTAAATCTAAAATGTTACTTATATGGTCATTTATAATCTTATATTTATTATTGTAGCGATCGTTCAGTAGTTTGCGAGCTTCACTATAACTTTCTGACGTTAAACTTAGATTTTTTATTAGATTATATGGTTCATCTTTTAAAAACGATCTCAAATAATAAAACTTTTGAACATGGTCAAGATTAACGTCATTGTGAATCAATGAGTCGAACAAATTAATGAATGGTACGTAATCAGTAAACTTACCATCAAATGTTTTTATGCAAATTGGTGGTAACTTTGTTTTATGGATTGCATCAAAATGCTTGGAGTGGCCAGTTGGGCCTATGTTATTATCGCGGGACCTTATTTGCTCGCTCAATGATGCCAAAATACTATAATAATTATTTTCTATTTGCTCGACATTTTCCTTGTCGGCAGCATCGAGATAAAGAATATCTTTACATAGCGACTCGTATTCTTGAAAAGCAGATATGAGTCGATCACGTTTGTTGCCCAGTTCATCACAACTTATTTTGCTTAAATCAGAAACTTCTACGAAATTAAGTAATCTTGTGATCGTACCTTTCAAGTAGCCGCGTGAGGCGATTTTACGTTTTAATTCGTCATCCATTTCTAACAACTAGCGCACAACACTTGTTAATAATCACTACTTAGTAACTAATTATTAATTAAAGTCTCAACTAAACGCTAATGATTAGATTCGATGCGCGTGGACAGATCTTGAGGACGAATCGATCGAAGCCGCAAAATGGCGGATCCGGAAACTTCCTTTTCAACGACTTGGCGTCACTTGCTATCCCTTTTTCTCTCGTTCCGTCGTGCGTAATTCGCACTCTGCTCCACTGCGTGCAAGGATCGCGCGTTCCAGGCGCTTTTATGTAATATTTGTTGAATATTGCGATGCGTGTCGTCTCGCTCCTTCTTGCGGAATACCTTTGTGTGCTGCTGCTGTGCTCTTCACACCTGCAGAGGTCACTCCGGCGATGACGATGAAATTGATCGTTAGGATGAGGACGTGATGGCTGCTTCTCTTTTCTCAAGATTGCTGCTGGGGTTGTCGAATCGATGGTATTGCGATTGTGTTGCGACAACCAAGCAGAAAGTGATGCAGACTGCGCCCGCTTGCGTTGCCAACCAAAATGGCTGCGACACGGTCGATGAAAAATTTTGCCAAACCTCTAACTCGCTTCTTCCGCAGCACCGCTGTTCTCCGCGAAGGACCAATGTGCAGCGGTGTAATAGGTGGTGGTTGCTGATAGGTGCTGGTAGCGTTGGTGCCGAGGAAAATAAATGAAAAGGCGGACCGATTCTTTTTCACATGTGTATTGGACCAGTGTCACAGTTGGAAGGGAAGGGTTGCCACAGATCACATATTAATTTACCTGTTAATTTTGGTGTTGCAATCTAATTATTAAAATACCCAACAGGAGTACTCACTACTTATAATCACACGATAGAAGTGAAAACTTACGAATAGAGTCGTGTATACGCGATTCAGCGTCACCGATGGACTGGAACCGAGTAGGTATACCCGATTCAGTGTCACGACCCGAACGTGACGGTCCAAATTCAATAAAAAATTGGGTTGAATGTACATGCTATCTGAGTTATATCTGTATCCAGCAGAAGATTATCAATAAATAATGGTGACCTTTGAAAAGCTTTATATTAATATTCAACGATTTACAGTAAATTTTCAACCAAATCAGGAGCTGTCACAGTGTATAAGTCTAAACAGCCATAGGAAAGTGGTTCATATTCAAATGTAAGTAGGTATTGATTTACAAAATATGTCGGGGCTGCTTAAATGGTAAAACAAAGTTTATTCATTTGGTAGCCACTAGCGACAGGTCCCTGCGTTGCACGGCCATGAAGACTTGTCAGAACATCAGGATTTTCTTAATGTATGTAAGTATTAATAGTAACGTTTTATACACATATAAGACTTGGAGTATATTATGGTAAAACCGCATCAAAATTAATTCCGTAACTTAGGAGAACAACGCGATCATACAGATGAAAAAAAAAAGTGACTTTCCTTAGTTTTGTTTATAAAAACTGCATAACAGTGCATAGTTTTATCATGAATATAATACTATGTAGGTACGTCATATGCTTGTCAATCATAATTTTATTTTTCGGTTTTGTACGACCTACAAGGAAATAAAAATCTTATCTTTACTCTTCAACTTCTCGCTTACTCAGGCGACAAGAAGTTTTTCTTTCATGTTTCAGGATGCGGCTTGACTGTTGATTGTGTCAAGTGGGTGGTTTCAATCCAGGATGTATACAAAGTGTTAAAATTAAAACAGTCCGTACTTAACAATTCATAAGGAAAATTTAAGTATATGTTTGTAATGTTAAAACAACAGCATGCAATTGAAAGTATACACTAACGGTACATATAAACAAAAAAATGTTTGATTTTTTTTTACTGTCTGTTTGTTCCGTCTAATCTCTAAACCAGCTGGACCTATTTTCACGGGACTTACACAGGAGTAACGAAGACTATATTATACTGGTAGCTTGTTTCTGAGGGATAATTTCCAAAACCCACCCGAGAGAAGCCGCAGGCACAGCTAGTATATTATATAGGTACAATTAAATAAATGGTGTTAAATCAAAATTATTTGTGATAGACGCTTTTTTTTACATTTAAACAAACGGATACGGAACAATCATTACCAATAATATGTAGCTGGGCATTTCCATACTCATGGGGTGAAACCTTTTTACTCACATACGTATCAAAATTACTGATGCCCATTACGGTAATTGGGTGTGAGTGTTTTAGGCTGATGGCATTGGGTTATTGTTAAGGTGCTTATAGATTTGCTCGATTTTTGACGATCAGCACGTCAAAATATCAATCCGCCTAGCGTTTTGCTGACTATGTTGAGGTCAAATTCCAGCATTACCTGAGAGATAATCCTGCCAGGGGTGCGGGTTGTTCGAAAGAGATACCGTCGCCCCTGGCACACAGGCAACTGAGGAAACACTGTTGGTTTTTAGTCAGTAAAAGTCTGATACGCCCTCCTGCTCCACCCAGAGTAAGAGAAGTTATTTGATGATTTGCCAGCCTCAAAAAAAAAGAAGGGGTAATTCTGTAGTACACTAACAGTAGCTTTCATTTTGACAGTTCAACAACATTCATTGCGTTATTTACGTTGTCGATCAGACAATTATTATTATTAGAATATTATGAAGCAATTGATCAGCTTCGGCTACGCAATGAAGGTACGGATGAAGCCAAATACCAGTATTGATCTGGATCATACAAAATCAAGAAAATTTGTAAGCAACAGACGATTGGCCAATATAGATTATTTTTGCCCACCAATAAATCAACAAAGTGCTGTCTATCTTAGTCTTGATATTAATTTTCGATACCGAAATAACAGTAACAATAAAAACATTGAACAAATCTATAAGAAGCTTACAAATCTTATTGATCATCTAAATATAGCATATCGAGCAACAATAACGATCGTCAAAAACGGGCAAATCTATAGGCAGCTTTAGAATAATAATGATATTTTTCATTGTCCCTATAGAAGGTTTGTAGTAGGTAGATATTATTCGTATGAAAACACGATGAAAAGCGTACTCGATTGACGAGGTGAACAGGTATCTAAGATTCAAATTTATGCGTGTTAGGAAAAGTGTAGGAATAACAACTACTGCAGTTGTGCTACTGTACTTGTGCTCGGCGCATAGTAAAAACCTTCGTTCCACCAATAATCGTCTTCTACGATGTCCTTCTCACCGCTCTGGTTTCATCCAATCTTCGTTCTTTATCCAGGCGGTGTTTCTTTGGAATGCACTCCCTCTGAATATACGGATGGCAACCAGTCGGTTTTCGTTTAAAGTTAAGGCACGTGAGCATATTCATAAGAAGTTGGCAGAATCATCGCAGCGCTGAATTGCTAGATTCGTTTTCTCCTCTACATATCGTTATTTCTCTATACAAAGTTTATTTTAGTTATATTTGTGTATGTATGTATATAAGTATGTATGTATTAGTATATAATATATTATTTTTCAAGTAACCTATCCCGTATATTGCACCTGCCTTGTTTTCTCTCTGCATCACCCTAAAGGTTGACTGGTAGAAAATGCCTCAGGCATTAAGTCCGCCTTTGTACAGTATTTTTTTACTTGTGCATTAAGTTTTAATAAATAAATATATACGGTCACTAAAAGAAATAAGTAACCAGGGTTCTCGGATATAGTTGAAGTTTAAAGTAACCAATGGATGTTTTCGAAAGAAATTTTATTTGATACATTAACTGTTTTTATTCGAAAGCATCCATCGCTATCTTTCTCTCTTTTGGTGACCAAATAGTTTTTTTTTTCATATTATCACGTTCTCCACAACTCAAATGATTGTTGGAAAAGATAATACTGGGTAACACGACACCCCTTGGTAAGACTGGTTGTCAGACTTTTGGGCTTCTGACTAGTCGTAATGATGGTCAAAGATCTATGAATGACAGCCGGGACCAACGGCTCAACGTTGTGTCCGAAGCATGGAGAGTTCTCGATAGGTAATGGTTGGGCACCTATCCACGAACCGTCTGCGGCAAGCGTAGCTTAACGTGCGGTGGTTATTATTTAGCAAACAGTCCCTCACAAACTTCAACCTCTATAAATTCAAAATATTTTCACTGTCCTATATAAAACATGTTGAACCATACCTGTACATTTATCTGAAATCACCCTGTTTCATATTTCCACCAAAAACCTTAACAAAACAAGCCTTATTCCCACATAACATCATCATATAACTGAATGATTTAATCAATACATAATTCCCCAGCTTCATCTAGCAACGAGAAAGTACTTAACGCTCTAAGACCTCGGTTACTACAGCCATATAATCCCGGGAGGCGAAAGGCCGACCTAATATGAAGGGACAGGCCATTGTAAGAGGTGTTACGTACATTTTGCCCTAGCAAGATTACGTGCGAGTTTAAAGGTAAGGATACAACGATACTTGACACAAAATGTCGATCACGACATGCGATTTTTTGTCGAGTATTGAGCCAACGTTCCTGAAGTGAACTCAATTGTATTGGCTGTCCATATGGACACAGCGACACGGGATTCTGATTCGATTCTGTGTCGTATTTCTTCTCGTCGAATCGATGTGCTACGATTGCAACTTTTGTATTTCAATTAAAAAGCGTGATGTGGATCGGGCTATGTGCACAGTTTCATTGAAGGATAAAATCAGAAATGACACTATCCAGAAATGAGCCGGAGTTCCCGACATAGCTTGCAGAGAAAGCAAACTGAAGTGGCAGTGAGCTGACCATGTTTGTCGAAGGACCGGTGGAGCAGACGAGTCCTAGAGTGGAGACCGCGTATCGGCAAGCTAGACGGACTGACGACCTTAAGAAAGTGTCTGGGACAAACTGGATGCGGAATCCGGAGAACAGGGTGTTGTGGCGCAGCCTGAGTGAGGCCTATGTCCAGCAGTAGACTGCGATAGGCTTGGTGTCTTGTCTGAAACTTGTCTCTACAACTGAGAAAGACAATTAAAATACTTCATCTGCAATTCAGTGTCGTAATAGCACCTTAATGAAAGTAGAGTCACTTAAACACTTGCTTTTAAAATAGACCCAATAAGGTACTTAAATCGTTACCTAAAGTTGAGATAAGTTTTACCCTTAAACGTCAAAAAATGTATGGCTACATGAAATTTATCATGACGTGATTACAAGTGAGGTGGGTTTGTCTTGCCTACGTTGTGTACCCAGACCTTAACATTAATTTTAGAATTTCCATCTCAACTTTGCTAGAAACCTCTGTAGATCAATTTTCGTCAACGACACAGGGTTCTTAAGCTTTTAGTAGGGTAAGTAGGCTGTAATCGCGTGATTTTAGAGTAAACATATTGAAGATTCGGTGCTCATTTTTGGTGATTTTGCAGGCGTTTTAATAAGGGAGACAAATTGTTTCCTGTTTGAAGCTTCATTATAGATATATTTATGGCTTATGTATTTTAAAGTACAGTCACGGACTTTAATTGATAAGCCACTTGCCACAGTTCCTATTTTAGCCGTGTAATGCAAATCGGGTTTAGTCGGTTATACTCGTACATGTCCAGAGTGACGACCCAAAGTCAACCAATTGCAGGGCTAGCAACCGTAACCGATTTCGACATCGGGAAAACTCGCACCCACGATTTTGGAGTTAGGGACTGTACCTACCGCTAAAGAAGATTGAGATATGTAACTTGATGTTCATATGGACGTAATAATATCGCAGAGAGATGTTTTCACGCACTGGGTCTTCAACGCAGTGCTTAGCGCCGAGAGTTGAAAATGTGTTTTTTCGACTCGCTGATATAGATGCACTCTGTTTGATTTTCAATGCTCGGATCGACACCTAGAGTTGAAAATCGAATAGTGTGTTTTTTCGACTGGCTGACACAGATGCACTCTGTTTGATTTTCTATGCTCGGATAGACACCGAGAGTTTAAAATCCGGTGCGAGATAAAATCGCGCCGCGATCCGCAAGATAACAGTACATTTTATACAGCGTTCGTTTTATGAAATGTTTGAAAGAAAGAAAGAAAGAGTATTTATTGAACCTACAACACAATACAATGAATAAACACAAAAAGACACTACTACGCTACGCTACTTAATTATTAAAATAAAATTAGATCAACAACAAAAAAAGTAAAGTATAAGACTAAAGTCCTGTACGAAGCCAAAAGGACACTATCTAGGGATGATGTTGCGGCAATTATAAAGTGTCGCAGCGCTGGTATTCTGATAGAGCCCGCTGTGATGTCACGGATAGATACAGAAACAAAAAGTAAAGAAATTAAAATAAGATAATATGTGTCTAATAACTAAAAATTAAATAAAAATGTACATGTATAGTAACAATATTGTAATCAGCGTGTCTGCACCCCACGTAACATCTTTTACTTGCCTATGCCTTTGACTGTGCCGCTATGGCATCGCTGTGACAGACAAGTAATGAGACGCAGGCGCACAATACGAGGCAAATAGAAAATAAAAACTAATGTATATTTAAAAAAGTCAAATCTTGTAATTTAGACAATTTATGGCAATTGGAGAAATGAAGATAAACTAAGGTTTTGAGAGGTATAAGAATTCAGATTTTCAAGAAAGACAAACAACGGAGAAAACAAAAACAAACACAAAGTGCAAAATTTATGCTGCTGTGCCAGTACAATCGATGCTAAACGCTCGCCACCATTACCAGCTGCGTCCGTTAGTGGTATATATGTTCCTTGAGCTGCGTGCAGATCAAGGGTAAGTTCAAAGAGTCGTTGGTATCTTTTTGTAGTTGTAGTAAGTGCTGTTTAAATTTAGTTCTGAATGTGCCAACTGTCTTTAAAGCACGAAAAGGAGGTGGCAAGTCGTTCTAGCAACGAGAAGCTGCGAATTTGAAACAACCACTGAATGCAGCAGTTCTGTGCGATGAGGCCAACAAGAGGTACGAAGATGCTTTAGTTTTAATCTTGTTATTATCGCGCGACCAAGACAATTTTTTGTTTAAATAGTGTGGTTTCTTTGTGCGAATAGTGCCAAAGAGTAGGGTAGCCAGATGAAGCTTTACGCGTGCTGACATTCTCATCAAATTACCCTTATTTAAAAATGGAATTATGTGGGATCGGGGTGGGACATTGTAGCAGAATCTTGCACAAACATTCTGCACCCGCTGGATCAGTTTTTCGCTTCTACCGAGAATGCATGGCCCATACACAGTGTCAGCGTAGTTCAGCTTGGATAGAACAAGTGACTCATACAGCATGACACGCATATCCACACTTGTATTCTTCTATGTAGGGACGGATACGATACAAGAGCTTGAGTCGGTAGCAGTTGCGCACAGCTTCCAAGATGTGAGTTTCGAAGTGCAGCTGCCCATCGAACACTAGCCCAAGATTACGAGCCTCCAGAACCCTTTCCACATCACAACCATCAATCCTGAGGCCCAGGTTGTAAGCAACATTTTGTTCAGGAAATTCCTAGATCCCATCACAATAAACTTGGACTTACTTGGGTGCAGGACCAAGGAATTTCTTCTGGACCAAACAGAGATCCTCTAAGTTCATTTAATCCCATTTGGCGCTCCCACCTTAAGGATGTAAGTCGCGTTAGGTAAATTAAAATCAAGCTTGTAACTACCAGGATCCTCATGAATATACAACAAATAAATTCCCAATCCTTCCCCTCTGCACAGTCCCAGAAAGAGTAATAGAAATGTTCCCCGAACATAGATACGTGTCTTAGTTAGGTATGTTTCTTTCAATATTCACTTACAGAATTCACAGATTCCAGACGTTTCCGACGTAATACGGTAAGAATATTTTTATCGAGTTCAATTTTTGTATTCAAAGCGTTCGAAATTCTGTGTATTTTCGTTTTTAGTTTTGTGTGGTGATAAAAGTCACTATACTTTATGCCCTAAATTCATGTCCGCGAACTCTGCTCACTGACGCAGTCACGAAGTCATCAAATGCACAGATCATGCGGTGCAATATCGTTAATCTGGGTCGACGAGACATATTGTTTTAACATTATAGGCAATACACACTTTTTAAAATAATGAAAAAACTAACATACAAAGTGCGGCATGCGTCTCAAGTTTGCACAAAATAGGAGTTCAGCTCAGCATGATTGCGTCAGGCAAATATACCTGATGCTGATATTCTGATGGATCCGTTCCGATCCGATAGCGTTTTGAACGCAAAACTGTGATAATAATAATTGATAAAATAACAAAGCTATCTTCTTCTGTTTTACAAAATTTTGTTAATAGAGCATTACCAAAGAAATGATTGGGGCAAATACTGTTTTTTTTTCTCTTCGAAATACGGTAGATGTCTTCATCTACTACGTAAACAACGCAAAATTAATAAGTCAACTGCCATATATCCGTGTTTAAACTGTAAAGGTTGTCTGCAAAAGAGAACTTTCCATCATGTAGGCTGGTAGAAAAATGTCTGTAGTTGCTTTATTGCGTTTAAAAATTGAACATGCGGCGATTGTTTTTTTTAAAACAGCACTGGTGTGATAGGGTTGTTAAAATTTACACGTCCTCTTGAAACAAAATTCGAAAATTCCGTATAGTTTTTTTTTGTATATAGCGCCTACCCTACTCTCAGTCGGGAAAAATACAAAAATATTCATTAAAATCCACAATTATTCACACAATAACTGCAATGTTATAAAAATATGCTTTTCCACTGAGATGTAAGAGAATTCACAGCTGTAAAAGCATTATTCGCATATTAATAATACTCCAAAGTACAATGCACGTTTCACAGCACCTGTAGATGAGAAATTCCTGTTTAATCGAAAAATACCTAACGTGACCCCTTTAGCAATTTATCGTTGCGTTCTTTGTCAACTTGGGCGGGGATGCAAAAATAAAATCCGCGATAAATTTTGCAAGTCACCTTTAAATCGTTTGTCAAATAATGAAGTGCAATTTTAACATTAGCCGTAAAATTAACTCTTACTGTGCACAACATAGAAGTGATTTTCACTCGTTTGGGTGTTTAAGTAATTTTGCTTCGGAGCAGGAACCTTGTGTCACTGTGGCTAGGAAATACGGCGCTGAATACAAGCACGAAATTTAGTGTCGGAATAATGCATAGTTGTGCCATTCCGATTTTTGCTCAGTCATGGCACTCTTCTAGGACCAATTGATTACATTCTTTAGTGAGATAAACTCACGCTGAGTTAAAAGAAACCAAATAATATATAAACAAAATTGGTTGACACCTGTGTCAACCGATTGTTATTTCTTTCTTTTTTTTCCTCGTCATTTAATAGAAAAATAACAGTCTGATCAACAGTATACCACATACTAATATGTCACAGTGGTGAGTGGAGATTAGGCTTTGGGTCCAGGGACGTCTCGTGTCTCTTGAAGTCCCAGGACTTTTGTAAATTTAGTTGACTCGGGTAGCGTGGCGGCGGAGGCGGGGGATCTGGTATCCATCCAATATACCAACGCCAGATAAGGAATTGATGGACACTGAACCTAACACCAGCAAGTAACTTTACAGTAGACAACAAACCCGACGATTCCTATCAAATTCAAAAAGAAACTGTAACCGAAATTCTTGCAAATATCAAGCGCAACATTAAAAAAGAAGTTCCAGTTGTTTGAAATAACCGGAAAAAGTACTGAAAGTTTGGAACTACTTTAAAAAGCTTTAAACACAATAAAACTAACATCCGTTGAAACCGAGAGTGTTCTCCTTGTCCAGTGTCATATTTGCAAACATCACAAATAATTTTTAGTTTTTATTTATACTTTTGGCCCATAATAAACCCAGTTCTAATTTTAATCCCCGGCCGACCCAGTACTTTGATCGTAGGTTTTCTCATGTCCCTTAGACTAAGCGACTGTGGACACTTCGCAAACCCTAGTAGTGATAGTGAAAATAGCAATATATGTTTATGTATATTGTTAAGCCCAACAATGATTTTTTTTTTTATAAATCCCGTATACAAAAGTATTAAATTAAAGTGCACTGTACGTTATTTCATTTATTAAGGAATCCCTGTTATAACGTAATACTTTTCATTTTCCATAAAACTTAATAAATTTTAATATATTTAATGAAGTAAAGAAAATTATAATTATGGAATTATATATAATTTACGCTTACCAGCTTTTGCTCGTAACTTATCCATACAAGTTTATTCTGGGAATAAAATAATGTGAATTTTAATTATTCCCAGAATAAATTAACTCAACTCTGTGATTCATCATAAGAGTGTGGGATGTCCATATTCCAATTATTCGGCCTACATACAACAACCCACAATATACAAAAAAAAAAAACACATGTTTAATCCGACACCACAATGTCAAAGCCGAAACAATTCTGATCTAATACTGATCAAAAACATTTTAGCTTGAGTGTACCATTTACTCTGCCCACCCTGTAGGGCATAAGGGCAATATATGGTCAGTCGATTTAAACAGTGCTATTGGATTTTTCATCACAAATTTCTCAGAAAAAGCCCCGACTCTGGATTTGTGCCCGTTTTTTTTTTTTTTGTTTGAAGTTGGGAAATCATTAAATAACTTCTCCCGCTCTCGGAGACTTTTACTGACTAAAACCCACCCGTGTTCCTTCAGTTGCCTGTGTACCAGGGGCCTCGGTATCTCTTTCGAACAACCCGCACCCCTGGCAGGCATCGGCCCTTGCAGACCCCACCAGCTGGTGCTGACATCTCTTCGAGGCGCGCGTGGAACAAAATACGCCGTCGACCCGGGCTTGGTCTTTACCGGACAGCGAGCTACCCATTACTCGCCATTCGCAAGCCCACGCCTACGGTGGCCGGGAATCAGTTTGGGATTCCCGACCCCAGGGCGTCTCCTGCGGCGACTAGGGCTTTGAGGGCACATATACTGCCTCTCCCTCAAGTGCGCCGCCTCCCTCGTTGCGAGCATTACTGCTTCGCAGAAGGAGGTGATGGCTACCCATGCACTGTCGCTCCGTAACATGGCCTGGAACCGGGCCGGACGCGAAAGATCGCCGCCGCCAATTGCCTCCACAAGGATACGGTGGTGCTCCGCCCAAGCCGGGCAGACCTCCACCGTATGCTCCACCGTGTCCTCAGGGCGATCTACGCAGTGGAAACACACGGACGTTTCCTCCCGCCTTATGCAAAACATTTCTGCCTGGTTGGTGGCAATAATCTCGCCCCCTATTACATGGAACTTAAAAATAACTGACAAAATATGGGTGTATACTATATGTATAGGCATCTATGCCTAACTCTTCGTGAGATACTTAGAGGCGTTATGTTTTTTTTTTTACTTTGGGAAATCATCAAATAACTTCTCCCGCTCTGGGTGGAGCAGGAGGGCGTGTCAGACTTTTACTGACTAAAACGCACCCGTGTTCCCTCAATTGCCTGTGTGCCAGGGGCGACGGTATCTCTTTTGAACAACCCGCACCCCTGGCAAGCATCGGCCCTTGCGGACCCCATCATTTCGGCACACCAGGATACATGGCACGCCATGACCACCCCAGGAACCAAGTAGCATGAGGGCCCCAGGCGACCCTGTGTCTGGCACCCTTGGGCCCCCTGCGACGGGTCAGCGCACTGGCCCCGCCGCCTACCACTTTTCGGCCGCAAGTGATAGGGAGAGCGGCCAACGCTATACCGACACTCTTCTTCCCCTGCGGCCCCACCGGGTCCGCCATTAAACGGTGGCGGCCCCGTCCAGGCCACGAAAGGGAAGAGCGCTAATCAGAAGTACCGGCACTCTTCCTACGCCGCAGCCTGTAACCCTCAGCCGCGATGCCTCCCATTCGACATTGCAGCCCGCCTCAGTTGGGATGCACCTCATCGCAACCTACTTTTTGGCCGCTACGTCGTCGGCTTGGAGGCAAAAGCCCTGACGAGCGACCCCACCTTCGAGTTCCTCTTCGCTTCACCGTGAGAGGATGACCACGGCTACTGAGCCCCCCGCAACGACAATGCGGGAACCCACTGGGGGAAAGGCGTTATGTTAAGTTGCTATGTGTCGATAAAAATTCGGTTAAAGTCTAAATACGATAGGTATACATGTCATCAATCACCAATATACTCCATCAATTTCAATGAGCTCAAAATTTACTCGATACTGCCAATTCAATCTCATTCAATACAGAATACAGCCCAAAGTACAATACGCTAAAGAATTCATTATTTCAAAATACCAATAAACATTCAAATCAAAGTACTCAGTTCAGAAGCGTGATTAGTGAGATCCTCATTTCTATTGAAATTAGAGCCGAAGATGGCAAACAGTCTTTCAACTTTGTACATTTAAAAGCTTACAACAGAAATTTCAAAAGGAATATTTTAAGATACACCATTGCTGTTATTAAGTGTTACAAATCACGCTAATTGGGCGTATCTTTTGATGGTTGGTATTTGAAAGGGTCTTTCATAGATTATGTTGGTTTTGATGTGTGAACGTCATTAAGTGATGTGTAAAATGTTGTTCCGGTTCGACTGAGGTTTTCTTTAGATGGTTTTGAAAGGGTAAAGTATTTTAATGCAGAATTTAGAACCTCGACAAGCATCTAGTACCTACTCTTGTCATAGCGATTTATTACCAAGTAATCAACGATTATGAAATCGTAGTAAGAGTATTTCTACGATTAAGGGCGATTTTCAACAATGTAACGAAACTCCTTTCAAGAGCTACCAGATTTGCTTTGACTGAGGTTTTCTTTACATAGATGGTTTTGAAAGGGTAAAGTGTTTTAATGCAGAATTTAGAACCTCAAGAAGCGTCTAGTACTCTTGTCATAGCAATTTATTGCCAAGTAACTAACGATTATGAAATCGTAGTAAGAGTATTTCTACGATTAAGGGCGTTTTTCAACAATATAACAAAACTCCTTTCAAGAGCTACCAGTTACCACAATATTCCACAACATTGATGACACTCACAATTTTTAAACGTAGTTTACATGTGTTCATCGTGACCAGTTTTGTTGGTGAAATTTTCCCGATGGATACTAACGAGTAGATAGTTCCATAAAACTATCTACCCGTTAGTGCCCTCTGTTTACACGACAATTATAGTTTGGTTAAAAATTAAATGTCAGTCATCAACCTACTATACGTTATTATTATTATAATCACAAGAAAGAACAAAGGTAAAGGCTACAGCTTTAGAAAAAATATAACAAAAAAAATAACCTGAAGCAACATTTCTTAAATTTAAATCGTCATCCATTACATCAGCTCAAGGAACTAAAGAAAGTTAATAAAACAGATACCGAATTGTGCCCCAAGCGGGACTCCGCGGAGTATGAAATAGGAAATTTTCTTAAAACACTCGTTTCAAGAAATAAATTCTTACAAAGACTGCAGAAATATGAATTACGGGAGGTGACTTTGAAAAGTCGAGCGCGCCAGAGCAGATTTGAATGCTCCCCGGTTCAAGTTTTATAAATTGTTTCCCGTTTATTATAACTGGCTTATTGTTTTTTGATTTCGCTCACTTAGCATAAAAGTAGTTTTTGATAGGAATCTTTTAGCAGTTTGCGAAGTAAATTCGTAACTAGTAGACTGAATAGTTGTTCTTTTGTGGATTGTAAATGAAGCTTCGGAACGGAAATAGTCGTTTTTTTATTAGGGTACCTTGACTTTATAAATTCAGACAGTGATATTAATTCGACGTTAATAGCGTATCTTTTGATGGTTGTTACAAAACTTTTGAATGAAAATAACTTTTTATTTCGAAACGTTCTTTGTATTTTTATTCAGTTTTCTCTCTTAGATGTGCTATAAAGGCGTCAAGTTTAAAGGTTTCGCTATTTAAAGTCAGGGAAATTTATTTTGATGTTTTTCAAATTGACTACCAACTTAGATTGAATTTAATGTACCTATATAATTGCTATAAGATGACAAATTGATGTAGTGTGTCAATTTGATAAAGATTTTTTTCCAACTATCCGATTTTAGTTGTGGCGAACGGTCTAAGGAAATGCTAAAACTATAGCAAGATAGAGATTCCCGGCCAAACCGATTCGTTCCATCTGCTGAAATTCACGCATATGGACATGAGTTGCTTTGGCTTAGCTGTAAATCTTTAAATAGATTTTGGACTCAAGTAGGCCGAAGCAAAGAAACCCTGCATAGGTGGAGATGTCCGGATGACCTGGAGTGTGAATGTAGTGCTGTTCCACCAATAATGCGACGCTTAATATCTTGTTGTCTGCACGTTGTTAGGATAAGGTGGCAACACTGAAAAGGAGGCGGACAAAAGATGGCGCGAATAAAGCATGGTCGTTCTTGAAACATAAAATGATTTTTAATTACATGACCAAATAAAATAACATGGTGGCAGCGGTGGGATACGAACCCACGCCTCCGAAAAGACTGGTGCCCAAAGCCAAAACACAGGACGAGTACGCAGGAGGCGCGGGGGCGGTAGGTGTAGTTGATGGACGCTACTGAGGGTGCGCTTTACATAGATGTAAGAGTGGAATCTAACGTAAGTCGGCGCGGCCTATCGAATGGCACCCATATTATAGCGTAGTAAGACACTCAGCTTTTATCGGCTATATGTTTAAAATTATAGGCACCATGACAAAAGCTAAAAACACCATAGTCGCTTTACATAGATGTAGGGGAGACCGAGGGGATTTGTAACAAAGGTGATTTGAAACAGTACCGATTTCTCGAAACTTAAAACCATTGACGAGTTGGCAACGTTGCTTTTCAACCACTTTCCACCGCCCGCTGACGTGTTAGTTCGCGTCGGTGGCGTAAGTCGCGCGGTTTAGGAGTTCTGCGTGCCATGTGACAAAAATCGTGAAAAGTAAGTTTTTAACGTTTTTTTACGATGCCTATATTTTGATAAGGGTTTTGTATTTTGGTCTAAGTTATATATGTTTCGAAAGTTCATTAACTAAAGATTTATTATATATCTTTGTTATAATTGATTTCTGTGTATTTGCTTCTTGAAGGTTGATTAAATAAAAATTGGGAGATTTTTTCTTACTGAGGAGATTTGAAACAGGCTGTTTCAACTCTCCTCGTTTTAAATTTTATATCAGATAGCAGTCAATAAATAACGGACACAAAGAAAAAGGTTGTCATTGTTGTTAAGAAACAAGAGGAAACGAAGACAGTGAAGAAGAAGAAGAATCCGTTTGCCTTTGTTGTTTTGAGACATATTCAAATAGCAGAGCCAAAGAAAAACGGGGGCAATGTCTGGAATACAAAACCTGGGCTCAAGAAGCTTGCACTGGTGGGGAACTTTCTCATGTTTGCCACAACTGCTTGTCAGATTGAAGATTTTATTTTCATAATATTTTTATTTGTGAAATTATTGTAACATAAGCGGTATATTGATCAAGACTAATTGTAATACTTAAGAAACGACTAAAACTTAATAATTATTTTATGTCCAAGATTTAGAATATTATAAATAAGAATGTAAAACATTTTGTTTATCTGACTGTTATTTTAGTTAATGTTACGAATAAGACGTTATGGTACTTTTAACTACTTCAGGAGTGGGTTATTTGTATTAAATCTGTTGTTACCTACTTAACTGATATAATTATATCAGTACAAAATATTATTAAAAAAGTTTGTTTCGTACTTGAAAAGGATTATTTTAATAAATACCTTTAAATTATATCATCATTTTTATTTTACAGCCCTTAATACTGGTCAAAAATCATACGTTTCAACTCTCCTCGACCCCTGTTTCATCTTACCTTGGTATGAGGGGAGTTGAAACAAGTTGACTTGTTACGGTTAAGTCGATTTTTCACCACAATATTTAACGCTTACGATTTCTTTATGTTAGTCATTTGCAAGTGTAAAGAATGACCTATCGATTGGTACTAATATTATACGATTTCTATCTATAGTATTTGGTGTATGAAACAAAATGTCAAAATTGTTTCAACTCCCCTCGGTCTCCCCTAAGGGTGGAATCTAACGTAAGTCGGCGCGGCCTATTGAATGGCATCCATATTATAGCGTAGTAAGACACTCAGTTTTTATCGACAATATGGTTTTAATTGTAGGCACCATGACAAAAACTAAAAACACCGTAGTCGCTTTACATAGATGTAAGGGTGGAATCTAACGTAAGTCGGCGCGGCCTATTGAATGGCATCCATATTATAGCGTAGTAAGACACTCAGTTTTTATCGACAATATGGTTTTAATTGTAGGCACCATGACAAAAACTAAAAACACCGTAGTCGCTTTACATAGATGTAAGGGTGGAATCTAACGTAAGTCGGCGCGGCCTATCGAATGGCATCCATATTATAGCGTAGTAAGACACTCAGTTTTTATCGACTATATGGTTTTAATTGTAGGCACCATGACAAAAACTAAAAACACCATAGTCGCTTTACATAGATGTAAGGGTGGAATCTAACGTAAGTCGGCGCGGCCTATCGAATGGCGTCAATATTATAGCGTAGTAAGACAGTCAGCTATTATTGGCTATGTGGCTAGAGCTGTAGGCACCATGGTAAATACACCATAGTCGCTTTACATAGATGTAAGAGCCAAGCTTGTAGTCAAATTCTGGCCTGACTTTAGGTTTATAGATTGCTATTGTTGAGTCCACCTTCTCAACATCGCCGCGCGCCAGCGGCTGTGAAAGAGGGGTGCGGGGACAGCGGCTCGCTAGCCGGCCGACGGCCGAGCGCGGGCCCCCGCGCCACACCAGTCAGCTGTTGCACACCTCCTCGCACGGCTGCGCTTGCGCTTCTTAAAGTATCTCAATATCTTGTTTGCATTTAAACCAACCATTTAACCGTTGTAATTTATCTCATGTTAATCTCATAATACACATGTTATACAGTCCACTCAACGTTTCATTTAGCTCCACCACGACCTATCGTCGCGATCAGCTATCAACACGCTAAAAAGCAGAAGTCACACAATCATTAACTTAATGTTCTAATAAAACCTCCATGTGAGTAACATAAAGTCTTCCACATAATCCTTGCTTTCATACCTACTCAAAATGTCCCCCAAGCACATTCAAGTCAAATGTACAAGAAAATGACTTGAGAATTTCGTTGTTAACAGAAAATGCTTTACTCTTTTCATACGAATTTTCTCCTAAATTTCCTATACATAAACAGGTACTCAAAGTATTTCAGAACGCCCATAAATTACCCTAACCCCATTACAGTGTCGCTAACATTTAAAAATCCATCATTGCTTATAGCAAGTCACCTTCAGTTCATTTATATGGCGTCACAAGGAATGACAGTTCGGTTATGCGAACTCAAAATAAAATTACGTAAATGGATTACCATGCTTTGTGCTTACCCCATTTTAATATTCAGCTTAAAAGCGGCAATTCAGGGCGTGTTTTCTTTTTTTTCGTTTTTGTGTTTAATTTTTTTTTCATCCCGCTCCTGGCTTTCATTTGTGTCGAGTGTTTTTAAACATGTTGGAGCTGTAATTACTTACATTGATGCTTGTTTATATTAAAACAACCTATAGCTTTATTTAATTTACATAGTTGTCTGACGTCACAAAAACTGGTTGATATCCGACCGCGTATGCAAATATCGCGAAACGAATTTCCAGTTGTGGTTATAATATTGAATGTATCACATTGTGGTATGGCAATCGACGTCAGTCTGTGCATTTAATCCGTTGCAGTATTGTCCATTACGCCTACGATGTAAACTGTAAAAAGCGTCGCTATAGCGCCGTGTTCTCACTACAATTGCATTCATTCTCTTTATGGATAAAAGTCCAAAACGGTGTTCTTTTGTTTTATTTGTTTGATTTTATTGAAGGACTGTTTCACTATAGTCTGAAAAGTCACTACTCACGGAATAAATTGCAAAATGGAACGGAATTTAAATGAAACGATTGGACAAGTAAGTTAACGGAAACGCAGGTGATGATACACGCCACATCCTTAGGCATCTATCTCACGGCCGGAGAATAACGAGAAGCGAGTAGAACTAGCAACTTAAAACCCGCCGAGCGAGCGTTGCTAAGGGAGCAATCTCTTTGATAGCTCTTGTTGATGCAACAAACAAATAGGTACCCGCCAACGGTGTGAACAGTCAACGATCCACTTAATAGTTGATTAATATGCATGTTAGTATCTCTTTCACTTACAAGGGACCCAGAAACAATAAGTAAGTTTCTTGAGTGAGAAAAACGTTGATAGCTAGTCGCTGCTTTTAAAATAAAGCAAAACAGCGTATTTAAAATAAACTTTTATGCCAAAGATTTGAATAAATTAAAACCCAGAATAAAATTCCCTTGTCAGTATCGCAAATACCCTAAGAATTCAACATTATGTATGATAAATAAACAAAGAACTTCGTAGAACTTTGATCCCTTTATAATCACTAAACAAACAAATAGAAACAACGCCAGGACAATCCCATACATTTTCAGCGAAGGTTTCGACGTAGGCATTAGAACTTTGATCACGTACTTTAAACCAGCATAAATTCTATAGTATTTACATAAAAGTACCCACTCCCTAACAAAGTTCTTAATTACTCGTCAAGTGAAATAAATTATTCAAAACAATTAGCAGATCAAACAACAAGTATTGAATATGGACGCAGATGTGAAGAGTTAAGAATTTTGTCTCAGAATTTGGCAAAGAAGTGGCGAAAGTTAAGTCAAGCGAAATTCTGGGAGCTTAGTTCATAAGTTTTGATCAAAGAAAATGATTGTGATTCTCGAGATTATTAATTAAAATGAGCTAGAAATCGTTCAAATACCAACACCAACCTACATCAAGAGGAAAGGAGCTATGAAACGAAATCAAAATGATTCTAAACCTAACTTCATCCGAATGAGAGTTCATACATAAACATGAAACCCATACCAATATTGACCAAAACTGTTCACAGCAACAGAATAACACCTAAACACCTAGCAACAACAAGAAGTATTACGCACGCGAAATTGAAAATCCACGTGTCAAAACTTACCACTCCAGAACTTTCGGAGCACCTAAAATTGTAATTTAAAACGAAACACAGAAGTGTCAAACATTCACTTAACTCTTACTGCGAACTACCCGCAAAACCAATTACAAAGACGGATTACGCTAACTGCCTACAGAATTGAAGCCCAATTTGTGGGCCGATATATTTTAATCCCGATTTACGTATGTCCGATGAATGGATGGTTGAAATTTCGGGACCTATCACGATTAACGAAAGCCAATTTGAATGTTGCTCTGAAGATTTCAGATGCCATTGTGTGATTATATTGGTTTCAATGTGTCGTATCGTTTAATATAAAAGTCATATATTATTGAAGTATTGTTTTCTTTCATCGCACGGTTCGCAGAAAACACGACGACCCACTTTAGGAGAAGTTATTACTGAAAAACTAGGTCTATACTTCCACTACATTTTTTGCTCAACATTTTTACTGGCGTAACTAGAAATTACTTTCCTCTAGTCTTAAAGCTTGCACTGAAACAATGATCGATCTACTCAACCAGCCCATAATTTTAAAATCTCCGCCAGTGTCTTTAGTTGCTGAGCTAGCAATTTCTTACCAAAGAATTTTATCCCTAAGAGTTTATAAGAAGGATGAGTCTTAGATGCATTTTATCCTAGATTGAAATAAAGCCCGTAACGAGAGAGGTATTAAAAACTACTTAAACTCCTTCACTGGATAATCAACTACATTATATACAACAAATTGAGTTAAAGTGAAACAAGGGACCGTTGTCCTAAATTCCTTCACGTCCATAATCATATACATGCCGCTCTTTAGCTGGATGTAATTAAATCAAGTGTCTAGTATCTATCACTCTGTATGACACATAGGAGGCTGTAAATATGTGTGTTTGGCAGGCATTACTGACTACAAAGTAGAATTTCTTATTGTAATTATTGCCAGTAGCAATAAAGATGATGACATTAATTCACAAAGAAGAGATACATATTTCGTTTCCTCTTCAGTTTGTTTAGGCTCTATAGTCGTACTTATTTCACTTATCTAAGTAAAACCATTGGCTACGGTAAACCCACTAACCTAAATATCAAGGCTGCTTATTGAAAACCAAACCAGCTTACAGAAGGTATTCCCCTATTGGACTACTTGCCAGTCCACCGTACTGCGGCAATATGTGACTCGCTTGCAAAAACATGTCGTGTCACCGTGTCCAGAAAAAGTGGTATTGGAACCATGCACTATGCAGCTACAGCTACGGGACCAAAGTCTTGTTTCCGACGGGTCGGAAACTTTGAACTAACGAGAAAAGTTTAGTTATAAAATCTTCGTATTGAATATTAACATGTCGTTTATTGGCCATAAAAAGACGCTGAACCGTTATGGGCATAATAATCGAGTTTGTAAAATGTTTTGCGGCTTTTAATGAAGTTATGGATATTGTGTACGCGCTTGATTAGTTGTGAAACTATTTAATGGGAAGGGAAGACATCTTGTTGGGGTCTGTTTTATTAGTGTTGGCGCGTACTTAAGTGGATACAGATAATTAACGCTTTGAGTGCTTTTCCTGGTTTACTGGCCAGGGCTACTGTGTCCATACAGTAAATTGGGCCTGAAATTGGAAATTGTCTAACACTAGCTTTTGCCCGCGAATTCAGCCGCGTGGAGGTTGGATATTATCCCACAGGAACTTATACCATGAAAGTCAGAAATAATCCCACTGTAATTACTGGGATAAAAAGTATTCGATGTCCTAACTCAGATCACGATCGATCCGTGTGCCTCATCCAAATTCGTTCAGCCGCTAAAGCGTAACAGACAGACACATAGACATTGTTACTTTCGCATTTATTATAGGCATGGATTTAAAATTGCTATCGTATGACCTTTAAGATATTATTATACAAGCCTGATAAGACCTGAAAGATGATGACAACATTCCTAGAAAAAAAACCCCGGTTTAAATCCGTTTTTATTTTGGGTATCATTTAAGCTATCACCAATTTAATTAGTTTTGTGTTTCTTAAATAATAGGGTTTGTCCTCAAAATAGTAGATCTGTCACCAAAATGTAGTCATCAAACAATGCAAAATCAGTTCCACAATAAATCACCTAAAATCCTGAGATTTAGATTTAGCAAACTAATTTAAAGAGATCACCAATAAATCATATTATGTTACTAGAAAATTGCATTAAGTTCAAATAAAAAAATATTTTTCTTTTGGGAACAGAATTAATATCTAAGCGGAAACTTAATGGCGAAAATAAAATAGAAAATGGGCACTCATAAATAATATATTATTATTGTATTATTAGGGCAGGTTTAGATTTTCTATATAATCTAGTCGTTTCTGGCACTCGCCGGCCGCTGCCGCGGCACCGCTCGCTTCGCTCGCTCGGCTCGTGCGTAAGAAGTCACAGTTTTAACCTAACCTAACCTAACCATTAAAAAAAAAAATAACCTACTCTAACTAGACTGGTGATATATTATCTTTGCCACCCTACTAACATTATTACACACTGTTTTGTAAAACTTCTTTTAACGTTGCTTGATCACAAAAGCGTGCTCAGTTGACGCGAATTGAACACGGAATCGTACGATTCCGTAGTAAAACAAAAGCGTGTGGATTTCGCGAGACCGGTGTCGCCAGAAAGGAGTCGCAGTCAGGGATCGATAATCGATTTATTTGGTGACAGATCTACCATTCTGAGCACAGAGCTATTATTTAAGTAACAAAACTGTTATTATAAGAACGAAGTTTATATTCATGTAATGCAATATAATTTTATTGGTTATCGATCTCTTATTTTACACATATATTAACATTAATTTGATAATTCATACCTGGGAACAATTTTTGTTTATCTGAGAACGAAAATATTTCGTGGCGATAGATCTATTTATTAGGTGATACAACTTGATGACAAATATAAATTTTGGTGATAGAAAATATAGTTCCCTTTTATTTTTATTGATTTATTTTGCCCAAAGGTCATGTTTTATTCAAGTCATTCACAACTAGTAGCACTCCGTGGTTTCGATATCGATATAAAAGTATCTTATGTCATGGTCTCCCCATGTGCTAAATCTCATCCAAATCCGTTCAGCCAACAAACAAACATACAAAACATGAAATCTTTTCTGTTTATTAATATTAGTTTAGATATTGTAATAACTAAAACAATTAATCACGTCTACACAGAATATGCATTCAGAATTCCAATGGTCTTTAAGAATATAAAATACGACACTGGATTTCGCAATGATAGTTAATATCGGAAAAACATCGAACGATTTTTTTGTTATACGAGAATACAAGAAAGATTCAACGTAGAAAAAATGTAAGTAATATTTCGTATTGCTCAGGTTCCCCTTTCTTCAGTACGGATTGAATAGCTCTGAGGAAATGGTTTTGTTGTTAAAAACTGCTCCCGCTTTTCTTGCCAGATTTATTCTTTGTCACTAAGATTCAATTTAAAATATTTATAGAATTGCATTTTATTCAGAATTAAAATAATATGTACGTAAATAATAACTGATAATTAAAAACAACTAACTGAAAATGAAAACCCCAACCAACTTAAAACTATCACACACTCAAAACCTAATAAAACCGACATTTTGATACCTATTTAATTAATAAAAATAACAAAATTATATCCTAACTAAAACTATTCACAAACTAATGTATTAACTTATAAATAAAAATTAATCCCTATTTCCCTTGGTCACGGCATCACACGTGAACGGCTGTATATTCATAATTAAGACAGGACAACGTCTGTCGGGTTAGCTAGTATTTCATAAATAAGTATTTAGGTAAGATTATTTTTATCACTTTACTGTAAGTAATGTTAATAATAAAAATTCACTTAATTGTACGCAGTGTTCCATAAGTGATTCCAGAAGTATTCATTTGTGCAGCTTTTTCATCGTGTTTCTTTTTGAGTTCTGAAATTTTAAATGGCCTATATTTAATCGAACCTGAAATAATTATCATTTCACTTTCTTAAAAGTATTATTAAACACTCCTTTAAAATGAATGTGCCTCTTTTTGTGAACCTCAAATAACTCCTTTTTTTGGGGCCCTAAAATACTAAGTACCTACCTACTTAGTAACTGCGACAAAATTCGATGTAGCGGTTGGTCCCAGTTCTAACCTAACCTAACCCATTTAGTTTTTTTTTGGGGGTGGGACATCATCAAATAACTTCTCCCGCTCTGGGTGGAGCAGGAGGGCGTGTCAGACTTTTACTGACTAAAACCCACCCGTGTTTCTTCAGTTGCCTGTGTGCCAGGGGCCACGGTATCTCTTTCGAACAACCCGCATCCCTGGTAGGCATCGGCCCTTGCGGACCCCCCCAGTTGATGCTGACATCTCTAAGAGGCGCGCGTGGAACACAACGCGCCGTCGACCCGGGCTTGGTCCTTACCGGACAGCGACCTACCCATTACTCGCCATCCGTAAGGCCGCGTCTACGGTGGCTGGGAATCAGCTTGGGATTCCCGACACCCAGGTCGTCTCCTGCGGAGGCTACGGCGAGAGCGCATATTATTATACTACCTCTCCCTCACGTGCGCCGCCTCCCTCTGCGGTGCTCCGCCCAAGCCGGACAGACCTGCACCGTATGCTCCACCGTGTCCTCAGGGCGATCTTCGCAATGGAAAAACCCATTTTGGTTAGGGTACACTAGTTTACTGGGACCAATTCAATGCTGATTCTTGCGTGTGGTTGGCACGGCCCTAGAAGTGTGCATCATTCTTCTTCTTCGTGTTGCTGGCATGACAGTTACCAAATCTTGTTGGTCCTAAACTTCGCTACTTCCATGGCGTTATCAGTTGCAGCGCAGAGGTCACCTTGGCTGCGTGTTATGGGGCACACTTTGCTGCCGTTCCGTCGAGGTAGCCCCACTTTACGAGGCTCGACTTACACCATTCCACTTGGGTTCTGTGACAGTGTCCATCATTACAAGCCCAAAAAGTAGTAGAGGTTAATCATTAATTTTAAAAGCGCATCTTCATCTTAAGAAGGTCAAAAAGTTTTAAGGTTATCAGTTAAATATTTTTCATTTTAAATGAAGCAATAAAGACGTGTGGCCATTCAAAAACATTTGTGTCTCTGCTGGGAAAAGAATAATAATTTTCCAATGTGCAGAAAACTGACGTATATTTACCGTTTAAGTAGTTTCTAAATTAGCAGCTCAGTATAGAAAACTTTAGCTCATCAATACTTAAGTATTTTGCAGAAACAATCTACACACCGCTTCGTCCATCCTCTCAAGTGCAATTCTATGTAAACTATCGAATTCATACCGAAAATACACTATCGATCTTCTAGTTTTGCCTTCATAACAAGATTCCACACTCTTAGCTAATTTAATTCATCTCTATTAATTATATCCAAATTAGATAGTTAATGCACCTACCATGTTACTTGGAATCGGATCTAATACAATTTGACTATCCAAATTCTTAGTTAAGTTACGGTGGATAAATTGTTTGACGTTAAAGGGTTAAAGTTTGGTGTTGAATTCAATTAGGTAATGATTTTGGTGGCAGATATATTATCTTAACGTTATGAAATATTCAATTAATATGATATTATTATGATTACAAGTAATTTGCTTGGGTACCTCCCCTTTTTGGTAATAGTACTATTCGTCCTTCTATTCCATTAAGACCATTCCACCTGTTTTTTTTTTCCATTCTCTAGTATTATTCTTTTTCATTTAATTTTTCCTTTATTGGTATTTATCCTGTTCTTATTATTTTTAATGATAGAATGTATGGAGGTATGGAAGTGGTGAAGGGCGGGCGTTTTGGGGGGACTATCTAATGTAATTTTATTTTGACGTTCAAAAAGAGCTGACTCTCAGCCTAGTTTGAATAAATGACTTTTGATTTTGATTTTGTATTGGAATTAGTAAAGTTTTAAAATCTTAGTCTGGCAAATAAATGAATTGATTGTTTTTCGACAATTCTTGTATTTATGGTATCCTAGTGCATAACATTAAAGAAACTTAAAAGACAGCATGCTGACATTATTAAAACAAAAGCTATACGAGTATATAGAGTATGTCTGTGAAACTGATTGGGGTGAACGTCACATAACTCGTAGAGGCCTCATTAGTCTATTTGCCAAACGGGCTCTCCACTAAAACAACACAGTATCGAGCCAAATTCGGATCATACTCTCGTAATTAGTACTTACGTTTTAGTATTATATTATTTATGTTCTTTATTTTACACATTTTGTGTAAAATAAGGCCGGAATGTGGTGTTGACGCTTCATTTTGTGCGAAACGCCTGCTTGTAATGATATAGCAAAGTTTGTTAATACGATTGTGAAACGCAAAGCGCCTACAATATTTTTGTGAGTGATGTTTTCATACAAGATCTTTGCTACTATCCTATTAATATTATAAATGTGAAATTTTGTGAAGATGTTTGGATGTTGTTCACTCAGTCACGCAAAAACGGCTTAATGGATTTGGATGAAATTTGGCACACATATAGTTTATAACCTGGATTAACATAAAGGATAGTTTTCATCCCAGTAGTACGTTCCAGTGGGATAATTTTCAACCTCCACGCGGGCAAAACCGCGGGCAACAGCTAGTAAAGTAATAATTCGTTTGTGTTTGATCTTGCCATTTAAGTCTTGAGTCATAATTCTCCAGTGCTTGGTTCTTATTTATTTGGGATGACGCAACATAATGTATTTTTCTTATACTTCTCAATTAGTCATTCATACTCAAATCTTTCCTCACGACATTTTCCTCATTCCTCCGTATCACATGCTCATACAATGACAACCTATTTTCACAAAACTTTTTAGGTACCGGCGCCACTTTCAGATTTCCTCTTGTGTACTCATTTGTTATTCTACCCATTTTAGTATTGCAGTATTTCTGAAAAACTGAAAAAAGTGGACCATCTCATGCTTTACATATAAAAAAGTAGGTGCTTTTTTTTTTTGGGTGGGAAATCATCAAATAACTTCTCCCGCTCTGGGTGGAGCAAGAGAGCGTGTCAGACTTTTACTGACTACAACCCACCCGTGTTCCCTCAGTTGCCTGTGTGCCAGGGGCCGCGGTATCTCTTTCGAACAACCCGCACCCCTGGCAGGCATCGGCCCTTGCGGACCCCCCCCATTTGGTGCTGACATCTCTTTGAGGCGCGCGTGGAACACAACGCGCCGTCGACCCGGGCTTGGTCCTTACCGGACAGCGAGCTACCCATTACTCGCCGTCCGCAAGCAAAGTAGGTGCTAAGGCAAGGAGAACTCGCTTCTACATCGATTTTCAACTGGACTAACATAAGCTTTTCAGTAGCTTAAGGCAATCCAAAACGTTTTTGAGTTTTCCATGATAATTACTGATAGGATATCATTTAGTTTAGAACCTCTGGTCATCAATGGCAAAATTAAGTAACCTTATCACCAGTGAAACCTTAAAAATGGACAGGGTAGACCAGTCCTGTTCTAAAAGATTGTAAGTCCCCAAGAGTAACACATTTTCGAAGTAACGCCAAGGAAACTAAGCTTGGATCTTTACGACACCGCAGGGTTTTCACCTAAGCAATTTGTTCCACTTTCTTGTCCTAGAAAATGTTCAAAGCTATAAAGTTTATTGTTCCTGTCAGGGTTTTAAGGATTTATGGGATTATAACTTGTTGATCAGGAGTTTTGGAAGATGACAGATTGTTTTATGTCGCGATGCTGAATTAAGGGAGAGTTCCCTGTCATAATTTGTTGGTCTTAAAGTTGTATTGTTGGAAAATTGAGAATTTGAAAGAAAATTTTAGATAATCTTGTAAGTTAAATTATGTTATGCGATAAGGGAACCATTTTTGGTAATTTGTTTTGAGTTTAATCGCTGGTTAATATTAGTGTGAGGCCAATGTTTATAAATTAACTACTTGAATTATTCATTCTCAAAGGGTAACTGAGTTTTTATTGAACTAATTCTCAAACTAGTTAAATCAACAAATACTTTATTCTCAAAAACACCAGGTTTGGAAAAAAAATACAACACTGTAAGTTCAAACTCTTAACTAAGAAAACTTTGTTTTAATTCAAATTCGATGGTTGAGATATATCACCGCCATCGTGGCTGTGACAAAATTAAAATAAAAAATGTCCACAAAATTAACCGCTGACGCGCACTGAAACACCTTACTGTCTACGATACATTAATATGCCTTAATGAGGTAATAAATAACTATTTACCCCAAAAGCCATTCGATTTAAATTGGCCCAGCGAACATGCCACACAACTTTTGTAATGAATTAATTAAGTTCAGCAGAAAACGTGGACATCGGCGTAAATTTCCTGACTACTTTATGAAAATTTTTGGGAAAACTTATGCTAAGGGCGCTAGTAGACATGCTACTTTCAGCATGGGTTATTGGTGGTAATTTTACAAATGCGTCAATGTTGCATCACAATTTGATATGTGACACTACGTTCGGTTGAACGGCGCAGTCAGTAGGACTGGACTGGTCACCTCTTAGCTGCTACAGCTTATTTGAACAAACTTATTTAATTTGGTTACTGACGATTTTAACGCGTACGTCCTTACTACATCGATGTGACATGACTGTATAACTTCAACGTAAATACTGTAACCAATATTTTGATTTTAAAAGAGTGTTTGAGGAGATCATTGCCTGTTTTTCTCCATAGGAACCAACTACAACCACTTTGGAATTGGGCTTGACAATTCAAAAGTACCTGTTTTTGGTTTAATTGAAATAAATGCCAAACTAAAAGCATTTATTTCAATTAAAGTAATAAGCAGGTACTTTGAGTTTGAATTGCTATGGCAAAATCGAATGTTTCAGCGACTACTTCGATACTTGATCGCGTTTCGCCAACTTGCTTCAGATTTAAGTATTTATAGCGTTTCTGAAAAGTAGGCGCTTTTCAGAATCACTGATCAGTACTGCTAATAGTAGGTACGTATGTGAAGGTAAGAGTGAACTCTCGGTAACAGTCAGGTAGCCATTCATGCTAAAAGTAGGACGTCTGCTAAGGTCCTAAGAGTAAAATTTGATTGGTTATTGGCCAAAAATTCGGGTAAATTTTCCTTATTTAAGTGTGTCATTTGTGCTAATGTTGTCATTACTGGCCGGTAGACGCTGTGACGTTATTGCCAAAGTTTGGCTATGAGAAATTTATAACAACACTTGTACGGAATTGGCCGTTAATTATTTGTTCAGGTTTCGGTGAGCAAGTGAAAAGTAGGCGCTTTTCAGAATCACTGATCAGTACTGCTAATAGTAGGTACGTATGTGAAGGTAAGAGTGAACTCTCGGTAACAGTCAGGTAGCCATTCATGCTAAAAGTAGGACGTCTGCTAAGGTCCTAAGAGTAAAATTTTATTGGTTATTGGCCAAAAATTTGGGTAAATTTTCCTTATTTAAGTGTGTCATTTGTGCTAATGTTGTCATTACTGGCCGGTAGACGCTGTGACGTTATTGCCAAAGTTTGGCCATGAGAAATTTATAACAACACTTGTACGGAATTGGCCGTTAATTATTTGTTCAGGTTTCGGTGAGCAAGACCAAGATTAAATAATTGTTATCTTGAGATTTAATAGCAGTGAAGAGACGAGCTTTTTATTCAGTATATATACGCAATATCGTAGTGTTTTTTTGGATGTCACCAAAATCCGCCCAAACGAAGTACCGAGGTACACTTAGCGGCTTAGAATATACTTGATGACACTGAATAATATTGCATTTATATATTTTCCTTATGGTTTCCCGGAGATGAGAATAAAATAACTTTTAACATAATGAAAAGCACGCCATTATGGCACTCTATCATTGGTAGAAGCACAACTACCTTACTTATTAAAAAAAAGCTGTCATGTTGACAGCTGTCAGTCAGCAAACCCGCACTGGGTCCGCATGGTAGATTACACTCCCTCTCACGGAGAGGAGGCCTGTGTCCCAACAGTGGGAAGATTATAGGTTGATTTTGAATATAAGGCCTTTCCTAATTGACCTCCTTTAGAACCTATAACAGAAAGGAAAGCCAGCATTCTGTTCCCACAGATAAGAGGCTGGCAGTTTATCTTAGATATTAGATACATGATGCATTATGACACCTACTCAAACATCGAATAAATAATAGTTTAAAAAACTAAAAAACACGCTTTAAAAACCAAACTAAAAAAGAAGAAAATAATTTAATTCAATTAAAAAGCGTGGGGTGCTTTTTGAGGTATTTTTATAATCACTTAATGTCAAGCACCCCACGCTTTTTAATTGAATTAAATTATTTTCTGCTTTTTTAGTTTGTTTTTTAAAGCGTGTTTTTTAGTTTTTTAAACTATTATTTATTTTATATTTTTTAGTTCTGCTAACTACAAAAACGTGTTTTCTTTTATTATTTTTTTAATTTTTCTCAATTTTTTTTTTTCAATTATTGAATTGTCATCGGTCCTCGATAAGTTTACAAAGTTTCAATGAAATCTGACTGTTTAAAGTGGGTCAAAATCGCGCTCTAAGGAGTCGGTTACATACAAACAAACAAACATACAAGTGAAACTAATATAAATCGTGTAAAAAGAAATACCTACCAAAGGTTACTTCCAAGTTTACATCTTAAAACACATGTAACTTCGATGACATTCAGTAACCCTCCCGAAACAAGTCTCCAACAACATTTTTACGCGAAATAAATGAGTGTTTTTTACTCCCACGTCGAAAGCATAAATTCGGGCCGTTTTTGTGTTTGACATTTTCACCTTTCTTTAAGGAAACATCGTTATGGAATCGAGTATCCTCAAATAACACGAGTCTTTGATATTTTATCGATTTATTGTCTCTGTTTTAGTAAAGGATGTCTCATGTCGAGAACATGTTCTTTTGAAGAGGCATATATTTTCTTTAAACTTAAGCCATAGGGCTTACGCTACGATAACGTAGCGTTTGTTAGTTCTTTTATTTTAAAATTGCTTTTCCTTACATTTTGAGCGACTAGGTATTGTAATTTTCTTCAGATTTTTTTTCTTTTATAACCAACTAAAAATTTCTACGTTAGTCTAGAATCTTATGCTGAAAACGTGGTTAAGTTTGCGCATCGTTATTTTTTTTCCCTGTATATAGTTTTCCTGTGTTCAGCTAGAAATGGGACGATTTTTTTTGCGTGACAATTTTTTTAATACTTACATACGGCACCTGTAGAAACAGACCATAGGCAAATGCTACTATTTCATCAAACGCAATCAAACAAAGTAATTTCTGCAAAAAATGCATTGTTTTTTTAATTATATTATTGTAGTGACATAAAATAATATTACAAACGTCATCTTGAAAAAACTCTTTAAACGAGAGCGTTTAAAGATTTTGGAGCAAATCTCATAGCCATTAAACACGTATTCAATTGAAGAATGTACCAAATCAACCCCTCAGTGTTTAGAATTGACTGTTAATCGTCCAACTTTGACGATTAGCTAAAGATAGATTAAAATTAATTGCTCCCACTGCTCTCCTTCAAATCGTTGATTATCCAATAGGGTTAGCAGTGTGGTTTCGCTAATATCCATATAAATCTTTTCTTATTGAAGACCATGCATCCTGAGATCTTTATTGACTGCTGAGTTTGTTACTTGTTCCTGGAATTCTTTGTAATGAAGCTTAGGAGTTGTGAAACCGAGTTGTTGAATTGTGAGAATTCGAATGGACTCATCGATTGAAGCTTGCATATCGATTAACGGGATGAGTATTACACTCGTTAGTTTTCACTCGTTATTGTTACTTCTGCATATCTAGTTTTCATGAGTAAAATATTCAATTTCGTCAACAGGAATTTTGCTATCTAATATTATAACACAATCTTTGACGAAGATTCAGAGGTATGAGGAACGAGGCGTATCGTTCACTCATCCACTATTGAAAAGGGAAGATCCTCCGACAAAGCGAGTGTTGCGTCTGGTGGGGAACTGCCTTTTGACTGACGGTTGATGTTGGGACGTTGTATAATTTATTCTATTTGCGCGGTAAACTCTGCTTGCACGATGCAGCATTTTGCGTAGCGTTTGCGCGATGCATGCGATGCGTTGTTCGTATGTAGTGATGTAGATGCCGTTACAGAGATATTAACTCCTCTGGATGAAACCGATATACATATAAATGCCTACAACATGTCTTCAACATAACTGCACCGTGACGCAAGTAAAGCCATGTTCGCGTAACTGCCACTTGACGCTATCACACGTGCAAAATGTCCTAATAAAACGCGCGAAGTCATGTGAACGTTTTATGAAACAGATGCCTTATTATATACGCGTAAGTCTCTCTCAACTGAACTTTAACAGCCCAGAACTGTCGCTGAATGAAGAACGACTGCGCCAAAGAAAATGGCCTTACTCCACCATTACCAAAAATATTACCCGGCAATATACCTTGGCTGGAACCTGTAACTCTCCCCAAAGATGCCTTTTGGGAGCAAAGATTTTCCAAGTAAGAGCTTGGCTTCGTCGCACGTGACTTTTAATTACTAATTTCACGCTCGTTGTGGTTCCCTTGAGAGGTATGGTATGGTTCCCTTCGGAGCCAGGAGTTACGATATCATGACGTCACGGAACATAAATCATATTTAATCGTTGGGTTTATATGGGCTATGTAAATGCGAGCTCGCGCCGAAATGATAAAGTTATGGTGTTTTTGCAAGTGTAATGATGACGGATGGCTGGGCTTGGTGAGAATGTGGTGGTGGTTCTGATTTAGTGGTGGTTTAATTGACAGATTCATGGACTAGGATTAAAGAATTTGGTAGGATGAGTACATTATAGTAATGTAATAAAATCTGGAGTGTTTTTAAAGTAACGCAAAGGAATACGAATTGTACGGCTCAACTTCAAAGGAGACACGCAGTGTGCTTGGCGTTGGCATAGTTTGTAGTTCGAGAAGGCAAAGGCGGTAGTTACTAAGATTCTCTTGTTTGACGAAAGATGGGTAGCTGATGAAATAGACGAACGCCTTTGAGTCGAGATCCCGTACAAGCAAACAAAGCACATGACATGTCAAAAGGCAGTTGAAGACGACTAGAAGCTTTTGGTGAAAAATGCGTTATGAAAATCCAAGTATTTAATATTAGTGCCTAGTTATAGGCATATGCCTAGTTTAGGAGTCACGGCCCACCTTCTTGTACAATATTATTACTTATTAATTAATACATTTGAAATTAGGATCACGAAGGGATTAGTAGATTTATAGAGAAGATTAACGACATCCCACCATTTCGTAATATTTAAGTCTGAATAAAGGGCGAGCCGAAGTAAACTCCAGACTCAATTCAATTCAATAACACTTTTTCCGACCTAGGCATCAAATTTGTAACTTCACGTTCTTCAGTCGCATTTGTGACCATCAGTTCAACTATTTCAAAATTAAACCATTTCTTTACCAGGTAATAATATATTTCATAATTATTTACTTTGTAACTATGCGCCTTTCAATCATACATTGACACCTAGTAATCACGATTTTAATGTGAACACAAATTTTAATATCACCAGTGATACAATTTATAGCTAGTCCTTGCATTTAATCGATTTGCAACACAATTATTATTTCTCACCAACGCCGTCTCTGTTTCCTTAAAAGTTAATACAAGACATTTCAAACACTTAAACATTACCAATATATGATTTACGTTCACTTCGATTTGACATTTTAAATCAACACTACATTTTAAGTATGAGGCAATCCCGTCCACAGTTAAACTTAACTGGCATAACCAATCATTTCATTCTAAAGTCTTATTAAGTGGGTCAAGTTGTCATAAAGATTGCCTAGAAACTGCGGATTAATTTGGTATGTGTCTAGTTGAGTGGTTGAATTTGCAAATTATCTGGGTATGAAATTAATCAATATTAATAATACTTAGTTTATCGTTAAACCTAGGAGCACGATACGTATGAGAACATGAGGATAAATAAGCTGTATAATATACAGCACTCTAAATGCATAACACACTAATATTCAGAATCTGAATCATTTTGAAGCTTATTGTTAATCCATTGCGTCATATATTTGTATAATTCATCTTCTCAACAACGTAAACAATGCAATGAATGTTGAGAAACTGTCAAAATGAAAACTAATTGTGTTTTACGCAATTACTCCCCTGGTCAGGTGTTCACTTTTCACGCTTCGAGAAATCTAGATTCTTTACACCTCAGAAAGCAGTCTTGACTTGATTATCATACGACTATAGATAACTTGGATAAGAAATAGTTAGAAACTTTAAACTAAAACACACACTCTTGTCTAACTATGTAAGACATTGTAATAACTAGCCTATATTGTTCCCACTGCTGGGACACAGGCTTCCTTTCCATGAGAGGGAGTGGACCCACCACGTGAGGCCAGTGCAGGTTGGTGGATTTCCCATGTCTTCAAATTTTTGGTTCTAAGACATGCCGGTTTCCTCACGATGTTTTCCTTCACCGTTTTGAGAGCAGTAGTGATGGAATTATACACACTAAGTAAAGTGACTGGCTGGATTCCAATTCACGACTACTCTATGACATTTGCAATTGCAACAGTCTCATAATTAGGAATCTCGTAAAAGTAGATTTTGATTAAACAGCTTGTCTCAAAATAATTGTTATTCTTGAATGAAATTAAAATATCTGTATATCCACTTAACGTCAAAAATGCACAAAAAATTAGAAAAAAAAATAGAAAATAAATAATATAAAAAAAAAACTAAAAAACACGCTTTAAAAACTTATTCAATTAAAAAGCGTAGGGTGCTTTTTGAGTTATTTTTATAATCAATTAATGTCAAGCACCCCTCGCTTTTTAATTGAATTAAATTATTTTCTCCTTTTTTAGTTTGGTTTTTAAAGCGTGTTTTTTAGTTTTTTTTATATTATTTATTTTCTATTTTTTTTTCTAATTTTTTGTGCATTTTTGACGTTAAGTGGTTATACAGATATTTTAATTTCATTCAAGAATAATAATTAACTACAAAAACGTGTTTTTTTATATTTTTTTGTCCTTTTTTTAATTTTTCTCAATTTTTTTTTTTTTTGAATTGTCATCGGTCCTCCATAAGTTTACAAAGTTTCAATGAAATCTGACCGTTTAAAGTGGGTCAAAATCGCGCTCCAAGGAGTCGATTACATACCAACAAACATACAAGTGAAGCTAATATAAAGCGTGTAAAAACACTAAAAAACTAGAGAGCATCTACTGATAACCAACGAGTTCGAAACGTCATTACAACTTTTTTCTATGTTGCCAGACATTTTTTTTTGCTTTTGAATCATGTATTTGACGAGAATACTAATAATTCTTGTAATCACATAATGATACGGATTTACAGTATTTTACATAAATAAACAAACAAGCCGCAAAATATTGAAAATAATCCCAGTAAATTATTAAAACTATTTAAATTAAAACATAGGTGTAGGTACCTACTCGAAAATAATTTAATCAAATAACAAATTTCACTTCATTTTCTTGCTGTCAACTGCATAGTAATTAGGTGAACAAAAAAAAAATGCTTTGAATTTTCATGCTTACATCAAAGAAAACAATTAATTTAAAGTAAACAGAACTTTTGCGAAAATCTAATTAGCGTGTCTAGCATTATCGTGGCATTTCGTTCTTATCTTTATTCTCTTTCTTTCTTTTTAAAGGTTTACGAAATGCTTTGCGGTGTTGCCAGCTATGGTATATGTTACGTGCCTTGGAAAACGCGATGGTATTATTTTGAAAGTAGAACAAGGTATAAATTTCTTTTTTTTTGTATCTATGCAACTCCGTGCTATGCATGATACGGGTACTGTACGATTGAAGTATTATTATTTTGATTTTCTATTCTTTATTTTCATTCCTCTAATATTGACAGGCCTGCACTGTCCTCCCATACCTATTATCACTGTAATTTGAAAACATTGTAAAAGCCAATTATTTTTAAAAGAGTAACCGTGAAGTTTCTTGCCAGCTCTTCTCCATAGGAAACGACAAATTGGAACCGTGCACCTAGCTTGTGACGTTTCATAAGTGCCCATGCAGGCTTATATTATCAGGTTTAAGTTTGTCATAACCTGACTCCAGAAGGGTAACACACTAACTGCAGTACGAATAAATGCCTTCATTTGGACAGTTCAGCAACATTAATTGCGTTATATTTATTTATTTAAACATTTATGTACACACATATATAAACAGACAAGAAGATTAGAAAAGGAAAATAGATTAAGAGGTGATACTTATTTCAAAAGAAATCTCTTTCAGCATATCTGCGATAGGAAAGAAGAGAGATGTAGACAGCGTTATACTTTGCTGAACAGATATTTTTTTCTAACATAACATAGAAGCAATGAATTAGAAATATAGTTCAAGATTATTCAGATTCTTATTGATAGTGTATTGCGCAATTAGGGTGCGGGTTTATTAATTCGAGTTTTGTTTTTCAAAAAATGTTTGCTTAAGTGAGGTTCGAGGGAGAAATCATAGAAAGGGTTTTTTTTCATTATTTCGAGTTAAAACGAAAGGCCTTTCCTATTGCGTGTCGACGTCATATACGTCGTCCCGTCCACTAATAAAACCTCTTCCAAAAGAGGTAATTTATTTGAAGGCTCATGTTTATTTGAACCGATTTTCAGTTTAAAATGGATATATACATTTACATGTGAAGCCTTAAGCATAATAAATAAATGCGTAATGCATAATAATAATAGAGAGTCTATAAAACGACTGTTTTCGGAAAAGCTTACGTATTTGCCACAACTTACAGTGCCATCTAGTGCAAACTCAAAGAACTTGTACACGTCGCGACGTCCCGTGAAGGCTTTCAGTGCGGGATTCAGTGCTGAATTTCAGGCGCCGTAAAATATTTGTAAATATTTTATTTACTAAATAGACTTTGAAAGCAAGTATACTGTGAGATACGGAGTTCTATTCTCAGGTCAGGTACAGTAGAATAAAATAGAATAGAATACTCTTTAATAATTACACCAAGCGGATTACGGATACATATAAATGTAGCAATAAAATGCAGATAAACAGTGGCCATGAAAAAATTATAATTAGTTTTAAAAGGTACGTTTGTCTATCTACATGAGATTTTTGCAGAATCTTTCTTTTATTTACCTCATTATTTCAATTAATCCAAAAAGTGAACCCATTTTAAAACCTTTTATTTATCTTCACTTGTACTAGTCTTAGATTTTTTATCATCAAGGGCAGTGTACTTAAGATAGAATGAAAAAAAAAACAACCAAAACTTGTAGCATGTATATTATGTAGGTATACAAATTAGAGCAGTGCTGGCCCAGTGGCAACGGCCGCGACTTACGAGTTTGTAGGTCGTAAGTTCGAATCCAGACAGGCGCTTTTCTTTGTGTAAATTATTTCACCACACTGCTCTCAAAACGGTGAAGGAAAACATCGTGAGGAAACCGGCATGTCCTAGAACCAAACATTCGAACACATGTGACATCTACCAACCCGCACTGGGCCCACGTGGTGGATTACGGGCCGCTCCTTCTCACAGAGAGGAGGCCTGTGTCCCCCAGCATTGGGAACATTATAGGCTGTTTATGCTATTCTATACAAAATAAACGCCGTAAACATTTTTCCGGTCGGTTTTCCACGAACTTTGTCTGCCAAATTGTAAAAACAAATTACAATTCCTACTAAATATTCCAAAACACGGTGCGGCGAAAACCTCAAAATGAAAAGTATGTACCTACTCCTTGTTGTGTTTATGGGATATTCGCCCTTATGAGCTTGACGATATGAGCTGGTGATTTTTGTAATTAGAATGTATATTTTGTACTTGGTGAGTTGTTGTTTCGAGTTTCAAATGCTAGAACTTATTTAAACTGGTTACTTAGTATACAATGTTTATTTTTAATTTTTGAGGGTGAGAAATCATCAAATAATTCAAAAAACATTCTCCCGCTCTGGGTGGAGCAGGAGGGCGTGTCAGACTTTTACTGACTACAACCCACCCGTGTTCCCTCAGTTGCCTGTGTGCCAGGGGCCGCGGTGTCTCTTTCGAACAACCCGCACCCCTGGCAGGCATCGGCCCTTGCGCACCCCACCAATTGGTGCTGACATCTCTTTAAGGGGCACGTGGAACACAACGTGCCATCGACCCGGGCCTGGTTCTAACCGGACAGCGAGCTACCCATTACTCGTCATCCGCAAGCCCGCGCCTACGGTGGCTGGGAATTGGCCTAAGATTCCCGACGCCCTGGGCGTCTCCTGCAGGGACTAGGGCCGTGAGTGTGCAATTACTCACGTGCGCCGCCTTGCTCTTTGCGAGCATTACTGCTTCACAGAAGGAGGTGATGGCTACCCATGCACTCTCGCTCCGTACCATGACCTGGACCAGGGCTGGACGCGAGAGAACGCCGCCGCCAATCGTCTCCACGAGGACACCGTGGTGGTCCGCCAAAGCCGGGCAAACCTCCACCGTATACTCCACCGTTTACATCAGCGCACAACTGGTTACCATGGATTCAGAGCAAAATTCTAAACCATCGTGCGTTGGAATTTTTCGTCGGGTAATTAAAAAAAAATACTCTGCCATACATTTTGACCGCGTAGGTATTTCACTTTCCATGAAAGGGCAGTTTTTTTTTTATAACTGACGGAAAATTTCTGCCTAGGGTCTAGGATCATGTGGTGAATTTATAGTTTTGATTTGTGTATCATAATTATGTCACCTGTATACCTAGTGACAATTTCCATTGTACTCGTAGTGACAAGTTATTTTTAGCAGTTTTCGATTAGCTGAAACCATTCCTAGATAAATCTAGCATTTCCAACGAGTTAGGTAAGATATTTTAGTTGAAAACTTAAGTGAAAGCAATGGACTAAAATAATTTATCGTTTGTAGAAGTGTCGAAGCGCCTGAAGGCAAAACCCTAAATTTAATGACGTGGTGATGGTGTAGTAATAAATGTCTTTAGCAAAATACTGAAGTAAGTTATTAAACGGTAAGTAAAACAAGTCAATAAAAGCAGTGATGGCACAGAGGTATCGGCCCCAACTTGATAGTTGTATCTTGCAACCCAGGCAGCCGTTTTACTTTGTGTCAATAGTTTCATCAATAGTACTCTCAAACGGTGAAGTAAAACATCGTGAGGAAACTGGCATATCGTAAAAACAAAAATTATAAGACATAATTATGACATCTACCAACCCGCACTGGGCCCGCGTAGTAGATTACAGCTAAGAAGCTTATAGATAAAAGTGGAGGCAACACTCTAAATACCTAAGCGAAGATGACTGCGGCCTAGCGCTCTCTTTCTAAATACATACATAAGAAAGAGAAAACACATATCACTGTCTCGTCGAAAGAGAGCGTCAGGCTACAGAGGGGCAATTCTCGTAATTTTAAGAACGTTCACAGTCTGATCTCAGTGTCAATCTGTCAAAAATGCCTCGATTTTTCATAAATTTTTGACATTTGCTTTTCGCTGAGATGAGACTGCGACTAGATTTTGAACGTTTTATTTAAATTACGAGAATTGGCCTTCTGGTCGTCTTCACTTTTTTATTTGGAGTGTGGCCTCTATTTTTATTTATAAGCTTCTTAATTACAGCCTTCTTTTTTTTGGATGGGAAATCATTAGATATTACAGCCTTAGACCACTTAGCCTTAGCCAGCTCTCGAAGAAAAGAGGCCGGTGTCTTAGCAGTGGGAACTTTATATGCTGATTTTACTAAGTGAATAAACTATCCGTAGGAAACGAATAGTTTAAGTTTTGTTTTAATTGAATACAAAGTGCATTGGATAAAGGTACAATAGGCCATACATCAGTGGTTATAAAACCTATTGAAACTTGCAACCCGGTGTCTGGTTTAATGCCCGGTTGACGGCACTAATAGGTTGGCCCCTGATTACATGACTGGCGAAATGTGGGTATACAATAGATACAACTGTACCCAACCATTCGGGGAAACACGTCTATCGAAAGTTCGTAATACATTAAGCTAGCTCAATGTCAAAGTGTGACCACTGACATGCGGACCACTACCTCAAGTTGACTGTCAACAGGCTATAATAAATAGAGATCAAACTCCATCAAAGCCTTCAGTTTGACATCTTATTTCAGTAAATAACATATTGAATTCCTGAAGATTTCAAAACTGCTCATGACACAGATTTTAGCTAGTTTAAGGTTCGTCTTGTGAAAGTTGGTTTACAAATAACCTATTGAAATACCAATAAAATTGACATCAAAACGTATCAAGCAATTTCTTAAACAAATTAAAACGTACTTACAAAATTCCTTAACTCGCAGATATGATCATATGGGTAAGCGAATCGTGTGTAATTTTAGCACGAGCTACCATAAATAACCGTTCTCTATTATTACAAGCGCCTTAATCAAAAGATTATAATCTCAACATTGTCGGATGCGACTTAATCGGGCCCTTTCGACACAGAATAAATAGGTACAGAAGGCCGGCTCCACTCAACGGGCCAAAAGAGCGCACGCACACGTGTCATGTTTGCGGACGAATGGAAGAAGATCTTGTCCGCATGTTACCAGTATTGTGAAACAAGTTATGACTTTCGTGTTAAGTGGTATATTTTATTTGACGAATATGACGAACTTCCATGCAAACTTTATTGCCTGTTTCATTTTCTAAAATCCTTCCTTAGTGCTCACTTTCGTTGCTTAAGGGCCTACGTCCCATTTGGTAACACGGTTACTTTATGAACCCTACTGCTCATTAACGGCTTGTCTTGAAGATTTGAAAAATATATGATTTTGCTATAGATTCATATATATCATTTTGCCCGAAGTACTTTTTTTGTATGGGTAATACTTTTGCTTTAAAAATATTTTCCAACACGCAATATTTTGGGTTCTATTCCATACTCCTACTAAACGGCTTCGTTATTTGGAAAAAAAAAATACACTGAAAAATAGATAGTTAGAGGTACCACAGAATCGCCGAAGCACAATTGTAAATTAATCAAAGGAATATCCCCATTTTGAGATAAAGGCTCAGAGGTGCGCTGCGCGGGCGCGGGCGGCAGTCGTGCTTTAGCATACAAACGGGAGATGAGGATACTATGGGCCTTAAGGAACTAAAAGACCCAGCTTACAGTTTAGATTGTGCATTGTCTGTCAGTGAATAAATTTTTTATTTTATTTTATTTAGTTTGTAAATATAAAAAAACGTACTTGTGGAACACGTAGCACTGGAAGGCCTCCCACTATTGGCAATACCGCATGGCCTTGGCACAGTGCCGCATGAATCCGCTGGATGCGAGAAGCAAAAAACCGGTCGAAGATGTGGTGCAGCAGTGTACCTACGTCTTTCGGCTGAATTGATGATGACGAGTCTTTATCTAATGTAATCGGTCTTTAGCCGTTTCATATAGGTTAAGTTAAAATAAATAAATAGGCGTGTGCCTACTTACAGCGAAACTAAATGCCCATTCACGAGCACGCACTCAGTGTTCGTGCCGAGGCTAAATGTGCAAGTTCATGCATTTTTGTTCGTAGTATGGAGCTGTCCTTCTGGTACTTATCTACTCTATTCTTTTGACCCTTATACCATTTGTTTACGATCACTTTTCACGCAAACCATTCGAGATTTCACGCGATAACGGAGTCATGATAAATAGCCGAACAAAGTTATTTGTCGTGATTGTAACGTATTAATCAGCTGTTCCAAAGAGGTAGTGAAAGACTGAGCGTTTTAAATAACGAGGAATTAAATAAGGGTATTTATAACTGAAAATATGGAAAACGAAACATCACTAAGTTTTAAATCAATAGTAATGAGGTTAAAATATCAGTAAACCGAACGTAAAGTCAATAATTGTAAATAACAACAAACTTCATAAACCATTTCACTTAAAGTCATTTGCGACAGAGCCTATACATAATCAGCGTATAATGTTCCCACGGCTGGGACATAGTCCTCTTCTCTGAGAGGGAGAAAGAAAGAAAGAAAAAGTATTTATTAGACTCGCACAGGAATATCACAAACTTAACTACACAATATGCTTAACAAAAAATTAACATTTTAAATGTATAAAAAGTAAAATAAAAAACAAAGTTCTGTACGAGGCCAAAAGGTATATCTCAGCATGATGCTGCGACATTTAAAAAGGTGTCGCAGCGCTGGTATTCTGATAGGGCCTACTCTTATGTAAGGGACAGATACAGAAATAAAATAATAAATAAAAATATGATAATTATGTGTAAAATACCTAAAAAAAAATGTACGTAAATAGTATTTTTTGTAATCCGCGTGTCTGCACCGCACATAACATCTATTACTTGTCGATGCCTTTAGTGGGCTGTAATCCACCACGCGGTCCTACTGCCTCTAGGTCCTCAAGGTGTCTTCCTTCATAGTTTTGAGCGAGTCGGTCCCACCATACTACTGGCCATACCCCCGGTGAAATGGTGGGTCTAAACCATACCACCCCCCCCCCCCCGTGGTATGCTAGAGCAGTGGTGATGAAATAATTTACTTAAAGTAAGCGCCAGTCTAGGTTCAAACTCGTAAATGTCGGCCGTTACCACTGGGTCACCACTGCTCTCACAGATCTCATAAGTAAGTATTAATAATTTACCACATATACCTACCAACAAAATGATAATATATGCCACACTACCTTCATATCACTCAACTATTAATATCTCTAATCCCTCGAATTAGTACGGCTTTGCGCTCACCTCACACCCTCAAAATTACGTGCGCTAAATAAATAAACATACCTAGTTTGGGGCGCTTCGAGCCAAATGGACAGATGAACTGAAAATGGTAGGTGTTTTGGGTAAATTGAATTCGAAGTGTGAGGAATAGAGGGTATTCTTTGAAGGAGAAATTCGGAAAGAGTTTTTCTCCCTTGCTTGGCTTCGCATGGTTTTTATGACTTGGCGAAAAATCAAGATTTTTTTATTACTTAAAATATAAGTTTAATATTAATCTACGCTGAGGTTCTCGACGGCATCGATTTCATAATAATCGTCAAATGCATATACGTTTATAAGTGGTAAAATTTGTTTGTAGGTATGTCTTTTTTACGTAAGGGGTAATCTGAGGAACTACAAGTCATTTGATAGCCCATACTTAAGAGAGGCTCTTAAAATATAATATCACGCTTAGCACCCTGAGAGACGAGCAAAAGGAAACATGAAGTCGGTAAGAAGGCTAAGTGAAAAATAAACAATAGCGTGGATGGGCAATGGGATGCGACGTGGCGGGTTGGGGGCCACAATTTCACGCAGTGCCGCAGGCGAAGTGCTAGTACATTACAAAAACATTCCGGAATTAATTATATATAAATGATGGTGAAAACCGCATTAAAATGCATTGCGTAATTTAGAAGAACAACGCGGTCACGCAGACATACACGAAAAGCGACTTCAATTTATATTACGTAGAGATGTAGACATTAAACAGAGTAAAATTTGTGAGTTTGTAAACAGGGGCCAGTTTTTGGATCAATCAGGAACATATATGTAGGTATCTACATTCAGATAAACGGACCAAAAACCAAAAAAACTATGTTTTTGGCATCAGAATCGTGTGAAAATGGGCAATAATTCGTAACAGTAGTAGTATAGTGTTGCAACAATTTCAGGATTCACTTTAGCTAATATAATGATCAAAAGGATAGATAGACTGTTTAAAGTAGAAAATTATTTGTGATTAGGTACCAGAACAAAGCTTGTGTCTCTTAAAATACAAAAAGTAACAACAACTAACAAGCCTAGTATTATGTATCACCGTGACGAGATGTGTCACAGGCTTTGTCATTCAGAACTTGACTAAAAACAACCTCTTTGAACGGTGTTGCGTATCTGTAATTGACATATTGTCAGGTGAAGTCTCAAAGATGTTATTAGACACCCTATCGTAAATAGACGGGAATTTACCCCCGGATTCACGAACGATGCTCAAATATAAGACATTCTTCAGAGTATTTCTGTCACTACAATACTCCTTGAAGTGACAGGGATAGCGCAAGACCTGCTGGATCAAGATGGAGACGTGTTTGAAAATTCAGCCGTAAGTTTATATTTGTTTATAGAAAAATCTTAAGCATATAGTAAGGGATAGCTGTAAGCTAAATATAAAATAACACACGACCGTTAAATGTTGGTAGGTATAACATTATCGATGGTTCCAGTAATGCACAATACGCGATAAAGCGGTCTTATGAAAATTATCAGTTTTAATCGTAAAATACATGAAAATAGAATATTTGATGTGTGAGCGTTCATTGAACTTTTACAGCAGTAAAGATTTTTATTACTATGATACTGGTAGATTTACATATTGATGATTTCACAGAAATACCTATATTATCTATGATATCAGTCTTTAAGATCAAACTGAACTGAACGCTCTGATTCAAATACAAATATTTCCAAAAACGTTTCTTAAAAAAATCGTATCATCGGGCTATCATTGCTTCATTATCAGAAAGTACCATGCTACAATGATGTTTTGCGCTTAAATGTCATTGATCTGGGGGATGTTGTTGGTACAAAATTGTGGAAATAAATTGAAAAATATCTTTATATTTTTCAATTTATTTATTTTGAAGTTAAAAATTAAAACCCGACTTCTGAAAGTCATGCTCTAAAAAGATTGTAACAAGAAAATATTCTCAGATGAGAGAGTCTTATCCCACTTTGCCTTGTTTTTTGGCGTTTTTTTGTTTTGTTTATGTTTTTTTTTTGTTTATGTTTTCATGTCCTCTAGAGGGCATCCTGTTAAATTGCACATAGGCAACCTAGAACCAGATTTAATACACTTCCAGCGATACCTCAGTTATCGCCTATATCTTCAATACATCTATACACAGATAAATAAATTTGGAGTGTCAGTTTGAAATATTAAAATAACCGCTTTTTACCTAATTCATATGGATGCATACACGGTACTTATACCAAAATATATTATTTTACAATTTTTGTCTGTTGTATGTCTGTTTACTCTGGCTAATCTCTGAAACGGCTCGACCAATTTTGACGGGACTTTCACTGGCAGATAGCTGATGTAATAAGGAGTAAATTAGGTTACTTTTATTTTAGAAATGACTACAATAACAACAACAATAACTTTTTTGTTAAATTCCACGCAGACGAAGTCGCGGGCACAGCTAGTATTAAATAAAAGGGAGTGCGTTATAAACTAATACACGGGCCCAGTGCGAGTTAATGGATGTCACATGTCTTCGAATTTTTGGTTCTAGAACATTCCGGTTTCCTTACGAGATTTTCCTTCGCCGATATGAGAGCAGTGGCTTTGAAATTAAATACACAAAGGAAAGTGCCTGGCTAGGTTCGTATTCACGACTCGTAAGTCGTAGCCGATACGTACCTCTAGGCCACCTGCTCTATTTCTACACCAAAAAAAAATTAGTTTCGAATAAATTAATACGTTACAGCTAAACGATTAAAATCGCCCAGTCAACAGATTGTAATCAAAATTAATTACTGTAATCTCGACTACTTTATCTACTGCATGCACGTGTCGACCAATTAAATGGCTTGTTTGTGAGCACGATAACTTAACCAATTTTATAACAAAATCATTGTGCAGTTTCATTTAAATAACAACTGTTTGAGTGACGGCTTTTAGATAAGTAGTTCTCAAAATTAGGGTAGATGCTAAAGTTGATGTCAAGTTTTTCAGATATGACATTCAGTAATGTCGTTTGTCATGTGCCAAATAACTTTCACCTAAATACCAGTAAGTTAAGTACCGCAAGAATCTCCTGGATGTGAGAAACACGGAACCGGTCGAACTAGCGGTGCTTGGCGAGGCCTATGTCCAGCATTGGAGGACTTTCGGCTGATTTTTTTTTTAAATTTTTATTTGGCCTACCTTGTCACTGCTGACCAAAGGTCTCCCCTTTTTCGGCCACCTCAACGCGTCGAGGTCGTCTCGCCGAAACGATACTAATGATTTTGACTGGTAACCGTAAGTTCAATGACATGCATCAGTTCTTAAAAGCTGTCCCCTTCTGTTAGGACTGATATCAATCTCCAGCTTTTGATGTAACTACATGATATTGCCAAATGTCTCTTCCACAAAAGCCCTTAATGAAAAGTTGAAGTTAACTCAAACGATCCTGGAAATTACCTTAAAAAGTGTCCAGACTGTATTAGATAACTTTTCAGAGTTATTCTGAGAAATGGATTGAACTTGTTGTACTAGACTGACACTAATATCAGTGCTACTATCACGAATATCACCCCAGTGTAAGCACAGGCAAGTAACATTGAAAGGAGCTGCTGGCATAGAGGTCTCCTCTCAGTGAGAGGCAGTGGGCTATAATCCACCACGCAGGCCCAGTGCGAGTTGGTCCCATGTCTTCGCATTTTTGGTTCTGGGCCATGCCGGTTTCTTCACGATGTCTTCCTCCACCGTTTTGAGAGCAGTAGTGATGAAATTAAATACACAAAGTATGGTGCCTCTCTGGGTTCGTACTCACGACCTATAAATTTTAATTCGGGGCTGACACCACTAGGCCCCCACTGCTCTCAACATTGCATAAGGTTGCAAATATTTGAGTGGAGTTGAATTTTGAAAATGTTTATTTTTTTTGCCCTACTAATTATTCAAATGTATTCTCAATTATTTTTGTAAAGGTAAATCAATATCTTGGTAGCCAGCCCACTAAAAGACCTTTAAATCAGCTAAAAGTCACGTTCAACATTAACTTTCTTAGACATAAATTCGTAATAGCGACACGAACAGCCTACGTGTAACTAACACACCCACTTGCATTCTAGTGCCTTAGATACTTGACATAACATCACGCCTTAAATCTTCGAAGGGTTAGGCAAAGTGGTCTAAAAGTTCTGTAGAATTTTCAACAGTAACTTCCTCCTTACGGGATTCGTTATTTTTTGTCACTTTCTCAATAAATATCTTAATTCATTCACAGACAGACAGGCAGCCCACCGACTAAACCGCTGGGTCTACAAGCCTAAAATGTTGCTACCCAGTTTCTTAAATAGCGAAAGTGAGTAATAAGGAAGGATTTTTTTTAATTTAACACCATGTATCTATCACAGAATTAATTTATCTGTATTGCTTCAATTTGATTCTGTTTACTTATTTTGGTATGATAATTTTATTCTGGGTGCATCGTTTTCACACATAATCATATAGTGAATGTACTATGTTAAATATTGTACTTGAAACATTGTAAAAGAGTAACGGTGGAGTTTCTTGCCCATTCTTATCCATACGAAACTACATTTTGGAAGGGGCGACTAGAATCAATTCTATTTTAATGTAAATGTTGACGTTCAAAAGTGCCTTTTAAGTGCCTATTTGAAATAAATGCTTTGACTTTGACCCTAAATTTAAGAAGGGGGTGAACATTTGATTGTTTTTTTTTAACACACTGCATGTATTGAAAATAAACCAATAACAAACATATTCAGAGAGAAGGTAAATACAGGGTGATTGGAAGATGGGTGCAAAGCTTTAAGGCGAAGATAGTACAGACAATTTAGAACCATTTAAGCCATGGTTGTCTTAGACGAAGTCTTACCAAATATTTTTAACCAAATTTTAAAGTTTTTTTTCAGAAATTCTCAAAATTTAATGTAAAGTGCATAATTATGGCCAAATTGAATGATAAATGAATTCATTTTTTCTTTATTTAATTAAAGTAATGTGTAAGCAATCAAGCAAAACATGTTTTAGGCTTCTGTGTCATTAGACATTTTTTTTACAGACATTTAAAGCTCAGAAAAAATAAAAAATTGTACAATACGTCTTTTAAAAATTATAAAAAAAAAAAAAAATTGGTAAGACTTCGTCTAAGACAACCATGGCTTAAATGATTCTAAATTGTCTATACTATCTTCACCTTAAAGCTTTGCACCCATCTTCCAATCACCCTGTATAACGATAAACGTACAAAATAACAGAGAAATTAACGTACTCATGTAACATCCATTACGTATTGACAATGTAATTTTATATGATTTATGTATTTCGAAAAACTCGAGGTTTGATTTGAGTGACCCAATTATTTTTGAGGCCATTAGGGATCCGTTTGGACATTGTGTAACAGCTAGGGCTTTGCGTGTGGGCTCCGCAGTCCTTTAATGATAAGGTTAGAGTTAGTTAGCTACATACATATTATTCCAGAAGTAGTACTCGGTAAGTCTAGGTTACTCCATTTTGTATCATCCTTGGCAGCACTTAGCAGACGTGACCGTTGACCTATTTTATGCTGACCTTTATCTAAAAATGTTGAAATAATTGTTTTGAGTCTTAGCTTTCACCATCATACTCCAGCATCTTGATTGTTTAACACACTATTAATCACAATCAGAATTTTAAAGGATATTTCTAATCCATTGTTTCATATATTCTTAATATGCGTCTGCTTAACAACGTATATAGCGCAATGATGTTGTCAAACTGTCAAAATGAAAGCCATTTCTACTGTTAGTGTGTTACACCCCCCTTATAAAACTAATTGGTGATCCCTGATATGAATCCTTGGGTACTGCATCATCGTCAGCCCTCTGTACGGCCCACGAAAGTGTGGAGACAACGTAACAGAAAATAATCGTTCTGCACATGGGTAATATTTACATAGTTACCCAACTGCGCCAGAAGGAGGGTTATGTTTTTCGAGTATATGTATGTAAGTATATTTCTTTGGCACGCTCTGTAGCCTTAAGAGGTGCCGTTAGATTTGTCTTAATTATGAGAGTGACACTGGGTATATTTTTGGCGCCATATTGTGACTTCAAATTTTTTTTTCCCCAAAACCTGTGGGATATAAAAAAGGGTTTAATATCTAGGTCTCATTAACGTCAAAAATAATTATATTAACTAAAAACTGTGAAATAAAAAAAATAAGTCGGAGGCAATAAAGGTCTTTACTGTTAGATTTAAGAAGATGCCTCCGACTGCATGAGATTGCTTAAATCAAAATCAAAATCAATGTTTCCATCTTTTTTAATTAATGTTCACTTTTTAGGCAGTCGGGTTTTTATATGACCATATTCATATCTATGGTTGATACTAGCTATGCTTGTCACAAAACTATAAATCATATGATACCATAGGATTGTGGTATATTATGTTATAAAATCATCCATTTTAACGTAAGGGTTACATCGCGCGTTCGTGCTAGGGCCTGTGTGTTCTTACTTATTATTTCGGTATAGATTATCTTTTGCAAAAGCCACACATAAAAACCATGAAATGACTCACCTCATATGTTTATTGTGCCAACTATCACAACTTAAACAAATACACCTATCAACTCAAACATCAAGCAAAATATTGACACCAAGTCAATATAAGTTACAGAACTGTATATGAAGGTACACCCGTTGCCCAGGTTACAATATAATTTAATTTACCGAACCAGTGGCTACGATTAAACTATTCTTGAGTGCTTTCCAGAGTTTAATATAACTCTGTGCAGAAGGGATTTTGGATTTGCTCGATGACATAATACTTAGAAGGAAGTAATAAAAGTCCCGCTCTTAATTTTCTCGACAGTTCTTTAATACTGGCTGTTAAAAACGATTTCGAGTTTCGTTTGAGGTTCCGTATGTATTAAGAGGGTCAAATATTTCGATGTTTTGATTCATCATCATCATTTCAGCCGAAAGACGTCCGCTGCTGGACATAGGCCTCCCCCAAGCTGCTCCACTGCGACCGGTTCTGTGTTTCCCGCATCCAGCGGATTCCTGCGGCCTGTTTTGATTATTTTGTCAATATTACTGATTGCATTTTTTTTATATTAGTGCACTTAAGGTGAATGCTCCAGGGTAGTCCGCAAAATTCGTATTTTCTTAAGGTGCTCTTAAATGGGCAATTTTTTGAGCAATTATTGCTCGGCAACACTTATGGATCAATCTGGATCAATTAAGTGGAGCAATCTGGAGCAACAACAATAAATTGCGGATATGTTTCGGGAATATTGCTTCTGATTGCTCCATATATTTTATGAGTTGCTGAATATCCAATCGGTTTGGAAAGTTTTAGTCAATTTTCTTTCTATATCGTTTTTACGTATAACTACGTCTCGTTTTTGCGAGAGGAACCGGCCGGCGGCGGAGGCGGCGGGGAGGGGGAAGGGGGCATATTGCCTAGTTTATTAAGTTGCTCCATATTGAATGATATTGCGTGGCCGTATCTCTGGCAACAGGTTGCCATTGCTCTAAATTGCTGGATGTAATCGTGATGTCATAGTTGACGAGAATTGACCTAAATTGAGCAATTTTAGTTGCAAGTGTAAGCGCACCTTTACGATCACTGCAATTTGCAGGTCAGTGTCAGGTCAGTGTCAGGTAGCTGTCAAATTCCATTGAATCACCATTTCATGAAAATAATTCATGTATTAAATTATCTTAGAGGGTTGTATTAATGATTTAAATGATTATGATTATGTAAAACCATATTTGTTACGATTGCGAATCATATTTTAATCAATATACAACCTGGCAAATTGCAAAAACGGTAAGAAAATTTGAATTTCGCGGTCTACCCTGAAGATTCCACCCTAACTGTTGATTGTGTGGAGGCGATCGGTGGCAGCGATCTCTTGCGCCCGGCCCTGGTCCAGGCCATGGTTCGGAGCGAGAGTGCATAGGAAGCCGTCACCCCCTTATGCGAAGCAGTAATGCTTACGAAGAAGGAGGCGGCGCACGGCCCTAGTCACCACAGAAGACGCCCTGGGCATCGGGAATCCCAGGCTGATTCCCGGCCACCGTAGACGCGGGCTTGCGGATGGTGAGTAATGGGTAGCTCGCTGTCCGGTAAGGACCAAGCCCGGGTCGACGGCGCGTTGTGTTCCACGTGCGCCTCATAGAGATATCAGCATTAACTGGGGGCGTCCGCAAGGGCCGATGCCTGCCAGGGGTGCGGGTTGTTCGAAAGAGATAACGTGGCCTCTGGCACACAGGCAACTGAAGAAACACGGGTGGGTTTTAGTAAGTAAAAGTCTGACACGCCTTCCTGCTCCACCCAGAGCGGGAGAAGGTATTTGATGATTTCCCACCCTCAAAAACTGTTGATTATTACTAAACTTTACGTAGCCTCCTCAAATGTAGTTTACGCGTAGTTTCATTTTAATATGAAAGAAAGAAAGAAAAAGTATTTATTGGACTCGCACAGGAATAACACTAACTTAACTACAACACAATACAATTATTAAACGAATAAAAAATAAACTAAAACACTGCTATGCTACTTAATAAAATTAAAATTATTAAACAAAAAAAAAAAAAAAAAAGTTAAACTAAAAACAAAGTCCTGTGCGAAGCCAAAAGGCCACTATCTCAGCATGATGCTACGACATTTAAAAAGTGTCGTAGCGCTGGTATTCTGATAGGGCCCGCTGTGATGTCACGGACAGATCGGGAAACAAAAAAGTAAATAAATTTAAATAAGATAATATGTGTAAAAATAACAAAATAAAAAAAAAATCATATAAAAATATTGTAATCCGCTTGTCTGCACCCCACGTAACATCTATTACTTGTCTGTGCTTTTCATGGTGCCTTTAGTGACTGTGACAACTGACAAGTATATGCTATTTCTATTGCCTAGATATTGATTTTCGTAGTAGCTGTTAATTAATGAAAATTGTTTGCTACCTAGAATGTTCATTCAATTATTATACAAAATATTTTAAAACATTTTAAAAGAGTAAATGTGGAGTTTGTTGCCCATTCTTCTCCATACGAGAATACCCAACTTTTGAAAGGGAAGCCTTGAATTATATTTTGTTGCAAATTGTGACGTTCAAAGGCACCTTTTCAGCCAGGAGTGCAGGTTATTCGAAAGAGATACCGCGGCCCCTGGCACACAGACAACTGAGGGAACACGGGTGGGTTTTAGTCAGTAAAAGTCGGACACGCCCTCCTGCTCCACCCAGAACGGGAGAATTTATTTGATTGAAATAAATTATTTGCCTTTGACTTTACAGACCAAAAATTGCTATTGAAAGATGAGAACAGACCACTAATTCAACATCAAATAGTATCTGAATGAAACGAAGACTAGCATAGTCGAAAATAAATGAAAGACGGTAAATTATCTTTTAGATAATTAATTTACCTAGAACTTGCTATTTTGAGCCGTGAATACCTAATTAAAATAGCAAGATCTAGGTAAATTCCAGGTTAATAACCTGTCACCATAATACAACGGAATAAAAAATCTGTAGGTAATAAGCGATGATTCTGTTAAACTTTTTTGATGTTGCGGAACCCTAGAACGAAGTTAAAACCGTTCAACGGGCAGAATTAATTTATAAGGGCGCCGACTATTAATAAAAAGCTATATTTCATCATTATAATCAATGAAGATAGCATTTTTAATTACAACACTATTGAAGTGTTTGTTTTTGGTTGTTTCATTTCAAGGGATTTTGAACGTAGGACGATGAATTTTAGTTAGGTCAAATTTTTGTTACCAAATTCTGGTTTTTAAAACAGATGCTTTGAAAGAAGATGATCTTGTAGTTTTATTAACTAACTAGTGCTACGCGAAGTAGGAATTATTTTTATACGAGTAGTTTCAAAGTCAAAGTCAAAACATTTATTGCGAACTAAGTGTAGGTACAGTGTTGGTGTTATCTGATGTTAGTACTTATGACTTAGCAGCCTTATACAAGCATTGCAATTTTATGATTCGCCTGCCCTTATCATCCTAAATTAGCATGCATTAAAGATTATTATTATATTATTATTTTCTTTTATATTATAAATTATAGTTAAGACTAGATTAATGTCAATAATAATTAATTTAATACAATTACTCAGCAATATTCAAGTCATCCTTTTCAGGTAGTATAAATTATAATTAAATTATCATATCGCACCTCCGATAAAATAGGGTTACAACTCGAAAAATCTGGATTTTGAGAAAAGCGAAAATAAACTCACGGATTTGTTAATCAGTCTTTATTCTTACACTATTATTACTATGTGATCAAAATTATACATACTTAAAACTTACAAAAAATATGTTTTAATGGCATACGCTGTTTTTCAATTTTCCTGAAAAACAACCTGAAAATTACCAATTGTAACAGTATTTTAGATAACTATTCGAACTTCTTCCAACCAAAATACAATGTGACAAATGTAACAATTCTTATAATAATAAAATCAGGCAGTTCTTTAAACATTGTTTTACTTAATAAAGTATTCATACAGCTGTAGACTTGGAAACAAAATCAACTTTAACAAAAACATTCAAAATTTCTAATTTAAAAAAAACAACATTTCTAATCATCACAATTTTAACGAATCACTTTACAATACTAGTTTAGGTAGTCTTTCATTAAGCTATGCTTAAATAATATTTGTTAAATGTTCTCCATAAAGAAATAATGTTACTACGTAGGAACTATCATCACTATAAAAATCAAAATCACAGATAAAAGTCTAAGTTTCAGTCGTCTCATAATTAGGGTGTATAATTATAAAAAAATGTAGGTATTAGTATTAGGTAATTCAATATTCAATTACAATTGGTTGTAAAAAGGCGCATAGAACCGTGGTATATGATTACTATTAATCAAACTCATCAAATCAGCTTTCTTCCTCTCGCTTATTTATAGTAAAAGACAGATACGTCACCTTTTGGAACTGGCAGAACAGCTTGCAGATCATAAACCGCTATTATATTTGTTTCAGAAGCGTGGTCTTTGTCGCAGTTTTTTTCCTGTCGTGACAATTGCTTTTCCTTATGGTGTTGATCATACTTCTGTTGAAGAAGTGATTTGTCCTCTGCATTTTCATAAGCAACACGTAGCTCACAGCGATCCTTTTTTGGCACAAAAAAACCTAAATTGAACTCTGTGTTAAAAATTTTGGCATACAATTGCTGTGAGGTTCACTATTGCGCTCACATTCTTCTACGTACTCGCGATGAAGATCAGCTATCGTTTTTCCACCCTCGATGAACTCTCTTTCAGTTTGCTGTCTCAAATAATGGCTCTCGATTCGGGGGATTGAATTTATGTGTTTGCGAATGGATTCCTTAACACAATCAGGCAGTTTGTGATGACTGAGATGTTTGCCTCTCTTGTCCTCTTCAACGGTACCAGCAGATGTCCTCTTCTTGACTACAGTCTGTATTACTCTGTTATTAATGTATATTGTATTCATGAAGAATGTCTTGCAGATTTGGATTCGACATCCCATTTTTGTCAAGTAAAATGCATTATTTAATTGTCTTCCTTTTTGAGTAGTCGTATATCTATATTTTCGTTTTATTGGTGCCATATGCCTGCTGACAAAATCTCTTTGGCGGTTAATATCTTTAAGCTCCCAGAATTCTTTAAAAACAGCTTCTCTATCTACTTCTGAAAAAAATTCTCTGCACTTTAACCGACAGCGTTCGCTACACGGCGGCTTAATTTTTCTAGCATCCTTCTGCACCTTTGTTTTTAGTGTAACGTAAGCAGATCCGACATTTCTAGGGATTTTACATTTATTTTGTAACCATTCGGTCGGTTCAGCTACGCGTTTTCTGCTTCGTTTTTTCGTGTCCGGTATTGGCGGGTCATCTGGATTTGAGTTCAAGGATGGAAGTACGTCAACAGCTGGCCCTGAAGATATAGCTGCGGAGGTAGCTACGAAGTTAGCTTGGTTACCAAAGTTGTTTTCAGTTTCGGAATCGTCAGACATTGCAATGGAACGACGTTGCTCAATTTCAAAATCGGGGTCTCTCACGGAATCATCACTGTCCTCATTAGCAGTTGAACTCGAAGAGTCTGAGGAAGACGTACTTTCTGTATCGGAAGAAGAATCAGTTGAGTCATCAATTATAGAGTTGCGAATTTGCTAGCAGCTCTGGTCTCTAACTTCGATTGAACTTGTAGATGGTATTGCTTCATTATTATTAGCGGCAGATTTACTTATTGTTGTATCTGTAAATGCAAAATTAAATCAACAATAAAAATGGCTACTCAACTTCGAGCCAACTTTTATATAAAATAAAATAAATATAACCTTTGTCACTTTCAGCTTCGGGATCAGCTATGAAATCTTGATTGGCTCTGATGAGCATACATTGGGCTTTATCGACATAAATTTTCTCGGTCCCCGGATTGTCAATAATATCAAAATCCGATTTTTCTCCTGATTCTGAAAAAAGAACATGTTATAATTAAGTTGTTTACATAATTATTTATTTACTTCAATAAGATCATCATACAAAATAACTTTGCTATTAACTTTTAGAATGAAAAAAAGTAACCTGGTAAAACAAGTATAGTAGGGTTCTTACCTTGCAAGTTTGTTCCCCCACTCTTTTGATGATCATCGGCTGGTATTTTTATTTTTATCCCTTATGGCTAAACGCAGAATTGCGTCATTACGTTTCATTTTGACCCTAGAATCAAATCATATTCCAAGCAAATAAACCGAAAATAGCTAAATTTTGTTATAAAACAAGATTACAAGTCGAAATATTTAGACTACGCATGTACATTTTTAGTCAAATACTGTTACAACGTGAAGAGTAACACTATATTACAATAAATCCTATCTAAAATACTGATATAATACAAAATATATCACTTTATTACAGAAATATTGAAATTGTTTAATTCAATCCTTTAACAATAAACTGTAATAATTCGACTTGTAACTGTTCATTAGACAAATTGATGTAAGCAACAAGATTTTACCTGTCTGAAACACTGTTATTTTTCAAATTATAACACTATTTGTCTCAACAAACGCACGTCCACCTTTCATAAAAATAAATGTAACACTAATTGAGATCATTCTGGAATCAAAATGCTTTATTCATGTAGTGTTACAACTCCACCTAGCGGCGAGTTTTAATGTTACAGATGTAACCATTTTGGAGAAGATAGATGATAAAATTTTAAGTATTTCTCTATCTTTAACTCAAAATTCGACTTTTTCGAGTTGTAACCATATTTTATCGGAGGTGCGATATGAAGTTATATATGAAGTTTAATAGTTTAGTTTTGACTATGATTCTAGATGGCTATATGAGTAGGGGAGGACCAAAGAAACTATGGATGAACTCTATAAAAGATCATATGACTTGAAAGGACATTAATACTGAGATGACGACTGTTAGACAATTATGGAAGGAAAATATATGCTTCTACGATTCTTAATAAATTAAGTTAGGAGCAAAAGAATCATGAAAGAAGATGGACGATACAAAAGTTTTAATGTTTTCTTCGTTTTCATGGTTCTTTTTTATTGTTTATATTTCCTATGCGTGTACCAAATAAAATATTTTTCTTTTACTTTGTACTTTGTAATAAGTACAATAACGATATCATGCCTGTCTTTTCTTCAGTCGTAATAACAAGTGTCTACCACATACCCTTATAACGGTAGTTTTTTCAGTGAAATTATAGTATGACAAAACCTTATAAATAAGTACCTAGTTCCGGGGAACCAGTTGCAGAGACTGGACTATTCTTTCTGCGCAGTGCCTCAAGTTGCTTGAAAAATCCAGCAACATTTTGCCTGACCCAGAAACCAAACCACTAGCTGGATCACCGAGGTGGTACGGTTTAGTCTTTTTTTTTTATCTATTTAATGGGCGTTCTTCACAGAAAAACACCCGCCTTTTAATAGTTCAAAATTAATACCACACGCTAATAAAGTATCTATAAAGTCCTTTTTTATCGGAACAAACAGAAAATAACCTCGTAAATGAGCTATTTCCGATCGGAAGGTTTACATCGCGAGTTGTTTGAATACTTTAGATAAACGTCTAACAATTTTTGCGCTTTTTTATCGGAATTTTGTTAAACTTTTTTATTGCGAAATATTTTTATGGCAGGCATTACGTTTTTTTTTTTATGACCAAACTTTTAGACATGACCGTTTTAGTTAGGTACGACGTGAGCCCGGAACACTCTGAAATGTCGGAAACATTTTTATGTGTTTTTATTTCGGGTTGCGTTTATGGATCCGGGAATACAGACCAGGGTAGCAGGTGAAAATTTGGGAACCTGAACCAATAATATGTCCTTTTCGATGTGATTTTCTGTCGTTTTTAAGTAAGGTCTGATAGCCTACTATCAGAAATTAACTTAGTACCGCACCTAGAATGTCCAAGGTTACTGGCAGTTTGGAAAACCTATCTGTTCTAGATTTATCTCAGTTTTCTTGGAGCTCGTGCAACAAACTACTTACGGCCTTATTCATAAAAAGTTATCGAACATCTAAACACTTGCTAAAGTCTGGTTTTTCATAGAGAAACCACACTTAATTGCACTTAGATAAATTGATCAATTCAGCTCCTGAGATAAGATCAAGCTCCTTCCAATGAAAACAGCAATGAACTAAACCTAGTGCAGTCCTGCTGAAAAGCATACTTCTCTCTTTACGACTTCTATTCCAGTGCCACGTTTAGCGGCCATGTAATCATGTAGCGGCTGTTTGCAGCGTATTGTGCGATGCAGTGCATGGATTAATTAATTATAAAATGTGTTTGAAATCGTGGAAGTCTCGTCGCATTGTTTAAAACTGTTTTTTTTTTGCTGTACTCCTTTCAAAGCATTCCTTTCTTTGTTTACATATTAGTGAAGGTCTATCGTGTCATGCGTCCGTCTTATTTATTTATTTATCAGCCTGTTTGTTTTTATTTTATGTGTTTAATCATTGTATTGTGTTGTAGTTAAGTTTGTGATATTCCTGTGTAAGTCCAATAAATACTTTTTCTTTCTTTCTTTTTATTTTGCAATTTTATTAATTATCACACTAATATTTATTTTACTATCTTTTACAATATTTAACACAAAAAAGTATTTTATACTAGTTACTGAACTCAATTACTAGCTAACAAACTATTTATAAATATCAACATTTGTTTAATCAAGTCCTTTTATTATAACAGACCACGTAACAGGCTGAGTATTTATTATCATTTTTAGTTTACGAATTCATGTTCTACATGAGGGGCTTATGACTAAGTTATAACAACTGCACGGGTCGATCGATCAGTGTAAACTACACTTGCCGCAATTGGTTAGTGATGGGTGACCATCTTAACATCCCAAGCAGCACATTAGCGGAAATTACATCCATAAACAAGCTATATTACAGTCAAAGGCTCTTATGTAGCTGTACTAATGGATAAAACGATTCTTGGGACTGTATGGGGGGCGATCTCTACACTGTTAAACAGCACAGCTGACTAATGGCTGTACAATGGACAAAAAAACAACAAAATGCATTTTAGTAGAACTTGAAAGAACTATTGTCCAGCTTTTGGCTACGTATAATGCTACTAGCTGGTTAAGAAGACCAAAGTTTGTAAACAGCTGCATAACGGGGTAACGTCACACCGTTTCTAAGCTTTGAACTGTATTAGAGAATAAAATTTTGCCATTGGCATTTTTTTATGGAGTACACAAATTCTATTATAATGCTTCCTCAATGAGCTTAACACTAGCTGGTTAAAAGCATTTTAAGACTGCATGAGCTGTAAATTAGTGTAGTGTTACTCCACTTTAATTCCAAAGCTTATAGTGTAAATATTATCTATTTCACAGCCTCTAGCATTATTGAAGAGTAGACATAGGTTAGTAGTGCTATGATAACGTCAATTTTGTCATAACCTCGCAACACGACTTAATCACATAGATTTTGTTACCAATGATCATAGTTCCGTACAATTAATGGATTCGGTCAGTGACCTTTCTAAAAAAATAATTGTAACGAGAAATACTGAAAGTAATGAATCAAACCAGACATGAGGGAGAAAATATTTATATGGTAAACATTTTATTTAACCTTTGATGGCTTGCCTCTATATAAAAATTCGAAATATGAGTTCTGGCCGATTTTCCGTAATGTTTTTGAAATACCCAACTATTTATGGTGTTTATTATGGTGTTGGAAAACCGAAGAATCTTGATCTTTATCTAGAAGATGGTGCCGATTCTGTTGGCACAAAATTCTCTAAACTAAACTAAAAATCACCAAAATTTAGTTTAATCCTGTCAAACGACGATTTCCCATTCTGAAATTGACTAAAGTGACACAACTTAACTATATTTTAGTTTGACAGCAATAAGATTGCACTGAATTATTAATTTAGTGAAGATGGTAATTTTGCTATTCTGAGTTTGCCGTTTTTCACCAAAAATGTTGACTATATTAATTTTTCTAACTAAATCTGACTATTTTTAATCGCGATTAAAAAAGTGTGGAATAAAACTAGTGGTCATGAACTAAAATTCACACCAACACTTCGACTTCAGGTGCAAAAACAGTATTGTATCTTTTTTTTCTTTTCGTTTGCTTATATCTCGAAAATGGTGTGTCCTATCGCAAAAATGATGATAAATTCGACCCCCTTTATGAAACCCCTATGCCCCATAATCTCAACATGTAGGTAATATTTTTTTTATTTTCCATACAATAAGTGAAAAATTTCATAAAAAACGTCGAGGCTACCCTCCTGCGCACGCTTCATTCAGCTCTTAAAAAAATCATTGCGTAGGGCACACAAGTACCACGTTGCGAAGCCAAAAGAAAAAAAAATACCACCTGCAGGCTTGGCACGACAACCGTAAAGAAGCGTTTTGTCGACGGAAGACAAGACAAAATGACGTTTCCGTGTAGACAGTTGTCAGTTTTTCACCGAGAAATGTAGACAAGCGATTTCTATTCTACAGTAAAGTAGAAATAGAAACCGTCATGCTACTAAGCCTGCAGGATCCGCGGTTGTCAAATTCGATTTTAGTTGTGTCAAAATTATTTTTAAGTTTAGAGATATGTTTTTTGCAGAATAGCTTTAAGATTCTCATAGCCAAAAGTAAGGAATTTTAGTGATAGTTTAGTTAGTTTAGTTCGGTGTACAAGAGAATCGGCACCATTGTAGTTGAAATGAAACAGTTATTGAATGACGGAATCCTTCTAGACAAGCGAGATTATAAAAGTCAAGATTAGATGTTTTACTTGCGATTCACCCGCAAGGGCTTTTATAACAGGTATGTGCATTTTCAAGCCCTCAGCGCCACGTCTTTATGAGAAGATAAATTTTAATATTGTGTGGCCGTTACAAAACAATAAAGCCGTGTCAGTGGCGCTCAAAAGTTTTATTAATTTATAGCTGTTGGCTAAGGAATGGTCAGTAAAAATAAAAGTAATGGTATACATTTACTGCGTTTTATTTTATTAATCACATACTCTTGATTTGGCTTTGGTAATTATATATGTTAAACCATTCGTTGGTTTTATTTCTCCATCATCTGGGTAATCTGACGTGTCACTATGGTTCAACATGCCACTTAGTTCTTTTTCTGCATTGTTATATGTTGCAATGGATGACCGTTTCACTATGCATTGCATTTTTGTCCAATCTGTATGATGCTTTGAATATTCTAGTTTCATCAATTTCGAAGTGACGTTTTTAATATATCATCTCAACCATCCATCCTTTTTCTCAAGCACTTGGTATGACAGATAATTTTCCTTCCCCTCTTTCTATTGTCTTCACTTTTTGAACGGCATTTCTATTTTCTGAAAACAAGAACAATTATTTAGCAATAACATTAGCATCTTTACCTACTACGTCAGAAGTAAGAGATCATTAAGTATGCGGATTTAGTATTTGTGCCAATAAGTAAGACGCTCTATAGTATTAAAATATTTACACCTATTACAGGTACTATCACAAAAAATATGTACACTATTATTAATTGATAAATTATAAAACAAACTAAGTTATTCACTTCGTTCGCATAATTGAATTGCAGAAGTGTGTAAGTGTGCAAGAGTGCGTACGACTCGCAATTTACAACACAAAAAAAATTCGTAAACAAAATAGAAACAATAATAATACGTGCGGTGCGTAGCGCGTGACGGGTAACAAATTCACAATATATAAAGATAATATGGTAAAGATTGGCAACAACTGGCTAACACAAGTTTGAATAACTCCTTTCAATAAAAAATATATATATATATCAATATGATTGGTTAAATTTAAATGGCGCTAACAAATCCTTCGCGACAAAGCAAATTCGCGAATAAGCGACAGTCCAAATTCGCTTCATCTCTTTCACACGGCCGGGAGAGCGTAAATTTAAACTTAGCTAAATATTCACTTAGCTAGGTTAAATGAAGTTATAGTTTTTTTTTATCTTACTTTATAACATACATTTCTAAGCAACATGGCAAGTAATGGCTCTCTGATTTGACATAACAGGCAAGAATAAGTAGGATCACAAAATCAAGTGAAGTACCTAAGCTACTTGAGTACGAAATGCCCGAAATAGTTTTCTATCAATATTAGAGATCCCTAAGACGCTGTTGTATACTCTCACTTTGCTGCTTTCACCAGTCGTTAGAATAACTGAAAACCAGTGTACAGCTAGCGTAAAGTTCTCAGCTGATCAATAGAATTAAATATGGCCATTGCACAGAAAAGAGAGTTTCAAGAGAATTTAGTTAGAATGATTGCTGGATAACAAATTAACGCCATTTTAATGTAAACAAGCCGATTATATATGAAAAAAATTACTGATATCTGTAAAATTTTCATGATATTTCAAAGCTATTAAAGTAAAAATACATTATTTTTTAGCTACAAATAGATATGAATGCTCATAAAATGTTATTTTTTTGTAAAAATCCATGAATAATTCGTACACCGTATTTATTTTGAATAATATTTTTAGTAAAACCATATTATTTCTGTGGCGCGTGTAATATTTGATAATAACACCTATATATATTAACAGTAAACTGGCACCCGCAGTACAATTTAGCGATAGAGATACAAAGAAACGTGAAAAATTACTTACCTTAAATTGGAAATTATATATTTGCCCACAGATTAGAGTTTGACATAACACTTGCACTGCACAAATAGTCTTTTGTTACTATTTCTTTGTAGATTTATTAATCGCCGTAAGGAAACCATACACCATCTAGTGGCTGTCTAAGAGAATTAAAGGAGCTGGATAGTGGCCTATTGACAGCTGTCTAAGCTATTGTGCAGCCCATGTACATCTCTTACAATGCTCTGGAATGCTTTTAACAAGCTACTATAATTCTCAGCGCTGGTTAATTTGGGGCCAAATGTAGAATTATAGGAGCTGTGTAGCGGGATAGACAGCCCTTGTACAAACAGCATAACAGCGTCGAGTTTTCAAAAATTCTGTTGTCCAGTGGCTATACAGCTATTTGTGCTGCTTGGGATATCAAGTCCACTCCGTGCCTCGGAAAGCACGTTAAGCCGTTGATCCCGGCTGTCATTCGTGGATCTTTGACAGTCGTTACGGGTCTTCAGAAGCCCGAAAGACTGCCAATCAGTCTTACCAAGGGGTATCGTATTACCCAGTAAGTGGGTTGTGGAGGTCAGATAGGCAGTCGCTCCATGTAAAATACTAGTATTCAGCTGCATCCGGTTTGACTGGAAGCTGTCCCATAGATGGGAAACGGCTAGGCAGATGATGAATTCATGTTCTACATAATTATTTGTAACTAGCTTCTAGGCCGCATTTTCGTCCGCATGAGATCCTAAAAGGATCTCATCGACCACCCGGTTTTCTTTCTGACTTTTTTTCTTTTGACTCGGCTCCTAAGGATCGTAGCGTGATGTTATGTGAAAGAAAAGAGCGTCGGGAATCCCAGGCTGAATGCGTCGGGAATCCCAGGCTGATTCCCGGCCTCCGTAGGCGCGGGCTTGCGGATGGCGAGTAATGGGTAGCTCGCTGTCTGGTAAGGACCAAGCCCGAGTCGACGCCGACGGCGCGTTGTGTTCCACGCGCACCTCAAAGAGATGTCAGCACGGTGAGGTCCACAAGTGCCGATGCCTGCCAGGGGAGCAGGTTGTTCGAAAGAGTTACCGTGGCCCCTGGTACACAGGCTACTGAAGGAACACGGGTGGGTTTTATTCAGTAAAAGTCTGACACGCCCTCCTGCTCCACCCAGACCGGGAGAAGTTATTTCATAAAAAAAAAGAAAGTGTACTGTTTATTTGGACACAGTTCGTGAGACACATGTTGTTATAACTAGTCAGCCAAAAAATAAAAATAAATGCTTGTTGGCTTCCTTAAGAATTCGCCTGCCTAATGTAAAAATAATTTTATATACGTGACTGGTAGCTCCAGAGATTACCACCTACATACAAACAAATACCTCTTGATAATATTAAAGAAAGAAAGAAAAAAAAAGGTATATAATGTGACTCGCACAGGAAGATCACATACTAAAATAAACACACAATGGTACAAAAATTATAAAAAACTTTCTCGGAAGAAAAAACATATTAAAAAAATAAATAAAACAGAAAGTCCTGCACGAGGCCAAAAGGCTCCTACCTCAGCATGATGCAGTGACATTTAAAAAGTGCCGCAGCGCTGGTATTCTGATGATATTAGTAGTGTAGATTAGTATTACTATTAGGTCTGTACCTAAGCTTTTAAATTAAGATTGCAATTTTAATATTGTCCCATCCCAGCGTTTCATTTTCACACTTATTATTTATTCCATATATTCCAAATCCGGATATTTATCAAATCCGCACTCTATCACTTCCATAGATTGGGAGGTAGTCGGATTAGGTCACAGGAATTTAAAATTTTATTTTCCGGAACAACGTTTGATGCGCATTCAATATGCATAAAAATATTCTCGCTAGAAATTCCTGCATGCAATCTATCTAAAATTCACACGAAAAAAATCCTACATTCATCATTTTTAGCAACACGTTGTCAACCCGTCAACGTCCGTTAGGTCAAAAATAAATATTTATTAAAATATGTGAATAATTATTGGTGATGCAGCCAATCACGAGGCGCGATTTATAACCCGCCACTGTTCTTGTTTATTTTTGTACTGACAGGGAAATTGAGCTTGGTCTGGTTTATAAACTGGCAACACTACAGTAAATAACGTTGCCTGACTGCCTCAGGTTTAACAGTTCAGTGGTACTGAAATTGCTTTATGATTTAATCTGGTCATAAATTGCGTGTCAATTATGATCTTTTCTGTGGACATTACCAACCACGGATCCTGGGGCCTTAGTCTGCTATTTTTATAAATTCGTCATTCCAACACGATCCCATTGTCATTCATTTTTCATTTTGCTAAAAGTTCGTAATCTGCTAAATTCATAATGATCGATCATTGGTCAGTCAATGGTCTCGTAATAGAATTGTGTCATAATGGCGTTTTCGTATTGCCATTATTATAAAACTAGTTAGTAGAAATGTTTTTCGAAAAACGACTACTAAATTTGAACATTTATTCATGCCAGATTTCATTTATATATATTTTTACATATTATTTATTAGTGTTTTATGCAATCTAAAGTAGTAGGAAGTTCGTAAATTAAGTCAGTCGTTCATTTGTCATGATGTACGAGATTACCAATAAATGCCATTTCTTTCAATGGAGTGTCAGTGGCTGACCACTGGAAAGTCATAATGACGCCATTTTATTAGTAGATTACCAAACTTGTCAAAATCAACCATTATGAAATCAATGATAGACCATTCTGACACTATTGTAATAGCAGACTTGAGGCCCTGGCAACATTATGGGGTTACGCTGTTGTCAGCAAAATTGCCGTGACGAGTTTATTTTTAAAGCAATTATGCAGAAGCGGGTTTTAAAGCGTGCTTTACTCCTCTATAATGATAGGCTTTCTTTATACTGAAGTTGTTACAATTATGTAAATGAAGTAAATAAATACTTCTCTAGAGAATATTACGGTCTTAATTAAGTTATTTACATAAAGGCAATAAACATGTTTCTGGACCTCCTGTGGCGTGTTTTAGCTACCTTTTACGGAATCCAATATTCCAATTTGATCGAGACGGCTTCTGAAATATAACTGTCTACTCTTAATTTATCCAACTAACACACTAATATTATAAATGTGAAAGTTTATATGTTTATGTGTTTGGATGTTTGTTACTCAATCACGTAACAACGGCTGAACGGATTCGGATGAAATTTGGCAAACAGATAGTTTATAACCTGCACCCTAATTGCGTAACACGCGATTTATCATAATCGGTTTCATTTTGACAGTTCAACAATATTCATTGTGTTATTAACGTTGTTGAGTAGTCACATTTTTCGAACATATGAAGCAATGCTTTAGCACTCTGTATCAAAACGAAACAGACTATGATTAATTGTGAATTACGCAATTAGGGTGCTGGATTAACACATTAGATACTTTTTTTATCCCGGTATTAGGTAGGTACGTTCCCATAGAATATTTTCCGATATCCACAAGGGCGATGCCGCTGACAAAAATTAGTGGCAGATATTTTATCCACTACCTAAATAAAAAAATAAATCTGACTGTTCCGGGTGTATTCCAAAGCAGATTTATCTAATAACTTGCACTAATACGCATACAGTTCTTAACTAAGTCTTATACCTTATTATTATTGTAATTAAGGATTTTCAAAACATCTATTTTTATGCGAAGAGGACTGCCATATGATATTCCACAGCCTTTCGCCACTCATTTTCTATAACCTAATTGTTTTGGGTTTTAGCGTAGTAGATATCCATAACTTTTTTCATTATCACTACATTTATTATAAAACGAAGTCCCCTGCCGCGTCTGTCTGGCTGTCTGTTCACGATAAACTCAAAAACTACTGAACAAATTTTCATGATGTTTTCACCAATATACAGAGTGATTCATGAGGAAGGTTTAGGTATATAAAAAACGCGGGTGAATCTGCGTGCAACAGCTAGTTATTCATAAACTAGTTTTTGATTACTACCACGGTTGACGATGGAGCATGCAGAAATAAAGACTGATCTTAGGTTACAGCAATTAATAGCTGTACCTACAACCATGACTTCCTAAAATGTGGTTTAATCTCCCACAAATGACAACCAATCCATCAAATAATTAATTAACATCAATTCAAGTGATCGGTGTAAGGATACAAGTAATTAGAGTATTTCCGCTGTTGAATAATCGAAGGTGCGCCAAAGACGACGAATGCATTAGTCCTGTAATGGATGGAGTTACGTCCTGTTTGCGATGCAATTGGAACATCGAGGCAGACGACGGTAGACAAATAATGCGGAGAGAGGTCTGAACGCTCAACGTATTATTTTAGTCATAAAGGTAAATTGTTTGTAAAATGTAGGAATATGGAAAGATGACTTTTAACCCTGCATTTAAATTGTGAACCGTTATAACTTTTCATGCAATAAACGAAAACTTCTGGATTCATTTTGCCTGTTACTCTATCACAGTCGAAAAAAATAAAGGAAACTATAAAAAAATGGGTTGAAGATGTGGCAAAAACGACGCATGCATTAGTCCTGGAGTTACGTCCTGTTTGCGCTGCAATTGGAACATCGAGGCAGACGGTTGACAAATAATGAGGAGAGCGGTCTGAACGGTCGACATATTATTTTAGGCTTAAAGAGGAAGCAAGATATTTTCGAAGAATAATTCCACAAGAGGAAATGGGTCACATTCACATACTTCAATTGTCATAAAGAATGCCCACTGGGTACTGGAAATGAGCAACACTTTTCATAATTATCCACTCATCTGTCGTTGGATGAAGTCCCGCTTTCGAATGATTTAGCTTAGTATCAGTTAAAAGACTTCCAAGAATACGTACCTGTCAAAGAAGGAAATGCTCGGAAAAACACTAAATGTAATAGCAAATTACTTAATTGCTTTCTCGTCAAGTTAAAATGTTGAGGTGAGAATTATTATTAACAGTAATTACTTTTAATAATTAATAACTACATACTCTTAAACCGTCTGGGCTAGCAATATTTTCATTAAAAGACCCTAAGGCTAGTATACACCTGAACCAAAATCCAAACAACACATTAAAACTTCCACCTTAATGAATTAAGTTGCGAATTTCGCCAGCATTCGCCGAATAGTGTACACCTAACCTAATCCACAGGCCATTGAATATGTAAATGCTTGAACTTAAGTATGTATGGATGTGAGAGACCGCGTCTAAGCAAATAAGCACAAAGTAATTAATAGTTTGAGCTTGGCTAAGTAAAAACAGTCGCATAGGTCGATCTAACAAGTTAATTTACGCTTGCTGCGGATGGTCAGTGAATGGCTAGCTTTACATACCAAGACCAGACTTGGTCCAGACTCATTCGTGGACATATTTTGTCAGTCGTTACGGGTCGTCAGAAGCCCGAAATAAGACCGATAACCCCGAAAGTCTGAGAACCAGATTAAGACTGGTTGTCAGGTTTGGTAAGCCAAGGAGTATCGTATCAGTAGCCAAGTAACCCAGTAGCTGGGTTGCGGAAGTCAGATAAGCAGTCGCTCCTAGTAAAATACTGGTATTCAGCTGCTTCCGATTAGACTGGAAGCCGACCCCAAAAATAATGAAGTTGGAAAAAGGCTAGTTAGATTATAATGAGGTTGAAACCAAATTAATACCTTTACTAAGACTAGATGTTGCACGATTTAATTAAGTGTGCAACGTTTTTCGTTTAATTATATTTATTTATGGCGTCGACTAGTATCATGAGTTATTTTAATTACGTGTGTAATTATGCAGTCATTATAATTATACGGTTGCACTTCGAATAGATTTAGTTGGGAACTTTTAATTGCGGTTAATTTATCGTGTCTAAACTGGCATTAAAGTTTCATAATTTTATTATTTTGTGTAGGTTTTAACTGTTGAATTACAACACAAGATGAATTTTTGTACTTAATTACATCACAAGTTCAATCTATTTAGTGCTTGCGTTATAAATTTATTGTCTTTTCTTCATCATCACCATCATTTTACCTGAAATAACTTCTATGCCTCGACCAAACACTGCCACTTCGACCAGCTCTGTGCTTCTTACATCCAGCGTATTCCTGCAGCCTTCACCAGGTTATTGGTCCATCTTGTGGGAGGCATTCCAACGCTACGTCTTCCAGTAGGTACCCGGTCACCACTCCAGAACCTTCTGGCCCCATCGGCCATCTGTTCTGCGAGCAATGTGCCCTGCCCACTGCCATTTAAGTTTGGTAATTACCAAACTTCAGACTATATCGGTTACCTTGGCTCTCTTCATTTATGATTCGATCGCGTAGGGAAACTCCAAGCATAGCCCTCTCCATTGCCCTTTGGGTGACTTTCAGCCTTCTTATGAGGCTCGCAATGGGCCACCACGTCGAGAAGATATTGCATAGCTGCCCAGCCGAGTCGGATTAGGTGATCTCGATATTTTCTTACTATTATTCATTTGTTATATTTTTCTGGAAAGTGCCTTAAGACTACAACTTGATCCCATTGTTTTGTTAATTTGTTAATTAATTAGTTAACCTTTGCTAAGCGGTTGGTCGACTCTTCACGTGACAAGAGGGCTGGCCTATTTTTGGCCAAAGAATCAGCATTGCCATACAACGTGGCAATGCGAGCCTTTTGGGCACATTTCCTGTTCACAACGATGCGGACTTTTTGATGCCCTATGATTCGCTTCTTGTGCATATTTTTATTTTTAAACTTAGATTTTAAATTATGTAAATATTTTAAGACAATTCGTACCATTCATAAAGTCTGTGAATGTATGAGTATTCCAGAAATAATAAAAAAAAATTTTTTTCATCAGGAGTGTAGGTACTCTTATCCGTCCACTACCAATGATAATATGCTAACGTAGCATGTAGTGTAATTAATATTAAACTATTATTTTAAATAGATTTTCCTATCTCCAAATGCACCAAAACTGATACAAACACAACCCAAACTTCATACATAAATCAAAATAAAAACACTAGAAAACGCGAACCACATTAATTCCTGTGCCAGACTAAAACCCCAGTGATAAGAAACATGCCTCGCATACTGAGTGTTATCAAATCATAATTCATAACGTTTAAATGTATGCACACCGGGCCTAATGTTATTTTAATGCGAAAATTTATACCCAGGAGGTTGATTCTTGAAGCACTCGCAATCGTAATATTCGAGATTGATTTTGCAGACTAGGAATGTCGAATTGAATTGTTAAATTGAAAATCGCGAATTTATGTGATTTTTTATAACTTCAAGAGAAGTTTAAGTATGAATAATTTTGGAATGAGTTTCGTTAATAATCGAAAAATCACAAAGTAAGTAGGTGGCACTCCAAAAATAATCATATAGGTAATGAAAACACTTTAGAGTTGTCTATACTCCATTTGAAATAAGATTAGACATTTAAACAAACCTTTTTACAGTCAGTTGAACCGATTCTGACTTCTATACCGTAGGTATAATAAGGATGGCATTAAAAGCAAAATAGTAGTTACAATACCAACTGTTTACTGCAGCTGCCATTTGTTATGCCACTAACGCAATAGAAGTCAAAATCGGTTGATCGGCCTGTAAAAAAGGTTTAATTAAATGTGTAATCTTATTTCAAATGGAGTATAGTTTATTTTGTATTTATTAAATTAGATTTCTGCTTTAATTAACGGTCATAGTAACTTATTACTTATTCATCATATTTTAAATGTGAGAAATGTACACGAGTTCCTATTAGTGACAAAGGAGAACACTCTCTTAAATACTGAACTTTTTTTAATTCCAGGTTCAACAGTAATTGTCACCCTGAAAATGTTACTTAAGAATGTTACATAAAAAAGTTTATTAAAAAAAAACAACCAACTACCAAAAAAAATACTACCAAGTAAAAAAACACTTTTATTTCGGAAGTGTCTTTGTATTTTTCAAATGGTTTTGTATTTTAGTTTTTTTTGCCACTTTTCTCTTATATTTTTCACTTATTAGTTGTGGTACCTATATACCCCTCACAAATTAGTGTACCTTCATTTACTAAGTAAATAACAGTGTCAGGAAGTTATTATAACAGCATCAATAAAAAATAAGCAGGTATGCTTGAAGTTTATTCAAAAATCACTAATTAGAACGACAGATTTCTGAAGTAAAACAATATAAAAACAACCTAATTGACAACCTCCTTCTTTTTTAAGTTGCTTTAAATAGGAAGTTGTATGTTTTTCACTGCTGTTATTGTGTGGAGCTCACAATGACACAAATGAGTTAGAAAGTCACGTCCGATTCCAGAATCGAGCACCAGGTCAACTTAAATACATCTTATTAGATGTGTTGAGATGTTATAATATGTTATAATAATATCCTATGAAAATGTAAACAAAACGATCCGAAAACGTACCTGTGGGTGCCAATTTGTAGTGCCACTTACTAATTGAGTGCTTTGGTGAAATTATTTAATTACTTTCATAACCCGAAATTATGATTTTAAATGAACTTAAAATGTTTTTCATTTTACAATTGAGGTAAATTTTATAACCTCAATTTTCGGCAATGATATGTCAATTACAATTGATTAAACAATGTTATTCAAACAATAATTAATGGGAAACGTGACATTTATAAAGTTGAAAGCTTTTCAATACAGATGAATGTGTTACTAATTGTTTTAGTGAGGAATTGCGTAAGAATTTAACCTGAACAGGTTTTGTTTACACTTTCGGTAGATACTTATAGAACAGACAATATAACAGGCTTGCTCACTGTTGCGTAATAATAGTTGTCAGGACATGTGCGCAGTGTCTAGCCATCGTTTTGTTCCTTTTGCACTTTCGTAGACAATAGAGCTTCGTGTGGGTTCACCGTTTGCATCGGATGTTTCAATGCTGAACAAGTTATCTATTCGTGTTATTTGTACGTACATTGTAATGTAATGTAAAACAATATAAAAGGGGGTAACAAATTTACGCCAAAGACTCTATTCGGTGTATGGACACCAGGTGTCTGAAAGCCTGATTAATTCTTACTTTGGTAAGTAAAGTAAGGTTCTCATACGAATGTGAACTTTATTTTTAAAATATGAATGTTCATGTTCGAATGAAACGCTTGCTCAAATTCGCGGTACATATGCTTACTTTACTCAATAAAATAAAGTGCGTGAATCTTGCCCCAAGTACCTATATTATTTGATGAGTAAATACAATACTCCTGTAAAACAATACACCAGCTGTGACTGGTGTGCGATATTACAACAACAGGAGGAGGCCTGTACCCCAGCAGTGGGGACATTATTTGTTGACTACGATGAGTGCAAGAGGCTCGCCCTCCATGACATGGGACTTAAATGTAACTGTCGAAATGAGGGTAGGTATATCTACTATAGGCAGGTACACCTTTAAACTAACCTTCCAGGAAAAACAGTCGTGTGTTATGTTTTTAATTTTATAAATTGGAGAGAAGAAGCTACAAGCGGAAGGTAAATATACCAGGCCACTCAGAAAGTATTGCGAAAAAAAGTTTTTATGTATGAGAGACTGGCCAGTTATAATCTATTTTGAAAATATCATTATTTCTAAGTAAAAATAAATACGTTCCAATTTAAAAATTTCCCTCCTTATTGTTTGCAAGTTAATTTAAATGATCGTGTTTCATTAAAAAATTGATCTGCGACGAAAACTTTTTTGCGCTATGATTTTGTTACGATTTCAAGTGTCGCCTGAAACCGGACGAATCTTACGATATACTTCAAATGGCAATCATGGATGAAGGCCTTTGTAAGGCAACCGTGTATCTTTGGTATAACGAATTCAAGCACACATAAATACATACTCAGCCTATAACGTTCCCACTGCTGGGACACAGGCCTCCTCTCCGTGAGAGGGAGTGGGCCGTAATCCACCACGCAGGCCCAGTGCGGGGGATTGGTAGATCATGTCACATGTCTTCTAATTTTAGGTTCTAGGACATGCCGGTTTCCTCACGATGTTTTCCATCACCGTTTTAAGAGCAGCAGTGATGAAATTATTCACACAAAGTAAACCACCTGACTGGGTTCGAACTCACTGTTACCACTGGGCCACCACTGCCCACAGTCAACGAATTCAAGTGCGGTCGACTAACTTTAGGGGATTAAGAAAGAAGTGGTCGCCCTTTGACGGCTGTTACGGAAGAAAACGCGCTAGCAGTGAAAAATTTATTCCATGACAATTTAGGCGAGTTACGTATTAAGAGATTCAGCACATACTGCAGGTTGAATCGGGAAGCCTTCACGAAATTCTACACGTGCACCTTCGCGTGAGGAGGATAGTGGCATGCTGGGTACCGCACAAACTTACCGATGCTCAGAAGCAGGCCCGGGTGGAATGAGGCCGTGATATGATAAACAAATTTGAAGCAGGCTCGTGTCGGCGTGTCTTGGATTTATCAATACGATCCAGAAACGAAGCGCCAGTCGACGATTTGGGTGTTTCGAAGCGAATCAACGCCTACCAAAGTGAAGCGATCTAGAATTGGGGGGAAGATTTTGATCGCAAGCTTTTTCAATTTGACTGGCTCCTTGGTGTCAATTTCTTTACGGAACCAAAGAAGCATCAATGTTTAATGGTATAGTACCAAATGCTTGGCAGAAGTTTTCTCTGTTGTGAGCAACAAGCGAGCAAACCTGATCAAACGCAGGGCTCCGCAGGCCGCGTCTCCACCACGACAACGCACACCGCCCTCAAATCGAGGGACTTCCTGGGCAGCACGCTGGTCAAACTCCTGGGTCACCCTCCTTACAGCCCTGACCTAGCACCGTGTGACTTTTTTTACTCCCGAAAATAAAAAGTCAGCTCAAAGTGATACAATTTTCGTCGCCGGAAGATGCGCTGTCAGCGTTCGAGCAGGCTATAAACTAGGTGTTTGCCGCGGACTGGAAAAAGTGTTTCGAAAAAAAAAAAATAAAAAAAAAAAAAAAAAAAAGTGGAGAGTACTTTGAAAATAATGAATAATTTTTTTTTCGCAAATCTTTCTGAGTGTCCCACGTATACAACGTGTAACGGAAAGGGTATATACATAACAAGGGCACGGCTTTTTTGGATAATATCAAACGATACTGGAAGGGTTTTTTTAATCCTATCTCTACTTGTTCGGAAGTTATAAGAATTAGTAATACATTGATACCAGAAACCTAAATTTTCAAATTGAAATAAAAACATCACTCGGAAGAGATTTATCGTGATATTAGCAAGTAACGTGGAAAGTTATTGACCTACGTAGTGCGGTAACACATTTGTTATAATTTGAATTTAAGAATCATATGAAACCGAAAATTTGGTATCAATTCTTAGAGTATTATATTTTGAGCTGGAACTTTGTATAGTGATTCTATACCAGCTGTTATCGTTAGTGCTTAAGGATAGCAATAGGGTTTCTGTTACACGCTGTATATCAAATATATAAATATATTATGTTACCTCAATAAAAAATCCATTAGTCCTAACTGCTACAATTGTTTCAAAACTGAATATTGAAGCCAAAACGTCGGTTTCAGCTAGCAACAATCAGACCTGAATGGAGGACAATAGGCACGTACCAATATGCTAACAAAATACGGCGTCGTTAAAATATTTTTTTATTCTAACACTGCCGCATGCCAAACCAAATATTTTGAAGGTTTCACTAAATACATAATGCCTAGCGCCACGCTAGGCTCATGTAATTTTTTAGGCTTTCAAATAATACACTAAATTTCTTCCATGCAACATTTTATATCCTACTTGCCACTATAATAGATATCCTACTAATATAATAAATATCAGAATACCAGCGCTGCGACACTTTTTAAATGTCGCAGCATCATGCTGAGGTAGGAGCCTTTTGGCCTCGTGCAGGACTTTCTGTTTTTTTTTTTTTAATATTTTTGTTCTTCCGAGAAATTTGTTTTTATAATTTTTGTACCTACCATTGTGTGATTATTTTAGTATGTGATCTTCCTGTGCGAGTCACAATAAATACCTTTTCTTTCTTTCTAAATGTGAAAGTTTGTGAGGATGGATGGATGGATGTATGTTAGTTACTCTTTCACAGAAAAACTACAGAACGGATTTGGAAGAAATTTGGCACACAGATATAATATATAACCTGGATTAACACATAGGATACTTTTTATCCCGGTATTAAGCTCCCATGGGATAATTTCCGACCTCCACTCGGGCGAAGCCGATAGCAAATGCTAGTTTAAAATAATTCTGTTAAGCGTCAACTGAGCTCTTTGAATAGGTAGTATACACGTTTGAACAAAACCTGTCACCTAACTGAATAAGTATCTCGAACGTCAGTTCCCATGACATACCTACAACTAATTGACTAAGTATATCCTACTTATATGGCTATTTTACAATTGCGAGAGTTTAATTCCAGTAGCTAGTTATTTCAGTTTTTGCCACCAAAAAAGTTTTTATTTTCCTCTATTTATTTGTAACCGCAACTAAATAAAAAAAACTTATATGATGAAAATATGAATTTAAATGAAGAAAACGCCATCCAAATCGGAACAGTAGTTTTTGGGAAAATCAATAAAATTTTGTCATCCCTTAATTTTCCACTCTTAGAGGTAGAGAGTTATTTTCTTAAAATGAGTATAGGACTACCCTTGAGGTATACTCTATCTATAAATTAAATAAATAAAGAATTTTTTAAATTGGTCCGCAATTGTCGGAGATATCGCGGAACATAATACCTACATACAAAAAAAAAACAGAAGAATTGACAACCTCCCTTCCTCCCACCCTTTCTCCCTCCCTTTTTGAAGTCGGTTAAAAAGTTATAGTTTATCACTGTGAAGTGTCACGTTAAAGACATTCTCGTCTTTAGGACTTTTAGCGTTTAACATCCAGCAATCGATAAAACTTAGATAAAATCTTTCTTAGATATCATGAATAACATTTTCATGTTTTCCACCATTTCCATAAAACATGGTTTCTTAGAAAGTCATGTTCAGGCTTGCTAATATGACCTCATTTTACTGTTTATGCCTCTTGAATTTGAGTGAGCAAACCGCTTATGCACTATATCCATCGCTGCATTCTTTGGAGCCTTCATAGAATGTGAATGAACATTTGGATCATTGTATCTCATTTTCATAAAAGAGTAGTTTTGCGTAGCTTTCCAAGAGGAGCCCGTCCACAATCCATATAAAGCTAAATAAATCCGCTTTAAAGTATAAACTGACATGAAATTCAATATTTATGGAATAACAGACGCCTAATGTTGCGATAAAGGAGAATGTGCAATGATTGTCGTTTAAAATTACACATTAAACATTGCATTACCGACCCTGGTCACAAATCCTCGATTAAATGGTACCTACACGATGATGCATAGGACGTGACGCATTACTTTGTATGGGAGCGCAAAATGATTTTAATTTGCAACTAGGAGCTGAACGCGAGTGTGGCTGAATTAATTTTAATGTTGCATAATATCGTTCGATTTTATGTTAATCTGATAGTTTCACACGAACCACGATATTGCTCACTTTTCTGCTCAAGTTTTTGGCTAAACTTAGCAACATCATCACTTATCTTAAAATCTGCCGATTAGCTGGAACAAACAGACAGATAAACAAATTTGTTTAAGTATCGTATATACTTTCATTTATATATTTAGTAAAAAGCTGTTATTTTGACATTACAGACAAAAACATCTGTTTTATTAACTTGTATGTATTGATATCGAAACCAGCTTCAAAATTACATGCCAGCAGGCTTAGCATGAGCACCTATTTGTCGACGGAAGAATAGACATGACTATTAACTAAATGATGGACACTAGGAGAAGATAACTATGTTTTTTATTAATTATCACACATGCGTTCTAAACGAATCGTGATTTTGTAGATAATCTTATGTATATACTTTGTGGACATCGAGTAGAAAGTTTATTGTCAGTGTGATTTTGACAGTAAGGGAAGAAATATTCTTCTGAAATAGTCTACATTTATAAGGACCTAGACAAAGATCGTTAGAAACGAAAGACAAGATGACAGACTGTGGAAGGATATCTACGGTGCGATGTCAAAAATGGAGAAACAAAATGTCACTTTGTTTCGAAAAAGCACTGTCTATTCTTCGTAGAAATAGAAAGTGTCATGCTAAGCCTGCAGAGACAAACAAAGCTTCAAATGTCTCTACATTGTGACCAGGTACCAGCAAAGTTTACCTCAGGATTCTCCTCTTGCTTACATTGTATTCTGAAGGCCTGCAATCTCTCCACAAAATCGTTTTCTCTCTTTCGATCCTGCGCCATCTGTCTCTGTATTTGGGATCGTAGTTTCTGAAGCTTGGTGTCCAATAACAAACGGATCTTGTCAGATTAAGACTACGATCTTATATAAAGGTACCTTTAGCTGTACCCTAACAGGGTCTACAACGGCTCTTACCTCTAAGCCTTTTGTTAAAATCTTTGTTTTTACCTTGTGGAACGCCATTAAATGAATGATACCTTTTAAAATTATTATTAAAGTTCAATTTAACATCTACTTTACTGTATTACCCATGTTTGCAAACCAATAAATGATTTGATTTGACTTGAAAGTTCAATAGATAAATTATTCAACAAAAGACAGATAAACATCAAACTGCATTGAAAGCTTGAATATTAAGTGAATGCAATATGTTGCAGTAATAAATTTATCTAAACCAAGTATATGTATGACTACAATGTACAGACAGACAACACTCTTAAACGGTTATACAGTATTTAAATTTCAACCTCGGTCCACTAATTTCATTATTCTTCATTGACATGAAACAATAAATGTATAAGCAATAACATGGATAAGACCATGGGAATTAAATTGTTTTATCAAAGCGCATCTCTAAACATGGAGGGACCATGTTTTATTTATGTTGCACATACAATCCATGCTAGTTTAACGCAGGTGTTTAAATGACGTGATAGTACACACTTACACAGTGACCGGCCTTAAATCCGTAGAGCGTCTATGCATGTGTGAATTTGTGTAAGTGCGGATCAGAAACAGTGGGCGTTTCCTAGATGACGACATAAGGATTTTCTTTACAGTACTACTAAATAAATTTTCTCACGTGTGTAAGCAGATTTAGTATTACCATAACTTAAGAGAATGACATCACCTCACAAGTAGCCGATAGAACAGAATACGCTGGTATTTGGCGCAATACGTGATTTTGATTTTGTATACAAATCTTATTAATAGTAATGAGGTACGCAATAGTATGCATTTCTTAGTATGGGACGTTGAGATCCGGGTGAAATAGAATTGACTGATTATGGTGTTATTTGAATACATACTTGAATAGACAAAACCATGCTTGTAAAGCTACTGTTTTGTAGGGTCTTTGTTCAGTACAAAAGGGAAATGTTTGTATACACCTCTAGTTTTCTGATAAATTGTAAAGAATATGGGTTGTTCCGGTTGCCATTTGTTATGTTTTAACGGTGCAACTGTGCAAGTGAGCAATTGAGCATGTTAAAGTGTGAGTCGCATGCGCATGGTATTTGCGGGTTGCACATGGCGGCTGGCGTCTAATTCACTGGACCTACTTAATTACTGAGATTTTATACAGAGGGGCAAGGTGACACCGACGCTCAAACTTTAATCATGAATACAGTAGTACATGATTCTAGACACCTTAGTATATAATTTTTTCACAGTTATCAAAAGAATAAATAAGCTGCTGGTTCAAAGAAAAGTGCAATACCTACGCAGTCAAAGTATATGGAACCGGTCGGGCAATAAGCTCCTTAACAAACATCTTTTTAACATAGGCGCCACAGACAGCCCGCTTTGCAGAGGCTGCCTTGATGCCGAGGAATCAGCCGCCCACGTCATGCTGAAATTCGAAGCCGTGGCTTCACAACGTGCAAAAATCCTCGGAAGAATGAGGTCGCTCTGCGAAACCTGTTCACACAGGTTTCGCAGAGCGACCTCATTCTTCCACCACCGATCACGAGTGACCACGTTTCTGTGCCATCACTGGCACAGAAACGTGGTCACTCACAATGGGCCTTATCAGAATGCTTAAAGTCACCCAAAGGGCAATGGAGAGGGCTATGCTTGGAGTTTCCCTACGAGATCGAATCAGGAATAAAGAGGTCCGTAGGAGGACCATGGCAACCGACATAGCCCGAAAAATTACCAAACTTAAGTGGCAGTGGGCAGGGCACATTGCTCGCAGAAAAGATGGCCGATGGGGCCGAAAGGTTCTGGAATGGCGACCGCGTACCGGAAGATATAGAGTGGGAAGGCCTCCCACAAGGTGGACCGATGACCTTGTGAAGGCCGCGGGAATCCACTGGATAAGGGAAGCACAAGACCGGTTGAAGTGGAGGAGCCTGGGGGAGGCCCATGTTCAGCAGTGGACGTCTTTTGGCTGAAATGATAATTAAAATCACAACTGCCTTTCTTTTACAGTCTTTTGAAATGCACAACAACAATAATAATTTACTATCAGCACAATCAGCCTATAATATTCCCACTGCTGGAACACAGGCTTCCTTTCTGTGAGTGGGAGTCAGCAATAATCCACCACGTGGGCCCAGTGCCAGTTGGTGGATGTTACATGTCTTTGAATTTTTGGCTGTGAAAGCAGTGGTAATTAAATTAAAACCACAATATAAAGTGACTGTATTACTTTGTCAAACAATTAATTTCCCTGAATGAACGTGCACCGTTCGGCATTTTTTTTTTTTTTTTTGGGTGGGAAATCATCAAATAACTTCTCCCGCTCTGGGTGGAGCGGGAGGGCGTGTCAGACTTCTACTGACTAAAACCCACCCGTATTCCCTCAGTTCCCTGTGTGCCAGGGGCCGCGGTATCTCTTTCGAACAACTGGCACCCCTGGCAGGCATCGGCCCTTGCGGACCCCACCAGTATATGTATATGCTATGTACTGTGTTTTTGTTTTTATGTACTTGCACAATTAAGGGTGAAAGTGGAGGTCCACCCTTAAATATTACTTATTTATCAAATATGCAAGTGTATTTTTTTCCGATGGCACTGTCTTATCCATACATCTCCAAACTTGATTTTTTAGACCCACAATAAAAGTGCAAGAGTCATTCACACATAACATCAATCAATCTTTTAAACAGCGCAGTGACGCTGAAAGAAATAATAAATTAACTTTAATAGATAACTCGTATATAATGTGCCCTATATAGTAGTAAACTGAATTAATTTTTATGTTGATTCGCTGAGAAAGTTCATAAACAATAACAAGACGTGGGAGCGAGTGTTGATGTTGCCTTCAATTTACTGTTTGATGATTTTGTGCGTCTAACAATAACGAAGTAAGTTTGTAATATTTGTTTTTGTGTTAAATCGTTTCTGATTCAAGTAACTTGGTGTGTCAATATTGTAACACGTGTAGCAGGTAGGTACAGGGTTAAGATATGGGTTATGTAGTTAGCAGAAACGACGTGATGAACGATTTTCAGAATGGCATCATGTAGGTCATCCTAGGACAGCAGTGGTGCCACCACTGTGGTGGCCCTGTGGTAATGGCTGCCACGCACTATTGGTCGTAGCTTCAAACACAGTCAGGTGCTTTACTTTAAGTAAATTGTTTCACCACCACTGCTCTCAAAACGTTGGAGGAAAACATCGTGAGGAAATTGATGTTCTTTAAGCAAAAATTTCTGAGACATGTGTCATCTACTAACCCGCACTGGGCCTGCGCGGTGGATTACGGCCCACTGTCTCTCACTGAGAGGAGGCCTGTGTTCCAGCACTGGAAACATTGTAGGCTGGTTACGAGGTCATCCTAGGAGGTTGTCAGCTGCTTAACCAGACTACCATGTGAACGCCTTAATAAATTAAGACGTCCAGCCCGGCCATAAAACTTATGAACTAAGCGAATACACGCATAGGGCACCCCTGTGGGGTTCACACATCGGCTTAAGGCATTGCTGGAGGACTGGTTAAGGACACGCTGATCGGATCGTAATTACCTATTAGAGACGAATTTACAGGCTCAGCGGTGCGGGCTGAATCGAGCAAGGGATCGGGCGGCGTGATGAGCTAGAGAATGGAGTTGGGCTCATATATTATATACAGATGCTGGGCCCTTTTAATACATATAACAATGCGACAAAATTGACACATTTCAATGTTTAATAAAACTGGATAATATGGAAATAAAAGTTGGATTGCCGCCTGTCACTACTACTACTAATTGTGTACTAATTGCGTAATATACGATAAATCATAATCTGTTCCATTTTGACAGTTCAACAATATTAATTGCGTTATTAACGTTGTTGATCAGACACATTTTTCGAACATAAGAAGCAATGGTTTAGCAATCTTTTTCAAAATTATTCAGATTATGATTGATCGTGCGTTGCACGGGTGCTCATCGGTTTGATTAAATAGGTAGAAAATAATAGATACATAATTTGTTTTTATTTTTATTTTTATTCCGGCTTGCTTTTGCGCTAACTATTGTATTTTGCTTGACCACTGATGAAAATGTTAACTCTAAGAGCCAACTTAATAAACCCGACAACGATCAAGTGACAATTTGACAACTTTACAAGTTTCTTTCATGCAAATACTGCTTTATTAAACAGACGAAAAAGTGTGTAAATTTTTAGCCATTTACCCATTAGTCGCATTTGTATTTAGGCCAGAAACTTGTGGCTAAGTACGCTAAACGCAGTTGGTTCGTGGATGAGCGACGATCTTTTCATACCAACACCCCTCCGTGTATCGGAAAGCACGTTACACCGCTGGGCCCGGCTATTATTCGTGGATCTTTGACCGTCGTTACGGGTCGTCGGAAGCCCGAAAGTCTGCCAACCAGTCTTACCATGGAGTTTCGTATTACTGTTACTGGGAGGAGGTCAAATAGGCAGTACTTACCTCTATATAAAATACAGGTTCTCAGCGGCAGCCGATAAGACTGGCACGTGATCGCAATATAGTTGGTGTAAAGGTGGTGATGTGATGACATCACCACCTTTACACCAACTATATTGGTGAAGATGTCACCACCATCATCATTGATGTCACGTTGTCGGTTATGTTAAATAGGGCCCCCCGCTTGACAGCCCAATCCTTTCACCATTTCTTTATTAAGAAATTAGGTTATATTAAATTGAGTATCATACATCACGTTTAGTATGAAAAGAATTTGCGAATACGCTGCTTGGAATTCAAATGCGGGAAACAAATTATTTACAAAACGGTTCCAGGCAAATATGTAGCAATTTTTAATCAAATATCTTGGGTAAGGTCAAGTAATAAACCCACTGAAATAGGTTTCTGGCCGAATTGTATGTTATAAAATACATAGTTTTAGGTGCTCTTCGGTTGTGATGTTATTATTTTGTTTGGTTTATAAAAGGCCCGTTGTACACGGAACGGTTTATAACGGTACGGTGTACTAACCGTGCCGTATAAAAATCGTGTGAGGTTTTTTAAGCGCTACGGCAACGGCGGTGCCGCACCGTGGTGTCGCACCGTGTCGTCAACAAGTCCGTAGTGATCCATAAAACACTGACGACCGTGTTTATACACAGGGCGACTCAACCGTAGTTTTTCACGGCAAGAAAACGAGTGTGACCCTTTGAACACACAAGTTTTGTCGTTTATGAAAGACCATCCCAAATAAATTAGGATAAATAAGGGCAAGAGAAATCATTTATTTTTGCCAAATATTGACTTGGTTTTCGTCGTTATGTAGTTACTTTCTGTTAAATAACAAACTTACTTCTCTCTAGCCGCGTCCTAATTGAAAGCAAAATGTGACTCGCACGAAGTTAAATTTTTGGGCGAATCGACTATTTCAGCAATACGTATTAGGTAATTGGCACGTTTTTTATTTTATGTAATAAAGTTAATGTAGTTTTTTCCTATATTTTCGATGATTCTTTATGGATTTATTCAAAACGTTCCAGTTGACTAATACGTATTCCTAGAAAAGTCGATTCGCCCACAAATAAATTAACTTTGTTTGAGCCGCCTCTAGAAAATATTATATTATTTAAAAGTGACGATTCGCCCGATTCGGGAAGTTAATTCTTGCGAGTCGACTTAAAAGCCGAAAACGTCTGACGCGCAAATACACGATCGTCGCGCTTGTTTATATGAATATGACGCACGATTAACCGAGTTGGGTAGGTACAGACGCCACCACATCAAGCTACCCCAAACTGTCAAATTTTCCCAATTGAACATGGACCTTATTTGTATAGAATAAAGATGAAAATCTATCAAAGAAATTTGACAGATTGGTCTCGATCTGTACGTCATAATTTACATAAACGATCGTGAATTCGCTCGACCATCGCATTCGGTTAGGACACATGGTTTTCCGGACTTGTAACTTAGGAGTAGCGGTGGCTGTTTTGCGTGTATGTATGTGTCAGAAATTTTCCCCCAACTTGTTCTTTTTAAGGTTTCGTACCAAAAGGGTGCTAACGGAACCCTATGACTAAGCCTCCGCCGTCTGTCTGTCTGTTTGACAGCGGGCTGTATCCTATGAAAAGTAATAGGAATACAGTTGAAATTGTCACAGACAGTGTGTATTTCTATTGCTGGTATCACGAGAAATCATAAAAACAAACATAACAAATAAAGGAGACACGAAACAAGAAACGTTTTTTTTTTATTGTGATATATATTTTATTGTGGACTGTGGCACGGAAACCTTTGTATGCCAGTCCGACTCGCACTTGGCTCGTGGTTTTTTTTCGTTTGTGTATTTTTTAAAGTTTATTTTATTGCTAATAAACGTACTTATTTTCTTTCTATTAAGTACCCAATTAGAAGCACTATTAAAACCAATCGCCAACTCAATAACCGGCCACTAAAATAACCGTAAACAAATACCGTGCAGTTAATAGGCATCCCTTACGTTCGTCACCCATTCGTATGTAATTCGGAACGGACGGGCGTAATGACGGCCATCGGCGGATCGGGTACCACATTACTTCCCACCTACTAATCATTTGGGGCGTCATTAATAACTGGAATTCACTAAAACGTAGCTGTAATTGTTGAGGGGATATACGAAGATGTAATTGTATACCGGTCATTCAACATTTAAATGGGTGCCTTGTGTTTAGCTGTTTGTTAGCTGGTATAGTAATGTTAGGTTATATTTGAGACTTTTGTCGTCTAGGTCTCAAAAGCCATTATTGAGCTTGTAGAATCTCAAAAAGATATATCAAATGTACTGTCAATTTAGTCCAAACCTCTGTAATAACTTCACAAAACATATTATGTCTGTATTCCCCAGCGGGTTAGGCAGAGATTGACTTCTGGGCCTGATTGTAATAAGTTGAGGTATGGTTTAAAAAAGTGTTATATTCTTCTATTTCAAAATGTGAAAAAGCAGCCCAATTTAGAACCTGGAAAACAAAAATTAAGTTATGGTGACGAATAAAAAGAAAATCGATTAAATTATAATCGAGAACGTGAGAGAGCTCATAGTAAATGCTTTTACCTTTTACCAGATGATTAATTCAATTTCAATAATCAAATCTTTTAGAATTAACGTGTTGTATAGTTTAAGCAAGTTAAATATTTACATAATATAGATAAATCTTGAAATCGATTCACGTTTTTTTATCGATTATTGTATTTTTAGTCTGTGCTGTCATGAAATCCATGACACTGACAGAGGGCGACACTCACTCACTCATTTCGTATAGTTTAGGGCGTGTCGCTAGGTACCAAAATAAAATAGTCCCACCTGCACAATTCCTAGATGACATTCTAATTATAATAGAAGATAAATAAAAAATACTAGTAATAAAAAACTATATTTATTTTTAAACATCATCTCCTTGCCTATGATTTTTAAATTTTTGTGTTTCCTAACTTCCCCTAAATATAATTAACATCCTATTTAAATAACAAAATAATGACAATCGCACTTAAAAAATCAGATGATAAGTAAAGATTGTTACATAACCTCACTTTTACTAAATCTCTTTTAACTCAGCTCTCAGATTGTCAAAATCCGCAAAATTTTCAGTGATGGTTGGATAATACCAGTAGCTATCATTTGACCCCAATATCATCTTTTTACATCCAGGCCCAAGATTGTATGAAAGCGTATCCGTCTCCTTTCGCCCGTTATGTTAAGTCCCATATAACAGAGGGCATGCTTTTGTGGAAACACCCAATAACAATGCCCGACCGAAAGCAAACAAACCCAGGATATCATGCTTAGCAGTAGCGCGCGACCTAGACCAATAAGGCAATAAAGCCTCAGTAGAGAACAAAATAATTATATGAGACACATTAGTTTTACATCTACGAAATAGGTACCTAATTACCTAAGTGGTTAAATAAAGCTAATCCTAATATTAGATTACACTTCCACCGCGGACGAAGCAACGATTCTCTCACTCTGCAGGCTTAGTACGAGCACCGATTTGTCGACGGAAGAATAGACATGACTATTATCTAAATGATGTACAATAGGAGAAGATAGCTATGTTTTTCAATTAATTATCACAATTATGAGTTCTAAACTAACCATGATTTTGTAGATAATCGTAAATACTTTGTGGCCGTCGAGTAGAAAGTTTGTTGCCAGTGTGAATTTGACAGTTTGGGAAGAAATGTTCTTCTGAAATAGTCTACATTTATATGGACCTAGACAAAGATCGTTAGAAATGAAAGACAAAATGACATATTGTAGAATTATATCTACGGTGCGATGTCAAAAATGGGGAAACGGAATGTCACTTTGTATTGGAAAAGCACTGTCTATTCTTCGTTAGAAATAGGTAGCGTCATTCTAAGCCTGCTGGAAACATACGAAAGATTCTAGCTCCTATGTAAGTAAAATAGATAATGACGTATATAATAATTGATCACTAACTGTTCACACCGCTGGCGAGTACAGCGACAAGAGCTACCAAAGAGACTAAACGCTCAGCGACGCTTGATGACACTGAAGAGAGACTCACGCTTTGTCCATACGCATACCAGGGGGCCGATTCTACTAATTTGCAACGTTACACGTTAAATTGTGTTTCCACAACAGTTCGATTTCGATCGCCGTTCGATAGTTACATAAAAAGTCATTCTACTATTTTATAAGCAAAATGGAAACTAAACTTAAAACGAATTGCAACTGAACTGTAGCGGGAACACAGCGGGTAACCCGCGTTACCAACATGCCAAAATAATATGTTCTATTAATACCACAAAGAAAAAAGTTGAATCTAAAAATGTTACTAAACACGAATATGTGGCACTAAAAGTATTTTCTATAATTAAAAGACATAATGATCATAATTTTATCATTAACTTTGTCCTATAGTAAACGTCACGCTCATGTTCGATTTTGTTAGTAGAATAGGTTTTGACATTGTTTCAATCGATCGTTGGCGTAACTAAAACGTAACCGCAGCTGTGTCGCAGCTGGACCGTTGTTCATTTTAGTAGAATGCGAAAACGCTTAAAAGTGGTGATTCGGTTGCGGTTCTATTGCGTTTTTTTAACAAATTTGTTAGTAGAATCGGCCCCCAGTGAGTAATCGCTCGTTGCCGTCGCATACTCGCTAATCGTTGCTCGCCAACTGTTTAAGTTACTAGCTCTCTCTCTCTCATAAATCACTGGCAGTGGGGCAGACTTTAAGTACTTCAAATGCACGTATCCAATTCATAGCGTGTCGAGTTGTCAACGACTAGTCAAAACCAGATGGCAACTGCACGAATAACATAAGCACGCACTCGCTAAAGTCTGATATTGATTACCTTTGGATTATCTATTTAGAATTTGCCTACAGGCTACAGGCAATTTAATTTATTTCGGGATATATTACCAAATAGGTTTGCGAAATTTTGATCATGTACATAATTGCAGAAATATGGTGGCTAAGCGTTATTTCAGGCAGTGTACACACTTGTTAAAAGGTTTGTCATGACAAAATAGTTATCTAATGCCAATAAGTAAAGCATAGTAAAGTAAATAGTTTATTTGCATAAAAAAATATTCCACTAAATCATCATTCTCATTCATCATAAATTTTTTTAACAAGATTTTTTTATTTTTCTTGCGTCTCCTTTCAATTTTCACTGTTTCTGCTGGCGATGACGTTGAAGTAAGGTTTTCGAATAGACATAGTGGTAGATAGGACGTCTTGTGGTCTAGAGCCTACGACCAGTAACTAACTTCTACTGGCTGATGATAATGATGATTATAAAACTGTTTGGTATAAAATTGCACGCCGTCTTTATTTTCATTAAAGACATTTTAATAGTCTGGCTAAGGGAAAACTTCTCCAACAATTCCGAACCCGATTAGCACATCTAATCCGCGTTCAAATGCTGTCTGTCAGAGTTACCAAAAACAAAATCAGAGCAATTATGACTGGTAGCGTCAAACGTGGTTTAGATGAACTTATCGCGATCAGTTTTTATGGTGATTTTCACCCAAATAGTTACACTAATATCTGCTCGCAGCCTTACATCAAATCAATGACACGTTTAAACTTAATACTGACGTTTTCAATCAGTAGCCTGCTGTAGCTTACAATTTCAACAGTGGATCGTAAATGGGTTACTTACTTAGCAGCTTATACTGGTTTTAACCATTACTAAGACATTTTGTCAAACACTTGCAATCATAACGCCTAGAATAACTAGCCTATAATAGTCCCACTGGTACGCTACTGGCCTCCTTTCGGTGAGGCTGGCCGTAATCCACCAGGGCATGTTGGTAGATGTCACATTTTTTCGAATTTTTGGTTCTAGAAAGAAAGGAAGAAAGAAAAAGTATTTATTAGACTCGCACAGGAATATCACAAACTTAACTACACAATACGAGTATGCTTAGCAAAAAATTAAAATTCAAAAATAATATAAAAAGTAAAAAAAATAAAAAACAAAATTCTGTACGAGGCCAAAAGGACCCTATCTCAGCATGATGCTGCGACATTTAAAGGTGTCGCACCGCTGGTATTCTGATAGTGCCCACTGTGATGTCACGGACAGATACAGAAATAAAATAATATTCTAGGACATGTCGGTTTCCTCAAGATGATTTCCTTCACAGTTTTGGGAGCAGTAGTGATGAAATAATTTACACAAAGTAAGGCAACTGGGGGAACACGGATGGGTTTTAGTCTGACACGCCTTCCTGGTCCACCCAGAGTGGAATAAGTTATTTGATGATTTCACACACTCTAAAAAAAAAAATGCGCCTGTCTAGGTCTGAACTAACGACTTACTACCAAAATTCTACACACCTGAACCCACCCCCCCCTCCCCCCCCTGACACCTGGTGTTTTCTGATATGTCGCCGAATGTTAGTCGACATTTAAGTATTTATTTATTTATTTTCTCACCACAATAAACATTGCAAACATTATTACACTTACGGTACATAATATGGTTTGGTTTACTGTGGGAAACTGGTGCCTAAGCTAGGCTTTAAGGGCCTGTATTTCAGGTCACCAGGTCTCCACCCTCTAGCAGTTAGATACATTTCAAAATAATAACAAAAAATAAAAATAAAAGTGCTTTAACAATTTTGAATTCGGAGATGGTATAAATAGCTTTTAGAGTCAATATGTAGCTCAAAGAAGAAGAAAAAATTGTATAAAATAAAAATAAAAAATAATTCACTCGGATATAATAAAATCATGGCCGGTTTTTTTCGCGCACTAGATCTTGTATGCACTGCTTAGCGCCGAGATTTGAAAATCGAACACTATGTTTATTCGACGCGCTGAGATTCACTCGCGCTGCTCTGTTGGACTCTCAATGCTCGGTTTCACACCGAGGGTTGCAAATCCAGTGCACGAATAATCCCGTCGCGATTTTATTAAGTCCGTGTCTTGCTGCCAATCAGTTCTATTACTTGCCGCGAATACGAAAACCGCGAATACGTATTATAATAATCCTGCTTAGCACGGTTCTTAGAACTTGACAAAACATCGAGATTCTTTTATTATTTTTAAGTTAAACGTGAATGTATTATACACCAACCCTCTTACTAATAAACACGGAATAAAGTTTTACCAGGAATAGCAAATGAATAACCATATATTTTCATAGGATTAAAATTGGAATAACTTTATTCTGTGTTAATTAGTAAGAGGGATAAAATTTACGTAATAATATCTCTAAATGATGTTGAAAACCGCATTAAAATACGTTGCGGAATTTAGAAGAATAACGCGACCACACAAACAGACACGGAAAGTAACTTAATAATAATTGTTTATGCATAGATAGTTTATTGTCATGATTTTAATTGAGTGGCAGAAATTATCACTTAAAAGTTTTGATCTCATGATCAAAACATTTTCACGACGTGATGCAAAACTGCTCAGCTAGGATAGAATAGATCAACTTTACTTCGCCCTTTACTATAAATAAAATTATTTTCGATAAATAATTTTAAATGGTTTCCTCTGATGATTTGCTAGAAGTAAATATCGTCTCTCGATAAGCAGTATTTTGAACTGCACTGCAAAAAAAATCATCAAATCTTACCATAGCAACATATCCACAAAGAAAACGATTCTGCAAGAATTCACTGCAAAACCTTTCACAGAATAAGACAACGAATACAAAGATTATTCCCAGACACGTCACTAGATTAATTTATGCATTGTCAAGCACACGTTGACTATCAGACACTCGGCAAGATCTCCTCTTTGTCAGTTTTCTCATTCCACCAGATTATATCCCCGGGTTTCATAATACGGAGTATTATTGCGATGTTTTCATGAAATAAGGCCTGAAATAATCTAGGCAAACAATACGGGAGCCGAGGTAATATCCTACATCATTTATAACACGGGTTCTGCCGCTGTGAGGGAACGAAGCAATTTATTCCGCGATTACAGTTCTCCGGTTTGTTGAAATGTCAGTTTTTAAGGTCGTTACTACCTAATGTTAGGATAGGGATTACGGTTTGTTTCTTATTCGATTGGATTTTTAATTTGTGTTACCGTTAGTCTGTTTTTGTTTACGTTTTTTTTTTATTTTTGCTTGTATATAGTTCTCATTGATTTGTTAGTATATTGGCCTGTGCTAGCTGGCATATAAAATGCTATGGAAAAAGAAGATAGACGCCCTAGAAATGTGGTGCTGGAGAAGAATGCTTGGCATAACCTGGACACAGTTTCGAACCAACGTCGCAATCCTCCAAGAGCTTCGTGTCAAACAGCGTCTTTCTTCCATCGTCCAATGTCGTATTCTCACTTTCTTTGGACATATCTAGAAGACACATCTGTGGAACGACTTGTAGTACAGGGCAAGGTTGAAGGTACAAGAGCACGCGGCAGGTCTCCAGTGCGGTGGACCGACCAAGTCAAAACTGCCCTCAATGGTCCACTCCACGAATGTTCAAGAAAAGCCTCAGTACGGGAGGAATGGCGACGGATTGTGAAGCTTGCCACCACCCCTGATCTGACGACCACGACCACTCTGCCAAGAGTGTGACGACGAAGAAGAAGAAGCTGGCATATGGCAAATAATTTAATTTAATGTTTTGTGTTTCGTAATGTTAATTACATACTATGTATCGAATCAAATTCTTCCAACCGAGCAGACAGCCGTGCTGTTGGGGAGTTTGTTGCGTCACTTCTTCTCAGCCAAGCTGGGCCAGTTGTGTTTCCGAATCAAAAATCGTACGAACTTACGTCACGTTTGTGTCACGCGTTCATGTACCTACGTTACTAATGCAAAAATCACATACCATAGTCTGTGATCTCTGCATTAAATGATAAATGATTTTATTTCTATAAGTAGTTTTGTACAAACACTTTTACACCTCAATCATACTCAGAGGTCACAGTCTCTATAAAAGTCAAGACATAATTTTGGTAAAATCTTAAGAAGACCATGTAGATTGGTGTCTAAAATAGTATTATGAGGTAAAAACTACACAGATCAAGTGGACTTGTCCAGTCAGTGCACGCATTTGGCAGTCTTAATTCGAATTCTACAAATAGGATAGCAAGAATAATCTTTATGCGATTCATAAAATGTACCGATATCTCACATAAGCATTTTCTCTTCCAAAATAACTTGAAAAATAGAGCATAATACCCTATATTTCTTCATCTTGCTGTTAAATGGACCATGTTATGGATCAATCATAGTAAAGTAGCTCCTTGAGGGAAAATACAAGATGGCCGCCAAAGGAATAGAGATAATATTATTGTAGGTATTCTAACTTCAATGCTCTAGTTTATCTAAACTCCTTAAAACTTATACATAAAGGGTATGTTTTTACCAGTGTGCAAACTGTTACCATGAATTCAGTATATCATTCTAGACCTACCAGCGCAGAAATTATTCGTCGGTTATACAAAAAAAAATCAGATGTTCCATACATTTTGACCGCGGGAAGAGCACTTTTCTATGAAACAGAAAATTTTTTTGTATAACCGACGAAAAATTTCTGCACTAGGGGGACTAGAATGATACGCTGAATTCATGGTTACAGTTTGCGCACTGGTTAAAATTTAATCCTGTATACCCATTTATTTTTATCAGTTTGATTTACTTATGGATTTATTGAAAGAATCTTACGTAATTTATACATAATACCAATTACCGTGTTATCACCATTTAATACTGTAAAATAATGACAGTTGTTATTTGAATAATCGAAGAATTCAAGTCAGTAGTCGATTTGGTAAAAAAAATATTTTTCCTGACTATACAAACCCTCAAAATGTGTGAATATTATGTAAATACAAGTTTTTACTCATGATTCCTTCCTGTGATTGAAAACTAAACAATTTTCGAATGAATATACGTCAAACGTAATCAACATCTGCCTACCTATCTTTAATGTAACCAGAAAACGGGATTTTTTTGTCTACCCCGTACCGGAATCATTTCAAAAGATAGCCTTAGAAACGCACAGGAGCGGGACACCTTGGAAGGACATTTTGGTGAAGTTCTTCAGAAAGGCAAAGTGTATAGTACTCGCAAAGATGTAAGAACGTAAACGAAACAAAAGCAGGTGGACAGGTGGGCATTGTAGCAGGTGGTGTTCTGTTGTCTGTGCCTCCTTGGAAAGAAGTCGTGAATTTATATGTAGTATTTATATATACACGAGTGGGTTTTGTCAGTACAAGTCTGATATGCCCTCCTGCTCCAGCCAGAGCGAGAGAAGTTATTTGATGATACCCCACCCACAAAAAAAAGGTGGGCATTGTAGCAGGTGGTGTTCTGTTGTCTGTGCCTCCTTGGAAAGAAGTCGTGAGTTTATGTAATCGCGTCTTCCTTACAGTAAAAGCTCTAAACACAAACCACTAAACTGAAAGAACTCTCTGTACGAGTTAAAATTTCATTGGCCTAGATTATTTGAAAGATAAACGAATGAAAACGTTTAAGACTCGACACAACTTTTAACAACAGACCTTTAAAATTAAATTAGTTCTTAGGATCGTTAATCAACGTTATTGTTGCTTTTGTTTAGTGACAATTATTAGAATTTAGCACCAGTTAATGGCTTTTATTTCTATAACAATGTACTGTTATAATAATATTTGAAACTTTAGAATTTCGGCTGTCAAGGGTATCTTTTTCAGTCATTTTTGCAGTTGAACTGAATCAAAGATACGATTTTTTTTAACCCTTTAACCTGAGACCTATTTAAAGCAGATAACTGTGCTTCCACGGTATCTCTTTCTCAAAGGAGTCTTATCCCAAATCTGCTACTACCCAAGACAAGATTAATACAAAAAAAAAACAGTGAAACTCGGAGAGTGCCGATAGAAGTGAAAACTTGAAAAATTACGTATGTATTTTGAATCGTCAGGAAATGTTTTTTGAATCGTCAGATTAAACAACGTTCAACGTACTTTCAACATTGTTCGTTCGTACGTTCGTGTTATCAGTTGTCACGAGTTCAATGGTTTTTTCCCATCTCAAAAAATGCCCAACGTGCCTAAAGAAGTTTTCACTTCAAAAATGGGACATTTAGCACTACATGGAATTTTAAAACGAATGCCAATAGATCAATTAGGTCAGCCAATCAAAATTCACAGCTGGGCAGTGTTAAACATACGCTTGTCCAAAGTTACGCCACAACGATGCTCCGCATCTCACATCCAGTTGATCTCAGCTGCCATTTAAAGTTAAGCGCACGCAACTCTCGCGTAGGGCCGCAGCGCATCGTATTGCAATACAAAAAAATGGGGTGAGGCCCTCTTAAATTGTGCAATTTTGTGATATGATGAGAAAAGTTGTGGCCCAGTGACAATGGCTGTAATATACGAGATATTATGGGCCGTAGGTTCGAACCCAAGACAGGCGTTTTACTTTGTGTAAATAATTTCATCACCGCTGCTCTCAAAACGGTAAAGGAACACATCGTGAGAAAACAATGTTCTAGAACCAAAATTTCGAAAACTGAGACTTTTAAACCGCACTGCACCCGTGGTAGATTACAGCCCACTCCTGCTCAGCGAGAGGAGGCCTGTGTCCCAGTAGTGGGAACATCATAGATGATGATTAATAGAATTTTTGCCGCCCTTAAATGAGGCAGCTTTAAAGTCTTCAGTGCATCTCGCTGCTTAGCTGCTTTATTTTTGAAATAACTCTTATATATGACATAATCAATAAGTCATCTTTCTCAACCACACCCACGGAAGTGATAATTTATTAAGAAGCTATTTATCTAAGCCCACACGAGATTAGAAATCATTTATCAGCTTAATGAGTCGCCTTAATTAATATAAGGAATCATTTATTCTTAAAATTAATGGTCTTCTAGGCTCATGTATCTATCGCCTTGATGTCTTTGGCCCAAAGCATTGTATTATTTTAAATAGCTCAAAATCCGTGGAAACTTTTTGAGAAGAGATTCGTTCTTCAGGTTGATTTGGCAGTTTCCGTTGTTTTCATCAGTCACCTAATGTTAAAAATTAAGAAATTGTTAAGAAGTATGCTTCCTTCGCATGGCCCATAATAATTCTGAAACAAAATGATTAAGTTAGTGACAAAAGTTTAGCATCAACGGCTAATAGCGGCGCTTGTTCAGAATAATAGTCGCACGGGTAGATCTATCAGCATACTTGCCGCGGTTGGGTGGATGGGTGATTATTTGAACTAACCGAGACCCCTCCGTCTCGGGAAACATGTTAAAATGTTGGTCCCAGTTGACATTCGTGGATCTTAGACAGTCGTTACGGGTTGTCAGAAGACCGAAAGTCTGACAACCAGTCTTACCAAACTTAATTTTGTATTACTCAGTTACTGGGTTGTGGAGGTCAGATAGGCAGTCGCTTCGTGTATAAACCTGGTATTCAGGCGATGAATGACAAAAGATTTGCACTTTGTGAAGTGTTTGGTAAAAACCACATGGAGCTGAGGGTTCATTCAACCACCCTCTAGGTGTCGTGGAAATAAGAACATGGCATGCATGCACTGGAAAGCAATAAACATAGGTGATGTATGGCAATTATGTAAATTGCCACTTTGACAATTCAGTGTAGATACCGGCATTTAAGAATAGGCCTAAACGGTAGATCATTACACACCCAAGCATGTAAAAAAACCTATTATATATTCTACGCAACATCAAAGCAATTCATTAACCAAGTGAAGCGAATTTAAAAATGATTAGAATAAGTAATACATACTTAAAGTCGCGCCTTTTTCCCGATTAGAATAATAAACGTCAAATACATAGTTGCTAAGTCGCAAAGGGCTTTAAACCGAAAGCAATAAACTAGCGATGATCCGGAAACAATAAAACGATAACATACGTGAAGCTATTGGCAATTGTCGCGTAACGTTATAAAGTAACGGTTAATATGACACTTCAGTTAATTTGTTACAATGGTTAGAGGTTATTTCTCGTTATGTGTCGTGCATTTGATGAAGAGCTTAATAGCTACCACGTAATAATATGCTCATGCGAAAAGATCAACAGAAGTGGAGGTGTAATTTTTTTATTACTTAATGGGTCTGCTCTTGATCTCGATCACGCCTGATGACAAGCGATTGATGATGCCTATGATGGATCGAACGTGCCCAGAAGACCCTGCAAGTAATGCGCGATTAAATGGGGAGGTCAAACAAGAGAGTCGTAGAATGGAGGTAGGTACCATTCTACGACACTCTGGTTTTACTTCCCATTTCATTCATCATCATCAGCACCATCATCATTTCAGCTGAAAGACGGCCACTGCTGGAAAAAGGCTTCCCTCAAGGAGAGAGGGGATTTGCCATAATTGCCATGTTTGGCAGGCGGTTTGGCGATCACAGCTTGGTGGTAAAATGCATAGAGAACGCTGTTACCTATTCTCTGGTAAGTTTCTTAGGCGCCTTTTACGACACCCACGGAAACAGAAGTGATGGTGCTATTCTTTACGCCCAGCACCACACGGAACCCCGGCACCACACGGAACCCCGACACCACATGGAATAATAACCCGTTATAATAAGGGTCGGCAAAAGAAGACGAGGAAGACAACAGATGAAATAAAATTAAAAGCAGGACCAGAAGAAGATTCGAGAAAAGGGTTGCTCAAGATAGGCCACAATCAAAATCGTTGGAGGTGGCCTTTGCCAATAGTCAGGCGGAATCATGAGACATGTTATAATTTCCTTTTGTACCTACTGGTACCTTTTGCAAGTTCCAAAAAGTTTGAACAAAAAAATAAGTCTAATTGAAAGACTGAAAGACTCTAAATAACTTTTTATTGAGGTCCCAATCCGTTCCAAACTATATATTGTACAAGAACGAGTACCTTCAACCAAAGTCGATTTGAAAGATGTTGACAGCAAACATGCGTAGCTTTATGAGTAGTTCTCAGAAAGAAATATATGCCCAGCATTTATACAGGTAGGCTTATTCACGTTCAAATCTCAAGGAATAACCGTAAATTTAATATTTATAGCCTGTTACCTACAATTTCTATGTAATAGCTATGCAAAATACATATCAAACAGCACAATACGTAGCGTCATTGCGATGAAACGGCGCTTAATAAGCACAGTCCACAGTATAAATTTTACGAGCAGAATTAATCCGTTGGCACGAACGAACGTCCGTCAGTAATTGTGTCAACCATTCGTTTCTCATGATAATAAATTAATTTCGTCATCTGAACAGATTCTGGGAATTCAGTTTTCGGTTCATATTTTTGGCTACTGTTATCTGGACAATAAGCTCTGTAATTAAAAAGACTATTGGCAATATTGTAGATATTGAAATGCTATGAATTTTCGTAAAAGCTCTTTCAATGAGTAACTACGATTAAAAGAAGTAGTCTTTCTTTCAATCGTAGGTACTGATGAGGAAAAAAAAATTGATGAGATTCCCCACTCTGCGTCTGGTGACTGGGGCCATCACGGGACACTGCCCGCTAAACAAACACTTCTACACAATAGGCATACGGACAGCCCCCTGTGCAGGACCTGCATGGAGGGTGAGGAAACCGTTGCACATGTGCTTTTCTAATGCACAGGCGTAGCCCAGTTTAGAACAGAAACCCTCGGGTTACCCAAATCTTACACGCATGTTCGCAACAAGGAGGGAGGTGGGCTGGCTGGAATAACAACCGACGGCCGCCATGGCTCAAGCACAATGGTCCACTTAAAGGACTGAGCGCGGTAACCAAACCAAATAACATATAACATTGGTATTTTTATGTTCTGTGGCCTGTGTCCTAGCGTCTCAGTGTTGATTGATTCCCCACTCTGTTATACTATCCTACGATGTTTGGATATTTAAAACCTATGACAACTTAGCATAACATAATCAGCCGATAATGTTCCCGTTGCTGGGAAACAGGCCTCCTCTCGCGGGCCCAGTGCGGCTTAGTAGATGTCACATGTCTTTGAATTTTTGGTTCTAGTACATGCCGGTTTCCTCACGATGTTTTCCTTCACCGTTTTTGAGAGTAGTGATGATGAAATAATTTACACAAAGTAAAGAGTCTATTGAAGTCCAAAACTAAAATCAATAACCACTTACTAAACAGTTAGAAGGCGTATTCCGTTATTATATATTGCTTATGCATCCTTGCTAAATGTACTGTCAAACAATGAGATGTATCTACATCACAATACAATACATCGTGTTCAGTAACCAGGCTACCTCGTAACTTGCTTCCAACTCAATGGGTCACTAACTGACTTGTCACACATGCAACTTCGAAAGCTTACGCAGTATTTACAGTAACAATACAATTCGTCACATACGCGTAACCGTTTTCACCACAACATGCACTTTTAACAAAAGCTTGTTCTGAATCAGCTATAAAATCAACAAAGAAGGCATCGGACACGAAATCATTACTTTATTTGCGTAGTTACAACACAATTCGCGTTGACAGTCGACTGTGAAAGCGTAATAAGTGCGGAATTGTCAGTTATTCTCTTCAGACGGTGCTGCTACATTGTCAGCGTTAACTCGGATATCATGGTGTCAATTTGGGTGACATCAGCTGAATATGAAGTGTAGAGAATTCGTTTTATTCAAGTTTACGGGCTTTTTCAGTTTTATATTCATAATTCAAGAGCTGGTTTTCGTTCCTATTAATTCCTAATAATTTTTACTATCCGATAGGGTTATAATTATCATTTTCACTTAAAGGTCTTCTTCTTTTTGTTCCCTGTTAGCTTCTAATTATAGAGAATATCGATATTCGCCCATGTTTTAATAATTTTCGGCAGATTATATTGCGCCGATATATTTTTTTTAAACTTTGCCCCACACTAGGAATTTATCCTGTATTGTGGGTGCGTTTGCAAACATTTAAACTCACGTACACAAACAGCCAGATCCGGAACAATTACTTGTAGGTCATACAAATATTTGTTCCGTGCGGGAATCGATATAATTTATGCCAATCTGAAAAAAACGTTCTACATGTTCCCAGCTGTTGGTAAAATTGTTTGACACCTCAAAAATCCTCATGCTTATCTTTCACCTGACGTAGGTATATTGAGTTCTCCAACTACCTTACATCAGAGTTCCAGACTGTGCTTTTACACTATCCAGTCCCTCGGCAGATATTGACATATCACTTTTCGTATCTACCAAGAGATTAATATCCTCACTTCTAATATCCTATTAATAAATCAGCCAAACCACTATATTTGTTCCCTTTAATCCTAGATTAGTAGAAACACACTGCACATTAGTTATGTCCTCGTAATTACAATAATAAATGTGCTGGCAACTAACGTCGTGGCATTTAATAACGTGATCTTAAAACAGGGTACATGAGTGCCTATTTATTTAGTAATTAAGTCTATATTTCCAGTCTGGGCTGGGTTGAACTGTCTGTGATAGCTGTTAATAGAAACCCATATTTCTTGTTATGTGCTGCTCTGGGAGAGGTACTCATGGCTTTTTCTGAAGTGCCGCTACATGGTTATAATATCCGAACGGGTCGGTCGATCAGGCTAAGCTTCGCCTGCCGTGGTCGGTACGTGGATGGGTGACCATTATCAACAAGACAGACATGTGACATCTACCAACCCGCACTGGGCATGTGTGTTAGATTACGTTCCACTCCCTCTCACTGAGAGGATGCCTGTCTGCCAGCAGTGGAAAAAATGTAGGCTTAGAACAATAAAATTGGTGAATTTCGATCAATTTTCCACTACAGGGATGAGCTTGTTGTTGATTGTAATACTGTTTCTGTAGTCCAAAATAACACGATATTCTGGTTAAACTGAAAGCAAAAAATCAACTTTCCATGTTAAACATTTTATTCTCTGCAGCTTATTGTAATTGTGTTAAACGGATTATCGATAACGCCACATTCAATTTGAATGTTCGCTTGGCGTGAAATCCCTTCGCTGTCATTATTTTCGTTTGATCATGGGTTTACTATTACGAGTAAACTAGCATGTGTATTGTCGGATTCTTTCTGTTATTGTGGTGTGTACTTATATTAATGGATGACTTTTTGATACTAAACAGAGTCATCTGACTTCGGCAATCCTTTGGGAAATCAGAGTAACGTACCCGTATGTTAGCACTGTTAACAGTGTTTGTATCGATATCGTCCGTCTTCGTCAACAATGCCATTCAATCTTCAATTAAATCTCCAGCTGATAAAAACCGTCATGTGAATAAACCAGTTTCTTCAGGAAAAGTGGAATAACTCCTTTCATTCGTTTTGAATCAGAAACTCACAAGAAATTCGATTGAACTACTAATAGTGTAGTTTCTCTACAGTCACTCACCTCTTTAGAAGCAAAAATGAGAAGATCTCCTTGTAAACGCATCGCAAATAAATTAATAGCTTACAAAGTTGGGTGTTGTGTAAAATCGGGCAACGACTATGTGCCGACGATGCGGTCACAGTGGGTGCCATAAAGCTACGCTTCCTTAGCACGAGCCACCGACTAGCCAAATTAAGATGGCCCGTAATTAGTAGCAATATGAACCTTGCTCGGGAGGTATAGAGGAGATTTTGCTTTGGAGGGAGGCCGAAATTTTCTGGGAGGAATACCATGTAGTGTTTGGTAACAGCGTGCGAAATAAACTACGATAACACTAAGGTATGTGGTCTTTGGTGTTAAATTTCCTCTTGTTTGTTCACAGTATGAGGCTGCATTGGACATGGATTGTGTCAGCACAATGGATTGGTTTCCGATACCGAGCCTCGTAGATTCAGATCAGACTCAATTTTCTTCGGTTTATCTTAATTGTTTTAAGAATTGTCGCCAATTGTGTACAGCATTGATTAATCAATTTATGGATGCGGTTATTACTGTGTAAAATATTTGTCTGGGAATTTTAAATAGGTACGGGTCGTAATGTGAGAGTTTATAGCAGTAATCCCCACAAACATGTTGAGATTATTGAACATAACTTGTACAATAAACTCAAACATTATTTTTAATCTGTGAAACCAAATTACGATTTATTACATCATCACAGCAAGTCTAGTACAATAAAAAGAATTAATCATAAAAAAATATACTAGATAGGAAATATTTTTTGTCGAATGCAGGGGTGCAACCTTTTTTGCGGTCGACTTTTTACGCAAGATAAAATTGGTTCAAACGTGTTCTATATTTTGTTTTCATTACAAGACCCGGTGGTCTCGTTCTCGGTAGGTTGAGGCTGATTTTCAAATTTCCAGAAAAAATATAGGTGCCTCTACCTATCTTAATGAAATTACATCACCTGCTTCTAGTACAGAATTGGAAGGTGTTTAATCCTTTTTTTTCCTTTGCGAATATAGTGAGAATGGTTTTTCATAGAACGTAGTAATAAGCATTTTAAAATAGAATAGAATACTCTATTATCACGTCAGTTTTCAGTAGACTTTTTCAACACAACAATTTGTCTGTATTAAAAAATGAAACAGGCGTATTTATTTATAGATAAAAAATATTCCAGAAAACGAATTGGTTTTTACTTCATACAAAACAAAGGTAAATACAATCCTATTTACACTCGCACACGAACGTGAAACAAGGGTGAACAGTAACAAAGAAAGACAAGTACATTACTTTCCATCATCATCGGGTTAAAAGAAAGAAATATCTCATAAAGCTCGAATCATCCACCAGCTGTTGTTTGATAAAACGACGTGTTACGTAAAAGTGACGCGAAATTGCGTTGTTTCGCACAAGGAACTTGTGTATGTACTACGAGTTTCGCACTCGTACATATGTTATCGCGAGTGATGTGGCTTGGTGCAAAACATAAGCAAGAACGAGCTTTGATGAGAGACTGAAGTGATTGGCAAATCAAGATCAATGGAATGAATAGATCAAGGACCAACCGACTGGTGACAGTATTGGATAGTCCCACTATCCAATAATTTACAAGTTTCCTTCTAACTTTTTATTTAACAATGTGATAATTTGGAAACTCTTGACGAATAGGTATGTCGTATTGTCAGTTATATTAAATACAGAACTACATACAGCTTTCAAAAATTTCTTGGTCAAGTAGAGTAATGTCAATCAATATGTACTTTTTAATGCAATGATGAGACCAGAGATTACCGTATTGATTTACCAGTACTACAACAATTATGGATTGTAATAGCCATTAAAACAAAAAATGCGAGGTAGTTGAAAAAAAGATCGAAGAAAAGAAAATGTCAATCGTCTATGGGAAAAGTAAAAGATATCGTAATCATTATTTAAACCGAAAGATATCCACCGCTAGAAATCAGCCCCCAATCACGGTCACTTCGACCGATTCCGTATTTCCCGCATACAGCGGATTCCTGCGGACTTCACATGGTCATTGATTCACCTTGTTCCCCTCTACGTCTTATGGTAAGCGGTCACCACTCTAGATCCTTTCGGCCGCATCGGCTATCTGTTCAGCAAGCAATGTGCCTTACCCACTGCTACTTATGTTTGGCAAATCTTTGGGTTATGTCGGTTACCTTGCTTCTACCGTGGATATTTTCAAAAGATAAAGATCTTTTCTTTTGACTTGCACCTTGACACCGTCTTACGCGCTGTTTCCATTACACTGCGACATGCCACTTCAGATGCGTCTTTATAATAAAAATAAAATGTCGCGGATGTGACAATTTGTTGGCGCTTCCTGACGAAATGTCTAACTCTCACGTTGTACCTAACAACTCAGTTTACCAACAGAGAAACTTTTATTTGACTTTGGTGCTCAAGTTGTTACGACAGTTTTCAAATTGAAAGGAATTGAATTCGTGACGTGTAAGTCCTGGGGAAGCCAGTATTGACTGACTTTATCCAGGAATAACTAAAAAATGTACGTCAGAGAAATTAAATGAATTTCTTTCGGTCTTCGACATGGTTGATAAATTCCAGGAGTCAAAGAGAGTCGATTGCTATGTCGTGTGTAATTGGAATTTTACTGTATAAAATGACTTGACAGAGCAAAAACTCGTAGTTGATCAAATTACAATCATTCAACTACCTTGAAACGTAGATATAGACCTTAGTAAAGACCGATTTGCAAAACCAGACAAAAGAAGAATTAATTGTTAAATGCTGAATTGAATCTGTCCTGATCTACATAACAGTATTATAATCAAGCCGAGTACATTTAGTAAATCCATAACAATACCCTAAATTTTGAAGGATCCTACGAACAAAAATCAAATTCATCGTAATTGAAACATGAAGAAGATTAAATCCGGAATCATTGGTTTTGATTTAACATAGGAACATTTCATTGAGTTATTTGAAGGGAAAGGTCGGTGCAAAAATGAAAAGAGACATGCTCCAGTGGTGCGGATATTATGTGGATAGAATGTCGAAGGAAATTATGACGGAAACGGTATTTTAAGAGCGAGAGTAGAAACGGAGAAAGGAAACTCAATAAAGCATGCTTAAGTTATTGTTGATCGACGCAATATAGTGAAGATTGGTTAAGAAGTATCAATATATCCAATTGTTCATAGATATTTTAATGGAAGTCGGAATTTTGGGTAGAACGGAACATCAGAAAGGCCATTTCTCGTACTTAAAAAACGCTCAAAATCAAGTCACAATTTTTTATGTCAGCAACAATCAATGTCAAAAACTAGTCCAAAATGTAGGTAAATCAGAGGTTCTTGTACAAATTGGGATTATGATTAGAATTCAAACGTTCTTGAAAATACGGGATTTGCCCCTCAGAATAAAACTTAGCTATGTTAATAAAATCTGCCAAGCGGGGTAATTGCGGAACACATTAACAGAAGAAATGGCTGTATTTTGAAAGTTCCACAACTGTGTTGAGCAGATTTTTTTTTACATAATAATATGACGCAATAGATTATCAATAACCTTCAAAATTATTCAGATTCTGATGAATAATGCGTTATGCAATTAGGGTTTTTCGTTGTTGTGTTGTGTATGTTTTCGTTAAATATTTTTACTTTTGCTATCTTCCAGAACCTACGAAATAACATTTACACAATATTGTTAAATATTTAGAAACGTTTCTTGTACAGACTGTGCTTATGCGTTGGGCATAAAATTCTGCAAATGACGGTAGCAATAAGACTATCTTTTATTATCTTATTTATATGCACTTACGTTGAAATGTGGTAGGGTCACGAAAGTTTAAGGTCGCGCAATTTATTTCACGGTCTTATAGTGAATTCTTTGCTATTTTAACATATTGTCATGAAGAATAGCCAACTCAACTGCCCACCAAAATGTTCTTATATCTCAATATTTTTTTGAAGTGGATATAAATATTGTTTCTACGTTAGTGGTCAATTTCATCGATTTTTTTTTATTGAAGGTGAAGTCTAGTACATATTCATGTAACCATCATCATTGACTATCTTTATACCTATCTCTTTTCACTTAAATTTAAGTAACATAAATGCAAGTTTGAGTAAAAACAAATATTTGTAAAAGCTTTCTTTCATCGCTGACCCTCAAAGCATTTTTGAGATTTTATGTAAACTTACATTCAAAAACAATGGGTTGTCTTATCACAGTAACACTAACAGCTCATAATCACTGTCTTAAACAAACAAAGCCATCATAAGACTAAAAACGAAAATCTTTTACGTGCGATATAACATAAGGGCAGGCGCACATCTGGCAAGCCACTGAACAGAGTATAATATCTACAAACTTTTCAACAGGGTAATGGGCATGCTCGCGTGCTTGCTCAAGCCGTCCCTTTACTGCGCGCTACTTTTTGCTTTTATGCTCTCGGAGACTAGTAAATCCACGAGTAAATACATTATAATTTATACGCTCCAAAATTCCATACATGCTTATATGTATAGTAAAAAATTATATGTCCTGAGCCTTGCCATATATGCGCCAGCCTTAAAAGTGTTAGATAATAGTATTTATTCAAACAAACGTTTGCTTTAAGTGCAGTAAAAGAAACTTATCTCGAGATAAAGGTATCAGTAAATAAAACATGGCATAAAGCGTGATAGTCGACACTCCACGACTTGAGTGCTTCTTGATTGAGCTTCCATGTAGGATAAAGAACGTAAATAGTTCCTGGATTATAAATAGATGATTATCTGAAGTAGACAAACTATTTTAGAAAATAGTTTTTGTTGTTACAGTTCTTTTAGAAGTGAAAGAAAACAATAGTTATACATATTATAGAAGCTATGAACTTGATATAGATCGATGAGGGGAGATATAATGTAGCTAGACAAGGCTATGGCTAGGGACCAGAGGGACAATTGCGTATAACACTAGCAGTACGAAGGGCTATTTCATTTTGCCAGTTCACCAACAGATAAATCTATAAGTCTTATAAAATAAATACTGAAAAAGATACCTAACTTTCAATTGTACATTCAATTGAAAGTTAGGTATCTTTTTCAGTATTTCCTCCTTTGCTTGGAAAGCTTGATTAAATTCTGGTTAGGGACGGAGATAAACAAGCAAAGTTTTATTTTATAAAAAAAAAAACAAAATGAGTCAACAAAGTCTGAAAGTATTGTCTCACAGTGTTGTTTTATTTTTGTAGGAAATAAAAAAGGATGGAAATATACAAATAACGGTTTCAGAGCAACAGCAGAGTTCTTTTTGTGTTATGGTTTTAAAACGATGGTATTGTTGCATTTAAAAATAATAATAGCAATAAACAAAGAACTTACAATAACAACCAGGAAGAAAAGCGTTGTTAAAAATAAAATAACCTGTCATTTTGCCAACTTTCTTGTGTTTTACTTCTAAAACAGAATACTTTGCTTGATTCAGATTAAACATGCTCTATTAATTATAAGTATGATATTATAAGCAAGGCAAAGATCTCTTCTCATACAGAGAAGGCATTTTTCACCATGCTTGCTCCTAGCTTGATTTCTGAATTTTCTCTTTTTCTCACGATAGTTTCCTTCACCGATGCCAGTGACGTCCAAGATAAATTTAGAAAGTACATATATAACATAATTAACCTATAATGTTTCCACTCCTCGGATCCACGCCTCCTGGACCCAGGTCTGTGAGAGGGGGTGAGTCGTCACCACGCGGGCCAACCAGTTGAAAAAGTTACATTTATTTATAAGTATTTGCCCAGAGGAGGAACAAAGCACATTTTTCATCGAATATAATAATGGTTATGTTGTACCAATAGACCGTCCGTATGTCAGAAGCGTAATTCTCGGTTTACGCTGTTTTCATTATGCGCTGTTGCCAGCAAGCATTTTATTAACGTGTTTTGTTCAACTATTTTTATGTCAACGGTCATTGCACGCGAGTATATATTTTCGTAGATTATGTTTGCGGTAATACATCGTCATTTTTAATCTTATTGCTGAAATTCAAGGTTCGCGAGCCAAGATGTAATTAATATTCACCAATTAAAAGTTGAAAAAAATAATTTGAATAATTTAGTTATTTAGCTTGTTATTCATTTCTTATTTCGAGTTCTAATCTTCGATACCTATAGCTTCTAGCATGAATATGTAACTTTTTTCTTATACACACTTTACCATAAAAATATGAGTCTCTTTCGCAATGTCCACAATGACACAATCCACTACACCGATTCAAAAATACGCCAGAATACGTTTGTAACTGGCCGTCTCATCTTATGTAATTTATGCTCAGTTAGATAAACTGGATGTAATCTTAAAAGATGAGACTATTACGCTAAAATAAGTAGGTAGGTACTGTTAGGGATGATTCTCATTACACCGTGCCATGTCCGGGTCGGACCGTGTCCGGGCCGGGGCCAGAGCGGAGCCCGTCGGTGCTGCACGTTTATATTACACCGAGTTATAAGATGTGGAGGGGACGGGGCATGTCCGTGCAACAACCGTGGTGTAGACGAGCGTCGTCCGGGTCACAGAGTACTTTTTAATATGTAGGTAGTCCGGGGCCGGACGGGACACGGATCATGTACTGTGTAATATGAACTGCTTCATACAAAATGTATGTAAAGTTTCAAATCCGTGCCCTGTTCGGGCCACGGACACGGCACGGCCCGTGCACGGGCCGGTCTAATGAGAATTATCCCTTATAGCATCAGAGGGATGCTAACTGTACCCGGATAAACAAATCTTATCTCAAAATTGTATGACATTATCCTATAATAACTAGAAGAGATTGCATATTAAAACGGTGCCAGGTTAAAGCCTCTACTGTACTACCAACTAAAAATAGATAAAAAACACTCAAATGCACTTATTTTAAGTCGCCCAAAATTCGGCCCATAAACATAGCGAAAGATACAGAGCATGGCAATGCGCCAGATTGACGAATCAATAAAATGTAATTGCATCTAAAGATACCATGTATAGCGATTAATCGCTTCCGCACATCGATATTCGGTCATAAAAGTAGTTTATATTGATTCCTACATAATATTTTTAGTTGAATGGGAGAGTACTAAATAATATTGGATTATTTAGAAATCACGTTAAGCCGTTGGTTGCGGCTGTAATTTGTGGATCTTTGAAAATCGTCACGGGTAGTCAGAAGTCAGAGAGTCTGGACACCAATCTTAAGAAGGGGTATCATGCTACCCAGTAACTGGATTGTTGAGGTGTAAAATACTGGTATTCAGCTGCAACCGGTTAGACTGGAAGCCGACTCCGACATAGTTAGGAAAAGGCTAAGAAAGAAAAAGAATGAAAGGAAATACATTTATTTAGTACAGATTAAAAAGGCACACATTATATAGAAAAAATATATAAACAATTTACTAAAAGTGTCAGTATATGATATCTTATCTACCCACATACCGCAGTGTATCAAGACGAAAGTCTTTGACCAGTGCGTGTTGACAGTGATGACATAATGGAACCGAAACGTGGTCGCTCACAATGGGCCTCTTAAGAAGGCTTAAAGTCACCCAAAGGGCAATGGAGAGGGCTATGCTTGGAGTTTCCCTACGTGATCGAATCAGGAAAGAAGAGATCCGTAGGAGAACCAAGGTAACCGACATAGCCCGAAGAATTGCCAAACTGTGGCAGTGGGCAGGGCACATTGCTCGCAGAACAAATAGCCGATGGGGCCGGAAGGTTCGGAATGGCGCCCGCGTACCGGAAGATGTACATTTGGAAGGCCTCCCACAAGGTGGACCGATGACCTTGTGAGGGCTTGAGGAGTCCGCTAGATGCGGGAAGCACAGAACCGGTCAAAGTGGCGGAGTTTGGGGAAGCCCATGTCCAGCAGTGGACGTCTTTCAGCTGAAATGATGAGATGATATTTGAATTGGCCAAAGAAAATATGGATAGATTGTGGGGAGAATGATATTAAAAAGAAGGGAGTGAATTATAGCTTGATAGGAGAGAATGGAAGAAGAAAACGTGTGTTGCCGACACCAAGAAACAAGGTACAGACTAGCACATTAAGCTACCCCAAACTGTCAAAATTTCCCAATTGAACATGAACCTTATGTTTATGTTTTAAAGATGAAAATCTATCAAAGAAATTTGATAGATTGGGGTAGCTTGATGTGCTGGCGTCTGTACATCGGCAGTATCATGATGATTTGATTGTACTTAAGTCTTTCATTGTACTACGGTTGGTACTTTAACATTAAATCTTTAACAGGTGTTTCCGAAAATTGTATTTATATTAATTATCAAGTAACAATAGACCCATTATTAGGCACACAATTACAATAACAATACACATACATATAGGAAGCATTAATATTGAAAGAAACTGCAAAGGCCACCCAGAACTCTTAATCATTGCCTCGGGATCATTACAAACTATTGTCACAGAATAGAGAATTCCCGCCTTCTTTTTTTATGCATTGCAATACAAAAGGTTGAATTTACGTCTAACTACCTATATCTGGGGATCGCAGGATTTATTTATAAACAGAATTCCATTTAATTTATCACAAACCAAAGAGGGCAGCGTAATTGTTAGAAATACTAATTTACTTGGTTGTCGACTCGGTAACTCTGGCTCGAGAACTCGAGATATCTTTATCTGAGATCTTGGAAACTCGATCCTTATCGTTTATTTACTAGGAAAGTGCTTCTTAATTTCTTTATGAGATCGTTATTACACTTCTATTAATTACTTTGAATTAATCTTTCCTTCCGTTTGCTATGTTTTTGCCGCCAACTTTTTTTTTTATTAAGTTTGTGCCGATACTGTTTTGTTTTCTGAATCTTTAATGTTTATTGAAAAAATTCATACTTACCGTCATCGTCACCGACAGCTTTGTCAAATCCTAAGTTTTTCAGGCAACATGGTTTTACCTTCAAAATTTTATATCTGACTTTTCCCCTACATTCAAACTGTATAGATTGCATAAACTCGTTGCACCTACAATTCACCACACATTATTAGAATGTACATAAGCTTATCCCTTGACAATCTTAAATATTACTTGCATTGCGACAGATACCTATTTGGTTTTCCGACTTCCAAGCAAACAGCCTCGTGGATAAAGCTAGTTTATAATTCCATTACTCATCACCAAACATTTGCCGAAACACCCCAACACGAAATCACAGAGGAGCCTAATGAGTATCCCTGAAACATACGTTGATATAGGAAAGCTAATCAAAATTTCGCCCACAAAAGACGCATCAATCGACGTATTGAACGGCCAAAACTGTCCGTGACACCGTGATACGTTTCACTATGACCACGGCAATCAAAGTTGTAATTAGCAACTAGTGAAACAGCAAATTAAACGTCCTTTCATGTGACAAATTTACGTGAGCCGATCGGAGGCTGTATTTTCCGGAGATATCGGATGAACAAAATATATTTTGTTTATATTTTCCGTCGTTTTTTTTGTGTAGGTATATTTTTGTGGCTACATATTAGCAGCTGTATGGGTCAATCAAAGGTGCTCGCCATGTTTGCCGCGGTCGGTTCGTGGATGAGTGACCATCCATTACATATCGCGACGCTATTAGTCCCGTTTGTAGATCTTTCACAATCTTTATGGGTAGTCAGAAACCCAAAAGTCCAACAACCAGTCTTACCCAGTAACTGGGTTGTGGAGATCAAAAAGGAAGTCATTCAATGTAAAATACTGGTATTCAGTTGCATCCGGTTAGACTGGAAGCTGACCACGAGTTACTTGGTTAGGCTAGGCAGATTGACTGTGTATATTTTTTAAAGTTAATAGGAACGCAATTCAAAATTTGCACAGATTTTATATTTAAAAGAGTAATAAAAGGAGAAATAAGACGTATTTAAGCACTTCACTATTGTGTCAGTACAATAAAAATTATCGACTCAGAAGATGATGACATTTTTGACGTCCAAAAAGTGCTGACTACAGCCTAGTTTGTAAATGACTTTTGATTTCGATTTTTTATTTTGACCAATCTATGAAAATTATAATTTTTAACAATGTTTTGATAAACCTAGTGATGTATCTGTTATGACTACTTGTACGGACAAAGCATACGCTTGCTATTCTGGAAACCCTATAATAACTAATAACAATAGAAGTCTATTAATAACTTTGTGCTTCAACAATATAATTTTCAATTAACATCATGTTGACTGTAATCATGTTTCATTATCTACCATCACTATCAACACAAAATATAATTTGAAAGACCAGTTTTCAAAACGTAATTCAGAATTTTAGGTCCAATATAAAAATGAAATTGTCTTTTGATCCAAGTTAAATTAAACAGTTTTCCACACTGGAGGGTGTGACACTGTCCATAGAAGAGTCGTGAACGTTTGAGTTAATAGGTTCTTTGATAATATGTCACTTCTCATTATGTGGAAGTAGAATGAAAGTAAAAATGTTTTGACGCTGAATTTGGATGTTTGAATTTAGGCAACTCGGAGCGTGCTATTTTTAATCTCTACTTACAGAAGAAACAGGAGATTGGGTTCAGATTATGATGAAAAACACATATAACCATCCTAAAAAGATGAAATATATATAGAGCTCCTGAATAACATTTCTGTTCATAATGAGTGCATACATGTATTTTTAAAATCAGTCTCCAATATATAATCTTCGCTTCTTTTCACATTTTTCTTTTACATCTATTAACACATCATTATCAACATCTTGATCGCCATCTCTTTAACAAATCAGTACTAATTATGACAGTTATTAATGACGTCACGGCTTCCGTTTCATCTCCACAGACCCAAAGTAGACAACACAGCTGTAGTACATTAATAAAGGCTCAGAACTAGAGCAATATAAAACGATTTCAACCTATTTATCTGATTCCCACGACACGGGTTGATTAGACGACTTACGATGCTACGCCAGACAAAGAAAACTCAAGTACCAGTAAGGAAATTGGATTGTCAATAAAAAATGGAGTTGCCCTTACCGATCCTTAATTGATGTAAAAACTATTTCAATGGATGCAATCCAGCACATACAAGGCGACAAAAAAGTTAATAAGTTTGCTGTAATTAATATAAATTACAATGATGTAGGTATCCTCTTGATGATAGTTTTATTTAATTATTTACAGATGGCTGTTTTGGTGACTGGTGCGTGTAACTAGAATATGGACTTTTGAGAAGCACAATTTATTGTAGAAGCAAACAAGAAAAAAAAATTGAGCATTCATCATTGGCGTACCCTTTTCTCATCTATATTGGGGTCGGATTCCAGTCTAACCGGATTCAGCTGGATACCGGTATTTAACATGGACCAACTGCTTGTCTGATCTCCACAACCCAGTTTGGAGGGAGGGATTGGGTATTACGATAAGGTAAGACTGGTTGTCAGATTTTCGGATCTCTGTCGACAGCCGGGACCAACGTAGTAACTGGTTTAGAGGTACGTAGGGGTCTTGGTATGTAAAGATGGTATCCGTGGACCAACCGCGGGAATAAATGATCGACCTTTGTGGCTTTTATTACTTTACCACAAGCCCTTTATCAATTAGAGTACATACATTTCCGCCAAGGAATCACTCTATGTATTAAATGCTGTCATAGCCAGAATTCGGGCCAAAATCTTTATAATGATTGACAACAACAATTGCACATACCAAACTCTCTAACCCAAATAGCCTAAAGTCAGTTCACATGCTTCCCAAGTAGTTCCTCAGCATTCAGCACTAATAAACTACCAACTAAAACTACTAACTACATCTCTCCAACATCATGACGTCTTCAACAGTTTGGTGTCCTACAATTAGACGACAATTGACTTATAGTTTTCATCCCGGATTTCACAGCTTCATTGCTCCTAGCATTTACGGTTGTGCCAACTTGATGCAAATCGTTTTTTTTTTATGGTATATTGGTATAGGAATGCAGTGCAGCCTAGGGCTTAGCAAATTATACGTTGAGCTGAAAGATTTATAGGTTTTCAGCTCAATCATCTGTTTAATTCTGTAGAAGGAAATTAAGCTCGTTTACCCAGTTAAAAATAGCTGTCCTCAGTTTACCTATGAGTATGAAAAATTTTCTTAAACCTTTGATTTTATAAAAATGCTTTTAATACCAGTCTGTAATTTTATTGTTCTACTGCAGGTGAAATATACGTTACAGTTCTTTAAAAAATATACTATCTCATGATGATTTTTCTTCATTCACCGACTTAAAAAAAGGAGGAGGTTCTCAATTCGACTGTATTTTTTTTTAATGTTTGTTAGCTCAGAACTTTCGACTGGGTGAACTGATTTTGATAATTATTTTTTATTTGAAAGCTGGGGCTTTGTGCGTGTGGGGTAGGTACTTTAACTAAAAAAGTGAAAATAAAAACTTTTTCCAAAAAAAAGAAAACAACCAACTTCCCGAAAAACACTAAAAAGTGAAAAATAACTTTAATTTCGGAGGGCGGTGACAATTTTTTTAAATACAATCCAAAGTCACCTACTTCCGAAATTAAAGTTATTTTCCACTTTGTAGTGTTTTTCCGGAAGTCAGTTGTTTTTTTTTTTTTTTAAGATTTTTCTTTCTTCTCTTGATTTTATAAAAACGCTTGCGATTAAATATTAATCTGTAATTTTATTGTTTCACTGCAGGGCAAATGTTTGCTCATGCAAACTGACATGTACACGTTTATTGAGAAAAACCTTTTCGGTTCTTAAAAAAATATTCTATCCCATCAGTCTCTTTTTGTTTCTTATTAAGAGCTGTCCTCTTTCTCAAACAAGCTTTTTATAGCTAAGGCTGCTGCAAATTAAAGCCATTGTGGGAACCGTTTTGAAGAGGAATTTGGCGTCGGCGCTTAGATCTGGAGTCCCCTAATCTTTATAGCAAAAGTTGATTGACCTTTACATTATTTTCAGAGACATTAAGTATTTTGACTTATCTTAGAATAATTTGAAATCATTTATATAATAATACCTATTATATACCACGTCTAGCCAAATAATTATAATTAACAAAAAACACATTACGAAAACGAAAACACATAACTTATTAAATTATTAACTCAGTAATGATTCCACTGAAATATATCCTGATGTCCAGAATAAAGCTGCCCGCGGTTAGTCGGTGGTCAAAAAGCAATTTTAGATCCGAATTTCGGAAATTAGAGTTACCATTCCATTTCATAGTCTGACCCGGTGTTGGGTATTGGGTCCGAGTTCTCTGTTGCGGCTACCTATTTAACGGTTAATTGAACTCCAAACATTAATTGGTTCACAATAATTTTGTGTGTTTTAGCTGGATTACTAATTAGCGCCATGTTTTGCCGATTTATATTGCATTCGGTATCGTGTTCGCTTAATAGTCCGTTTAGGTGGTCAGTGGTTTAAATGTTTAATGAACTGTTTCGGGAAATGCCTCTGAGATACTGACTTCATACCTAGATTAGGTTGTACCGCGTTACCGCTGAGCATTGCTTGGAAACATGCTGGTCCTGCTCCATAGGACAATCTAGAGTCTATACAAAATCAAACTGGTTGCTAATTGAATTGTTCATATTTCTGACATTGATTTACACTCAGTGATTACTTTAACTCACACACTGACTCATTACTTGTTAACATTATAGGAAAATCGTATACTTACTTTTACAATGTTTGTAAATATGTAAGCACCATGTATCTATCATAAAATTAATTTATCTTTAATTGGTTCAATTTAATTCTTTTTACATATTTTGGTATAGTAATTTTATTCTGGGTGCATCATTTTCACATGTTGAGGCACACATGCACGCGCATGATGAATGGATGCATATATACATGACGTAGGTGCAGCTACATCACACATAATTATATAGTGAATGTATGTTAAATATTGTACTTAAAACATTTTAAAAGAGTAACGGTGGAGTTTCTTGCCCATTCTTCTCCATACAAAACTACATTTTGGAAGGGGCGACTAGAATCAATTCTATTTTAATGTAAATGTTGACGTTCAAAAGTGCCTTTTAAGTGCCTATTTGAAATAAATGTTTTGACTTTAACTTCGACTTTGATTACCAAGTCAGGCATAGTGTTATTGAGTTTTTCTATCTGGAATTTCTCAGTAGTAGCTTTAAGTCTGGATATTTGTACCAGGTTGATGCCAATAGGCTCGCCCTTATTACATGGGACTTAAACATAGCAATAGCTTGGGCACACCACGATTGCGGCGGTAAGTCCCCTCTTTGAGGAGTGGCTTGAGAGGCGCCACGCCACTTAAAAAAATATTTTATTGTTAAATGAGAAATAAATAACTGTGCAATTGTCTTGTAATATCCTTGTTATTGTGTAATTTCTCAGGAAATCAATAAATTCCGTTTCACATTTATCATTTTATTATCAGTATTGAAATGCAACTCAAGAGAATGTTAATTAAATATCCAGGATGATTCATTGTGCTACTAGTTTCTGTATTTATTGTATTTATATGCAACTGTCCTACTCACTTGTTTGTGTGTATTCTTTTGTTAGAAATAATATTAACAACTCTTATTAATTTTATATTACCTATATCTTTTGAAAAACACTTATCTTTTTCAGGCGCGGTAAAAAGTAAATATTTTGGTATTTGGCAATACCACGTATTGGTAACAAATAAGGTTCAAAACAGCGATGCTTTTAATGTTAGTTAAATCTAATGACCATCAAAGTATAAATATTTCTCCAGTTTAAATTAAATAAAAAAATTAATGCACAGCTCAGCGATATAGTTTATAAGTATTTTTAATAGATTGAATTCCCTGTATTAATATCTATTGCATAAAATATGATAGTTTATGCTTAATTTTTTGAGAATTATGGAAAGGAAAACAAATTACGTCTATTCATCCTGTGGTTTACGATTGTTTTATATATTTTTTTATTTTTTTATACCTACTGTATTTTATGAAATATTTTTGGATAAGTCTTTTCTTTGACCATTGGACAAAGGCACACTCAATTTTTTTCTGGCTTATAATATACCTATCAATAAGCATAACAGTGCGACAAACAAACACACACAAACAAACAAAAACAGTCCTACGTTTGGGCAGCGCCTTAAGAAATAAATAATAGTTTAAAAAACTAAAAAAAAAAATTCAATTAAAAAGCGTGGGGTGCTTGACATTAATTGATTATAAAAATACCACAAAAAGCACCATTATTTATTTTCTATTTTTTAGTTCTACTAACTACAAAAACGTGTTTTTATTATTATTTTCCTTTTTTTCTTCATTTTTCTCAATGTTTTTAAAAATTATTGAATTGTCATCGGTCCTCGATAAGTTTACAAAGTTTCAATGAAATCTGACCGTTTAAAGTGGGTCAAAATCGCGGTCTAAGGAGTCGGTTACATATAAACAAACAAACATACAAGTGAAGCTAATATAAAGCGTGTTAAAGAAAAAGAGTAGGGAATGGGGTACCTACATATGAATGAATGAATGAATGATATATTTATTTGCAAGAATAAAGGTAGCTTGGGTTTCACTATATTCGGTATTTCAGTCGTGCAAATATTATATTTTAGATCTTGGTTATACTTATAGCAGTACACATTTAGTAATTAGCAATAACATAAAAATACTAATATTATTGTAAGTATAACATCAACTTATCATGAACGCCATTGAAGTATTCTGTGCTCTAAAAGGTTTTTGCTGTTTAATGGTACTCTTTTCCGCCAAGTATTTCATACATAATCATTTCCCGATCATATCTCTAAAATTAAGTTATAAGTTTGTTATCTGGTTGTCTACATAAGCATGGTCATCACGTGACCACCGCGCCGCCTGCGCATCCAGCATAGTATTGTGCTCATTTATAATAATTAGGCAGTAGGTACCTAACCGTATGGTGATTGTATTGTATGGTGATTAATTGATGATAATATTTTCCATCACGCTTGCGAAACTTTATTGGGAAAAAATATAATATGGTACCTATAAAAAATATTGGAATCGATTCAGATATCTGAACAAACTATATTCAGCTACTTGGTTCCTGGGGTGGTCACGGCGTGCCATGTGTCCTGAACGCCGAACTGGTGGGGTCCGCAAGGGCCAGTGCCTGCCAGGGGTGCGGGTTGTTCAAAAGAGATACTGTCTCCCCTGGCACATAGGCAACTGAGGGAACATGGGTGGGTTTTAGTCAGTAAAAATCTAACACGCCCTCCTGCTCCACCCAGAACGGGAGAAGTTATTTGAACCTTTGAACCCATCCTCAAAAAAAAAAAAAAACACTCCAAAACCTTTTCGGCCCCATCGGTCATCTGTTCTGCAAGCAATGTGCACTGCCACTTAAGTTTGGCAATACTTCGGGCTATATCGGTTGCCTTGGTCCTCCAGATTATGGCAAAACCCCCCCAAAAATATCACATTATCAACCAATAATTAAAACCACCATCTTGAATAAAATTATGCAAGCGATAAACCAATATTATTTAGCCATGTGACATTTCAGTAATTAATTGAAGGTTGTCTATTAATATTAACGGTTACAGCCGAATTAGAAAATGTCGATAAATATAGGAACTGTAGGTAAACTGTCATAAGAAACGAGTTATGAGGGAAATTATGGTGCAAGTAATTTTCAAAGTAAATACAGAGTAGACGCGGGGCTTTTTAGTCAGCGGTCACAGTTTTTTTTTTAATTGTTTCAATACAATATTTTTTCATTTTATTTTTAATCAATTGATTGAACAGGCTATTTAGAAGTTGTTTATAAATAAAAACTGACCTTATCATTTTTATTAAAATATACCTATTATGAGGTCCATAGAGCTAAATAATGTTTTAATCAAGGAGATGTTTGAAACCATACAGTACCTAACTTTATTACAAAAATATGTAATTACTTTTGTGTACAAATATATTTTCGTAGAGGTACCTTTATATAAGTACCTAGTCCAAATAATTATTTTATTTAAATAACTTAACCTGCCTGCTATGTTCAAAGTTTGTTTATCAATGTGTGACCAATTTTACAACCAATAAAATGTATTTGTTCAAATAATCACATGCCTCGGTGATAAATAAACATCTTAACGAACTGTTATCGCAACATAAGAAGACCGTTAAATGGTCAAAAGCTTAATTTAATTAGAAGTTTATGTTAATTTTAGATATAAATCACAGAGAGACTAATTTACAACCTTTTTTGACACATCTACATAGGCATGTGAAATGTTCTTATCGCTACCAGTCTAAGACGATAATCGCTTTACTTATGGCCTTAAGCTGTGACGTCACAAATTACCTGATACAAACGCAAGTTAATATTAAACACCTTTCAATCCATGGAACCCGATGTTACTATCTATTAATTCCGGAAGTACAACAGGGCCGATTAAATAACGCGCTAAAGTACCGAAGATAAGATTGATTGTACCACCAAACATTATATTTATTTCTAATCGTCAATGGCCTGTATTGACAGGTAAGACCGCTTGGCTCACTAACCTACGGGTCACACATACGCTTAATATTATGCGTATGTTTTCCAATCCATTCACACTTTGACGAGTTACGTCAATATTTACTTTAAAACTTTTCTATTCGCCGGTACTCGCATATAATAAAAGAACGAAAGCGAAAAGAAACTCGAATAACAAAACACTGTATCGTTTAAAAAGATCAAGTCATGTCCCAACAAAGGGGGAAGATTAAACGGACTGCCCACTAAGTTTCAAATAATCCTTTAAAAAGAAGACAAAAGGAAACCATCATTATTCGTTACACCGACTAGAAACAATTTCAATATAAGCCTCGACAACAATGGCCGAAGCTTTTTTTTTCTCTCCGCTAGCGGAATAAATTCCGTATCAAATTTCTCCCCGGATAACCGTAACGATTTATCTGCCAGCTTATACCCAATCGAATTATTCACAAAAGAATACCCACGATACGGGAGTTTGCGAAAAAAAAAAACAATGCACTTTTTTCTTCCACTGTACATGTATACGCAACGTACGCACACTGTTAACGATAGTACGGAAATACTCTGTGTGTAACGTCCCATATTCTAGCTCATCTCGTCGGCTCGTGCCGTTTTTGGGCGAAATGGTGTCGTCTACCGTTCGAGCGAAAGTCGATTTTCGTAGTGTGTGGACGCCGCTTTGGAAGGGCGGCCGTCGCGTAAGCTACGGACCACGTGCACCTCGACTGCTTGCGCTTAGTTCTTCACGAACTGTGTGGGAGGTTAGTCCGCTACATGAATATAATGTTCCTTGAATGTCATGCGCTAAGCGTTCGCCGCGAAAAAGCGTATTCCGCTTGCGCTCAGCAGTGATGCGTGTGTGAGTGTCGTCTCTCCACGTGATTTTGACAGTCGAATCGTTCACAAAAGCCGGCTCGTTTTTATTTTCTTTTATAAACAGTGCGATGTGCGCGAACTGAAGCGATAGAGAAAGTGTTTCTGATAACAGTTTACGTGAATGAATCCTGATACATAGAGATGTTGTAAGATCAAGAGACGCCACATCAAGGATGATTATAAAATATAACTTGGCCCAATTTCCGCCGGCTATGGAGTGTTTTCGGTAAGTCGCTAATGAGATTTTTGATTGAGGATCGGTATCTTGAATTAATTTAATTTCGAAGTTGGTTGGCAAATATTTGTTTCATATTATTTTGTTTGAAATTTGAGTAAATAGGTTCAATCGAAGTTGAGTGTAAATATAGGCATTGTGAGAGAGTGATTGATGAGTACTGACGGGCCTAACGACCTGTATCGGTCATCCCTCTCGATATTGGAGGTATCAATATTCAGAGAACCCTTGTAGGGTGCCATCAAAATTCATAATATCATTATAACCTACATACGCATATATTGTGGTAAAGGGACTGAAGTTAAATTGCTTTTAGCGAAGGGATTCTAGAATGGAGTTTCAAATTCAGTTTCCAGATTAATTGTCCTGTCATGTCCTTAGGTAAGGCTCCGCATAGGTTGGCCTGCGACAAATTAAATTCATTGTTTATGTATAACGTCACCACTGCGCATGCTCGTCACTATGTCAACAAACTATGTACATATACACGGAGTGTCTATGTATGTGTGTACTTGAATATTAATAGGTCTGCGGAACTATGTTGTTATTAGATATTTCGTGAAAGTGTTAAGTTTTTGCGACGTTTGTTCTTTGTTAACTATTTTTGCTAGGCATGTGTCAGTTCTAGAAATGCCTGGTGCGTTCAACTGTGACATCATCTTTTGTTATATTAAGACAAAAGTCTTTGAACCTAATTGTTAGTTCTTGTATTTAACTGGCGTTGATTTCGTTCTTGTCTGGTATTTTATTTTATTTTCTAGCATTTTTGAACAGTGTCAACGGCCGTGACATACGAGTTGTAGGTCGTAGGTTTGATCCCAAACAGGTACTTCACTTTGTGTAAATAATTTCATCACCACTGCTCTTAAAACGGTGAAGGAAAACATCGTGAGGAAACCGGCATGTCCAAGAAACGAAAATTCGAAGAAATGTGACATCTACCAACCCGCACTGGGCCTGCGTAGTGAATTTCGGTCCTCTCACTCTGACTAAGGAGAGGCCTGTGTCCCAGCAGTGGAAATATTCATCATCATCATCATCATTTCAGCCGAAAGACGTCAACTGCTGGATGTAGGCCTCCCCCAAGCTCCGCCACTTCGACCAGTTCTGTGCGTCCCGCATCCAGCGGACTCCTGCAGCCCTCACAAGGTCCACCTTGTGGGAGGCCTTGAAAGAAGAAGAAAGAAAGAAAAAACGTTTATTTGCGGTAAACATGACGCAAAAAGATAAGGAACACAAAAAAAATAAGAAAAGGTTGAGGGAAACATGCGTCACTATCACGGCTATCACTCAGCATTATGCTGCGACCCTATGCAAGACAGAGCCCCAGCGCTGGTTTTCAGGGATAGCCGGCTTTGACGTAATGACGTCACCCGGTGCATTAAACAATAATTATGAAACTACTGGTACAGCGAACTAATAGAAAAATTATATAAATTTTATGTTAATGTGATAGAATAAGGAATATAAAAAGAAAATGGAAACCTGCCTTCCAACTTTACGTCTTGCAGTACGCGGTCGCCACTCCAGAACCTTCCGGCACCATCGGCCATCTGTTCTGCGAGCAATATGCCTTGCCCACTATACCACTTAAGTTTGGCAATTCTTCGGGCTATGTCGGTTACCTTGGTTCTCCTACAGATCCCTTCATTTCTGATTCGATCACGTAGGGAAACTCCAAGCATAGCCCTCTCCATTGCCCTTTGGGTGACTTTAAGCCAAGGTTTTGTGGAAATATTATAGGCTGATAAAACTAGCATTTTCTGGTTTTCATTTCAGGGTTGAGCACTGGTCGGCAACACTAGGGTTTTAACATCATCATCATTAGCAGCCTTGTTCCACTCACTGCTGAGTATAGCTCTTATGTGTCATGCTTCCCTGGTAACTGTGTGAGCCTGATCAAGGTCTTCTCTGTGATCTTCTGTAGGTCGTCCCTACCTGGCCATTAATTACGCTAGGATTTACATGACTGAAAACTTTAACTGAATATACATATAGTTGCTTCGTTACTAGGGCTTAGCGTATATATGTGGAGATATACCTGTAAGTTTGCATGTATACTTAAGTAACGTTAAGCCCCTATAATCCTCAAAGGATTTGAAAGCGGTCTAATATCCCACACACAGTTCGTATATTCATTATCATATAAAATACACCTAGCGGGTATGTTTTGTGAATATATTACATATTGTATAGGTAATTTAGCTCTCTTATATAAGAAATACTTTATCTTAGTAAACTCTATAGACATACATAAAATTGATTGTTGTCTGTTTGTAATTTCATAATCACAGCCTTTTACTAAATGCATGTAAGTATATACAATAGGTACTTGAAAAATAGTTGTCTGTCTGTTTCTTTGTTCCGGCTATTCTCCGAAACGGCTGAACCGATTTTGATGGGATTTTCACTGGCAGACAGCTGATCTTAAAAGAAGTAACATAGGCTAACACGTTCTCCTAGGATAATTTGGATGAAGTTTGTAACACAGGTAGTATAAAACCTGGATTAACACATAGGATACTTTTTATCCCGGTAGTACGTTCCCGCGGGACAATTTTCGACTTCCACGCGGGCGAAGCCGCGGGCGGAAGCTAGTAATACTATAAGTGTGAAAGTTTGGATGTTTGTTACTCAATCACGCAAAAACAGCTGAACGGATTTCGATGAAATTTGGCACACAGATAGTTTGTAACCTGAATTAAGACATAGGATACTTTTTTATTTCGGTTCCCGTGGGATAAATTTAGACCTAAACGCGGGCGAAGTCGCTGGCAAAATTTAGTAATAAATAGAGAAACAAGCATAAGTTAAATAATGCATCTGACAGTTTTAAAATGAATAAAATTAGTATAATATTCTTTTGTTGTCAATACATCATGACGAACATAATATAATTACCTTTAACGTTCTTTGAAAACGATCAATCATTGTTTTTAAACGGAACGAAATTAACCAAAATTTAAAACTCAGCGCGAGAAAGATGGAGCATTCCATAACGTTAATTATTTTTAATTTATTTGTTCATTACCATTGATAAAATCTCACTTATTTTTCACTTTTAATTTATGCACACACTATTTTATTAAAAAAAAAACATTTGCATTAAAATGCCATAACGTTGGCTTATCAAAAAATCTATAACATGATAATTAGCATGATGACATCATAAAATAAATGCCTATCGAGATAATATTTTTATCGTTATCAAACAAAAAAATGGAGCATAAATTTCATTGCCAAACTATGAATCGCTATGAATAAGCTTGTTGTCCTATTAAACTCAAATGAACTCAAAATAGTAGATCTGGCAATTCCATAAACAACAATTAAAATAATAATAATAGAATAGGTCTATTTTGCCACATTCCAACAGTATCATAATTATCTTGTCGATCTTTTACAATTGGAATGTCGCGAATAACTACTGGTTCTAAAGTGATAATATTGTGAGTTATTTTGTTGTCACCAAGATCCTGTTTATGAAAATAAGCCGTCCTAATCAATTATATTTAAAATCATAAGAAGTTAGGTTACGTACCCAATACCTAATTCGTCTTCAATAAAAATAATAGTTCAAAAAAATAAAAAACACGCTTTAAAAACCAAACTAAAAAAGGAGAAGATGATTTAATTCAATTAAAAGGCATGGGGTGATTTTTGAGGTATTTTTATAATCAATTAATGTCAAGCACCCCACGCTTTTTAATGGAATTAAATTATTTTCTCCTTTTTTAGTTTGGTTTTTAAAGCGTGTTTTTTAGTTTTTTTAAACTGTTATTTATTTTCTATTTTTTAGTTCTGCTAACTACAAAAACGTGATTTTTTTAATTTTTCTCTTTTTTTTTAAATTATTGAATTGTCATCGGTCCTCGATAAGTTTACAAAGTTTCAATGAAATCTGACCGTTTAAAGTGGGTCAAAATCGCGCTCTATGGAGTCGGTTACATACAAACATACAAGTGAAGCTAATATAAAGCGTGTAAAAAAAAACAAACAAGCGACTTCCAAGCAAATATAATGTAATGTATGTAATGTAATGCACTGATCCCAGCGTGGCTTGACTAGACTCGATTAATCAAATGAACCGCAAGCTTCTCACTGTCCCCTGGACCCTCATGCTTCATGGTGTTACAGAGGCCTTTGCATATCAAGAAGCAAGCGACTTCCAAACAAAGCCTGCAAAATGAAAAAATATTTTAATTTCGAAAGTCCGGTCTTTGGATCCGTATTTTAGTTTTTTGCCACCAACTTACTTGTTATACATATTTTATTATAACAGTGATAGGAAGTATTCAAACATTATCAAGATATACAAAGTGTATTATATACGTATTATCGAAGGTTACGCAAAAACTACGCAAGCAAAGTTAATACAACTTATATTTGATCAACCCTGAGGCATACACTAACCCTTATACAGGATAAAATTTTAACCAGTGCGTAAACTGAAGCCATAAATTCAGCATATCGTTCTAGACGCTCTACGCTACCCTAGCGTAGAAATTTTTAGAATTAAAAGAAGTAATACAAAAAAAATCTGCTGTTTCATAGAAAAGTGCAATACCTACGCGGTCAAAATGTATGGAACAGCAGATTTTTTTTTTGTATAACCGATGAAAAATGTATTATGCTATGCTGGACCTAGAATGATATGCTGAATTCATGGTTACAGGTTACGCACTGGTTAAACATTTACCTTGTTTAAATAATTTTTGAAATTGATTCTGACTTGCTGGAGATATCGCGGAACAAACACACAACAGCAAAGAAATACCGTCAAAAAGGCGAAAGTCACACTACTAGGTGACGCGTGAAAAGACGCCATGTCATAATTATCGGGAGCGAAAAAGAGACAAGACGAAGAAAACTTGGCTAACTAGCCAAGTTTGGACGTGCCATTTACGGAGCACGCATAAAAAACCAGCTGTTACCCGTGATTTCCTCTGCGATTCAGGATGTAAAGTAGTCTATGTCCTTCTCCAGGTTTCAGGCTACCTAACTATCATATTTCATAACGATCAGTTCAGAGTGACTACTCTCTGAGTCCAGCAAAGCAGGCCCGTACGAAAGCAGTACAAACCTACGGAGTGAACCCAAATACCGATGAATCAACTTTTTCAGACGGACAAAAACACATTGGCAGTAGAGACAACTGTCAAATCGTGTTATCATTCATTTTTAAGTCAGAGCCCATACTTAGCTTATGTCCGTAGGTTATACGGAGTAGGAATCATCCGTTACTTCGGCTGAAACTACGGATTTCATGCTCACGTTTAAAACGTCCTATATTTTAAGCATGAAAAACCTACAGACAGACAGGGTAACTTTCGCTTATATAATATTAGTAAGGATTTACTAAAAAAATCTTAATTTTTGAACACCTGGCACATTTGCTGGACATTCAGGGTACAATAGGATAACTGTTTCCGTAAATCATGACACATAACTATTGATCTTGGCATACAACAGATTGCCATAATTCATGCTTGGCAAACACTGGTGGTCCAAAGCCTATCTATAACCCTACTGTATCCCAACTGTTATCAGCTGATAACTATTATCATAAATTGATAAGCCATTAAATTTATGCAGCAAAGAGCGCAGGTTATTTATCGATAGTTAACTAGATGCGTTTGCGCATAGCCAGGGGTAAGTCATCAACGGATAATGCCCATACTACACTACCTAATGGCGGAAATTATAGTAAAGTGTAGAGTATTTATTACTTACCTTTAAATGAATTATTTTAAGTATGTAGTTTTGTAAGTTACTGGCAGAGTAGATTACCTACACTACGAGTGTTTCAGTATGAAAAACTTTTTAGACCCAACAAACAATGTATGATAAAAATATTTGCGGTAGAAAGTGTTCTATTTGCGGTAGTTACCCCAAATATTTTTTAAATTAATCATTAAAAATGTTTTTTTTTGTTTAATTCGGTTTTATATCGATCTTGGGTAAATTATTGCCAGCTAATTTAATTTGACCCTCAATAACTGCAGTGATAGCCACTGGGCTATCACTGCAGTTATTGAGGGTCAAAGAGGCAAGTCTTAACCACTGGGTTAAGACTTGCCTATATGAGGCAAGTCTTAACCAAGCTTGCCCGGATTTGAAGCGACAACCTCGTCCATATGGGACGAGGTTGTCGCTTCAAATCCGGGCAAGCACATACCATCGTGACTTTTTCAAACCATGTGTACTTTCCGAGTTTATCTTGGAAATTACTGACATCGGTAATGACAACTAATCATGAGAAAACCTGGACTTAAAACTTGAGTATAACTTTAAAATCTCCAACCCTGACGCAAGCATGGTGATCAATGCTTGTGCCTTCCCTGAATGAGTAGAGGCCTTTCCCCAGCGGTAGGACAATAATAGCGTGGTATTATTATTATAATAATAAGCACTATTTGCAGTCTAGATAGTAAGGAAACTAGTAGGCACCCAGGTGTTTTCGAGAACCAATAGTACCAATTATTTTTCACCTGCTATATTTCTCACGACAGCTATTTATTCGTATCACAAAGCGGCCAGTAGGTACTAAAATAATGGAGTGCTTTACTTCCCTTTGTTTTCAAAGTGGTGGCGTTTGTCGGTGGCGAAAAAGATGGCGGCTATTGTAGTGGTTTTTAGCCGTTCGAGTTTAAAATTCGGTAGTTACCTACTGTCATTTGTAGAGCTTTCCTCTGGAATTACCTTCAATATTTTAGTAGGGAAGGTAAAATTGTAGGTAACAAAACCAGCGACTGCCTCGTTGGTCTAGTAATCGCAAGCGCTACTGGAAAGGTCCTGGATTGGATTCCGAGGTCGGGGAAAATGTTATTCGTTATTTTTATCTGGAATTTCTCAGTAACAGCCTGGGGCCGGGATTTATGGCCTGTTAATGGCAATAGGCTCACCTCCTGTTGCATGGGACTGAAACATAACTGGTGAAATGTGGGGGTTCTTTAGATACACATACGTACAACCCTTCGGGGAACTAAGGCATGTTATGTTAACAAAACCAGTACAAACGTGCCTATTATTCTATTGAAGCTCCGTATAATGCTGTACCAGCTGGAAGTCAAAATGTTACCACAGACTTACGGCGTACTGTACTTCAGTTTAGGATCCTATTTAAAATAGACACACAGATACATGGAAAGACAGACAGCCGAAGCCGCACCATATTCCTTTTTACCATTTTTGTATGGAACCCTACCTAATGACTGAAGGTATGGGAGGTCTTTCAAATTATTCTAATGTGGGTATCAATTTACGTGCAAAAATCTCTCAATCATGGTGGGATGTAATCGATATGGCTTTCGCGCGTGCGTGAATTTATTCGAATCATGTTGCGCTTGAGCATCGTATCGACACAGATGGATATTAATCGAATTCTTAGAATTAATAACGTGTAAATGACCTTGCTCGATACATCGTTTTCATAATAATACTTAGATACATAAAGATAACCAAATGAGGCAAATATTGTAAGACAATGAGCTTCTGATTAACAGAAATCAGTAATGCATTCACTGACAGACAAAGCACATCAAGAAATTTCGCTCAAGAATTTCTTATAAAACATAAGTAAGCATTGAGAGTAAGAACCACAAAGCGGTTAAACAGACGAATGGTTTGTATGGAAGTTCTTCAATTTGAAGCTAGAAACGTGGGCCCATTGGTATCATTGTTCCTTGTAGGCTCATCCTTATGCTTCTAAAAAATAGCTGATGGGAAACCCCATCAGACAAACGGCTTGTGCTTCCGAAAAAGCGAAACTGGGCGTATCATATGCCCTGACTCTGCAATCTGATAGAGCGTATTTAGTAGCAAGACATTTTACTATTACTGTATTTTTATGGTGCTACATAATAACATTATACAAGTCTCGAACATTTCCACAGTTTACGGAAAATGGCACAAAAATTACTCGTACAACAAACAAGTAAGTTTGGCGTGGCTAAACATGTCCCGCGTGGCTTCTTCGCGAAATCGATACTCGCTTCAGTGACTCCTAAGGGAGTGACTAACTCAACCACTAATAACCTTACCGGCAGTCGGTATTGGATACCTGGACGAGGATTCTAGTTTATCGATTAGGTTAGTCAAGTTTAGTCGTAGTTCGTAGAAATTACCTGTTTATGTATCAGTGTGCCTAGCACGAACGCGTGGAGTAAGCGCAACGTAAATTGGAACGACTTTAAAATTTAATGTAGGTAGGTGCTCATTTCGTATATAATATTTTCTTAGTAATCCTTTATTCATAATGTATGGCTGATTAGTAATTGTGATTGTCAAATAAAAAATACAACTTAATGTGATGAGAAAGTTGTATTTTGGATTCATAAATCGGTTCAATTTACGTTACGTTGACGTCGCGCATTTACGAGTATACCAGGGCTTCTGTGCTATAAAAAAAAAAACAAATGAAAAAAAAGAAGGCTGGTGTATGGTGATAAGGCTAAGAAAGAAGGACTACGATGACAGTTCATAAAAATGAACGGAAAAATGAAAAATACGACGCTGAAGAAACAGAAGTAAGAAAATATACTGACCTTGACAAAAAACATCACGGCAGGAGTTTGAATGAAATTATGTCGAGTTTTTGCATTGATCTGCAATAATAATTCAAAGTATTTTCTAGCTGGGTTCACGCTAGTAAGTATTATATAATAGTTTCATTCTACGTCCACATTGTAGCTTGAATTTTTAGAGGTTTGTCAAAGCGTTTAAGCTCTGTGCTAATAGCGTGACAACGCGTGTAAACGTTTTACCGTGAAAAGTCACGCCAAGTTTAGCGTGCTACGGCCCCTGAATATTCCGAAATATATCTCTTTGGTGTATCTTCCTGTTTGTATTTAGATATAAAATACGGAATATTAAATTTCCTTCATCGTTGACCGTTGACAATTTGTATGTTGTCAGTGAACTGGTCCAACGAAAATATTGATAAAATTGAAATTTTTTTAAATCGGACTGACATCTCCACAATCATAAAAATATTTTAGCAAAAAATATACCTATTAGAGTTCCTATTTATTGACTCAACATACAGCTTGCCATGACTGACCTGCAAATTTCAATAAACGTAAGATAATTTGTAGTTCACGGGCTTGAGCATTCACATTAAATAAAAATATTTCTACAATCCAAAACTTTCTATGTATGTTGATCAAATTAGGTATTTTTTCCCAGAATTTGTAAAAGAGATATATAAAAATACTTAGGCCTTTGATAATAATGTGTATGATGACGCATCAGAATCAGATGATATAGGCATGCTAACAAGAGAAGATGCAGTAACTCCAATAATTCGCGAATATGCATCAGATCGCGTAGTCATAGCACATTAAGCTGCCGAGTAATGTTTGTAGATACGTCAAAATTTGTTTAGACTGCGTTCTAAGAGGTTGGACTTCCCATTGCCAGTTTGCCATGAATGCTAATAATGCGAATATGTAACCATGAGTTTGAGGAGTTAACATGAGTATTAATAAACTCCACCAAATTTACAGGAATATTAAAAATTAATCATGAAAAATACTGGCTTGGTTTGCTACTAGAGTCATTGAAAAAACTAGCCTCTAGGTCACTTTCATACTTGCACATTCTGGAATCTACAGTTATCTATGCTCTACCAAATAACTCTTTGATATTCCATATCGCCATAAAAATATTATTTACACTGATATACTACTTGATATCAATATTAATACTTCTGTAGACTTATATATGCAATCTGAAGAGCATTCCAAATATGAACATTCAAGTGCAATAAACATCAAAAGCTGAACGTGCAAATCAGACGATACCAAAATAACCTTACCAGTGAATGACCTTGTGACCTTAGTGAACCATGAGTTATCATTATTCATGATTTAACTATCGTTAATATCAATGGACGACGATGTAGATCTAAGAAATAAGGAAGGAAAAGAATGAATTCAAATGATACGGTCAACAAAGAAATGGATTTGGTTGAATGAACTGATTTAATCAATGAAGCAGAGAATTGTGGCGAAGAAATAAGCAACATATTCATTGAAAGAGAAGATGGAGTATTAGTAGCCGCAGAAAAAGAAATCTCATTGACGTTAGCATTTTCAATGAAAGTATCATTGGAACTGGAGAAACACTACCAAAAATGTATGTCATAATAGGAGTTCCTTTATCCATTTTCAATCTAAATTGAAAACTGACCCGATTGGCAGTATTTCAATATTGTGCGTTTTGTATCATAAAACTTTGACATTTCGCTAAAGTCACGCATTTGTTGCGCAAACGCCATTACTCCGGCCGTTTACGTCGCGTCGTGCCAATATATCGGATATTTAATTTATTACCTTGTCTAATTGGTCATATTATACTGTGAAATACGTGTTTTGCTTCCTACAGAAATTATCAGTGTTTTATGGGCATCCACTGTCTTTTTAGATGTTATCTTAACGGTGTCGGATTTCACATTTTACTACGATTTAGACGTGTAAATAATCAGGTTAGTAAAATTTACAATCGGTTAACAGTCAGTAAATTTCAGAAAATCGTTAATTATAAATATCTGGTTTTTAGTAAATCTGTCAGTGGTGAGGTAAAAATTTACTAAATAAATAGGTTTAGCATGTTCATGATAAGAAATTATATAGTGAGATAAGTCGCTGTCCAAAGCAAAGTTTTATAGAATAATAAAATTGTAAAGACTGAACATGTTTTAGACCCAGCTAACCTCCAAAACAGCCTTAAAAACAAGTTAAGAAACGGGAAATAAATTACACGCTCTATTAGTCCCCCACTAATTAGAGAGCCCTTATAAATTAAAGTGTGAAATTAACGTTCGCTTGTCGCATTTGATGCACCTAATTAAGTGACAATATATCAACTGCATAGTTTAGGGACAGCTGATAAAGTAAAACTGGGTTTTACAGTATCAACTCAGCTGCTTATCGTTGCTAGTGAAACGCATCTTAAACACGTTACCTAATTATGAATGAGGGCAATGTGCTAGCGACCGATGTGATATACGGAGTGACAATAATAGACTCGCTTGGTGTAATATTTAGATTGATTTTCTGTAGCGACATTAATAGCTGTTGTTTCGTCTATTATCTTGTCTATAGCTCGCTTAAGTGCCTGCTATAGTGATATTACTTTTTGTTTATTATTATTTACAGTACCTATTATTTAAGTATTAGATTCTGCCAACAGCTTCACCCGCATGGAGATCTACTGGGATTAACAGTATCCTATGTGTTAATAAAGGTTGTAAACTATCTGTGTGCCAAATTTCATAATATTCCGTTGGACCGTTTTTTCGTGATTAAGTAACAAACATCGAAACAAAAGTGTGTACACACTTTTCTATTTATGATATTAGGAGGATACATAAATAATATAATATATTATATAGCAGGAAGTAGGATTTGATCAGAGATTTAATTTAGCTGGTTGGCCCTTATTAGTTTAGCTGGTTCGCCCTTATTAATGGGCTCTCTATGAGCCCAAACTTTCAATTTATGAATGTGCTTCACAAAATGTGGTTTAAAAATATTTATTTTGTTATTTTTTTTTCCTTCGATAATCATCTCTCCTGTCAGTCTCCACAATAACCCAGACAATTAATGGATGATTTCACGGTATATTTAACTCTTCATAATTACGTCACGTTCTTTTGAATACTTTGTAGAACTCGTATGAGGAAACGGGGACGCGTCACAGACGGGAAACATCGTCTCCCGGTATGAATCAATGGAACTATTTTCAATTTTCTCTTAATGCAAGAATCACAATAACGATATTTTATTGATACCGGTGTAGTGCAGGACGTATTACATAATTTACTTAATGCTAATATTAAACAGACATATAATTTCGATGTCCAACTTATTATACTTTTGAAGCTCTAGGTGCTATAAGCAGGATTGCACAAAATTAAGTAAACATGGTCAAATTAAACAAGCTAGCAATACTTTAGCCACGTGTTTTTTTTTGTTTTACTTATTCGTTTTCGTTATTGATACCCAACACGTGGGTAAAGTATTGCCAGCTAATTTAATTTGAACCTTCGTAATGTATGTGTTTAATTTAAAGCTAGGTAGGGGCATGATTGTAACAAACTGGATTGCAATTCAGAGTAGGTAACTTACTACAAAGTAATTATTAACCATTTCTATCAACAATCGTACGACAACCAGTTCCGATAGCGACCAACAAGAACAAAATAATGAAGTTGCTATGTATCATCATCTGCATTGACATACAAAAAACTCAAGATGCACAGTCTCGAACAAAATAACACTCAAAACTGTCCCCAATTATACGTTATTGGTTATAGTGATGGTAAAACAATCTATTTTGCAAATTCAACCTTACAAGCATGACTTAAAGTGGTTTTTACAAAGCAATGTCCAAAAAGACTGACTAAAAGATGACTGACGATACCATTGACACTAGCGCACATTTCACCCTATTTATGCGGACGTTTTTGAGACGGCTGAATACCAGAAATGAGGCTGTTTGGTATATCAATCAAAAATAAAATCTAATAATTATTGTAAACAATTGTCCAAGCTATGAGTTTAATATTTAGCAATCTTATCATAGCGTCCTTCAGAAGGACATTCCACCATCTTATAACAACCTCTCAGAATTACAATTCATAAAAAGCTGCGCACTGTCATAACTAAACTATATCAGTCCCATACAAATCAGTGCGTATGACGCATGCTGCATAAAAGTTGCGTGTGCGCATAGCCAGACGATGACATTAAGTACGGTGTTAGAATAAATGAAATGCTGCAGCAGTTTCATTTATACTGCGTTTGCTATTCAGTTTCCTAACATGAAAACAAATATGTGCTTATTGGAAAAACAATTTTGATACCCACGCTTAAAGTTCAGTTTGCGTTACAAATAGGCATATGCCAACTGAACTTTACGCGTGGGTGTCAAAGTAGTAGAAATGTAAAAACCTTACAATTGTTTAGTTACAAAATTATAATTTTAGGTAATTTTGTAGTTACAAAATTGTATATTTTTTTTTCTATTATACTACTAAGTGACCATCGTTACATACCAAGACCCATCCGAGCCTCGGAAAGCACGTTAAGCCGTTGGTCCCGACTGTCATTTGTGGTTCTTTGAAAGTCGTTACGGGTTGTTAGAAGCCCGAAAGTCTGACAACCAGTCTTACCAAGAGGTATCGTATTAACCATTAACTGGGTTGTGGAGGTCAGATAGGCAGTTGCTCCATGTTAAATACTGATATTTAGCTGCAACCGGTTAGACTGTAAGCCGACCTCAACATAGTTGGGAAATGGCTAGACAGATGATGGTATGATGAGTAATTCTAAAATCAACTTAATTTACGCTAGCATGAAGTTTATATTCGTTTAGTAGCACGAGCTGGAAACAAAGATTTGAGCAGACTTTAGCAAATTGTCAAAGACAGTTCTGAGTATGATACTTTGGTTAACGGACAATAAAATGGATGACTTTGAAGAGTCATAATATGTCGACTACAAAGGTTGTAGTTGGCACAGCTACAATGTTTGTGTCTGTGATGTTTTCTGATACAGAGTAATTTAATGAAGCAGATAAAGATAGTTATCAGGAGCCAAAAGATGCATCGTTCTTCAAAGGAAATTCCGAGTGCTAAGAAAATGATGTGTTCATACGAAATTCCGAGTTTTGTAGATTTAACGTTCACGTTGGGCCTTATCAGAAGGCTTAAAGTCACCCAAAGGGCAATGGAGAGGGCTATGCTCGGAGTTTCCCTACGTGATCGAATCAGGGATGAAGAGATCCGCAGGAGAACCATGGCAACCGACATAGCCCGAAGAATTGCTAAACTTAAGTGGCAGTGGGCAGTGCACATTGCTCGCAGAACAGATGGCCGCGGGGCCGAAAGGTTCTGGAGTGGTGACCGCGTACCGGAAGACGTAAAGTGGGAAGGCCTCCCACAAGGTGGACCGATGACCTTGTGAAGGCCACGGGAATCCGTTGGATGTGGGAAGCACAAGACCGGTCGAAGTGGAGGAGCCTGAGGGAGGCCTATGTCCAGCAGTGGACGTCTTTCGGCTGAAATGATGATTATGATAGATTTGACATTATAGGCAAAAGCATACCAAATGGTGTTTGTCCTTAAATTGTTGAAAAGGATAGCTTGGAAAACAACCTGTTAACATGGACCCTGGGTACCACTGCGTTGAAATACGTTGGCATTTTTTTGTCTGTTGTTTCCTACACAAGTGCAATATCTACGCGGTCAAAATGTATGGAACAACAAATATATATTTTTCACAAGTGAATGAAAATTTTAACGCGTGTTGATTAAAGAATCATAATTATACTGAATCCATGGTAGGTAACATGGAGTCTACTCTCTAAGCACGAAATTCGTAGTTTCGGCCGATATTACGGGCGATTTCTACTCCGTATCACCTACGGACATAAGATTGGTTTGGGCCTGAAGTTCAAATCTATGACAACACGATTTGACAGTTGTCCTTACTCTCGATGTGTTTTTGACCGCCCGAAAAAGTTATTAAATCAGGAGTAGGGTTAATTCCTAAGTATCAAACTATTTTCGGACGGGCCCGTATCTTCGACGATGGACTTAGAGAGTAGCCTCCCAGGATGCGTATCGCTGTCCCAGCCGCCCTGCATAATCGGTTCAGTGAGATATAAATAAGTGTTTGAAAAATTAAGACCGTGAAACCTTTGACTTATTATAAATTGACAACATTATTCTAAAAAAACAATATTTCAAGTAAGACTATCATGATAAAAAAGATAAATATAATGATCAATTAAACCCACACTACTTTTTTCTAAGTATTAACTATTTTAAAACAGTATCGTAAGTAAAATCAACACTTGTTTGAAACTTAACGGTGTTGCTGCGCCCGCGCAGTGCCGATAAAAGCATTACTAATGATTTACGCCCACAATACATACATTATGTGACACGTGCAATCGAAAAAGTAACAGAAATCAACGCGAGGAAAATATCGATTAGATGTTACACGAGCAAAATATTTGAACAGCAATTACCTCTTAAAGTCGAAATGGTTGCTTTGAGGCTTATAATAACAGTTGCACAAATCGATCGATCAGAATAAGCAAAGCTTGGCGTGATGAGTCCGTGGATGGGTGACCATCTTTACATACCAAGCCTGTGCATCGGAAAGCACGTTAAGCCGCTTGGTCCCTTTCGCTTGCTCGTTAGGGCTGTTATTCGTTGGTCTTTGACAGTCGTTACGAGTCATATGAACCCCGAAAGTCTGACAACCAGTCGTACCAAGGGGTATTGTGTTACCCAGTTACTGGATTATGGAGGTCAGATAGGCAGTCACTCCATGTAAAATACTGGTATTCAACTGCCTCCTGTTAGCCTAGATGCCGACCCCAACATGGTTCAGAACAGACTGATTTTTACACGTTTTATATTAGCTTCACTTGTATGTTTGTTTGTTAGTTTGTTTGTATGTAACCGACTCCTTTGAGCGCGATTTTGACCCACTTTAAACGGTCAGATTTCATTGAAACTTTGTAAACTTGTCGAGGACCGATGACAATTCAATAATTTAAAAAAAAATTGAAAAAAAAAACACTTTTTTGTAGTTAGCAGAACTAAAAAATAGAAAATAAATTATAGTTTAAAAAACTAAAAAACACGCTTTAAAAACCAAACTAAAAAAGGAGAAAATAATTTAATTCAATTAAAAAGCGTGGGGTGCTTGACATTAATTGATTATAAAAAATACCTTAAAAAGCACCCCACGCTTTTTAATTGAATTAAATTATTTTCTCCTTTTTTAGTTTGGTTTTTAAAGCGTGTTTTTTAGTTTTTAAACCATTATTTATTTTTATTAGAAAATTTTACGTTAGTAAACTGGACTTTCACTCTAAAATAAAATTAAGATTTATTAACTTAAAATCGAATTTAAAAGCAGCCCTACCCACCGATAAATAATAACACCCAATACACTCGTGAAAACGGTAAATCATTAAATCATTGATATTCAATATATCACCAACCAGTTAAAAATTATGAATGAAACGGCGGAAGTGTAATCAAATATATGAAGAAAGAAGGTCAAATCGAACATAAAAAATGAAAGAGATGGAACGAACAGAAATTCAAAATTGCTTTTGGACATGTATTCCCATTTCCCAAGGTTGGTGGTGTAAGCTTTACTGTTACCAACTTAAAATTCTTGTTACACCATTTTATTAAAGCGTGATTGAGTAAACGTGGGTCGTATAATAAAGAGGTTTTCTTACGTATAACGTCGTAACAAATCTTGTTATACTGAACAAATAGAACAATTCCATTTTTACTCAAAGGTATTTTTATTGAGTTATTGTTGGATGAGGCAGCGTTTAAAATTTCAACAAGACTATCGAACGTTTTATTAGATTTTTATTTTGTTCTGCGATGCAATACATATTTATACTGAAATTGAATGAGGTGATTTTTTATTTAACAACCTTATTTTATTTGGGAATTATATTTTTATTGGGAATAGGCGTGCGTTTGACCAGTTTCTGACCAGATTTAAGGCGATGATGCGGTCAAAGATATTGTAGCACCTTACGACCTTATCACAGTATCTTTGGGGTTTAAGGCTAATCTTATAAGCGTGTGTTTATGGGTTTTAAAATCTTTCTCTCTTCATAATACTTAGATATTATAATATAACAGTATTGTGCATTTATAAATCAGATTATACAAATCCACTGTTTTACTACTATTCGTATTTATACGACGAAACCTCAACTTTGGCAGGTTATGAGATTTCCTGCTACAAATTTTATTGTGACTCAAACCTACGCCTGAAAGTCAGACTACTAAAATAACAGTTAGAACGTCGCAAATATCATGTATCATTAATATTGTTTTATAGGTTACGTCTCGACTTAACCATGTAACAAGAATTTATTGATTTTCTACAGACAGGAAGAGACTGCGTCGTCGGTCTAGTGGTCGTACGCTGTACTACTGAACATGAGGCATTGGGTTCGATGCCTAAGTCGTGCAAAGTGTCATAGGGTTTTTCCATTAACAGCCCGGAGTCTAGATTTATGCCCAGTTGATGGCAATAGGCTTGCCCCATGTTACATGGGGTTTAAACATAACTGGCGAAATGTGGCTGTACTATTAAGTATACCTCTGCCTAACGATTCACAGATTACAGGCGTGGTCTTATAAGTGTGTGTGTTTGTAGAAAGAGACTTATAAACAGAGATCGGATATTCGGATGCATATTCACCTAAAGTTGAGATGTTGGCTAACATGGAATGCGCTTTTGTATCGAAAAAGTCTTAATTTAGGTAAGTAATTTGTTTATTTTTTGTTTTAACTAGTACAAACCACCCCTCCTCCAGTATATATACATATTTCTATCGGGTTAAACATTATTTTAAATTAACACACATCTGAATAGTTATGCAATCCAAGAATCCCGGGGTTTTTAATAAATATTACAAATAATTTATAAAGCCGCTTCTATACTTTCATAGCTAAAAATTATCTTTAGGTAAATATGCATCCGAATATCCGATCTCTGCTTATAAAGCATAATATTTAGTCTTGTTTATCATTAATAATACGTACAAACTTATTCTATACCTCCCTCTAAAACTTCTTCCCGAAAATCTCGATAGTTCCCAAAACAATCTCAGATAGTTCACCTACCTAGATTTAGGGATTACCTGGATCCGTGACAGGCAGCAGACACCTCCCAACTAAATCCTAGGTTTACCTTCACCGTGCCTTCCCGAGTGATCTATGCGAGAACAACTAAGCTACTACTCCTATGTACCTAGTATTCTTCCTTCATTTTCCAGAAAATGTCATCTTAAGAATTTAAATTTATCGCAGAACGTTAGATCCCTGGATGAGTCAAGCAGTTTGGCGGTTTCGTGACGAGAATGCCTTTATCCCACGGATAACTTTCGAGAATTTGATGTACGCTCCAAAGCCTGGTGGGGTGAACGCGTAAGTTTTTAAGTGTATTACAAAGGGCAAGGCTAAATGGCCGTTAATCAATTTGTTTTCATTGCGAGAATACCTTTGTGATGTTTGAGTGATAATTTATAGAACGTATGTGTTACTTTCGTTTGAGTAATGTGGTATTTTGTTGGGGGTTTTGGCAACGATTATGTATGCTTCGGGGATTAAGTCTTGATTTATTTACATGCATCTTTTTCATACCTTAAAATGAACATAAATAATCATCCTAAATGTTTCCACTTCGGGGACACAGGCCTCCTTTTGGAGTGGGCTGTAATACCACGTGGGCCCAGTACATAATTTTTGGTTCTAGAACATGCACGTTTCCTGACGATGTTTTCCTTTTTAGAGGAGTGGTGAAGATATAAGTTAAACAAAGTAAACCATCTGTCTGATTTCAGACCTACGACCTACAAATTGTAAGTCGTGGCTGTTACCACTGGGCCATCAAATAACTTCTCCCGCTCTGGGTGGAACAGGAAGGCGTGTCAGACTTTTACTGACTAAAACTCACCCGTGTTCCTTCAGTTGCCTGTGCCAGGGGCGACGGCACCTCTTTCAAACAACCCGCACCCCAGGCAGAGGGCCACCACTGCTGTCTGTCTGTCTTCATACCTTCATCATCATCATTATTTCAGCCGAAAGACATCCACTGCTGGACATAGGCCTCCCCAAAAGGGGTTTTGCCACAATCGCCGCGCTTGGCAGGCGGGTTGGCGATCGCAGTATGGTTGTAAAATGCATATAGAACGCTGCTGCCCATTCTCTAGTAAGTCCCTTAAGTCGCCTTCTACGACACTTACGGGAAGAAATGTAATGGTGCTATTCTTTAACGTCCGGCACCACACGGACCACTTCACACCTTGACATGCGAAAAATAATAAATTTTGCATCAAAAATTCTCAAAACTTTTCTCAGGTTACCAACTTTTACAAGTTAAAAGTAAAGTTGAACCTTTTCTTGAACTATGTTTAAACTTGCCACGTAAGGTTCGCGTTGTCTTAATAGTCCTATCTTAAAGCTCTCTGGCATTGAGTGATGAGTTGGGCGGAGAATTCGCTTTGTATTTCAACTGCACACGCTCCACCTGACATTGAACTTGAAAGTAAAGTCGATCATTACTTTTTTTCACCACTTATATTGTGAACTTGCTTTTGCCAGCGGCTTCGCTCGCGCGGAACTTTCATCCCCTATTTAACTCCCTTAGGGGTTGAATTTCGAAAAATCCTTCCTCAATCCTTGTTTACATTATAAATGGAACCTCTGTGCAAAATTTCAGGTCTCTAGGTCCAAGGGTTTGGGCTGGGCGTTGATAAGTCAGTCAGGATTTTTTTTTTATTTATATAGTGAAAGACTACGATTTTTCTGCCAGCTTAACGAGCCATGGCCTTTTTATAATATTTACATCATCTTTTTCTCCTTATGCCAATTTATTTGGGGTCGGCACAACATGAATATTTCTTCTAAACTTCTCTTTTAGTCGTCATTTCCATAGTCACACCTTTTCTAACCATATTTTCTAATCTTTATATAACGCAACAATTTTTTCTTCTTCATCTTCTCTTGGCCGAGTTAAATCGTCGAGTATCGTCCGGAAAAAAAAAATATTTACTTTCTTATCTTTAACATTTTTTTTAAGTATGGACATGTAGATTTGAGGCAAATATTTTTATACAAGTTTATTCTCTATACGCTAAGGCTGACAGTGATATTTTTTATTTTAACATTGCTCTAATACTTTTCTTTTGGCAAACGTTTTGGTTGGGGAAGACCCCGCGCTATTTTAGACGTGCGGGCAGTCGGGTGCACTCCGACGTAAGTCCCACATTACGGCGCGAACGCTGACGTACAAGTGGTTATCCCAATTTATTTGGTGTCGCCACTACATATCTTTTTCTTCTACACTTCTCTATTAGTCGTCATCTCCGTAGTCCCATAATTTCGAACCATATATTCTAATCTGTATCTTTATGTAACGCAACTATTTATTTTAACTTCATCAATATTATCTTAAAATATTTCGAATACTATCATTATTTTGGGCTCAAAACTTAGGAACATGATTGTACGATTTCTTTAATTCACTTAACAAGTTCTCAAGTAAATTTTTCACGCATGATTACACACTATCTCGGCTCTTAGATATTCATACCTCCAGTAATATTCATCCCTTAGTAATTCTATTGAGTTAATTTAAATTCCCTGCACTCTGGAGACACGTAAAGTTATAACAAGCAAAGTTAACGATGTGAATCGGTTCGCTTACAAACGACGCATCGCGTCAACGAGCACGTGCCAAGAGGGTGACTAATCAACATAAAGCTATGCTGCGCTGTGCTGTGCTATGCTCTAGTTATTTAATTTGTTCCTTAATCAACTCAACGTACCAGTCAATTGCTGGATATTTGTCTTTTCAATAAGTTGCGCTACTACGGTTCACTCGGTTCTTCGCATACAGCATAGTCTGCCCCGGCTATATTTTCAAGGTCATTAGTCTATGTCCCTGAGTATTACGCTACACAGTCTCTACTGATTTGCGCTCTCTTCTCCAGGACTCCTCTAATGGCTATCGGTCTTATGACCAACAGGGGTGGCCCACTGCCACTTCAGTTTACCAACTTTCCCACAACGCAACACTCGATAACTCGCACATCGCACCTCGCGTAGCAAAGCTTAAGTTGGTGAGTTACCCTTAAGTTGGGACCACACTAGTCCCTTCTCTGACAGGAAGTAATAAGTCCTTGATATGAATCGGATTTCTCATTAAAATTATCGCGGTTTGCATATTTTCCACTGTGTGTGTATTCTTTTCTGTTTGATACGGGATAAGGGTCAGTTTGTTTAATTAGCGGTTTTTATAAATAGGCTCATTAAATTGACTTAGTACTATTTTTGTATATAAAAGGATCCTTTCTTCCTTTATGGTAGTATTGGCAACTTAAAAGAGTTAAAAAGTTAATAAAATAATCTATTTTCAGCATAAAGGTTGAAGCAGAAAGTTCTATATATTTTTTCTAGTTATTGGCTGGTTATAATATTAACTTTCCGAAACAAATAAATTAGAAGATCTATTTATCCAATTTTTTTTATGTTTCTTACACTTATATTCAGTAAAACATGACAAGCTTTATCATTCATTTCTTGGCGCCTATTTGTTTTTCATCTCCAAGTCAAGTCCTCGTTTCTAATCTTATTGCCATGTGAAATAAAATAACATCTTGACAGATTATTAAAGTGTAAGTACAGGATATGAAATACAATGTTTACATGAAGATAATTAGGTTAGTACACTTATTACTTACTGATAATAAAGGAACTGGATATCAGATTAGATACAATAGAAATAAACTCTAATGTTGGTTTAAATAAGGTAAACTAAACTACAAATAGAAATAGATAGTATTTTATTTTTAAAAAATACAGTGTCAATAGAAAGAGAGCGTAGTCTAAACAGACATAGCTTGTTTACTAAGAGAAAATACAGATAAACTGGGATTTTTGTTAAACACCAGCTTTTGGTAGTAGCTTCGCCCGCGTGGAGTAGGATATGATTCCACGGGCACGTTCTACCGGGATAAAAAGTATCCTATCTGTTAATCCCGCTGAAATTTGGAGGACACTTTTTTTACTATCTGTGTGCCAAATTTCAGCCAAATCCGTTGGGCCGTTTTTGCGTGATTGAGTAACAAACATCAAAACATACAAACTTTCGCATTTATGATATTAGTAGGAAGTATAATAGGATGGTAGGATAGCAGGGTCTAAGGACCTGACCAGAGGGCCTTGCATGGTTTTTACGACCTCCCAAAAGTCGATATTTCGAGATTAACTGTACAGAGTCATCGACGCGCAAACTGTAACCATGAATTCAGCACATGATTCTAGTCGTAGCGTAGAAATTTCGCGCCATCAAAATGATTGAAAAAGCATTTTTATTTTTTATTTAACATACGAAAAATTTGCACTCATCGCGGTTCAGAATCGTATACGGTAACGTATTAATATCACGGTTGTACAGACAGACACGAAAAGAGACTTTAATTTTTAACAAGTATAAAGTCGGATTTATAGATCACAAGCGAAATCTTGCGTAGTGACAGTAGAAAAGGCAGCAAAGAAAGAGTCTCCTTGCGATTGTGATATAAAAGGGTACCGGGAACTGCCACAACACATTTCCTACCCCTCCTTTGCGGAAATTAGAGTACAATGAACAAAGAACAGGATAAACGAACTGAAGTAAAAGATCAACAGCCAAACAAGAGGACTGTGAAGTGAGATTAGTAAGGCAAACCTTTGTGTAGTACTTCATTTAGGATGTATGGGTTAAGGATAGTGGTAGCCCAGTGGCAACGGCTGCAACTTACGAATTGTTTGTCGTGAGTTCGAACCAAGGCCAGGCACCAACCAAAGTCCACCAACCTGCACTTGGCCCGCTTGGTGGATTATGGCCCTCTCCTTCTCACAGAGAGGAGGCCTGTGTTCCAGCAGTGGGAACTTAGAACATTTACGTACTAATCAGTCCACAAGGAAGAGTTTTCTTTAATAAGGCCAAAACAACAAGTTGCAGAATATGGTTACTAAGCTTATTGCAACTCAGATGGGGGGTTAAAATGCCCGTTTTCACTAACTAGGGCGACACCCAAATGTAATGCCTTAAGAAAAGCGCAATGTTGAATTATCAACGCTCGGCTCAGAGCCGAGAGGTGAAAATCCAACAGTGCAATCATATTTAGACATTCTGTTTATTTGTTTCAAGTGTTACTACCTAATTATTGGTCAGGAAATTCCCTAGGTTTAGTACAAATGAGAATAAATCCCTTTACATTGATTGCCTCGCAAGCAAATATTTCGCTGCAAAGAATTTTGGTTGGACCGACAAACCTCAAACAATGTTTAGTTACGCGGTTTATATTTTGCACGTCCAAAAAGACTGTGTGTTTACTTAACACTTTTTCAGTGATCATCAATTTCGTTTTTACAAACAAAATCCGTGAACGAACAAACATTGCGAAATAGTTTTATATCGGCCATCAAAACGACCACAAGCAGATGAATGACGTGAATGCATTGATGACTTTTTAATTACTGAACTGGGTTCAATGACTTGGTATATTTCATACAGCTATATATACTTCATGATGCTGTGACATCATTGGTATTTACGCGAACGGTTAAATAGGAAATGAATGAGTCATTTATTTTCGAATTAAAAAAGCTTATTGCAGCAAAAGAGCAGACACAAAATTACGAAATATTTTATTGATGCACGGTATTAATTATTAAATATTTCGTATAATGACGCAGTTTTGATGTTGCTGGTTCTTTCATTTTAACACTCCAATAAACTGACGAGACAAATAGAGTAGAGATAGGAAAAGTTTTAATGAAATACCTGAAAACTACGACGTAACATCAACTGTGTCCAAAGAATTCGTCTTCATTTAAACAGAATTCAAAAAAACCTTTTTATAAAGGCAAGTTTTTTGTTTAAGATGTTCGAAATTCTTCAGAAAAACTATAAAAGTAGAAGTTAAAACATTTAATTAATAAGTTTGTACCTAAAAACCTTAGAAAAGAAATTTCGTTTAAAACTTAGATGGAAATAGTTGAAGTGTGTCAAATGTGTTATCCCACGCGTCTTATCGGGCCGAGTCGAATTTGATGACGGTAGATATAATTGAATGGATGAATTAATACTTTCAACGTTACATCAGGTGTTTGAAGGTGGGCGAGATAAATACGAAGATTTCTTTCTGCTACGCCAGAACAATGCATTTGTAGGAAATGGAAAGGTTAATGCATTCCTGCATATTTTATTGAAAACAAACCGAAAACTTTTACTTTTAGACAGCGTTTAAAAAGATGAAAAAATGAGGAATGAGATCATTGTTGATTTAAGTTAAGTGGATGGCAAAAAATACAGCTAATTTAAAATTCATTACATTGTGAAAACATTTTTGCAGAAGAATTCGAAGTAATTTTAGCAGAACCTAAACATAGACGTCATTGGTTTTCCTAACATTAGGCGATGCCTCATCTCACAACTGAAACACGAAGTTCTAAATCAAATGCAGAGGACGTCGCGAGCAAAAACTAGTACATAAATATAATGAGGAGAACGATATTACCGTCGTCATTGCTTTGATCTTTACGGGCTCCTATTTTATACTCTGGTTTAGATTCATATCATCTTTTTTGTTTAACATAATGATATTTATGACCTGTTTCATATTTTCGCTTATTATTTAATATTGTTCTTCTAGCTATATTTGTGTGACTTTAAAGACTGCGTTCTTGTAACACGTTTCAATGTCTTTGCCAGCAGTTTCATAAGAACGAACTTATTAGCTACCATCTCTACCATCTGAAAAGTTCTCATAATTGATTTGGTTTCAATTAGTGCTTATAATAATATCTACTAATTATAAACATCCTCTATCAATTGAAGATCATAAGCGTGTTGTGTGGCCTGTCTCACTACTCAAAGTTGAAACCAATACGGATAGAAAAAATAACGATAACGGTAAAATTAACAAGGAAGGTATTGTTGCGACGAATACAAATATGAACCAATTACGAGAAAACAATACAGTCTCTTCAATAATAAACAAGAAACTCCTTGAAAGTTTACCATATAATTTCACGACGAACTTTAACAAAAGAGGTATAAATATTCGAACATTTCAAGAAAACATTGTCACCATTCGCCAGGCAATATCAAATTCCACACATTAGCAACTTTGAGTGCACAAAACTTGCTAATAGGACCGATAGAACGAGATTTTCAAGATCGTACCACGGTCTCTGCTTACCCACATAATTAGCGAGGGAAAGTGCTCCTAGATAAGACTGCAGAGGACGACATTTTATCTTTAGTAAGATGCACCTAATTAAGTCCATGTTCTGTTATCAATCAGTTAGAGCAACTGTTTTGTTTTTAATGATATAGTGAGTGTGGTCATTAATCTGATTAATTTAGGAAGCAGAAGTACTTCTAGTATATTAAATTGTCTCTCGTTTCAATTAATTAAAAACATTAATACCATCAAGTAATTAAGCACTTTTGTGATTAGGGACTGCCAAATGCACAGTTTTATAATATTTGCGACAGCATATTAGATTTAAGCAAGCAACCTTAATTTGAAATTAAAATTCATTATAAATATTAATTATTTCATAGAAATTCCATACTAAATCGTATAACTTTTTAACAACTGGGAACAAGTTTTAGAAAAAGACGAGCAATATCGATGACTCACCGATTGCTTACGGTTATTTAAATGCTCATCATTTTACGGTATTCTATGTATATCAAAATAAGACCTTAACTTTTATTGAAACAGTACATCAGTTCACGACGATATTATCGTCGTTTGTTGTATCCATGACCACAGGTGTTTCGAGTGTCATCATCATTATAGCCGTGAGACGTCCACTACTGGACAAAGCCTCCGCCAAGCATCGTTACTTCGTGGCCAGGGCGCATTGCTGGCAGAACAAATGGCCGATAGGGCCAAAAGATTCTGGAGTTTTGACCGCGTACCGGTAGATGTAGCGTTGAAAGGGTTCCCACAAGGTAGACCGATGACCTTGTGAAGACCGAAGGAATCCGCTCAATGCGAGAAACACAGACCCAGTTCGAGTGTTTATGAATGAAAATACAAATTACCCAAACTAAACGAACATAAAACAGCCTTTAGGACTTCAAAGTTTCTGATTTAAACTCCTCAAATCGGTTGCAAAGGTTTCACGTAACGTAAACCACAGCATACAGTCCAACAGAGTTTCACTTTGAAAATTGTGCATCTAATTACGAGGGACTAGGTTAGTCTGTTGGTTTAGTTCGTCTGTTCGTGTGTTTGTTACGTAACGTAACCTTTGTGATTTACATAGGGATCACACTGACACAGATTTGCCCTTTAGTGACATTAGAGATTTAAGCAAACCATTTACACGTACTATGAGAGAATTTAGAAATGTCGTGAAGGTTGAAACAGTAGTCAATGATACGTAACGAAGTACAAGTGTCTATAGAAAAAGGAAGTAATGAAATGGTTGGAAACAAAAACAATAATAAAGGACAAAGAATAAGATCGCTAAAATCTGGAAACGGATAAACAACAAAAGAATGAGGAAAACCTTAAAACAATAAAAAGGAATGCTGAACTACGAGATGGATTGGATCAGTTCAAATATTAGTGAGATGAAAAATGTGGTCAGGAATTTTATTTACACAATAAATGTAGTGTGTTATTTATACCATTTCTTACGAACAAAGCCACAAAGCAAATTACTTTTGGAACCTGTGCCAGCGAACGTCTGCCTTGTAGACAGACAGAAGCTCAGAACACGATATTAATTACAAAGACCGCAATCAAAAATGTACTGTAAAATAAGAAAGTTTAAATACTCTATTACTCATTCCGTATGACGTCACACCATGTGTTTCAAGTAAACACAGGCCTGTTTGTTCAATTTTAATTACAGATAGGCGAAATTTATTACAGAGTCAGTCTTTTCTTTTGCCCATGGGAAATCTTTATGATCAGTGATCTGTTTATGGTCAACTACTTGGAGTACCTGAACTTAATCATGTTCGGGAAACATCATTCCTCATATTTTACAGTAAATCGTGTTTGTGGTTAAATTACAAATTCAAATTAGTTTTCAAGATGATGACTGCTCGGATGACAAGACAAATCGTCTGTCTGTCTACAGAGTTGCGCTTAATGAAATTTCGCTTACTGTTTTAATGCTGGACACGTCTTGTATTGCCGAATGTTTAATGTTATTGGGAGGGGTATTAGTTTTCGAAACAGGTACTACGGCAGCCTTTGTGGCTACTTTAATATCCGGACCTCCACTATTAAGTGCCGGAATAGCCAAAAGCTTCGCAACCGTTTGTAGTGTAAATCATTCCACAAGAATATCAACAGATTACATAAACAGCCCTGTGGCTAAAGTTGCATAATAATAGAGTATTTTTGACTAAAATCTGTGCGCAATGTTCAAAAATTTGGAGCAGTATTCTAGGACTTAATTTACATGAATAGCGAACGAGCGGCCGTTCTTTGTCTTTTAAGTTGCAATTAATTATTCCACTTTATGTAAATAAGCCTAGAGACGCGTCCGAGTCGGACCTTCCTACCCTTTTTGCGGGTGACTAAAGCATGTGCCAGCTAAAAACTTAATATTTTATGCTAAGAGATGCAAGTAAATAAAACATGGGTGAGCTTCAACGAGCTCAGCTTAATTTAATCTTGCAGAGGTTATATCAATGAATCGGACACCGAACGCGCATTGAAAACTGATGCAGTTACTTGTAGTTCATCGCCAATATCGATACTATCGATCCGCGCCACTGACATAATGCGAAGGTCAGTGACTCCACCGATAAACTTCCTGACACCAACAAATTATGAATAACCGTAATTATTGAATTGTGATATCAGTTGTGAGTTATTGCAGGAAACTGAACAACGGATGCCGATTAGCGAACCAAGTTGTATTAACATTTGTAACACGAACAAATCGATTATCATGATCGCTCCGATGTATTGATGAATAATTCAGTGGCGAAATCGATTAATCTTAATAACAGCGATAAAATTAGGAAGGTACGTCAGGTAGTTTATCTTTATTTCACAAAGACAATAAATTAAATAGTAGTTAAGTCGACCACCCGTAAGGCGATTTCGTAGAATAGGACCACGAATAATAAAACAACATAGAGTGCTAGTGAAGTGTGTCATTAGGATTTCACCGATCTATTTTTGTTTGACTTCCTCGCTCGATGATGTTATTTTTGGATCATTGTGAGTTAGTGGACGGATCATCGTAGATCAAAGTTTATTGCTCGCTGAAGATAGTGCGTGTTTATACGGATATAAATATAAAAAACCAAACAAGGAGGCGATACTCGTTATGTTCCAAATGAATGAACTCGTAAACCTAAGAACGCTTGTATCTATGGACAACAACAAACTTTTATCTGTGAAAGGGAATGTTAAGTATTTCGATTACGGATTTTGGAAATAGAACTGAAATAAAAATAAACCTGAGAGCATTATTAGAAAAAAAAATCACATATTGACTGTTTTAGAAGATTAAAAGGCAACGACTGACATAACAGACCTTTTAATATTATCTGCAAAGAATTAACAACAACACACACAACAATTACAATCAACAATAACACACAATTAACAACACAACACAACAACAACAATAGGTAACAACAACAATTACAACAACAACAACAACATCACAAAACAACAACAACAACAACATTATTGTTTTACAATTAACTGACTACATAGATTAGACTATTACAAACTTTTACTACGAGTACCATAATACCACGTTATCAGTTTTATTGCGCAAACCGACCGTAAATAGCCAACACCAAGTACAGTGGGCGGTCGTGTAACCAACTTTAGATAAAAAGCCCTTAAAACAAAACACGATCTCTAGCCGTGCGAAAGACGCGAAGATGGCAAACTCGTGAAAGATTAAAATTCTTTTCTTAGTGATTCCCCTATAAAGGGAAGCCGCAAAAACTTGGTCGATTGCCAACAGGTTCTTTCTCTGAATCAAAGACGATCGACGGACTTGAATTTATTTATTGAGGTTACCAGGGACATATGAAACGGAGCTAGTAGTACGCTAAAACCTTTTAAGGTTATGTCATGTGTCTTTCACTGTTTGTACTGAAGAAATGACAGGGTTAACCTTATCTGTCAGTGGTGCCCTTATACACAATCCGTGGAATATTGCTTGTTGATTTATAGGGTATCATGATTTATTGATGTAGTTGGATCTTCTTTTATATCGTCTAGACGGTTTATTTAAGTAAAATCATATGTTCATTTTCATATTGATATAGCAATAAAATGAGCATCAGCTGTTTGACGAGTCGAATTGTAAAACGTGACTTGTAAAATAAATACTGTCTCAGAATTTAAGATCTATATTGCAATGTTCTGTCAACGACAATACTTAGGTTTTGATATCAATAATACCACTGGTTTTATTTGTAAACACAGCTATGTCATCAGTATTCCAGATAGAACTTAAACTAGTTCACAAGTAAGTGACAAATTTCTATCCATTTTCTATGGGACTGTAACATTTATTATTATAACACCTTATCTTAGAAACAATGCGTACTGCTGTTTGACTCAGTATCATACAGAAACCGGTTACATAAGGTGCTGTTAATTCTACAGAAGCCACATTAAATTGTTTTATCGACAGCTTCTCGTATTGAGCTTTGTTTATCGTGTCAATACTCTAAGGAGTTACATTGTAGCAAATATTAGGATTTCGATGTTCTTATTGACTGCAAGTATCGAATTACATTAGCTTCGCTCTTTTTACTTCTGTAGGGAATATCGCCAAAGAATCTGTATCGAAAAATGTCTGATTTATGAAAAAAAAAGGATTATTTTAAGAGTAGTTTGAAGTTACTTATCTCATTGATAAATGTCTTCACGGAACCCGATGATGAAAATGGCAAAAGGTTGAAATGTCAATATCTTAGACGATAAACCTGTGGTCGTCAAAAATTTAATAGCATTGTTTATGGCTAGGAGTAAAATTCCTAGTTTCAGGTCAATTTTATCGAAAAATAAGAATATTAATAATAAAAGTTGAAAAAATAAAACTTTTGGTGGAGTCGGGAACCCCCGTCAGGAACGAAGGTCCTTACGCTTTTTTGGATTATAGCCGATTATTATGGCCGCCATCTTGGATTTTCATTTTGTCTTCACTATCGGCTTCAACACCCTAGGGAACCATGAAAACTATCTCACTTTCTCTGTCTCTTTTTGTTATAATAAAAAAAAAAAATACGTTACGTGACGATTTTTATAATTTTACTTCTACCACAAGCTGCGTTAAAGAACTTCGTTCCAAACGATATATCATTCTCTTGTTTCCATTACTTTATAGAGTATTATTATGTTTATGCTATTAACAGTAAAAGCCACAGAAAGTCTTAATAGCGAACTCGCATATTGAAATCAGCAATTTTCTTTATTTCATCTTTTTTCATCGCTCCGATGCCTTCCACATTTTCATTATTCCGTACTTAGGCTAAAAAGCCAACAGCGCCTTTGTACGAACCGTCTTCCCAGCCGTTATGGGGAAGCTCCTTCATCCTAATTTACATGAATAGTGCGCATACAAGGTTTAATGCGCTATTTTATTAGTAGCACAACGTGAATAACGGGTTTGTTTACTTTAGGTTTTTCTGTGAAAATAACATAAGTTGTGATTTAATGGATAATTTTGTAGAATCATGAATACATATTGTTAATGAGACTAAAATAAAGTAGGCTCTCTATGTCATCATTCACCTGCCTATAACCCAATTAATTATGGCCGGCGCAACATGTTTTTTCTGCCATAGTTCTCTATAACTTGTCATCTCAGTAGTCTCCTCCTTTCTAACTATATTTCTATAATGGCTGGCTAAATGAAGAACTTATTAGGTTTAGAAAGAAGAAATTGTGGCCTTGAAAACGGTCATTGTGATTTTCCATAGTAGTCTTATCGTATAAGCAAAGGTTATCTATACAATATTATAAAGAGGTAAAGTTTGTGTTTGTAGGGGGTAATCTCTGGATCTACTGAACCGATTTTGAAAATTATTTTAGTAATAGAAAGCCACGTAATCCGAAAACTGAAAATACTTTTTCGGGGTAGTCGAATTGGCAGAGTAAGTCGGAGAAAAAACGGTCGAACGAAAACGTTTCTTACGAACGCTGCCTTAACGATGAGAGATATTATATGATTGAGTTCTAGAGAAAACTTGTAGAACTTGATAATTCCTACAAAAAAGACAACGACAGCATATGTCTAACTTTTATATTTAAGGCACAAACTCAGTACTAACTGAACCACACTCATAATTTCATCACAAGTAAAAATGTTTACCGACAAACGAAGTGGGCACGTGTCAGCTAGTAATATAAACATGTACTTATATCATAAGTATAATAAACGAATATATAGGGAGTGATTGATAACAGAGAGATGACATCACAGAGTCATCATGTAGAAATAAGATTCCATTTTAAGATTTCAATAGGTATTTTCTTTTAGCCTGTGAAAAAGGACAAAAAGTCTTGCAATAACTCTTAACAACAGCAAAATACAAGGACAAAAAAGAACAATAATTATTTTGAAATTCAATTCAAAACTTTATAAAAGTAAACTCAATTACCTTTATAATACTTACTTACTCATCATGTATATTGTTCACGTTGATCCTTCGTAGTTGATATGCAGAATACGGCTCAATTTCGAAGTAAGTCACCAGTACCGCTAAGTGAATAACGTAATGAGCCCGAAACTCACATTATACATTAACCTTTACTCGAAAACCATTACAGTTTTAACCTGAATTTCTTTTTGATTTCACTAACTGACATTTAATGTAAGTAAGCAAAACGTTCTTTTGGAATAAAGTTCTTTACGCAGTTTGCGGTAGAAGTAAAAAATTGCAGAAATTGTAGAAATCGTCACGTAATGATAATTGGAGAAATGGTCACGTTACAAAAAGGCGTTTTGCTCCTCCATGCAACTTTTTACTAAATACTAGCTTTTGCGGCAGCTTCATCCGCGTTTTTTATACACCGAAACCTTCCTCATAAATCACTCTATCTTTTGGTGTAAACCGCATGAAAATCCGTTCAGTAGTTTTTGAGTTTATCGCGAACAGATAGACTGACATACGTGGCGAGGGTCTTTGTTTTATAATATGTACTGATGATAATAGATAAAGACAGAGAAGGAGAGAGAAATAGAGATAGTTTTCATAGTTTTCGAGGGTGCTAAAGCCAACAGTGAGGTCAAAATAAAAAACAAAGATGGCGGCTGCAAAAATTTTCAAGTTTTTCTTCATGGTGTTCGATAATCTAAATCTCCATATCGAATTACATTCAGAATTGAAGAAAAGGCGAAAGGAAAATGTTCCTTTTGCTTTTTATTCAACTCTGGCCCTGACCTGGGGATCCACCCCACAGGTTTTTTTGCAAACACCACTTTGTTTTGCCAATATCTTCATTATTTATCGCTCAGATCTTGTTGAAGCAGAAGCTGGTGTAATGAAACCACACTTTACCTTAATTTCCATTAAAAGTGTTAGTACCTACTTAAGGAGTTTTCTTAAAAGAGGTTTAAATATTCCGCTTTATTTAAACTAGCTTCGTAGTTAGATGCTAAGTAATGCTCACTTTGAAATACAGTTTTATAATATAAGCAATTTTAAACGAGTTGCTTGTAATCTTTTTTCTTTTCCTTGCATCTAAGTTGGTTTACTTTTAAAGAACAAGCGGCTTATGGTAAATTAAAGCAATTTGTTAGCTTAGTTTTATGGAATTGTTTTAAATTTATCATAGATGTGCAAGATATTAAATTTTTAAAGCTTGAAATAATTATGAATAATAGCAAAAAAAAAAATCGAAGAGAGGTATAAAAAATTGGGCATTGCAGGATAATTTATAGGATAATTTATGTATAGCAAAGACCGACATCAATAAAAGTTATTCAGCACAAGCTTTTGTTTTAAAATGTTGCCGTCTATAACTTGCACTTGTAGTTTGAAAGTTGTGCGACCGTGACAGAAATAAAGTTTATCCAAAAAGTACTATGTAACGTTTAAGGATTTCGGCCTAAGACTGCCTAAATATTATATTTATTTATTTAATGCTTGACACTTTTATGTCTTCACAGAAATGTACACAGGCGGACTTAAGATGAGCGTTCTGATTTTAATAATTTATGATATCTATAACAATATGAAAATAGGGTCAAATTAAATTAGCTGGCAATACTTTACCCACATGTTATTGATATCGAAAATAAAAGAAAACATCATTCGATGGGCGAAGGTCAATGCCCGTTAGGTATCGGTCAGAAAACTGCGTCGGCTGGGCATGCGTAGAAAGCTCAGCTGTTTTTGTAATTTTTCGCGGAACTTAAATATTTTTTACGCATTACAAAAAACATAACATAACAGTCGTGGATTTTTGTTTCATTACCTTTCGATTTCGACACCGAACATGTGTGTAAAGTATTGCCAGCTAATTCAATTTGACCGTCTTTAATAATATACCTAAATCTTTACTTTTGTTCAAGCATATTGATACAACAACTGGTCAACAGAAATTCCGATAGCCCAGATTCCCGGACACAAAACCACAGACAGTTTCAATCCAAATAAAAAATGCACGACAACACCCAATGGGTCACCAGCTGTCATTTATTTAACCCAGGCAGGATTGCAGTTCATAACCGAACGGAACGATAAAGATCAATCAATATATGTACATATCATCTGACTAGCCAATTCCCAACTATACTGGGGTCGGCTTCCAGTCTCACCAGATGCAGCTGAATATCAGTATTCTACATAGAGCCACTGCCAATCTGACCTCCACAACCCAGTTACTGGGTAATACGATACCCCTTGGTAAGACTAGTTGTCAGACTGTCGGGCTTTTGACGACCCGTAACGACTGTCAAAGATCTACAAATGACAGCCGGGACCAACGGCTTAACGTGATTTTTGAGGCACGGAGGGGTCTTGGTATGTAAGGATGGTCACCCATCCACGGACCAACCGTGGCAAGCGTAGCTTTACCTGATCGCTCGACCCGTGCGACTAATATTACTTAGTCAGAATATACATACACATACACAAATGCACTTACCTACTACTGGTAGTGACATAAATTATTCAAGCTTCAGCTTCGGGTCGATAACCCAGACATCGTGAACATGAAAACAATATGACTTATTCAGAATTTCTAAATATAAGTCCTGAAAGCCTTTAGATCTTTTTCAACGCACGTAGAATTGAACTGTTGGATTGGACGGTGTGATATAAAAAAAGCTCTTTTGTGGGAACAAAAGTAAAGATCGCCAAGGAAAAGTATGCGCTTCGGGAATCATCGTCTATCTTCGGAAATACGAACGCGCGATGTTAAGATCTATTATAGGGCTGTTACAACCATGGATGTACTTTAACTAAAAAAATATAGATTAACAGCTCAATGCAATTCCAAAAAACTTTTCAAAACTTCTTCCTGATAGATGACAATCTGCAACCGGAGTAACCCAGCAAAGAAAAAAAAAACATAAAAATGCGCTATTATAGGTGCAACGTGCGCGTTCAAAAAACGCTCGTACGTATAAGCGCAGAAGTACTTTAGTAGATCAAACTTAGCAAGATTGGCGTAGAAATGCATAAATTTAGATTGTGTGAGCCCGTTTTTAAAATCTAAAAGCTTTTGGAATATCTTAGTGAGATAAGAACCCGCTTCCACTTGAGCTTCAGCTCCTGATAGTGATGCTAAGCGAATGGTTTTTTAGTGGAGTTCCTCGGTTGAGAATAGTCGATTATTCCATAGAGGTAATTGAATAGGTACGTTGATTTAAAAGGTAGAAACCTAATCTTGGAAAATATACTTGGATAAAAAAAAGTATTTACTTAAATCGTCAAACTTTAATACTGTACGCTACGCCAAAAAAAAAAAACTGAAACTAGGAATGAGAAAGCAAGGCCTGAGTTATATATATTGTGTGAAATATAGAAAAAAAAACCGAAATACAGTAATGGCGGCATGTAAAGAAAGTACGTAAGAAGACAATCATGCTTCGCTAACCCTCACATAATTTGAGATGATGATGACGATACACTAAGTAATATTTAAGATAATTTTTAGATAAAGACTAAGTTGTGTTGAATTTTGTATATTTTTTTTAGTTCATGACTGTGTGTCCTTTAGAGGGCGCCATATTAAATATAATGTGACGACCACGGAGCTTCCAACGATATCTCATCTGACAAATTATGATAAGAACAGATGAACAATACATACATACATATACAGGGTGTCCGGTAAATAATGGATAACCTAGAAATGGTTTATGATCAAACTAATGGCCATTCAGAAAAAACATTTTTTATTTGTATTTAATCTGTATTTTTTTTTTATCATCTGACTTCCGAAAAAACACTACAAAGTGAAAAATTACTTTAATTTCGGAAGTCGGTGTCTTTGGATAGGTATGTATTTTTTTTTTGTCACCACCTTCTGAAATTATTTTTTTTTTACTTTGTAGTATTTTTTCGGAAGTTGGTTGTTTTTTTAATTATTTTTTTTACAGATTGAATACAATTTTTTTTTCTGAATGGCCATTAGTTTTACCATGAACCATTTCAAGGTTATCCATGAAATACCGGACACCCTGTATACGGGTCAAAATCATATTTTTGCTTCGCCGGCCGTAATCGGGATCTATCCTAGAGATAATATTTTTTTTTACGCGTCACCACCACATCAGAATTACCGATACCAATTATCGGTAATTCTGATGTGGTTATAAATCTGAATACGCTTCAGCTGTTATGGTATCGTCACCGCGTCAATACTCAGAAGGCACCTTTCCCAGAAAATCAATACCAATAGCTATTAGACATAAACCTTTTACGGATTCAACCACCCCATCTATTTTAAATATATCTCCGAATGCTTATTCAATTTTACATTTGGAAGGAACATTGAAAGCCAATCAGGGGCCGTTATCGCAGTAGTATCAATCTATTTTAAAGTAGGAGACAAGGCAGGACACTATGCTAATGAGATTGACTTTGAAGAACAGGATAATTGACTGCGCTGATTTATTCCTGTTTTATTTTACATTGGAGGTTCTATCAAGAGATTTGTTAGTGAAACAGGTTGCTAGTAGATGTTATCAGGAATAAATGGTTATCAGCTGCCAGTGTTTTTAAAAACGAGTCTGATTTATTTTTGCCAACAAACTGCTTTTCAGTTTGGCCGAGTTAATACATCTTGTAAAAATGTATATACGTGTAGAGCTGTAGTATCGACATTATTTCATCACCATTGCGTTCAAAACGGTGAAGGAAAACATCGTGAGGAAACCGGCATGTCCTAGAACCAAAAATTCGAAGACATGTGGCATCTACCAACCTGCACTGGGCCCGCGTGCCCAGCCCACTCCCTTGCATCGAGAGAAGGCTTGTGTCCCAGCAGTGGGAACATTTTAGGGTGATTATGATTATGCTATAAATAAACACTTTTTAATTTATTTTATTTTCTTTCTGATGCTGGTAAAACTAACACTCGTGCATCTTAATAAAAAAATAATTAAATTACATTACTTTCAAAGCACCAAAAGATAATTGTAAAAAATATATTTTTACTTACATACATAAAGTATAAACTCACGCCTTCTTTTCATGAGGGTAGGCAGAAACTATAGAGAGCCACCTGTTACGACGATCCTGACATACTTCATTTACTTCGTTAACTTTCATACGATTTATTTAATTGATAGACGTTAACTGGTCGAATTCAGATGAATATGAGGTATTTTTTAAATCAATGTTATCTAGATAAATATGCAGATAACATTGATTAAAAAATAGCTGAACATAAGATAAAAATAAGGTCCAAATACCTGCGTGGGTTTATTTTATGTAAATACTTCACATAACAGGCAGATATGATAGAAATTCATGTTATTGCATTTCGATCGGCTGTTGATTTTATCGTTTTTACAGATTCTACATTGCCTTGTATCGTCTAATCATAATGTTCCAATTCATTTCCATTTGTGTAGTTTATTTTGTTGAATAAGATAAGTAAACATGAGTTTGCCATTTGGTTCCCATAAGCGCATAGCTATGTTGTTGTTGTTGTTGTTGTTGTTCTGTGATCAGAACCGGTCAAAGTAGCGATGCTTGGGGTTGGCTTATGTCCAGCAGTGGACGTCTGTCGGCTGACATGATGATGAAGCACAAAGATTCGTATATGTAGATACTCGTGAAAATGACACAAAAAAATAATAGTTTAAAAAAACTAAAAAACACGCTTTAAAACCAAACTAAAAAAGGAGAAAATAATTTAATTCAATTAAAAAGCGTGGGGTGCTTTTTGAGGTATTTTTATAATCAATTAAAGTCAAGCGCCCCACGCTTTTTAATTGAATTAAATTATTTTCTTCTTTTATAGTTTGGTTTTTAAAGCGTGTTTTTTTAGTTTTTTAAACTATTATTTATTTTCTATTTTTTAATTCTGCTAACTATAAAAACGTGTTTTTTTTTGTTTTCCTTTTTTTTCATTTTTCTCAATATTTTTTTTAATTATTGAATTGTCATCGGTCCTCGATAAGTTTACAAAGTTTCAATGAAATCTGACCGTTTAAAGTGAGTCAAAATCGCGCTCTAAGGAGTCGCGGATACAAACATACAAACAAACATACAAGTGAAGCTAATATAATAGCTAATAAGGTTATTTTTGTCTCACTTTCGTTCACGTTAACTTGAAGCATATTATGCCTCAGACAAGAAGTTAGTGATGTTTGAAAAAAAAGAAAGAACTGTGCGTGCATTGGGACACTTAATTTATCGAAAACTTTATAAAAAAAAAACATATGTCTGTCTCATTCACAAAAGACTGCCATTACAAACAGGTTGGCCATCATAACTAAGGTAGGTATATCCCCTAAAAGTTTTCTGACACTAAAAGCGAACCCTCCATTTTCCATTCTCGCGAGGAACCATCAACTCTGTTGTTATTTACACCCACTAATCTTTTTTTCCGGTATCCATTAGTTAACATCGCTTCCCAGAATGACATTCGTGCCGCTATAATTGACGGTTTAAAAATATAAGCTGCCATGCAAGCACGTTGACAATTTATTGTAGGGAAGAGAAAAATATTTTCTGCGATGCAAAAAATACTGGCAGGTGAATAAAACAAGCAGTTTTTAAATTCGTTCTTTTGTTTTTTTTTTTATGTCTGTTAAGCATTTCGTTAGGAGTTAGGCCAGTTTTAACTATGGCTGTAAAATAGAGAAGGACTGTATGAGAGATGATAGGTACGGCTTGAAAGGTAGTACCGAGATGACGACAAGTAGAGAAGTATGAACGAAAAAGATATGTTGCGTCGACTCCAAATAAGTTAGGAAAACGGCAGGAGAATGATGATAAGGCATTGAATCCTCTTTACGTATATTTCTTACTAGCTTTTGTGGAAGTCGAAAATTATTCCATGGGAACGTACTATCGGGATAAAAAGTATCCTATGTGTTATTCCAGGTTACAAACTATCTGTGTGCCAATTTCATACAAACCCGTTTAGCCGTTTTTGCGTTATTGAGTAACAAACATCCAAACATCTAAACATTTATCCCAATATTATAGTAGGAAGTTGGATACTAGGATTGTTTAGTGTTGTGGATGGTTTCTATTTACCGAAAGTATCTGAATTTGTTATAAGTTAGGTCTAAGCTTTTCACGAGTTGATCACGCGACAAAGACGCGAATCGATTAACCATCATTGATCTCGCGAACGTAGACATCAAACTCAAATAAACAGGAAACACAATCAATATTAGAAACCCGATATTCAAAGCAGCCTCGTTAGTCTATCATTCTGAACAAGACCACAAAGTCCTCGATATCATTACAAAGCTTAACTCAAGAAAACTAACGCTCTGTCTGCAAACGACAGTCGTATCATTAATACTATAGTTTAGTCCATTATTATCTATCCTATAGCGATACAATACAGGACAATGCATTACAAGTAGCCGGAATGACTCAAAGTCGATCGTTCTAATCTTTACTATCGACCCCGATCGAGACAGCGTGTTAGCATTGTCATAGAGTATGAAGTTGTAGAAGCGACGCTCAAGCTCCAAATTGCATTCTAAATAAATTCAGCATTATATTGTGGCTTGCTAAGCCATATAGACGCTCTGTGATCGATCTTCGGAAAGTACAGTGTCAACGAGTTAAAGAATAAGACTGTCAATCTACGATGACGACAACGACGCTCTACAAAACCGAACTTTTTCTTGAACTTGATTTCCTATACAAATGGCGCAGCTCACTGGCATGGGGGACGCTTCTATACGGTTTTTTTTTTTATTCTGTGGCTTTGTTTATGTTTTGTCTCGCGTGAATCAAACCTTTATTTATGTTGAAGTCGGTCGATTGACTTGTTTCGGAAGATATAAACTTTAGGTTTTACGATTTACTTATTTATACTTTTCTTTAGAAGTAGTTTTCGGTCAGCGTTACTCAATGTAATGGAGTCTTTGTGGGCTTGTAAAAAGATGTTGTAATGTTAGTTTATAAAATTGGAAGATTATTTTGGAACATAGTATAAGCTTTTGTTTACGGAAACTATTTGATGTTTATGTGTTATGCATGTTTGGGAATTTCAATATCGATGCCATGAACTCATTTACATTTTTTATTTATTTTTATTGAATCTGAACAGTTTTGAAAAGTTGTCTTTTAGCTTTTAGCATAATTCCTAATACATATCTGGATGACCGAGACTCGATCGGTTTTCTTTTAGGTTTGTCGTTTTCTAAAAATGAAACCTAGCTAGATCGATTTATCGCCCCCGAAACCCCCTGCATACTAAACAGAACCGATTTCTCCGGCAAGCCACAGGCGCCCCATGGTTCATTCGGAACGAGATCCTCCATCTCGATCTGAAAATACCCACGGTCAGTCAGTTCTTGAAACGCAACACGAAGCGTTTCTTCGATAAAGCCGAGAAACACCGCAATCCCTTGATTGTGAAGGCCGCCACTTATGTCCCCAGTAGGATTAGCGCTGTCCGACGGCCGAGACAAGTCCTCAGCGACCCAGACGACTCAATTACTCACCTTCAGGAAAGAAATAGGGCCACCAGTACAGTTTGCACACACCACATACAACCGTCATTATGTTCCGACCTCGCCGCCGAGGTCCTCGCGCCCCGCGAAGACCCCGAGTAACGGCGCCTAACGTCGAGACCCCCGACCGACCCTTGCTCGTTGAAGCGCCAGCCCGCGCCGCAGCTGAGCCAGTAGCTTTAAATTCCCCGACTAATAATAATAATGGTTCGATTCCCGCACGGAACAAATATTTGTATGATCTGCAAGTAGTTGTTCTGGGTCTGGCTGTTTGTGTATGTGAGTTTAAATGTTTGTAAACGCACCCACGATACAGGAGAAATTCCTAGTGTGGGGCAACGTTTTTAAAAAAAAGAAAGAAAGAAAGAAAGAATGCCAATATTTTGATCCAGCCTGTCCTCACTAGCTGTCCCCTTATCAGTGACGCCCTGAGCCGAGGTTCGTACCCCAAAGGGGGTGCGCTCAGCGTGCAGTCACTTAGTATGTAAGTTTTTAGTTTTTAAGCCCTGGCTGCAGGCGTTAACTTAACTCTTAATGGCAGCCCCAATAAACCTGGTTAAGCAGTCATGGCCTCTCAAGGTAAACTGCAAGATACCCGACAAAAAAAAAAACCTGCATACTAAATTTCACGAAAATCGTTGGAGCCGTTTCCGAGATTCAGATTATGTATATACATATATTACAAGAATTGCTCGTTTAAAGGTATTAGATAGTGGTTATAGCCAGGGTTGACATTTTATGACTCCTCCTTACTCAGTACAATATCTATCTATCTTGTACTATTTCTTTTTTGGTACCTTGGTACCAAAAAAGAAATAGTTCCAATCTAGATCTTGAACAGAATTAATGACCAAACAAAGCTCTTATTGACCATAGACACTATAAGGACCATTCTTGCAATAACTATTAACTCTAGTTGCTATGGTGCTTTACTACTCTACTGTCCTTTAACTCTTTCAGTCACGCTTTTACATTAGAAATATTTTGAAAAAATATATTTTAGGTTTAGCATCAATTGCAACTAAAATATCACAAAAAGAGAAAAAAAATAAGTATTAAGGCTTTCAAGAGAAAAGGTGGTCAGTGACACTAACCACCAAGACTGAAAGAGTTAACTAGAAAGGCGTCAAGCCCTAAAAGTTGTTTCCGAGAAAATTGCAAAATACGCGTGAATCGTTATTTCTTAAAAACTGTGATTACTTACGTTACTGATTGTATGATACATCAATTGATATTTCTTCCAGTTTATCTTAAAGAATCCTTTGCAGTTAACGGCCTACAAACTTTTATATCTTGGGAACTATTTGTATTGTAAAAATGTTTGTTAGACAGAAAGATAGAGAATTATGACCTCCCTTAGATTCTATTATATATTCTACTATTAAAGTAAAAAATTACCAAGTGAGGGTTAACGCCTTTCTATTTAAAGAAGCTAGTACTCTTTAACGATGGCAAATCATCTAACAATATGAGGAAATTTAACTAATCCTACTAAATAATAAATGTGAAAGTATTCATATTTGGATATTTCGATGTTTTGATGTTTGTTACTCAATCACGCAACAACGGCTGAACGGGTTTGAATGAAGTTTGGCAAACAGGTAGTTTATCATCTGAATTATCACCAGAGATCGGATATTCGGATGCATATTTACCTAAAGATAATTTTTAGCTATGAAAGTATGGAAGCGGCTTTATAAATTATTTGTAATATTTATTAAAAACCCCGGAATTCTTGATTGCATAACTATTCAGATGTGTATTAATTTAAAATTAATGTTTAACCCGATACAAATATGTGTATGTACTGGAGGAGGGGTGGTTTGTATTAATTAAAACAAAAAATAAACTAATTACTTACCTAAATTAAGACTTTTTCGATACAAAAGCGCATTCCATGTTAGCCAACAACTCAACTTTAGGTGATTGTGCCTCCGAATATCCGATCTCTGATTATCATATATAATACTTTTTATCCCGGTAGTATGTTCCGGTGGGATAATTTTCGACCTAAACGCGGGCGAAGCCGCTGGCAAAAACTAGTTTGTAATATAATCTAGATAGTCATTTAGAGTCTATAATATACGTATCTACAGGTTACAAGAAGGTTGACATTGACAAGAGATATAAAGCAAAATTAAATAGAGGTGGCTAATTGAATTGAAAACCTTCATTTTAATATAGCCTAGACATTAAAAAAATAATATCTCTTTGTAACAATTCTATCTAAAAACGTAAAAAGCTCAACGTCATGTTAGATTAAAAACGTGTCAAAAAAGTTTAAAAACCGCTGTAAAAAAGTAATTGCTTCGTCGAATTAATCGTTTAGAGTAAGTAATACATATTCAAAACACATGCCTCAGTAAAATAATAATCGTTAGTATGTAAATGAACTAAGTTCTACTTAACTTGACCCTTTCGGTCTCATCTATGCATTCAATTGTAATACAAATAACGAGATTATAAAGGGTTTTAATTTTATTACGATTTTGAACTATCACTTTAGAGTTTCTAGTTGTTTTATTAATGTGTTAGGAGATAAAATGTATGAATTGTAGTTTATGATGAGCAGATTATTTGTTTTGAAAATGTTTATGAACAACAAAGGTTATAATTATGCTGTGTAATCAATTGCTATGATATATTGTAACAGTGTCTTTTATTTTATTTATTACTAGCACTTCGTCCGCGTGAAATTTGTTGGTCATATTATGCCGGAATAATGCAGCTTTCCACAGATGAAAGAAGTTTTCAAATCGGTAAAATAGTTTTTGAGTTTATCCGATACAAACAATTTTAATAATCAAATCTTTACTCTTTAAAATATTACTGTAGACAAGCTTTAGCCAGCGGTTTCGCCCGCTTGGTAGTCGAAAAATATACGGGACCATACTACCGGGATAAAAAGTATCCTATGTGTTAATCCAGGTAACAAACTATAGTATATTATTGACGTGTAAAGGTATAAACCTACTTACAGAAATAAAATCATTTATTATTTATCTGTGTGCCAAAATTCATCAAAATCTATTCAGCCATTTTTGCGTGATTGAGTAGCAAACATCCAAATATCTTAACATACAAACATTCATATTTAGGTATATCCATCGAAATTCGTTCAGCCGTTTTTGCGTGATTGAGTAACAAAAATGCAAACATATAAACATACAAACTTAGACATTTATTATATTAGTAAGAAGGTACGTAGAAAAGTCTATGGCTTCCTAATCACCCGCGAAGTTATGTATGTCGTGCTTAATGCAATCCTTCTAGGATTATCTTTGTTTTTTTTTTGTGATACCTAACATTCCCAATTGAAAAGCACAAACGTTTAAAGTACGTCTTTATTAAAAAGCCTTTGCTTTTGACTAAAAGAAAACATCTCTTTGGCAAACGTCAAACAGCTTGTAAAACATGCAATTTATTTGTAAACAAAACGTTATCTTGTTTTGACATTCACATTGTCCGGACCGGGATCACAAACAATCTTGTTACGCCTTTGAGATCTATTTCCTTAACAACGTTAAAAAAAGAAATATCCAGAGAATAGAATATCATAAACGCATCACATCAAACGGATTTTTCTCTTTCGTAATCCAATACTTAACCTTCTTCCCATTTAAAAGCTACACGATACTCTAAAGCTGAATGCAGACCGTTCAAAAAGAAAAATCCATGCATTTTCATAGTTTATAACTCTCCTGATCCGGTCATAAATTATTTTCAGAGCTGCTTATTAAAAATTAAATAGATAATCCTTTTTGATATTTTAAATTTTTATGCTGCAGAGTTCCTAATTGAAACCGACGGTTTCAGTGCCGTAAAATTAAAATTTCGTCTTGTCTTCGTTCGCTTTTTAACTTTATATTTCTTTACATTTCTTTTGTCTTTTATTAGGCAGAACTTTTAGTAGTTACACGCGTGGTTAGAGAATTTCTAAGAGCTTGTATTTTTAGTGTGTCTGAATGCGTAGTGAGTAATGTTCCTTAACACTGATCAAATTAAAAAGGGCATGGAAATTATCCTTTTTTTTGAGGGATTATCTTTTTTTAAGTCTTCAAAATCTCTTCACACCAGATGAAAACATTTGTTCGATTTTACCCAGTTAAGAACGTGTATGATAGCCACTTCGATCACCTTGTTTGTTTGGCCATAAAAAAAATTAAGCTCAATTTTAAAGCACAACTTGCCGAACAGAACTTATATGTATCTCAGACGGCGCTCCTAGCAAAAAGGTAAGGCACCTCGCGACAGCTAGCTAAAAATAAACCTGGTTGGTATATTACACTATCAATTTTTATCGGTTTATTTCTGTCGACCACTTTCTCGGAACCTGTTGTGTGGTATGCTCACCATCATTCAATGTTAAAATGAGTAATAAAAATGCTATGAATTATTGAGTAGCGCGGTGTGACACAAGGTGTAGGCGACAAGATTTTAATTATCAATTTTCAGTTTATTTGTGCGAACAATTTTCGCTTAAAAAACATTTTATGGACTTGGCGCAGTCATCATCCTTTTTCCCAGCTTATTAATTATAGAACTATTTTAGTTTATTATTTTATACCGGTCTTAGAAAAATCAAATGTTTAAAATCGATTGAGCTATACTAATATTATAAATGTGAAAGTTTGTGAAGATGTGTGGATGTTTGTTACTCAATCATGAAAAAATTGCTGAACGGATTTGGATTAAATTTGGCACACAGATAGATTATAACCTAGATTAACACATAGGATACTTTTTAACCGACTTCAAAAAGGAGGAGGTTATCAATTCGTCGGAACCTTTTTTTTTTTTTATGTATGTTTCCCGATTTCTCGAAGATGGCTGGACCGATTTGGATTTTGTTTTTTTTTGTTTGAAAGGGTATACTTCCCAGGTGGTCCCATGATCATTAGGTCAGGATCTGATGATGGGATCCTGGAGAAATAGAGAGAACTCTTCAAATTTTATAGGCACACGAAGCGATTTAGCTATTTTTTGGAAGAGTACTTTCTCGTAGTGGTCTCATTTCAATTTGGTGAAGATCTGATGAAGAACTTTGGAGATAAGCAACGGAACTCCTCAATAAATGATAGCAAATGGACTGGGATTGCTGAAATCTCATGTCTGTCTATTGCTTACACCAGTTCATAACATAACATCACGCCGGTATGCTGTGAAGGGGTAAGCACATGTGAACCACTAAAAAGTGAAAAATAAAAACTTTTTCCAAAAAAAAAACAACCGACTTCCATAAAAACACTACAAAGTGAAAAATAACTTTAATTTCGGAAGGCGGTGACAAAAAATTCAAATACAGCTCCAAAGACACCGACTTCCGAAATTAAAGTTATTTTTCACTTTGTAGTGTTTTTTTGGGAGTCGGTTGTTTTTTATCTCAGTAGTACGTTCCCGCGGGATAATTTCTGACTTACACACAGGCGAAGCCGCGGGCGGAAGCTAGTGACTCATATAATTATGTTGGAGCTGAATCATCATCTGCCGAGCCTTTTCAGCCACACTTAAGCTTTGCTGCTTTTTGGTTTCGCTTGCCGTACCTTCCACTGCTCTTGAAACGGTGAAGGAAAACTTTGTATGGAAACCGGCACGTCTTCAACCTTTTGACCGCCACAGTCATGTATAGACGACAAATCAAAATGTGCCCAACACGCCACGATCGTGACTACATGAAAGACTTATACGTAAATGAAGCCGCTTAGCGCCGAGGGCACGATTTTGCTTTTTTGACGTGGTGGTCAAAACGTCAAACCAAAAATTAGAAGTCATGTAACATCCGCCTATCCGCACTGGGCCCGCGTGGTGCATTACGGCTCCCTCCTTCTCTCAATGAGGAGGTCTATATCCCAGCAGTAGTAACATTATAGGCTGATTAATGATGGTACCTTAACTTGAAGTTTAAGCTTATTAAGTTACCAAGCTTTACTATAACTACTCCTTTTTAATCAAACACCATGACGAGCAGAAATCGAATCCATTCTCCAACTTTCTGCAATAAGAACATGCAATCTATCAGTCAGGCAGATCGCTTTAAATACAAAAGTGTGGGTAGTTTTCGATGGCCAAGTGTCACGGCTAGAAATTGTTTTATCGCGACGATCAGTCTGCGAGGAAATTTATGTCTGGAAACAACAAATAGCGAAATAAATGGGACCGAATCGTTTGTTTCATTGGTCAAGCTCTGTTTTGGATTACTTTGAAAGTATTGTTTTCAATGGCGAGGTAAGGTAAAATGCAATGGTGGTTATTTTCGGTTTCAAACGGTTTTGATATTGAGAATTTGAATTTGAGAACTATTCAAACTCTTCCGTAAGGTGATTACTTCAATGTTGCCTTTAATTTCATCCAAATCTGTTCAGCCGTTTTAGCATGGAAGCGTAATAAACAAACTTCCTTTCGCATTTTTAAAATTAGTAAGGATTCCTACCTGTCATAATTTTTCTTGGCATAAATATTTATACCTACTGAAAAGGTGTGATCATTTCATACCCGACACGGCTAGTAGCCAATCTATTTATTTAAGTAGATTATAGAGTTTACTTCAATTGCCCATTTAATAACAAAATCTTTGCTACCTAAAAGCTGTCATGACGTAAAACTTTCGTTAAAATTTTCATCTTTCGCAAGGCGCCGTTTATTGAACAAGCCTTTCTCGGAATAGCCATTGAGTTAATATTTACAGCTCTTTTTCACAGAATTTGGTTTATTAATAGGTACTCCTTCAATAAGGGGCACTTATTTTTCTAAGTCGGTAGGTACTTGATAGCGTTGGTTTTCGTAGAAAGAACAACATCAGGTATACAAATATTTTACTGAAAATGATCAACAAACGAAACAAATAGGTTGTAAAGTTTAATTTATTTTGCTGTATCTATAAGTACTTGCATGACTATTAATATCATTTGTATGTCATTATACCCGGAGGAACCTTGACTCCTAAAACACAGGCTTTTGCCCTAGTTTAGGGGTCACCAGTTCGCCCTTTAATGTGACTCTATTGTACAACGTTTTCTGGATCGTTGTATACTTATTTATATTTTTCTACGTGTACAAATAAACATTTTATTATTAAAGTATATAGATTTTCTTGATAACTCAAGACTGCGCCAACTGTACGTCTTGTCGCTACGTCTAGACGATGCAGCAACACACAGAGTTGTCACTAGCATCTGAGTATTATTGTTGTGACAATACGCAGAGCTAACGTACGCCTCTGCAGCTAGTCGTTACGACAGACATCATTTTCTTAGAGCAATCGACCCGCTTCGAAGTTAGATTTGAAAATATCGACAACGAACGTATGTCGTAGGGTGTGCGCATGCGCCGTGGGTCTAGACACTGAGACAAGTAGCGAGAGCTTGCAATTCTCCTAGCCCGTTGTTGCGACTCTGCAACTCGATGTCAAGTGTACGGAGCTTTAGACAAAATATATTAACATTGTCGGTCGCAGCCTGTCATTGCGTCTGTCTTTTATTTAAATAGAATTATACTTTTGAGATTGTAACTAGATTTTAAACGTTTTAAATACGGTAATTAGAGTCCTTCTAAAAGCGCGCCTAAATGTTGTACGTAATGTGGTTTTCAGTTATTTTATTAGCATTGTGTATGTAAATTCAACTTTGTAAGACTGAGAAGGCATTCAGAATTGCCAAGATCATTACCTACATCGCGAACATTTATCTTTTAGCCAGTATCTTCTTATGTTTGTTGTTTCCTGTTCTGCACATACCTTACTTTATTGAAAGAGGTTTATAAATATTTATGGACCATCAAGCCATATTAATATTGTGAGTATAGCACACAGTTTCTTATTCAATTTATCTGGGTTACTATCGTATATTTTTGTTTGTCAATTCCAGTGATGCATACGTTTTTGGTTTGATTTGCTTTGTTTTAGCACGACTTGGTACTTGCAACAGTCGGTACAGACAGCGACAAAAGTCGATAAACATTTCCGTTTTTTTTAATCTTTTTTTTGAGCTCTTACTTAATATTTAATTACAAACGGAACATAAAATATAAGTAGGTATATTAACTCTTGTCTATGAACCGCTGAAATAGAATATTTCAAATAATTTTGCGTCAATTTAGATGATGTGTAAAAGTAACACTGTTTTTACACGCTTTATATTAGCTTCACTTGTATGTTTGTCTGTTAGTTTGTTTGTTTGTTTGTATGTAACCGACTCCTTTGAGCGCGATTTTGACCCACTTTAAACGGTCAGATTTCATTGAAACTTTGTAAACTTGTCGAGGACCGATGACAATTCAATAATTTAAAAAAAAAAATTGAGAAAAAAAAAACACGATTTTGTAGTTAGCAGAACTAAAAAATAGAAAATAAATAATAGTTTAAAAAACTAAAAAACACGCTTTAAAAACCAAACTAAAAAAGGAGAAAATAATTTAATTCAATTAAAAAGCGTGGGGTGCTTGACATTAATTGATTATAAAAATACCTCAAAAAGCACCCCACGCTTTTTAATTGAATTAAATTCTTTTCTCCTTTTTAGTTTGGTTTTTAAAGCGTGTTTTTTAGTTTTTTAAACTATTATTTACTATATATTTATTTATGGGAAGAAGGCGTGAGTTTATTTATATTATGTTATTTATTATTAATTTTACAGATTGCCCTAATTTTTCGACTGTCTCTGATTGACTGACCTCGCCACGTTGTATGTGGATTATAGACATAGTTTATCTTATTAAATAGTACCAAAAATTGCTTAAAATATTTTTTCACCATGCACACTATGGACTATGGACCGCATTGTAGAATTTTTGGGATGCATGAAGAAGCCTCCTCGTGGAGCGCAATTTGTTCCACCAGTAACTCGAATGAACCGAGTGCTCGGCGCATCCTGGACAATCACACCCAATACCTTGATGACTGGCCAATTCTTCCCTTGCGGTGGTAGGGCTAACGCCCGCCTGGTTCGCGACCACCCTCCCACCGAAGTCAAGCAGCTTGCTGTGTTTCGTCGATGCGTGGGAGTACCAGTGCCTTGCACAAGAGTGAATAGGCATTTTCTGGGCACGCTCGATCCATCATAGACCTCATCAATCGCTTTCCATCAGGCGTGATCGAGGTCAAGAGCGGGCCCATTTAGTAATAAAAAAAAGAAGCAAGAAACTGCATTTATCTTGTAAAAAAATATTAATATTTTATTCGGAAGTAAGTACTAGTTAAACACAAAACAAAGCTAATAATATGTACAGGCATATAAAAAAGAAAATAATCATAATGCATCAAAAAATAAATCCGCATCGTTTTCAACGGGAAGATTGCCCAAAAGGCTGGCAGCATTGCCACGTTGTATGGCAATGCTGATTTTATTCTATAATTAATTATTAATTCTTCAAGAAAAGCAAAATAAATTTTTTTTTGGGTGGAAAATCATCAAATAACTTCTTCCGCTCTGGGTGGAGCGGGAGGGCGTGTCAGACTTTTACTGACTAAAACCCACCCGTGTTCCCCAGTTGCCTTTGTGCCAGGGGCCGCGGTGTCTCTTTAATACATATCTTCTGTTAAATACATATCTAAAAAATCAAATACATATCTTCTGTTTACATAATATAACATCACGACTGTAATCCCCGTCTGTCTTCCCAAGGGTGGGGTATTGGTCTACTTATAGTACAGTCACAATTCACCAGTTATGTTCAAGTCCCATTGTATGGGGTGAGCCTATTGCCACCAACCAGGAACAAATGCAGATCCCGGGCTGCTACTGAGAAATCCCATAATATGGAAGAACCCGATAACATTCTGCCCTAGCCGGGATTTGAACCCAAGACCATCATGATCAGCGGTAGTGATTGCGACCACTAGACTAAAAAGCTAAAACTTAACCCAAAATAATAAATCTGAAAATCAAGAACCATTTATTATTTTGTTTTCTATTTATATATTCACACGTTTGGAGTTAATTCGGTGAACACCAGTGATTTGTGGTCTAAACTCGATTTATAGTATTCCACTGGTGTCGATTCTGTTGTACACCGAACTAAACTAACTAAACTATCACTAAAATTCCTTACTTTTGGCTATGAGAATCTTAAAGCTATTCTGCAAAATAAAATCTCTAAACTTAAAAATTATTTTGACACAACTAAAATCGAATTTGACAATCGTGACTCCTGCAGGCTTAGCATGACGCTTTCTATTTCTACTCTACTGTAGAATAGATAGAAATCGCTTGTCTACATTTCTCGGTGAAAACTGACAACTGTCTACACGGAAACTTAATTTTTGTCTAGTCTTCCGTCGACAAAACGCTTCTCTACGGTTTTCGTGCCAAGCCTGCAGGTGGTATTTTTTTTTCTTTTGGCTTCGCAACGTGGTACTTGTGTGCCCCACGCAATGATTTTTTTAAGAGTTGAATGAAGCGTGCGCAGGGGGGCAGCCTCGACGTTTTTTATATGGAATCTTTCACTTTTTGTTTGGAAAATAAAAAAAATATTACATACATGTTGAGATTATGGGGCTTACGGGCTTATTAAAGGGGGTCGAAATTATCATCATTTTTGCGATAGGACACACCGTTTTCGAGATATAAGCAAAAGAAAAGAAAAAAAAAAGTGTTTTTGCAACTGAAGTCGAAATGTTGGTGTGAATTTTAGTTCATGACCACTAGTTTTATTCCACACTTTTTTAATCGCGATTAAAAATAGTCAGATTTAGTTAGAAAAACTAATATAGTCAAAATTTTTGGTGAAAAACGGCAAACTCAGAATAGCAAAATTACCATCTTCACTAAATTAATAATTCAGTACAATCTTAGTGCTGTCAAACTAAAATATAGTTATGTTGTGTCATTTTAGTGAATTTCAGAATAGGAAATCGTCGTTTGACAGGAATAAACTAAATTTTGGTGATTTTTAGTTTAGTTTAGAGAATTTTGTGACAACAGAATCGGCACCAATGTCACCACACTAAATGAAATATTTACCACTGAATTAAAATTTGAACTAAATATTTTGAGTTGTCCGAAATTAATTTATGTATTGGGAGTTTGTATGATTCCTGAGATATGAGATATGAGAGCTGTGGTGGCCCAGTGTTCTTTTTTTTGTGGGATATTCTCTAATAACTTCTTCCGCTCTGGGTGGAGCAGGAGGGCGTCTCAGACATTTACTGACTAAAACCCACCCGTGTTCCCTCAATTAACTGTGTGCCGCGGTATCTCTTTCGAACAACCCGCACCCCTGGGTGGCCCAGTGGTAACGGCTGCAATTTACGAGTTGTAAATCGTAGGTTTGAACCCAGACAGTGCTTTACTTTGTTTAAATAATTTCATCACCACTACTCTCAAAACGATGACGGAAACTATCGTGAGGAAACCGGCATGTCCTAGAAACAAAAAATCGAAGACATGTGACATCTACCAACCCTCACTGGGCCCGCGTGGTGGATTATGACACACTCCCTCTCACAGAGAGGAGGCCTGTGTTCCAGCAGAGGGACCATTTAAAGGGTGATTATTATTATGTATATAACTAGTAATTGTGGAAAAAAGTGGCTTCATATATTTCCGTACATTTTCCTTCTCTGTGGCATCGTAATGCCGTGGACGTCACCGATAATAGCGTCACGTTATAAATAATAAAAACGCCCATTGAAGGATTTTCCGTGCGTCCAAAACACTGTATCGCATATTTAACGTAGTCGTGTGCAGCAGGCTTAGCATGACGCTTTCTATTTCTACTCTACCGTAGAATAGTAATCGCTTGTCTACATTTCTCGGTACAAAACTGTCAACTGTCTACATGGAAACGTCATTTTTGTCTACTCTTCCGTCGACAAAACGCTTCTCTACGGTTGTCGTGCTAAGCCTGCTGGTGTTACAGAAAATATTTTGCATCGTTTGATAAAAAATAAATAAATATGAAAAGGAATACAAAACCAAAAGATCAATACCTGATTTTTATACTTAAGTTAGTTACTATTGTGAGATCCTCACATGGATCTCAGGGGCGGGATACCAGGTAAAAATGAGACACCTTTGTATAGTACGCTTAACTAGGTATTTCGTTTATTCCACGCTTTCGTTTTTACAGCAACGCGCCTGCCATGCCAGTCTATCTTCTCGAAACTAAAAACCTATGCTAATATATTTAGGGGCTTATTCTAAATTAGCTTGGCAGTTCGAATGTGATGTAAGGTCGACTTTATCAGACAACTTTTACAGTAGGTACCCTTTATAGTCGCATTCGGAATAAAAACATTGGTAGGTTGGTAGTTAAAACTATACAATTTCCAGCTTACCTCCCTTTCATACCCACAAAAACTAGTTTACCACCAAAGAAACCACACACCATGGTACTAAAATGTGTAATCTACCATAATTCCTTTACCATCTATAATTTTCCAGACCATTCTACCCATACCCAGTAAAAAATCCCACCCATCCTGTACTTTGCAAGTAAACTTATTACGGAACACCCTGTGGTTTTCGCAGTCCGCCATTAAATCCTGTTAACGAATTTAAATCGGAAGTTTGCGGTTTTGCCGCCAAGGGAACGGTAGTTAGCAGACTTCTGTATAACTGGCTTGGATTTCAATCCTTCATAAAGTACTTTGGCAAAGTTGTTTTGTACAAGGTAAATGAGAAAAAAGGGTTCATGATACTTTTCATGAGTTGATGTGCTTTTGTTTTATTCAAGTTATTAGTCAGAGGAGTAATTGCGATTAATTAATTAACCTGTCAGTAGGAATCGTTTTCATTTTGACAGTACCACAACATTCATAGCGATGTTGATCTACGTTGCTAAGCAGACATTTTTTTCGAATATATGAAAGAATGGATTAACAATAACCTTGAAAACGATGTATATTCTGATTAATAGTGTGTTATGCAATTGGGGTGCTGATTTAAATGGAAATCTCCAATGCCTTCAACACCCTGCTAACTTCGGAAAGTAATATTTCACTAAATACAACTGAAAACAAGGAAATGAAGACCTAATAAACCAAACACATAATAATAACACACCGTTTGTTTTGATTTCACTAAAATTTCCTTAGTTCTAGATATTCGGAAGCAAATTCGCACCAATAAATTAAGGTGTTAGGTATATTGAGAACTTCAGTTAAGGGTAAGCTTCGCATTGCCAAAATACTTTCAGTAAGAGAAATATCAATGTAGTCAATTACAAAGCATGCAGTCATTTCTTGGCAACACATTTATTACCACCAATTTCATAATCTTATTGCGAATCGTCTTTTTGCACCAAAAAAATGAGGTATTCCACTCAGAGCACCGATTTCAACGGCATTAGATCGAATGACACCTAGAATACCTCAAAATCTATGGTTGATCGTCCATTTCGTTCATTTATACCAGAAAATATTTCAAGAAGTTTTATCTTTTACAGAATTCACGTTTATCATCACGATACATTATAAAACAAAGTCGCCCACAGCGTCTCTGTCTATATGTTCGCAATAAACTCGAAAACTACGGAAGGGATCTCCATGCGGTTTTCAACAATAGACAGAGTGATTCATGAGGAAGGTGTATTATTTTTTAAGGTTTCATGTAAATTGGTTAACGCGGGAAAAGCCACAGGCAAAAGCTAGTCTATGATTAATCGTCAAACTTGTTCATTTAAACCAGAAAATATTTCAAGATCATTCTGTTCTATCTTCCACATAATCCAAGTTTATCTTCAATAAAGCTATTTTTAGAACTGTCCGTATTTATTATAGCTCGTAAATTTCCCAATTACATTGTAACAAATAAGGCGTTCTAAAAATTACCAAACTTTTGTTTCAGTGCAATTAATGGAATAGCTTAGGTGCCGTTCACTCAAGTGCCGTTGTAATCAGTGCTATAAGTGGAATACCTCGAAAACACCCGTATAATCTATGGTTGATCGTCAAACTCGTTCAGTTAAACCAGAAAATAATTCAAGATCATTCTGCTCTATCTTCCACATAATCCAAGTATATCTTCAATAAAGCTATTTTTAGAACTGTCCGTATTTATTATAGCTCGTAAATTTCCCAATTACGCTGCAACAAATTTGGCGTTGTAAAAATAAAATGTCAGAAGGCAGGAAAGAGACGCTAGTAGTAATTGGTGACATCCGGCGGATAGTGCGGTTGTAACTGGCGCATACGCATCGAATTAACAAATAGGCAATAATTTGTCGGCGGAGTGCAAACAACGCGATATAGATGTATCGTTAAAAAGTTTCATTAGAAGGTACTTATGTGATACAGAGGAATGAGGAAAATGTCGTGAGGAAAGTTTTGAGTATGAAGTCAAAGTCAAAGCATTTACTTCAAATAGGCACTTAAAAGGCACTTTTGAACGTCAACATTTACATTAAAATAGAATTGATTCTAGTCACCCCTTCCAAAATGTAGTTTCGTATGGAGAAGAATGGGCAAGAAACTCCACCGTTACTCTTTTAAAATGTTTCAAGTACAATATTTACATTCATTATATGATTATGTGTGAAAACGATGCACCCAGAATAAAATTACCATACCAAAATAGGTAAACAGAATCAAATTGAAGCAATACAGATAAATTAATTCTGTGATAGATACATGGTGTTCACACATTTACAAACATTGTAAAAGTAAGTACTGTACGATTTTCCTACAATATTAACAAGTAATGAGTCAGTGTGTGAGTTAAAGTAATCATTGAGTTTAAATCAATGTCATAAATATAATTAATTATACAATTCAATTAGCAACCAGTTTGATTTTGTCTAGACTCTAGATTGTCCTATGGAGCAGGACCAGCATGTTTCCAAGCATTCTTATCTTGAATATAATCCTCTAATTTGTAATACGCTAGTTTACAAAGTTTACTTTTAATGTGAGCTTTAAATTTCCTTTCATTTAATTGCAATATATCACAAGGTATTTTGTTGTAACATTTAACACAGTACCCCATAAAAGATGTATGTACTTTAGCTAATCTGAAAAATGGTTGATCTATTTTGTCTTTGTTTCTAGTATTAAAATTATGTCTATCACTTATTTTATTAAAAAGATGTAGATTTTTTCTCATTTTTTCTTTTTGAATTTCGATGGCTATAATAATAGTAGGGGGTGACCAAAGAACTTTTTACCTCCTACTGCAGACTCGTTGTGGTTCCTATCCCACACAAATGTGTTTAGGTACCTTCACTTGCAAAGTAAATAATAGAGAAACAGAAAATTAGTACAACATCATCATCAACATAAAGTAAGTGGAAAATAACGTATTAATGACGCTAACTCAAAAACCGCTAATCAGAACTTGACCAAAATATGAGACCATTCGGTAAGTTTTTCCTTTCAAACCAAAGAAAAAAAAATCAAACCCGTTTTTAGATGACGGATTTGAGGTACCAAACATAAACCTTAGAACCTCCCCTTTTATCAAAGTCGGTTTAAAGACACTATGAATGATCGGAAACCTCGTTAAGTTGTAGTTAAATAGAGTCCTTGGCAACACTGATTAGTCCATTACATGTGACAGTTCAATAAAACTTTCAGTAGACTACAGTTCAAGGAACGAATCTACCCCATTAATAAAAAAAAGAAGTGAATGCCCAGAAACGTGAAGCGAAATACTCTTAGCAAAAGTGTTAATCGAATTACTGTGCTATATGGGCCTTAAATAAAATATTAGCCAGACGAGCGGAAACGTATGAAATTCTAATTGCTCTCAACCGATGATTCACATGCCGAATCCAATCTAATTTTGGTTCTAAATCGGATGGAGGATGGTTAGCATCAGTGCTCCGGAGTTTGTTAGGAGTTCTGGTCAAACTGTGCTCTGATTTTAGGTATTTTAGGCTTAGCTGTAAATCTGTGCAGGTAAGCAGTTATTCAGCAAGAACATACCAAAGAACATGTTAAAAACATGTTTAATCTGAAACGAAATTACTTCGGAATCAATTTTTACAATTCTAATATTTCATTTTCACCAAAAAGTCATTCATAATTTTCCTACCAATTTATTTTTAACACAAAACCTCAAGTCCGCCATTTAAAAGTTAAACAAAAGAAAATCGTCCTTGAAATTAGACAAAGAACCACTCTTTCAACTGACTAAAACAAAACGATTGCTTAGCAAAAACAAAAGAGGCTATAAAATCAAACTTCAGTATAAATAAAGCTTATTCCGTTTCGTTCGACCCGTAAACGAACAAATAGTGCCCTTGTGAGTACTTTATAGGCCGTTAAATGCCAGTAAAAGGTTTTAATGAGATTATTAAACCACGTCTTTTGTTGTTGCGTTATCAATTCCTAAAGTTCATTTGCTCTATTTATGATGGATCGGTGCATTGTTTATTAATGCAGGAAGATTTGTTTTGGTTATTAATTTTACTGTAGATAGGCGTATCCTGTCTTGCGAAATAAAGGATGTGGAGCGCAGAGCGAAGTGCTGCACTACTCATTAAAAATTTAATGACGCAATTGGAACTGTGCTTTTTAGTACACCATATTTTGTAGTTTGATGTTAGAACACTTTTTATCGTAACTTTTTAAATCAATTGGGTTACGCTTATGACATCACTAAAAACACTTTCATATATGCTTCATTTTATGATACAGCATATCTACACAATACAGTATCAACGGCACCATTGCTTTGCCAAATAAAGCATGATCTAAATGACTGTCCGGAAAATATTACGGTGTCCACCTGCAATTATTTCACGTAATCAGAATCTTCTAAATCTTTCACCGTAATCCCATATAGTCATCCCACCTGATACAAACAGTATACACGTACTATTCATTAATCAAGGTGTCCCATATCAAACTAAGGAACTGGAGCATCTCCCACATCCCAACTGAGACACGACGGAGATAACCCGAATAACTTTCTGAGATTGTTAACGCGCACATATAATTTATTGCCGGAATTGTGTGGAAATCTTCGCAGATTAGGGTTTTATTGAGGATGTTTAGACTATGTTTTCTTTTTTTTTGAAATAATATATTGGCGGTGTGTGTTTATTCTTATTCTAATACTTGGGTGGTATTTGTCTTTGTGTGGTGTGCTTATTGAATAGCTTCTATCGTCATAGACTCGTTCGTATAAATGTGTTTAGGTATTGATATGCAAAAACCCCTTATATATTTTCTCGGCAATACAATCAACGTCATTAGTTCCTTCATCTTTAATATTATTCTACTTGAAATTAGTAGTAAACTCATCCGCTTGGTAACAATATTATGTATTTTTTGTTCATTTACCAACATTATTAGCTTTTACAAACCAGCCAAAAACAATTTATTGCTCTAAATGGGTTTTTTTTTCAATTTTCTCCTCAATACCCGGTTTCAGAACAGGTGAACAGTCACAAGACAAAGGTCATGTACAATGCCCGTGTAACACCCACTCTCATGACGGTCGGAGGCGCTGCAAGTTGTGGATGAGTACGTTTACCTAGGACAAACTGTCCAGTTAGGTACGTCCAATTTCGAGAAAGAGGTCGATCGTCGAATCCGACTCAGTTGGGAAGCGTTCGGGAAGCTTCGCAATATCTTCTCGTCCCACTTATCACTGTGTCTCAAGTCTGTGTGAAAGTCTTCGACTAGTGTGTGTTGCCAGTGATAACATATGGAACCGAAACGTGGTCGCTCACAATGGGTCATATAAGAAGGCTTAACAGTCACTCAAAGGGCAATGGAGAGGGCTATGCTTGGAGTTTCCCTGCGTGATCGAATCAGGAATGAAGAGATTCGCAGGAGAACCAAGGTAACCGACATAACCCGAAGAATTGCCGAACTTAAGTGGCAGTGGGTAGGGCACATTGCTCGCAGAACAGATGGCCAATGGGGCCGAAAAGTTCTGGAGTGGCGACCGCGCACCGGAAGACATAAAGTTGGAAGGCCTCCCACAAGGTGGACCGATGACCTTGTGAGGGCCGCAGGAGTCCGCTGGATGCGGGAAGCACAGAACCGGTCGAAGCGGCGGAGCTTGGGGGAAGCCTATGTCCAGCAGTGGACGTTTTTCAGCTGAAATGATGATGATGATAATTATATATTATGATAATAATTGGTCCCTATTTCTGTGCAATCTTTTTAACAAATTGCGGACACGTTAACACGATGAATCAATATAGGAATTTACCTTGTGAAGGCAATTTATTCCCTTAACACAAATTAGACATGATTGGCAAATCCTTCGAATACTTTATCGATAATAAATGATCAAACAAGGTTGTATCTCAGCTTAGTTATGTACTACGTGACCATTTATTTTTTAATGATTTTAATGGAAAATTTGCTCGCATTTTTATCCTTTTAAGGTAGAATAATGTTTGGCGCCAACATAATTCACACTTCAGATGTGGACGCAAAAAATATTACACGTTGCTATCGTAAATGTACTGGTGGTTAATGAAGCGTTTATTCATACATTATTGCAATAATGTACGTTGTATTATGAGATTAAAATAATGTAACAAGATTATATATAACACTAATGCCATAATTTTTCGAAGATATCAACAGAGGTATTTAGACCCATGTAGGTAATCAAGAAAAGCCTCATGCCATTTAGCCAAGAGTTTATTTCCAGGAAAAAGTAAGACCAAGCACTAAACCTCGCGTTTGATGTTAGGAAAAACATAAATAATTTTTCACGAAGTGACTATCTGCTATCTAAACTATTTAGTAAAGGGCGTTGCTAGACAGACAGTTGATAGTTGAGTGACGAATGATATCCGTGATGGCAGCCATGTCAAGCAGTTGACTCCGATAGGCTGAGTTAAAAGATCTGAAAGCTAAGAAAATAGATTATAATTATTATTCTGAAGCAGGCACGTCAGTATGGCGAGGGACAAATACGAGAAGATTCGAAAAAAAGATCATAGCCGTGGTTCTCTTGTCGAAGAAGCGAAATATTATACTCATAAAGCAAGTAGTCATACCAGCTGAATAAGAATATATACACGTGAAAGCAAAAGTACGAGTGAAAAGGCCATCCCAAATTCAACTTGCACAGTTTCGCTTCAAGTAGTTTGAACGAGCGTTGTAAACGGTGTAAATATTTGTTTTGTTCGCTCAAACGCAACGAAAGTAGGTATCGGTCTATCGGAGATGTTCGGCCACTTTCGGGTGTTGTCGGGTCGTAATCGGAAGTGGCAGCGCGACTTTGTTTTTATAGTGCGCCATGTTTGGATAGGGACTCCATATTGAAGTTTGGAAATCCGGAAAAGTTTAGGTACATATACGTACGGTTGGTGTGCTAATGGTTCGATGTTGACTGGTTCTGTTTTCAGAAGTAGTTTGGTTAGTATTTGCAGATTTGGGTATCTAAATATCATAATTATATGGTGTTTCGAGACCTAGTTTCAATAATTGCTTCAATTGCTGCAATTGAAAGCAGGTCTTCTCAAAATATTGAGGTTAATATTTCTTGCAATCTCATCTTCAAAATATAAGAATTCCCTCGATCACCTCCCAGCTGAATTGCACCGCCTTGCAATATACAAGACCTACAGCACTGATAGTAATCCAAGATTCAATACATTGCTACCAGAAGTGCATTAATAAACTGCAAGGCAACTTTATTGGCTCCGTTCGAACGTTTACACCTTTGGGGTTTTATACGTAGGTACTTATCCTGTGGACTGCAGGTGAACGAGAGGTATAGCATCCATCGATCACAATCCTTGGAGAATAAGGTTTTCTTCGCAGTTGAATTTCATCAATAGTAGATACCTACCTACGAGAATGCAGCATTATTTCTTTATGATGGTTTTCTTTTACAGTTCATGTTGTACGTTTTCTTGTTGTGGATCTTCAATTCAATTCAAATCTTTATTGCATATCTCATGTGTGTACAAGATCTTAACATTATTTATAAAGTTCACATGGACCCTGTCGGGCACAATCTGTACAGGGTTACATTATTATGTGTTGGTATAATTGGCACGATTTGCTCGCTTTTATGGTTTTTTTGTAGGACTTACACATGTAACCTAACGTTTTCATATTTTTAACCCCCGACGCAAAAACGACGGGGTGTTATAAGTTTGTCGTGTCTGTGTGGGTGCATGTGTGTGTGTGTGTGTGTGTTCGTGTGTGTGTGTGTGTGTGTGTGTGTGTATGTGTGTGTGTTTGTGGCGTCGTAGCTCCCGAACGGATGAACCGATTTTGATTTATTTTTACATAGTTATGGCTAGAAATGACACTGTAGCTATAAATAAATAACATTATTGCCAATTATACCTGCAGCGGTTTGTTAGTAAGCTCATCACTTGAGAACGCCTGGATCGATAATTTTTTTCACCACCTAAACTAAAATATGAGTATTGCTATCTCATATTGACAGACCGCGAAAGAAATATACATACAAATGACGCTTTAGAACTGTCAAACGAAAAAACATCTTGACCGGCCTGAAATTGGCGTGATGTGACATGATTAATTCAGTTCGTTGTAATTGCGTCGAAGAAAATCTAAGTTCAATAAAATTTCACAGCTCTTATTTATTTCTGTCTCTTTCTTGTTTCATTAGAAGGAAAAAGATAGCAATAGGTTGAATGAAGTTTAGTTTTTGCACAACATAATCATTACCATAGTCCGTATTTGATTATTTTGGACAGTTAAATTTTAAATTTTAATATTCGGCAAAACTTGAACGTCCTTTTTTTGGGATTTTATAAGAAAGATTGATAGAACAAGACGTCTGTCGGGTCATTTGGGTGTTGCTATTTATTAAATAAATGCCTGTTTTACTAGTAGAAAACATCGTTTTTAGGACGATATCACCCAACGATGACTGCAGCACGTGATTTCAATCCTAACTCCCCAATTAACATAGAAGTAAATGCGATCACGTTGATTGCAGATGAGGTGTACAATGACGTACAAATACAGTAAATGGCGCTTTTCAAATATTTGGTTACGTTGCTCGTTTTCAATCTCATTTGGAGTGTAACGAGCTATTTGCAAGTACCCGTTTATTGCTCATACACTCTGTATCGTCAGCGTTGGTAGGGTTAGCGCAGGTTGAAAATTATTTTAATGGTTTTGAGTGCTCGTTTGTGTAAATGTGTATCGTGCTTTATAATTTTGAAACATGTATATATTAACGTATTGAATTGGATTTGCGAATATGTGGCAGGTATTCCTTGACAAAATGGGTCGTGATATGGGTTTAACCGATACTTAAAATGGTGCTGTTTTGCTTTCAGTCATGTCATGTGTAAAGCTCATATTCCCGGATGTCATGATAGGTTTAATTGCCAGGTAATTTTTGGGGTGGATAGTGTTATGTACTTGGGAGTGCAGATGAATGATGGACTGAGATGGGATAAACAGATTGAAAAAAATAATTCCAAAACTACGCGGATAATTTCTGTCTTTAAAAGCCTTAGAGATTCTGCAACACTCAAAAAACTAGAAATACCAATTTTATATGCAGCGAGTTTGTTTACGAATAATCTAGTTAGATGATTGTAGTATGATAAATGTGTTGTGTGTGTGTGTGTTGTTGTGTGTGTGTGTTGTTGTGTGTGTGTGTTGTCTTATAGCTGAGATATGCCTTACCCGATAGATATACTTAATTTTTGAGGGGTCAAGGGAGTTCAAGTGAACGACTTCCCTAATGATCTTATTTATTTTCCAGAATGTCGCGAACTCCAAGCAGCAAGACCTATCTGTAAGTTTTTCTATCATATTATATTATTTTTAATCCGTATGAATAAAGAAGACCGAAGGGAAATATGAAAAGTGAAGCAATCTCTTGGCAACCAGTGTAGCTACTCATGTTACAATGTCTTTGGCTATAAAAATGTTAGTTCTTAAGTTGTTCTTGACTAGACGAAGGAGATGAATTCTAAAGAAGGGTCCGTCAATGCAGTCTGCAAAATTAAAAATTTCTTACATATTCTGCAAATTGACTGTTTTACGTTGTATCTTTATAGACCAAAATTCAATACGCGACAGTTATGAACAATTACTAAATAATAATAATTTAAAAAATAACTGATGCTCTGAGATAGTGAGGTCGTAGCAGATCAGATATGAAATGGTGGGACGAGCTGGATAAGGTCCGTCAAAATTAGAAGAAGGATGCACGGGCTCACAAAAGATGAAAGGAATGAAGAGAGGCCTTGCCCTGGAGTGGGCCAGTGTATCAAATCCAGTTTAAGCTGTATTCCCCTTCTATTTAAACCCCGTGCTACGTTAGGCCAGGTCAAGATGAAAGATCACCACCAAAGTTCAGTCTACCATAAACTACGAACACCAATAATCAGTTCGATCACTATTACAAAGTTACCGCTGATATAAATGAATCAAAAACCAGAAAAATCGCCCTCGATTTTAACTTTATGACACCAATTAAACACGTTAAGCCATATTAAACAGAAATTGAGCACCCTGTTATCGATACCAGGAAAATGGAAGCAGAAATGAGAATTTTCAAACAGCTAGCGAAGTAGCAAAGGTATAAAACTAACTTCAGTGAATTAAAAAAAGCAGGTTGGCCTGTGAGATGTCATTCCCAAAGAAAAAAAAATCGGGCACTAGCGAGTCGGACTAGTACACGAAGGATTCCGTACCACACAACGTACCATACAATATATAACTCTGGAGCAAAAAGCAATGTTTCTTGTATAAAACTTCCTTGATTTGTAACTTTACATTAATTTTATATATATATTTTGTGAAAGCGGCCATAATATACACTCTGTGAAAATGTCAAGGGTCTACATATTACGGTTTAAAAGATACAGCTCTGTGGCGAACAGTGGAGCCTTAGTATTAGAGTCCCGTTAACACTCTATTGAGTATCTACAGAACCTTCAAAAAACAGTAGGTACAAGATGTAAAAGACAATACAGCTCAAAACTCATTTCATGTCCCCGCTCTAAATCTTCAATTTAAACCAATACTTAAAGATATTGTGTACGATTCCAACGACATTCTACTAGATACTAGTGCGGGGAAAGTTTTGCAATAACAATATCGCAATGTGGAACTGTTGAAACCAAGTTTTTTGCAACAAGAAGCAATACAATCGAGTTGAGAGGTGTCCCAGCTACGTTTGTTATAACCTTACGATAGAAATTGTGTCGAGAATTTTAAAGAAAGACAGTAAAGTGTTTTGTTATATAGTGACTCTGCTTGGGGATTTGTTCCGACTTTATAGCTGAGTCCAAACATGGAGTGGAGGTATAAACTATTGAGGTTATTCCATTTCTGTAGTTTTGTGACTGTTATTGCGAAAGGTACGTTCTTGGCCGTATGGGGATTCCAATAACTGAAAATTCTTTAAAGTACTTTTTGAAGTAATAAATGTTACTTGCCTTTTGATAAAACGATTTCTAAGTAATCATTCACACCTTATATACAATTTCTACTATAATACAATCATTTTAATTACTTGGTCATATATCATGTTTTCAGTACCTGATTCGAAACACACAGTGGGTGTTGGAATTTTTTCGTTGATTATTCCATACATTTTCATCGCGTTGGTGTTGCGTTTCTCTATGAAACAGCAGATATATTTTGGCTAATCTACGAAAACATTCTACGCCAGGAGGTCTAGAATCATGTATGTGCTGAATTCTGATCTCGGATGGGTAGTTACTTGTGTCAATGTTTTATGTAAATATAACTATCAAAACTAAAAAAAACTCTCATTGAAACTGCCCAATGTCTACAGCTACACGTTGCACCATATTACGAAAAGGACTTGCTTTTTATGAGACATTCATCATTCATTGTAATTGTTATTGATGATGACATATATCATGCTTTGCTTCCCCGAAGAGTAAGGCCGAAGGTGTACCTACAGTACAAAGACATTTAGCCAGTTTTATGTTTTAGTCCCATTTAATAGGGGGCAAGTTTATTGCCATCAACTAAGGCACAAATCGAGACTCCAAGCAGCTACTGAGAAATTCCAGATAGTAAAACTCAATAACACTTTGCCTAACCTGGGAATGCAACCCAGGACCTCATGCTCAGCATTAGCGCTTGCAACTCCTAAACCAATGAGCCAGTTATTGATATTCTTAAAAATATACTAAATCCACCTAAAGAAAACAACCTCCATCGAGAAAACACCAACCTTCAAATAATACATCTCCGCCCAAACAAAGATATAAAATTTTAAGACCCATTTGTAAACACCAAGCTCTACAGTGTTAAGAATCCGGAACACGGGGAAAATCCTAAAGGATTCCAAGAATTGCTTTCTTTATTTACTGTTGCCAATATATCTAAAGATTCGATCCGCTGGCCTGCATTCAATAGCGTCGAAGGCCGGATCACAAGTTACTCCACTCTTCCTGTTTTCGATCTCACAAAAGCTTTTAAACACTTTCCACATGGATTCACACACAACCGATATGTTTAACCTCGAGAAAGAAGTACCATAATTTTCGTTAACAGTTTCCTTACTGCAGAATATAATATAAATTGTTTGAAAACGCCTTCCTCTTGATTTTGAAGGACGCATCGTAAAGGCCGTTCTTGGTGTAAAGCACCTTCCACACAATGCTGCTTAACGCGTGCTTCAGTGACCTACTTTTGGGTTTTAAAGAGAAGCAAACAATGGTTGCTGTGCATAATGACAAACAATTGACAGACGTATTATGCTCTGAAGAGTGAATTAAAAGTTGAGGAATTATGTCAACCAATTAACTCGGGTGTGTTATGGCTCGATGTAGTTTCTACTTATGGTAACACTGCAATGCATGTTTCATGTCTCGAATCCACTTGAACGCCAACATAATTATGAATAGTGACATTATCTATAGATATTTCTTAATTAATGCATTGACCAGTCAATAACGTTATCTAATTCTCATAGACAAAGAAGACTTGATCTCTAGTTCACTGCTTGGTAACCATAATTATGAACAAAACGATATCATACAGAAAATGTTTAGTAAAATCATTCTAAGTTATAATAAACGAGCGAAAAATGTTATTAGGTCCTGTCAATATCTAGTTGGATGGGTTTTTAATACATCTGAATGAAGCTTAACGTCTGGAGTCCCAAAGGGAAGCATCGTTCGAAGCTTCATTCTCGTTTAGCAAATATTTTCTATACTTATATACTACCAGTTATATAGCTAATGTACTAGAGTTTGTCCGTAAATAGTGGAACACTTTAGTGGAACAGGTGTAGAATTTTGATGTTATTTTCTGAGTATATAAGGACCTATCGCTTCTTTGTTTCATCGGGAAATTGAATCAAAACATTGTAAAGTTTCGAAGCTCACGATTATTTTAAAAGGCTCATGTGATAGTTTATTGTATCATTCGATTTTGCCAACTTTATGTGGGTTTTTGGTCGACTCTGCACATTACCAGAAGGCTGGCCAAGTTTTTGGCCTAAGAATCGGCATTGCTACACAATGTGGCAATGTTGCCTTTTGGGCACTTTTCGGAGTTTTTTGATGCCCTATGATTATTTTCATTTTATATAGGTACTTATATACTATTACTATGAATTTGTATATTATACAGCCATAGCTTTTAACTTATATTAATAATTTAGGATAGTTAATAACTTTAAAAGATATACCTTATATACATGACTAAGTTTAATTTTTCGTTGAAAACTTCGTCTCTGTAGGTTTCGTGAAATTGTGCTCATTTTTGGGAATACCTTCGCAGTTTACATTTGTCTACCTAACGGAGGGGACCTGACCTCACTACACCTAATTCCAGCTGGCTAGAACTAGGTCTAAGCACATTATGGCTCCACTTATTTTAACAAAACATTCTACAACAGCAAACCACATCCACTCGTTTTCGACATTGTTTCGGAAATATCCTAGTTTTGTTAACTTCTTACTAGAAATTAGATAAGAGAATTAGGTCATCGTAGCTTGTTAATTAGGGCATGACTAGTAGGTCCTTATCAACAACATTCTGTTTTGCAAAATGTTAGGACGAAATCGAGGTTTCTGGAATTAATTTTGTTCTTAATATGTTTATGCTTTCTATAATTCTACTAGTTTTAAAATTCATGGAGAACATTCTCTCCTTGTGAGAAAGTTATACAGTATGGCAGGGACATTGATGCGCAAACTGTGACCACGAATTCAGCACACAGCATTCGCGTCGCTTAAAAAAAATCTGCCATTTCGGTATCTTTTAAGATACCTACGCGGTCAAAATGTATGAAACAGGTTTTTTTTTTCTTAATGTCCGACGTAAAATTTCAACGCAGGGTTTTAGAACCATGTACTAATTAATCCACGGTAACAAATTGCGCGTCGATGTCTCTCTCCCACCTAGTATGTGCGTCACTGTACTATATTTACCTATTATTATTTTTTTTGGTACGCTATAAATAATTACCTAGTCTAAATACCAATAAGGTCCACATTTAGGTACCCTTTGCTTCTAGCATGCAGTTTTAAATAATTTGACTTAAATTAACACATATTTTAATATTTTAACTACCATTAAATATTCCATTTACTACCTCAATACAGTCAACAGCTAGTTTTAACCTGGGTTCAGACTGTGGCTACGGGAATTAAATTACGTTATTACCTCTTAATGTTCTGTATATATTACGTGACATTGCGCCGTTAATAGAGTATTTATAATACCGCAAAATACCGCGTATGACTTGCTATAATTACGCGAGTAAACCGTGTAGACTTGGTCTTAATTTATGCTGTTATTAGAATTTTATGGAGTACATAATTTCTCGTGAAAAGCCTGTTCCACGTGTTAATTTGATACACTTCCTTATTTAGGAGTCACATATTTTGTAAGGGCCATGTTGGGTTGATTATAACGAAGTAAACCCGTGCACTCCTTTTTCAATGTCATTCTACATCCCACTAATATCTAGGTATATATATTAAAATGAATCCTTATTTCCCTTGGACACGGTATCACAATTTTGCTAATTCTTTTTTTTGTTGTGTTTGTTATTATCAGGAGAAGGTTCTTATGAAAAAAAAAGAAAGTTGCGCGTAACATTCAAAAATTTCAGAAAACTTAACGATCATATTAACTTTTCTAATATTATACCAATACGAATTCAATATTCATTTGTTTATTTATTTATTAACACCAACAAGTACAACATCTAACAGTTTCCCAAAACGATGTTATACAGACTTATTAAAACTATTTATATCAATAAAATACACTAACATAAAATTTAACAATAAAAATAAAACAAAAAATTAACTAAAAATTACAATTTCAAATAATGCCTTCTTCAATGCACCTTTGTGCTCCTGATGCAAATTTCGGCAGGTCATCGAAAATATCTAGTGTCATAGCTATGACAGAACAACGTCTGTCGGGTCAGCTAGTATAATATATTATAAACTAGCATTTGCCAACGGCTTAACCCGCGCACAACTTTTATTCCCGATTTAACTCCCTTAGAGGTTGATTTTAGAAAAATCCTTTCTTATTCCTTGTCTACATTATAAAGAGAACCTCTGTGCAAAATTTCAGCTTTCTAGGTCCAAGGGTTTGGGCTGGACCTTAATGAGTCAGTCAGTCAGGACTTTTCCTTTAATTTATACGGATAGATAGATGTGAATGTGAAGATGTTTGGATGTTTGTTACTCAATCACGCAAAAACGGCTAAAAGAATTAGATGAAATTTGGCACACAGTTAGATTATAACCTAGATTAAAACATAGGATACTTTTTATCCCGGTAGTATGTTCCCGCGGGATAATTTCCGACTTCCACGCGGATGAAGCCGCGGGCGGTAGCTAGTTATTCATTAATTTTAACTTCATGTACAGTAGTGGTACAGACGCCAGCACTTCAAGGTACCCCAATCTGTCAAATTTCTTTGATAGATTTTCAACTTTATTCCAAGAGAATGAGATTCATGTTCAATTGGGAAAATTTGACAGTTTAGGATAGATTGATGTGCGCCCGTCTGTGCATAGGTTTTATTTGCCCTACTAACATGTGAAAGGTTTTGCTGATGGTTTTCTGTGTATCCTAGTAATCCTACTAATATTATAAATGTGAAAGGATGTATGTTAAGAGGTTTGTTACTCAATCACCCAAAAACGGCCGAACGAATTTAGATGAAATTTGGCTCACAGATAGCTTACAACCTGCATTAATACATTAAACCCCTGTCAGAAGCTAGTTTAACTATACCTACTATATCAAATTCTTTGTCAAATCTCATCAAGCCAAACATATTTAAGACTCAGCATGACGTTAGTTAGTAATTAACATCTGATACTCAAAAACATTGTCCATAAATACTACCTACTTAATTAACGGTACATAAATAAATACAATCCGCTTCGAAAATTAACAAGCGGTTCATTAACGACAAATATTACACATAATACATTCATACAAACCACAATATTATTAACTAGATTTTGCCAGCGGCTTCGTCCGTGTGGTCGTCGAAATTTATCCCGCGGGAACGTACGACCGGGATAAAAAGTATCCTCTGTGTTAATCCAGGTTATAAACTATCTGTGTAGGTACCGAATTTCATTCCAAATCCGCTCAGGCGTTTTTGCGTGACTGAGTAACAAACAACAAAACGTATAAACTTTCTTATTTTTAATACTATTAGGAAGTAGGAAGATATTTTTTTTTAAGTTGCCAAATTTCATCCAAATCCATGCTGCGGTTTTTGAGTGAATGAGTAAAAAACATCCAAACATCTAAACATACAAACTTTCGCATTTATTATATTAGTAGCAAAGTAGGAATTTGGTTTAATACAAATCGGATGTCTCGAATAGCAAACTGATAGCCTTCTCGTTAAGCTCACACGATATTTCGCCACCATGTTCATTTAAAAAGTCATTAAAGCTGGTGAGTTCAATGCCTGATGGACATTTAAATATTGATGACATAGAGGTGCAAATAATGTTTTTATGCTCGATATTTTAAGGACCAATAATACAGGGTGACAAGGACATCGACGAGCAAATAGTTACACATGAATTTAAAAATTGTCTACGCTAGGCAGTCTAGAATGGCAAAAAAAAGAAAAGATTTGTAATTCTGCACAAAGATAACGCTCATTACAATAAATAATAGTTTAAAAAACTAAAAAACACGCTTTAAAAACCAAACTAAAAAAGGAGAAAATAATTTAATTCAATTAAAAAGCGTGGGGTGCTTTTTGAGGTATTTTTATAATCAGTTAATGTCAAGCACCCCACGCTTTTTAATTGAATTAAATTATTTTCTCCTTTTTCAGTTTGGTTTTTAAAGCGTGTTTTTTAGTTTTTTAAACTATTATTTATTTTCTATTTTTTAGTTCTGCTAACTACAAAAACGTGTTTGTTTTTTTTTCTCAATTTTTTTTTTAAATTATTGAATTGTCATCGGTCCTCGACAAGTTTACAAAGTTTCAATGAAATCTGACCGTTTAAAGTGGGTCAAAATCGCGCTCAAAGGTGTCGGTTACATACAAACAAACAAACAAACATACAAGTGAAGCTAATAAAAAGCGTGTAAAAAAAAAACATAAAATGCATACATACAAAGTAGCCAAAAGCCTCTTTCTTATCCTAGCAGTAAAAGTTCATCAAATAAATCATGTGCGGAAAATGATTCTAGACTAGATTTAAAAAAAAAAAACGGTCCCATAGAAAACTTCAATATCTACTCCTATTGCAGTTTTGTATGGGACAGCTGATTATTTATTCGCCATTACGATGTTAGTTCCATGGAGAAAGTTGTTCTGTTTGATGATCTTATACCACATCCTTAAATATGACCAAAAATTTCTGATTCATGCTGTACACTTGCTAGCTGCAGCCAGTATTATTTTTTTTGTTGGGCATCTCGCAGTTGGCCTTGAGAGGCCGTGACTGCTCAACCAGGCTTTCCTGGGGCTGCCATTAAGAATTAACTCCAGCCAGGGCTTACAAACTAAAATAAATTACAAACTAAGCGACTGCACGCTGAGGGCACCCCCTGTGGGGTACGGGCCTCGGCTCAGGGCGTCACTGATAGGGGGACAGCTATCATTGGGGACAGGCTGGATCAAAATATTGGCATTATTATTGATCGGAGAATTTAAAGCTACTGGCTCAGCTGCGGCGCGGGCTGGCGCTTCACCGAGCAAGGGTCGGTCGGGGTTCGGAAACCCTAACCTATCATTGCCTTAAATATCTGTGATACACACTCTGAATGATGATGATGAAAAGGCGCCCGCTTTTATTTACGCATGCATTAAAGTGTTGTCTAGTGTTAGTGAAAACGGGCATCAGAGTCTTTCGAGTCTATACCCCATTTATTATAGCTTTAGAAAAAAGAGGCTCGTAGAAGCAGGAGTGCAAAACATTTTATTTCAAAGTTAAGTTCTAACTTTTTTAGGTAGATTTAAGACAGTACTAAATACTGAGATAACCGAAGTAAAAGTGATGTTTATTATAAATAATGTTCTATTTACAATAACATCTTCATCACACATTACAAACCTACAACAAAACGAATGAATGAAACAAACAATCACATGATGATTTAAATCTAATTAAAGTTATAAGAAAATAAAATATATATTTTTTACAATACTTTATTTTAAATAACAACTTACGACCCACAATACGTTTGGTAAAACTTCGTCGTCATTAACTAATTTAGTTACTCGGTGTTTTTCACTCCTGCTTCTTTTAGGTTTTTAGCATTGACACTTTAATTTTTTTGGCATAAATCGTAACTGCAACACCTTTAATATAATTTTGTTACGAAGTGTACATTAAAAAGAACCTTTTTTTAACTTCTGTCTAATGCTATTGCAAATGGAGTATAGTAATAGGTGACAATTGGAGGAAGCACTCAATACAAATAACATTACATAACATCACGCCTGTATTTCCCGAAGAGTAAGACAGAGAAGTACCCATAGTACACCAACATTTCGCCGGTTTTGTTAAAGTCCCATGTAACAGAGGCGCTCCAATTGCCATTCACAAATTATGACTCCGGAGTGCTACTGAAAAATTCCAGATGAAAAAACCCAATTTTATTTAGCCCGTCCCGGGAACCGAGTCCAGAACCTCATGCTTAGCAGTAGCGAACTGATCAACGAGGCAGTAAGACCGACAGAATGCTATTAGTAGTTAATTACAAGTTTGAAAGGGTTCTAGTTTATACAAACGATTAGTAGCGGATTTACGCTTAGGTCCGTGAGACCTAGGCCTAGGGCGGCAAATTTTGAGAGGCGCCAAAATTTGTAAGACGACTAAAATTAAAAATGGATTGGGTTTTCTGTAAACTGTAATAACAAATTTTTTAGTTTATTTTCTTGCGCTCTTACAATCTAAACATAGTACCATTTAAAGGGTATTTCTTTGTTAAAATAATTAGGTAATCAGGAAAGTACTAAAATCCGCAATATCTAGCAAAAAGGTTTTTAAAAGTATTTTATTTATTTAACCATTTATGCACATACATATACACAGACAAGAAGAAAGGAACAGAAAAATACGTACATAGGTAATGCTTATTTCTACAGAAATCTCTTCCAGCACACCTGCGATAGAAGAGAAGATAACAGAGATGTAGACAACGCGTGTAATAAGAGTAGAAGGGAAATCATAAAATTACAAATTAAACTCTAATTTAAATATACACACAATATGAGAATATACATACATACTTCTAAAATAAATATAATTATAATGTAGTTTAATTAATAAATACATAAGCAATTATGACAAAGTAGAGAGATAGTGTTCTTTCACTCTTCTTTTGAATGCTGCGACAGTTTGGCAGTCCCTATTATAATGTCAGGCGGAAGTGAATTTTTATTTTTTGGCCTTAAAATTACTAAAGAAAAAGGCCGCCATATTGTCTTGGACCTACGGCGCCATCAAACCTAAATACGCTACTGCAAACGATTACGGCATGTTCTAAAAAAACTGTATTTCGAAAGTAAAATCAACCCAAAAATCTCAGTAACGTTGCAAATACTCCGTTCATTCATTAGTTAACTCAACTGCGTATCTATTTATATCGAATAAAAATAGCTGACACGATTTCATGTAACGCTATGATTGTTTTAGTGTGCAATGAAATCGGATACAGCGACTTCACATGACAGAACGATGCTTCTTGTTATTTCTTTAAAAAAAAAGCAGTAGCCGCGGTTTGGAGCTGTAAGAAGTAGATATTGTAACGAATGGCCTATTTCATAACTGTTTGTATCATTTTACGGCTGGTTTAATTCTTGTGACATGTGTAAGTGTTGGGTAAAAGGCATTTGGCATTTGTTTCTTAGGCTGAGGCTTCATTAGACCGCGACGCGACCTGCGACACACGAGAGATTTAAACAAATAAATGAATGCTCACGTATATGGCTACATCGTACATCAATTATTACTAGCGATCTTTGATTTCTTTAAGCGATAGGAACAACATTACTGTAATCAGAGCATCGGCTACATCAACATATCAGCGATCATCGCCGAATATACGCCGGATTTTCGTTTATAATGTAGCCATACCGTGATTATCTCGTTTCGTTCTTCCAGTCGCATCGCAAATCGCTGCCTACTGTAGCCTCAGCCTTAGTCAGGCGTGACTTCACCGGTGACGGAGAGTTGTATGACATGTTATTAAATAGTCTATCTCTTTCATACTTTTGAAATAACTATTCAGTTGTCTATCGATGAGAAAAAATGAGACGATATTTTAAAATTGCCTATACAACGAGTAACATAATTAACGCAAGACCTCATACACCCCAATTAGAGTATTGAGTTAAAAGCATAATACGATGAACAAAACTGTTTTTTTTTAAAGCTAACTGATATTATTGAGAAAAATGTGTCGAAATTGAGTATTATTTCTTATGGCATAAGATTGAATTTTCTTTGGCTCAATCAGTGGTAGGTATGGCAAAATAGAAAATACATAATTTAAAAAAAATACTTATATTAAAAGTTACTGAAATCGATTCAGTAGTCAATTAGGAAGAAACCACTTTCAGGTCTTGCGTCTATTCTGTTACACCTTTTATAAAGATTTTGACCGTCTTAGCAAAATCAGCCTATATCGTTCCCACTGCTGAGATACAGGCCTCCATTCTGTGAGAGGGAGTGGACCGTAATCCACCACGCGTGCCCAGTGCAGGTTGGTAGATGTCACATGTCTTCGAAATTTGGTTCTAGGACATGCCCGTTTCCTCACGATGTTTTCCTTCGCCATTTTGAGATCAGTGATGATTAAAAAAATTACACAGAGTAAAGTGCCTAACTGGGTTCGAACTCACGATCTTACAACTCCTAAGTCATGTTAGTTACCACTGGGTCACCACTGCTCCCATTGACTGTCTTACCAAGGGGTTATCGTATTACCCAGTAACTGGTATGTGGAGGTCAGATAGGCAGCAGCTCCATGTAAAATAGTGGTACTCAGCTGCAACCGGTCAGACTGGAAACTGACTCCAACATATTTAGGAAAAGGCTAGGCAGAAAATCTTTTTATTTTAAACCTATTAAAGCCCAGTTTCACGACGACCAAGTTTAACTAACACATAATTTTACTAGCCTTTACTCGCGGTTCTGCCCGCGTTTACGTCGATTATCGCGTAAAAAAATAGCCTATATCCTTCTCCATGTCCCAGGCTATATCTCTGCCAAATTCCATGACGATCGGTTCAGCGGTTTAAGCGTTAAAGCGTACAGACAGACAGAGTTACTTTCGCATTTATAAAATACTAGCAGCGCTCCGCGGTTTCACCCGCGTAGTTCCCGTTCCCGTGGGAATACGGGGATAAAATATAGCCTATGTCACCCGAGGATAGCGTAGCTTCCCAACAGTGAAATAATTTTTCAAATCGGTTCGGTAGTTTCGGAGGATATTCGATGCAAACAAACAATCAAATCTTTCCACTTTATAATACTCGTAATAGTATAGATAAGTAGGGATAGCGTTTCAATAAAAGCCAACCATTTTGCTACAAAAATATTACTTACCTACGAGCAAAAACAACTGAAAAATACTGTATTTGTAAGCAAAGGTCTATTACTCAAAAACTTTCTGGAAATGATATGCCCAACTCAACAATATTCCTCAAAAGGCGAAAGAATTTTCAGAAACGGCACCAATACTAGGTGTATCACAGATTCCACGAAGTCACATAGATTTCATTGGAATTTTTATTTAAAGGATGTTGTACAGAGCGAAACGTTTCGTGATATCGGTGCGAGACTTCACTACATTGCGTTTCGTTCATTGCTTTTGGCTTGCTTAATGGAGTATACGAAACATAGAGCTACCGTTAGGGTTTAGAAATAAACTGCTGCAATGGAAGTTCGATATTTAGTATACTTTTAACCATTTTATATACGGTAAGTAACTTGTTTCTCGATACTTTTTCTCAGTTTTACGGTTTCTCTTTAGTAGCAATCAGATTTAAAAAACCAACTTACGCATAAATATTTGCTTTAAAGGAATTGTGTTATTCAACTGCATCTGGTCAGACCGATGACGATGCCATGTATGATTGAATCCTTCGATCCAATTTAACCACTTTATCTGCATTTTTTATGTCATCATTCATGGTTCACCCTTGTTTGATAGAACAACGTTTGATATAATATTACTAAATCGAATTTTAGTTGCAATAAAGTCATTTCGAAGAATTATTCATTTGACCGAATAATTCAGTGGTAAATTTTTATTTAGCGTAATTATTTATTTGAACTAATTTCATTTGAACTAATTTCATTTCGCCGAATTTTCAAATGCACTAATTTTATTTAAACTAATGTTTCACTACACTGAAATTTCGAGGTAGCGCTCGCCGGCCGCTGCCGCGGCACCGCTTGCTTCGCTCGCTCGGCTCGCGCGTAGTTGGTCACAGTTCTAACCTAACCTAACCTATGGATATTGTTCAAAATAAATAATTTTTCAAATATTTACAATGTTTTTTTTTTCTGCATTACATTACACCAATTGAATATTCGATAAAATACATGGTTATACCATCTGAACATTACATCAAATGAACATTATACCTTTTGATCATTAGCGCAAATGTTGTTATAGCAAATAAATATTCGATGAACTGAAAATTCTGTCAAACGATATTATACAAAGTGATGATTTTCTTAAACGTTGTTCGATTTAGTAATATTATATCAAACGTTGTTCTATCAAACAAGGGTGAACCATCATTCATGCCTTAGATGGGCTTGTGCCTAAGTATTATCAACCGCACGGGTCGGTCAATCAGGTAAACCTACCGATGATTGACCATGTTTACATACCAAGATCCCACCGTGCCTCGGAAAGCACGATAACCCGTTGGTCCTGGCTATCAATCGTGGATCTTTGACAGTCGTTACGGGTCGTCAGAAGTCTGAAAGTCTGACAACCAGTCTTACCAAGGGGTATGTCGTATTACTCAGTGGGCTGTGGAGGTTAGATAGGCAATCGCTTCATGTGAAATACTGATATTTAGCTGCATCTGGTAAGTCTGTAAGCCTACCCAATCAAGGTTGGGAAAAAGATCATCTTATCACTTTACTTGATTAGCTTACAGTAAATTCCTCAAACCATTCCAGCCATCAATACTTAAGCTAACATTACCGATATAAGCCGGAGATCACTGATGAGCTTATTAGAGCCACATCCCGCAGTGATATTAATTATTATCATAGAAATCTTATCACGCTTGCATATCAAGTAGCTCACTAAATCAATCACTTTATCTTTCTCACTTAAAATTCCTTGTAGCTTCATTACACTCATTACGTATTGCATAATCTGTAAGAATTCCGATGACATTAGAAAGCTAACAAAATCGATTCATCAGTTACAATCGATATAAAGCTCGGTTACAATCGAATGATTTAATGCGCACTCCTCGATAATCTTGTCGGTAATTTTTCAATCAGCGCCTCTTTGCTGCTCACTCGATTATAATCGATAATCGGTTCTACGCCGCTGTGTTAAGAATATCAAAGCGTTAGTGTTTGTTTGAATACACATTCGTCTGATTTATCGATTCTAAGTGTGTAATCGATACCGTCGATAATGATGAGCATGAACCTAAATAAATACAGACACGATAAAAATCATTGAATGAGAATGATTTAGAAAGGTCTGGGTGTCTTTATTTGTTATGTAAATATAATGCATTTTTTCTGAGTCGACGGGATATTGATAAACAGTTGAATTGTACTTTAAAGTTAAAGTTGTTACAAATCTATGCTTTAGAATTCCTTGGCTGACACATAAACCAGTGATTACCCTGCGAATTATCAAATTAGAATACTCAGTTCAAGCATTACCAAAACGAAATAGAAATTCTTGATGTTAATCTGTCAATGAAAAAAAAAATAACCTGCTTTCAAGTTGAAGTATTTACTTGCTTTAGGAAGTTACTATATCGAATGTCCGCGTCCATCATTGGATAAATCCCATTTTTTTTTTACAACTTAATCATTGCTATTATTTTTACCGAAAGCTCTACAAGACTTCCGTCATAGCAAAGAAAGATTCAGGCTATTTACGTTTTAAGACCGTACCGAGGGGACAATATGTGATTGCAAAATAATTGCATTCGCTTAATCCCTTGCTGCATCGTAATAAGGTATCCTTTAGTTGGTCAATTAATTTGTAATATCTATAAATCGTATACTTTAGAAACCTACTTGTAGGTTCCTCAATGAAAGAAAAATTCAAAGTAGTCTTAAAAAAACAAAGCATAAATACTTAACGGAAGGTCATCAGTTTTTGTATAGTAATAAAACTACATGTTTTCTATAATAAATTAATTTTACATTTTCTAAATATGTATTGGTTTTAATAATACGAAGGAAATACCTAAATTAGCACGCCAACGCCCATTCTAGCCAGAGCCAATAAAATCGGAGCCAGAAGTTCGGTACGCTCTCCAGGTATAGCCTACGTAATTCAAATGTTCCTACGTTTATTGTAATTTGCAGGCCAGTGTCAAGCTGTATACAATGTATGTTAAACAAAATATGATGCTCTTAGTTGCTTTATCTTAGTTGTTTGCTAAATAGGTTTTTTTTTTCTTTTTGTATTAGTTGATCGTGTATTATTTAATGAAGTGAAAACTTCTTTAGGCGCGTCGAGCACTTTTTGGGTGAAAAAACGTGGAACTCGCGTCATCGTCACCGAACTCTTTCCATGAGCTATATGTATACTGTGTATACGAGTATATGTGTACTTTTTGGGTGAATAAAAAGCGTGAAACTCGCGTCCTCGTCACCGCACGCTTCCTATGAGCTATATGTATACTGTATATACAGTAAGTGATTTTTATACCCTTCCAAATTTTTCAGGGTGATAGTACCCGTTAATTTGAACAACTTTCTCCAAGGAACATGGGTCGAAATATGAAAAAAAAAATCGACCTCCCATGCAAAATCAATAGTTAGCTGGTCGATTTTGTATGGGAGGTCCGATTTTTTTTTTCATATTTCGACCCATGTTCCTTGGAGAAAGTTGTTCAATTTAACGGGTACTATCACCCTGAAAAATTTGGAAGGTGACTAAAAAATCAGCCCGTATATGTACATAGATATAGGAGTTTCAAAGCCTCAAAAATAATAATCTAATAGCTCGACGATACAATTCACAAGTTACATGTTTTTTATTTATTTTTCATCAGAATATGAGCCACCGCAGGGTTTTATTTAAAATGGTAGTTGTGTGAACGAGTACACGGATGAGTCCCGCGTTTATGTCTATTGGATAAGTCTCTTTCTTTCATTAGGAAATTCTATTTCTTTTATCCCTTTCTTTCCCTTTGTATTTTTATCGTAAAAAACTGTGCTGTTACCTTTAATGGCTGAAGTCGATCGCTCGTTTATCATTTTTTACCGAGAGCAAGTCCCAAGGACCCAATGTGAAATCCTGTATTGATGATAAAAAAAATACACACGTAATTATTCAAGTTTTCATTTCTGTCGGCACTCCCGGAGTGCCTCTTTTTCCAGAGTTATGTCGTAGGTATTTAGTACAGACTTTTTTTGTAGTTTTCAAAATAAGTGTTTATCAGTGGAAACTTGTAATTAAATGGCCTTCAGTTTCATATTGTTTTAATAGCACTGTTTATGTTAGCTGTAAGTTTCTCGAATAAAATAAAACCATCATTGGTACTATCTTCGTAAGTTCATTGAATGACTATTTCATTTTGGTTACCACCTGGCACCTGGCACCTTAAAGAAAGCTTGTACCACACTACAGGAAAAAGTGGTAAGCTGAAAATATTTAAGACACATTATAGAACTACTTTGGCTCAAGACTACCTACTTACCAAGCAGCCCAGACCAGCACAACTAGTCACCGACACAGAATGATTCATTCAAGCGTTAATTTGTTAGATAGGCGTCACCGTAAAGTGTTGGATACTTGGCAATGGTTAGTGTATGACAAATCACAGCTGTTGATCTAGTATGGAGGATGTTCCAAGATATTGTTTGCGACTGGAGTTGGTTGTTCGTTCAAGACTTTGAGTGCTAGTTACTGTAGATTTTAGAAGTGGTAAATGAGATGGCGTTGGTAAACTAGTAAATTTCGCATATTAGCCATATATTCTAATTTGTCAAGAAGTAAAATTTGCGAACCGGGCAGAACCTGGTATCTAGTAAAGTAGTATTTCATTTCTATTAAACTTATAGAGCGTTGTCATTTCAGCCCACTCAGGAGGATATAGACTACATTATAGTCTAACATAAAAATTGAAATCAAATCGGTAGCAGTTCAAAGTGACAGAAATAGTGTTAATGACCATAAAACATCTTAACAGTAAGTTTGTTCCATGTCTTAAAAGTTGTAAATGTCCAGATAATAGACGAGGGTAATTTTTAACATAACTGTACACTGCATGATGATTTTGAGATTGATGAATCTCTTGCCCAAATCCCAATCTATTCGGAGCCGCATCGTGTCTACCATACTTCACTTTTAGTCATCATCTCAGTAGTCGTTCCCTTATACAGTCCATCCATTTTTTCTTTGGTATTTTCTAATTCATAACCATCCATATTCACCCTCAAAACTTCATACGACATTGGGTATGAACTGTGCAAGGTTAAATCAAAACCGTGTAAGACTACCCAACCTCGAAAATTCTTAACAAAGACTCATCGGAGGAAGTGTTCGGGTTATTAACCTTTACATCTTATAACGTTGACTTGCCCTCCGCTCATTGAAATAAATTGAATCTTGTCAATGCATGTCAATATAAGAATATATACTGCCCAACGGCTGGTACAGATCTTGGACTGAAGAAGGCGAGGTCGTAAGTTGTAATTGTACCCGTTTAAAGATCAATGGTAAGGTCCAGAAACTTACGTAGTCGATTAAAATGACAAAGAGCTTATCCTAATCACAGCATACTAGGCATTTCTTCAGTATTCTTATGAACGTTTAGAAAATCTAACTACGCATTTTGTTGTACTATAAGAACAACTATTTGTGGGTCAAACAAATATCTTAATCGTGTAGGAATTCGATTCCGATGTCAGAAGTTCTTGATGGCACGATGGAAATGTGATTGGCATTGCCGTCAATTAGTGTACACAGCGTATAGAGCGCGGCACGTAACTTGAACCTAAATTAGAAGAAACAACCGAAGGTAGGACCGACCGCGTTCATTCGTTGCCTCGCACGGAAAATGAATGAGGTCAACTTCTAGCATAGTCATTGATGTAACGTAAACTGACGTTTGGAAATAAATTACAGATCGCGGCACGTAAGTTGGAACAAAATTCGCCATTTTGGTTCAACTTACGGGCCGCGATCTGTACACACGGCTACATATCAAAATATACATTTCCAGTATAAGCTGATTTCGCATGGAGCTTGATATGTATCCGTGCATACTAGGAGTGTCTTGAAAAATGTGACCATCACGTGCGCAACCATATACGGGCCACAGAGGATTATTTACCCCACGGAATATTTACGATGACGTATCGGGCTCAGCGAACGATTCTAAGGCTCCCGACACATTAATGTCCAATAAAATTTCCGAATGAGTCGTCCCCATAATTGATACAACACACAATAAAGGTGTTGCCACACGCAATGATTTATGCATCGCGCGTTTCCGGCTGTATACGTACAAAACGTGCCGCGCTTTGGTTACCAATAGTGTATTGTTACAGATTAAAAAAGGATTCCTTTTTTTTCTTCGAACGGTTTTTTTAAGAACACAAAGTGGAACGCTTACATGTGTTTTTAGAAGCTTATGTGGTGTTACTTGAAATGTATACCATTTTTGTAATACGTGTCTTCATTTGCCGGATGAAGGGATAACGTAGACTTGTAAATCAGAAAATAAACTTACATATGATGACACGGAGGCACTTTTGGAGCACATAGTAACAGATACATTCGCACCTTCAGTCTTGCATACACTCTTACATGCAGTAACACATACTAACATACAGACCCACTACTCGAATCATACTCTAACTAACAACCTTATTTTTATTTGATATTTTAAGAACCTACGGTTTTGTTACTAGATTAAGTTATGCTGTACTATAGAAGAGCGGAGTCTCCTAACACAGGCATTGTTTGCTTAAAAGGGGGCTATAAACACTAAACACTCTATTTGTAAACTGAAGCACAAATACAAATTAATTTATAAATCAGAGCGCTCTAATCTAACCGTGTCCTTAACCGTAAACTATATCTAACATTTTCCAAAAACTGGTGTTAGTACGTATAAATTTCAGGAATAGGTCCATAATTTCAGCAAACATTACCTCAATAACCAAACTACAAATAGATCTGTCGAAATACATGTCCTTTATCAACACTACCGATACTTTGATACATAAACAATGGAGATCACTGCAATGCTACGGAAACTAAGCAGAATTGATGAGGCTGCCCTCAAACGCTTCTAACAGAGAGTGTTCACAATATCTATAGATACAGCGTCACTCCTACGCTATACCTTTAACACTCCATTCATCAATATCGACTGACTCATAATATAATATGTGGGACGGTAGAAAAATTAGTGAGCGATTTTTTTGACATAAACATAATGTGTTACACTGCCAATTAATTAGATTATTATGTGGCACGAAAGTCGACTACTTTATCAAAAATATCATATTTTTTGGAATGACATCTCGCAGGTCATCCTACGAGGTTGTCGGCAGCTTAACGAGACTTGCCTGTGGTTACCTTAATAAAATAAGGCGTCCAACTAGGGCTTAAGGTGAACCTAATCCACAGTTTTTGCAAACAAACTTCGGGAGTGTTTTACTCCTCTGTCTGACATGGCACATCCAAAGTAAAATATTATATCGTTTTGTCTCATTATTAATATTGTCTATACGCAAACAGAATACTAAAATAAAAACGCATTAAAAAATTTGGAGCCAACAAAGATTCGTTTTTCTTGATAATTTTGCTTAAATTTGGGCGTGTTTATGTAATAAAAGAAGTGTAAAATCTTCCAAACGAAGTCAATACCGACAAAGTTCAATTATCGAAAAGTTCAATAAACTTTATTGGTCATTGATTTATGCATTGGTTTTTTCATAAAACCCGATCTTCCAAAGGACTTTTCTTAATTTTTTCGCATTTCTTTTTTACTATAAATGATCCTGCATCTCACTCAAAAACGTTGTGCTTGTAGACTAGCGTCTAACTGCTCATCACTGACACTATCTCTCTCGGACACGAAGCCTGGTGAGACAGCGTAATTTTTTGCCAGACCCACCAGTGTGTTCGAGCCCGCGACTGTTCCCCTTAAACTCATACAACTAAAGCGACTACACGCTAAGAGCACGGTGGGGTACAGACCAGGGGCCTTAGTCTGCTATTTTTATAAATTCGTCATTCCAACACGATCCCATTGTCATTCATTTGTCATTTTGCTAAAAGTTCGTAATCTGCTAAATTCATAATGGTCGATCATTGGTCGGTCAATGGTCTCGTAATAGAATTGTGTCATAATGGCATTTTCGTATTGCCATTATTATAAAACTCGTAAGTAGAAATGATTTTCGAAAAACTACTACTAAATTTGAACATTTATTCATGCCAGATTTCATTTATATATATTTTTACATATTATTTATTAGTGTTTTATGCAATCTAAAGTAGTAGGAAGTTCGTAAATTAAGTCAGTCATTCATTTGTCATGATGTACGAGATTACCAATAAATGCCATTTCTTTCAATGGAGTGTCAGTGGCTGGCCATTGGAAAGTCATAATGACGCCATTTTATTAGTAGATTACCAAACTTGTCAAAATAAACAATTGTGAAATCAATGATAGATCATTCTGACACTATTGTAATAGCAGACTTGAGGCCCTGGGCTTAGGGCGTCACTGGAAGAGCACAACAAGGCACGGGCTGAATCGAATGAACCAAAAAGTCATAATTATTTTGCCCTTATATCAGTTTATTAGGGGTCGACTCAATATGTGTTTTCGTCCATACATTTATATTAGTCGTCTCGGTAGTCGCCCCCATACTAGCCATATCATTTACCACACAGTCCATCCATGGTTTCTTTGGGCTTCCCATATTGTTATAAGTAGCTGTCCGTGACATCACAGTGGGCCCTATCAGAATACCAGCGCTGCGACACTTTTTAAATGTCGCAGCATCATGCTGAGATAGTGGCCTTTTGGCTTCGTACAGGACTTTGTTTTTTATTTTACTTTTTTTGTTGTTTAAATCTTATTTTAATTTTATTAATTAATGTAGCGTTGTAGTGTTTAAATTTTTTATGTTTTAATAATTGTATTGTGTTATAGTAATTAAGTTTGTGATATTCCTGTGCGAGTCTAATAAATACCCTTTCTTTCTTTCTTTCCATCTATCAGGCCTGTATCCCAGCAGGGGGAACATTATAGGCTGATTACGCAAAGGTTTGTCTGATAACGCGATATTAATATGACTGGGTTTTCTAGGCCATGCCGGTTTCCTCACGATGTTTTCCTTCATTCATTTGAGAGCAGTAGTGCAGAAATAATTCACAGAAACTAAAGCGCCAGTCTGGGTTCGAAGCTACAACTCATAAGTCACGGCTGTTACCACGGAGCCACCACTACCCAAACAAACCTTACGTAAGCACAAACGTTTCATGGATGATAGTTTTTCGTAGAAATTAAATTAGGTCAACCGATCCACTGACTGACTGTTTCAATGTGTATTGTGGTTTTTGCTCTGTGGAAGCAAAACGCAATTGGGCGATTTTAAAGCTTACTTTGAGCAAATAACTCCGGACAATGAAACCCCAGAATTTATTGTACGACTATAAAACGGGTAGGTATATTATTTTCAGTAAATAACTCCGGATTTTCACATCTACAATAAATTACTTGTAACAACTTAAATGTGTTCTATTGATACATGAATAGTTAGGAGACAGTATTATGATGTTTTATTTTTACGGTTTGCTGGTAGATACTGAAACGGTCATTATTTACAATATAGGTATTATGATAACCTTATCTTGTGTGAATGATTGAATCATTATGAATGTACAAAATCAGTGTTTTGTACTGTTTTTCTCCTTTGAAATACCGAATTATTTGTAAGTCCTTACCGGGAATAGTGAAAATGTCTCCATGTAAAATAACGGATATTCAGCCACATTTATCAATACATAATTTAAAAGTCCTGACACAATTAAGTGGTTAATTGATGTTTTTATTCAAGCAAAACCACACAACCGCCATAATTACAGGAACAGGAAATCAAAACCACCAATGAACCACCCCGTTAATAAATAAATCGCTTCAGAATTTACAGCCGCAAATAGACGAGGCAAACCAACAATGTATAATTAGTACTATTCCCTAGTGATATCAGCGAGAATTTCCGAACGACTTATTAATTCAGCCAACAGATGTAAGGCTGTCTATCCATTGAAGTGCAGAGCAATAATAACACGGGTTGATCGAAAGTTAAGTTGCGCATGCCTCGGTCGGTACGTGGACTATCCATTACATATCGAGACGCCTCTGTGCCTCGGAAAGCACGTTAAGCCGTAAGTATCGGTTGTAATTCGTTGATCTTTGACAATAGTTTCGGGTAGGCAGAAGTGCAAGTCTGACAACCAGTTTTAAGAAGGGGGGTATTGTGGTTATCAGTAACTGGTTTGTGGAGGTCAGATAAGCAGTCGCTCCATGTAAAATACTGGTAATCAAATTCATCCAGTTAGACTGTAAGTTGACCTTAACATGGTTAGGGAAAGGCTAGGCAAATTAATCCAAAAACACATTGGGGAGAAGAGAAGTGACTTAAAAAAACGATAGGTTTATTTACCCACTGCGCTGACTTATAGTTCAAGGCATCTCCTCACTTGCACACTTTGACCACTCTTGGAATCTCTGTAGTGGAATCCTATTAGTTTGGCTCGGTAAGCCCAACCATTAGGATTTCACTAAAACGTCTCCACTCAGCTCTGCTTCAGTGGAGAAAACTACAGCGGAGTGGCGATTAGTTTTATACCTACACTTCAACAGATTAAAGTATCTATCTCGAGATGTAGACGCTTTACATTTCTGCTTCAATGCACAAAACCATTGATTATGTATTTAAAAAAAATTAAAATATTTCACGTAAATGTACATGGACACTTATGAAACGTTAGAAGTTAGGTGCACTGTTCCAATTGGTCGTTTTCCATGGAGCAGTGCTGGCAAGAAACTTTACCGGTTACTCTTTTAAAATTAAATGAATTTTACAATATTTTCAAATTACTGTGTTAATAGGTATGGGAGGACAGGGCACCACGGAGACACTCCGCCACAGTGCACTGTGTAACTCTCTCGCTCCTCTCCGCTCACCTACTCTCATGGACAAGCAGCCTTAAATAGAACTTTGTGTCGAGCCTGACGCTTAGGGCATTCCGGTGGTAATTAATAATTAGCGGTACATGAATAATGTCGAATCGGCTTGGGACAAAGGAAGTACTCTATGATATCGATTAAATTATCCCTTCTAGCGATTCGATTGATTGATTCGTATCAATTAATGAGTTAATTGTAAGGCGTAGGAAGTGAGTAGTTAATTTTGGCCACTTATTTGACTTAATCGTTTTTGATATTGATATATAATTGACGTAATTTAATTAATTAACTATTCTAGGTTAAAAAAAAAACTATGTTGGCCTACCTATGTTTTACGATTCGTTCCAACGGATGATCCAAATCTGATTCAAAGTACCAAACTAACTGGAAACGCGTGTGTTTCATCATCAGCGTTCAGCAGTCCACTATTGGACAAAGGCTTCTCCTACACTGCATGCCATTCAATACAATTTTAGGCAACTTTCGACCAAGTGCCACTAGCCACCCTCCGAAGATCATCGTTCCACCTAGCCTAAAGGCTTCCTACCTTACCTTGGCCGATTCGCGGTTTCCACTCAAGCACACGTCTACTCCAATGGTTATCGGTTTTACGGCTAATATGGCCGGCCCATTGCCACTTCAACTTGCTTATTCTCTGAGCTATGTCGACAACTATGGTTCTCTGCAGGATCACCTTGTTTCGTATGTCTGTCATTACCTCGTTAATACAGATGAAAATAATTTTGGAACAAGATGTCTGGTTTTTATAAGATAGACATAGTTAATTGCACCGTTTCTTGTTTTCTTGACCACCCATCGCTTTTCTATCAAAACGATCATAACACTTTCTTGCCATTGGATTGATTGATAGGAATCAATCAATCAGTGAATCATAGTTGTGAAAATTGAACACGTTTATTGATTCATAAACAGCCCGCAGCTGTAATCAGATACAGTAACCGGTCGTAACTAAATGTGGCTTATCAATTCTAAGGCCTTACACCAAAACATAGGTACATATGTGTAGTTGGCGAGCCGGCCAGCCTAAAATGTTCCCAAGGCTGGGACAGAGGCCTCCTCTCGGTAAGACGGGGTGGATCTATTATCCACCACACGGGCCCAGTTGCGGGTTGGTAGATGTCACATGTCTTCTAAGACATGCCGGTTTCCTAAAGAAGTTTTCCATCACCGTTTTTAGAGCAGTGGTGATTAAATGATTTACGTAACGTAAAGCGCCTGTCTGGGTTCAAACCTGCGCCCAAAAAGTCTGAAGTCGGGCCCGTTACCAATGGGCCAGCACTGCTTGTGCGACTGTGAGCGTACCTATAGTTCCAAATGTATGAAAAATAAATAATAGTTTAAAAAACTAAAAAAACACGCTTTAAAAACCAAACTAAAAAAGGAGAAAATAATTTAATTCAATTAAAAAGCGTGGGGTGCTTTTTGAGGTATTTTTATAATCACTTACTGTCAAGCACCCCACGCTTTTTAATTGAATTAAATTATTTTCTCCTTTTTTAGTTTGGTTTTTAAAGCGTGTTTTTTAGTTTTTTAAACTATTATTTATTTTCTATTTTTTAGTTCTGCTAACTACAAAAACATGTTTATTTTTTTTTCTCATTTTTTTATTTTATTATTGAATTGTCATCGGTCCTCGACAAGTTTGCAAAGTTTCAATGAAATCTGACCGTTTAAAGTGGGTCAAAATCGCGCTCAAAGGAGTCGGTTACATACAAACATACAAACAAACAAACTAACAAACATACAAGTGAAGCTAATATAAAGCGTGTAAAAACAACTCCAGCCGCCAACTGTCCTTTATTTTTCATACATTTACACTCTGGTCGACTACCTAAAACGTTTAGTGCGACCTAAGAAAAATTAAGTCAAACAAGTAGTGTGCTGAATGACCGTTGTGATCCAACAGGGAAATCTCAAAATCAAAAATCAAAATCAGAAGTCATTTATTCAAATTAGGCTGAGAATCAGCACTTTTCGAACGTCAAAATATATAAGACAGTCCCCCAAAAACGCCCACCCTTCACCACTTCCTAGTGCTTTAGCTGGGAAGAAGAAGTGGCGCAACAAACTCCCAAACAAATTATTCTCCAGCTTCATAGTAAAAGGATAAGTCCAAACCCATGGATTTTTGACCAGTCATAAGGTAGTTACGGGTTCTCAAAAGTCTGACAACCAGTCTTACCAAGGAGAATCATGTTACCCAGTAATTGAGTTGAGGAGGGCTGATGGACAGTCGCTCCATGTAAAATACTGGAATTCAGGTGCATCCGGTTCGTCTGGAAGTTGAATCCAACTTATATGAGAAAAGGCTAGCCAGATTGATTAAAGTACTATTATTTAAATCGCCGATTTCTGTAAAACCATCAAACAAAGTCTTAGTCAAATCATTTATTTCAAATAGACACATGAAAGGCACGAAGGCATGAAAGGCATGATGGGGAATAATATTCGTACCTATATTTACTTATATTTGAATAAATATATAAAACACGTCTTACGTAATTGCACCTACCACTGTTTGTCTTTGCATCACCCAATGTTCGACTGGTAGAAAATGCCTTTGGCTAATGCCAAAGGCATTTTCACACAGACAGACAGCGGCGGACAGACAGACAGAGGCGGACTTAATAGTCCGCCTCTGTACATTTCTGTGCGTGAATTATTAAATAAATAAATAAATAATAAAGGCACTTTTTTTAAATATACAAAAAAAATGTGATTCTAGTTGTCCCCGCCAAAAGGTAGTTTCGTATGGAGAAGAATGGGCAAGAAACTCCAACGATACTCTTTTAAAATGTTTCGTAAACTTTAATTCTATCATTATATGTGAACAAGGTGCATCTATAATAGGTAAAAAAAGCATGTGAGAGATACATGGTGCTCAAACCTTAACCGATCTTCATTTGTTAAGTCATAAAAAAGCTCTGACTTATCTAAATCGTCATTACACAACAAACTCCACAGACAAACACAAAGATTAAAGGTGAAAAGATCGTAACTCGAAATTACATCAATCCGAAACATAAAATTGGAAACAAAAAAGAACTAAAATAATACAATCATTACTAAAGGTTGAACTCTAAATCGCTTACAAATAGCAGGAAACGATTCACATTTACAATTTTACGACCGTCACGTAACTATTGGGATTAGAATTAAGTACAACTTTATCATTTACTTTGGTCGGGGCGGCTGGGATACGTACAATATAAATTGTAATATTTTAAATCACAGGATTAAGTCAAATGTAATTTTTTGTATGTTTTTCTATAAATCCGTTAAGAACCTTTATGCCTTCCTATATACCTTACCTTTATACCTTAAAGTTTTGGGGTGCCGTACCTCAAAAGGAAATAATAGATTTAAAAAAACTAAAAAAACACGCTATAAAAACCAAACTAAAAAAGCAGAAAATAATATTATAAAAGCGTGGGGTGCTTTTTGAGCTATTTTTATAATCAATTGACATCAAGCTCCCCACGCTTTTTTGAAATTCTATTCTGCTTTTTTATTATTGTTTTTAAAGCGTGATTTTTAGTTTTTTAAATCTATTATTTATTTTCAATTTTTTTAGTTCTGCTAACTACAAAAGCGTGATCTTTCAGGTTTTTTTTTTGAAATTATTGAATTGTTATCGGCTCTCGATAAGTCTACAAAGTTTAAATGAAATCTGACCGTTTGAAGTGGGTCAAAATCAAGTCCAAAGGAGTCAGTTACAAAAATTCTTACAAACACACGGGTGAAGCTAATAAAAGCGTGTTAAAAAACGGAATCCTTACAGGATCACTTCGTTGTCCGTCAATCTGTCTGTCTACCATATGAAAGGCCTCTCTCTTCTCAAGAATACGTGGAGGTATCAAGTTGAAATTAATTCCAAATGCGTAGCTCTACAGCCCCTTCCGTGTGGTGCCAGACGTAAAAAGAATAGCACCATCCCATTTCTTCCCGTGGGTGTCGTAGAAGCCGACTAAGAGACTTACCAGAGAATGGGCAGCAGCGTTCTTTATGCATTTTACCACTATACTGCGATCGCCAACACGCCTACCAAGCGTGGTGATTACGGCAAATCCAATTATTGGGGAGGCCTATGTCCAGCAGGTCTTTGGGCTGAAATGATGGCAGTCCCATGAAGCCATAAAAGTCAAGCTTCTAGGTAAGTTATCGCAATTAGGTGCGACGTGACTTTAATAGAACAATTTCTTTGAAAACTTCACGGAAATTGATCTTATAGAGTAGTGTTGCTCCGGTATGCGAGAGCCTTTTTGTGTCATATTTTAATACTTGCAAATAAATCAAAACCTACAGGGTACTTCCCGTTGTTCTTGGGATAAATTTATCTCAACTACGGAACCGACATCGATTTTGCCAGGTTTTTTTTTTTGCTATGTAGTGTTTAGTTTGTACACATATTAATTTAATAATCCTTAAAGGACTACGGACTTTCGCTAGCATGGGATGAATACTAAAACTGTAGTCATTTTTGTTTTGTGTATTAAAATGAAATACATAATCCATTTGATTGCTAGATTACTTTTCAACTCCAACAATAGTATAATTAATATTCCTATTTTTGATCAAAACTTAAATATAAATTTCATAAACTAACCAAAACTGTATAAAACAAACAATAACGATAAACAAACTAAGAAAGTACAAACAGACGATCAAATTACAAATGAATGGAAGAACATTTAATTTTAGAACGTAATACATTAAAAAGAAAAGATTGAAACGCAATTAATTATAGGTACGCTTTGAAATAATAGTAGTGATAAACGTCTGCCCACGGAACGCCTACGCCAAACAATAGAACGTCGGAACGTAGAATTGGAATGTAATAAATGTAACTTTTACGAGGTTGCTAAAGGTTTGTGATCTCTGATGATTGGACCGGAGTGTGATAAGGGGAGCAGAGGTCGTGAGATTTTACGGAAAGTGGCGCTTATGGGTAGTAAGGGATCTCCGATCTATATGGATTAACTATAGAGGGCAATAATAGCGTCCGTTATTGTTGTTTCTGACGTTTTGGAGATTAACGCGGGTTCTAAAATTGTGTTTAACTTTTACTTTTTATTTGAAGAAATCGAGGAATCGAGGAACGGATACGTTTAGTCCACTCTCGACCCCTCGACCCCCAATAATTAATGTGTCCACTGGACCCCTAACTATAGTTTATTCTTCACTAGAGTGGATTTTATTTTCCAGCCAACTTTTAGTTTCCTCTCGATCCCTGTTCTGTACCTAACTGAACCAAAATATTGATTTTAGGTAGGTACTTACCGAACTAGGGGTCGAAAGTGGACGAGGTATGCCTGTCCTTTGTATGAAAATCCAATCTCACCCTCTGGGGGTCGAGTGTGAATACTATATTTAAGGGTTGACAGGAACGAAATAAAACAAATTTTTTTTAGGGGTCCAGGGCTCGAGAATTGACTAAGCGTTCTTATTTAGTTGACAATATTAGGCAACAGAGACAGTAAAGTTTTAGTCAGTAGTGGTTCACTACGGATTAAAACTTTAATCATACTTTACTGAAAGGATACAAAATGTCTGTCAGTCACAAAAGGTTCTGACATGGGTACTATTTTAATTACAAGAGACTACATCATGCACTTATAACTAGGTATCAACACGATCAAAATTAAAATAAAGAAAACAAATGATGAACGAAGAAAAAAATATGAAATCTGAGAAAACAAACACGTTACATGTCAAAATTGAACATTTATATTACAATGGTGGTAACAGAATAAAAATAGAGGGCAAGTAAAAAAATAATTAGGAAAAAATATTATAAAGTCAAGCATTTAGCATTATAACCATAATAATTAACTCACACTTGTTGACTATTGACACCGGCGCCATCTAGTTTTTAAAATATTGACGTTAAAAGTGTCATCTACTTACATAAAGAAAATTAACATTTCACTTCATTTGTAATTGGAATATCAAAAACAAAACTTATCTTTCCCTAATCGCATTTAACTAGCACAAGACACACTAACTCCCAAACTACAAGCTGAACCCCCAAATGAACGTGGGAGCTTAATCAAAACAATATTATGGTTACAAGCAGATTTGCCTCAGCGAGTTGAGAAAGACAAACAGGGTTATGGGTCATTAAGGTGCCTGCAGGCGAGACGAGACGAGGAGTCCTATAACTTGCACTGCAGTGTAGCATTTACAACTAAACGTACGTGATTTTACGTAACCTTTATTTTTGTTAAAATAAGATTTAAATTTTCACTTTCACTTTGATCTCAATATTAATTTAGATTTTATAGCATAATAATATATTCGCCTATAATTTTTCCACAATTCACAGGGCCGTAGTTCACCACGCGGGCCCAGTGCGGGTTGGTAAATGTCACATGTCTTTGACGATTGTTGCAGAATATTTTTTTTTTGTTAAAACAAGAAATGTACGGGTAGAAGTTAGTAGAACATAACGCCCTTTTGCGATGGAACCCTTCGTACCTACGAATGAAGTAAAAAAATGAAAATTTAAGCTTACTTTTGAAGGGCTTACCCCATTAATTGGGCTCGTTAGTCATTCTCGTTTCCTACATTCCGTTTTATTTTATACTGTACTTTTTTTTTTTTTTTTTTATTCTAAATTTTTGTTGGAGGCTTTTATCCACAATGGCATGTCAGCCTCATCATAACTTAAACTTTTCGATACATTATTAATTTTTAAACAAATCAGAAAGTAGGTTTGCTATTTCAGATGAAGGTTGCGCTAAAACTTTAACATACGGACCAATATCCGATTCGTTTACTTTTGTTCCAGTAAATGTATCAACGTAAAAGAATCAAAAAGAGTAGGTATGTAGGTAAGGATCTGTTATAAGGCCGACCTCGTTAGTAAAAAAAAAAGAAAGTATTTTCTACCGAACTACTTGTTTATTCACAAAAAGTCCTCAGTTACACCTTTTGATTATTGTTTTACTAAATATTACACAATAATGCACCACCAAAAATGCGATAATTGCAATTCAGCATTGGCATTGTAATGAAAAAATTGACTTTAACTGTAGAGTGCAGATGTCGGCTTTATCGCCTTGTAATAGGGGTTATAACAGATCGTTGGAGATGGAGTTCTATAGTTTCTACCTACCCCCGTGGGAAAAAAGAGTTTATCGATGTATATATGATTATGTATGTACTCCATTGGAAATGAAAAGAAAATTTGAAAAAATTGAAGTACCTACATTGCCTCAGGATTTTTTTTATCAGTTTCTAAATAATTTCGCTGAAATAAGCATGCAAAATTATTGATTACATATTTTATTAAATGAAGCCAATAAAATTTATACATAAATCATAGCTATTAAATTTAAAATGTAAAATTTAAGTATTTGTCAAATTCTAATACTAAGTCCTTTTGTAAATGTTGGCTGGCAACACTGCTGCAATGTCTGCAATTAAACATTGCCAAAGACTTGTAAGGCACTTACTTCGGCCCCTTTGACCTGTAAGTGAGAGTTCCGTGTCTTAAATGTTTATAGTTATTTACTTAACATAAACTTCTTAGGAACCTCCTAGTGCAGATATACCTACTTATTATAAAACGCGATCTCATTTTCTAGTCTAAAACTCTGAGCCAGTTTTTGCATTTTCATCTTTATTTCGATTTAGGTAAAGTTCTTAAAAAAAAAATGACAGCTTAGCACCGGACTCTGTTTTCAGTTTTATAATTATAAAGAACTGCATTTCTATAACCATTGGGTTCTTAATCAAAGATCAGAAGGCCAATTCTCGGAACTAAAACGTTCAAAATCTAGTCACAATCGCATCTCGGCGATAATCAAAATGTCAAAAATTTGTCATAAATGTACGGAAGCTCGAGGTATTTTTGACATATTGAGACTGAGACCAGACTATGAACGATCTTAAAATTACGAGAATTATCCCTCAAAAAAACCTTATTTTGTAATCAGGAAATAGAGTTTATCATAATAACTGTAGTAGAACATATTTGCACAAAACAGAAAGGATTGGAAGGAGAAAAGGAAGCTTTTGCCCAGAAGTGGGACACGATGTAGTCTATAAAGAAAACTAGAATACTTAAGGTGAATCTTGTCGACATTTTTTCCATACAAACTTCGGGAGTATTTTACTCCATTGTTCGACAATATACATCAAAAATTAAACATGGTATGGTTTAGTCTCATTATTAATATTGTCTGTAAGGAAACAGAATACTGAAATAAAAAGCCATTAAAAAGTTAGGGAGCCCACAAAGATTAGTTTTTGTTGCTAAGTTAACCTAACTTTGGGCGTGTTTAAGTAATACAAAAAGTGTAAAATCTCCAAAACCAAGTCGGTATCGACAAAGTTCAAATATCGGTAAGTTCAATAAACTTTATTGTTCATTGATTTATGCAGTGGTTTTTTTCATAAAACCCGATCTTCCGATGGACTTTTCTTAATTTTTACGCGCCTGTTTTACTATAAATGATCCTGCATCTCACTCAATAACGTTTTGGGTATAGACTAGCGTTTAACTGCTCATCACTGATACTACCCCTGTCGGACACGATGCCTGGTGAGACAGCGTGCTTTTTAGCCAGCCCACCAGTGTGTTCGAGCCCGCGACTAAATAATCCTTAAGTATTCAACCTAATAACTTATTTCAGAACATTTCCAGGGTATATATTAGAATAAACTTTGATTTTCTTAATTCACAAATCGAACAAAGCTTTTTAACCGAAAACTAGTTTACCCAATTTTACGAAAGCCAGCCATAAAACCAATTAACCTTGATTTAATAATTTACTACTATAAAAACATTACTACTAAACATAAATCTTACTAAACATCGAAAAAAGGCGATGACAACATTAAGATAAGTAAAAAAGCCTCTCAGAGTCAACAGTTAAATTATCAACCATGCAATTTGTCTAACACAAGATCGTTTACCTACCGCATACATAAATATATTAACTAAAAGTTTTTGTTAAGTAAACACGATGGTTTAACCGATATTTAGGTCGATTTACAGTTAATCGATGCATAAGAACTTGTAAATCAGTAATAAGTTCGTGATGAAGTGAATGTTTAATGCGTCTTTCAAAGAAACATACTCAGGCCGCTTTCCTGGAATGGTTAGAAGGTCTATCTATAAAACACCTACAAACATTTCGCTATAAGTATCCATATTTGTTTAAAAAATCCCGTGTAATTTGCACCTATGCCACAGTTTCAGAAGATTCTTGATCCTTCTATACTGCACCACATGCCCTGTCACCTGCACACGTGTGAGGACCTAATGGCTGCGTCAGCAAATGGTTCGTTCGTTCGCGTTGTAGAATTTAAGGCCAAAAAAATATTGAAAACTATACTTAAACATTTTTTCGTGCTATTTTTTCCATCGACACGCTAAAAAAAAGAAGATTCTGAATCTATTCTTAGTCTCATTTAGTCTGAATTAAAGTTTTAAGGAAACAACTACTGGTCTTCCTCAGGGAGCCGACTGAACTGGCTATGCGACGTAAAGTCTTTCTTCTTTATAATTTTGAAAAGCAGCAAATACGACTTTTATATCCCTTGAATGAACTCAGCCTATCGCAGTCCACTGCTAGACATAGACCTCTCCCAAGCTTCGTCACAACATTCTGTCCTCCGTCTTCAGCATCCAGTCGGTCCCAGCCCTTTTAAGGTCTCTAATATACAAGGACAAGGTGAATTTTTAGTCACCATTAAAATTTTTCAGGGTGATAGTACCCGTGAAATTGAACAACTTTCTCCAAGGAATATGGGTCAAAATATGAAGAAAAGAAATCGGACCTCCCATGAAAAATAAATAGTCAGCTGATCGTTTTTGTATGGGAGGTCCAATTTTTTTACACTGCTACATGTAATGAAAAGGCAAATTAAGTATTGATAGTTGTATTTATACTTAATCAAATTTTAATCATAACTAGCTTTTGCCCGCGACTTCATACGCGTGGACTTTTTTTTTGATAATATATAGCCTATTTTTTAAGTTAGACCTCTCGGAATACATCATTGAAAACTGCATTCAATTCCATGCAGTGGTTTTTGCGTGATGCGGTAACAAACATACAGACAGACAAAAATTCTAAAAACCGTTGTTTTGGCTTCTGTTGCTCTAATAAAGACCCCCCATACTATTTTTTCTTCAATATCTTTAATATACAGACATCGGCCTGTTACAATTTTATTATATGTATAGATTTAAATATCACAAATTCGAACTATATCTGATTCCATCAAAATCATCCGCGACACGACACGTTTACCGATAAAGTGTTAATTGCCTACTCGAACCCTTGCTGCATTATAACAGCTTATAATCTAAAATTAAGTGTCCATTACAGCGTAACAGTAAGTCGCGAGTAAGAGTCAATTATAGTAGAGAGGTTAATAGTGATAGTAAAACGCCATCCATCAAAGTTTTGTCGATGTATACTGTAAGTTGACACGTAGAGAGAGGACCGCCGCGTGTCGAGTGGGGATATTTTTGTAGACTTCTGTGATCACCTTTTGTGTAAGTATATAGTTATGGTTCCAAAATATCAAATAAAAATTGTTCTGAATCATAACGAAAACGAAGCTCTTTAACGCAACTTGTGGTAGAAGTAGAACCGTACAAATCGTCATGGAATTTACGTGCGACTTTTATTATATAAAATATAAAAACACAGAAATAGTTTTCTTGGTTTTTGAGGGTGCTAAAGCCGATGGTGGTAGGCGGTCAAAACAAGGTTTGAGCATTTTAAAGATAGAGTAAATGACGTCACATTCGGATTTTAAGGAAAAGGGTTAGGAACTTCGTTCCTGACGGGGGTCACCCCGACCACGCCGACATTTTTTTTTTGACACTAAGTCATTTATGCGTACAGTGTAATACGGTTTTGAACCTTAATTGTGTGAGTTGGACTGACTCTCGGTTGTTTTTTTTTTCTATAATAAGCGACTAAACTAAGATTTTTAACATTAATTGTGTTTTTACAATAGACTTTCATCATTAATAAGTGGTGGTAGTAAATTAAATCATAAAAATGTCTTGTTCAGCTAGATTTGGTTTTTGTAAAAACCTACGGACAGTTTAGAATTTAGAGCTTCGGGGAATTCGCAACAAGAAGTTAAACTGAAGTGAAAACTTTATTAAAACACATTTGAAGGCACTGGGTAAAACCTGTGGCATACTTTGGAGCATTATTTTACATTTACCAACTACACTAGGGTAAGTTTGTTTGTTATTTATTCATAAAGGTAGTTTATAAACCTGTTTGAATAAACATTGGCTGGAGCTAAGCTCAGGGTCAGCCCAACTGAAGTGTAATATTTCAGCAAAATTTAATTTGCATAGTAATCCTCTCTTCTATAAGAAACAGCCATAAAAATTCTAGGCAGAAATAAAAAGTAATCTTCGGTCGTATATCAAAATGTTTTTACGGCATAATTTTCTAAAATAAATAGCTGTTTCAGGATTACCTGTGCTAACATTAACTGGAGTTAAAATAATCTCAAAGAAACACTAGTTAGCGACTTAACGGGCTGTTAACCTATATACCTATTTACCTAACTGCACGTACCTGTCATTATAGCTATAGTTTAACGATCAGTTAAACAAACAATAAAACAAAGTTAACACCGGTGGCGGTGGCTCAACCGTCGAACTTCGCCAGTTGTCATCCATTAATTCAAGCACTCGTGACGAAGTTGTCACTTTATATAAACGTCTGTGAGCCATTTATCGTGGTGTGACAACGAAACCAATGTCGGCAGCCAAGTAAGCGTATTAAAACTAAGCCTGCATCGTTATATGTTGTATTAACTTAATTTATTACAACGATATTGAACTTTATTGGGACGTACTAAGAGCTAGAGATGGGTCTGTATTCTGTAGTTTGTACAAGGCATAAATCTTCGCGGATGTCTTAAGCAGTGTACTTGGAATGTTTGTTACAAGTGTACAATATCACGAATAAATCTTTTTAAAGGATCTCTTGCGTGCTGTTGAATGAATCAGTTATTTGTAAGACTTGTTTAGTTTCCACTAGTAATTTGTTAGCAGGTGATTTGAGCCCTAAAAGGTCCCCAAACCGTGACCGCATTTTATACTTTATAACTCAATCAAATACAAGGTAAGTATTTTAATTTAATGTTATTAGAAAATAAATCCTGTTATGGTCATTGAAATAAATGAACGTGACTGGGTCCAATGAATTTGTAGTTAGTGCATAATGTAGTAGATTTGAATTAACTTTATAACATAAGCGACAGAATAACATATTTTGTTACTTGAATTATGTTATTTGTCTGTTTGATATAGAGCTGGCAATTAGTATGGCTACCGAAAGTTACGGCTTGGATTTAATTTTCAATAATATTTAGCCTGGTAATATTAGTGGACTTGTCTTATATGACAAAACAAATCAAAGTTGGCGATTTATGTTTTTGCGATCTAATTCCCAAATTGCATCTACCTCCTAATTATAATCTATCAGTGGACCGTAATAACTTGGCAATTAGTAATTTCAACTAAACAATCAAAATAGTCTTTGATCGGAACCCTGCTAAGTCACTAACATATAAACTGAGTTAGCGAGACTTGAATTTTTTTATCAGGAAGCTAAATGTCACAACACAATGAACACTATATCCTATTTTATTGCATATTAGACGGAACAGGTAAGTCAACTCGAGTAGGTACCTATGTGAGTACTAAGCTCAACTCTTGATTCCGTTTGAGTCAAAAACTAATCGGACAATTCAAAAACCATAGCCGCAATCGCAAGATTAAGAAAGAGATAATATATACTAATCTTAGTGTGTGGGACACAAGAAACAGGTGGAAAAAAAGATAATATCGTGACCAGATGAATCATTTCATTATGCGGTTAACACAAACAATTGAACGCAACAGAAATGTCAGAATGGCATTAAAAACCTCAACGAGGTTATTATTAGACCACGTAAGAACTTTACGCATTGAATGTTCCGGCACCGTGGTGAGTGAACTATTTCATGCGGCGACTGCGCCTAACATTCGGTGTGGTTAAACACACAGCACAGATGCACTGACTAAGCAGTTAGGAGTTGTGAACGGATTGGCTGGTGATATGTGTGAGGAAGCGTAGGTCATTAACGTATTACTGGAGAAAGGAGCCAACAGAGAAGATCTGACAGTCGACGAATACAAGATACGATAGCAAGAGTAGATTTATAGTTATATTCACTAGTTGATAGGTTTTGATATTGGATAGTGGCAAATAAGCTGTCGAAAACCACCACCTATAATATTTTCATCATCAATAAGCATTTAGATAGACGTGTCTTTTTTACAATCACTAACTATTTTATACATAACCACCGGACCTGGACCTAATATTTCTCTCAGAGTATTTATTTTAGCAGATTCAGATAATTCTCCTACTACACTTGACCACCACTTTCTTAAACACGTCCATACAATGCCCCTTACAATTGAGCCCGCATCGGTAGCATTATCTGCAACCACAAGTTCCTCGGTGACAGTAGTTGTCTTATGTCTCCTGTCAACATTTCCGCATCGTGTTCCCGTATCACGAAGTTTTTTACGTGCAGTCCTTTTTTTACTTGTGAAATGGTTTGGAATACAGCCAATAGTCGTGTTTTGATTGACCTATAAGTACAACTGTATGTTTAATGTAACGCTCATGTTTATCAATGGGTTAGATTAAGTTATCATGTGTCAATGCAGTAATTGAGACAAGAATCAGAATAAACTAAAGTATTTACAAGTCTAATACTGACTTTATCTACCAATGCATAATGCTGATGAAGGCTAAATTATAACGTGATTTTATCAAAAAAATACAGGAGGTAGATTCTGTTACTACAAATATGTATACTGTACATACAATTTCTTGCTTTTTTAGCAAACCAAACGAATTCATCCCTTAATTTTCCGTCAGAAAATGTAGATAAAAATGCATATTTAAAATCACTCAGCGCTCGTGGTCAGTTGTTCGTTCTTTACACAGAGCTCAGCAAATTAGTGGAACTAACTAGAGAGGAAGCACGCATTCGTAATGAAATTAAACGCGAGTGTAAAGCTCTGAGAATAGAGGAAAGTAGCGCCACCTGTGACCGAGTATACAGCGGACGTAATGCTATGTTTGAAGTATACTTGACGGTTTATTTGGATAATTGTGTAAATATTTTAAGGGCTCTCGCTGAAATGGACGTTATTATCCACTCGGATTTTTGGCAAATTTCATATGCCAACTAGAACAGGTTGGTATAATTTTGTGATATTTCAATGGTTGTTTATAAAACTTTGAATTATTGGCCTTCAATTTCAATAAGTCTATTTAGTAACATACACTTAATTTGATGTTCAAAATAAAATCTAAAATCCAATTTCGCCTAATAATAGAAAAAGTGTTCGTTTTAATCACTCAAAGTTGGCATATCAATTACAAAGTGCCAGATGTCCTGGAAACTCAAGTTTGTTCCTCGAAGTTCTAGAAAATACGTGACCATAATGCTTCCAAAGTTCGCTTCTCTGCAGAATTACGTAATTTCCTAACTGAGATAGTTTTATTCCGGGAGCTTCCTGTAGAACCTTTCGCTGTTTGAAAATATGGGAGATATCTTTGGAGCTGATTTGGGTAGCATCTTATTATGCTAATGTTCCATGTTTATTATTTAATTTATAATATGTACATGTATTAAGAGGGAAAAGAATCACAGGGTATCAAAACATTCATCCGCATCGCTGTCAACAGGAAGAGTGCTCAAAAGGTTAGCAGCAATACCACATTGTAAGACGATGCTGATCCTTTGGCCAAAAATTAGGCTAGCCCTCTGGTTACGTCAAACACAAAATAAAAATGTTATGACTTTAGTCTGTATCAGTATTGAGATACATACCAACCCCAATCCTTTATATTCTTCATGACGTTCTATGCTAAATATACTATGAGTTTATTGAAGTCCAAGTTGCAAATCAACAACCTAATAATGACGTGGTCCTTCGTTTTGTCCTAGTCCTGTCTTTACTTGATAAGGAAATTAAATTAAATGTCATCAACTTAGTCTAACCTTTGCTTAACCCTTCAAAGGTCGACCAGATAATAGCTATGTTTAGGGCCAGCCTATCTTAATGTAGTTACACAACAAAACCCAACAGTCGCGTGCTTAGGTGACATAACTTAAGATCAAAGGTGAGCAAACCTAGACTACTGTATAAATACAAACGAAAACAATTTATGGTATTTTCATTTAATTGGCGATGTAGCTGTTATTCTAATTAGCACTAGGGAACGAGTCTGTTACGGAGATTTCAAGAACTAATTAACGGGCATCCAATTAGTCTGCACTGGAATACTAAATAGATCGGTGCAGAAGGTTAGGTCTGTATAATGAGCGAAAGCGCACGCAAACATAGACACGCTTCAAGGATTGCGAGTGCAATTCGGTCACTAATTACCAGTTACCCTATATACAGTCGTCTTTCTTAGTTTTTTAAAAACGATTGAATGACTTTTTCATGTAATCATGATATTTGAAGCCAATTCAAACTTACGGTTGAAGCACCAGGGTAGCCCGCGAATACAGCGTAAAACCTAACACTGACCTGCAAATTATGACGAAGAGAAACGTATGACGTTCTTCAGGTCAGGCGCGTCGTAGTACTCGCAACCGGCGTGCATGTATGACCAGATGTATGAACTTAACCGACGCCAAAGGCCATATGTAATGATCTCAGTAAGTGGCGTTCCATGGTTTTTGCCTGCCATGGGATAACTCTCATGAAAGAAGGCGTGAGCTTATGTATAGAGCTTCCCCCTTTGATATCCTCCGTACGTACACACAGCTACATATCAAGCTATAAATTTCCAGTATAAGCTGATCTCGCACTATATAGGATTTCCGTACTTTGCGAGATCAGCGTAAACTTGTAATGTGTAGCCGTGCGTATGTGTCTGTGTGCGTGTGCCTGTATTAGCTCGATGTGTGAAACTGACCTTCTGTACTTATCTGTTTTGTGGCCGAAATCAGCAGTTAGGAACGTCTAAGTAATTAGGACCGTTTCCGAACGGAACGTATCGGCCGAAAATGTTTTTAATGAAGTAAGATCTTCTTTTTCGTCGTTGATGATGTCTTTGGTAGCTTTTAAGGTATTTATGTTCTCTTTTAATTTGATTATTAGAGGGAATGAATGGGAATGGAGGTTGGAGCTCATAGTATTAAATTATCTAGAAAGTGATTTTTATTTCTTTGACGAACGCTTTTGTTTTTGTACAAAACTCAGACTAAGGAAAATTTTGGAGTTTAATAATAATTTAGAAAATATAGGGAGTTATAATGCACCCATTTCAATATAAAAGACGAAAGACGATATAAAAAAATAAATAAGAAAAACTTTCCCAGACAAATAGTACGAGCTGTCTTTGAAAAATTAATCGTCGATCCTCGTGATCGTACCAATGACAAAGCAAATTGTCATAGATTTTTCTTGGAACCTATATAAAAACAAATGAAAAACTCTACAGTAGAAAAAACACTAGTCAAAGTACTTTTGCTTCTTTTTGTAAATGATCAAAGCTCTTTCAAAGAATTCAGCACACATACAGAACCTTATCGATATGTACGACTGAATGAACCGTTGAAAGTGGTTCCGAGATAATTCTGCCGGAGTCTATTTGCACCGAAATTAACTAAGAACTCCATTCAGGAGTTTGGAAACTTTCAAAATGTAACGTAATAGACTATGTAAGGCCTGCCCTTCAAAGACAAAGAGCTATTGTATTAGGATCTTTTCAGAACATTCCTATAGCCATTATAAGTGTTTAATTGACTATTGTACTGCAAATGTATTTCCAAAAATAAGCATTTTGAGTACAATGTTCTTTACCGTATTATTTAACTCAGTCCAAATTGGTTCGGATTTCTAAATTCGTTTAATCAATTGAATTGACTTGTTTTTATTCACGATAGATTAGTTCCAAATTGTAATAAACAAATCTATATAATATTTACTTGATTTCTGTTTAGATTACATAAATAATTATGAATTCTACGCTAAAACGTTATATTAAATATTTTACGTAAATTTTCATAATGAGTCATTTTACATACATTTTGCTTATACCTTTGCTGACCCAACTTTTATCAGAGCTTACCCATCCGATAGTATCAACCGTTAGTTTTATCAACCATAAAATATCGTTATATATTACGTCACACAAAAAGATGGTCATTAATGCACTATAGCCAAACGAGCATTGCACCAATGATGAAATCGTAAGACAATAGACGATCGTATCAGCCATATGGCGCTCGAGCAATAGAAATATTTAGATTAACTGATACTGACAATGGACTAGAGACCTAGTTCTGTGGGCGTTATGCTCCATGTTATGCAGAATTAGATTAATTTGCGACTTGACTACAGTCGTCATTTATCGCGTCGATACAATTCAAACATAATACAAAATTTATACAAATATGCATGGATTACCCCAAGGCTGCATCTTAGGTCCGAATGTGATTACTGTGATCAATCTTTTTATAAATTAAAATAACTATATTAAGAGTCTTCAATAACGGAAAGCGTATTATGGAACTCAAAATATTCAAATGGCTCACAGGTGGAGAAAAACTGTAATAGAGTGGTGTCCAAGGACTGGAAGACAAGATGACGGTCGTCATGGCAGGGCGTGATGGGCAAACGATATTGTTTCCATCGCGGGCAAAACCTGTATGAAGCTGGCACAGGAGCATGGCGATTGGCAGAAGAAAAGATAGGCCTACGCTCAGTAGTGAGTGAAGTGGAGCTTATAGATGGTGATGATTATGAAATTAATCATCATCATTTCAGCTGAAAGACGTCCACTGCTGGACAAAGGCCTCCGCCAAGCTCTGCCACTTCGACGAGTTCGGTGCTTCCCGTATCCAGCAGACTCCGGCGGCCCTCACAAGGTTATCGGTCCACCTTGTGGGAGGCCTTCCAAATTTACGTCTTCCGGTACGCAGTCGTCACTCCAGAACCTTCCAGCCCCATCGGCCATCTGTTCTGCGAGCAATGTGCCCTGCCCACTGCCACTTAAGTTTGGCAATTCTTCGGGCTATGTCGGTTACCTTGGTTCTCCTACGATTCTCTTCATTCCTGATTCGATCACGTAGGTAAACTCCATGCATAGCCCTTTCCATTGCCCTTTGGGTGACATTTAGCTTTCTTATGAAGCCCATTGTGAAGTTAAATTAATATTTAAGCTCATTTAGGCAGCTTTTTACTTATTGAAATATTGATGATGATACATCACGCTTTCATCGTTTACAGAACAGTCTATCTGATCGAAGATTTCAAAACATGTCCACCGATCTAAGAAAAAATATTTATAAAGACTAATGCGGCATTAGTGACCGTTGCAGAATCCGATAAACCTCCATTCACAATACCCACTTCGATCGTCCATGTTTTATTGTCTTAAATTGATGTATGACCTGCCATGGGTTCGCGGCGACAATTCTGACTGCCCCATCGTGCGCACGTACGGTACCAATACATCATGATGTACTCTGTCAGTATATCATGGTGCTTACTTCATTCCGATTTCTGTCTATTGTCTGTTAGGCGATTCGTTGTAAACCTAGATTGTGCAATTGTCATTTTGTAGGTTTTAGTCAGACTGAAGATTTCAATAATGCTTTGATGGTGTTTTCTGGTAGGCAAAGTTTTGAATATTGTTGGGATTTCATTTATAATTCATATTTTCTATAATGTCTTGAGAACAAATAAACAGGGAACACCTTCCACTTTGTGGGGTTTGTGGGATAACTGCCGCACGAATCGATCGATCAGGTTGCTCTGGTTGGTCTGTGGATGGATGATTGTCTTTACATAGCAAGACCCTCTCCGTGCCTTGGAAAGCATGTTAAGCCATTAGACGCGGCTGTCATTTATGGATCTTTGGCAGTCGTTACGAAAATCTGATCATCAGTCTTACCAAGGGGTATCGTATTACCCAGTAACTGGATTGTGGAGGTCAGATAGGCAACTACTCCATGTAAAATACTGTTATTCAGTTCCATCCAGTTAGACTGGAAGCCGACTCCAGCGTAGCTGGGAAATAGCTAGTCAGATGATGATGATCCGCTTTACCTTTTTAAGCTATTTTATACTTGAGAAAGGTACACATAAAATCCGTTATTTATTTTCTCGAATAAACGTAAAACTATCCAATAACCATTTATGGTACAGCAAGCTCGAAATAAACAGACAATTTAAAATAGTGCACCCATCTCTCATATAACCAGATTACTGTTCATAATATCGTAATTCATAACATAAAGTCGGGTTGTGTTGTTTTTATTACAACACAAAACTTTATAGGCTAACCGGGTATACAGAAATACTGTAATTTTTTATATAGACTAGCCGTGTCCGCTACTTCGTTCACGTGGATGTCGGGTATCAATGGTGTCGCTTTGAGAAGGATTAGGTACCACTCCTCCATTGAAAAAGAAGTTTTTTTTTTTTTTTTGACATTGATTTTTTTCCGCGGAACGCTTTTATTTTTTTCAAATAAAAGTAACTTAAATAGGTACTTAGAATATCAGCTATCTATTAGTAAAAGTTTCGTCAAAATCGGTATGCCCGTTTCGAAGATTAGCTGGAATAATCAAACAGACAAATATTTAAAAATATATTTTTGGTTATGAGTACCTACCGTATATACATATACACAATATGGATAACATACATTATACACTTTATACAGCAAATAAAACTTTATTTTGGTAGCATTGCAAACAGACACTATAATTTTATTATTTGTATATAAAAGATTGTATAGTTATAAGTGTACTGTCGGTTTATTCAATGCATCGCTCGGTTTGCATTAAAATGTTTTCTATTTATAGTTTTATTAATATTACTAGCAAGCTATTACACTGGACCATTAGCGTCTTGATCTTATCGCAGGAAGCTATGCAGACCTTATGATTTATTATTTTTTAATTGCGTTACATCATTTACAGATGCCTTTGCTGGCGGTACAAAAAAGGAATAAGCTTTAACATTTGAACTAGTGGTCAGCTAAAAATGGGCCAACTAATTCCTTCGAATTAGTGCCTTAGAAGCACATAAAATAACTGACGGTCGATTCTGTAAAAATCTCACCGTCAGAACTATGGTTTTTTTTTTTTTTTTTTTTCAGGGTGGGAAATCATCCAATGACTTCTCCCGCTCTGGGTGGAGCAGGAGGGCGTGTCAGACTTTTACTGACTAAAACCCACCCGTGATCCCTCAGTTGCCTGTGTGCCAGGGGCGACGGTATCTCTTTCGAACAACCCGCACCCCTGGCAGGCATCGGCCCTTGCGGACCCCACCAGTCCGGCGCACCAGGACACATGGCACGCCGTGACCACCCCAGGAACCAAGTAGCACAAGGGCCCCAGACTACCCTGGCACCCTTGGCTCCCTTGGCCCCCTGCGACGGGTCAGCGCAGTGGCCCCGCCGCCTACCACTTCTCGGCCGCAGGGGATAGGGAGAGCGGCCAACGCTATACCGACACTTCTCTTCCCCTGCGGCCCCACCGCGTCCGCCATCAAACGGTGGCGGCCCCGTCCAGGCCACGGAAGGGAAGAGCGCTACTCAAAAGTACTAGTACTCCTCCTCCGCCGCAGCCTGTAACCCTCAGCCGCGATGCCTCCCATTCGACATCGCAGCCCGCCTCAGTTGCGGTGCACCTCACCGCAACCTACTTTTTGGCCGCTACGTCGTCGGCTTGGAGACCAAAGCCCTGACGAGCGGCCCCACCTTTGGGTTCCTCTTCGCTTCACCGTGGGAGCGGACCACGGCTACTGAGCCCCCCCGCAACGACAATGCGGGAACCCACTGGGGGGGGTCAGAACTATGGTGAAGTGAGCTTAAAGTGAGTTGTCAATTAGTGTCAATCCATATAGCATCAGATGGAATGACACCTCACTTTACCTAACTCTCACAGTGAGAATTTTACATAATAGACCGGCTGTATTAGATGAAAGTCACACTAGTCTGGTAAATAATTACGGCAAATGTGCTGAGATGATGATTTGCGGGATAATTCCCGTTTTTTTTAAAACGGTTACAGTATTTTCTCAGACATTTTTGATAAGTTTTGGACATTGAGTTCAGCTGAGATGAGATTGCGACTAGATTTTAAACTATCTAAAATTATAGAAATTGTTTTTCTGATGGTATAGCAGTCCTGCTATACCATTAGAAAAACAATTTCTATAACTTATGTCTGCAAGTTATAATGATATTTTATTGTTCAGAGCTTGACTAATGCACAAAACAAAAGGCACAGTAAATGATTAAAATCCAACGACAACAGTGAAAGAGTTATTGGACACAAATACAGTGTTGACATTTCATATAGCAACAAACTGTTCAACACCAAATACGGTAACAGCAGTTACTCGCAAGCAGTATAAGAGAATTTCACAAAGGATTAGAAGATTTATAATGGTGTAATGCCCTGTGGATTCTAAGAATTGATAAATCTGCGTCAGCTGCCTTTGCGCAGAATGTGTCCGAATCAGCATGGCAAAGGGAGAGACATGATTTTAAAGGACAGCTACAATATTAATGGATATTTTAACGCTTCAGTAAAAATGACTGTAAATTTAATTAAGCGTAAGATTTATGTTTGTTGCAAGTGTGACAGGAAAATAAAATAAAAGTAGGACAGGATTTAAAGCAACCTTTACATTATGCTAAATTCAGTAGCTTTATTTGCACTGCAGAAGTCGGTAGCAACTAGACTATTTATTATAGACCATATTTTTGTAAAGAGGAATATTATAGTAGTGCTTGGTCATCATGATCTGCCTAGCCTTTTCCAATTGTGTTAGGGTCAGCTTCCAGTCAAACCGGATGCAGCTGAATACCAATAATTTACATGGCTCCCTATGTGACCTTCACAAGCTACTTACTGGGAATACTATACACTTTAGTAGATAGTAGTACTCAGTGAACAGTTTAATTTCACTATTCTGGCGAGAAGATATTTTTATACCATCACAAGAAATAAAACCTTTACAACTAGCTCATTCAATATGTAGTTTGAACTTGAACTCAACACAAAATTCATTATGCAACTCTACGAGAACATCCAAAATTAAACCACCTCGGTGCGCCAAGACATCAATAAATTCAGAATAGCAAAGTTAAACAACTCAGCACATTCTCACGAATATTTCAACAGTGTACACATAAATCTAGAAGATATCGCTCCCAACTTTCACAAAAGGGCAAAACAACACTATTTACGACAAGATCTTTCATCTCAACAAGAATTGAAGTGTCTTTTAAAATCGCACCTAATTGGTACGCCTCTCTCTACGCGAACAAGTTTGCAATTTATTTTCGTACTCTATGACTGTAGTGTGATTCATGTAGTACTATTGACTCCAAGAGTGCAGAATAAAACAAAGGGTCGTGTACTGAACATTTCCATTTTAAGAGAATCGGTTAAGTTGTGTTACAAATCAGTGTCGCTCCTGATCTTTGTTATTGTAAATTGTTTTCAGATTTGCGTGTTGTGTTCCGTTACACGGTTGTTTTGGAATTGTTTTCATGACTAGAAGTTGCGTTACTGCTTGCTTATTGTGCAACATTTGGACTAGTTACTGTAAGCTCTTTGGTACCCAGCAGCGGCGAGGTGTAAATTTTTCTAAGAGAGAAGCCGAAGCGAAGTCGGCTTTAACTTACTGGCTTATCAATAAAGAATACTTACTATCATTCTGAAATTATTATAGGAATATAAAGAATTAAATACAATAAAACTGAACAACTGAAAACCAAATAAAATATGCAATATTCCTCCATCTCGTTCTCGCTGACGCTTTTTTCTATATCTGGCTCTGTCATAACCCGTTGTACAGCGGCTTGCTCTCGTCCATATCAAGCGGTACCACGTGTCCTAAAGTGACATCATTACGGGATTGCTGTTATATGAATTTTTAGTTCCCGATTATGAAGTTTTGGCGCTGGGTTAATTTAAAACATGTTTTTTGTTGTTGTACTACAAAGCAAAAAATAACCGTTTTTGTTGTTAGAATGTTATGGTGAATTAAATATCCGTAGTGTAACTATATTTTTTGACAATAGTATGGCTACTATTGTCAAAAACTATAGTTACACTACGGCTACTAAAAATGGCATGTCAATAGTGGCCTATTGACGTGCCATTATTAAACAGCGGAGTTGCCGATGTGAATTCCCGAAGGGAAGCCGGTAAGAATCGTGTTATATGGTGCTTCCGCCACTGGTAACCAGTATTTTGTTCGTAATTAGCTAAGATTTCGTAAGTCCATCAATACATGCTTCTGTTGATACTTTAGTTTATAGTCTCAACAACGATATTCAGTTTTAGTTGGATACACATACGCACACGATACAGCGACATGAATACTTATTAGCTCTAATGCATAGAGTATAAATTTGTGGTCACTGTCCATACAATAAATTTTTCGTTTTATTCATGCAAAAGAATCGGAAAAATGTAAATGAAATTTAGTTCTTTCTCCAATAGCGATAAGATACTGTTTGTGTCCCACTTTTAGTGGTCCATTAAATGTAACTACCATAGTACACGTGGTCACATCCTCTCACAATAATCCCTTAGAGCAGTGCAGCCCCACAGCAGAGTGATGGCGTACTGTCTGAAACAATTGTTGTCATGTTGAAGCCTTTCAAGTCATGTGCGAATTAATATCTTCCACACAAGCATACTGCATAGTTTTATTTTTATTTATTTTATTTTATTTATTATGGGACAATAAACAGCTACAATATAAAATGTTTACAAATAACAATAATAAATACAGTTTTAACAATATTGCAGCCACTACATTATCCGCATGTTAACAAAATTAAAATTAGGTAAAAAGTGCCACTAGAGCATTACTCAGATAATTATTATTATATGTCAGTCAACACCTAATTAGTGGCACAATTATGGTTAAATGCAAGCTTATTTAGAATTAAATAATATATTATACTATTGTGAGCTAACTATCATTAATACTGTTACGTCACATTAGACTAATCCACCCACTGACATAAGCAAACAAATTAATTCCCCCGCGTAATGGTAAACATCAAATCAAAGGGAACCACAAACGTCAGTTTGCTGTTACCCACAGTACAAAATTCAGCCCTTTGTGACATAACCATTGTTTTCGCGTAATTTATAATATGTCATAGTACTTCGTATGAAAGACAGGTAATTTCATGTGTCGCTATTATTCTGAAACAATAGGGGAGTGTGTGTGACAGTCCATTAGGACGGGCCATCATACCGACAATAGAGGTTCTATCTATATCACCTTATTAATGATTAATATCGAAAAACATTGATAGTGTTGGGTTTCGGTATTAATTGTCGGGGCCATTTGTCTTTTCGTGATGCTGTATCCTGTTATTGTTTCGTTTTGTAATTGTATTTTATTTGTGGATTCATTGAGAACCATTAACCTTTTTTGGAGATACTTATGTTGTTCAGTGAATTGCTATTTTATTTTTGTGGTTAATTATTATTATTGTGACCAGATTAAGCTACGCTTACCGCGATCATGTTTACTTACCAAGACCGCTCCATGACTTGAAAAGCACAGCCGTTAGTCCCGGCTGTCATTTGTGGATTTTTGACAGTCGCTACGGGCTGTTAGAAGCCTGAAAGTCAGACAACCAGAGTTACCACGGGGTAACGTTTTACCCAGTAACTGGGTTGTAGAGGTCAGATAGACAATCACTCCAAGTAAAATTCTGGTATTAAGCTGCATCTGATTAGACTGTAAGCTGACCCCAATATACATTATTCAGACAAAATACATACAGTCGAACATAGAACCTCCTCCTTTTTTGAAGTCGATTAAAAAGCTAGGCAGATGATGATGGTTATTACTTGTCCATGGATCTGTAACACAGGTTTTCCTAGCATAGGGGTGAATTTTGACCAAATATTCTGTACGAGGCTAATTGCACGTTTAAATTAAGTGTCACCTGTATCTGTGTACTTTATGTCTAATAAATATATATTATGGGTCACAAACCTCTTCAGAGATGTGTGAGTGCTATCAACAATTACCATTATTGATATGAACTTATACCTTCTGCAGAATTGGAATAGTTATGCCCTTGAGTGGTGAACGGATCAAATAGTGTAAATTGGTACGGATCGAGTGTGATCGTGCATTAATAAGGTAGGTGAGCTCAAATGTAATCATACGGGTAGATTATGACGGCTTGAGCTAAGGGATTTGGATGATTTACTAATTACCATGTCTCCTTCTTTTGTAAAATCTTACTTATTTACAGGAAAAGTTTTTATTCAGTGCGCAAACTGTAACCGAGAATTCAGCATATCATTCTAGACCCCCCAGCGCAGAAATTTTTCGTCAGTTATACAAAAAAAATCAGATGTTTCATAGAAAAGTACAATACCTAAGCGGTTAAATGTATGGAAAAGCTGATTTTTTTTTGTATAACCGACGAAAAATTTCTGCATTGGGGGGTCTAGAATGATATGCTGAATACACGGTTACAGTTTGTGCACTGAATAAAAACTTTTCCTGTATGTGAAAGTTTGTATGTTTGGATGTTTGTTACTCAATCACGCAAAAACAGCTGAACGGATTTAGGTGAAATTTTGCACATGAGTGGTTTGTAATCTGGATTAACACATAGAGTTACTTTTTAGCCCGGTAGTACGTTGCCGTTTTTTTTTTTTTTTTTTTTTCAGGGTGGGAAATCATCAAATGACTTCTCCCGCTCTGGGTGGAGCAGGAGGGCGTGTCAGACTTTTACTGACTAAAACCCACCCGTGATCCCTCAGTTGCCTGTGTGCCAGGGGCGACGGTATCTCTTTCGAACAACCCGCACCCCTGGCAGGCATCGGCCCTTGCGGACCCCACCAGTCCGGCGCACCAGGACACATAGCACGCCGTGACCACCCCAGGAACCAAGTAGCACAAGGGCCCCAGACTACCCTGGCACCCTTGGCTCCCTTGGCCCCCTGCGACGGGTCAGCGCAGTGGCCCCGCCGCCTACCACTTCTCGGCCGCAGGGGATAGGGAGAGCGGCCAACGCTATACCGACACTCCTCTTCCCCTGAGGCCCCACCGCGTCCGCCATCAAACGGTGGCGGCCCCGTCCAGGCCACGGAAGGGAAGAGCGCTACTCAAAAGTACCGGCACTCCTCCTCCGCCGTAGCCTGTAACCCTCAGCCGCGATGCCTCCCATTCGACATCGCGGCCCGCCTCAGTTGCGGTGCACCTCACCGCAACCTACTTTTTGGCCGCTACGTCGTCGGCTTGGAGACCAAAGCCCTGACGAGCGGCCCCACCTTTGGGTTCCTCTTCGCTTCACCGTGGGAGCGGACCACGGCTACTGAGCCCCCCCGCAACGACAATGCGGGAACCCACTGGGGGGGAGTACGTTGCCGTTGGATAATGTTTAACCTCCACGCGGAAGAAAACCGCTGACAAAAAATTATATCAATTAAGTGTAAATATTCTTTTGTACCTGAGTTCTGTATTCATATAAAATGTTTTGTACAGTAATCAATTTCAAAGGAGAGGTCCTTTTAAAGAGGTAGTACCTAAGTTCAGGTCCAATAGGTATCTACATGTATTCACTAACAAAATGTGCCTACTTCGAAGTAATACCTCCGTATACTTATGTCGGAATACGTGAGTTTCAAAGCTTTCAACATAAGCCTCTCCAAGTAATGGATAGGCGTTCACGGTTCAATTGAAATCTATAGAATAAAACCCATTCAAATCCAACACTATCCAATACGGGAAACAAATACGATTTACTTAGAAAACATGTTCTTAACAACATAGATGTTACTATGGCACGCAACGTCTCTAGGGAAAAAGAGGAAACACTGGCGAAGTCCAAAAGGGCTTAAGTCGAAAATAACGTCTAAATCTTTGTGCTTTTTCAACTCATAACTTCCAGGTTTTGCAAAACTAAAAACATTTTAAACGTCATCAAAACAAATGCAAGTTGCAATTTTATGGTAACTAATCCTTAAAGTTCAAAATCGCAATTTCCCCAAGAATGTCTTAAGTCTCTTACACCCTTCCTGATCACTCATAGTCTGAATAGTGATGTTACAATTGAAACATGCTGACGGGCGTTACAAAGGAACATTGATTTACATCTGAATCCGCTGCTTTCTTAGAATTTTTGCGTGTTTTTTTTTCTCTAATTCGATGTATGCACAATGTAACTGGAAAATGTTGGAGAATACTGATTCTGTGTAAGGTATAGTCTTGTTAGTAACATGTCTATCAATTGATTAATAGATCTTTTAGAACTCTTACTGAGAACTTGATGAAACCGTATTTTTTGGAAAATCTTATTGATATAATTTGTACTTAACCTCTTTTGAGCTGTCCGGTAAGGACCAAGCCCGGGTCGACGGCACGTTGTATTCCACGCGCGCCTCAAAGAGATGTCAGCACCAACTGGTGGGGTCCACAAGGGCCAATGCCTGCCAGGGGTGCGGGTTGTTCGAAAAAGATACCGCGGCCCTGGCACACAGGCAACTGAGGGAACACGGGTGGGTTTTAGTCAGTAAAAGTCTGACACGCCCTCCCGCTCCACCCAGAGCGGGAGAAGTTATTTGATGATTTCCCACCCAAAAAAAAAAAACCACTCTTGGGCCTATTCAAAGAGTCTATTCAGTAAAAACTTACCACTCTTCTTACTTACTCTTCCGTCTGTTACTTTCATTCCCACTGCTGGAGCACGGGTCTCCTCTAAATGAGAGGGGCAATAATCCACCACACGGGCCCAGTTGGTGGATACCACAGTCATGTCTTCGAATTTTTGGTTTTGAGACATGCCGGTTTCCTCACCAATTTTTCCTTCACCATTTCGAGAGCAGTAGTGATGAAATTAGATATATCTGGTAAAGTTTCTGCCTGGGTCCGAACTCAGTTGTTAGTAGGAGAAGATTTATTATAACTTATCTGGATATAAGTAATGCAGAGCTTATTACCGTCAGCAAAGTTATTTTACTCAACTTATTAAACTCTAATTCAGATAACGATCTTACTCACGCAGCAGAACAAAAATAGTACATATTGATCACAAATTAAACACAAGACAGTCTAACAGCAGCTCTAAAAGAAAAACAAAGAAAAAGTTTTTAATAAAAGATGATCTAAAGTGGGCTTCAGACCATATTACTCACACACTTTAATCATAAATCTAAATGTGCATTCGCCAATCACGCAGGCACTTTGCAGCTGCCTTTAATTTGTCTCGACATTTCACACTGCATACGAACAGAGTACTCCTTGTAAAGGCCCGTTCAGATCTAATCGGGAATCGCTGCGTAAAAAGATCAAATGAGTTTATGGTTGGCCTGTCATAATACAGATGGTTGTAGTCCGGAATTCGTTTTTGCTTTTCTTTTCATAATAAGATTTGCTTAGAAGTGTTTTTATAAAAAAGTTTTTACAGTTTTGCAGAGTGCTAATAATAATTTATTATATCTACGTATTACTGATAAATGAATGCACTGACGTCCAGTCACTCAAATCTGTGTGGTTTTTTCCTTATAAACCACTTCTGCATTGTCTTCACATGATCTGACAAAGATTATTTGTCTAGACTTTCAAAGAGACTTTGATCCTTGAGTTTGTTTCGCAAGTTCTTCTCAGAGGTAGTCAGTAGAAATGACAACTCCATCTAGCTTAATATTTATTTAATTTTATAATATAACGTGTTAAAGTGATTCCGATATCTTATTCACAGAATTAAAAAAATACTACGTAACATATAAGGGAAGACACATTGTCCTGCAATGAGTTGATAAAAGCTTTGGATGATGACTAAGATCAGTGTAAAATTATTTTAAGGATCACAAAGTTATTCCTTTTCGTATCATGGAATGTCTTTGAGTCATATCCATCGACGGTTTAAAATGTAATTTAGCATAAAAAGAAAAACCATAAAAGGACTATGTCGCTTTATTGTGTCTCAAACAATGCAGCGGTTTTCCAACGCTAAATTAAACCATTCCACATGACCCTTTACAATTTCTGTGTGGCGTCTCTCCACCATGCTTGTTCCTTTTGCTAATCAACATAATATGTGGATTGTTCTCTTGTGGATTTTTCATTGAGTCAATTATTTAAACCAAGACGACTCATTGTTTATGAAGATTAAAATAAATGTGCATGCAGATTTAGAAGTTTAATTAGTGTGTAGATAGAGTAATGGGTGCTATTAATTACTACGGATAGTTGCAACGGTGCGATCTTTAAGCGGGACGTTGAACTAGATGAGACTTCAAATAGGAAGGACACACCTGGCGTATGTACAAATTTAAAGCGCAATTATTTCTCTACTCACTTTCGTTGCGTGGAGACAGGTGTTAAATTTTTACTGAATAAACAAACAAACTCTTCTTGGCTTTAATATAATATATATAAATGTATATACGCTATCTTACAACTAAATATATTTTTACAACTGTTTCGTTGAATTTATTCATTTACTGATATACATTACTATTATTGATTGGCTCTGTACCTAATACATACCTGTGAACACTAAGTTAACATATAAAATATAAGTTTTTCATCGTACATATTAAATAAATGTGCATATGTACAACAAATAACATGTTTATAACAAAAAGCCCACAAAACACCACAAAAAAGAAACGGATTATTAAATGTTTATTTCTATGGAAATTAAATAATTTCTAGAAGTCAAATCCTGAGTTGCATAACTGGCAATAGAAGTTTACGCGAACAAATTTGCGGCAATCATTGAGTCTTATTTTATCCGTAATTCGCAATTGAATAAATATTTACTGAATCGTTTCATATATTTTGTTTGCCAATTATACATGATAGTCACTAATCAAATTTGGTTTAAAGCTAAACATGATATGATTTGTGTAGTTTGTACCTAATCAATATCATGCACTATTTGAATAACTCGATGTTTACGCCTTTATGGTGCAATATGGTTCTTGCGGTTCTTTTGAGAAATTTGCAATTTGGAATTTCCCGTTCCGTGTAGTACCGGACGTAAGTTCCGTGTGGTGCAAAAGAATAGCACCATCCCATTTCTTCCCGTGGAGGTCATATAAGGCGACTAAGGGATTTACTAGAGAATGGGCAGCAGCGTTCTTATTTTACCACCATACTGCGATCGCCAACCCGCCTGCAAAGCGTGGCGATTATGGTAAAACCCCCCTTTTGTGGGAGGCGTATGTCCAGCAGTGGACGTCTTTCGGCTAAAATGATGATGATGAACTGAAATTTCATGCTTTTAGACACAGCGAGTTAAGCTGTATGCCAGTTAATAAATTTTAATTAATAAATGATTTCAAGATTTTATTAAGTAAATAGGCCGAGCAGGCGTTTCACCAGAGAGATTTTTACTGAGTTCCTAAAGATGATAAACGTACTGTTGTGTAAATCAATACCATGCGTAATATTCTCATCGCTAAAGACATAATTGTAAGCGATTTTCACTTGTTTTCCTGCGATCAATCACAGTAATGGATAGCTTCAAATAAACATTAATTTACATAGTAATACGTGGGTATATCACTGGCAATATTATGCACTTCCTATTGCATTTTAGTTAAGTTAGGACGTAAAACAATGAACGTTGATTTGAATTTAAAATTGAAAATACAGTAGGTATTATCAATTGAAGAATTACTTAACAAAAAAAAAACCGGCGAAAAAAGAAACTCAAAAGCTAAACCTTCGTTTTTCTTTTAGCTTGAACTGTCCCAACTGTTGAGCAATAGCCTCCTCCAAATCCTCTCAGGATTTTTTTCCCGCACCACCTCGGATTCGGTTTAAATAGTAATTTTTTTCTCGTTATTTAAGTTGGTTCAAGTAAGAAGGTTCAACCTAACACTTTTTGACGTGAAAACGTCCTTTCGCTTGGAGTACTACTGGTGGTAAGTTCGATAATTCTGACCGACAAAAACATTTAAGATTTAAATCGATAATAACTACGAGAGTTTTAGTGTTAGAGTAAAGTTTGAGCATTTAAAAGATATATTATGATAATTTTTAAACGGGATATAATTTTCCTATGACGTCACGCTGCGTGTGCATACGCTTGCGTGCGACTCTCTATTTTCACAATGAGTCGAAATTTAAATTCGTATAGCGCAAAAACGTGTTTACTTAGAGCACTGATTTTAGAGTCGTTGTCAAGAGTTGACAAAGGACTACTAGAGCATGAAGAGAAACAACAAAAATATTGGCCAAAATAGGGTTAAAAATTAATTTGAAGTTGGTAGCAAAATAAGTTCATAAATCGTGTCATATCGGCCGTAAATATGCTCAAAAGAAAAAAAATACCAATCGAAGAAAGCTCGCATCAAAACGAATGTAATGAGCCTAAAAAATCTAGTACCGAGCAAATACAATACCTGCGGTAGTGCCTGAAACCTTAAGAAAATTTGTTGCAAATAGCAAGATAGTTTAGAGGTCGATTAATATTGGCTGTGTATCTGCTCAAAACTGAAAATAATCATAAACGGTGAAAGCTTACTTCATAAGGAATGCAATGAGCATACTAAATCCAGTATCGGACAAATACAACGGCTACAGCTGTATCGGGAACCATCGGAACATTTGTTACCAAACCTTAAGTAAAAATATCTTTTATAACGTTTTCACGAAAACAAACGGTGTGGATTCAAATTGCGCCTGCTTAATTTTTTTTAAGTCTTTTTACTAACCTGCGGTCTATCGATTCGACATTTAATTGGAGATTAAGTACTAACTTAGGTCATGCATGGAGCGATATGCATTGATATGCCCATATAATTATTCATTCAAAATCAAAATCAAAATCCATTTATTCAAATTAGGCTGAGCATCAGCACTTTTCGAACGTCAAAATACATAAGACAGTCCCCCCAAAAACGCCCACCCGTTAACTTCCTAGTACTTTAGCTGGGAAGAAGAAGTAGCGGAGCAAACTCCCCAGCAGCACAGCTGTCTGTTTAGTCGGATAGACTTGGTTATATATACATATTATACATACATAGACAAAGTAATATAAACATTACGAGACACAGAAAATTGATTAAATAATTAATCATACATATGTTAGCCAGCCATGCCAATATACCAACAAATAAAATGAAAACTTAACTCAAGCATTACTAACCTAACTAAAACCTTAATAAATATTAAGTCTAACTTAGCTCCTAAATCAATGAAAATCAAAATTAGTCATAATTTTTGAGTCGGCACCAAACAAACAAACAACGCCTGCCATAATATTAAATGGCGCCATTTTGTTTGTTGCATAATGCGCCATGCATAATGCTGCATAATGTTATACAACCCAAATCACATAGAATTCTCTAAAGTCTAAATGCAATGTTAATATGCATTCAGAGCTCTGTGTGCGATTTGCACCCACTTAGCTTATAATTACAGATGTTATATCCAGCCAACAATGGACTCAGTTGAGCCACACACTACAATCTGTATGACGACAACCTACGAACCGTAGGTGGTAATGAGTTACGAATTACGGGTCGTAGAATTATGAGGCGCCGACGAATGATTCTGTGTTTACGTGGCAGATATTGAGTGAACCGAATCCATCTATCTGCTTAAACTTTTCCCAACTAAATGGTTACAATTAATTTTAAATGCGACATTTGACTTCCACACCCCAGTTTTATACCGGGTAATAGGATTACCCCTTGGTAAGGACTAGTTGTCAGATTTTCGGGCTTCTGACGACCCATAACCACTGTCAGAGATCCACGAATGATAGCCGGGACCAATGACTTATACGGAGGGGTCTTGCTTGGTATGTAAAGATGGTCACCCATCCACGGGCCAACCACGGCAAGTGTAGCTTAACCTGATTGATCGAGCCATGTGGCTTTCATTACTTAGCCACAAGCCCCTCAGCGAACTGAATAACTATTAATATAATTATTTTCTGGTGTTTCTTTTATGTGAAAGTATGGGATATTCATAAAAATTATCATACTTAAGTACTAAATAATGACAATTTAGAGGGAGAAAATAAGATTTGTAAGTAAGTATTCTTAGCAAACAATAAATTAAAGTTGCCGAAAACGCTCTATTAAAAATGTAGAATTAATGGTAGGTACTACCAGAGACACCTCCATGTTGTAGCTATCACTGCTATTCTTTTAAAGATCATTAATAGAAAAAAATCCCCGATTGCCTCATTGGTCTACTGGTCGCAAGCGCTAGTACTGAGTATGAGGTCCTGGGTTCGATTCCCAGGTCGGCTGATTCCCGGCCACCGTAGGCGCGGGCTTGCGGACGGCGAGTAATGGGTAGCTCACTGTCCGGTAAGGACCAAGCCCGGGTCGACGGCGCGTTGTGTTCCACGCGCGCCTCAAAGAGATGTCAGCACCAACTGGTGGGGTCCGTAAGGGCCGATGCCTGCCAGGGGTGCGGGTGGTTCGAAAGAGATACCGCGGCCCCTGGCACACAGGCAACTGAGGGAACACGCTTGGGTTTTAGTCAGCAAAAGTCTGACACGCCCTCCTGCTCCACCCAGAGCGGGAGAAGTTATTTGATGATTACCCACACACAACAAAACGAAAAACGCAAGGTGTTTTTGGGTTTTTCTATCTGGAATTTCTCAGAAGCCTGGAGTCTAGATTTGTGCCCGGTTGATGGCATTAGGGTCGCCCCCTATTACATGGGATTTAAACATAACTGGCGAAATGTGGATGTACCTACTATAGGTACACCTCTGCCGAACCCTTGAGCGAAACAATGCGTGATGTTATATCTTTATGTGTGTCAATCCTTATTAATAAGAATATGATGGAATAACGAACCACTATCCATAATATCAAAATGTTTAAGTATGAACAGACAGCTGCATTAATTATTTACCCTTTCAAAGGTGTTTTAATACACAAAGGGCGTGAGAGGTACTTTAGTACCCACCCAATTAACGCAGCTGTCTGTACCTTGAACATCAAATAATGCATCGAAAATTAGATACGATTTCAACACCTGGTCAAAATTTGGTGAGACAACATTAATACGTGATTCAATGTGGTCTCCAACGGCCAATATTGGTTGAGCTTTGGTGCATTTGAAATTATAGTGGTGAATTTATCGGTGGTCCTTGTTTTGATTGCAAGCTGTGCGAGCTTTAATATCGGAAGAATTTTTAATTTGTGCTCAAACTGTAACCATGAATTTACCATAAAACAAAGTCACAATCAAAAATTATTTATTCAAACTAGGCTGAGAATCAGCACTTTTTGAACGTCAAACGTCATATGATTCTAGACCAGACCCTCTTTTTTTCGGTGGAAAATCATTAAATATCTTCTCCCGCTCTGGGTGGAGCAGGAGGGCGTGTCAGACTTTACTGACTAAAACCCACCTGTGTTCCCTCAGTTGCCTGTGTGTCAAGGGCCGCGGTATATCTTTCGAACAACCCGCACCCCCTTGCGTAGAAATTTTTCGTCGGTTAACAAAATAAAATCAGCTGTTTCATATAAAAGGTCCTAAAAAAAGCATAAGCCGTCAGTCCCGGCTGTCATTAGTGGCTCTTTGACAGTCGTTAGGGATCGTCAGGAGCCCGAAAGTCTAACAATCAGTCTTAACAAGGGGTATCGTGTTACCCAGTAACTGAGTTGTAGAGGTCAGATACGCAGTCACTTCATGTACAATACCAGTAGTATTCAGCTGCATTCGGTTAAACTTGAAGCCGATCCTAACATAGTTGGGAAAAGGATAGGCAGATGACGATGATAGTATTGACCATCGAATTAAAGAACTTCCTCCATGGCAACAACATCTCAATCGCGACAAAATTATCAACTGTTCCATACAAAACTTCAATACCTAGCAGCTGCTACAGGTGCAGAAAGCCTCAAACGGCGCGAATATAATAACCTTATTGGCAGCTATATGTTTGAGCCGTTTGAGGTTGAAACACTAGGGCCGTGGGGTCCGAGTGCTCATCGAGTATTTCGAGACATCGCCAAGTGGTTGGTCGACTCTTCACGTGACCAAAGGGCTGGCCTATTCTTAGCTTAAAGAATCAGTATTGCCATCTAACGTGGCAACGCTGCCAGCTTTTTGGGCATTTTTCCCACTGACAGCGATGCGGACGGATTCTTTGATGCCCAGTGAGCTCTTCCCTTTTTTGCTTTATATACTTGTTCATAATGTCTAATAGGACAGATATTTCGATATTTCGATACATATTGTATGAAGGTACAGTCACCAAAAGAGATTAGTAACCAGGGTCGTCGGAAATAGTTGAAGTTTAGTAAGAAACTGATGGATGTTTTCGAATGAAATTTTATTTGTCAAATCAGCTGTTTGTTTTCTATTAATTTAATTAAATTTTCGTCGTAAACATCTTTTGATTTCTTAATAAACTTCAACTATATCCGACGACCCTGGTTACTTATCTCTTTTGTTAACCGACTTAAAAAAAGGAGGAGGTTCTCAATTCGACTGTTTTTTTATGTTTGTTACCTCAGAACTTTCGACTGGGTGAACCGATTTTGATAATTCTTTTATTATTTGAAAGCTGGTGCTTCCTGTGTGGTCAAATTTCATATAGATCTGATGATGCGTTTCGGAGACAGACAAATGAAATCTGCAAAAAATTACAGCAAATCAACCACGATTGCTGCTATCGCATAAATATGCATTGTTTTGGCCCCAAGGATGATGAAATTTCGAATTGGTGTGGGGTAGGTACTATATCTAAAAAGTGAAAACTAAAAAGTTTATCCAAAACAAAAAAAAAACAACCAACTTCCGAAAAAACACTACAAAGTGAAAAATAACTTTAATTTCGGAAGACGGTGACAAAAAATTTAAATACATATCCAAAGTCCCCGACTTCCGAAATATTAAAGTAATTTTTCACTTTGTAGTGTTTTTCCGGAAGTTTTTAGTGACTATAAATTAGTATTTTTTTTAAAGGCCAGTTTTAACGCAAAATATTTGTTAAACCACATTATTTATAGTTTATTAAGCGCGGTAAAGTTTTCATAAAGAGAAGAGCGGAAAATTAAATGCAAGCATAAAGATCTAGTTGCTAGATCAAGCCACTAAACACGTTTGTTGGTGAAGTATAATTATTCTAAGAAACTTGCTTTGTTGGAATATTTTCAAGAAGAAATTACACTAATATTAATCATGCAGCTGTGAGAAATAAACTGTAATGCACTTTGTTTTAAGGACGCTTGTTTCATTGAAGTAGTTAGTTGTTCTAGAATTAGATATTTTTGCTCTGTTGCCGAGCTGATTGTGGATCGAGTTGACATTTACAAAGGTATGAGGTATTAAACGCAGACAGTTACATAAATATACAGCACTAGCTATTTCCCGCAACTTCGTTTGCGTGTGGTTTGTATTTATCATTTTTCTCCAGCTATTGCGTAACACACTCAGCAATGGATCTTATTTTGACAGTTCTGCAACATTCATTGCGTTCTTTACGTTGCTGAGCAGAAAAATGTTTCAAACAATATGAAACAATAGATTAGCAATATCTAATAGTGCTGGTTACGGAGATGTTGATGGTCAAACCTCCAACCTTTGTTTGAAAACATAATTGATAACATTTTTTTTTTAACGAAAATAAGTTTTAAATTTTATAATATATGTTAACTTTAAATACTCCCACGATCCCTGTACTGTTTGCCCGCATCCATGAGCAAAATGTTTTGCGTGAGATACGACTAACGCCAGAAAAAAAAAACCTAAGTTGGAGAAAGAAAAATCACAAATGAATTTACGTTACATAACCGGACTTTTTACAAAAATGTAGAGACTTTTTGTAAAAAGTCTGTTTATGGTTTTTCACTGGACTACATTGTAAACTGTCCTGCAGGCCTCGACAAAACACATTTCTGTTAGCGTTCACGCCTAACGCTAACGCCAAGATGTATAGGATTGACATTATCTGCGGAAAAGACACGTGATGTCACGCTAAGTTCGTAGACAAAAGGAAACTTGTAAAGAAACGCTACCGCTAACACCACGTCAGCGTGGCGTCTCTCCTGGGTTCGATTCTCGGGTTGTGCAAAATGTTGTTGAGTTTTCCTTCTGGGATTTCTCAGTAGAAGCCTGGATCCTGGATTTGTGCATCTCTGCCTCACACTGTAAACATCAAAACAAATAATTAACATCATCAAACAACATTCCACGTTTGAAAATACTTCGACCAATAAACAAAAGCATATCGTCAATGAAGCGAATGAATTATTTGAATGAAGATTGAAAGCTCCATTTAAATTGGACATGATATTCTGATGTGCCATGACAATGGAACGATTATTGTCTTCGAGTTATTGAGCCGTGGATTTCAAATCCTTAATTATGTATCTGATACTTACGGTTTTTCGTTTGAGAAGTTCATTAACCTGACTTGTCAAGCGTATTTTCTGGGAAAAAAAATTATTACATGGGACTTAAATATAATTGGCGGAATTACGATGTATTATTATTATTATGGGCAGTTCCTGCACCTAGTCTGGCAATGCCATAATCAGGGTATAATGTGCCCACAGGTGGGACACTCTCGAGAGGGAGTGGGCGGCTCGGATTGGTAGATGTCACAAATCTTAGAATTTTTGGTTCTAGGACATGTCGGTTTCCTCACGATGTTTTCCTTCACCATTTTTGAGAGCAGTGGTGATGAAATAATTTACGCGAAGGAATACGTTAGTCTGGATTTGAACTTACGACCTACAACTTGTAAGTCGCGGCCGTTACTACTGAGCCAGCACTGCTCTGTCTGGTTATGCCTTCGTGGAATACACGCTTGATGTTTATATGTGTAAAATAGAATTCTCTTAAGAGGCGGTGTTTTCAAGAAGCATTGTTCTGGGATTTCTGCAATCAAAGTATTTTTCTCACAATCGGGAAATCTCCTACAAATTCTTACTGGGCTTATACTTTGCTTGTTTTAACTGTATTTTCATTCCTCTAAGTACCTGGTACTTATTGACAGGTCTGCACTGTCTTCCCATACCTATTATCACTGTATTTTGAAAACATTGTAAAAGCCAATTATTTTTAAAAGAGTTACCGTTGAGTTTCTTGCCGGCTCTTCTCCATAGTGCACCTAGCTTCTGACGTTTCATAAGTGCCCATGCAGGCTTATGTGAAATAAAATATTTTGATTTTGATTTGATTTGATTTACATTATTTTTGTGGAATCGTTCAATAGTTTTAGTTATGTAACTTACAAAAAATATGCGAACTTAAAATCATTATTGTAGAATATGAATTAATATTTAAAGCCCAAAGTACCTTAATACCTTGGTACCCTTAGTACCTGTTGACCCTTTTAAAGAGGGTTTGGAAGCCCCAGATGTTTAAGGTACCAAGAAACCTAGGCACCTAAGTATTAAGAATCTGAAATACTATTGAAATTGATTAGATAAATACGTAACTGAAAATTATTAGATCCTCATTAATTTCAACATCTAGGGAAATGTTAATTGAGTCTTAATTTTTAATTTAAATAACGTTTAATGAATATTCCGTTATCACAATTGAGTTTTTTTGAGTTTTTTGAAAATTGTTTATGCTGTAATGAGGTTGGGATTTTTGCACGTCAAAAAAAAAGCTAGATGCAGTCGAAATTTCCTATTTGACTTATCACGGAGAAGAAATGGCAAAACAAACTCAGGAGTTAAAGTCTCTTTTAAAGTAATAACCAGTTTGCACACAACTTATATAAAAGCAATTAATTCTGGCAATAAAAAGGTTGCATTCAAAAGTAATACAGCATCAAACAAAGTTGTATTGAAATTCTAACCCAATATTCAAATTAAAACGTCTGAGGGCTCGCACTTATTCTATGTCTGCTGTATAAATAATTAAAATCAAGACGCAAGCTTTACCTCAACCAAGCCAGTAATGAAAATGCAACACAGACTCATTTAAAAACACGTCAAAATTTGTAAAACAATGCAATCCGCTTCCAAAATCAACCCATAGGGCCTGCTTCCACTGGTAACACAGCACGACAAGGGATTTTTAAGCGACTTTTAGAAATATAACTTAATATAATGCTGTCATTGAAATTTCAATTTTACTGTCATACTATTAAGTTATAACGGGGCTATGGAGCGAGCTACGCTCGGAGTTTCTTTGAAAGATAAAATCAGAAACGAAGTTATCCGGAAAAGAACTGGAGTTACCTACATAGTTTCCAGAGTAAGCAAGTTCAAGTGGCAGTTGGCTGGCCATGTTGGTCGAAAGACCGATGGCCACTGGATCAGACAAGTCCTGGAATGGATCAGCGTCTCGGCAAGCGTAGTGCGAGGCGTCCCACACTAGATGGACCGACGACCTCAAGAATTTGTCTTTGACGGACTGTATGCGGAAAGCGTAGGACAGGGTGCTGAGGCGCAGCATAGGAGAGGCGTATGTCCAGCAGTGGGCTGCAATAGGCTGAGCAGATTGATTGATTAAGTTAATTATTCCTATTCGTCGCATTAAAATCCTTTGCTGTGCCACCAGTGGGTTACAGGCCCATAGACTTACATTATGCTCTCAACCGCTACCCAGTACTGTTACCTACCTAATTTACATCGCAATTAGTTGTAAATCACTCATAGGAAACAACTAAGGAATTACTGTTACTTTCTTCCTAAGCAAATGTCGGGAACGTGCTTCGGACTGAATTTCTAAGCTTTACTTTGCGTTTAATATAAACCTAGTGTACAGTCACCAGCAGAATACAGTTAGCGAAATTCAAAAGTGATTTTTTCCTAAATTATTAATTGTAGACTGTCTCTTGTGTGTAGTAGTCGCAAGCTAGAGTATTATTACCAGCCAGAGTCTCGATTTGTGCCTGTTAAAGGCTCGTTCTCTGCTATATGGAACTTCAACATAACTGGCGAAATGTGGATGTATTATAAGCGCACCTCTGCCTTACTCTTCGGGGAATCGTGATGATATATTAAGTAATGTGTTAATTAATTTTAGTTTTAGGAGTGAACGATAGTGCGATGGTTGACAGGAGAGAATGAAAGAAAAAAAGAATCTTGCAATGACCCCTAGTAACATGGGGCATAAGCAGGAAGATAAAAAGAACAATGAATGAAAGAATGAGATGATGAATTTTGAAGTTTCACAATAATAGCAGTTTCAATGATAAAATGCTAGTAGCTTCACCCGTGAAGGGTTTCGTACCTAAAATGATAAACTTTTAACTAATTTCACTAACTTACGTACCTACTTATATTATTAAGGACACATTTTACCAGTCAGTTATCTTTTATCCGTAACTGTCAAAAATTAAAAAAAAATTGCAGTGTAAGACATATTCTAGGTGATAGGTGTAAAAGTTTTGGTGGAATTCAGCCTTAAAGTGTCAACTATTATGCAAGCAATTCAAGCTTATTTATTTAGTTATTATTATGAAATAGGTCTCATATCAAAGTTGCGAAGGGTGGCGTTTTTTGGGGACTGTCTTATGTAATTTTGACGTTCAAAAAGTGCTGACTCTCAGCCTAGTTTGAATAAATGACTTTTGATTTTGATTTTGCAATCGTTATTACTCAAGAAAATCGCTATTGAATTTTCCTAAGTGTTTGCACTTCGATGCTCGTGACTGTACTACTAGGTATGTGAACCGTAATTAAATTTTAACTAGCTTTCACCTACTTCGTTTGCGGAATGTTAATTGAATTTGATCTGAGTCGATTGGTATAACTCAATTTCGTTAAGTGATAGTCTGTGACAGAAATAGGTTGGTTTGATTTGATCTAATGATAGATGAAAACGGTTAATAAAAAGGCAAATGCAGTATGCACTTTAAGGTTTGTATAAAGGCTAATATATTAGTCTACTAGCTTCCGCCCGCGGCTTCGCCCGCATGAAAGTCGGAAAATATCCCGCGGGAACGTACTACCGGGATAAAAAGTATCCTACGTGTTAATCTAGGTTATAATCCATTTGTGTGCCAAATTTCATCCAATTCCATTCAGTAGTTTTTGCGTGAAAGTGTAACAAACATCCATCCATTCATCCATACTTACAAAATTTCGTGTTTATAATAGTAGGATGTGGAGACACATTGAAAAAATTAAAATAATTATCAAAGTAAGTAACACATTTTTGTCCTGAGAAACTTTTAAAATACACATCAAGTATGAAATATTTAAAAAAAAACAGAGCTGACTGTGTTACACACTAACAGTAGGAAAGGCTTTCATTTTGACAGTTCAACAGCATTCATTGCGTTATTTACGAGATCGAAAATGTCTCCTCAAACGTAAATAACGCAATGAACTTGTTGAACTGTCAACATTATATAAGTAGAACATCATCTGATCATGATTCAAATGCTGATTGACACCTAGTGTGTTACGCAATAGACAGTAACAAAATACGCGTGTCAATTATTCTGAATTGTAGAATGGTCGTGACTGCTAAAAATATTTAAAAAAACAACTCAATGAGGGTCTTCATGAATATTCAAGCCAACAGTTGGCGCCACTTTGACAAGAGGTCTTCCAGTTCGACAGTGAACTTAAAATATTTGATGTCATTCGTTTCATTCTTTCGTTCACCATTCAGTCCGTAGGCGCTTTGACACTTTTGACAGCTGCCCGGACCTGACGTCGCAGCGCTGCCACCTAGTGAACGTCATTTCAGAAAACCCTCATTATGTAAATGATTTTGTTTAATTAAAATGTAACGAAATTTACGTTACATAAATTTTATTCATTTAATTTAGTTATTTCGGTGACATATTCATTTTCGAGGTAAATAAACACCACAAAGAACCTTACTAATATTCATTTCTCAAAAACTGTCAACTGGCCTATGATTTCGAAGTTAAGTTAATTTTATATATAATTTAAAAGTGACAAAAACCTATCTAGTATTTGCAGCAATTGTTGACATCAATTAGCCAACGCCTCAAACAAAATTACCAACCTTTAGAACATAAGTCACCCATAAACGAAGCAATTAGTATTCAAAAGTTTTTAAACACATTCATATTTGTACTCGATGCGTCAACCATCACGAAATCAAGACAAGGCAACGTTGAATGAACAATGGAGAACACGACTTTTTATTTTTTGTTTCCTTTTTTAGCATCTGTATGCATGTGTGGCTTGCATTAAAATGAGTTCGTTACTCTAAAGAGTTTTGTTTCTTTTAATTATTGGTTCTTTTTTTACAAAAAATATAAGGTGGAAATGTTAATCTTTACAAGGTTCAAGAAGTCAAGGTTTGTTTTTTTTTATACTCGAGTAGATAATTTAGTATAACAATCTGGCAGCTTTTTATGAAAGAAAAAGTGGTTTTGATCTCGACTTAAACTCATTAAAAAATCCTTTATTTTTCAAACAAAAACCAATTGCAATTTACATTTTCAAAGGATGATAATATTTATGTAAATAAAATAGCATAATAAGCCTATAAAGTTCCCACTGCTGGGACACAGGCTATCTCTCTGTGAGGTCTCACATGTCTTGCCATTTTTGGTTCTGGAACATGCCGGTTTCCTCACAATGTTTTTTTTCACCGTTTTGAGTGTAGTGTAGTTGAACCCACGACCTACAAGTTCTAAGTCACGGCCGTTCGCACGGGGCCACCACTTCTTATGTAAACAGTTGACAAGATAACTTACAAGTAAGCTAATTCTCAATCCAATTATAACTTTGCACTGAACTTATATCACGAGGACTGAAAGAATATTACCGCCCACGGTTTCGCCCGCGTCAGTCAGAAATTATCCCGCGGGAACGTACTACCGGGATAAAAAGTATCCTATGTGTTAATCTAGGTTATAATCTATCTGTGTGCCAAATTTCAACCAAATCCATTCTGTAGTTTTTGCGTGAAAGAGTAACAAACATTCATACATCCATGCATCCATACATACAAACTTTCGCGTTTATAATAAGTAAGGATAATAATTAAATGCAGTACTGTTCACATTTATTTCACCAATTTTTACATTTACTTTTCACTACGAAATCAAATTACTGAATATTTTTTTTGGAATATTATCATCAAAATTCATTCACGCCTTTGTGTTGAATGGTATAAAAATTAACATAAAACTCAGACCATTTATTATCCCGAGAGGGATTCGTCGAAAATGCTGCTTCATCATTATCAGCTCGTGAATGTAACTGCTTTATTAAATGGTGATAATACAGCCTAGGTATAATAGCCGTGATCATCATGGCTGGGAGATGAATCGGCGATCGCAATTTGTTTTTACCCGACTGCGTCAGAAGGGGGTTATGTTTTTCGAGTGTATGTATGTATGCATGTTTATTTCATTAGCACGTTCTGTAGCCTAAACGGTTTCATCGATTTCAACTTGAGAGGTGCCGCTAGATTCGTCTTAATTGTGACAGTGAGACTGGGTATATCAAAATTGAAAAAAAAAAACGATTTTTGGCGCCATATTTTACGGTCTACTGCATGAGATTGCTTATAGTAAACAGTCTAATAGTCGAGATCGTCCTGTTCAAACATATTTCTTGTTTCCATTTTTTAAAATTAAAGTTCACTTTTTAGGCAGTCGGGTTTTTGATTTTGTAACAATTTTTTTTAAAAATTCAGTAGATAATGATAATGAATGTCACTAAAGTACAGAATATTTGTATGTCATGGAATATAAATAAATACCTACGATCTACCAATCCGACAATTTGGTTTGTAAGTTTCTTTCATAAAAACAGTAGGTAGGTACTTTGGCCAAGTAGCTACCTGGCGAGGCCTAGGTCCGGCAGCGGATGTTTTTCGGCCGAAATGATGATCATGATGACAGCACCTGTCTTAAAAATGGATCAGTTTTGTAATTTTTGACAAGTAAGTATGTCGAATTCTCAGATTACGAGTAGTTAAATAGCGCCCTGCAGGCTTAGCACGAGAACCGTAGAGAAGCGTTTTGTCGACGGAAGAGTAGACAAAAATGACGTTTCCGTGTAGACAATTGACAGTTTTGTACCGAGAAATGTAGACAGGGGATCTCTATTCTACGGTAGAGTAGAAATAGAAACCGTCATGCCAAGCCTGCAGATCGTTTTTTTAAACACCCGTGGATAAAAATGGAATAGTATTTTTATTTGTCAAACAGATAGATATTGAAATCGAATCGAAAAGGAGCTCGTGGCTAATAACGGTACCACGAGTCGATCAACGGTTAAGCTACGCTTGCCGCGGTCGGTTCGTGGTTAGTGGTTCATATCAAGACTCAGAAAGGACGTTAAGCCGTTGATCGGCTGTTATTTTTACATCTTTGATAGTCGTTACGATAGTCAGCAGCCCTAAAGTCGGGATCGTTTTACCCAGTTACTGGGTTGTGGAGGCTAGGCAGATTGATAAATAGTAATTGGAAACTTTTATGACTGACAGTATATTAGACATTTTCTGACGCACACTGGGTAGTCAGCTGCTCCTAACCTTAAGGCCAATACCCGTAATTTAAAATGTTCAAAGTTCAAAACACAATTCAGTGACAATCAATGTCAAAAACCTGACAAAAATGTGGGTAAATTTGAGGTATTTTTGACAGATTAAAATGGGAACTAGCTTTAATAAATTTACTGAGAACGAAACAGAATACCAATCAACGTAATCGATACATACTTTTATGTTTCATCAAAATTAACATTGACAAGAAGCCTTCCACTCAATTCTCGCCAGGCTCGTCAATTCACTGGCGACGTAATTTAAAATCAGTAATAAACGCAATCAACTCCATCAATAAGCGTTCCGTGCAAAAATTAAACAGATTAAACTCTTCAGTATTTAAGTTAACAAAAGATTTCAATCAACGGCACAATGTTTCGGGCCGTATTTCGCGTCATTTACGTGGAAATCGCTGCGAGTGAGCTCTTAGTGGGAGCTGAGCGAGGAATGAACGAGGTGGGAAGAGATTTGTGAGAATGACAGAATCATTTTTGTTCTCAGTGAGACTGGCAATTATAAACTAAGTTAGGTACCTCGTGGTAAAATATTCAGTAAATTTTGGACTTGTTAGTCGATCCGAACAAATTTACTCGCTCGCCCGAACCAGGTTACTAAAAACTCAAAAACTCAAACTCAAAGCATTTATTTCAATTAAACCATTTACAGGCACTTTTGAATGGTCAAAAAGTCGACCAGTTGGAAAGTTGAAGCTAGTTGCCCATTCCAAAACGTAGATCTCTATGGAGAAGAACGGGCAAGAAACTCCATGGACACTCTTTTTAATCATGTTAGGTATTACAAAATCTTGGGAACATTATTCTTGTTGCTTCTATATGTGAGAACAATGTAAAAAAAAAAAACAATTCTAAATATAAGATTTAAATATAAGAGCTACTACTAGCTAGATCACTAGCTTTTGCCAGCGGTTTCGCCCGCATGGAGGCTGAAAATTATCCCATGGAAACGTACTATTGGGATAAAAAGTATTCTATGTGTTATTCCAGGTTACAAACTATCTCTACGCCGAATTTCAACCAAATCCGTTGAACCGTTTTTGCGTGATTGAGTAACAAACATCCAAACATCTAAATATCCAAACATACAAACTTTTACATTTATAATATTAGTAGGATATAGTAGGATTTTCTATAGGCGACTCGCACGCGACGTACGTAATTTATTTTTGGGCAAAATGTAAACTCCAGAAATACGTAGTAGACAATTAGAACGTTTTGAATTTTACTGTCAATTCGCCCGTTTCGAGGCGAGTAAATTTATTCGAATTCACAAATAAACCTTTGTAGTAGACTTTGGGGTACCTACCAGAAGGTTACAATTTGCGTTTGAGCCTTCCAAGCGCCAAACAATATCGGACGACTTCAAAAAGTTGGCTGGTACAAATTGGATGAAGGACAGGGTATTTTAGTGCAGCCTTATGTCCAGCAGAATCTTGTGTCTCATCTAAAAAAGAAACAAACACAATATGCACCAGACCGCTCCGTTCATCTCTCACTGGCACCACGCCGCATCATGAAAATCGCGCAAATTATAGAGCTCATAGTGTGACCAGTCATCCGGTAGAAGATTGCAGGTACACGCTGAAATTCCATTTTCTCTTTGTGAATTACGTCGCAGCTTCTCGGCACGGTCAATTAGATGCGTAAGGACAATGACGGTGTCAAAAAGTGAATTGAATGAATGCTTCCTATCGTGTTTTGTTTCCTTTTCTGTTTGGTTTTATTTTGGAGCTTGGGAATGGTATGTGCTAAACAACATAAAAGTAATTAATTGCAGAAAATTCTGCAAAATGAAGGTATTTGCGTTTTCTGGAATTTTGTAAAACTAAGTGTAGTTCACATTTCCAGATTACTTTTCCTTCTGTATTCGTATTTAAATGTTCTATACATACATACATACTCAGCCTATAACGTTCCCACTGCTGGGACACAGGCCTCATCTCCGTGAGAGGGAGTGGGCCGTAATCCACCACGCGGGCCCAGTGCCGGTTGGTAGATGTCACATATCTTCGAATTTTTGGTTCTAGGACATGCCGGTTTCCTCAAAGTTTTTTTTCTTCACCGTTTGAGAGCAGTGGTGATGAAATTATTTACACAAATTAATGCGCCTGGCTGGGTTTAAATTTTCTATAACAACGAAAAAAAAAAGAGTCATCAAAAGTCCTCAATTCACCATTCGTTTTAATGTGTGTGTTTAGGATACAATCGCATACCTAAAATGTGATTACCGACAAACACGGTTTCTTAAACTACGTGGCTATAAAAATATGTACATGCAACTTTTCAGCACCCTAATGGCATGACATACTTTCAACCACAATCCGACGGTTTCAACAGAAACTCTTAATCCATTGTTACATAAGTTGGCAAAATTCGTCTGCTCAACAACGTAAACAACGCAATGGACGCGGCTGAACTGCCAAAATTAAAGGCATTGCAATCGATTGCCATTTATGTATGTTAAGCAATTTGACATCGAGGGCAGTTTAATAAGCTTTATTGTTAAGGCCAAGTTCTGCAAGAAATCAGCATCAACAAAACCGCCATAGCCACTAAATAACCCACAAAACAAACCTCAACACGGTTAATTTCAGTTCAATACACTTCCAAACACTTTACGACTCCCAACGAAAAAACCTCGTATTGAATTACTCCTTTTTTATGGCTACAATGTACTTTACGCAAATGTCTCGAGACGGTGGACGCACAGTATAGATAGGTACAGAAGGCCAACTCCATACAATGAGTGAAAACTCACTCACACATCTTTAAGTGTGAGTTATCACACATAGACTTGTGCACGTGAGTACAGTTTAAAGATCGATACTTACAGTAATGTTTGCATGCCAAAATGGTAGAATATACAAGGATTATTTATTATTGTAACCACATTATTGGAAATACCTACATTCTGAGCAAATAAAATTCTATTCTATTCTATTCAGACGCGATGTTCGGTCGTACGGTGATCTTAAACTGTCAAACAAATGCCGGTCGCTCGTGCCTTTGCACTTACTGTACGTGAAGCTTGTCTATGTACCTAACATAACATTAAGCCTGTTTGCCTCGAACGGTTAGGCACTTTGGTATTTTTTTTTGTTATTTTTTTTAATAAAATATTCAGCAGCACACAGACATGTTGCTATAAAACACAGAAAATATTTAAAAAACGTGTATTACATTATAAATGTCACATACAATCAAATACTATAGTTGAGTCCATTGCTTTTTTGCATAAGACAATTTCAAAACAGTACAACCACATTTCGCCAATGTAATAGCGGGGTGAGAGAATTGCCATCAACGGGCCATAAATCAGCTGCTTCAACAAAAAAAATTGTAATGGAAAAATTCAATAACACATGCTCAACGAGGCAATTGGCTTGTCAGTGTGCGTGCGTTTTCGTTCATTGCACTTCGTTGCAAGGAGTCGACCTTCTGTACTTATTTATTCTGTGGTCGTAGCGAGTACAGACCTTATTGCTCCCAAGGGCCTCACAAGGAGAGGTGACATTTTCCTTTTTTTGTTACCCAGCGGGGAAATGTCTCCTTTTTAATAATTCATGAAGGAGTCGATAGTTTGTTTTGGCGTTGGGGTCTTAGCACGCGAGTCTTTTGTTTTGAACTTGGTGTCAATCGTTTTTTAATGAGGCTGGCTGATTTCCATAAGACTGGGGGCTTTGGTGTTAATAGGGATCTTTTTATGAAGCTGTCTTTAGTCGTGGTTTCAATGGAGAGTTTATTTTCTTTATGATGGATAGAGAATTGACTTCTCAGAGATTGTTTTATAATGAGTGGTTTATTATCTATCCCAGTGCAGCAGTGACTTATTTAACCTATTATTTTATGGGGGGCGGGAGCAGTGGTGGCACAGTGGTAACGGCCGCCACTTACGAGTTGTAGGTCATAGGTTCGAAACCCAGTTAGGCGCTTTACTTTATATAAATTATTTCATCACCACTGCTCTTAAAATGGTGAAGGAAAATATCGTGAATAAATCGGCATGTCCTAAAACCAAAAATTCAAAGACATGTGACATCTACCAACACGTCTGCGTGGTGAATTACGGCTCACTCCCTCTCACCGAGAGGAGGCCTGTGTCGCAGCAGTGGGTGGGTGGGATCTTTCTGAAGTTTTTCTGCGTAAATCAACAAAGTAACTCTAGTTTTTGTTATTTCTGTATGAATGGTTAAAAAAAATCCGAGTATCTAAAATTTTTGAGCAAAGCGTTCGCTCGCTCTCCGACTAAGCCTACTAAATTTTCTTATTAAATCACCGATTACTATCGCTTCTGCAGTAGCGCAGATTTTCCCTTTTTTGTACGGGGCGCCAAACCTTAATGGCCTAGGGCGCCATTTTTAAAATACGTCACTTATCTGTCCTGATAACGTTAAAAGAGTTGCCCGATTTTGATAACTCAGGTATTCAAGTTCAAAGTCAGTCAGCAAAAAAATCCTTCGACCTTTTTTCAATAAATGAAAACTACATTACCGTTTATCAATCATCGTAATCACAGATCACTCATCGTTCAAATGAATCTCTGGAAATAAAATGACGTCATTGCCACTCAATTATAGGTACCATCAGATATCGGAAAGTGCTGACTCGACATCATCTGATTTTGAGATCAAATTGTCTAAGAATGGATGTGAACTAATATTGATTCAATCTTTGGAATATGATAGAAATGCACTTTATTATTTCGTAACTCATAGTAAATAACAATGGATTTGTAACTGACTTTTATAAAGGCAGCCTCGTCGGTCTAGTCGCATGCGCTAGGTACTGCTGAGTGAGTCCTGTGTGCGATTCCTGGGTCGGGCAAAGTGTACCTCGGATTTTTCCATCTCGAATTTATCTCGGTAGCAGCTGTGTAAATAACGGGCGAAATTTAGGTGAACCATAGACACATCTCTGCCTTACCATTCGTGGAACACAGGCGTGATGCTATCTTATGTGTGTTTTATAAGTCTCTAAATTTACGACAAATAGAATAGAATAGAATATAAAACTTTTATTCGACACAGACACAACACAATAGCAACAAACATAAAAAAAGGAAAGAGAATAATAATCATAACAAGTATCTTGACTTAGCTCACGAGGTTGTCGACATGTGGGACGTGGACTCATCAATCATTGTACCGATAATCGTTACAGTAAATGGCCTAATAGCGAAGAGCCTCGACCAACACCTTAGAAGGCTCTCATTGCGCGGCTGGATCAAGGGCTTGATTCAGAAAGCAGTACTCCTAGACACGGCACGCATAGTCAGGAGGTTCCTTTCTCTAGAGCCCTGACCACCGACATCTTGGACCCTGTTCCTGATGCCGATGGGCCACTATTTTTTATATTTTTAAATGTTTTTTTATGAGGTTATTTTAGAAAAATATTTAAAAATGTAATTTAATATGTATTCGAATGAATAAACGAAAATATAATCATAACAATAAAATTGTAGTAAAATTGTGCTGAGCGTGTGTTAGTTTGCGAACGACTTAATTAAAATAATTACTGAAATTATGAATTACTTAGCTTCTTCTGCCAACGACTTCTGGCATGAAGAAGTCGACTTTATATCCCATAAAACATATTTTATAACACTCGGCAATAGTATAGATTTAGATATATCAGTGGAAGAATTTTTGTAATCAAATCAGTACCAGAGATTACCTCTTATAAAAAAACAGTTCTACCTCATCATAACATAGTGTTAGCCTATCCTTTCGAGGTTACAATGGCGAACGCTTCTAGGTAACTATAAGAATTATAAAAAATATATTTAAATATATTATATTTTTACTACAAAGTAATCGCCTCTCCATATTTATATAGCCTTTTAAATGACCTCTATTACATCTCATAACAATCTGATTTCAGCACCCTAATTGCGTATCACGCGATTAATCATAATCGGTTTCGTTTTGACAGTTCAACAGCTTTCATTGCGTTATTTACGTTGTTGAGCAGACACATTTTTCGAACATATAAAGCATTGGTTTAGCCATCTGTTTCAAAACGAAACAGATTATGATTAATCGTGAGTTACGCAATTAGGGTGCTAGTCAAAGTTTATTTGAAGTGAAACTTCTAATGCGACTTCCAACAAGGTTGCGTTCAACGTTTAACGCTACCGAGGGAGAGAGAAAAAAAGATACACAAAAGTAGAAAGTAGGAGAGAGAAAGAGAGTGAGTCGGTTTCACTTCTTCCGCGCGGAGGGACTCCACGCACTTTTTTTGTTTGTCTGCAAATCACAAATCGCCTACGCGCAGAAAACGAAAGTGACAACTGATTGGACACACTATTAAATTACGATAGGATATAAAAGCTAAACACACACAAACCTACGTGATAATAGATCTCTTTTGTTTTTCCCACGGCCTGCCAAGCAACAGTATGAAAGTGAATGAACAAATCAGCTTCAAAAAACATTGTGAAATGATCTCTAAAGCTCCTTAATGAAGAACTGAGAAACATAAACAAATGAGCGCTTTATTCGTACTTCAAATAACAAAAATAGCTTGAATTATTTAAGTAAACGAAACACTCAATTAAGACCTTTCAAGTCTCGGAAAAATTATTTTATAATGAGCACTATTCACTTGCCAATTAACTTCGATTCCTATTACGAGCTTCTCGTCTTTGCAACGGAAAATATACTCTAGTTTATAGTGATTAGGGTGATTTTAAGTAAATGCTTGGTAACGATCTGATTAGTACAATGTTTGGTTATTGCAGTATCGCTTTGCTATTACCAGTGTGGCCATAAAAACAGCAGTAATTCAGATCCGTTTATATAACTTGAGCATTTCCTACTTTCGTCCATAAAATCATTCTATTTGTAATTGCCGGAAACCGTAGGATTCTAAGAAAGTTACTTGAAATTGGTGTCGCTAGCTATTTATTTCTGTTTCAAGGTACGGTACATAAGTAAAGAGATTAACATTTCTCGTTGACAAGTAGGTATGTACCAAGATAGTTAACTATAGCAGACCGCAATAATTGTGTCAGATAATAGTGAACCAAATTATCCTTGCTGTAGTGTTACATTTCATGTTGCAAGTTGCAATGCATATATTTGGATGTTTGTTTCAACGTATGGTACATTTTATGGTACGTTTAACATGTGTAAGATTAACTCTAAATTTATTCGATAATAAATAAATTACAATTTCTCTAATTCAAAGTCATCATTCAAAATTTGCCTTTCACATCTATGCATATAATAAAAAACGTATTCCAATAAAAAAACAACCGAGTTCCGGAAAAACACTACAAAGTGAAAAATAACTTTAATTTCGGAAGTCGGTCAAAACAATGCATATCTATGCGATAGCAGCAATCGGGGTTGATTTGCTGTAATTTTTTGAAAAATTCCGTTGACTGTCTCCGAAACGCATCATCAGATCTTTAAGAAATTTAAATGGGACCATTACGGGATCAACCCCTATCGAACAAAAAAAGAATTTTGCGAATCCGTCTATAATATATATGACGCACTTATGCCCGAACATACATATAAAAAAAAAACAACTTATGGAATTGATAACCTCCTTCTTTATGAATTAAGTATTAAATATTAATAAAGTTTTTCGGAATTTTCATCCATTTGTCTGATTGCCTGGATGTATGTTTCGAATTAACATAAAAACAGTAGAATGGATTTGAATGAAATTTGGCACATAGATAGCTTATATTATCTAGATTAACACATAATTATGTTACTTTTAACCCGGTAGTACGTTTCCGTGGGATATTTTCGAACATACACTCAGGCACGCCGCGGGAAACAGCTAATGCAAAATAAATATAAAAGTATAGACGCCAGCACATCAAGCTACCCCCAATCTGTCAAATTTCTTTGATGGATTTTCAACTTTATTACAAAAGATTAAGGTTCATGTTCAATTGGGAAAATTTCACAGTTTGGGATAGCTTGATGTGCTGGCGTCTGTACCTATACTCCATTAGAAATAAGATTAGACATTAAAACAAACCTTTTTTGCAGTCCGATCAACCGATTTTGACTTCTATTGCGTTAGTGGCATAACAAACGGCAGCTGCAGTAAACAGTTGGTATTGTACCTACTTTTTTGCTTTTAATGACATCCTTATGCCTACGGTATAGAATTTAGAATCTGTTAAACTGACTGTAAAAAAGGTTTGTTTAAATGTCTAATCTTATTTCAAATGGAGTATAGGTGCTTTTTATTTCATGGGCACAAAATAACACTCATCTTCAATAATCATCGATGAGAACCAATAGAAAGATGACTCTCTATTTGCGTGGCCCCATTCCTAAATATGTACGGGTTGCATACAGCAATAATTCAATCAATCCACATAAGTAGGTGCTCGGAATGTCTGCAGTAATGTTAGCAGGCATTAGTAAGTACGTCTTAGACCACCAATCAATCGTAGTAATTGACAAGAGCACAATGTTTATTGGCTAAACTACCAGCGAATTAGACTGGGTTGGTCGATTTGGTTTATGTTTATGCCAAAAATGGTTGTTCTGTTTTGTAATTGGTCGGTTTGTTGTGCGATTTAGGTGTTCCTAATTGGCTATTGAATAGAGAAATAAGATATTAACCATGTTTGAATGTTTTGTGGCAGATACCTTAATATACAGAGAAAACTTTCCGTGGGATTATAGTCACAGTAATTCCCAGTCCCCTACCTTAAAATACTCGAACTAATTTAAAAATTCAATCATTCAATTAACTCATCATCATCATCATCATTTCAACCGAAAGACGTCCACTGCTGGACATAGGCGTCCCCCAGAAGGGGGGTTTTGCCATAATCGCCACGCTTGGCAGGCGGGTTGGCGATCGCAGTATGGTGGTAAAATGCATAGAGAACGCTACTGCGTATTTTCTAGTAAGTCCCTTAGTCGCCTTCTACGTCACCCACGGGAAGAAATGGATTGGTGCTATTCTTTTACGTCCGGCGCCACACGGAACTCAGCCTAAAAATCTACTCAGCCTAACGCAATCCACTGCTGGACATAGGGCTCTTTCAGGCTGTACCACGACACTATGTCTTCCGCCTGCTGCACCCATTTACCTTTAAAAGTCATTGGTCCATCAGCTAGCTGGGGAATGTCCCACACAACTCACCACAGGACTTGTTTGCACCACTAGCCATGTCCTTCGATAAACATGGGAAGCCCAATGCCACTTTTGGTTACCACACATTGATTATAAATAACATGACATTCTACATTAACAGTATCAGTCAAGAATGTTCCCACTGCTGGCACACAGGCCTTCTCTCTGAGAGCGGGAGCGGGCCATAATCCACCACGGTGGCTAGTTTGTGGATGTTACACTTCTCAGAATTTTTGGTTCTAGGACAGAACGGTTTCCTCACGATGCTGTTCTTCGCCATTTTCAGAGCAGTGGTGGTGAAATAATTTACACAAAGTAAAGCGGCCGTCTGGATTTGAACCTACAATCTAAAACTCGTAAGTTGCGGCCCTTACCACTGAGACACCACCGCCCCGCTCTACATTAATCAGCACAAACATCATTATTGACTGAAACACTTAATACGAGCATAAGAAACGTTATTGTATTAGAGAAATCCTCAAACATAACGAGTCAATATAAAAATGCGCCCATGTTAGAATGACAATGACGGTGCCAGATTGTGTTTAGTAAAAAAACTTTCACCCTACATTTTTAGTTGATAATAGAAAAGTTAAATTAAACTACACCTGGTACACACGGCTACACATCAAGTTATACATTTCCAGTATAAGCTGATCTCGCATTGTATAGGATTTCCGTACAGTGCAAGATCAGCGTAAACTAGAAATGTATAGCTTGATGTGTAGCCGTGTGTACGATCACCAAAAGAGATACATAACCAGGGTCATCGGATATTAAGTAACTAACCTATGGATGTAAAACAAATAGTTAATTTATCAAATTAGTTTTGTTTCGAAAACATCTTTTGGATTCTTGAATTTAATTGTGTTCTAGACATGCAATACATGGAGAAAGCCGAGACGCATGTGCTTCTAAACTGCCCGTTAGTTGCCGTATACAGGGTAAAGTGCTTCGTAAACCTTGGTATTGATAACCTATGTGAAATTGTCAGTAACACCAAGGCGTTGCCGGCCTTCCTTGTGGAGCTGGGGTCGATTGAATGACCAGCTTCCCCACCCAATGCAAAATGAAAGATTTGCGGTCACCAGCAGTCTTACTAATACTAATAAGACGTAGTTACAAAAGCAGCTCACCGTGGGCCCCTACTATCTATCTTTCGGTCGAGCAATGTGTGATAAAATTGTTGTTGTGTGAACCTTTCGTGGTGCTAAAGTAGCCCGTGAAATTCACTTATAGTACGTTTTAGCAATTTGCAAATTGTATGTTGAAAAAATATTTCAACATACAAATCATATTATGATTTACGACCGTAACACGTATGTATTTACAGAATAATAATCATAAAAATCTACAAAATAACGCTCTAAGTTTATTTAATTCCATTAAACGACTATTTCGTAAATGACATTCAATGGAATTCAATGAACTTAGAGGTCTATTGATGATTTTAATAGAAATAGAAAAATATGTGGTGTCCAGGTAATACAGTAAGCATACATAGGTTAACATCAATTTGAGACGACACATTGAGTAGCTTAAATATTACCTTCAGCTAGTTACATATATTATTTGCCAGTGAACCCCAAACTAGACTTTGAGGAGTGGCTTGAGAGGCGGCATGGCGTCCTCACCTTCCGCCTGACGCAGGTCCTCACCGGACACGGTTGTTTCGGGAGGTTCCTGTTTAGTATAAGGCGGGAGGAAACGCCCGGGTGCTTCCATTGCGAAGATCGCCCTGAGGACACGGTGGAGCATACGGTGGCGGTCTGCCCGGCTTGGGCGGAGCACCGCCGTGTCCTCGTGGAGGCGATCGGCGGCGGCGATCTCTCGCGTCCGGCCCTGGTGCAGGCCATGGTACGGAGCGAGAGTGAATGGTTAGCCGTCACCTCCTTCTGCGAAGCAGTAATGCTCGCAAAGAGGGAGGCGGCGCACGTGAGGGAGAGGCAGTATATGCGCCCTCACGGCCGTAGTCGCCGCGGGAGAAGCCCTGGGCGTCGGGAATCCCAGGCTGATTCCCGGCCACCGTAGGCGCGGGCTTGCGGACGGCGAGTAATGGGTAGCTCGCTGTCCGGTAAGGACCAAGCCCGGGTCGACGGCGCGTTGTGTTCCACGCGCGCCTCAAAGAGATGTCAGCACCAATAGGTGGGGTTCGCAAGGACCGATAGGCCTGCCAGGGGTGCGGGTTGTTCGAAAGAGATACCGCGGCCCCTGGCACACAGGCAACTGAGGGAACACGGGTGGGTTTTAGTCAGTAAAAGTCTGACACGCCCTCCCGCTCTACCCAGAGCGGGAGAAGTTATTTGATGATTTCCCACCCAAAAAAAAAAAAAAAAAAAAAAAAAAAAAAAAAAAAAAAAAAAAAAAAAAAAAAAAAAAAAAAAAAAAAAAAAAAAAAAAAAAAACCCCAAACTAGACAAATAGTCTGTATCTTGGGGTTCAAGATACGAATTCTAGAGTGGAGACTAGAGATGCTTTCAAGTATGATATTTCCCGGGTGCTTCCATTGTGAAGATCGCCCTGAGGACACGGTGGAGCATACGGTGGCGGTCTGCCCGGCTTGGGCGGAGCACCGCCGTGTCCTCGTGGAGGCGATCGGTGGCGGCGATCTCTCGCGTCCGGCCCTGGTGCAGGCCATGGTACGGAGCGAGAGTGAATGGTTAGCCGTCACCTCCTTCTGCGAAGCAGTAATGCTCGCGAAGAGGGAGGCGGCGCACGTGAGGGAGAGGCAGTATATGCGCCCTCACGGCCGTAGTCGCCGCGGGAGACGCCCTGGGCGTCGGGAATCCCAGGCTGATTCCCGGCCACCGTAGGCGCGGGCTTGCGGACGGCGAGTAATGGGTAGCTCGCTGTCCGGTAAGGACCAAGCCCGGGTCGACGGCGCGTTGTGTTCCACGCGCGCCTCAAAGAGATGTCAGCACCAAATGGGGGGTCCGCAAGGGCCGATGCCTGCTAGGGGTGCGGGTTGTTCGAAAGAGATACCGCGGCCCCTAGCACACAGGCAACTGAGGGAACACGGGTGGGTTTTAGTCAGTAAAAGCCTGACACGCCCTCCCGCTCCACCCAGAGCGTGAGAAGTTATTTGATGATTTCCCACCCAAAAAAAAAAAAAAAAGTATGATATTTTATGAGAGTATGTGTAAAGTTTGTGTGATATCTGGCGTGTGTGTGGTGTGTGTGTGTGGCGTGTAAAGGTGTGTGTGTAAGTGTGTATTTTGTTCCCCATAAAATATACTTCGTTTGATTCAGTGTCAGGTCAGGGTCATTATATTAATTGTTCCGAGTCTTCATAACCAGTAACATGTAATTCTGTAAATAAATACGTGTTACAGTCACGAATAATATTTTAACTTCTTCCACTTTGGATGGAGCAGGAAAGCGTATCAGATTTATACTGACTAAAACCCACCCGTGTTCCTTCAGTTGCCTGTATGCCACGGGCCACGGTATCTCTTTCGAACAACCCGCACCCCTGGCAGTGGAGCTTCTACATTAAGGTGCTTTTTTTCTAATGCCAATAAAAGCATTTTTCATTCTTTATTTCTATTTGGAAATTTTAAACAATTATTTCTGAGAAGCACATTGACTCGCCTTTTATATGGGACTTATGCTATACATAATAGTCTGTTAATTATACTTTGCAATCCCTGTTTTCCCTTCTAAGGAATACAGTCGTGTTGTTACGTGTTTGTTTAGTAAGAAAACTATCGCCCTACATTTTAAGTTTGTACCTAATTAGAGTGGAGTTAAAATAAACTTTACTCAAAGTATTCGAGTGCAACAAATTATTTGCGTTCCCCGCGCCAACTTTCACAGTAGTACTTTTGCAAGTTTTGTGAAATATTGAAACAAATATTTTATGAAATAAGTATTACAAAAGTTATGTTTTGATTTGTTTGCTGTTTTTCATGTATTGATTTTGAATACAAAAGTATCTAGTATTCAAAATCAATACATGAAAAAATACTTATTACCGCCGATGCTGTGTGAAAGTTTAAACTTTAATTTCATCATCAATAAATTCAGCACAGTTCATAATTTCTAAGAAGATCTATATAAGATATTATAGTAGTGCCCAGCGGTTTCACCTGCATAAGTGTCGATTACGGTTACACGGTACCGTTACGTTACCAGGTTATACGGTATCTGTGTGCCAAAATTCATCCAGCACCACCAAATCCACCAGAGGCTCATTAAAAAATAACCGGTCAACTGCAAGTCGGACTCGCATACAAAGGACGAGGAAGGGCAGATTCTATACCATAAGGCAAAAGTGTCAAATAAACACGTTTCTCGTTCCTCTTTAATTATCCTTACTAATATTATAAACGCGAAAGTTTGATGCACGGATATATGGATGTTTGTTACTCTTTCACGCAAAAACTACTAAATGGATTTAGATGAAACTTAGTACACAGATAGACTATAGCCTAGATTAACACATAGGATACTTTTTATTCCGGTAGTATGTTCCCGCGGGATGATTTCCGACTTCCACGCGAGCGAAGCCGCGGGCGGAAGCTAGTCTATAAATATTCTTTTATTTTATTATTTGTTGTCATAGCGGCAATTGAAATACATATTTTGTGAAAATTTCAACTGTGTAGGTACCTATACGTTTCAAGAGACAGCCCGCTGACCGATAGATGGATGAACCGCTGGACAGCAGCGACGACATAGAAGTATTATTCCGTTTCCACCCTTTGGGTATGGAACCCTCAAAAGTGTGCATCATTAGAACATCAATAAGATTTTAAAAGATCAATTAAATATATCCCGATATTTATTATCACTTGCAGACTTTACATTGATAAGCAATAAAGTCATAGAAAAATAATAATAAATCCGTTGCAAAAAAGGAATCAAAATCAAAATCAAAAGTCATTTATTCAAACTAGGCTGAGAGTCAGCTCTTTTTGAACGTCAAATTACATGAGACAGTCCCCCCAAAACGCCCTGCACTTAACTTCCCTTCACCACTTCCTAGTGCTTTAGCTGGGAAGAAGAAGTAGCGCAACAAACTCCCCAGCAGCACAGCTGTCTGTTAAGTTAGAAGAACTTGATTCTATACAATAGTAGGTAATTAAAATTACGAAACACAAACAAAAACATTAAAGCCATATGTCAGAATGAATGTCTTTGCAAGAGCGCCTAAAAAACCAAGTCACAGACATCAAGAAAATTATTTTAAGAATGTTATTCATTACTATTTTTAAACACTAAAGTAGCCCACTTTGTTCATAACTAACTTTCGAATTGTTAATAACTTTATATTGCCCATCAATACCTAAGTATAGTTTGTTAATCGAGCGTATTGTTTTCAAGTGGGCTTTAATCAAGTTAGACTAAATTTAGTTTGAAGTTTTAGTTTCAGTCGGTGTTATTTTATGCTAAAACTGTTTACACAGACTAAATTTTAGACTGTAGATATTATTATACCTAATATTTTCATAAAGTTTTAATTAATATCTGCTGGAACAATTACTTTACCTAGTTTCTGTGATACCAACAATGCTTTTTTTTTGTATTCTCGTTTGAGCACCAATTTTTAGAGCACCTATGCATTGAGCATCAATGGTATAAGAATACCTTGGTGCTCAATGCATAGGTGCTCTAAAAATTAGTGCTCAAACGGGAATACTCCATTTTTTACACGGCTGCACAAAAAAAGGAGTTTGTTCATTAATACACCAACGATACACTTCTTTCTGGGAAATCCTATTTTGACTAAGCAAATTGTTTTTGTGAACCATAAATGTGTTTTTGTTCTGAAATAAGTTACTATTTATTTATTTAAATTTATTTTAGGTACTCACACGGAATTGAAAAATCGTCGTTTAAATAAAAATGTAATAACAAGAATCAAAGTAATAAGCCTCCACCTATCTAACATACATAATACTATCCTTACTAATATTATATACGCGAAAGTTTGTATGTATGGATGTTTGTTACTCTTTCACGCAAAAACGACTGAACGGATTTGAATGAAATTTGGCACACAGATAGATTATAACGTAGATTAACACATAGGATACTTTTTATTCCGGTAGTATGTTCCCGCGGGAAAATTCCGACTTCCACGCGGACGAAGCCGCGGGCGGAAGCTAGTAATAAAATATAACCAAGTCATAACTGTACTTGTAAGTTTTTACTTGATTTTAAATTACTACGAGGTGTAGAAATAAGGTTGGGCAGGACACACTGCTCGTAGAAAAGGTGGCCGATGGAACAAAAAGTTCTAGAGTGAACTGGACTTTTAATTCCGGTAACACGGTCCCGTGAGATATTATCTGACATCCACGCACGTAAATCCACGGCCCAAAGCTATTTGAAAATAAGTATTGTTTTCAGTACCCATTTGGTTCTTAGAAAATACCCAAAAAGCCAGAATCATGAAGCGACCTTTGAATAAAGGCTCCGACGCAATTCTGGTAGAACAATTTCTATAAAGTTTCCAAGAAATTGCTCTAACTAGAGTCTGTCTGTGGAGCTTTACCGCTTCTACTAACAGAAGCTTCACCATTCAATTAACTGCCTAAACTCAGGATCAACTAGAATTTCGTATGTTATTCCATACAAATCACATACGTACACAAATACTCCGATTCTGAACACAGTTATTTACATGCGCGAGCATCCAGACCCGGAAGTAATGTCGGTCAGCTCCCGCAAATATTTGTCTTAACGAGAAAATTGAACACTGAGCTCGAACAGAAACCAGGAATTTAATATAATTTGAACAATTTATGGAAATGTCGATCAGAACGAGATATTTGTTACGTTGAATCATTGATACACATGTAGTAACCATAGCTGTATCCTGTATCAGTAATTGTTGGAAGTCAAGGGTTTGATCTAACAGTATGGGTTCGAATCCAGTCAGGCGTTTTACTTTGTTTAAAAAATGTCATCACCACTGCTCTCAAAACGGTGAAGGAAAACATTGTGAGGAAACCGGCATGTCCTAGAACCAAAATTCAAAGACATGTGACTTCTACCAACTCGCACTGTGCCCACGTGGAAGTTTACAGCCCACTCCTTCTCGAAGCTAGGAGGCTAAATATTATGGGCTGATAATGCTCTTTTTATTTTTTTCTTTGTCGGGCATCTCGCAGTTGGCCTTGAGAGGCCGTGACTGCTTACCCGGGCTTTCCTGGGGCAGCCATTAAGAAAAACTTAACGCCTTCAGCCAGGGGCTTAAAAACTACTTAAATTACTAGGCGACTGCACGCTGAGGGCAAAACTACCAATTGGAAGAGGCAACTAGAATCAATTTTTTGTTTTTTGTTGTGGCAATCAAAAGTGCCTTTTGCGACTTTGACTTTGACGTTTTATCAGTTTTTATTCTTCGCATCCAAATAAAGAACAGTCAAGAGTCATACATACAATGTAAAGCTAACCTGTTGCTCCAGCCAACAATGCTTAGTATTCAATCTATTCAGTACAAACCGACGATCATGTTGTCGATACATAAATTGAACGAATTTACTTATAATGGAAAGACGATGAGTTACTAAATATGGTGTATGATTTATGATGCTTATCTTTTTAATCATATATATTACAACTAATAAATATTAATAAAGGAAAGTGAAACTGCCTGACAGCTGTTTTACATTTATGGATAACCGGTATGAAGAAAGACAATATCATACGAAAAAGAAGAATGGTTTAGTTTTCTTTATTGAATATCCCGGACAAGCCGAAGTACAGGAGAAGCAAACTAATGTTATTAATCATTTTAATTCAGAATTAATTATTACATTCCATAATTTGTTAGTAAAAAATACTTAAAACTACGTTAGTAAAATTATTAAAATTATTGTACAAATTGACCTACTCGTATTACATTTAAACATTACCAAAATTGAGCTACTTAATATTATAGAGGGCACCACCCGAGCCGTGAATTGAATTCCAGTGTCTCACAACTGGGCAATCAACCCTTTCCAATATGGTATTCAGAAGGCTGTTGGAGCTGCCCTGCACGCGGCGCATCAGGGAGGCCACTCTCTTACGAACGATCGCCCTAAAGCAATCCGTTTTGGCCTTAGCAAACATACCTGATGCACTACAAAAGCGAGGCAACCCCAACAACATCCTGAAACCATTATTATATAGGACCCGTAGGGCATTGAAAGATCCACGCGTATACCGGACCCACAGGCTGCAGGTATAAAATGACTGGCAGTATGCCTTAAAAAGAGCAATTTTCACGTCTCGTGAGCACCGTGCAAACCTGCGCGCCAGCATATTGCATCTCACCGCCAACGCCCTACGTTCCCGCTCTATATCCAAATCATCTGAGAGGTCCTCGGTGACCCAGTGCCCCAGGTACTTGAATTTAGTGACCCTACTTATAGGCAATCCCCCCAGTGCAATATGCAGTATACCTTTAAATTGACACAAAGTTATTCAATACATTGTATTTCGGGATTCTTAATTATACAGAGTTCCGTATTGCGTACCCAAGTAGGCCGCTGCAGACACATTTTGACAAAGTGGGGGATTACTGACTCATCCAACACTCAGTGCAAGTGCGGTGCTTCTGGTCAGACCATGCCCCCACTTGCTGGAGTGCCCTAAGTGTCCGTTCACCTGCACCTTGGATGATCTAAATAATGCCACTGATGCCGCAATAAACGTGGCCACCTATTGGGTTCAAACTATTAAAAAAAAAAGTGTACGAGTACCATTGACACAAAAAGAAGAGAAAAAAGAGTAAATGTTCTTTTAATTTGACTTCTGATGCGTTTTTGATTAAATATTTCGAGCTCTATAAAAAAGATTTTAAAACTGAAGTGTAATCGACTTTGTTGGAAATTATGTCATTAGGTAATTCAATTTCCATTGTAATAAACACGATGCAATACAGCTATACAGTCACAAATTAACAAAAATTGTCCTGTCACAGGTCACGCATCAACAAAGCTAATGTTCCTGGCTCATTTCTCACAATTAGAGCAACGTGTGGGCTCTCGAAATTATCCCACCTCAGACGTCAAATTGTTTCTACTTCAACATTCTTCGGAAGACAGGAATTCCCACACGTCTAAACGCATGTATTCTAAGGACATGTAAATGCAAAACAGACATTGTCTTATATCAAACGTTCGCAATAATGGGACGGTTCCCTTAGGGTTGAACGTAAGCAGGAATATTAGTGAATTTATTTTAGAGGTTCCGGTAAAAAGGCTCTTATTTCCTATACTTGAGTGAAACCAGAGGGGCGATTCCCGTACCTATTTTAAATGCATTCTACTCTTAGTCATAGTCTGTCAAAAATACCTCTAATAGCATTTTTGGCAAGTTTTTGAAGGTTATTAAAATTAATAAAAGGTTATTAAGTTTCAATTAGTCGTAGGTAGGTATTAATACTATCTAGATTGTTTCGAAAATCAGGAACCTCTCCTTCTATTGTTAAGTTAATGAGTTGCCAATACTTGCACGAATTAACTCGCCCGAAACCAAATCGTCACTTTTAAGTAATGTAATATTTTCTTCATGCCACTTGCACGAAGTAAATTAATTTATTGGCAATTCCAGAAATAACAGGCCACTCAGAAAGTACTGCGAAAAAAGTTTTTTTTTTATATATGAGAGACTGGCCAGTTTTAATCTATTTTGAAAATATGATTATTTTTAAGTAAAAATAGGCACTCTCCAATTTCCAAATTTCTTTCCACATTATTTGCGAGCTAATTTAAATGATCGTCTCTCATAAAAAAATGGATCTGTGCCGGGAACATTTTCGCGCTATGATTTTTTATGATTTCAAGTGTCGCTTGAAACCGGACGAATCGTACGGTAGAGTTCAAACATTTAGAATACAAAATGAATATGCAATTGGAAGCTTATACTGAACGTGAATTAAGATTTGACCGAGTTTGGATAGAGCAAATACTTTTGCAAATCGCGGATGCATTTGAGATGCGCATAGTATGGGACAACAACGTTGCATTATTGACAACTGCTCTGGCAGTTGCTGGTGGAGTGATGGGAGGATATACCAGAGGCAGGCTCGGGGCAGCACTCGGTACCGGTATCGGTGGAGTCACGGGACTTGGAGTATCAACTGTAGTGTCACTCCGTGAACTATGAGAAACTGTCAAAGAGAAGCTAAACGAGCTACTATACACAGTGTTCAATTACCTCCGAAGGCTGGACCCGGTTGACTATGTGAGAGCCTTCCAGATCCTCATGGGCTGCATGGCAAGTCGAAGGGAACTGGTGTTCACAATCCTAGAGTTTATCGCCCAGAAGCTTAGCAAAGAAGTGTTGTCAAATGTTACGTATCAGTGAATAGATTATGTCTGTAGTTTAGTAATGGGGTGACATGTGTAAGATCATTTTGTAAACACTCAAATACATAATAATAGTCCTTATGGTGTATAGATGTTAGTCATCTAACAAATTAGAAAACAAAATCCCGTGCATACAATGACCACATCTATTAGCAAGCGTTACTATAGTGGCTGAGCGCTGCAAGTAATAATAGTCCTTACGGTGTATAGATGTTAGTCTTCTGACCCATTTGAAAACAAAATCCCGTGCACACAATGACCACATCTGTTAGCCAGCGTTACTATAACGGCTGTGCGCTACAAGCAATAATATTCCTTACAGTGTCAAAATTGGCTTTACCGACTGTACCCGCGATTAACCAAAAAGCTTCTCAGCCTGAGTAGAAATAACTTTAGAATAATCATAGGAACAATTACGGGCCCTAACCCCCTTAACAAACGTCTTCATAATATAGGCGCCACAGACAGCCCGCTTTGCAGAGGCTGCCTTGACACCGAGGAATCAGCCGCCCACGTCATCCTGGAATGCGAGGCCGTGGCTTCTCAACGTGAAGAAATCCTCGGAACAGTGAGGTCGCTCCGCGAAGCCTGTGAAGCTCCCAGGAAGCTTCTATGCTTTTGGGCGGAGCTAGGCTGGCTTTGTTAGCCAGAATCCCCACGCACAACGGACTGAATGGGAGTCTACGTGCGGAAAAGGGAGTCCCATCATCATCAGTCCTTACAGTGTATCGATGTTAGTTTCCTCGATAGAACCTACTGCTTAGCGCCCAGAGTTGAAATTCGAAAAATGTAATTTTTTTGACGCGCTGGAATGCACTCTGTTGGGTTGTCAATGCTCGGTTCAACAACGAGAGTTAAAATCCAGTACATTATTAAATCCCACTGAGATATATTTACGTCCATGCGACCGTGGTCAACTTTTACTCCTGAAAGCCAGAATCAAAACGTAGAAAACTGCACTTCTTCTGCAAAAAAGTAATAAAATATTTAGTTACTAACAATGGAATTCTTCTACCATACTTATTTCCACTGCATTCGCAATATTCCGCAGGTATAAGTTGCCAATGGAATGCCGAAAAGACTTTTCAATTTTATATGTAAGTTGACATCGTCAATGCATCGACACGTATCACATTTAACACGGGCATGACCTCCGAGGTATTGCAGATAAAATGCATGGGTTAATATAAAACACAAAACGGGCTGTAAAAACAAAGGTTGTCTATTTTAACATTTTATGATTTTATGAAAGTAATTTTTGAGACGAAAATAACTTTTGACCTGCCAGTTGCCTAATACGTATTTCTAAAACGCCGACCTCATCTAGTTTAAAAAAAAATATGATTGACGTGTAAAAGTGTTTGTACAAACCTACTTACAGAAATAAAATCATTTATCATTTATAAAATTATCGATTCGCTCGCAAATAAATTAACGTCGGGAGAAAATATAGAAATCATTATATATTTTTTAAGTGATGGTTCGCCCAGTTCGTGCAAATTAATTCGTGCGAGTTGACTAATGAGCCAAAACAACACGTTAGTATCATAATTTAAATTAATTTTAATACTTTGTCATATGCCTAGATTAACTAGTGAGACAAAGTGTTCAAATTACTTAACATGACAAACAGCGCCGGATATAGGCCTAAACAGAAACAACCGAATTTGTCATATTTTTGACACTAATTCGTCCACATTCAAGATTTTTTCCATTAACCCGAGATATAATTGCCACATTAAAAATAATGGGTCGTTAGTTGATTCTTGATTGTAAGTGCGGGTATAAAGACTTTTATAACCACATTTTCACACGATACATCAATGGGACACCCACTCAAAGTATTGAAACACGAATATTTCTCGCGCGGCTGCTCTGAATGCAAAGTAGACATTGTGTCTTGTCGGTCGTTGGCAATGATGCGATGGCTGTTAGGGCCTCAGCCCTAACATACTCATATGTGGACCATAAAACATGGCTTATTATTGGAACGAAGTTCTTTAAAGAGTAAGTAGGAGAAAACTGGTAGAAATCGTCGTGTTTTAATCAATATAATTTTAATAATTTTCATGGTTTTTGCGGGCGTTGAAGTCAAAATTGAGGTGAAAATGAAAAATCAAGATGGTGGCTGCGAACATTTTCAATGTTTTTATTATAGGCTGGGTGTCGTTTTCATGGTTTTTGAGGGTGGTGAAGAAAATAGTGTCAAGTATATGGGCTCTGTAATAAAATCGTTTATTAACACTTTCTCTCTCTTTGCGGCTCTTTCTATTTTATACGACTGTGTGTGTGTACAAGTATCATAGTACCGTGAATTTCGTTCCTGATGGGGTCCCCCAACCCTACACGTTTTTTATTATGTAGCTAAGGTATCTATCTCATGATACTTAGGGCGAATTTCACCAATAAAACTGAACGCGATCGCCATATCTAAACCCAGTTCGAGAGCTCTCAGATTGATAGCTTATTCGATTCACACGAATTTGGTCGCCGGAAACGGGTGAATCGACAGTTTTAAATAATGTCTTATCTTCTCTAGGTGATTCGAATAAAATTAATTTATTTGCGGGCGATTCTACAATTCAAAAAAATACGTAGAAGGCAATTTGCACGTTATGAATTTTAAATTAAGAAGTTATGAGTCCGAACGTGCCAATTGTCTAATACATATTTCTGTGTATGTTTTGTTTATGGAATATTGACGCTGACAGCTTTTGAACTTGTTTTAGATGTTCTGATCGCGTTCGCTTTCATTGGTCATCGGAATTCAACAATATTTTTGAATGGCTAATTTATTCACCATAGCATTTAATGTAGTAAAGAAAAGAAAAAGAAAAAGAAAAGGAGATTTCAAATCGAATCATGTGCCTTGCAAAAGTAGCATTGCTGTTTTCCTCTGTAAGTTGTACCCGGAAAGATAATTAGAGTACTAAGTATATGAAATATGTGCCTATAGACACAGTACATATACATATTATACATTTACGTACCTATATCTTCAGATCGTATTTAGGCTATGGCGACCAATCACAACGGAGACTAGTCTTTGGCGCGGGAGGTATTATAGTGCACAAGTGCGTGCACAGACACGGGTGCACTTCATTCACTATCATTGTTCGATTGGACGGCCCGCAGTCCGACACGACCGGAGAGAAATCAGGCCTAGGACCAAATCGCTTAACGAGCTTTCCGAAACACGGGGATGTCACATCGTCAACTTCCAAACTCTGGGCTGTTACTAAAAAAAATCTAATGGAAAAACTCAATAACAATTACCCGGCCCGACAAGAAAATCGAACCCACAATCACACGCATGCTTACGACCACGAGATCAACGGGCAGTCAATAATATGCACAGTACCTAAGCAGGTACACTCTGAGTATAGCACACAACATCAATAGGAACTTTTGTGTCAGAATACAATATAATGTATTAATTAAGCCCAGTTTTTCTAATTCAGACCCCATTCAAAAAATCCGATAACCTTCTAAAATTACCCACTTATTTCCATATTCATAGCCTCGGAAAACATAGCTAATATTAACTCCTAATTCCGCCATTGACTACCCACTCCTATTTCATTCATCCATTACTTAATTTCAATGGGCTCTGTGAATCAAGCTTTCGATAAAATCAATGCGTGACTATGAATACGATTGAAGGTAGCGGGCTGCCCCGAGTTAATTTATAGCTAACGTGTGTACGCAAATGATCAGTTAAATGGTTGTAAATCAAACGGATAAGTTTATCCTATATTGCTGTTGATTGGATGTATTTCTGTCTTCTTTAGGAGCTTGAAATCGGTAGATAGTAAGATATTGGACGGTCTCCTTGATATAGAAGTTCGAAGCGGTACTGCTCCAAATATGTAGTCCTGGTTTCTATTTCCTCAGTAGCCAAGTCTAGATTTGTGGCCAGCAACAGGCTCGCCTCCTATTTCATGGGACTTAAACATAACTGGCGAAATGTGGGTGTTTTATACAAGATAGGTATAACTCTGCCTAACTCTTAAGGGTTACAAGTGTGATCATTTGATGCACAGAACAGAGGAAAGAGATTTGATGTATGTTATATTAGTGTGTACGCAGATGATCGGTTGAATGGTTGTAAATCTACCGAAAAAGTTTATTCTGAATTGCTATGTTAATTAGATGTCTTTCTGTCTTCTTAAGGAGTTCGGAATCAGTAATAAGGTTAGCAGTTTTGCGGCATTCAAACCTGTGGGAAATTTTGGGTCGTATTAGAGTAGTCTGAGATGATATTGTATAGTCAGCTAAATTAATTGTAAAGCAAAACTGACCAGCCAACAACTGTGATTGTCTGTATATGCATAAATGTCATTATTTGGTAGTTTGGTGAAATGGCTTTAACACTACAACTTGACGTAAGATACCTACTCACTGATATTTAAAAAAAACGTGCTGTATACCTTCAATGTTTGAGAGCATAACCTCGTTTGTAATAAGGGGCACTATGTCTATCTCTCCCGAGACATGTCATCTTTTGTCCACGCTTATCGCGAATCAAACTGCATTGGAGACAGTTTGGTATCACAGAGAACATTAGTAAGGGTCGAATATCTAGAACAATCGGACGATTAATTACAGTTATCGTTACGTAGCTGTAATTACGTAGTAATTTACATAGATAATGTTGTTACTTGACAATATGATTATAGTTTTCATTCCATCTTCTGACGACTACCTTTGCCTGTGATAATAGCTAGTTTGAATAATCATTTAACACGAGATACATAGAAAAAATGTGAATTTGAGGACTCCACTTGTGCTGGCTTTTAATTAAGGAAAAAATCGTGAGGAGTTTTTTTTTTTAAATCGGGAATCTCGTAGTTGACCTTGAGAGGCCGTGACTACTTAACCGAGCTTTCCTGGAGCTGCCATTAAGGCCCATAGTATCCTCATCTCCCGTCTGAATGCTAAAGCACAACTGCCCCCCGCACCCGCGCAGGGCACCTATGAGCCTTTATCTCAAAATGGGGATATTCTTGGCAAATGTTGATTAATTTACAATTGTGCTATAGCGATTCTATGGTACCTCTAACTATCTATTTTTCAGTGTATTTTTTTTCCAAATAACGAAGCCGTTTAGTAGGAGTATGGAATAGAAGCCAAAATATTGCGTGTTAGAAAATATTTTTTTACAGCAAAAGTATTAACCATACAAAAAAAGTACTCTCGGCAAAATGATCTATATGAATCTATTGCAAAACGATATATTTTTCAAATCTTCAAGACAAGCCGTTAATGAGCAGTACGGTTCATAAAGTGACCGTGTTACGCTACCAAACGGGACTTAGGCCCTTAAGAATTAACTTAACGCCTCCAGCCAGGGCTTAAAAAGTAAATTACATACTAGGCGACTGCACGCTGAGGGCACCCCCTGTGGGGTACGGGCCTCGGCTCAGAGCGTCACTGTTAGGGGGACAGCAAGTGGGAACAGGCTAGATCAAAATATTGGCATTATTATTGTTAATAGGGGAATTCAACTCTACTGGCTCAGCTGCGGCGCGGGCTGGCGCTTCAACGAGCAAGGGTCGGTCGGGATTGTGAGGAGCTCCTGATTTTATATAATGTAGTAGTTGAGTAGTAGCGGCCCAGCGGCCGCGACTTGCGAGGTCCTAGATGCGAACCTTTACAGGCGCTTTTCTTTGTGTAAATTATTCCATGACCACTCTCAAAACGGCGAAGAAAAACATCGTGAGGAAACTGGCATGTCTTAGAACCAAAAATTCTTACTCACTTCATAATAACCAGACTTAAATGAAGCAATGTTTACAAGTCAAGTTCATATTGATATTGTTATTACCATTAGATCATAAAAACATCTACAAATGCGTAATCAACCCAATTACACAAGCACAGCTTTATTTATTTCCGCCGAACGTTCTATAATTACATGTCTGTCAAAGGTGAACAAGAATTAGGGTCATAATCCACAATGGTAACGGTGAAGGGCTTATAATAAATAATACAAAGGTACCCGCACTAAATAGATAGGTCCAGAAGTTCCATACTATGAGCGAAAAGCCACACACAAATAGAAACGTTTTAAGTACAGCGAGTGCAATCGCAGACTGCATTCGTTTGAGATCGGCTTGTTGAAAAAATATTGATATAATTTGTTCGATGTATCGATATTTTGTAACTATAGGTTTAAAATGGAATTATCGAAAAAGGTATTAAAACTCTTTTATTTTTTCAAACGGTTCACTTTATTCCTTCCCTATTTTTTAACAAATTACATTTCAGGGTTTGTTAAATTATATGAGGCAAAATTGGTAGGTACACAATTTTTAGAAAACCAATATTCTCTTTAAAATCGTACCGATAGTTATATCGATTTTTTTTAGTAAAAATATCAATTAGTATCTATATTGATTGATAATTCCAAAAAATATCCATACATCGGGTTGTTAGTCACATAGGCATCAGTCGCTTCAAGTTAAATAAATGGTACCCAGCTGCATCCCGTTAGGCTGGAAGCCCCCAACATAGAACTGGGAAATGGCTAGCCAGATAATGATGGCATTTTCGACATCCGTTTTTTGAGATCTCCGTACAGTCAACCGCACGTCGCTGGTTAAGTGTAGTACAGAGTTTTAATGGAATAAGAGGCCAGCTGGTTTTGTTACCACTCGAGTACGGCCTAGCATAGAGCAAGTTCAAGCGCAGATTGGCATTCCTTTGAGACAACAATTTGAGATACGACATAGACTTACCAGTTATTAATCGTAGGTTCGACCCAGATAGGCGTTCTGCTTTGTGTAAATTATTTCATCGCCACTGCTTTCAAAACCGTAAAAGAAAACGTCGTGAGAAAATCATCACGTCCTAGACCAAAAAGTTCAAAGTTATGTGACATCTACCAACCCACACTGGTCCCACGTGGTGGATTACGGCCCACTCCCTCTCACAGACAGGAGGCCTGTGTCCCAACAATGGAAACATTATTAACTGAACCTTCTGTTCCTACTATTATGTGGTACCGGAATCGAAATTATGAACTTTCACCTTAAGGGCTATTAATAGTAATAATTCTTTGTTTGGGTGATTTGTTACGGAATTTACAACAATACATGAATGCGCTAATGATTTTTTGTATTTTGACACGTCATGCTGCGATTAGAGAATGGGAGAAAGATCGTGTTATCTCTATGCGGTTTATTGCAGGCAGTGCCTATAATTTAATGCGCATAGGTGCTGGGTCAAGAACATCATAATTAATGTCTTGTGCCATAATATTTAAAGTTGTATTTTATCTATCTTCAATAGCCGTCAATAAATCAAAAACTTACCTCGTTTGTTTCTGTTTGAATATAAAATTATGTTTGTTGCATACGCTGGTTTCTATCAGTCCTTTTATTGTTGCTGATTTCTAGGGATTTAAAGTAATATTATTATGTTTATTTTTTAAGATTTATGGTTTATTTTATTTGGGAAAACATACAATCGTACAGTGTATATTATATCTAGATACATAGTATGCTATAAGTATGGTTTTATACAAAAAGGTAATTGAACGAAGATATCTAATTTTTAAACTAAAACATATAGACATGTAGATAAATCATAACCCGATTAGGCGTTTCCCAACTATGTCGGGGTTGGTTGGTCATACCAGTATTTTGAGACTAAAGATGCGAACTACCTACCTGACCTCCACAACTCAGTTACTGAGTAATACGATACCTCTTTATTACTATCCTTGAAGGATAACCGGGACCAACGGATTTAAGATATAAATAATATAAAAATAGGAACATAGATGACCATTGTTTTTTTTTTTTCAAAAACAATTGCAATATCTTCCCCTTTTAGTCTTCGGTACCACTTCAAATCGCTCAATAAAGACATATAGAGCAGAACAAAAGACATTATTTTTAATAAGGTGCGCTTGCGCTTGCTTGCGTTTGTTTTTTTTTTAACTTTTTATATTATTTTAAATTGTAATTTTTTGTTAAGCATATTGTGTAGTTAAGTTTGTGATATTCCTGTGCGAGTCTAAAAAATACTTTTTCTTTCTTTCTTTCTTGCAACGACAATTAGAGAGACTATATACAGGAAAAGTTTTAACAAGTGCGCAAACTGTAACCATGAATTCAGCATATCAATCTAGAAACCCCCCCCCCCCCCCCCCCAGTGCAGAAATTTTTCGTCAGTTATACAATAAAAAAACAGCCGTTCCATACATTTTGATCGCGTAGGTATTGCACTTTTCTATGAAACAGCTGATTTTTTTTTATGATACCGACGAAAAATTTCTTCGCTGGGGGTCTAAAATTGTATGCTGAATAAAATTCATGGTTAAAGTTTGCGCACTGAATAAAAACTTTTCCTGCACAGTAGGTTAGTCCCAAATTGTCCTTTGTAGAAATGCAGTGGTATACTTTTTTAGAATGTGGGACCATAAAACCGGACCCCAGGCGTCAATGTATCGATAAATTAATTAAAATACTATTATCTGAAGTGTAGCGACAATGGGACTTAGTGATGAAATATTGACATCGATTTAATTACTTAACATCTACTTTCTTAATGATACGAGCGGGGGGAGCAATGGATTGAATATCTGTTACAGTTAAAGGTCCCTATTGGTTGAACGGATGGCCTAAAATTGCCTCGTATATTCAATATTGAGCTATACTCGCTTCAAAAGCTTGTAATGTTAGTATATGCTATACCTACATAGTAAAAGCATATTCTTAGAGCAGAAATTAAAATGACAGCTACCCACTGTTAAAAAAAATCCATTCTATTTTCGTCGTTTATTATTACCTATCGGCTCATTTTCACGTTGTATAAAAAAAAACAATGAAAATTTTATATACAGGGTCAAATTAGCTGGCAATACTTTAGCCTTAAGGCCTTAATGTTCATGTCGGTGTCATTTTAAATTTTGAACTAATATGGAATTATACTTTTTTGTTTTTCGATATCGATTCCATTGGTATGTATTGCCAGTTGATTTAATTTGACCCTCTATAAGAAAAACAAAGATCGAATTCTCCTAATACCATAACCTTTATTTTGAAATTCATTTGTTTTTGTTTAATTAACTATCCAAAACATTACCTCTCCAGTAAACTTTACGATGTCCATAACGTTTAGTCTCAGACATGATCACAATAAACGCTTTGTCGGCTTATTTGACGCACATCGTTTGAAGAATAGTTCGGCCTACATAAAAGCGTAAATGATAAGTTAATTAATTCTAATCACTGAGTGCTAATAATAGACTTATATATCGAAAATAATACGAAGATATCTCTGTATCTTTTCGCAATGCATTGTTGGGATAATTAACATTTTGCATGAGAATGAAGTCAAGAATTAGCCTTAAAATTCTACCGTCTTTATTAATTTCAAGCCACATATTATGGTTGTAATACTCAAATAAGTAAACTCCCACGTCAACTAAGGGACCAATTTGTAAGCGATTTATATTAAGTATCATCAGAATCAAATCAACGCAGTGGGTGGGTTTAAGTCACCGACCTTTATATACGTTGTCTTTAATTAATAATACATTTACCAGCATGGTGTAATGTTCTCATAATCTACAAGAACTTAATTTTATTTGTCACTTGTAATGATTCTGTTGTGCACAAACTAAACTTAATTTAGGCTATTGCTGTCTTTTTCCTTGTAATTAAACAAGAAAAAGACGGAAGTCATCTCAAATTCAAGGCAATCGAAATGTAATTTAGTTTGACATTTCTAAACCGTTAAGTTTATCTCTTTCGCGGTCTGCCAGTAAGAGACAGCAATACTCTTATTTTAGTTTAAGTGGTGAACAAAAGAATCGGCACCACTATAATACATAGCCCACAACTAGACTAATCTTATCGGGCCTTTCTTCATACGGTTACAAACTACTGCAGGCTTAGCATGATGCTTTCTATTTCTACGAAGAATAGACAGTGCTTTTTCAATACAAAGTGACATTTAGTTTCTCCATTGAGTGATAATGTGTTACACTTCGTTATTAACAATCAACAGTAAACGAAACTGAATCTTGGACAAAAAGCATAAAAAACAACCTCTGCGTTTATGGCAGTTACTTATTTTAAAATAGTTAAAAACAAACAACCAGAAGTTACAGAAAATGAAAACGATTATTTTAAAATAGTAACTCCATAGAAACAACCAATTAGAACGGTGGAACTAGCTTCTGACGTTTCATAAACACCCATGTAGGTTTATGAGTTTTTTTTCCTATATATTTTACATACACTTGATTTTCCGGTCTCCATTTTCCAACAATCTCTAAAAAGTATAACTCTTATACTAATATAACAACCAACAATTAATAAAACAATGTAATAAGACCACAAACCCAACAAATAAACCGTCCAATTCTGATCTCAACTAGAAAATTCCACACACGCCATTCCATCATTGTGAATAGTGCACAAATTGGACCGTTGTCCGTCCTCCTTCAAGCGTTGATGGATTGGTCCTAGAGACTTTTGTTCCCCTTGTGATAATTAATTTCGACGGTTTCCGTAATTCAAGGTCCATTCATGACAGAATAGTCCCGTATCTCAGATGTTAGGGTTGAACAATGCTATGATAACGAGATTATTCTGAATTGTATTATAAGCGTCTCGTCATTGTTTCCCTAAAAGGGTTGTTTTGGGTATTCGTGACAACCAATGGGCTGTTTTGGAAGAGGTATTTATTATTGTGTTATATGGGTGTGGACTGTATGTGTACTAACAATAGATCGTCTTTTTCTGTGAAGTCATTTATTGGATATTCAAGACTTGGTGTCCCTTCCTTGAATCAAGGGATATGAGTCTTGAGTTCATACAAAAATCCCAGTGAAAAAAAGATTGTCAGTATTTCTCAAATTTTAAAAGAATCTGGGAAACTTTTCTGATGTTTCTTTCCACTTAAACCTAATTCGGACTATTACGGATATTTTAAATAAAAAAAAATAACCAAATCCTTCCAGCCGTTTTGAAGTGATGCATTTAGCAACGAACAGCATTTAATTTTATTAAATACAGTTTCCTTTTACTTTTGAGGAAAACACCTTTTTACCTCTTACCTTTGAAAAATTTCATTCTTTCTTAAAACTCTGCTCATCTCGTATCATCCGAGAAATACATAAACGTGAGAATTCAATAAATTATAGTGTTCTAAGATTTCAAACAAACCAGTTCTAAATTCCTAACAAATTAAACTTAATCAACATCAATTAAAAACTGTGTTAAATGCATTTAAGTGCAGGCATTAATACGGAACTTTACGGAAATCCAGATGTTTGAATTGATTTCCATATTCCACGTGATAATTTAACATAGTAAGCTCAAACTTATAATTATCCCGTCGATACCGAATTATCAATTTCTATTAATAATTTGGAGATCAATAAGCATATAGAATTATGATTAATAATGTACAAGATTCCTAAATTGATGTCATAAATGGATTTGTAATTAAATTACAGTAATTTACGAGTCTTTCACCTCTAAGTTTATGATGTCTATTATAATTATAAGTTATTACCTTTAGTATTACGAAAGTGTCCAGTTAAAGGTTGCATTAGAGCAGGCGCACATTAGATGATGATAATTTAGGAAAATTGCACGTTATTCATTCTGTCGCCTCAGATGATAAATAGGTCCGCATTTCCATTCATTCAAGTAGTATGCATATTCATTCAATTAGTGAATGCAGAGGACCTTCTCTCACGTACTTTGTAGGTAAATATTCACTGCCATTGTACGTGTGGCATATAAAGTGTACCTCCATTCACATACGTTAATGTTCACCGCAGGACACTGGCCAACTTTGGTACTCAGTTTTGTCTTAATTACGTACATACCCAAGATTCCCGGACTTTAATACACAAAACACGTACATTCGGCACACCGTTATCATATTCGCTGCTCTATTTACCCCGACTTAATTGTGTACGATGAAATTGTCTGAGGGCAAAAGTCGGTAAGTATTTACCTACTCTTACTAGTTGTGTAATAACCTCAGATGTGATCGCCTACGTACATTACAAATGACTTGTGAGTAATTACTTCGAGTGAGATTCACACGTCCCCTATAATAATACACACTTTAATAATGAATCAACGCTTCCCACGCCTTCGTATATTAATAGAACTACTTAATATAAACACCTATTATATGATAGTGAAAGCAGAAGTTTATCTATTAAAGATGTTTCCTTTGAACTTCGGCTATAAAGGTAGCTACAAAACAGCTACTTCAGATGTTTTCGAATAGAGGCGTAATTAAACATTCTTTGATAGAAAAACAATTGTTTTACGTCGTCAAACGATGTTAGCTACAAAGAATTTATTGGGGATATTATTCTCAGAAATACCTTTTAAGTGTCTTTAAAGGTAAATAATAATATGGCAGGAGGGTACCCTCAGCTTTTTCGGACATATTATTCGTTCACCTAAGCATGGTCTGCGTTTTAACGTTGCCCCACACTAGGCATTTCTCCTGTATTGTGGGTGCGCTTACAAATATTTAAACTCACATACACAAACAGCTAGACCCGGAACAACTACTCGTAGGTAATTGCGTAATACTTACAATAACAGTAGAAATGGGTTTCCTTTTGACATCATCATCATCATCATCATTTCAGACGAAAGACGTCCACTGCTGGACATAAGCCTCCCCCAATTTGGGGGGGTTTGCCATAATCGCCACGCTTGGCAGGCGGGTTTGCGATCGCAGTGTGGTGATTAAATGTATAGAGAACGCTGCTGCTCATTCTCTAGTTCCTTTTGACAGTTCAACAAAATTCAATGCGTTATTTACGTTGTTGACCAGACCAGTTATTGTAACATACGAAGCTAGATTACCTTCAAAATGATTCAGATCCTTAAATGTATAACGCAATTAAGATGTTGGTAAGGCTTATGATACTGGGTCGGGTGGGGTAGGGAAGCGCGCTAAAGGCAGAGCATTGGCAAGATGGTCAGACGTGATCAAGAAAGCTGTTGGAGGCAGCATCTACCGAGCGGTCCACACTGCAGTAGATCACATAACTTGGAGACGCGTCGTATGTGGTCGCGATCCTCAGCATTGAAGGAACGACACAGAAGCTTTACCTATTGTGGTATGGTAATTTTATTCTATACTCCATTTAAAATAAGATTAAACATTTAAACAACCCTTTTTACACGCTTTATTAGCTTTATATTAGCTCGGGTTGTATGTAACGGAATCTTTGAGCGCGATTTTGACCCACTTTAAACGGTCAGATTTCATTGCAACTTTGTAAACTTGTCGAAGACCGATGACAATTTAATAATTTAAAAAAAAATTGAGAAAAAAAAACACGTTTTGTAGTTACCAGAACTAAAAAATAGAAAATAAATAATAGTTTAAAAAACTAAAAAACACGCTTTAAAAACCAAACTAAAAAAGGAGAAAATAATTTAATTCAATTAAAAAGCGTGGGGTGCTTTTTGAGGTATTTTTATAATCAATTAATGTCAAGCACCCCACGCTTTTTAATTGAATTAAATTATTTTCTCCTTTTTTAGTTTGGTTTTTAAAGCGTGTTTTTTAGTTTTTTAAACTATTATTTTTTACAGTCAGTTCAACCGATTCCGACTTCTTTACCGTAGGCATAAGGATGGCATTAAAAGCAAAAAAGTAGTTACAATACCAACTGTTTACTGCAGCTGCCGTTTGTTATGCCACTAACGCAATAGAAGTCAAAATCGGTTGATCCGCCTGTAAAGAAGGGTTAGTTAAATGTCTGATCTTATTTCAAATGGAGTATAGGTGCATCGTTTACAATAATAATATTATTAACTAACTTTTGTCAGCGGCTTCGCCCGCGTGTAGGTCTAAAATTATCCCACGGGAACGTACTATCGGGATGAAAAGTATCTTATGTGTTAATCCAGGTTATAAACTATCTGTGTACCAAATTTCATCCAAATCCGTTCAGCCGTTTTTGCGTGATTGAGTAACAAACATCTGAATATCCAATTCAAACATCAAAAACAATACAACATCATTCAATTTCAAACATCGAAACATAAAAACTTTCACATTTATATTATTATTAGTAGGATGTTTGCAAATATTGTAAAACATTTAAAAAAAATAACGGTGAAGTTTCTTTTTTCTCCATACGAAGCTACCTTTTGGAAGGGACGACTAGAATAAGCTCCATTGTAATGTACATTTTGACATTCAAAACTGCCTTTTTTGCCTATTTGAAATGAATGGTTTGACTTTGAAGAGCGGAAAGGAAACGGATACTTTCCTATGAATGAATGAATGCATGAATGAATGAATGAATGCTTTATTTGTAAACATAGGTCAAATTACAATAGTTTGCGTGATGTTACAGATAGGTAGATACTCCATGTTTTGAAAAAAAAACAAGAAAAAACGTGAAATCATAATAACAAGCGTACATCGCCAAGCGGTTGGTAGACTCTTCACGTGACCAAAGGGCTGGCCTATTCTTAGGTCAAAGAATCAGCATTGCCATCCAACGTGGCAACGCTGCCAGCCTTTTGGGCACTTTTCCCGCTGACAGCGATGCGGACGAATTCTTTGATGCCCAGTGAGCTTTACTTTATATACTTGTACATACTGTCTAATTATTTATTTTTAGACTGTAATAACTTGGATATTTATAAAATAAGTTCTAGAAACGTTTAGGTAAATAAGCGTACATTTAAAGTACAATTTCAAAAACAAAACTTTTTGAATTAAATTTCTAGAGAACGATGCAGCTTGCACGGCGAATAAAATTTTTAGTTTATGAGAGTAGCGAACTGCGAATCAGGGGGGACCAACTCTCGTTTATGAGAATAAACGCATAGTGAGTATCAATGCAAACAGTTCTCAGTGTTTAAAACTTTAGACTAAGTCGCCTTTCCTTTTGTTTGTGCTTCTAATATGAGCATTGAAAATGCTTTGTCCGTTGAAAACAAAACAGGTTGAGCTGAAACTGAATTTTGTTTGTTAACAAATTTTCAGAGACGAGAAGTTTCAACGAGGAATTTTTATTGTTGAGGAAAATATTTGTCTGATTTATTTGAAGAAGACTAGCTGTGCGCGGTTTTGTCCACGTGGATATTAGAAAATCATCCCTTAGGAACATACTACCGGGACAAAACACCTAATGCCCTTCTTATAAAATCTTTACCAGTAAAAGTCCCGCCAAAATCGGTCCAGCCATTTCAGAGATAAGCTAAAACAAACAGACACACAAAAAATTTAAAAATAAAATTTTGGGTTTATGTGAGTGCCGTATTTCGTACTTTCATAAGCACTAAGTAAAAAGCTGTTATTGTGACATTACAAACTGGCACTTTTATTTCATCTATTTGAATATGCCAGGGTTAAGCTGACAAATTAGTTTCTTGTTTCCCTTTTGCTAAAGGGTTTATTGAAGGCAAAATTGATATTGAACATTCTTCGTAGGTAAAGGCTTGATATATTATATAAACAACGGCTTAGATGATGAAACATGTGATGTAAGGATACCCTTTGACTCCTATAAAGTCTTGTGTTCTTTATAACGACTACACACAATTAAAATGATTTATGCCAATAGGCGGCAGTTGACATTCATTTACAACATTGCATTGACAAAAGCTATAATTTATGTTAACGCATAGATTAAAGTAGGATCTTATATTATTTATGCTATACTAGCTTTTGCTGACGGCTCCACTCGCGTAGCTTATGTCATTCTCCATATCCCAGGCTATATGTCTGCCAAATTTCATGACGATCGATTCAGCGGTTTAGGCGTGAAAGCGTAACATATAAACAGATAGAGTTACTTTCGCATTTTTTTTAAATGGGCATGCCCTTAACCTCGATCACGCCTGAGGGAAAAGGATATAGTAGGGATTACTTTTAATCGTTTTGTGGTGATTTAGATTCATTTTAATATTGTCAAAATTGGCAAAATGTATCTACTAATACCTACCTAAAATACCTACTTAATATAACTTAGTAATAACCATGTAATAACAATATATCTGCTTATTTATGACATGTAGTCACTATGGGTCAAATTTATTTGTGTGTACGTACTTATGCAGTGCCTGAAATAAAAATGATTTGATTTTTTTTTTTTTAAACACTAACGATGGGTTAAAAGTCAAATCAATCTGCCTAGCCTTCTGCCTACTAGTTTGGAGTCGGTTTCCAGTCCAACTGAATGTAGCTGAATACCAGTATATTACATGGAGCGACTGCCCATCTGACCTCCACACCTCAGTTACTGGGTAAAACGATAGCCCTTGGTAAGTCTGGGTGCCAGGCTTTTGGGGTTCTTCTGGGGTTAGACTGTGAAAGATCCAGCCGAACGGCTTAACGTGCTTTGCAAGGCACGAAGGCAAGGGGCACGCGGGTATGTAATGATATGATAAGATCACCTATCCAAGGGCCAACGCCGGCAAGTGTAGTTAATCGATCGATTGGTGTGGCTTTTATGGCCCCTCAAAATAAAAAAATTGAATTATTCGTGAAAAGTGGGTCTCAATCATTCCGTAGGTAAAATTAAAGATCTTTGTTTCCTAATAGTCTTGCGAAACAAATAGGTAGGTACTGACATCATTATTTTTTGTTTTCTTTGGAGGATGCGCTGAGGTACCACGCATCCTTCGTCATCAAAATAATCTCATAAAATTACATTTTAATTAAATAGTCATTCTATGAAAGAAAGAAAGAAAAGGTATTTATTTTGACTCGCACAGAAAGATCACATACTAAAATAAACACACAATGGTACAAAAATTATAAATAATTTAATTCAATTAAAAAGCGTGGGGTCCTTTTTGAGGTATTTTTATAATCAATTAATGTCAAGCACCCCACGCTTTTTAATTGAATTAAATTATTTTTTCCTTTTTTAGTTTGGTTTTTAAAGCGTGTTTTTAGTTTTTTAAACTATTATTTATTTTCTATTTTTTAGTTCTGCTAACTACAAAAACGTGTTTTTTTCTCAATTTTTTTTTTTTAATTATTGTAATGTCATCGGTCTTCGACAAGTTTACAAAGTTTCAATGAAATCTGACCGTTTAAAGTGGGTCAAAATCGCGCTCAAAGGAGTCGGTTACATACAAACATACAAACAAACCAACAAACAAATAAACATACAAGTGAAGCTAATATAAAGCGTGTAAAAACAAATTTCTCGGAAGAAAAAAAAAAAAAAAAAAAAAAAAAAACAGAAAGTCCTGCACGAGGCCAAAAGGCCCCTACCTCAGCATGAGTTTATGCACGAATCATATTTTGTTCAACATACAGCGACAGGCAGACAACCCCGGTAACTAGATGCCATCAAATAGCCCCAGACAGAAGAATTACCATTATCTTGCTCCCATACTAATTCGTCTAGTTCCAATCAATTGTGGAATTCCGTTTACCGTATAAAGGCAGGACATAAATGAGAACGTCTTGTAAACTAACTGACCGTTGAATCGAAGGTAGATAGGTCGTTGTAAAACTTACCATTGGTAATTGGCATACGACTCGACGCTAACTGTTCATCGCACGCATAATCAAGTAATAGGGTATTCTAAACGTGTCGTGTGATCGTGTATTCACGAGTATTTCATAGCATTTTGTGTAACATTGGTCGTGTTTTCCTAGTGACGGCAAAATAATATACAGGAAAAGTTTTTATTCAGTGGGCAAACTTTAACCATGAATTCAGCATACCATTCTAGACCCCAAGCGAAGAAATTTTTAGTCGATTTTACAAAAAAATAAAAATCAGCTGTATCATAGAAAAGTGCAATACCTACGCGGTTAAAATGTATGAAACAGCTGTTTTTTTGTATAACCGACGAAAAATTTCTGCCCTGGGGGGTTTAGAATGATATGCTGAATTCATGGTTACAGTTTGCGCACTGGATAAAAACTTTTCCTGTATAGTGTGGCATCGACACCGACGCGGAACGTTTAGTACCAGTACATAAATGTGCACCTGAATTTTTCGTCAGTTATTTTAAATAAGAATCAGCTGTTCCATACATTTTAACCGCGTAGGCTTTACACTTTTGTATGAAACACAAGATTTTTTTTAAATAACAGACGTAAAATTTCTACGAGCCTAAATTCTTACGAGTTTGCGCATCGATGTCACTGCGATTGCCTAGATAGGGGTCTAGGCAATCGCATTTAGGATCGTAGCGAATGGCGTTCTTTAGTTTATGCCTATGTCAAAATAAGACGTGAGTATGTAGAACAATAAAAGTAGATACATAATTTACGTTTTATACGATCCTTTCTGAACATAAACACATCTTTATCTTTGCCTAACAGTAAAAAAAATAACTTTAAAATCCCCAATCAGTGGCCAAATATGGCAAAAATAGTAATTTTCCTTTTGACCGGTCTTTGAGATGATAAGCACTACTGCTTATGAGATCTTTGACAGTCGTTACGGATAACCATATGCCTAAAGTCTGACAACCAGTCTTACCAAAGGATATCACGTTACCCTGTAACAAGGTTGGAGAGGTTTCTTTTTTGAGGATGGGAAATCATCAAATAACTTCTCCCGTTCTGGGTGGAACAGACTTTTACTGACTATAACCCATCCGTGTTCCCTCAGTTGCCTGTGTGCCAGGGGCAACGGTATCTCTTTCGAACAACCCGCACCCCTGGCAGGCATCGACCCTTGCGGACCCCACCAGTTGGTGCTGACATCTCTTTAAGGTGCGCGTGGAACACAACGCGCTGTCGACCCGGGCTTGGTCCTTACCAGACAGCGAGCTACCCATTCCTCGCCGTCCGCAAGCCCGCGCCTACGGTGGCCGGGAATCAGCCTGGGATTCCCGAGGCCCAAGGCATCTCCTGCGGCGACTAAGGCCGTGAAGGTGCATATAATGGCTCTCCCTCACGTGCGCCACCTCCCTCTTCGCGAGCATTACTGCTTCGCAGAAGGAGCTGACGGCTACCCATGTACTCTCGCTCCATACCATGGCCTGGACCAGGGCCGGACGCGAGAGATCGCCGCCACCAGTCGCCTCCACGAGGACACGGCGGTGCTCCGCCCAAGCCGGGCAGACCTCTACCGTATGCTCCACCGTGTCCTTAGGGAGGTTAGAGAGGTCAGGTAGACAGTTTCTCCATGTACCAGTAGGTATTCAGCTGCATCCGTTATACTGGAAGTCGACCTCAACATAGTTGGCAAAAGGCTAAACAGAATGATTAAGTGCTTATAGATTGATCTCAGGATATCTTTGGTATTATGACTCCGGTGGCTATAGTAGATTCTTAATCTTGTCACAAAACTGTATGGTTTGACTGTGGGAATTGTACCGAGGACTTAAAGGGAATCTAGTCGCGGCCTCAAACTCACTGATGGGTCTGGTTAAAAAGCACGCTGTCTCACCAGCAGGCTTAGCATTAAGTTTTCTATTTTTACAAATAATAGCCCGTGCTTTTTCAATACAAAGTGACATTTCGTTTCTCCAATTTTGACATCGCACCGTAGATATCCTTCTCCAATCTTTCATTTTGTCTTTCGTTTTTAACGATCTTTGTCTAGGTCCTTATAAATGTAGAATATTTAAGAAGAATATTTCTTCCCAAACGGTCAAAATCACACTGACAACAAACTTTCTACTCGACGGCCACAAAGTATATACGATTATCTACAAAATCATGATTCGTTTAGAACGCATAATTGTGATAGTTAATAGAAAAGCATAGCTATCTTCTCCTATTGTACATCATTTAGTTAATAGTCATGTCTATTCTTCCGTCGACAAATCGATGCTCGTGCTAAGCCTGCTGGCATCGCGTCCGACAGAGGTATTATCAGTGATGAGCAGTTAGACGCTAGTCTACGCGCAAAACATTATTGAGTGAGATGCAGGATCAGTTATGGTAAAACAGGCTCGTAAAAAATTAAGAAGGGTCCTTCGGAAGATCGGGTTTTATGATAAAACCTCCACATAAATCAATAACCAATGAAGTTGATTGAGGTTTTCGATATTTGAGCTTTGTTGGTACTGGCTTGGTTTTAGAGATTTTACACTTTATTTATTACTTAATCACGCCCAAAGTTAGGTTAAATTAGCAAGAAAAACGAATCTTTAATGGCTCATAACTTTTTAATGGCTTTTATTTTAGTATTCTGTTTCCGTACAGACACTATTCATAATGAGACAAAACTATACCATGTTTAATTTTTGATGTACATTGTTGAACAGTGGAGTAATACACTCCCGAAGTTTGTATGGAAAAAAGGTCGCCTAGAATCACCTTAAAACTTATTATTCGAACTTGGCCAATTATACGCTGGGCCACGTATTTCAAGTAATTGAGTATTCTTAATGTCTTACGTTCACGACTTGATAAGCAATGATTATAAAATTAAATGATAGGTTAAAGTTTACAATCGTGTAATTGAATTGCAAATTAACATCTTAAAGATTATTGTTCGTTGCAATGCCTTGAAGTATTGAGTTACGATGATTGTGGTGTGGATCAAAAGACTCCTACGCAACTTATAAGAACGGGCTTAGAAAATAGGTTAGGATTATTAGGCAATAAGTTGTTCAGTAAATCACTATTTATTAATATTATTATAGTGATCATTAAATCCTCTAGGGTTAACTGTCATAGAAATTATATTAGAGCTAAACGATGCATATTGATTCACCGTTTTGAACTGTTTCATTCAATTATTCGCTGCACTAATGCGTTGTATGATTTGAATATATTACAAGAATTGAATATATTTTATTGAATTAACGCCTCCGTGCCTCGGAAAGCACAAGAAGCTGTTGGTCCCGACTGTCATTCAAGGATCTTTGACAATGAAAAGTCTAATCATATCTTATTACCCAGTAACTGGAATATGAAGATCAGAGGGGCAATAATCGTAATTTTAAGCACGTTCACAGTCTGATCTCAGTCTCAATCTGTCAAAAATACCTCGAGTTTCCATAAATTTTTGACATGTTTTTGACATTTGATTGTCGTCGAGATGACACTGCGACTAGATTTTGAACCGTTTTAATTACGAGAATTGGCCTTCAGAAAAGCAACCGGTCTTTGTAATATACTGGTATGCAGCTGCACCCAGTTAGACTGAAAACCAACCCCAACATAGTTGGGAAAAGGCAAAGTAGATGATGACTTTGTGCAGTTCAAAAGTATTTCTGAAGGTCCACCAACAATATATCGTATCCAGCGTATCCCGTTGCTTGCACGTTGCAGGAATTGTTGGACGCTACTGAAGGTTCAAAACTCGTAGCCAAATTTTGGGCTGATGCTATATATATTGCCATCGACACGCTAAAGATAAGGTCAGAAGCGCAAAAATAATATCCAATACTCCGGAATTGGATATTATTTTTTTAACGGATGTAATCAACATAATTACATCCGTGTAATTATGTTGATTAATCGTTGCGTTCTACGCGCCTCAAAGAGATGTCAGCATCAACTGGTGGGGTCCACAAGGGCCGATGCCTGCCAGGGGTGCGGGTTGTTCGAAAGAGATACCGTGGCCCCTGGCACACAGCTAACTGAGGGGACACGGGTGGGTTTTAGTCAGTAAAAGTCTGACACGCCCTCCTGCTCCACCCAGAGCGAGAGAAGTTATTTGATGATTTCCTACCCAAAAAAAAAACATTGCAGTATTGACTGTTAAATGCGTTTTGACATAAGCTTAACTTCGTTAATTCTGTTACTTTTTAAACTCGTATTTTGCTTTCATTAGTGCTGCTACAAATGTCGTCAATTTATTTGCCCAAAATAACGACAGCAATAAATTTCGAAAACGTAAGCTACATTCGGCAGTGACGCCAATATTCGTATCAATTAAGCTCTCTTCAGCCGAACGGTTTCAAACACGATCTGAATTGCAAATACACACTTTTTCTTCCCATCCCCACTGTACGTCTAAATGGATTTAATTGGAAATTCAATGCCTCTTAAATCGTCCGAGTTTGTTTCCAGAAGCGAATTCGCCTCTAAAGACCAATTGGTCCTTTTGACGAACTGCGTAGTGATCGAATGCCTTGGACAAATCAAAGTGTACACAGATACCTCAATTCGGGATTCAGTGATTCATGTGAGCTAATGATCGGTTTGTGTTGAAAACGATCACAAAAACAAATGATAAATATTGACAGTTTTATTTTGTGAACCGGATGCTGGTTGCATAGAAAATTCGGCACGTATTGAAATGAATGGTGACCATTTAAAATAACTAGCTTTGTGAAAAGTAAAATATGACTTCCCGTGGAAATTTGAGCGTTTTTGTAACATTGAATATTAAAATAGTAGACGTTTCTATTACTATGAATGGATAATTTTTCATACCAGCCAGAGATTTGATCATTTACCTCATCATCATCATCATCATATCAGCCGAAAGACGTCCACTGCTGGCCATAAGCCTCCCCAAAAGGGGGGGATTTGCTATAATCGCCATGCTTGGCAAGCGGGGTGGCGGTAATTTATCTGGTTAAATATTTTGAAAACAATCTTTCAATTTCAATGAAATAACGTCCGAATGAATACTTTTTCAATTTACCAAAGTAATGAGGATATTAGTTCAAGTCATTAACGGCTAATTTATGAATTGTTTTTCACAATATAATTTATTTTATTTCCAGGTATCAATGGTTCCTGATCTTGCTGCTATCATCACTGTGCTCCGGTAACGATGGACTGTTCTCCAAATTTCAGACCGGTAAACCTTTTCTTTTTGGTAATTATTTTATGTTTTTTTATTTATTATTTTGGTTAAGACTACAGTTTCTTTATCCTTTTGTGCCTTTCTTTTGTAGAATTTGACTAAATCTTGTAAAAACTAATGACTATAATGGTTTAAAATGAGAAATGTCGAACTACGTTCATACCTACTATCTTATTTCTAACCGACATCAAAAAAGGATGAGGCATTAATTAATGGATTTGCATAAAAACCTTTTGTTTGAAAGGGCCCAAATTACCACCACAAACCAAAATTATATAGTTCTTATCTAGTTCTGATTAGGGGTTTTTGAGTAAGCTTCAATAATATGCAGGTATGTGTGTAAAATAAAAAGTTAAGTGCTTAAAAATACAACCGACTTCCAAAACAGAAAAAATACTATAATTTCGGAAGTTGGTGCATAAATCTGACGCAAAACCAAAGATCCTGACTTCCGAATTTAAAATTATTTTTCACTCCGTAGTGTTTTTTTTTTGGTTCTTATCACCGACCTTTAAAACTGATCCGACTCAAAACTACCTACCTACTTTTATAGAAGCCCTAGTTTGAGTAGTAGTTGTTATGAAGCCTCTTTTTAATGCTCACTAAGCAATAAGTAGACTGTAAGGCTTCCCGCAAACAGGCGCGACTCGACAGCGTAACTCGACTGTCGTTTTAAAATTTCTATGAAAACTTTATGGAAATGGTTCTACAAAAGTCGCGTCTCGCCTGTCTTGGAAATCTTTGTTTTAAGGATCTGGTAACTTTATATTATTATCGTAATGAGCGATAATAGTTCTTATTGCCATCCGATATGGGTTAAAATCTGTTGTAATAAACTATTTAATAATAAATAATCCATCACTGGATGCAGTTTGGAATTTGGAATTTTATGGTATATTTTTAATTATAATCATAATTGTTATTGAAGGAAAAACTGGTTTTAAAGAAACTCAAGATGAGACTTTGATGATTTTTTTGATGCATTAGTTGTTTTTTTTTTTTTTTTGCGTGGGAAATCATCAAATAACTTCTCCCGCTCTGGGTGGAGCGGGAGGGCGTGTCAGACTTTTACTGACTAAAACCCACCCGTGTTCCCTCGGTTGCCTGTGTGCCAGGGGCCGCGGTATCTCTTTCGAACAACCCGCACCCCTAGCAGGCATCGGTCCTTGCGAACCCCGCCTATTGGTGCTGACATCTCTTTGAGGCGCGCGTGGAACACAACGCGCCGTCGACCCGGGCTTGGTCCTTACCGGACAGCGAGCTACCCATTACTCGCCGTCCGCAAGCCCGCGCCTACGGTGGCCGGGAATCAGCCTGGGATTCCCGACGCCCAGGGCTTCTCCCGCGGCGACTACGGCCGTGAGGGCGCATATACTGCCTCTCCCTCACGTGCGCCGCCTCCCTCTTTGCGAGCATTACTGCTTCGCAGAAGGAGGTGACGGCTAACCATTCACTCTCGCTCCGTACCATGGCCTGCACCAGGGCCGGACGCGAGAGATCGCCGCCGCCGATCGCCTCCACGAGGACACGGCGGTGCTCCGCCCAAGCCGGGCAGACCGCCACCGTATGCTCCACCGTGTCCTCAGGGCAATCTTCGCAATGGAAGCACCCGGGCGTTTCCTCCCGCCTTATACGAAACAGGAACCTCCCGAAACAACCGTGTCCGGTGAGGACCTGCGTCAGGCGGAAGGTGAGGACGCCATGCCGCCTCTCAAGCCACTCCTCAAAGAGGGGACTTACCGCCGCTATCGTGGCGTGCCCAGCATTAAAGTATGTTTAATTATGTTTTGAGTTCCATCACTCTACGAAAAAAAGACTTGAAAACATCGTTTATTTTTTTGCTTTCAAAATTATTTACGGTTAAAGAGATACACTGGTTTAAAAAACCAACTTTTTGAGCGTTTTCAAGAAATTACCACCTTAAAGCAGGTTTATCAGAACATGCCCCTGCTCCCCCTCACTATCGCGTATCACTTACGAGAAAAAAAAACGAATAATTCAGCCAATACCTATCATCTCTTAAAAAACTCGTAAATACCTAATAGTCGTTTCGTTCAAACGGCTAATTCGTCTATAAATCATAAAAGGCGATAACGCGCCTACAGTAAATACGTCGTAACACGAATTAACAACTTTATTAGATCGTTTATTATTCATTAGGATTGTAAATGTCGTTACTGAATCAAAACTTAAAGATAAAGCTGACTTAAACTAATATTGGACATAATTCTTACTTTGATTGCGACATTCATAGATTTGAAGCTGACTTAAAATTCTTTAGGTGATTTGAAATAAACTAATCGTCTTAAACGTTTTTGTAATTTGAGTAATACGAGGCTGTTAATACCCCATTGTAGGTATCTAATTCATCTTCTCTCTAGTTCAGAGAAAGCTTAAGTTTTGATCACTATGCTTAGTTACCGTGTGATAGAATTGAATAGAATAAGAATAGACTTGTTCTTTATTTGCACAGAAAGTAGGTACCTACATGTTACAGTATTCAGTTTAAAATGATCCTTATACTAACTACCTTAACTAGGGAATGCAAACATGATGGCGACTTCTTTTTCTTCTTTCGAAAGTATACAGGGAGGCAGGGAAATCGACGCACAAATTGTAACCATGAATTCATCAGCAATTTTTTTTTAATTAGCTCTGCCGACTGCCATGCATTTTGACCACGTAGGTAGGTATTGTACTTTTTTTCGATAAACGACGAAAAATGTCTACGCTGCGGGGTCTAGAATCATGAGCTACATGGTTTTAGTTTGCGCATCGATGTCGTTCCTCCCTGTATTTACGAAAATGAAGTAGATTGAAGAACCAGCGGAGTATTTCGTTGCTTAACACACTTTAAATGTTTATGCTATTCATTTAGACAATTCAACAACATTCGTGTCGTTATTGACGTTGTCGAGTAGACTAATTTTTCAAACATACCTACTCATGTAGCAATGAATTAAGAATTTCCATCTAAATCTTTAAGGTTGTGATTGAAAGCGTGTACCGCAATTGGAGTGCGCACTAGACTTTGATAAAAAAATCAAATCTATTTAATTTAATCAGGTTCAAGTTCAAAGCTATCTATAATCTTTATCTAGACGCTATCTTTTGAGCAGTTTATACCCAATATTACTATCACAGAATTTCTATGGATCTATTCAAATATAATGAAACCCGCCTATTTTACATCCGAACCCACGTAGAGACTTTATAGCAACACGATGGTACAAACTTAATTTGCGTCTTCATCGTTTGAAAATTTCAGAGCTTTCTAAAATTAGAACCTATTTAATGTTAATAGCTAAGATCTTAACGTTACCCAATTCTAGATACAAAACATTCCACCCAAAATCAGTTCAGCCTCCAATCAGAAACTATAACCGAATTCTGTGACACGTAGATACTAAATTATTAACATAACTCACTCAAAACCCGTACACAGACGTACAAAATATAGAGACGCGTTCCACAATTACACGGAGATGATAAACCTATATTGCGTCGTTTGAAATGCTCATCCCTATTCCGAGAACCGCAATCGTTTTAACTACACCATTTACTGTACAAAGCGGAGAAAACCGTGGGGCGTTAATTGTCTCAGCGCTGCAAACAATCCGTATGAAAAGTGCCCATTTTCGCAAAATACTGTAGAGTATTTAATTTTATGTTTTAGTGTACACTATACGGTTGTTAAGGGACTGCCCGTGTGAGTAGGTACGCCCGCAGGATTGCCTCGTGTTATGTTGACGGTTTTATTTCTTTAGAGGTTTCTGTTAATTGTATACGAAAAGCCGGTAGTTATTTGAAAATCGTTCTGATTTTATATTTGTAGGCACGGCGCCAATTGTTGTAATTAGGTACGATCATGCGTAATCGATACCAACTGCTGCAATATGGCCGGCGTTATTGAAATTAGTTCTGAAAGTCGGAGGATTGGCTTAAATAAATATGAGTTAGCCATATTGGTACTAAAAGACCGACTGGCGTTCCTAGAACTAACAACGACCAATGACCGCAATCGCGACGTCTTATCATCAAAGTATAAACATGGTAAATATTTCGACACCTAGATTTAGAAAGTGAAGTGAGTAATTAGCACTTGCTAGTATAATCAGCCTTTAACATTCTCACTGCTGGAACAAAGGCCTCCTCTCAGTGAGGAGTTGGCCTTAATCGTCCTCGTGGGTCCAATGTGGGTTGGTGGATGTCACATGTCTTCCATTTTTGGTTTTAGTAGATCATGCCAGAAACTGGCATCATCACATCAAAATCCATAGCTTTCACTTTAAGTATACCTAATTAAAACTTTTGTCTACGCAGCGAACACCAAACACTGATACATGGACTCAAATGAATGATCAAGTTTGGACTGAACGTTGCTCACGGTAATTCCGAAAAAAGAACAATGAAGTATTGTTAAAGTTTCATAGAACTATTAGCTACCCGAGTACCCTTTTTTTTCTACCTGCTTTGAATTTTAGAAAATTGTTTTTTCGCCAGCCAAATCACACAAAACCCCGTATGTGAGATGTTTCTGCATTTGTTAATTGACTGCACTGTATCAAAATTAAGTTTTCTTCATAAACCCATACAGCTTTCATTTATCATAATTGCTGTCTACCTTTTGGTGATCTCAGACCTTAAGATCTAGCGTTCTTAACTATGTTTTCCTTCACTGCAAAAGTCTAGTCCTAACGTGTCTGTATTCAACTGAAATAGAAAATACTTACGTTATTTTCATCAAGTAATGCTATCTCTAATAGAAATCGAAAGCATTTTACAAAGAAGCTTCAACGCTAACAGAACATTACCTCGAAGTTGTTCAGGAAATGAAGTGAAAAACTGTATTGGAAGCGTACTTTCTAGCACACGAGAAAATGGAGGCAAGCATTTTATAAACACGATACGACTAAGTATATAAGCTTCTCACGTTTGACCTTGAGTGGGAAAGTCTCGTTTCACGACTGGAGTCTCTTTTTTCAAAGCGAATAAACTGAAGTAATATTAAATTCGAAAAATTGGTCCATGGTTAACAGAATTAGAGCTAATAAGAGTAGTTCCGAAAGTCTGACAATCAGTCTTACCAAGAGTTATCGTATAACCCAGTAACTGGGTTGTGGAAATCAGATAAGCAGTAATTCTATGTAAAATACTGGTATTTAGCTGCATCTGGTTAAAACTTACGATATGTACACACGGTTACATATCAAGCTATACATTTCCAGTATAAGCTGATCTCGCATTGGATAGGATTTCCGTACAGTGCGAGATCAGCTTAATCTGGAAATGTATAGCTTGATGTGTAGCCGTGTGTACCTACAAATCGTAAGTTTTAACATGATGCAACTGAATATGACCTACAACTTCATAGGTCACCCAGACAGGCCCTTTAGTTTGTTTAATTTATTTAATCACCACTGATCTCAAAGCAGTGAAGGAAAAAATCGTGAGGAAACCGGCATGTCTTAGAACCAAAAATTCGAAGACATGTGACTCTCACAAAGAGTAGACTTGTATCCCAGCAGTGGGAACATTATTGGCTGATTATGGTAAAACTCCCATATAGTTGGGAAAAAGGTAGGCTGGTGATCATGAACTTCTTGTAATAGGGAAGGATTTCGTTTAAATGACAGCATGTTTTCACTTAAACGCTCTTGAAAATTCAGTAAAAAAAAAAACATTTTTTTTGTGCTCACAGTCGTCTTGAGACTTTTTCTCGGATCCCCACTCCCGTGCCAATCCAAAAGACTGTAATTCAACTTTTATTGTTTTAGCTTAACTACGCCCAATCTGTTTCTTTAAGTCTGTTTAGTACCCTTGAACAACAACTTTTTCATTCAATGTATATTGTGCAAGATATGGCAACCTAAAAAATACTGTTTAAAGTTCAATTTTTTTTTTGCGTGGGAAATCATCAAATAACTTCTCCCGCTCTGGGTGGAGCGGGAGGACGTGTCAGACTTTTACTGACTAAAACCCACCCGTGTTCCCTCAGTTGCCTGTGTGCCAGGGGCCGCGGTATCTCTTTCGAACAACCCGCACCCCTGGCAGGCATCGGCCCTTGCGGACCCCCCCATTTGGTGCTGACATCTCTTTGAGGCGCGCGTGGAACACAACGCGCCGTTGACCCGGGCTTGGTCCTTACCGGACAGTGAGCTCCTCATTACTTGCCGTCCGCAAGCCCGCGCCTACGGTGGCCGGGAATCAGCTGAAACACAAAACTTACAGTATCTCACATGTGGTTTTCAAAACTTACAGTGTATTGGATTGGCAGGGCAGCCCAGGGGTCGCAGTTGCGAAGCCCTGGCATAATACCTACCAACGCCAACAACTCGGCAGCAATTTTGCAAACACTAAACCCCTTACAAATATCTTGGACATACCGATTTCCCTCAGCTACCTCCTCTATTACCCAATGACTGCATAACAGCTCACCCTTAGGAATTCTAAATCAATATAATCAAGCCTCAGTTTGAAACTTGGTACCCAATCTAACGAGTGCACATAACACAGGGAACAAGGTTCTGTTCCCAGGGGAATTTAGTACAGGAGTGACAGGAAGCGGCTAAAGGCATGCAAATATATGGACCTATGTATGCGAGTTACGTGAATAGCATGCATTTGCGACTGATTAATCGTGCTGTTTGTTGGTGGAATCTTTGTACTTTAAATTCTTTTTGTTTTATGATGTGTCTTTATTAGCTGGAGGATTGCTTGGTACTATAATTTGTGTGACACTAAGGCCAAAATTCTGTCTCAATGATCTTCAAACTATTGACCGAAACAGAGCGATGTTTTAAATGTGTTTAGCACTTAACGTATTAAGTGATTTGTGGTGAAAGCAGGTTTTATTGATAAATTAAAAAAGTACTGTTTCGTTACACATACATACATACATAATCAAGCTATAATACTTTCTCTCTTTGAGAAGAAGCGGATTGTAATCTACCACAAATTTTCGATTGTCACCCATGTCCTAGCTCCCTGGGCGTCGGGAATCCCAGGCTGATTCCCGGCCACCGTAGGCGCGGACTTGCGGACGGTGAGTAATGGGTAGCTCGCTGTCCGGTAAGGACCAAGCCCGGGTCGACGGCGCGTTGTGTTCCACGCGCGCCTCAAAGAGATGTCAGCCTCAAATGGTGGGGTCCGCAAGGGCCGATGCCTGCCAGGGGTGCGGGTTGTTCAAAAGAGATACCGCGGCCCCTGGCACACAGGCAACTGAGGGAACACGGGTGGGTTTTAGTCAGTAAAAGTCTGACACGCCCTCCCGCTCCACCCAGAGCGGGAGAACTTATTTGATGATTTCCCACCCAACAAAAAAAAAACCCATATCCTAGCTAGAACCAAAAATTCCCGGCTTCCTCACGATTCCAATACCATTTTGAGAGTTTGAGCAGTGGTGATAAAATATTTGAAACGAAGCAAAGCAGCTGTCGGGTTCAAACCTACGACCCATAAGTCGCGGCCGTTACCACGGGCCACCAGTGCTCTCTACTGTGTGATCTTATTCATTTCTATTTTACCTTTACTTATGTCTTTGCTTGGCATGGATGGCAGCTATTATAGTGACCCAGTGACCCACCACAGCCGGTCATATTTCTTGCATTTTTTTTGTTTTTTTTTTGCCGTTTTATCATGAGGACAGATCTAAAGGCCAGTTTTAGTATTAAAAAAACGTTCAAAATCTAAGCGCGATCTCATCTCAACGGCAAACATTATCAAAAACTTATAAAAAGTCTAGGCAAATTGTGGTATATTTGAAAGATTTTCAAACTGGCATTAGATATTCTCTATCAAATCAAATACTGATGTGTCTGAAAGCTGTACCAAGCAGAAAAATATCTACAAAATATGGCGACCATTTCAAACCATAGAACCACTCCGGAACCATGAATATTGTAGATTTGTAGGAACAGTAGGCACTACAGATGGCTGTAGTGCCTACTGTTCCTACAAATCTCTCTCTAAGTATGGACTTAAACCGAAGACAAACAGACAACAGCCACATAAGAGCGACGTTTATTTATCATGTTAACCATAAAGCCTGCAAAGAATTTCTTACATGTCTTCCTAAGTTCCTACAAGTGTGTTTACAAATATTTTGTTGTTCTCAGTACTGTAAAGTAGACATGAAAATTCCGGAAAATATTTCGCATGCATAAAGAACACTGCAACTCTGTTTGTGGAAACATTTGAATTATTTAGGTCCACGGTCGTAAGGGCTTCATTATTCCCCTCGCAAGGCAAGGCATTTCAAACTTTGTTGTTTCAAAATACACAGCGAAATAATGAGGATTTTATTCACAAACCAACACGTTTATTGGTAATTTCTGTATTTATGTGGCAAGGAGAGATGACGCCATTTTCCGCGCGAAATTAATGCTTATCTATTTATTTTAAGAGGAATTTGTCAGTCTGACGTACTAATGCTCGTCTAATATCCTAAAACAAAGGAAAAGACTAGTATCTCATTTCTTTGTGACGGAATAAATAGTAATTGGTAATTTCTGAATTAATTTTTTCGACCCAGTGGGTCCCGCTTAGTGGCAAACGACATCGCGGCAGGCCCAGACGGAGATGGCGGGATGAGCTGGACTCTTTTAATAAAGATTGGTCCCTGTCAGCTTTGGATAGAGAGAGGTGGAAAGAGAGTAGGGAGGCCTTTGCCCAGCAGTGGGACGTTAGAAGCTTAAAAAAAAAATCTGAATGTATGTGGCAAGGATAGGTGACGGTATTTTCCGCGCGCAAAAAATAGTAAGTCTGACGCATTAGTACTCGTGTAATGTCTTAAAAACAAAGGAAATGACAAGTGTCCCCTTTCTTTGTGACAGAATAGACACTAACACGTTTATTGGTCATTTCTGTATTTATGTGGTAAGAAGAGATGACGCCATTTTCAGCGTTGCAATTAATACTTACTTAGCTAGTTATTTTACGACGAACTAGTCACTCTGAAGCACTAATGCTCGTCTAATGTCCTAAAAACAAAGGAAATTACAAATGTACCCTTTCTTAGTGACAGAATAGACACTAACACGTTTATTGGTAATTTCTGTATTTATGTGGCAAGAAGAGATGACGCCATTTTCAGCGTTGCAATTAATACTTACTTAGCTAGTTATTTTACGACGAACTAGTCACTCTGAAGCACTAATGCTCGTCTAATGTCCTAAAAACAAAGGAAATTACAAATGTACCCTTTCTTAGTGACAGAATAGACACTAACACGTTTATTGGTCATTTCTGTATTTATGTGGCAAGAAGAGATGACGCCATTTTCAGCGTTGCAATTAATACTTACTTAGCTAGTTATTTTAAGACGAACTAGTCACTCTGAAGCACTAAAACTCGTCTAATGTCCTAAAAACAAAGGAAATGACAAATGTCCCCTTTCTTAGTGACAGAATAGACACTAACACGTTTATTGGTAGTTTCTGTATTTATGTGGCAAGAAGAGATGACGCCATTTTCAGCGTTGCAATTAATACTTACTTAGCCAGTTATTTTACGACGAACTAGTCACTCTGAAGCGCTAATGCTTGTCTAATGTCCTAAAAACAAAGGAAATGACAAATGTCCCCTTTCTTAGTGACAGAATAGACACTAACACGTTTATTGGTATTTTCTGTATTTATGTGGCAAGGAGAGATGCCACCATTTTCCGCGCGCAATTAAGACGAACTAGTCACTCTGACGCACGAATGCTCGTCTAATGTCCTAAAAACAAACGAAAGGACAAGTGTCCCCTTTCTTTGTGACATAATAGACACTAATAGAGTTCATACAAATAAAACTATGAAAAACATTTGACCTTTTCAGAATACCTACCAAGTTGGCAAAGACACGATGTTAAAGTAAATATTAGATTTCGATAAAGACAGAGAAATAAAGGTTATAATGGAGATGGCTACAAGGTATTAGAATTAATTTTAAATTACTATAGCACAAGCAGCCTATTATGTTTTCACTACTGGAACACAGGCTTCCTCTCTGTGCGTAATCCACCGTGCAGGCCCAGTGCGGGTTGGTAGATGTCATATGTCTTCGAACTTTTGTTTCTAGGACAGGTCGGTTTCCTCGCAAAGTTTTCGAGTAACCTCAATCAAGCTTTGAGGCTAATGAGTAATAATTAGACTCAAAATGCTAAACATACAAGACAAATTATTTATTCTGCACAAATAAAACGCACATTACAAAATCCCATCACCCACCCATACCTAAGTCATACTTACCATTTGAAATTTTTGACGGCCTATACTTAATTTTACACACTTGTCACATGACTTTTCTTATAGGAAATGACGCATAAAGTATTTCATTTTCAAAGCAATTACTGTCAGTCACAATGGGTGGCAATTTCACCGTCTGCTATTACCCCCTACACTTTTGCTTCTTAAAATAGCCCACATTAAGGGATACCCGTTCCATCGATCGGCACCCTACTAATACAATTTTAGTATCTAGAGACTAGTTTCTTAGTCAAGACATTTTAAATGTTGCTTGGATAACGTTTATAGCCCGGGAGAACCACGCTAATACCACTTAGACCAAGTGTCTACTTACCAAGTTGCATTTTCTGAACAGCCAGTTGAATTAATCAGTGGAATGAGTATTTTATTTTAAAAGAAAATGGTGGTGTTATTTGCAAGTCATTATTGAGTTTTATGTTTTGTGGAGTTTTAATTCTTATATACTTCTAGAGCAACGTTTGTTGTTTAAGGGGTTTGCAGTTTCTTTTTATTCAACTGCGTTTTAGCAAATTGAGGAATCAGACTTTGAATCTAAGTAGAGTATTATCAAATCTACTGATCACAATTTTGGCAAGACACTTTCTGACTGTTATTTTGTTTTTCACAACATTTAAAACTTATCTTATGATATTTATTTTCAGATATCCCCGAATACGACCTACTACACGCAATCGGAGTCCCATTCAGCAATCCGAAAACTCAGTACTTCGACGAAGGTCTCGACGGTTTCCCTGCCTACGGTCTCATGCCGGGATCCGACATAAAGTCTCCATACCGACTCTTCATGCCAGAGAAACTATACGCAGAATACTCTATTACCGCAACCGTCAGACCGGCAAACAAAGATGGCGGCTTTCTGTTCTCAGTTGTCAACCCTTTAGAAACTGTGGTGCAATTGGGGGTGCAATTGATTCCTTCTGGACCTGGTTTAACGAATATATCCCTTCTGTATACCGACGCTAATATCTACGCGTTATCCCAAACGATTGCGTCATTCGTGGTTCCATCTTTTGCAAAGAAATGGAGCAGATTTGCGCTAAGGGTTACAACTGAGAATGTCACCCTGTTCTTGAATTGCCATGAATTTGATACTGTTGTGGTGAAGAGGAATCCGATGGAGTTGGTCTTCGATTCTGCGTCTACGTTGTATGTTGGCCAAGCTGGGCCACTGATTAGAGGCGCTTTTCACGTGAGTACCTTTAATTTTTTTTTTTATTTAACCTTTTTTGTGTTCTTAATTTTAAGTATTATTGAACTGACAATTTATCGACCGTTCGTCCAAACCGATTAATTTTATTAAGTACTTAATTAAACTTTATATTACAAAATAATACTGGCACTTAACATTCAATGAAAACTTTTAATACGTTTAAAAACCGTTTGAACCAACCCTCACTTCGCAACAGTTGGTATAAAGATCCCCTAGTGGCAATACCAGCAAACTTTTCTATTATCTACTGCATCAACTTGTTTAAGTATCAAATTATCGATGCTATAAAGAGGAACTGTTGTATTCTTTTTTGGAACATCAAAGGGATACTTTTTAAAAATAAACAGGGTGGCAGGGTCATCATCTCGTAAACTGTAACCATGAATTTGGCACATGTCCCTTACCGGAGAAAGATTTCATCGGTTTTCAAAAAATATGACATACCTACGCCTTCAAAATGTATGGAACAGCTAAATAACCGTCCGTTAATTTTAACGCAAGCGGTCTAGAATAATCTACTGAATGGTAATAGGCTGTGCGTTAATGTCCCTTCGACTCTGTATACAGCATATATCAGACCAAATATATCAGACGGCTGATATTTTTTTCGCAGTTATAACGTTGCAGTTAGTCTCAAGGAGAAAGTTGTTCAGTTTGATGGTCTGCACCACACCCTTAAATTTGGCCATACATTTCTGATACACGCTGTATACTACCTACCGCTACAGGCTTATTTTGTTTTTTATTTTTACTTTTTTTCCAAAGAAAGAGCACGTCATGCATTAAAAGAGTGTTCCTTTTTCGTGTTTTTTTAACTTTTTATTATTGTATTTTGTAAGAATTAGCACAGGATAGACCTGTTTAGTACCTACAAAAAATATTTATGACATTGAAGACCAGCGGACGAGAAATCTCGACAGCAGGCGAGATCACCTTAAGAGTAAACACTGTCCAACATACAATATCATTACCACAATGGCATTGTAACGAGTCCGCACTGTGCACGTAGGTTTAAAGTCAAGATAGGTAACATTAGCCACATCAGAGCACACACTCGTAACCTATAGTTGTAGAATACAAAAACAGTTACTGTAGCCGAAATCGGCTTGGGATTCATTGGCTTGGGGAGGGTTGGCGTTTTTTTTGGGGACTTTCTCATGTAATTTTGACGTTCAAAAAGTGCTGACTGGAGTTTTTGGCGGGATCGCGTTGGAACATGTCGCACGAATTTTAATTTTCATGAAATTTAGTGAAATAGCGAATTAAATTGTATAATTTTGGTAGTGAATTATTCAATTTAGTTACGTGTGAGTGCACAAGTGTAGTAAAAGTGAAAATAAGTGACTAACGTGGACTTTTCGTGTTCCCCCCAAAAACTCCTATTAGGTTGTTGTAAAGTTACTACCGCTTTACAATAACTTTGATTTGACTAACTAAAGTCGACTATGACTGTTTCGTAACTTCGAGCCCGATATCGGGCCATTTACTTGATCGAAAAGAAAATTTACTTGACACTGGCTAAATGCACAAAGCGTGCGAAATCAAAACGCAAAAAAAAAAGTGCTGACTCTCAGCCTAGTTTGAATAAATGACTTTTGATTTTGATTCATTCATTGTATTTTCATTACTAAATATTATAAACGCTTAAGTCTCCCACAGGCTTTAAATCTTACGAATATAACACTAAAGTAAATTGATCTAAGACGAGTAATATTTCAAAGTTTTACTATAATCTCAGCTTTAATTCCAACAATTATTCATAAACCGAGACCTTTTAGATTAATGAATATGAAGCTAAACTAAGATTAAGATGAACGTTCGTACTGAGAAAATATTAAATGGAATAGAAAGCACCAACCACTTCAATTGAAGGCATAAACGAGCTATTTGATAAACAATAGAACTGCAATTCTAAAACACAATATTTGATTAACAAAAGACGGTGAGAGACAGCCATTTGTCTTGACAACAATTAAAGCTTTGAATAATTATGAGGACAAACTACTGAAGGGGATGGCAAGGTATCTATGGTATTTGCAACTGCAAATATTAAGGCAATTAATCCGTGTCTCGGCAAGCACCTTAAGCTGTTTGTTGCTGCTGTCATTCGTGGATCTTTGACAGTCGTTACGGGTCGTCAGATCCCAAAAGTGTGGCAGCCAGTCTTACCCAGGGATATCGTGTTACCCAGTACGTGGGTTATTGAGGTCAGATAGGCAGTCGCGCATCATCGATCTACACAGTCCGATCCAGTCTGTCTCTTATTGCCCTCTACTAGTCATGCCCTTAGCCGAGGTCCGTACCCCACAGGGGTGCCCTTAGCAAGCAGTCGCTATAGTTTTAAGTTTATAAGTCCTGGCTGGAAGCCTTAATTTATTAAGGTTATCACAGGCAAGTCGGATAAAGCAGCTGACAACCTCATAGGCTGACCTGCGAGATACCATTCACAAAAAAAAAAAACAAAAAAACACATCGATATATATGTTACCGGCCAAACCCAATTTCAGGCAAAACTAGTTTGTCCTAGGCCAAACAGACTTATCCTTCGCGTGATATGTCGCAGCCAACTAGCTTAATTAGCCATTTCGTTAACAGCCTTTGGAATTAACGCTCGCCGGCCGCTCCCGCGGCACCGCTCGCTTCGCTCGCTCGGCTCGCGCGCTTTTGGTCACAGCTCTAACCTAACCTAACCTAACCCATTTAATCGACGTGCCCCGGCTTAATAAACCAGTTTGGCCTAGGACAAACTAGTTTGGCCTGAAATCGGGTTTGGCCGGTAACATATACAACGGCAAATATTCTTTTAAACTCTGTTTTTTATGGCAATTATTCTTCCAAACCCCATGGCGCCAAAATTTACTATGTTATGCAAAAGGATTTAATCGATTTTGACATAAACATTTCAAAATTCGACTATCACGTGGGTTTGTTAAATGAGCCGGATTAAATAGAATACATTGAAACAACTAAACATTAATAGGCTATTGTTTGCACTGATGAAATCAAAAGCATTGGATTGAAAATATTTATTTGCAATAAGCCCAGGTTTGAACAGGCGATTTCTTTCCGCGTCGATTTTTTTTTGCACTGCGCCACCACTACGCCTTATAAACACCTACTTCATTCCCTGAGAGTGTAGGCAGAGGTGTTTCTTGTAATATACAACGTGAATTTTTAGTTACTGTTAAAATTTTTCAATTTAACAACTTTCTCCAAGGAACATAGGTCGAAATATGAAAAAAGAAAAATCGGACCTCCCCTAAAAAATCTATCAGCTGCCTATTGATTTTCCATGGGAAGTCCGATTATTTTTTTAATATTTCGACCCATGTTCCTTGGAGAAAATTGTTAAATTTCACGGGTACTATGACCCTGAAAATTTTAAACGGTGACTAAAAATTCATGTTGTATAATTCACCCACATGTTCGGGTTCTATGTAATAGGGGGCAAGCCTAGCCTATTGCCTTCAACCGGGTTCAAATCTAGATCCGGGCTATTACACAGAAATTCCTGATAGAAAAACCTAATATCACTTTTCCCGACCTAGAAATCGATAGCAGGACCTCATTCTCAACAGTAGCGCAAACCACTAGACCAGCGAGGATACTTTTAATCTGATTGCTTAATTTACATATTTAACCACGTAAGTAGTAAAACCACCGTGACTTAGTAATAATTAATCATTACATTTCTATTTGCGCGTTTTAACTTGATCATTCTTAAAATGCACATTGTAAATAAAATCTGCATTTTAAGACCAGCTTATTCAGAAATAACCACTAGTCGCTGAATATAGGAACTCGAAAATTCACACAGAGCAGCCATCACCACGAGAATAAAAAAAAAAAATTAAGTCAAATCTTAAATCTTAAGTCAACACTAAAATAAGCTCAGCCCTAGTACATAAGTCGCTTCTAACAGGCCAGGACAGGCAATGCGTCCCCCGTTTCATCGCGTGCCCCCGTAAACAAAGCCGCTTTTACTGGAGACAGATAAACAAAATTTTGTCGCTAAGGTTTGGTGTTTGAGACATACTGTTATTTTGTTTAGGCAATATTCTGAACTTTTCTTTAGGTATAAAAATAATTACGCTATGACGAAATGAACGATGCAAATTGTGACGTTCGTTGTCGCTGCTCGATGTGTATTTTTGAGTTCCTAAATTCAAGAAGGGGTGGTTTTTTTCAATGACTGAAAAATATGTGCCTCATACGGGCACATATTTTTGTACAATATGCATTTTTTTCTTGAATTTGTTAGAATGATCACGGCAAAAGTAAAGGTTGATTAGAAAACCAGCGTCAGACAGCATCTGCCTGGCATTAATGCTGAAATAAACCTTTTTGGTGCAGCTGTGAGGCACACATTGCTGTAGTTATTTATTTTCCCTTTTTTTTTGTTATTATATTTTGTGTTTCACGAACCGTTTCCAAATAAACAGTATTCTTTCTTTCTTTCAAAACACGCTACTAGAAATTAAGCAATTAAGTCACGATGATTCTAACATGTAAATGAGAAGGTGACAGACATGGTTTAATCCGCATATGAGAAGTATAGTCTAGACTAGCTGTATCCGCGTGAATGTCCGAAATTATCCCACAGACCGTGCTAACGGTATAAAAAGTACAGCCTATATTACTCCTCATAAAATCAATTATCTGTCAGTGAAAATCGATTTAATCATTTCGGAGATTAGCCGGAACAAACAGTCAACAATTTCTTAAAAGTTTTTTATACTTACCTTGCCTATCGGCCTACTACTACTATTCTACTTCTATACTTTTTACCCGACTTCAAAAAAAGGAGGAGGTTCTCAATTCGACTGTATTTGTTTTTTTATGTTTGTTAGCTCAGAACTTTCGACTGGGTGAACCGATTTTGATATTTTTTTATTTGAAAGCTGGTGCTTCCCGTGAGGTCCTATTTAAATGTCACATAGATCTGATGATGCGTTTCGGAGACAGACAACTGAACTCTTCAAAAAATTACAGCAAATCAACCGCGATTGCTGCGATCGCATAAATTTGATCCCAAAGAAAAAACAACCGACTTCTGGAAAACACTAAAAAGTGAAAAGTTACTTTAATTTCGGAAGGCGGTGACAAAAAATTCAAATACATATCCAAAAAGTAATTTTTCACTTTTTAGTGTTTTTTTCCGGAAGTCGATTGTTTTTTTTATAAGTTTTTATTCTTTCATAAGCATTTAGTAAAAAGCTGTTATACGGACATTTCAATTTTATTTATTTGTGTAGTTAATTAAATCCAAAACTATCTTTACTCCCGTCAAAACCTTTTCGAATAGATACCATAAAATAATACAGAATGGTGAACCAAAAATATTATAATTTCACTTCTGGTTGGCTGAACACAAGAACATTGAGTGGCCCAGTTAAGCTATCGTATTTTGCCCGAAATACCAGTCCCGTTATGTTCCTGAATATTTCAGATCCCTCTCTGTAAAATGAGATTATTTTTCAACACAAATCATGCGTGACTGTAAGGCTTCATTTTAGTATAAGCGAATCAATGTTATTTATTTTTCATGAATTATTTATTTTGTTTTTGTTTTTATACATTTTGCTGTAGGTATGGAAATCTAGATGTATTTAAATCATCATGTAGCTACCCCAAATAAATAAAAACTAGCTGTCCCCCTATCAGTGACGCCCTGAGCCGTGGCCCGTACCCCACAGGGGGTGCCCTCAGCGTGCAGTCGCTTAGTTTGTAATTTATTTTAAGTTGTAAGCCCTGGCTGGAGGCGTTAAATTAACTCTTAATGGCAGCCCCAAGAAAGCCCGGTTAAGCAGTCACGGCCTCTCAAGGCCAACTGCAAGATGCATGACAAAAAAAAACCCCAAATAAATATTTGGGGTAGCTACATTATGATTTTGTCTTCCGTGATTTTCTCTTAGAATAATAAAATACTGTAAGGTATTTTAAGTCGAAGTCTTGGGAACAACTGGATTATGGCCGCACGGAACCAAACAGAATTGCACAAAAAAGGGAAGGCCTATCCTAGGCCTAGGAGTTAGTAATTCCGGCCTGAATGATTATATTCTACTTAAATGTTATGAACAACAGGAACAGTCGTGATTAAATTAGTCCGTAATCATTATTTCAACACTTAAGGGGAGCCTAGACGGGGGCTCGAAGTCACTTGTGGGCCTGGCTAAAACTCACGCTGTCTCACCAGGCTTCGTGTCCGAAAGAGATAGTATCAGTGATGAGCAATTAGACGCTAGTCTAGACACACAATGTTATTGAGTGAGATGCAGGATCATTTATACTAAAAAATTCACGATGAAATTAAGAAAAGTCCTTTGGAAGATCGGGTTGTATGAAAAAGCCAATGCATAAATCAATGACCAATAAAGTTTATTGAACTTTTTAATAATTGAAATTTGTCGTTACTGACATGGTTTTGGAGATTTTACACTTCTTTTATTACTTAAACACGCCCAAAGTTAAGTAAAATTAGCAAGAAAAACGACACTTAGTTGGCTCCTAACTTTTTAATGGGTTTTATTTTAGTAGACAATATTAATAATGAGACAAAAGGATATCATATTTTACTTTGGCTAAGCCATGTCAGACAGCGGAGTAAAACACTCCCGAAGTTTGTATGCAAAAAATGTAGACTAGGTTCACCTTAATGGCAAGAACTTGTTGTGATATTTTTAAATATTTATTTACGTCATCATTATTTTGCATAATTTTGATGTCATCACTTAGTTATTTTACCAAAAGCTCATCAATTATTTTCGCTTTCCAAACTAAAACTTGCAAGAAGGTAGTTACTTTCAGCATTAATTTCCTTAAAGTAAGCACTGCCAAATATTTGCCTTTTCAAGATACTTCCCAAAAGTTATAATTAAAACTGTGAGCAGCATAAGCTATGCAAGTGCATGCGGTTATTTTAGATAAAACTTTGGAACGTGTTACCCAAACTTTTTGTTTTTCTTAAACTTGGTCTTGGCCATAATCGCCTAAGTTTAAGTCATATCAGGGTTGTCGAAATCTAGTTTGAAAAGTTGTAAAAATGAAATGGGACGTTTTACTACTCATAATTTTGTTGATCATGTTGGCAAGGTCCTGGCAAGTAACCTTCCTCACACATATCCGTATTTGGGTTAGCGGGTTTGTGCGTAGCGAGTCGCGGGTTCGAATCTCACGCGCGGTGATAGTTTTTACTGCCAGGGGTGCGGGTTGTTCGAAAGAGATACCGCGGCCCCTGGCACACAGGCAACTGAGGGAACATGGGTGGGTTTCAGTCAGTAAAAGTCTGACACGCCCTCCTCCTCCACTCAGAGCGAAAGAAGTTGTTTGATGATTTCCCATCCAGAAAAAAAAAAAAAAACCTTCCTCACACAAAAATGTTTTCTTTTTCATCTAATCACTAAGAAAACTGAGGGTTCTGACCATATCATACCATATTCTTACAAAAAAAAGTGTTTTCTTAACCAAATAAACACTAAACTTTATAGATAGCAGTTTTTCTTCTTCTATCCTACATTGTAATAAAAATCTACCTTTAATGAGTTACTGACCTTACGTCAGTCAGTCCCAGTTCTCATCTCGACTGACCATTTTTTCACGGCATAAGTAGATCTCCCATTATTTTGTTCAAACACAAAAGAGAAATGTTGTCATCCGCAAATATGACATTCAAAGAATTGGCAAACTAAAAGTCTCAGAAAGCAGCCCTGACTTACGCCCAGGTGGCCAAAGTTTGTTCCAAAGTTTGGCGATGTGAGGCCACGTTTGCATATCAAATGTAGCAGTTAAGTTTACAGATGTCGCTTGCACCGTGCAAGTTTCATAACTTAGTACTTACTGGTATACTATGCAAGCGGATTTGCGAATTATCGCGGTAATATGTTGGAAAAAGTTTTTTACAAAGCGGCGGTAAGGCACAAAGGCAACTGAGGGAACACGGGTGGGTTTTAGTCAGTAAAAGTCTGACACGCCCTCCTGCTCCACCCAGAGCGGAAGAAGTTATTTGAAGTTTGCAACCACTAGAACAAAGAGCCAGTGAAATTCTCTCCCAATTCGATTGTGTTGTTACCGGTATTATGTAATGAAAACTTTAATCCTATAAAAACGGCTGTGAATACAAATAGCTGTGGTATATTTTAACTATTCGATTTGAGTTTTATATATTTTTCATTAAATATTCAAATCGAATTCGACGATTTTTATAACAAAAGAAGTTTTTTTTTTATTCAGCTAGATTATACATTTCAGACTATTGCATCAATACGTTGATTTTCAATTTACATAGCTTCCAATATTAAAATTTGAAATCTTTAAGTATTCCAAATTGTAATATTCAAAAATTTATTTCGAAATGAATATTGATTTAGATGCAAATGAACGTTATTCGGTGGTCGAACGTTTTCATACCAAAAATAACTTGTTCAGTGTTCCACTAGAAGTTTGTAGATGGTTGTAACTTCTGTGTTTGTACAATTGGTAACCGCCTGTGTAAATACACTGGTTATCTGGAAATGTGAAAGTATGAGCAGAAGCTTTAATATTTCGAAAGTACCACTAGTAGGTAGCAATTTCATCATCATCATTTCAACTGAAAGACGTCCACAGCTGGACGTAAGCGTCCCCACTGCAACTGGTTAATGGCTTTCACATCCAGCGGAATCCTGCAGCCTTCACAAGGTCATCGGCCCACATTGTGGGAGGCTTTTAGCATAATATGCCCATCATTTTCCCACTGCTGGGACACAGGCCTCCTCTTTTCAAGTGGGAGTGGGCCATAATCCACCACGGGAGCCCAGTGCGGGTTGGTTGATGTCACATTTATTTTCTTACTTAGTCATTATTAAGTCCAAATCGCCACATTAATTACTGTAGCCACTTATTTACTAAAATTGGATTTGTTACTAGTCCTAGGGTCTATAATGTTATGTTTGTTATATTTATTTATTCGCAAATATGATTTCCAATCACCATTTATCTCCCAGCGAATAGAGATCGCAGTGTGTTTTAGGATAACTACTGCTCACAGCTCAATATCTATACTATAAAGAAATCATTTATAACCGACTTGAAAAAGGAGGAGGTTCTCAATTCGACTGTATTTTTTTTAATGTTGGTTGGCTCAGAACTGTCGACTGGGTGAACCGATTTTGATGTTTTTTTTTGGAAGCTGGTGCTTCCCGTGTGGTCCCTTTAAAATGTCATATAGATCTGATGATGCGTTTCGGAGACAGACTACTGAACTCTTCAAAAAATTACAGCAAACAACCGCGATTGCTGCTATCGCATAAATATGCATTGTTTTTACCCCAAGAATGATGACATTTCGAATTGGTGTGGGGTAGGTACAATAACTAAAAAGTGAAAAATATTAACTTTTTCCTAAAAATAAAACAATTGACTTTAGATATTATATATTTTAATTTTCATGTCACCAGTCACCGACTTCCGAAATGATAGTAATTTTTCACTTTGTAGTATTTTTTTGGAAGTCGGTTGGTTTTTTTTTTGGGAAAAATTTTCGAGTTAAAAAGCCACAGGGAATTTACACAGTTATGTATATAACTTCACGCCTTTATTCACCGACGGATACAGGTAATTTACTTCAATACAACCACGAATCAAGACTGAATCTAAAGAAAAATAAAACTAGCTCAAAATACTTCTAAATAAATAGCCGAGCGATACCTTAGCCGTCAAAATCTCTCTCTCTCTAAAATCTAGACTGAAAAATTCCTTTTGAAATCCTCTTAAAGATTAATTCGGCGTATATAAGGCGGTACCTATGTACCTACCTTTCAGCAAGCGGGTGACTTTCGCACGCGCCAACGCTTTTATTTCGGTTGAACGCTTCCGTAATACCGCTCCGACTTATTTTTTAATATTTTCCTGGTCTAGTTTTGAAGATTTTGCAAATATACGGATTTGATGTATTGGAATTAATTTGTTTGAGATATTTTGTGACTGAAAAATGTGGTAAAACTGCAATCGTTAAATAAATCATCATGGGACAGGTACCAACTGCATCTGATAAATGCGTGGATTTTAATTACAGGAATCGTTTCAACGAACACTTCATCGCCAGAGCACTGAATTTTCTACAAGTTAATGATGTAAAAATTTGATTATTCAAATCAGACTTTCAAATTATTGACATTTTTAAGCTAGCACAATAAAAATAGGCGTCGATGTAGTGAAGATATAGGTATCTAAAATTATTAAAGACTTCGCCCGCGTTAACCAATTTACACAAAACCTTAACCTACCTAATGTATTTTAATGTATTTTATTTTAGAGATCTAATGAATTTTGTCCAGCTCTGTATACACAACTTTGAGAATGAAGCCAACAGGAGGATCTGGTTGGGTTGGGCAGCGTTTGGAAGTCTTTTCGTCACCTATTCCGCAATGCTTGAAGACTAAGGTCTTCAACCAGTGCGTCCTACCCGTGATGACATACGGTGCCGAAACGTGGACACTGACGGTTGTGCTGGTCCACAAATTTAAGGTCACTCAGCACGCTATGGAGTGGGCAATGCTCGGAGTTTCTTTGAAGGATAAAATCAGGAATAAAATTATCCGGAAAAGAACCGGAGTCACTGACATAGCTTGTAGAGTGAGCAAGCTGAAGTGGTAGTGGGCTGGCCATGTTTGTCGAAGGACCGATGGACGGTGGAGCAGACGAGTCCTGGAGTGGAGACCACGTATCGGCAAACTTAGTGTGGGATGCCCCCCAGCTAGATGGACCGACGACCTGAAAAAGGTGGCTGGGACAGACTGAATGCGGAAGGCGGAGGATAGAGTATTGTGGCGCAGCCTGGGAGAGGCCTATGTCCAGCAGTGGACTGCGATAGGCTGAGTTGATTGAAGGATTTTTTTTTTAAATGTTGTAATGAGTTGTACCTATGAAGTTTATGTATTTGTGATTTGTTATTGGGACTTGGTGCCTTAGTAAATCAATTATAATAAACAAATTGTACACCTGAACCTTCCTTATGAATCATTCAGTCTATAGTGTGAAAACCGCATTAAAATCCTTTCAGTGGTTTTTGAGTTTATGACGAATAAAGAAAAAAAAAAAAAAAGGTAATTAAAAAAAAATTAAATGAAAATGGAATTCGTGCCGATGATTTAGGGTCAAATCCACATTCAAATGGGGAACATTTTTCGTCTTGCGTCTTGCGTCTAGACTGACGCGGCAGAGGACTTTGTTTTATAATACGTAATGATGATGTAAACCACCGAATTTAGAAGTCAGTGGTAGCCCAGTGATAACGGCGGCGACTTACGAGTTGTAGGTCGCAGGTTCGAACCCAGACAGGACCTTTACTTTGTGTAAATTATATATCACCACTGCTCTAAAAAGGATGAGAGAAATCATCGTGAGGAAACCGGCATGTCCTGGAAACAAAAAAATCATCCACATGTGACATCTACCAACCCGCACTCGGCCCGCGTGGTGGATTACGGCCCACTCCCTCTCCTTCCGAGAGGAGGCCTGTGTCCCAGCAGTGGGTACATTATAGGCCGATGCTGTAAGTAGAAATAAAGGTAAGCAAACCCTAGGAAACGGTTCTAACATAGGAATGACGTACGACTCTCTAAAACTAGGCCACAAACGACGAACTAGGCTACTACACTACGCCCCAATTATTAACGAGTTTCGGTAGTTTATTCCCACGTTAGTACGAATTAAATAGACATTGAGTGCATTAGCTACTGGCTGGGAGTCGTAGGAGTCAATTGAGGAACGTAGTTCACTCCCGTTCTGACTACAAGAGTTATTAGCTATCAGTCTGTTGATTTATTTAATCGGGGCACTGTCATACAATACGGCTGGTTGTTTCATTGATATATAGCAAGGATAAAATAATATGATATTTATTGTTTTTTGTGATATTTTACAGTATTTTTTTCCGTTTCAGCCTTAGTAGGATTTTTTTTAAATTAACGCTAGGTATGATCAAATTCTCTAATTTGACTAATATTTTACAGTATTTTCCCAGATTAATCCTTAGTATACTTTTCATAATCCACATTGGGTTTAGATAATCCTTATATTTTGTAGAACTTTACCAGTTCCAAAATTTAAGGAATACAATAGTTTGACCCTAATCAAAGGCACTTTTTTTTCAAAGGTGGAAGAATTTCGTTGAATTAAAAAATCAAATAAAAACGTAATTTTTTTGTGTGCTAAAATAATTGATTAGTGCTTTCAAATTAAATAGTTTTATGCCCAGGCCTTAAATTATTAAGGCACCACAAGATGGCCTTTTTTAAAAGCCGAAAACCTCCTAGGTTGACCTGCCAGCTTTACAATTCAGAATATAACAACCAGATTCGAGGTCCGATTTTACCACCATCATAAAAGCCAGCGATATCATTTTTCTACGGCGAACTAACATCATTGTAAGTCAGAATTTATTCTACGACATTTTCGCTAAAAATAGAAGAAAATGTCACTACACGAAGAAAGTCATTCGAGACATCTCCGTGGTTTCACTACTCAAATATGTACTGCAAGTGAATGTGGGAGAGGTGCCTAGAGCCAAGCCACTCAGCCGTAACACAGTGCAGGGAGCAACAGAAGGACAACTTAAATCTACATTATGAAAATGAGCATGAGAAAATAAAAATTTGGAGTATGAATGTCGATACATAGCTATAACATAAGTGGGAGACCAAAGAAAAGATGGATGAATTGTGTAAAAAATATATGGAAGTAAAGGAACTTAAATATTTATGCTTTTAAAGATTTATGGAAGAGAAAGACGTTCTGATCCAACCCCAAATAAATTGGGATAAAGACAGGAATATGATGTTAACTCATCATATTTTATTATATAAAAACCACACGTGCTAACCCACATCGATTAGCCAACTCCAACTTGGTGAGTGACTGACAGGTTAATCTTTATGCTATTCTTATTTATGCTATTCTCGTACCTATAGGTACATCGCTCTTGGCAGACACGAAAATAAGTGCAGCTGTCCAGCGCCTATTATTGTGACAATCTCGAAGCTCGATAAATAGGAGGATTTTGTACGTATTAAATTTCAACTGAAGGTCACGCTCGATATAACTGAGCCATGTATTAGACACAAATTTGGTATTTATTACAGTAAAATTGAATCCTCAAATCATTACAGACCAATGACAAGGCGTTATAGTTATTCATATCCTACTATCCTATCCTAATAATATTACAAATGTGAAAGTTTAGATGTTTGGATTTTTGTTAATCAATCACGTAAAAACGGCTAAATGGATTTGCTTGAAATTTGGCACACAGGTTCCCGTGGGATAACTTTCGAAACTACGCGAGCGATACCGCTGGAAAAGCTAGCAATATTAATCATTCTTTTTTTTGCAAAACTTTTTCATAGATTTTTTTAAGTGGAGCTTTTGTACTCACCTACTTAACTTTGTGGTTGCGGCCTGCATTTGGGATAAAACTGAAAAGCTTAAGTCTTGCTACATAGTCATGAGGATGGTTTTAGTGGGAAAATATGTTTGAGAACATTATTAGCTCGGTGTGGAATGGAGAGCAAAATTAAGTAGAATGGATACGAAAATTTTATACTTAATTTTAAATAGCCCCTTGGTTAGAAAATTAGATTACACATGTTTATTATGGAAATATTTTTATAGTATTTTGTCGTCTAACTGATTCAGTTAATATAATGTTTCATTCCTCGATTCATGTTTTATGTACCCATGTGAAAAAATAATATTTTAGTTCTTTAAATTTCAATGAACTACGATTAAACTGAGGAAGCTTATTCCGAAAAAGTGTTTTTGTGTCATTTTCTAATAAGTTAACGAAATATAGATTTGTTGCCATGAACAATTAGAAAACACTCTAAACGTATTACAGTGAAAGTGATAGATACGGCTTCTGAATTTCATATCCTGTTCTTGTCGACTTAAAACATTTGACTGCTGCCCTAACTATTTAACTCTTGGGTAAAAAGTTCTTCATTATTTTAAAAGATAAGCTACCATAAAAAGATTATGCTAAAGTTAATTAGAAAACTAAAGCAATGTTGCTAGCTCAAGGTTTTAAATTTTAAAATAAAAATCCTTTTTGCCCGCTTTTTCAGACATTATAAATTCAATTCTATGTGCAACATTTTTACGAATTCACGTACTGTACCGGCTTGAATTTTACAGTGCCGTATTCAATTTCTAAACAGAAAACACAGCTCGCATCGAAAACAATGTTCGTGGTTAATTTTAGTGTAGTAGCGCCATCTTTACTTCAGTGCTAGCAGCATTGTGCCAACAGTGGCTCCATCTCATGATTTCCTAATGAACTTTTAAAGAAGAATGGAAGCGGGAAATCGATTTTCACAAAACATGTTTTATTAATATTTTAGAGTATGATAAATACAATAGTTTTTTATGTTCTTATAAACACGACTCGAAATATGACTCGACTAATTAATTAACTAAGACTTATTATTTTATTTTTATATTGTTTTCTTTTGATTTGTAAATCGCTGTAACTAACATAGTCAACGTAGTACTTGTAACTAGATTTATATATGTGGAAGCTTGTAATTTAGCAAATTTTCTTGCCTACAAATGATTTTTAGTTTGTTATTAGTCTGTAAGCTTTCTGTAATAATAATAAAATAAAAAAAAACTACCGTAGGTTCGATTTCAAGTTCGCAACATAAAACATCGATTATTTAACACTTAGTTATTTTACACTAGCTTTGGCCAGCGGCTTTGCCCGCGTGGAGGTTGAAAATTATCCCACGGAAACGTACTATCGGGATAAAAAGTATCCTATGTGTTATACTAGGTTACAAACTATCTGTGTGCCAAATTTCATTCAAATCCGTTGAGCCGTTTTTGCGTGATTTTTTTTTTTTTTTTTGGGTGGGAAATCATCAAATAACTTCTCCCGCTCTGGGTGGAGCGGGAGGGCGTGTCAGACTTTTACTGACTAAAACCCACCCGTGTTCCCTCAGTTGCCTGTGTGCCAGGGGCCGCGGTATCTCTTTCGAACAACCCGCACCCCTGGCAGGCATCGGTCCTTGCGAACCCCACCTATTGGTGCTGACATCTCTTTGAGGCGCGCGTGGAACACAACGCGCCGTCGACCCGGGCTTGGTCCTTACCGGACAGCGAGCTACCCATTGCTCGCCGTCCGCAAGCACGCGCCTACGGTGGCCGGGAATCAGCCTGGGATTCCCGACGCCCAGGGCTTCTCCCGCGGCGGTTTTTGCGTGATTGAGTAACAAACATCTAAACATCCTAACTTTCACATTTATAACATTAGTAGGGAAGTAGATATACTGCCTTCCACAAGCTTTATTGCCGTTTACTCAGATATGATCGATTTTCGTTTTTTATTGCCATCATAATCAGAAAAAAAAAAAAAAACTCTATATTTCTGTCTAAGCAGTATTTTTCTACTATTAATGGATACCGAGATAAAAAAAAAAACGCCGTTAACTTGCCTTGTTTGATATGTTTACTACGTTAAAACGCAGGTAAGCAATATTACTGAACTAAAAAGTGACTAAGGGCTTATAATTTACATTTTTATTGGAATTGTTACCATCCATTGCTTAAGTAAATAGCATGCATTTCATATTTTTCTGCGCTTTTTTGTCCATTACTCGAAATATGATTTTGTTGGTAAACGGCATTATAGCTTGTGGACGGCAGTATAGTAGGTAGGAATAGGAGTAGGAAGTAGGATAACAAATTGAAAAAAGAATATTACAAAAAAAAATTACGTAATTTTTTGTATTTCATATTTTTCTGCGCTTTTTTGTCCATTACTCGAAATATGATTTTGTTGGTTAACGGCATTATAGCTTGTGGACGGCAGTATAGTAGGTAAGAATAGGAGAAGGAAGTAGCATAACAAATTGAAAAAAGAATATAAAAAAAAACGTACTTTTTTGTATCTTTCAGCTTAAAAAGCCTCAATAGCAGCTTGTAGTCTAGATAGATTTGTGCCCGGTTGACGGCAATTGGCTCGCCCCTTATTAAATGGGGCTTAAACATAATTGGTGAAATGTAGGCTTACTAATAGGCAGGTGACTATATAACCCTTCTGGTAATACCTGTGTGTGATTATGTGTTTTGAACAGAGATCGGATATTCGGATGCATATTCACCTAAAGTTGAGATGTTGGCTAACATGGAATGCGCTTTTGTATCGAAAATGTCTTAATTTAGGTAAGTAATTTGTTTATTTTTGTTTTAACTAATACAAACCACCCCTCCTCCAGTACATACACATATTTGTATCGGGTTAAACATTAATTTTAAATTAATACACATCTGAATAATTATGCAATCCAAGAATCCCGGGGTTTTTAATAAATATTACCAATAATTTATAAAGCCGTTTCCATATTTTCATAGCTAAAAATTATCTTTAGGTAAATAAGCATCCGAATATCCGATCTCTGGTTATGAATTATGTAAAAAAACACGTTTCATCTAGAAACAAATTCAAAACAAAATACGGCTTGGAAGTAAAAAGTTACTAAAAATAAAATCTCAGTAGTCAAGGGCAACACTCCTGTGTTGTTAGTGCTTCGGGAAACCTTTTAACACCCACACGAGTGGGTTCAGCACTTCGTTATAACACCGGCACTGCGACCGGTCTGAATCAAACATTCGATACTGCGGTGTATCTTTCAAACGGAAGCCGGGAGTTCCCTCGACGCGGCTGTGCAGACTTGCGACTAGTCGCAAATACTAATAAACTAATTATACCTAAGAATTAATGTACGCATATAGGTACCGAAACGATGACTAATAGAGAAAGAAGCATGGAATAAAAATATATGTTACGCCGCCGCAAATAAAAAACACGCTTTTGTAGTTAGCAGAACTAAAAAATATATTAAAAAAAAATCACGCTTTAAAAACGAAACTAAAAAGCAGAGAATAATTTCAAAAAAGCGTGGCTGCTTTTTGAGGTATTTTTATAATCAATTAATATCAAGCACCCCACGCTTTTTTGAAACATATATTTTTTGTTTTTATTTATATATTTTTTACATTATGGAACAAATTTATGAAATTATTGAATTGTCATCGGCCCTCGATAAGTCTACAAAGTTTAAATGAAATCTGACTATTTGAAGTGGGTTGCGCAAACACGCTTACAAACATACAGGTGAAGCTAATAAAAGCGTGTTAAAAAGCAGAAAATAATTTCAAAAAAGCGTGGGGTGCTTGATATTAATTGATTATAAAAACAGCACCATCCCATCTCTTCCCGTGGGTGCCGTAAGAGGCAACTAAGGGAGTTACTAGAAAATGGGCAGCAGCGTTTTCTATGCATTTTACCACCATACTGCGATCGCCAACCCGCCTGCCCAGCGTGGCGATTATGGCAAGCCCCCCAAATTGGGGGCGGCCTATGTCCAGCAGTGGACGTCTTCCGGCTGAAATGATGATGATGATAATGATAAAAATTGAAATTATTTTCTGCTTTTTTTTTATATATATATTATTTATTCTCTACACCTTTCTACAGACTGCGTTAACAGACTGAATGTCTGTACACTCGCATTGGTCTTTTTGAAGAGAAATGTTTTTGGGCTAGTTTAAAAAAATGTAAATACGTCTTGTGAGTGACATGTGGTAATGGTAACATGGCACTATACAGGGTTATTTTTAATTTGCTAGCTATACTTCACAGACGTCATAAAATACGTCTAAATACGATAGAACATAAGAAACCAGTTTCTCTAAACTCATACTTCAAGTTAAAAACTTACAGCGGTCGTTGACCTCCCAAAAAACACCAAAATCTTTTTATTTTTCCATGTTAGGTGTCGATACCCACCGCGTCTGTGAAGTTTAGCTGGCCAGTTCAAGTAACCCTGTATTTTGAAAGCCATTCGTTTAAAATATAAATTCAACTAACACTTAATTTTTTTTCTGTTCATGTTGAATTATTTAATAATAACTAATTATTTGCACACATAAGCACACAAAGATTAGGGAAATATTGTACAATAGAGTCACAAATAAGTACAATCCCTCTACAGTCGTCATTTTCTTCATTTTTTCCGTCCTCGGTCGCAAGTTTGCACATTCGTCTCGCACACAGAACCACATTCCGAACACTCAGACGCACTCAATACAACAACACATGCAGACGTATTGAATGCAGTTCTCAAATCACTTGTGATTCAAATTAGCACTTTAACCCGAGGGGTTAAGGGTGGGTTTCCTTTTTTTTGGAAGCAAAAATATATTTGTTGACTTGTAAAGAGCTGTTGACGTGTTGAGTAGAATGTTTCAGAGGAGTTAGTAAATGAAAAGCTCATTTGTTATAGATGTTTTTCTTAGCACAAGAAAAATAAAATTGTAAGTACGTATAACGTATGATTTTTTTAATTTTTATTTTATACTTACCAGATTTAACCTACCTATATCCTCGCATTGATCTGTAAGATCGACAAAATAATCTTTCGTTATTTTTCTTTTTATGTCGTCGTATTTTCATTTTTCTGCCTGATTCTTTAGACCGTTTATTCTAGGCCGCCAAGTGCGTTCGTGCAAGTAGTGCGTATGGCCGCATTTGGTGACAATAGGTCTGTGGGACCAACTCGGGTATGGGATTCAGAGTTTATTTTGATTTCATTTAAGTATACCTGTACTGAAAAAAAATAATCAGAAGGCCAAACTTAGTTCGAGTTACCTACACCTATACAGACTAGAATACTTACCATAGCCATTATTAATAAGACGTACCTATCGACCTATTTCTGACCTACAACTATATACTAATGTAGGTCGATATAATTATCGAAGACACATACGCAATACGCATATATATAGTTAAAGGTACTATTAACTGGTTGATAAACGTACGCCATCGCCGCGCCGCGCGCCGCTCGCCCCAACATAACACTTCATCTACTAACTCCTCTGTGGTCAAACGCTAAAGCTCGTCTGTAACGTTTCAAGGGAGAGTGCGATGTTTGCTTTGTATCGTCAATCGGTTTTAGCCTCAATATCAGAGCTGAAGCGCAAATGCATTTGGAATGCTTTTATTGATACTTTAACATATATTTGCAAGAATTTGTTGAACGTGAATGTTTCGATATTTAGAATTTTGATAGCATTATTGGAACTTTGTTTTCTTAGGTTTCATGTTTAATTACTTACACTGTCACAGTAATTATTATATCCAGCTATACATAATTATGACAGCAAGACATCAGTAGATTCTTTTAAATATTGTGAATGAGAGAAAGTTCTAGACCTTGTAGACTGTAGATTTGTAGACGATTTTCTATTCTTCATTTTCATTCCTCTTAATGAGTACTTGGTACTTATTGACAGGCCTGCACTGTCCTCCCATACCTATTATCACAGTAATTTGAAAATATTGAAGAAGCCAATTATCTTTAAAAGAGTAACCGTGGAGTTTCTTGGCGGCTCTTTTCCATAGGAAGCGACAAATTAGAACCGTGCACCTAGCTTCTGATGTTTCATAATCCATGCTGGTTTATGTGAAATAAAATATTTTGATTTTTACGTGCAAGTATCTAAAAACATACGAGTACGTACGTATTCTTCCGGTTATTCAATAAAAAATGTGTATTAACAAAACTATGATAAACAATATCATTGAATAGTTTTTGGGATCATGGTAAAACTAAAAAAATAGAACTTACTCATCACTTTAAATTTACCTTTTCGTAGTATGATTCTTGAAAAAATTTCGTAGCACGTAGAGTGATAACCGCCAATTGGCACGTAGCTCATAATTCGTAGCCATTCGTAGCTCAGTCGTAGAGCGGTCACGTAGGCGCCTGGCGCTTCATAACAGATCAAAATCCGTGGCAAAAACAATAACCAAAATATTGAAAATTATGTCCACACATAAAATGTTATATTCATGTAGGTTTAGACAAAAATATTTTTGTATTTACAGTTATTATTATTGTTTGAAACTAAGCTACGAAGTCTCAGAGACACCTTACACTTTATAGAGTGGTATGCTACGTAAGACCCCAAAAAATATGCTTAAATTGTTATCATTAAATTATTTACTTTGAAAGGGGTTTGTGGCTAAGCAATAGCAGCTGCTTGTATCGATGGATCACGTTAAACTACTCTTTCCGCGATTGGTTCGTGGATGGGTGACCATCGTTGCTGCCTCGAAAAGCACGTTAAGCTGTTGGTCCCAGCTGTCATTCGTAGATCTTTGCCAGTCATTACGGGTCATCAGAAGCCTGAAAGTCTGACAATCAATCTTATCAAAGGGTATCGTAGTACCCAGTAACTGGGTTGTGGAGTTCAGATAGGCAGTCGATCCATGTGAATTTTTGGTATTCAGATACATCAGGTTTGACTGGAAGTCGACCCCAAGATAGTCAGAAAAAAGTCTAGGTGACTGAGGATGACTTAAAAAAAAAACATTAAGAATTTTAAATCATTTTATGATTTTCAAAGGTATCAATCAAGGGTATCGACAAAATATCTGAGTGGATGAAAATTGCACTAATGCGGCAAAGAAACTAGAACTGTCTCGAAGCAGTTTTAAGTTATTTCTGTTAGAGGTAAAATTACTTGAGAAAATTTAATGTTGCAGATTTCACAAACCCACCAGCTCAACTTATTTAAGAGAGTTTATTTCATCAGCTTTTCTGTTTCATCCGTATTTTATTTAGCGTCATCAAAACTTTGTTACCAGTACTTAGAAACCAATATTGACTGCCCCGTTGGTCTCGTGGTTGCAACTGTGACTACTGAGCGTGGGGCCTCGATTCACGGGCCGGAAAAGTGATATTGGATTTTTCAATTAGGGATTTCTTAGTAATGACCCGGAGTTTAGAAGTTGGCGGTGTGATAGGCGTGCCTCGGAAAGCACGTTTAGCCGTTGGCGCTACACCACATCTCTCTCCGGTTGTACCTATCGGATTGCCGTCTCCTCGAACTATGAGAGACATGGAATTGAGAGAGTATACCTGTGTCTGCGCATACATTTGTGCACTATAACATATCCCGCGCTGAAGGCTGGTCTACGCTGAGATTGAACGCCGTGGCCGGAATTCGGTCTGAAGAACTATTTATTTTTACTATTATTTTAGTTAGCAATAGCCGATAAACAATATATCTAACTAGCTTGTACTGTCCCACTAAAGGGAAAATACCTCTTTTTACCTTTTCCACACACTTCTGTCTCTAACCAGTCGTTTCGGTAGGGGTCGAATTTGCCCCGCTATTTTCTTCTGGTTCCTTTAGCCCATTTTTCATATAAAAGCCACAATGGCATAAAAAATTCACGTGACATGACCAAAAAACTAAACTTTGACATTTCTCCAACACACAGTTTTACCACAGTCTAAGCAAAACAGTAACACGACCCATTTTCACTCGTACAAGTAATCAACTATACCTTACCTTAGGTTGCAAGTTGTTCTAGTTTGCTAACTCCGCTACAAACACCTTTAAGTTAGCCGGTGTCCTTAACAATGTAATAAACTTGCACATGTTCCGAGCACAATATGGCTTGCATGGCAAGTTAGCGGTCTTAGGGTGAGCACTTATTTGTGACCGAGCACCCGGATCAAGAAAGCACAGCGTATGAGCCAGTTAGTAAACACTTCAGATATTACTGACATCGATGAAGGAAATGTATCGTCAGGAAACCAGTTGATATACGTTTAAAACTGCCAACTCGTCTTTAGCAAGCGTCAAGGCTATCAATGCTCATGCCTTCTATGTATAAGAAGATGACTATACTCTGCGTAGCGACAGTAACAGGCTCGTGGAATATCTCATGGTGGAAGAGCCAAGGCCATAATCCGGCTATAATTCCTTGGCAGAAATATGCATAGTGATAAAACGTCTTCAATCAAAATAATCAACTTAGACAATCGCAGTCCACGGCTGGATATACTCGTAATAAGCCGAGTCCTAACCGAAAGCGATCGTCGCGCTCTGTTATATGAACGTTTGTACAACATAACTCATACAAAAGTGGTCGCCCGACTCACTTTTGGTTAGGATACTGGAATAGGCCACCGTTTGGTCACTATGGGGCACAATGGTCTACTTGAAGGACTATGTGCGGAAACAAAACCCACATACTAACATAGAAAATAGGCCACCTTTTTTGAGATCATCGGTCCATCTAGATGGAGGTTATGAAAGTCTTTAGTTAAGCGGCACCACAACGAACATACCTAAGTATTACTAAACGCACAACAATCGCGGGTTTTTGTTGTCTCTATGCAAAGTCTCTGCACATAAAACTCAATATGTTCACACCTTAACAGTGATAAATTACACAGCATCGGCTACCACCCTCACAATAGTTCTCAATGACCGGCATCAAAATCTCGATCGATCAAACTGAACGTGTATTTTCGGAATAGACCAAAATAGTTAGTGTTTGAAGAGCTATAAAGGTGAGATCAAAGGGGAGTTTGTAAACATCTGTATACAAAATAATGAATGATTGCAAACGATGCTACAAACATTGTGCTATTCAAACAGAGTGTAATTATGTATTTTCTTTCAGAAAAATCCGTTTGAGTTTCAGGGTATGGGATGACTTTTTTGATACTGTATGACGTAATACTGGGTATGATAATGATAATGATTTCACCCGAAAGACGTCCACTGCTGGACATAGGCCTCCCCCAAAAGGGGGGTTTTTCCATAATCGCCACGCTTGGCAGGCGGGTTGGCGATCGCAGTATGGTAGTAAAATGCATAGAGAACGCTGCTGCCCATTCTCTAGTAAGTCCCTTAGTCGCCTTCTACGACACCCACGGGAAGAAATGGGATGGTGCAATTCTTTTACGTCCGGCACCACACGGAACACCTTACTGGGTATGAGATTGAGGAATTTCCAGTTTAATTTAGGTACTTTAAAAAAAAACTCTAGGCCTCATAAGCTTCAGGGTTGAATCCAGCACCCTATAATTTAAATATTTATTTAAATACAGGTTTTTAAGGCAATTATGCTTTCTTGTTGGTCTAATGGTCGCAAGCGGTACTGCAGGCTTAGCATGACGCTTTTTATTTCTACTCTACTGTAGAATAGAAATCGCTTATCTACATTTCTCGGTGAAAAACTGTTAGCTGTATGAACAGAGACTAGAGAGTTTTATCAGTAACAGACCGTATAACGGAAAAGTCATTTTCGTCTACTCTTCCGACGACAAAACGCTTGTCTACGGTCCTCGTGCTAAGCTTGCAGGTGTGTATGAAATTCTGCACCCTAATTGCACCATCAATTACAATCTGAATCATTTTGAAGGATATTGCTAATCCATTGGTTCATGTGTACGAAAATTTAGTCAGCTTAACAACGTAAATAACGCAATGAATGTTGTTAAGCTGTCACAATGAAAGGGCTACTCTTAGTGTGTTACGCAATTATCCCGCAGGTTGTGGTGTTAATAAAATACTGTTCCTCTTCATACAAGACAATAACTACGAAAGAAAATAAGGTTGTTAAATTCATGATGTTCAGTCTCCTCCATAAAAAAATACGTCATCTTAAACTAACATCTTCCCATACAAATACCCACATTACCCTTATTACCGCGAAAAGAGGTCCAACCCAAACATTATAAAAATTTCAGGCTACAATCAGCGCGGTCCTTCACGGGGCGATGACGTGTTTACTTTAATCATTCGGGTTCGTCCCTCGTTGTGTATTCAATCCCATCTAGCGGCTCTAGCCGGACGGTGGGAGATTGCTTCATTCACGAGGTAAAACATTTCTATTACAGGTGGCGAAAAAATGTAGCTGGCACGTTGGAAGATGGCCTTAAAATTTTGAAGCGCAAATTCAAACTCAACGGTTGAATTTGGAATACGTTGGAACAGTTTGAATTTTTAGTTGTTCATTTGTTTTATTCGTTTTCTTTTTCTTCTTCTTCATTTGACATGTTTGTAGTTTTTAAAAGCCCCTGTGGAAAATTGGCATTTAATTTACTCCTACATAACTCAGATATTCAAATTTTTGACATGATCTTCTTTACCAAACCAAAATAAGGATTGGGGTTAATCGACCCTTAGTATACCAAACCACAATGACCTGTCGAAGAAATCAGAGGCCAAATTCTATAAACGTTTCGCCTTAGCTCGTGCTTTGACTTAGACGTTCTCGTATCTATCTTGTATTTGTCTTATAGTCGTAATTGTAAAATCCTGTTGATACCGTATATAAGACGATTATATCACTACAGTAGCTCACTATCACAATATGCCTTACGTACAGGGTCACTTCACCTTCAACTTTTTTTTTTTTGTAGCGTTTTGGCTTCGCACGGTTTGTGCATTTAGCCAGTGTCAAGTAATTTTTCTTTTCGGTCAAGTAAATGGCCCGATGTCGGGCACGAAGTTACGAAACCATCATAGTCGACTTAACTTAGACAAATCAAAGATATTGTAAAGCGGTAGTAACTTTACAACAACCTAATAGGAGTTTTTGGGGGGAACATGAAAAGTCCACGTTAGTCACTTATTTTCACCTTCACTACACTAATTGTGCACTCACACGTAACTAAATTAAATAATTCTCTACCAAAATTATACAATTTAATTCGCTATTTCACTAAATTGTATGAAAATGAAAATTCGTGCGACATGTTAAAACGCGATCCCGCCAAAACCCCCTTCAACATTTTCCCGCCATTCGTGACAACTGACAGTCGACATTAGTGACAGCTACCGCACTACTTGCGTATAAGACAGTGTTTACTACAAATCTAATGAATAGAAACACTACAATTATAATTTAAAATACCTAATGTATAATTATACAACCTTCTTTACCGGAGTAATGGTATCTAATCAATTACTAATGGAAATCAGAGATACTTAACCGTTATTACACGTTAATTGGTTTCTGTGCTTCACGTTTCGTATCAAATATTTTTTACCTTATTGCAAAAAGATTACAGTGGCGTCTACTTATAAATAACTAACTTATGTTACGGCGAAAGGTCTAATCATACTGAATTGAAGCACTAAGTTATGTATGTAAATATAAAAAAACAACCGACTTCCAAAAAAACATTACATAGTGAAAAAAGCACGACAAAGTGAATTTTTCACTTTGTAGTGCTTTTTTGGAAGTCGGTTGTTTTTTTTTTGTTGGAAAAAGTTTTTATTTTTCTTTTTTTAGTGGTTCACATGTTCTTACCCCTTCACAGCGTACTGGCGTGATGTTATTTATGAACTGGTGTAAACAATAGACAGACATGAGATTTCAGCAATCCCAGTCCATTTGCTATCATTTATTGAGGAGTTCCGTTGCCTATCTCCGAAGTTCTTCATCAGATCTTCACCAAATTGAAATGGAACTACACTAAAAAAGTACTCTTCCAAAAAATACTCAAATCGTTTCAAGTGTTCCTATAAAATTTGAAGATTCTCTCTATTTCTCCAGGATCCCATGATCAGATCCTGACTTAATGATCATGGGACCACCTGGGAAGTATATACCCTTTCAAACCAAAAAAAAAATCCAAATTGGTCCAGCCATATTCGAGTAATCGGGGAACATACATAAAAAAAGGTTCCGACGAATTGAGAACCTCCTCCTTTTTGAAGCCGGTTAAAAAAATTAGATTTTGGTTTTTTAAATTTGACTTTATTCATCTTTAACCCAGATAAAATTTCATCTAACTACTTAGATACGATTACGTGTACATTATCGTAATGCTCAAAGAGTATTATAATATCACCAGAGGTTCAAAGTAATTTTAATAACTTGTGAGGATTTGGATAAAGTTTAATTTTGTAACCTTAGTTTCTCAAATTTAAGGTACTTAATGACTCGTCTCAAAAGTTGATTTTATCAAAGTTTGTATAGAAGTCATCGCCTCACATATCACTGCATATAACTTTAGTCATAACTCAATGCAATATCTATAAAAGTTTGTCTATCTACTCTATTATAAACTTTATAGACGGTGGGTTTAGATCTAAACTTGATTTGGACTAACACTGACTCGAGACTAGTCGAGACCGACTTACTTTTGTGAATAACTTTTATATTCTGAATCTAATCGCTATACGTGTTAATCGCAAGTCTATCGAAATAATTGGAAATGGAGTGACTGAATAAGTTTTACTTTCTGAGTAAGTAACTGAAAAAGTCGATATGGTTTTTAATGTAAAGAAACAAAATAATCTTGCATTCTAGTTACCCAAGTTTTTCAAAGTCAATTCAAATACTAAGAAATGTAAACGAATACAAACAATTTGATTCAACTTTGATTCAATAATCGACTAGAAACAAGTTACGTCAAGAAAATGTTATTACAAAGTAGTTTGTTTACATAACAGAGTTTGGCAAAAGAATAAGATCTACCACCACGAAAATCTCCACACAAAGATAGTTTATTCCATTATCGGACATACCACAACCGCATCTTGGGCAGTTCGGCACATAATCAACCCAACTAGGTACTTATCCCGACAAAAATAGAGACAACGCACCAAAACTTGTTACCTTAACAAGTCCATCCTCGTTCGAACTTCGTCCTAATTTAATGTACCGTAGTTTGTGATACAATGGCGTTTTTATCCTTCACGGATATTTTGGCAAGTGTATAGCGAGAGAAGTGGATTACATCTCAGTCTAGATCGGTCGGTTGCGGGGCGCGCACGTAATATACATAGTTATAGTGTCATAGCCCACGTGTCATATTGACGTGAGAGTGACGTGAAGTGACGTTTACCGAATGCGCGTGACAAGCCGGTGCGATCCGCCATGATGGTCACGTGACTCGAGCCAAATGAAATGACAGTTACGAACGTACTTTGAATTTCAAATTAGGAGTGCATTAATTAGCCGCGTTTATGTAAGCCATTATTCGATTTGTGGACTTTATAATGGCTGTGAAGTTTTAACGTTGGTACTGTCAAGTGTTAATAACCTATAAAGAGTTGACTATAAAGCAAGTTTCAAATGAAATTTATATATTGAAGGCCATTCATTTAAGAAAACAATTATGTTTTGGATGAAAATCTTGAAGGGTGTCTTAACCGTCTTTAAATGTGATCGAATAAAACAATAATAATGAGCAGCGTATTTGAAATGGAATCGTCGATTGATTTGTGCTTAAAATAGTTCATACTCCAACGTTGAAAGGGTTGTCGTAGTGATTCCTATGTTATTGTTACTTAATATTAATTAATTCACGTAGGTATGTAGAAGTTACAACACGTGCTACAACATATTCCGATATATAAATGAAGGTATGTGCATGTATGTCTGTAATAGGCATACCGGAAAAGTTCTTATTCACTTTTTATATTTCATTTCTAAGAACAATAAAAAAGAACACGTGTTTAACACATAAACACCAGAAACTAAATTAAAACAAACAAAACTTTACAACGTTAACCTATGTTACTAGAATTTTATGGCAAAAAAGCAGTATCTCACTTTAAAACTTTTAATTTGCGGCAGATAAATAAACGTGAATATACTCTGGGGGCGATGTAAAAACGCCGTTTAGCGGGTAGTCGGCACACTGCGGTATTCTGAGATAACTGGGTCAGTTCTGCAGACTGAGAGGCGCCTGGACTATTGACTAGTCACCGTAGCGTGGGGAATACGAGAAAAATAACAATAAACCAAAGTTACATCACTAAAATTCGAGAATTTGCTCTTGGAAGATTTATGTGGGAGAGTTAATGCTTGCCTGGAATTAGACTTTGATTGAAGCTAGGTTAGTTTTAAAGCTCTAAATAATAAGTTTCGATTAATCAGCGTTTAAAAATAAACAGAAGAATTTTGTAGAAGTTTATACCCTACGTAAATAAATCAAAATGGGAGACTACATGTTTGAAGATGAGAGATGGCACCACTTGTAGATTTCATGGCGGTTGCGAACATTCAATCATTTAAAAAATAAACTAACAACATAATCATCAACAAAAAATGTTTTATTAACAGCAGAAAATAAAAAATACGACCAATCTATTAAGACTTTGTCAAAAAATGTAACAAAAATCGGACTAAAAGACGACAGGTCTTTAACACCAAAAGCTTTCCCCAATGTTATGATAAAGACAATATTTTATATAGGTTTATTATTAACGTGGAACCAGTACAGCTAACAAGACATTTGAGTTATATTGACTCTCAAGACATAGCGGCGCCGCCACTATTGAACGATATGCTTCATAGATGAAAACAGAAAACTGGTACAAGATTTATATTACCAGCCTTTTTTTCTTTTCGTATATTATCATGTTGTTGTTCGTGTATTATTAAATTTAAGCCCTCGGCGAATAAGTCACTTTTGATGGAAAAATATAGGGCCAGGCTTCAAAGCTTTACTGGATTTTTTTTGGATGTTAGATGTTCTATTCATTATTACCTGTTATTACTTTCTTTATTTTGATCCTCTATTTATTTTTCTTTCATATTATTTTTATTTTCTCATATACTTTATTTCTCAATTCATTGTTTTTTCATAGCTTACTAGTTACCTATATTATAATTGGTTTTCCAATTTAAAGTCTTTGAAATGTAACAGTACCTTATTTTTTTTTCAAGAACAGACACCAAATTCTAAATCTATATTCCTGAAACATAATTAATATTTAATAAATCTTGAAAACTCTTTTCCGCAGAAAGAGTTTCTAGTCTAACATAGAGTTCCTTAAGGGAATTAAGCTCCGTAAAGAAAGCGACCACCACTGTTACCGCGAGATAAGCCCTAGCGTTGTTCTAGGTACAATGTCTAAAGATTACACTAAAAAATATAAGCTTTTCTTCGTTACGGTCTATTTTTCCATGTTTCTATTATTTTAGATAATAATAGAAGTTAAGCCCATCTAAGTTTTATTGAAGAATGAGACAAAGATACTGAAGAAAAGTTGTCTAAAGTTAGTACAACGTTCAATGTATATGTACCAAGTTACTACTATTGATGCTTAGGAAAATTATTGTCATATTCAGTTATACTATTTGCCAGCTGCAAGTATGAAGAATGAAAGTTAATAAGGCATAATTTATTGAAGTATTATGAACTCGGTAGCTAGACAGACTGGCGCCTCCATTGTCGAGCTCCGTCAAATCGTCACGTAGGTCATAAAACGGTAATATTTCAATTATGGAAATCGACTGCTGGGTATGCAAATATACTCGTAATATGCTAAATTAAACCCGAAATCTGATAAATAAATGAATAAAAATAACTATTAAGTCCAAATAATGATTAGATACTTACTTAAAACAGTTTACCGATTACATCACAAGAGCTTTATAAACTCCAAAATAAGAATAACGCTACCCAGACGCTGCCACATATAATTAGGAATGTGCATCTATCTACCTATCGAGAGCGTTAAAAGAGCATAATTACGAGGTGCTAACAACCTTTCACATGCACCAAAATGGTTTTAATTACAAATTCTATAAAGCTTTTTCACCAGCTACTGTGTCTAAAGCTGCATACACGGGAAATTTTGATAGTCCATCAATGTAGAGAGTATTCTCGAGGATGCTCGAGAATTTTCTGGAACACGCGTTATCTGTTTTGGGTCACATGTCTAATGTGCACGTTACGCAATGGAGATAGAGTTCAAAAGTCAAAACTAAAAAAAAACCGCTGTCTTCCTTTTTGTCTTTTCTCAGTGTAAATTGACCCCAAATGTCCGGGTTGCTTAGTATTTCGATAAAAGCCTTACTATGGCCTATATCCAGCAAAACCATGATCACAGCAGATTTAAATTTTCGAACCGATTCCTTACGTAACAGTTAACAGCGCCATGTAATTCTTCGGTTACGGAAACTAGGCTTCCAGACAACGGGGTCAGATTAGGAGACGAGACGACGCCATCGGTATCGATGTGAGCAGCTGATGCTCCAAGATTTTAGTAACAAGTGAGCGGAGCCGGCCCGCGTGCACGCGGATTCCGAACGAAGTTACGCGTTGCCGAAATTCAAGCCATTTTTTTATTCGTGAAGTGTTGAGAAGGTAGAACATAAGGCGGATTTTTCGACGTCAGTTCTTGTTTAATATCGTCTTTGTTTAGTTTGATTGTCGGTTTCGTGTGTAATGGTTGCGTTAATTATTAATTCAGTTTGTGCGTAGGTATATTTTTTCGTCCGTGTTTAATGTTTTTCTTTTTCTTGTGTCATTTCTTTTGTGGCCTACCTATACCCACGTAATGTAAAGTATAAGGCTGGAATTAGTGTCGAGTTAGTGAGGTTGAGCTAGCATGTACCTACGTCCTGTAGTAGATCAAACTTTCTAGCTTAAAACTTTACCTTTTTTGTGTGTTATATAATTTCTAATGAGGCAGTTTCAGTGATAATCTGTAAAGCCAAAATTCAATTGAGTGCTAACAGAAACCAGAAACTTTTCTTCAAACTTGTGACACTAAAAAATTTAGTTAATAATAAAATTTCGCAACTTTTTGCTAATACGGTCTTGATCTTTACAGTGTTTATCAAAATTCTACATTTTCACTTGAGCCTTTTAAGTAAACAGGTTGTTTCTGTTCTTTTCATACAAAATAAAGCCAACATATTTTGACGTCTTTAATGTAACGGTATTCTATATTTATTTTACCTTAATATCAAACAGGTAAAATCCAATCTATTTTGGCTTAATCTGTCAACAATTTTGACACATGGTGGTTCTTTGTGATTCAATCCTGAATAGAAGACGTCAAAGGGAGGAAATAAACACTTGATCGTATTCTCAACTTTATTTGTAAGCTTTTGAGAGCTAGTTTTGCTTGAAGTTGCGTCTCAATATTCTGGCAAAGAAGTTACTGTGGTTCAAAGGCTCACACGCTTTACTTTAGATTTCATTTATCTTGCTTCTTATCTCCGCGTCAGAGAGCAATCATTTGGATGTGTACTTATGTAATTGGATTTATTATATAATTAAACTTCTCATATACAAAAAGGTACATACAAAGGTGGACTTAATGCCTTAGGCATTCGCTACCAGTCAACCAAGGGTGGTGAAGAGATTAGATGGCAGGTGCTTAGGTTGAGAGGAACAATGATATAAAAAACCACAAAATTATATCACAACGAATAATAAATAAGATTCAAAGTTAAGTAAAATTTTGGCTGACTTATATTTCCAAAAAAAAAAAGTGACACAGTTTCTCTTTTACTGATCTCGAGAGCTTAAACACCTAACTAATAGAGACTTATCGAAACAATGATTTGCCAATGAAATGACTACATCTTTCTTCTCTAATGAGTTGTGATCAGAGGTTTAATTCCCGTAAATTACAGAACGTTCACAGTCTGATCTCAGCCTCATTCTGTCAAAAATATGTACCTCTAATATCCGTAGGCACATTTATGACAAGTTTTTGACACTGATTGTCGTTGAGACGACATTACGCGCTAGATTTTGAACGTTTTTAATTACGAGAATTGGTCTACTTGTTCACGTTTGCGTCACTCAAAATTGCCTTCAAAATTGTATTTTTGACTTAAACTTTGCTTCTCACTTACTTTATTTCCAATTCTCGTTCTTTATTCCAGTGTGTCTTAAAATAGTCATCTCAATGCGTCAATCTTTGAGTGCAGATCAATCACTTTGCCAAATCTCGGGAATTGGGGTCACGATACTTTTAATGTATCGATACCTGCGTAGTAATACCATTGAACAGACAGAAATACCACTTACATACGTAAGTAGGAAGGATGATGTGATTTTACCGATAGTCAAACGAGCATCCAATCCTATTCAATTGAGGAATATCATTAAAAGATTCTAAAAATATTGAAGACTAACCGATAAGGAATGGGCACGCCACGATTGCGGAGGTAAGTCCCCTCTTTGAGGAGTGAATTGAGAAGCGCAACTACGTCCTCACCTGCCGCCTGACGCAGGTCCTCACCGAACGCGGTTGTTTCGGGAGGTTCCTGTTGTTTGAAAGAGATACTGTGACCCCAGGCACACAGGCAATTGAAGGAACACGGATGGGTTTTAGTCGGTAAAATTCTGACACTCCCTCTTGCTCCAGCCAGAGCGGGAATAGTTATTTGATGATTTCCCACCCTCAAACAAAAAACCGATAACGAAAGATCAATCATTTGAAAATATCTAAGATTAAATAAATAATAGTTTCAAAAACTAAAAAACACGCTTTAAAAACCAAACTAAAAAAGGAGAAAATAATTTAATTCAATTAAAAAGCGTGGTTTTTTTCCTCATTTTTTTTTTAATTATTGAATTGTCATCGGCCCTCGACAAGTTTACAAAGTTTCAATGAAATCTGACCGTTTAAAGTGGGTCAAAATCGCGCTCAAAGGAGTCGGTTACATACAAACATACAAACAAACATACAAGTGAAGTTAATATAAAGCGTGTAACGATGGGTATTATCAGAAGGCTAAAAGTCACTTAAAGGGCAATGGAGAGGGCTATGCTCGGAGTTTCCCTACGTGGTCGCATCGGGAATGAAGAGATCTGCAGGAGAACCAAAGCAACCGAGGCAGGGCACATTACTCGCAGAACAGATGGCCAATGGGGCCGAATGGTTCTGGAGTGGCGACCGCGTACCGGAAGACGTAAAGTTGGAAGGCCTCCCACAAGGTGGACCGATGACCTTGTGAAGGCCGCAGGAATTTGCTGGATGCGAATAGCACAGAACCGGTCGAAGTGGAGAAGCTTGGGGGAGGCCTATGTTCAGCAGTGGACGTCTTTCGGCTGGAATAATAATGATGATGAAGATTTAAAAAGTCGTCCTAAGTAGCCAAGTTCCGGTATCAGTAGGTGCAGTTAGGAAAATTAATTGTTTATCAAATTGTCTACCAAAAGCTTTGGTTAAGAAATTCTTTTAATTTCAAATGTGACATTTTACATAATTTTAAAACAGTCTTAAAATAATATTAATGTGCCAGTAGATTAATTTAAAAAAACACCATAATGCATCAATTATTAGAACATCGAGATGCTACGAGTATAAGCGGGTCAACTTACTGCCAATTAAAGGTACAGTCAGGAATTATTTGCTTATCAAATTGACACATCACGTTGATCACCCGCGTTACAGCCATTTCATACAACTGTCCAATAATGACAGCTTCGATTTAAATTGACGGACAATTCAAATTGGTACCTAGTCAATTTCATTTCGTTTACTTTACCTAATTGAAAATTACACTTGATAGCTCTTTTAGAAGGAAATAAATTTCTACTACAACATGGGACAATAAAACCCTTGAATATATCAATCCCTACCAATATTATAAATGCAAAAGTAACTCTGTCTGTCTGTCTATTACGCTTTCATGCCTAAACCGCTGAACCGATCGTCATGAAATTTGGCAGAGATATAGCCTGGGATAAGGAGAAGGACATAGGCTACTTGTTTACGTGATAACCGACATCCACACGGGCGGAGCCGCGGGCAAAAGCTAGTAACCTATAAAGTGTATCTATAGCAAAAAACGAGAACCGTTCCATTATTAATTTCGTTCGATTTAGAACCGCGTGGGACGATAAGGATTCGATTACTTACAGTCGCAGATTGTGAAGATTAAAAGGTTGGCAAAGATTTTACAAATTGTAGAAAAGTAGACAAGTGCAGACTGGATTATTTTATTTTATTTATAAAATTAAACAAGGCACACTATTACCTCTGGGGTCTAATATGAAATAAGGATAGAAATGTTAACTTCGTTTCGATTTGTACGATTCCACACAATTAAGATATTATTATGTGTCTCAATAGCTTAGTAGCCACACATTTTTCATGAATTTTGTCTTTATAAAATTGACAAACAGGTACCAAATCCAGCAGTTGAGTAATCTAGATTCACACGAACTTGCCCTGTTTTCCTTCTCCATGTCTTCAATTTGAGCTTGAATGAAGCACTTAAGTTCCTAGGACCTGAAACTAGCGAAACACTATAACAGTTTAACGTTTACTGGGTATCATCTTCGGGTTAAGACAACAAATTGAATATTAAACTACGCTGTCAATTTGTTATGCAGCGTTAAAACAACGGCTAAGCGCCTTACACTTTATCTATGTAACACTGATGGAATACTAAATTGCCTTTCACATTTTAGTAGGCGCTCGGCCATTTTAAGCGACATCGCCGGTGTCGAATATCCCAAGTTAATTTAGAACTTAATGGGCCATTATTACTGAAAAATGTTAATTGAATAATAAACTAAGATTCAGGTGGATACTAAAATAGACGTGTGTTTAATTGATTGGACTAAACAATGCAGTGAATTTGAACTTTGAACTTTTTATAAACTTGAGACGAAAACTGCAATGGCCATTAGATTTATGGATTAAATATTAATTTATGGCTGCTTTAATTACTGTTAATTTTTATTTAAAAAAATACAGTTTTATACCCAAATAATATGAATAATGGCTTAGATGATTTTCTTAGTCAAATCAAAATAATAGTTAAATAGGTAGATATCGCAATTGTTAAATCCTACATCAGCCAATCTTAGATACAACTATATATGTCCCTTCTGTAACACCCTAATGATACATGCTTACACCCATGTCAAACCAAACCCTCTACCTTTTTCATTCATCGTCCCAGCATTGATTCCAGCTTTGACATTGAAGTGCATACGGCCTGAATAGCTTTGTAGACCGCATTTTCTGAATAGCTGTCACAGAGCGAAGTCTGAAATAGGACATAATTGTGTTCAAGCCGTTTGTATTACGTTGCCTTGATCAGTTTTCTATTTCCATGTGAAGGACGCCAATGGAGAATCCGTGTCCAATATAAATGCGAACAATGTAGGTACCTACTGTCAGTGAAATTTATCGTTCATGAAATTGACTCACTCACTCATCATCTGCCCGGCCCATTTCCCAACAATGTTTGGGTTGGCTTCGCGTCTAACCAGCACCCTAATTGCGTAATACGCGATTAATCATAATCGGTTTCATTTTGACAGTTCAACAATATTCATTGCGTTATTAGGTTGTTGAGCAGACACATTTTTCGAACATATGAAGCAATGGTTTAGCCATCTGTTTCAAAACGAAACCAATTATGATGAATCGTGAGTTACGCAATTAGGGTGCAGATGCAACTGAATACCAGTATTTTACATGGAGCGACTGACTATCTGATCTGTACACCCCAGTTATTTCGTAATACTCCTTGGTAAGACTAGTTTTCAGACCTTTGGACTTCAGCCGACCCGTAACGACTGTTGAAGATCCACAAATGACAGCCGTGACGAACGGCGACTAGCGCAGCTTAAACAGGTAGATCGACCCGTATGGTTGTTATTACATACCCAAAAAGCCCCCACCACATCCACCCTCCCTGGTTCTATAATCTCTTTTAAGGCGGAGATTTCTTGAAAACGGTCAAAAAGGTGGTTTTTTAAAGCAGTGTATCTCTTTAACCGTAAATAATTTTGAAAGAAAAAATATATGTTATATTTTCAAGTCTTTTTTGCATACAGTGATCGAACTCAAAATATAATTAAACATACTTTAATGCATCTAAAAAATCATCAAAGTCATCTCTTACTTATCTTTAAAAGCAGTTTATCCCTTCAATAACAATTATAATTATAATTAAAAAATATACCATAAAATTTCAAATGCCAAACTGCATTCAGTGATGGATTATTTATTATTAAATAGTTAAAATCTAATTGTATACGATTTTATTTGTATTTTCACGACCTATGCTTGCTCATTTGTTATTTGAATTTATTACAACACATTTTAACCCGTATCGGACTGCAATAAAAACGATTATCGCTCATAACGACACTATTTAAAGTTAACATGGCCTTAAATTATAACTGCAAACGAAAATACATAGAATTGCTTATAAGTTTAGGATAGCCAAGTGCCTTACGGCTTACCAAATCTAAACCAGCATTTGAAACAAGCAATTCTTCACTATCCAGTCCTTTTGAAGGTTTTGATTAGAAATTCGTCAGTTTGAAACCTATCCAGCCGGAGTGCGCTCGTAATCCGGTTCCTAGCACAGCTAGCTTACGTAGTTTGAAGGGATTAATTTGGGAATTAGCACGACAGAAGCAGGAATGTCAGTAATGCGTCGATCTGTCCTAATTAATCTATAGTACGTTGGATAGTTTGATTTTGGGCTTTAGTGTTTGACTATAGATAAATACGCATGTGAAGGACACGAGAGTATAAACCTGCACCTCAACTCACTTTCGATTTTGAAAGCCGAATCTACTGCTTCAATATGTTTAATAAATCGTCTGCTCGACTATGAAAATAGCGCAAGGAATATTTTTAAGCTGACAAAATGAAAAGCATTGCCATTTTAAGTGAATTACTTAATTTCCGCGCTGTTTCCAATATATTTTAGACAATTTTTTTTTTTAGTTTTTTGTAATAATTCAAAACAATTTTTTTTCATATTGGTTTGAAAGCCTGCATTTGCTTTCAAACTAATATGAAACAAATGCATGAGTCAAATGTCACAAATAAATAGATAGAGATGTTTCGAAGAGACAAAAAAAGATAACTTTTTCCAGTAGATGATTGGATACTCTTACATACGTATTGCGTAAAGGCATAAAAAATACTGAGCTTCGTAAGAGTCATAGGCCAGTGTTTAGACTTTTAGAGGGTCAATGCATTTACCCCCCCAGAGCTTTCCTCTTATACCTAAGTACCGACTGCTGTTTATTTATAACTTATTTCCAATAAACTACAAAATATATTGCTAAGCTGGTGTACTGAGTTGTCGTCAACCTCTCATGCTACAAAAATTGGAATTTTTCAACGCTTAACAGTTCTAATAAGCTTTGAAGAGCGAGACTGAATAAATTTGAAGTATCATACTATCATAATTTGAAGATAATGATGACGCTATGAAGATTGTGAATGTAGCAGAGAAGATCCTCTGACCTTATATCACAGGATATGGAATTTCTTCCCAGACATACCCTTGGTGACGTGAGTTCAAAAAGTTTGCTTTATTGGTGCCAAGAGCAAATTTTATTAAAAATAAAATAAACCATTGGCAAATAAGTATCTGATAATTTAGGGGTTTATATAAAAAAACGTTGCCTAAAGTAAGTATTAATTAGAGTCTGCTTTACCATGCAATTTTTTACTCTTAAGGTGAAGGCCATTTTAACAAACATTCTTGTTTTGATCACCTCATCCTCGTTGATATCCTTTAATTGCTAACATTACTTGTTAATGTAATTTGGTTAAAGGTAACAGTGGTTAGACCTACTATCTTGTATTAATCAGAATGTTGGGCCACAAAAAGGATGAATGAAAGGCAATTAATTAAATACAGCCGAGATGAGAAAGCTAATCGGGATGTGTAGTGTTAAACGAATGGATATCTAATACTTTTAAACGAGCAATTCTTGTATTTAAGTATATTTACATATATAATCTGAATCTCGGAAACGGCTCCAACGATTTTCATGAAATTTAGTGTGCAGGAGGTTTCGGGGGCGATAAATCGATCTAGCTAGGTTTCATTTTTAGAAAACGTGACACCGGTAACTGCAAAGTTTTGAAAAACGTTTGTCATGGAATGGGCAAGTGATGTGGGGGAATGAGGAAATGTCGTGCGGAAAGTTTCGAGTATGAATGTGGTATGGCTGTAAGAGTAAGGGACGATCAAAGAAACGATGGACGGACTGTGTGAAAGATGATATGTCCGGAAAAGGTGGTTACCGAGATGATGACTTATCGAGAAGTATGGAAGAAAAATGACATGTTGCACTTACCCCAAATAAAATTGGGTTATAAGTAAGAGAATGATGTAATTACTTACGTAAGTCATATTCTGCTAAAACACGACTCTAGGCACCAGATTGCTTTGAAGTAACTCCGTTAATGTATGTAGTTATAGACTAAACAGACGTTCCTCCTACGCGTTTTCACGCAAGTCGCGTTCCCTTTTTCATTTTAGTTCTTTCCTAGAACGGTTGTCATTTGTTTTTATGTCTGGCTCTTGATCGCCATTAAACACAGAATTCCAAACAGTTGAACATACATAAATGTATTAGTGAAAAGATATAGTGTTACAAAATAAAAGACTGATTCGTGCCAAAGAAACTTTGTTATAAAAAAGTGCTACAAACTTTTTGAAAATGGCGATGGTGGTGTCTAGAAAATCGAAGTGTTGTATATGCTCGCTATTCTTATTAGTGGCTATGGGCATAGTGTTGGCCGTGGTATCGACTTTGGGACTGTTAGACAAGAAAAAGGAACATCACTACGCTTTGGCTGAGAAGTACAGTCAGACGTCGGCGCCGCAGATTGTGGAAATCGGTCACGTAAGTACAGAGTAGTAGAAAAAAAATGGTATTAATACACTGTATTTTAAGTGAACATAAGCTCTTAGCACCTCAGAAAATAATTTAGAGATTAAAAACTTTAAAGTTAACTGAAGTGATGTTGAAGAAAAAGGTATTGAAATGTGGTTTTCTATTGACATAATAATATGATCATCAAACAACTTATATTTCATATGGAAGAAAACATGAAACAACTTACATAACGTAGACGATCGTCTACTTAACCATAAATGAAAAACTAAATAGAAAATTACTCAATCAATTGGAAACTCTGTCCTATTGTTAAACGTACTTATTTTGAACAAAACACTCATGGATTTTATGAACCGAATTAATTTTAAAACCACACGTACTGAAACGATTAGCAACAAATCATCCACTAATAGTTAATTCCTCCTAATAATTGTTAAGTTCTATTAAACCGTAAAACGGTGATAGTTGCGATAAATCGGTACAATCCGAACCGGAAAAGCCTTCCGTAAAACCGCCTCTTACCGAAATTACCGCACTTTTACGTTACAACGTTATTACATTTCACCAAACTACTTTGACCTGCCTCAGTTTAGTGTTAAAAAAGATTTATGGTTCCGAATTTATTGGCTACCTGTGACGTGACTCACCTAAAGTGCCGACGAGGTATAAAATTAATGGCATTCGCATGTCTTTCCAAATGGTTGAGAAAATATAGCCTATTCAATCTTGTCCCTTCTTTCGTTCATCCCTCACGTGCTCCAAGCGTAGACTTAATGGGATTTTAGATCCTTGAAATATTGAGTGGGCATCACTACCTGCGTTTGTTTAAATGTGGAGCTGAACGCATTTTCTTAAAGATCAGAAAGCGATTCAGATAAAGACTTGATTTGTGTCTTAAGACAAAATATTTGTCTACGTAGATGACGCTAAAAGTTTTGAGGTTAAATGAAAAGCTAATGCTAGCTAGATTATGTATTTATTTAGTTATCAAAACTTTATACACAATTAAATGCTTCAAGCATTAAATCCACCTTTGTACACAAAGGTGGACTTAATGCTTGAAGCATTTTCTACCAGCCAACTTTATTGTTAGAACGAAGGTGAAGCAGAGAAAATACATAGCTGGTGAATGTCGTTTTACATTTTCAACAATTCTTCAGTTCTGAGGAATATCGACTTCTAGACGAGTCCACTCTACTTTGGAGCTCGTAGCTGTTACGTAGTTAATTCAAGGTACCTATCGAAGTGTCACATAACATCCTTCAAAACATAATATTTCACCTGAACGACGAAACTGTTCACCACAAAATATATTTTCCGCAGACGTATACCAGTATACATAAGTCAGAACACCCACAATCGCCAATTAAGTTTAAAGCCCATATAACAGACTCTATCGAGATCCTCAGAATTCTAACTTTGTCATTCGACCCAAAAGTATCACAGAGATATCATTTTCTATGATTTGTAAGCCTATATAGGGTCTTTATTACACCTATTTCTAATACAATCTAGTGGATATGAAGTGTCATTACTGAGAATTGTCTCTCATGGCCAAATCGCCTAGTTCAGAGTAACTACGTGTTATCGTGAAGCTACATTCTGGCAATAACAATTTGTAGCTATATGCTGTAGAAAAAGTTGGAGGCTGTTAGCAAAAAGGGCTCTTGTGGGCCTGCTGAGGTCTCTAAAGGCCTTCGGTATATCGGATGTAGTGTTATGATAGTCATTTTTGGATGTACTTGTTTGTATGGACATCATAATAATAGTAGATAGCGTTTGTGTGGAAGAAAATGTTCTTGTAAAAAAAAATTGAATCGAGGAAGTTTTTTTGGTTATTAGTCTACATTTAGAATTGAAAATCTAACTAGTTCCTTCATGGCTACGGACTTAAGCAAGCTCTGATTTAAGTCTAATTATTGCAATTATAATATTATTGTAACTGTAATTAATAAAACCAATGTGGCTTCTTCAATTCATATGTACTTTTTCGTTTTAACTTGGACTCTACTGATATCGGTGTTAGAAAAACACTAAAAGATAAATGATTTGATTTACGTCTCATAATCATATTTTGGAAACTAGTAGAAGTCGGCGTTTTATATCTATTTTCTTTGAGAAGAAAGGCCGAAACAAATTCTAAGGTTACTAAACACTTGACTTATAATCCAGGTAAGGTTTACTGGACAAAACGCCCACGGCATTATGTCCGCCTCTGTATATTTCTGTGCTTAAAGTGTAAAATAAATAGCCAAAATATAAGCCTGAAATCGCCAACCCGTCTTAAGTCTCTTCATGTAGTGATCAATGCTCGTGACTCCTCTGTACGAGAAAAAGGCCATGTCCTGCAGTAGGGAACTAATAGAATCATTATAGTCAGCCTATATTGTTTCCACTGCTGGGACACAAGTCTCCTCTCTTGGCGAGACAGAGTGGGCCGCAATCCACCGCGCGGGCCCAGTATGGTTTTTTTTTTTTTTTTTTTTTTTTTTTTTTTCAGGGTGGGAAATCATCAAATGACTTCTCCCGCTCTGGGTGGAGCAGGAGGGCGTGTCAGACTTTTACTGACTAAAACCCACCCGTGATCCCTCAGTTGCCTGTGTGCCAGGGGCGACGGTATCTCTTTCGAACAACCCGCACCCCTGGCAGGCATCGGCCCTTGCGGACCCCACCAGTCCGGCGCACCAGGACACATGGCACGCCGTGACCACCCCAGGAACCAAGTAGCACAAGGGCCCCAGGCTACCCTGGCACCCTTGGCTCCCTTGGCCCCCTGCGACGGGTCAGCGCAGTGGCCCCGCCGCCTACCACTTCTCGGCCGCAGGGGATAGGGAGAGCGGCCAACGCTATACCGACACTCCTCTTCCCCTGCGGCCCCACCGCGTCCGCCATCAAACGGTGGCGGCCCCGTCCAGGCCACGGAAGGGAAGAGCGCTACTCAAAAGTACCGGCACTCCTCCTCCGCCGCAGCCTGTAACCCTCAGCCGCGATGCCTCCCATTCGACATCGCGGCCCGCCTCAGTTGCGGTGCACCTCACCGCAACCTACTTTTTGGCCGCTACGTCGTCGGCTTGGAGACCAAAGCCCTGACGAGCGGCCCCACCTTTGGGTTCCTCTTCGCTTCACCGTGGGAGCGGACCACGGCTACTGAGCCCCCCCGCAACGACAATGCGGGAACCCACTGGGGGGGGGCCCAGTATGGTTTGGTAGATATTACATGTCTTCGTATTTTTGGTTCTAGGACATGCCGGTTTCCTCATGATGTTTTCCTTCACTGTTTTGACAGCAGTGGTGAAGAGCAGTAGTAATAATTTACAGAAAATAAAGCGCTTGTAAGTCCCGGCCGTTACCACTGAGCCACCACTGCTGTCTTATAATCAGAGATCAGATATTCAGATGCAAATTCACCTAAAGTTGAGATGTTGGATAGCATGGAATGCGCTTTTGTATCGAAAAAGTCTTAATTTAGGTAAGTAATTTGTTTATTTTTTGTTTTAACTAATCTAAACCGCCCCTCATTGCCCCCCATTTGTATCGGGTTAAACATTAATTTTAAATTAATACACATCTGAATAGTTAGGCAATCCAAGAATCCCGGGGTTTTTAATAAATATTACAAATAATTTATAAAGCCGCTTCCATACTTTCAGAGCTAAAAATTATCTTTAGGTAAATATGCATCCGAATATCCGATCTCTGCTTATAATGAATAGAACATACCATAAGGCAATAACAGAATAAACCATAAAATACACAATTTCATTTATTACCTCTTAGTTCATCAGAACTAAGCCAAATTAAGTTCCTGACAACGTTTTCAACCAAAAACGAAGTACAAAAATACATTTAGTCAGATGAGTACCAGAGTCCATTATTTACTGTTATTATTGCGATGATATATGAACACAAAAGCACCTTAATGTTCATTGCAGCCATAACACGTGCCAAAAGTAAGATTACATTTTCAACTTTTATTCTAGTACATTACAACTACATAAATCATAACGGCTGGGGCTTGCGGCAAAATAATAACAGTCGAATGGGTCGTTCGACCAGGTTAAGCTGCGCTTGTCGCAGTTGGTTCGTAGATGGGTGACCAGATGGTCACCCATCTACGAACCAACTGCGACACTGCGGTCTTGGTATGTTAAGATTAACATACCAAGACCACCCCGGTGCAGACCCGGCTGTCATTCGTGGATTTTTAACAATCGTTACGGGTCGTCAGAAGTCTGAAAGTGACAACAAATCTTACCAATCTTTGGGAGCTATATGTTTGAGCCGTTTGGCGTTGAAACACTAGGGCCGTGGGGTCCGAGTGCTCATCGAGTATTTCGAGACATCGCCAAGCGGTTGGTCGAATCTTCACGTGACCAAAGGGCTGGCCAATTCTTAGCCCAAAGAATCAGCGTTGCCATCCAAAGTGGCAACGCTGCCAGCCTTTTGGGCTCTTTTCCCACTGACAGCGATGCGGACGAATTCTTTGATGCCCAGTGAGCTTTTCCCTTTTTGCTTTATATACTTGTTCATAATTCTAATATTATTATAAGTTTTAGCGCATGAAATGAAGTTAAATAAATTCTTAATCTTACCAAGGGGTATATTGTATTACCCAGTAACTGGGTTCTAGAGGTCAGATAAGCAGTCGCTCCATATAAAATATTCAGCTGCAAGGTTAGACGTCAACTTTGATTGGTTCAATACGAGGCTTTTGGCCACTAAGTACCTATGTGTGTATTTTATGTCTTTTTTTGTTTGCGTATTTTTTGTGCAGAATATTTTTTTTTATTAGACGATACTGTCCCCAACATTGTTATAAAAAGGCTAGGTAGTTAAATGATGACAACTTCATAAATCAAAAGTGTATTTTTCTTTTACGAGTTATCACTGGCAACATTCTTAGTTAAAAATACATTTTTCAGCTAGAAAATGTTTCATGTGAGGCTATCAATTTCATTTACACGGTCGGCCTATTGTGTGATTTTACACAGGGTGTCCTAAATCCGGTTGAGCTCTAATAAATCATGATGTTGAAAAAATTAGCGTTATTTTTGCGTGGCAGGGTCATTGGTCATTATTCGGGGCGTTCTATTATCGCCGGGTCGAATCGACCAGCAGGGTCGTTTTTCATTAGAAGCCGAATACGCGATAAAAGGGTTAACGTTTTGGCCTTATGTAATAGAAAGAGGGCTTGTAGGAGCGGTGGTGTGTCTGAAATGTGTAGTGAAATTCATTTATTCTAGACTTTTTACACGCTTTATATTAGCTTCACTTGTATGTTTGTTTGTATGTAACCGACTCCTTAGAGCGCGATTTTGACCCACTTTAAACGGTCAGATTTCATTGAAACTTCGTAAACGTTATCGAGGACCGTTGACAAATCAATAATTTAAAAAAAAAAATAGAAAAATGAAAAAAATACACGTTTTTGTAGTTAGCAGAAATAAAAAAAAGAAAATAAATAATAGTTTAAAAAACTAAAAAAACACGCTTTAAAAACCAAACTAAAAAAGGAGAAAATAATTGAATTCAATTAAAAAGCGTGGGGTGCTTTTTGAGGTATTTTTATAATCAACTAGCTGACCCGGCAAACTTCGTACCGCCGAAAAAAGATTTCGGAATTTTTTGTGAGAAAACCAAACATATTTTTTTTTAATAGATTTTCTTTATATTTTCTCAACGTTTAAACCTTTCCTGGACTACCATAAATATTTCAAAACCAAATTTAGCCAAATCGGTTCAGCCGTTCTCGAGTTTTAGCGAGACTAACGAACAGCAATTCATTTTTATATATATAGATTAATGTCAAGCACCCCACGCTTTTTAATTTAATTAAATTATTTTCTCCTTTTTTAGTTTGGTTTTTAAAGCGTGTTTTTTTATTTATTGTTAAGCTCTCATTCCTGCATAGATAAACCTAAAATCACACGAGGAATGATAACTTACACGAGAATTGAAAAAAGTCTTAATAATACGTAAAATAAATTTATTTTGGTCTGCCTTGGTTTAGTGGTCGCAAGCGCTACCGCTAAGCACGAGGTACCAACTTGGTTCGATTCCAGGGTATTACTGGGTTTTTGTATCAAAAATTTCTCAGTAGCAGTCCGGAGTCCGGAATTGTGCAAGGTTGATGCCAATAGGGTCGCCCCCTATTACATGGGACAAAAACATAGCTCGCTAACTGAGTATGTAATCATAGGTGTACCTCTGCCTGAAATAAGGCGTGATGTAATGTTATGTAATTTAAAAAAAAAAAAACATTCTAATAATACATTCATCATCATTTCTCATTTCATTTTATTATAAAAAAAAAACAAACATTCTGACACACAGCTTTACATTCTTTTTGTTAAGTTCATTCTAAGTTCAAACTACAACCAACTCAAAAAACGGTAAAGGAACGTACGCGGGTGTTTATTGGAAGTTTCTTTTCATTTGTACCTATCATTGTCGGTGAACGTCATCGTTATCGGATGTGCCGTCCGAGTGTAAACTGTCGAAAAAAAAATGGTTAACCTACATGTACTACATATAGAAAATAAAATGGCCGCAGTCGGAATTACTTTCAGTCCAGGCTTTTGGTGTCATGAAAATGTAGGTGAGTTCGACAAACTCACTTTTAGCCCGCAGTATTTTTAATTAAAAACATTTTGGGGATCGACAATTTTGTGTCCTTTTATTGTATAGGTTTGCCTATACGGTTTAGTTCGATGCGATGCTGACATCATTCTCCTGCCCTTTTTTTGTTTTTTGAGGGTGGGAAATCATCAAATATCTTCTCCCATCGTCACTGCCGCCTCCACCGTAGTCGCCGACGCCGTTGCCACCGCGGCAGGGCCGTCACAAGGAGCCCCGGAGGGGGCTGATATGAAGTGCCAGTGATGGCCCCATTACGCCTCCTCCAGGCGAATCATTATCCTGCCCTTATACCAATTTATATGGGGTCGGCAATTTACTTGATAGAAAAGTGTGTTGCTTCTCTATCAAGTCTTCATCACAGTAGTCACATCCTTTCTAATGTGATGCATGCTGTATTTTTTGCTAATCCTACTATTTCGTTCCTGGTTCCTGGAATAGTTATGACAAGCGCAGGATTCTGGAGTCTTGAAACTCAATAATAGTTTACCTAATCCCACTCAAAAACGTTTTCTTAAATTCATTTTGGCATAACTTTAACAGATTTTAGACGGAGTGCGGCTGCAAATCCAAAGCAGTTGATGTACCCTAAAAAATATTATGAGGTCGAGACATAAAGGAAAAGTTTTTATTCAGTGCGCAAACTTTAACCATGAATTCAGCATGACCATTCTAGACGCCCCAGCGAAGAAATTTTTAGTCAATTTTACAAAAAAAATATATCAGCTGTATCATAGAAAAGTGCAATACGTACGCGGTCAAAATGTATGGAACAGCTGGTTATTTTTTTGTATAACCGACGAAAAATTTATGTACTGGGGGGTCTAGAATGATATGCTGAATTCATGGTTACAGTTTGCGCACTGGATAAAAACTTTTCCTGTATAGGTACCTTCCTAATATAGGTCACTTTACCAGTCAAATAACATTTTTATACCAAAACAAGACCCAGTTTTGATCGTCGGCAATTTGCGAGCATTTAATTAACGTCGACAGACACAATATCTAGACAGAACTAGTAGCACAAAGCTTTAATGTTCTATTAGCTAACGAATGCCAGAGAACTATTTTCAAAGTGGTCGAGAAATGTGGCATAAAGTCGTATGCGGTATTCAGAGTAAGAAATGTGCTGAACATTACTCGCTTTATTGTGTGTTAAAGCCTAGTTTATTGCGAGTGCCGTCTTGCTGCGCTGCTTTCTGCCTATTTATTTTATTTTATGAAAAATGTGACAGCTACGAAGTTAGGTTGTACGTTCATATTTCATGTCCGTCTTGTTATTAAATGATTAAGGAGAACGTGCCTTGTGGCTTAAAATAAATATTAAACTGCTAATTTAGATTAATAAGTTACCTACCTACTACCTAGTTACGAGCAAGGGAAAACAATCGCATTCAAACAAGCGATCTTAATAGCATAAGCATAGCAAAATTAGCCAATAACGTACCCACTGACACATGCCTCCTCTCTGTGAAAGAAAGTGGCAGTTATCTACCACGCAGGCCTAATGTGTGTTGGTGGATCGCACATGACTTCGAATTTTTGGTTCTAGAACATGCCGGTTTCCTCAGAATGTTTTACTTCACCGTTTTGAGAGCAGTGGTGATGAAATAAATTACACAAAGTAAAGTGCCTGTGTGTTCGAATCTACGACCTAAGTAAGTAACCTACTCGTAAGTTGCGGCCGTTTTCACTGGGCCACCACTGCTCAATACAATCCAGCAATCTTAATAATATTTACATAAAAGTCAATTGAGTAATAGTCATGCCTAAAACCTTTTGAATATAGATTTACAAGTGATTTGATGCTTGACTGATTGACTTACTAAATGATATCTGACTTCATATACAGGAATGTACACCATAAACTCGCAATTATATCGCATGCCATCAAAATACGACCCTCACACTTCAATTCTGACAAGCAGCAGTAATTAGATCGCGCTACCCGTGAATATAACTTAGCACTTCGACAAAGAGATGTGCAGTTGAATAGAACTGGTGACTGTAGTTCCTCCGTAATGAATTTCGGCACCTAGATGGTGCTGGCGATAAAGTGCCCAACGTATTCAGTTTTGGTTCTAATGAAGCTTTTCTTTTTGAATAGAGAACACCGTCTATTGAAATTGAACTATTTGTAGGTAGGTAGATTTTCTCATTCAACTTGTTGTCTATGGAGTGTTATTTAGAATAAAATTGTTTCAGAATAAATTACGATCAACCAAATAGAAGACCACATTCAATTTGTAAAACGTAATTCGTTTTACCAAATAATAAAAAAATGTAAGCGAAAGTTTTAATTCGTAGTTTTAAAACTCAAACAATGGTAAATTTCAGCCAATTCCAGTTTTAAAATTCTGTTTGATTAAAATTGAGTGTCCAATTGTGTTTTGACCAATTTAAAAAAAAAAAAAACACTTTAAAATGGTATCATCATTGGTTTTGGTTTTTTTTTTTTTGAGGGTGGGAAATCATCAAATAACTTCTCCTGCTCTGGGTGGAGCAGGAGGGCGTGTCAGACTTTTACTGACTAAAACCCACCCGTGTTCCCTCAGTTGCCTGTGTGCCAGGGGCCGCGGTATCTCTTTCGAACAACCCGCACCCCTGGCAGGCATCGGCCCTTGCGGACCCCACCAGTTCGGCGCACCAGGACACGTGGCACGCCGTGACCACCCCAGGAACCAAGTAACAAAAGGGCCCCAGACGAACCCGTGTCTGGTACCCTTGGTCCCCTTGCGACGGGTCAGCGCAGTGGCCCCGCCGCCTACCACCTTTCGGCCGCAGGGGATAGGGAGAGCGGCCAACGCTATACCGACACTCCTCTTCCCCTGCGGCCCCACCGCGTCCGCCATCAAACGGTGGCGGCCCCGTCCAGGCTACGGAAGGGAAGAGCGCTACTCAGAAGTACCGGCACTCCTCCTCTTCCGCAGCCTGTAATCCTCAGCCGCGATGCCTCCCATTCGACATCGCGGCCCGCCTCAGTTGCGGTGCACCTCACCGCAACCTACATTTTGGCCGCTACGTCGTCGGCTTGGAGACAAAAGCCCTGACGAGCGGCCCCACCTTTGGGTTCCTCTTCGCTTCACCGTGGGAGCGGACCACGGCTACTGAGCCCCCCCGCAACGACAATGCGGGAACCCACTGGGGGGGATCATTGGTTTTGGTTAACTTGTAAATGGCCTTCAGCTTCATATTGTTTAATAACATTTTTTATGTTAGCTGTAAGTTTCCCAAATAAAATAAAATAAAATAAAATAAATGTGTAACAGTTACGGGTTTACGTTCAATGTTACGACTTATCGATTTAAATGTCTTTGAAGAAATTATTTCTTCCTAAAGCCTTAATTTACTGCCACCAATTAGGTACCGCTTTTTCAGTCAATTGAACCTGAACCGTAATTTTAAGGAATTCAAATAAGGAACGTAGGAAGTTCAAGGTTCAAGCTTAACTGGCCGTTTGTCCTTATCCTTTAGTTTGCTCCGTTTTAAATTTAGTGCATCGCGGCGCATGCGGCCGACTGCATGCGTGGACGCAAGTTTTACGTACCGGTTTCCGTTTTATTTTTTCAGTTTCACGTAAAGGTTAATTCTCCGTGAATTTTAAAATGTGTTGAAGTTAAATTAAATCATGTTTATGACAGTTTTCAAAAGGTTTCAAAGTTAAATTAGATGATATATAAAATAGTAAAAAAAATGTAAAACAAGAAGTTTTAATTGGTATAAATTATTTTAAATGTCAATTACTTAGTTCTTGAAAGCGATTTCATCAAACAGATCGTTTGTATTCGTAACTTTTTCTAGAATCTAAAGTAAAATACGAACTTTAAATTAGTAATAAAAACTTTTGATAATTTGACATCTAAGCGCATACTAATTAAGTATTAATTGCTTTGGAGTTTCACGAATTATTTGAGCACTATCACTGAAAACATAATTTAAGTTATGAAGTCGTTTTGGAGCCGCGCAAATTCTATATTTTTTTTCCAAATATTTTTTTTGTTTAAGTACTCCTAATTTGTTTTAAGTAGGTAGGTACTTTGTGCTTCATACATACATGTATAATTGTAAACATAACATTAACAAAAATGTGCCTACGTCTTACTTTACATTCACTTTCAGAAAAAAGAAATTGTGACAGGAAACAATTCAATTCTTCGAATTTGCTTGTTAAGACGCGACACTTGTACAATAATTTCCATGAAGTGTTCATAGAAATTGCTTTACGAGAGTCGCGTCGCGTCTGTTTTAAGAAGCCTTTACTGTAAAATCAGCTAAAAGATTGTTTGTTCATTATAGTCTTGGAATTCTATTTCAATACCAAGTAATTAAGCTATGGGTATATACCTACCCAAGCTATGAACAGATCTACAATTAGAATACGAAATATCCTTTCAATTACACGTTTATAATTGAAACATCATTTAGACAAATTGGTTACTAAAATCTTCAATAAATACTGCTATATTTGTCATCACCGGTATCTAATTTTATTTATATACCTATGTGTCTACACTTCACCAATCCAGGAACATTTGTTCAAACAATTTTCTTTCCGTACTTCCTTATTGATTCAAAAGACGATAACCCTAAGAAAGTGCTAGTATTATGATGTGTGTAAATGGTCAAATTGAACGGTCGATAAACTGTCAGTCGAAATGAGATCGACGTTGAGTCGATTGCTAACGATTCTCGTGGTACAGGGTGCATTCCAAGAGCTGAAGCTATACGGTTCCCCAACGCAGGCTGAAGTGCAGTGTGTCAACACCTTTGAGGTAAGCTGATTTTGTTTTATTTTTAATTTAGAATATTGAAACCTCTTTAGGTACATGAAGCCCGAAAAGATTTATAAAAAAAATAAGACAATATTTTTTATTCTTTTTTCAAACTCATGTTTGATTAACGTTGCTCTTTTGTTTATTTATTTTCAAAGTAGTTCGGTCAACGAATTTTCATTACAAAAAAAAATCCTTTATAACCTATTAGGTCTGTCGAATATGTACGATTGTAAGATAAAAAATCAATCTATTGCAATAAATTCACTGGATGCTATGCAATTGAAGCCACAAATATGATATCTGTTCCACAGAGTTCAAAGAAATGTACAATTTTCAACGTTTTGACAGGAATCTGGCGATGGAGACGAGATTGACATTGACAATTACTTGGTGATTACAAATACTATAATTGATCGCTTTTTACCAAATGCTGTCACTAACACGGTGTAATTGTGAAGTCCTGATTAATTTACTGTTACCTTAATATCTACCCACTAACAAAATAATGGTTGCACTATCCTAGCACAAAGTGATTGAGTTTTTAGTTGAATAGTAGATTGAGTTAGTTGAATTTGATTCAAAGTTAAGAACAAATAAATATCAATCTATCACACATGAAAGCTTTGTGTGCAAAAAGTCACATACAGCTGACAGGGTACAGTATACCTGTGATTGCAAAATATATTTTTTATAACCAAATGAGCCTACTCTTGACCTTGATCACGCCTGATGGAAAGCGACTGATGAGGTCTATGATGGATCGAGCGTGCCCAGAAAATGCCTGTTCAAGGCACTGGTACTCCCACGCATCAACGAAACACAGCAAGCTGCTTGACTCCGGTGGAAGGGTGGTCGCGAACCAGGCGGGCGTTAGCCCTACCACCGCAAGGGAAGAATTGGCCAGTCATCAAGGTATTGGGTGTGACTGTTCAGGATGCGCCGAGCGTTCGGTTCATTCGAGTTACTGGTGCAAATAAATAATATTTAAAATAGTTGCACAAGGTTTCCACGTCCGAGTAAAAATATCGCGGCGAAATTTTCAAATCTCGGTGCTGAGCCGAGCATTGAGAATCTAGCAGAGTGCTCTGTGCACAATCCTAGAACGTGAAAAAAACATACTATGGGTTTTAAAAATTTCCAAACTACTAACCCAAATGAGATTTGCACAATCGTCACACAGAAAATGAACGGAATAGCATTCATTTTGACAGTTCAACAACATACATTGCATTATATACCTTGTTGAGTAAACAATTTTCTATCAAATGAAGAAATGAATTTGCAATGGCCGTCAAAATTATTCAGATTGTGATTGATAGGGCGTTACGCAATTAGGGTGCTGTCCGTTTCAATAATTATGGTTTGGGCAAATCTTAAAACAAAATACAAACCACAGTGATGAAATTAATAACGTCATAATTGCTAATTAAACAATCATATCCAAAGTCACTGACTTTGGATATATTAATGTACATATTTATTTATTTTGTCACCGCCTTCCGAAATTAAAGTTATTTTTCTAAAGTTTAATTTTTCACTTTTTAGTTACAGTACCTACCTACCCCACACCAATTTGAAGTTTCATCATCCTTGGGGTCAAAACAATGCATATTTATGCGATAGCAGCAATCACAGTTGATTTGCTGTCATTTTTTGAAGACTTCCGTTGTTGTCTCCGAAACGCATCATCAGATCTTTATGAAATTTAATAGGGCGATTTCGAAATAAACCCCTTTCGAACAAAAATAATTTTCCAAATCCGTCTTTATAATATATGACGGAGTTATACCCGAACATAGCCTCCTTATTTTTGAAGTCGGTTAAAAAGCCTAAGCACAAAGCATAATCAGCCTATAATTACCCCTGCTGGGACACAAGCTTACCCCGACCGACCCTTGCTCGTTGAAGCGCTAGCCCGCGCCGCAGCTGAGCCAGTAGAGTTAAATTCCCCTTCTAATAATAATAATCCAATATCAATTTGATCCAGCCTGTCCCCACTTGCTGTCCCCCTATCAGTGACGCCCTAAGCTGAGGCCCGTACGCCGCAGGGGGTGCCCTCAGCGTGCAGTCGCCTAGTATTTAAGTAGTTTTTAAGCCCTGGCTGGAGGCCTTAAGTTAATTCTTAATGGCAGCCCCAGGAAAGCCCGGTTAAGTAGTCACGGCCTCTCAAGGTCAACTACGAGATGCCCGTAAAAAAAAAAGGTTATTTTATTCGAGAGGTAGTGGGCTATAATCCACCACCCAGGCCCAGTGCGGGTTAGTAAAGTCACAAATCTTCGACTCTTTGGTTCATGCCGGTTTCCTCGCGATGTTTTCCTTGACCGTTTCGAGAGCAGTGGTTATGAAAAAAAAAAAAAAGTAAAGCGTCTGCTAGGGTTTGAACCTAGAGTGTACGATTAAACGCCAACCAGACACTACGCCGATAGACTGAACACCGACATCGACGGGACTCTTTGCCGACAAGGCTCATCCTTGCGGTATTACTAAATAGACAAGAAACTGCCACTAACATGGAAGTACCTCTCGCTCGGCTCGCGCGCGGTTGGTCGCAATTCTAACCTAACCTAATCTATTACCTACCTGATGACCCGTCGGCAAAGAGTCCTGTCGGCGAAGTCTCCTGTCGGCGAAGATTCCCGTCCAAGTTAAGTCTTATCGGTGTTCAGTCTGTCGGCGTTTAGTCGTACACTGTGAACCCAAACCCACAATTCGTAAGTCGAGGCCGTTACCAGTGACCCACCACAGATCACAACAACGTTTATTATTCACCTAAATGAATATTTGTATCGCCTTATAATGCCGCAAATAGAGTCCAGATAAAAAGTACCCCAGTCAATGCTCTCTCAGTAAAAATAAGAAGAATAATAGGTACTAGTTATCTAGATCTACGAGCCATCGACATCGTTTAAAACAAAGATGATCTTTATTGCAACGCGGAGATAACTCCATAAGTCCACTAATGTTGTATGTGCTGTAATAAAACAAATTGCCCGCAAAATTAAACTTGTTTACTTAACTAAATAGGCACATAGTCGCTCAAGGATTTATTTTATTGGTCCTTAAGTCCTTAACGCTTACTGTGATACTTATTTCGAAATTGAATCTGGACAGTGAAGAAAATTATGAATTATGGTGAAAGCGCGAAGGTGAGTTATTTACAGACGCCAGCACATCGAGCTACCCCAAACTGTCATATTTTCCCAATTTAACATGAACCTTATGCATAGTATGTGATAAAATTGAAAATCTATCAAATAAGTTTGACTGTGCTGGCGTCTCTACCCGCAGGGTAGAGACGCCAGCACAGTATAAAAATCATTTCGCAAAATGATTTTTTTTTATTCTTCCGTTTTTTGCAATTTCCAGGCCTAATTATGTTGGTCCGTATAGGCTATAATTATGTCGAATAAAATATGATTCGCCACAGTAACAGATTTGAGAAACGTAAAAAGAAATGAATTTCGGGCGCTACTCTGGCACTTCCAAGAAGAAATCTTTTAAGTACTTCCTAACAAAAAGTGCTTTCAACATTATTTAATTGCTTTGTAAGTAATAAGCAACATTTTTCCAAGCCATATCTTTGTTTTTTTAAACCGTGTAAAAATTACGTGTTTAGTAAACTACCTGGAAAATTATTTCGAATATAGTAAAAAAATTGGATTACATTTTTGAAACTGTTCAAATCATAAATCGAGTAACGACATAAAAGAAAAAAATACCAAAAACCTTAAACAAAACAGAAAACACTAAACAACCATCTACCTACATAAAACAGCTGTCTGCCAAGGACATAGCCAGTAGGTATATCCACTTGACATCCAACCAATCTAGATCATATGATTTCTAACCTCAGTTGTACGTTGACACTGCAAAGCACAAACAGTCATATCGTAAACAAACTCGGTTGCGGAACATCGGATTGCAATCATATGGGTAGAGGACTTAGTGAGGGAAGCGGGCAAGTAAAATAATATGAACTATACATGGACTCATTAGATATTTATTCCTCCATATATGTACCTATTCACTGCACAGTGGCCTAGAGAAATATTAAAGCAATATATTCAACCACGTACAACAAATCTTAAATTGAGTTATTTTATTAATAATATTAATATTCATAGCATAGTATAATAAAATTTATAACATACAAAATATTGGCAAATTATATTATTCATTAACAACATACATTATTCATTGACAAAAGACTAGAAACATTCCTTTTGAAATCAGGTGATTTACTGTAGAAATATATCTACATCGACAAAATTGTCATTATAATTATGTTTTTACCATACGACGAATGGGACATCGCGTGTCATAATTAGTTTGGCAGGTATTGACAGCGAACAAGGTAAAGATGCCACCACATCATGCTACCCCAAACTGTAAAATTTTCCCAATTGAACATGAATCTTATGTTTATGTAATAAAGATGAAACTCAAGAAATTTGACAGATTGGGGTAGCTTGATTTGCTGGCGTCTGTACCTGCGCGGACGCTGCATTTGTTGCAAATTGTCATTCAATAGGATTAAATAACCTTACAGGGTTGTATTGATGATTTTAGTGATTATAATTCTGTTTACATATACATTCGTATTACGCTCGCGAGTCATATTTTAATCAACATAGTATCTAATAATATAGATTGCAGTGTGTAAGAAAAGGAATAGACATACAACCTGTGAGCTACTGTCAAACGCAAGGAGATAATAATGTAACAATTAAATGACAGTGTATCAATTAAATCCATTCCAATCCACTCCTGAAAATTAAATCCTAAAACTCAAGAAATTCCCCACAACTTATAAACAATTTAAAAAATAAAAACAACTTATCGACTCATTAAAGTCATCTAGAAATTATAAACTATTCCTATTAAACTTTCCCAAAAGTTATATTAAAGCTTTTCATCTTATTTTTTTTTTAATTTAATCACAAAAAGTTATAACGACTCAATCCAATTTTGTAACTCGTACAATAAATAACGTAATAAAAATCTTGTAAATATTACTACTATTGTCCTTGATCTTACAAAGTAGGTGTAAAGTGTCTTTAGATTTTTCAAATATCGTCGACCGTAGGTTGAATTGAGGTAAGGGACAAAATACGATTTTTCAGGAGAGGCCGACAAAGTTTTTTTTCGGACTAAATCGCCCATAACTTTTTTTGTTATTAACCTTTTTCGGGTCTGATTTCAGACATTATCTTGTATTTTAGTGCTCTATCTACATGTGTAACATTTATTTAAATAAGTTAGCTATTTAAGAAAATAGATGTCCCTTACAACAATGTATTTTGTTAGTAATGTCCCTTACTGACCAAGTATCTTGTAGTCCCGTCCCTTACATTAAATTGACCTCTACGTTGGATCCAATCTATCAATGAAAAAATTGTGTAAAGGACTTGTTGAAAAAATTTATGAAAAAAATACAGTGTAAAGAGATTTTTGACAGAAAATGAAGTACACACTTATGACAATTCGTTGATTGGGAAGACCCTTACCTTATTTGAAGTGGATTGGCGGCGATAATTACACCATTTCAAGTTCCTATATTGCATAGTTTTTCAGATACATTGTTATTATGGGGCTCATTCGAAATCATCGCAAAAATCATTAGGGTAAGGGACATTTTTCTTGAGCTAGAATTTTTTCATATTCGCCATTCGATAGAGCGAAAACTTCTGAACAAAACTGTATACTCAACTCATTTTGGGTATTTTGTCCCTTACCTCAATTGAACCTACGGTCGACGATATTTTAAAGTCCCAGAAGAACTGAAGTCTTTAAAACTTATTCTTCACTACATTTTCCAGCGGCTTCGCCCTCGTGGAGGTCAAATTTATCCCATGGGAACGTACTACCGGGATAAAGTGTATCCAATGTGTTAATCCAGTTTATAAACTATAGGTGTGCTAAATTTCATCTGAAACTGTTTAGCCGTTTTTACGTGATTGAGTAGAAAACATCCAAACATACAAAGTTTCACATTTATAATATTTATAGGATATCGCTTTACTATGTTAGGTATATTCGACCTCTGGGGCTCCTATATAGTGTTGATTCTAAAGTTCCATTTGTTCTCTTACTGGATTATTACTGTCTCGATCAACATGCAAACCATTAATTACTTAGTTACGTCATTATCGAATTGTACACGGTGAAGAAAAAAAAATACTAAAAATTCGAAGACATGTGGTATCTACCAACCCTTTGGAATACGGCCTGTATCCCGCTAGTGGGAACATTCATCATCATCATTTCAGGCGAAAGACGTCCACTATTGGACATATACTTTCCCCAATTTGCCATAATCGCCACACTTGGCAGGCAGGTTGGCGATCGCAGTATGGTGGTGAAATAGGTACATAGAGAACGCTGCTGCCCATTCTCTAGTAAGTCCCTTTGTCGGCTTCTACGACACCCACGGGAAGAGATGAGATGGTGCTATTTTTTACGTCCGGCACGACACGGGAACATTATAGGCTGATATAATCAGCTATGCTTATGAATATTTTGACAAGTCGTAAAAACAGTGCAAAGCACGGGTTCGCTAAAGATGAATAAGATAAAGTTTTCCCAACTTTACTTGGATATTCTTTTTTTTTTACTATGAAACAGTTTAATTTTTAGAGAAAGAAATATAAAGGATAAAAAATTTAAAACTAACTAAAAAATAAATATAAAAACAAAAGGACACTTAAGCGTCGAAGTATTCCTCCGCATCGCTGTCATCAGGAAACGTGCCCAGAAGACTGGCAGCATTGCCACGTTAAATGGCAATGCTGATTCTTTGGCCAAATTTCTTTTCTACTACTTCAATAAATTTTCAGAAAAGAGATACTATCAAACCACAGTCCCCCCACAATATAGTTTCACCGCTACCGCTTCCAGGTGCACCCAAACCACACCCTTACCGTATGTATCGATGTCACATTGTCAAGTGAAACTGCATCCTATTGTCGTGTTTACAGTCGGCATTAGATATCAACTTCAGATAAACCACAGCTCAGATGCTGAGTGTTACAATACCTTTGTTCTGTGTAAAAATAGAAAATATTATGCACATACATATATTATATTTTTTAACCGACTTCAAAAAGAAGGATGTTAGCACTTCGACATGTTTATATATACAGGGTGTCCCAGAAATCAACGTCAAGCCCAAATCGAGCATTAGGCCAAGTCGTAACAGTTATCAGAAAAATATGAAAAAAAATCTTGGTCATGTACTTTTCAAATTATATGTATTCAAAAATAAATCTTAAAAACTGACACCCTGTGATGATCTTTCAAGTCCTGTGACTGCAAATATTAACTTTTGCACCTAAAACTAACAAATTACTTTTTTAAGTAGTGGTACCCTTTGATCAAGGTACCGTCACTATCTATCTCGCTCACTCTTATTAAAGCAGTAAGTCACGTCACATTCATAATTTTTTTTTTTTCCTTAATTATGAAGAAGCAATTAGTAAGTGTCATACCATTTTGGAATCCAGACTAAACGCGCCATCTTTTAATGTTACTTGCCAAAATAGTGTAGTACATTTTTTTACAGTACAGTCGGTTAAAGTTGAGTAATGTAATTATTTTGCATTCAATGTTGGGCAAAAATCTAACTTTTTATTTGAAACTGAGGCAGTTATATTCTAACTTTTAACTGTGTTTGACAGAAGGGTTATTCATAGTTATACGGTAGAAAAAAAAAATACGAAAAGTTAATATTTGCAGTCACAGGACTTGAAAGATCATCACAGGGTGTCAGTTTTTAAGATTTATTTTTGAATACATATAATTTGAAAAGTACATGACCAAGATTTTTTTTCATATTTTTCTGATAACTGTTACGACTTGGCCTAATGCTCGATTTCGGCTTGACGTTGATTTCTGGGACACCCTGTATATGTATATATTTATATATTATATATATTTTTATGTACCTACGTTCGGGCATAACTCCGTCATGACGGATATGCAAATTTTTTTTTTTTTCGAAAGCGGTTTATTCCGAAATAGTTTCATTTAAATTTCATAAAGATCTGATGATGCGTTTCGGAGACAGACAACGGAACCTTAAAAAAATTACAGCAAATCAACCGCGATTGCTGCTATCGCATAAGTATTGTTTTGACCAAAAAGATGATGAAATTTCGAATTGATGTGGGCCGTTCATCAATCAATCATCAATTCGAAACAACAACAATAACTAAAAAGTGAAAAATAAAAGTTATGTTTTTTCATCATTGAATTTATTAAAAGTTAGCTAATGTTTCTCGTTTTAGACTGAAATCCTAAGACAGATAATGTTATAATAAGATAATTATTATGTTATTTTAGAAATACTTTCAAGTTAATTTCCTTTGTGCATGTTTGAGCAGTGGTAGCCTAGTGGTATCGGTCCAGACTTACGAGGTTTTAGGTCACGAGCTCGAACCCAAGCAGTCGCTTTACTTTATGTATTTAATTTCATCACCACTGCCCTTAAAACGCTGAAAAAAAAACGTGTTAAAACTGTCTGCAAATGTATAGTTTTCTAAATTAGTTTGGCTCAAAATTCAGCAACGCGAATACCGTTCATGGGCCTTCTTAGCTTTCCAATAAGGCTCATTTCACGAATGCAGCAATGAATATAAAGAAGAGCTGTATTATAATCATTTTCAGCCAATCAACTCTACGAAGACTTACAGGTCCCCTCCAAAATTCGGTACCTAATCAAAGCCAAACATATCCAAACGTAGAAACTTCCTTGGAACCTTTGTTCGCGACACTTGTGTAGCTATCGTGCACTAACGACCCTCGTGCTTACAAAATAAGTAACTACGTACTCTGGGACACAATAGTCAAAGCGAGATTCGCGTACCTAATTTGTGTAGGTAACAAGATGAAAGTTGGGTTCTATTTGGATGTTTAGTTGCAGGTTTTAAGGGGACGGTGTTTGTAATTATGAATACGGCAAATCTGCTGCTTGTTGAAAACAACAAACAATGCATAAATTAGGAATAAGTAGTAATAGTGACAATCCGGACTAATACATAATAAAAAACTAGAACTCAAAACGGTGCAGGAAAACATCGATAGGAAACCGGCATGTCCTAGAACCAAAAATTCGTGTGACATCTACTAACCCGCACTGGGCCCGTTTGGTGGATTACGGCAGCCCACAGAGAGGAGGCCTATGTCCCAGCACCGTGGATATTGTAGGCTTTCTTATGCCTATAAAAACTAGAAACTATATGCTGAATTATAGAAATACAAAAATCAATTGCTGTAGTTACTATAGTTGCAAAGCTTGTGGCAAACTAATAGATAACAGCTGCGCGGGTAGATCGATCAGTTAAAGCTACGCTTGCTGCGATTAATCCGTGGACGGATAACCATCTTTACATACCAAAACCCCTCTGTGTCTTGGAAAGCAAGTTAAGCCGTTGGTCCCGTCATTCGTGGATCATTGACAGTAGTAACGGGTCGTCAGAACCCCAAAAGTCTGACAACTAGTCTTACTTTTACCCAGTAACAGTGTTGTGGAAGTCAGATAAGCTGTGGCTCAATGTAAAATACTTACTCAGCTTCACCCGGTTAGACTGAAAGCCAACGATATGAGATGATAATATTAATATTAATTGTTACACTTAATGTCACTAATAATTATGTGCAAATCACAACAACCACTTTAACACCTGAACTAGCTCCACGTGCTTCAAATCTAACAATAACATCTTAAAATAACACCTATTCACAAGCTTTCCATTATACAACAAAACACGCTTTAATCAAGCATAATAATATTAAATCCAACTGCATATTAATCATACGTTCTATTTACTAACATCTAGGAAATTCTACTGCATTAATTCAAAGACAAATCTTCTTGTTTACTTCGTATACCCCGTCACTAATTGTGGGGTTCCATTGTGAATATTTGAACACGCAAAACCCTGCCCTATGTAATCAGGAGATTAGGAAAAGGAGGTGTCCACAAATGTGTACTGAACCTTTTGCTTAACTCGAAATGGCTGCCCTGAATTTGATAAGATTTGAATTTAAAATTTTGGTCATTATAATATCGGGGACTCATTCGAATAATTATTTTTGGGTTGGAATTAAATTGATTGTAAGTGAGTTCTGAGAGCGCATAATTTGGTTCGAAGATGGGGAATTCATTTGATGAATATTTTTGTGGGGTCATCAACCAACGTTATTGTAGTCACTTGATTTATCAGTTTTTCTTGTGTAAACTTCACAGATGTTATGGGAATTGCTATCTAAACACGATAAAACAAAAAATAAAAATCTTCCACCCTAAAAAACCCTTTTTTTGCCATCTTTAGATATCGTCTACGGGGATTTGCTAGTGTAGGGACACATTGTAAGTATGTAAGGCAGAGTGCAAGGTTAGCAAATTGTATGCGCGCGCGATGTATGAATTGAAACGACCAGTTACTGCGCACTGGTCCGGGCGAACGGTTCTATCTGGGAACACGCGAAATATATTCGGTAAACACAGCCCGATTTTCATTGTCTCCAGAACCCCGATCCAGAGGAGGCGGTACTCAGATTAGGGATTCCGAGAACATTACGAGTGTTGCATGATCCCTAAACTAGCTTATCTAACTTGACCCAGTATATGCAGTTACATATTGTTCAATTATCTTTGTAATCAGTAAGTTGTTGAACGCAGGTCGACCAAGAAGAAGGTGATGCTGAGGGCTCTGGAAGATATGGTACCATACCACCATTCCCACCACCACCACCAGGATTAGATGGTGGTAAGTTTACCTAATTATTATTTAGATATAATTTGTTGAAGAGTTAGACTGGGGAAGTTCTACAGCAATATTAATTTCTGTCGATAAAATGTGATGCTGTGTTCTGCCTTAGAATATTTGAGTACCGTTGTATTTAGCTAGATCTCTGCTACTTAAATCCCTATTACACTACATGATATTTAACACCCGAGGGGCTTGTGGTTAAGTAATAACAGCCACACGGGTCGATCGATCAGGTTAAACTACGGTCCGTGGATAGGTGATCATATTTACTTACCAACACGCCGCGCCGCCGTGCCTCGTAAAACATTCTTATTACACCGTGCCGTGTCCGGGCCGTGTCCGGGCCGTGTACGTGGCCCGGATGGGGCATGTATTTGAAACGTTACATACAATGACATGTTGTATGAAGCAGTTTATATTACACAGTGCATGATCCGTGTCCCGTCCGGGCCCGGACGACGCTCGTCTACACCACGGTTATTGCACGGACACGCCCCGTCCCCTCCACGTCTTATAATCCGGTGTAATATAAACGTGCAGCGCGGACGGGCTCCGCTCTGACCCCGTCTCGGACACGGCCCGGCCCGGACACGGGACAGTGTAATGAGAATCATCCCTTAGTCGTTGGTCCTGGCTGTCATTTGTACATCTTTGACAGTCGTTACGTACAGTGTCAAAAGTCTGGCAACCAGCCTTACCAAGCTACGCAAGTGATGATCAATAATAGTACCTATGGGTTTATAAATGTTGTCTTGAAAAGATGAATATCGCATGTAGAATTTGCATTGTAATATTATATCAGATAGGTATCGATCGCTGCACGTACGTTGAACCAATATCATAACAAACAACCGAAGGTAAGAAGCGCGTGCGCTCGTTGCTTTGCACGGAAAAGAATGACCTAGGTCACTCAAACTCAAAGCATTTATTTCAATTAAACCATTTACAGGCACTTTTGAATTGTCAAAAAGTCGACCAGTTGGAAAGTTGAAGCTAGTTGCCCATTCCAAATCGTAGATCTCTATGGAGAAGAACGGGCAAGAAACTCCAAGGACACTCTTTTTAATCATGTTAGGTATTACAAAATCTTGCGAACATTATTCTTGTTACTTCTACATATGAGAACAATGTAAAAAAAAAAATCTAAATATAAGATTTAAAATAAGCCATGGAAGTTAGGAGATAACCAGTCTCAACCGACGGCGCCCGTTCACGAACTTGACGCGTGGCTCAGCACCATCCAGCTCAACCATTTTGTAGGGAACCGAATGATCCAACACACGCGCCACCATCAGCGAGACATTTAAGTGAGCATGACATACTCTCAACTGCCACGCTTTTTCAAGTCAACGTACATAAAAACAACTTTCTAGCATACTCAGTGATGTAACGTGTACTTAAGTTTGGAAATAAATTACAGATCGCGGCAGGTAAGTTGAAACAAAACCCGACATTTTGGTTCAACTTATATGCGCCCTCACGGCCCTAGTCTCGGCAGGAGACGCCCTGGGCGTCGGGAATCCCAGGCTGATTCCTGGCTACCATAGGCGCGGACTTGCGGACGGCGAGTTATGGGTAGCTCGCTGTCCGGTAAGGACCAAGCCCGGGTCGACGGCGCGTTGTTTTCCACGCGCGCCTCAAAGAGATGTCAGCACCAACTGGTGGGGCCCACAAGGGCCGATGCCTGCCAGGGGTTCAGGTTGTTCGGAAGAGACACCGCAGCCCCTTGCACACAGGCAACTGAGGGAATACGGGTGGGTTTTAGTCAGTAAAAGTTTGACACGCCCTCCTGCTCCACCCAGAGCGGGAGAAGTTATTTGATGACTTCACCCACAAAAAACAAAAAAACGTGCCGCGATCTGTACTTAGGTGTCAATGAACACTTTAATAACTTTTGTTAGACACGCTTCAATCACGACATTCACGACGGACATATTGATCTAACAATCGACCAATTGACAGGTCAATCGGTTTGTCCGATGAGGAATGTATTTATCCAGTCGCGTATGCTTATAGTTAGGAGGCAGGGGTCATTTTATACTGCGTTTTGGAGGTCAGATAGGCAGTCGCTCCATTTAAAATACTGGAATTTAACTGCATCCAGTCAGACTTGAAGCCGACCCAAACATAGGGAACATTGGGAAAAGGTGTGGCAGATGATAATATGCTTATAGTCTCCCACACTATACCTATTGATAGACTACAGCTAAAAAGTGAATATTTTAGGTAATAGGTAAAACGGGCTGTTGTCCGCAACTCCACGTCAAAGCGCGTATTTTGTAAATATTTTATAATCATATGTTTTTTTTTTCAGGCTATTCGTTACGACTGAAAGGCGAGAAAGGAGAGCGTGGACCAAGGGCAAGATGTTTGACTTATTATATTTTTTAATTAAATTATTATTGTTCTATACCTAAATGCATATATTTTCTACTTGTATAAGACTAAGCGTTATTTCCTAGTGAAGTAATGTTGAAGGTTATAATATAGGTAAAATTAATACATTTATAAATAGTAGTTCAAACGTTTAAAAAATATTTTTCACCGGGTAGGTATATATATTATCAGAATTCAGAAAATGCGAGAATAATTCCAAACATATTTTAGAACAATCAAAACATTCCTAGTTCAATATTAAATTACGCATTTAACGCTGAAACGACATTTTTCAGGGCGATTAACATTTTTCAAACAATAGAGGTATAGATTTAAAACGCCATTTAAATTCCATAATTCCCCACAGTATAACCATTTATTATAAACAAATATGTGATCGGTAACACATTGCAGGTCGTTTTCATACAAAAGCCGGTCGTCCATTGTATTGTCTTTCAATTTATAGCGTCCCGTCCTGCTATAGAAATTGTGTTTAGGCGCAGTGGACATGTGTGTGTGATGTGTGTGTGTGTGTGTGTGTGTGTGTGTTGTGTTTTGGCAAAAATTTCGAGTAGTAAATGTTAGACGTAAAAATATCGCGGTGGGATTTATCCGCGCACTGGATTTTCAACACATTGCTTAACGCCGAGGGTTGAATAGTATGTTTTTTCGACGCGTCATGATGCCTTTTGTTGGATTCACAATGCTCGCCTCTACACCGAGAGTTGAAAATCAATTGCGTGATATATCCGTCCGTGCAAACGTGGAATTATAACGTTTGAAGTTAGCGTTTGAAGTTAGTATCAAGATTAGTTGTAGGAACTGTACGATTCTTATACAACGAGTAACATAATTAACGCAAGACCTCATACACCCCAATTAGAGTATTGAGTTAAAAGCATAATACGATGACCAAAACTATTGTTTTTTAAAGTTAACTGATATTATTAAGAAAAACGTCTAGACCCAAGCATTACTTTATGCATTTAGAATTGAGTCTTATTTTCTCTGCGATAAGATTGAATTTTCTTTGGCTCAATCAGTGGTAGGTATGGCAAAATACATAATTTAACAAAAAAATACTTATATTAAAAGTTACTGAAATCGATTCAATAGTCAATTAGGAACAAACTACTTTCAGGTCTTGCGTCCATTCTGTTACATCTTGTAACTATATGCTAATTTAAGTCAAATGATATAAAAAGTCTTTAGGACCAGATCAAATTTTATACGTAACATGACAGATATACATCATGTTATATCGAAGTAGCCACTTCGAAAAGTGTATCCAAAGAGTTTTAAAACAGAAATGATAATTATTGATGATGTTTATACTAAATCTTCGATCACAAACAAGATACGAGTAAGTCACTTCGTTGCTATCGCATAGTAACGAAGTTTGAAGGCTCCTCACTAACAAACTATATTATAGAGACCATTACGTGACTTACATCACACTTAACACTGTGTTTGCCTATCGTCACAATCCTACACACTGTGTTCTCTGTTACGCACCCCTAACTACCGTGTTAAGGGTGCATAAATACGTAATAATGTTAGCAATGAGAAATTATTAAGCGAAAAAATGTATTATCTGCCACAAAAATCATATGACGCTTCGACGTGCTTCGTAGAAAGTTAGGGCATCTCACTATCAGAATTATATTAAATCATTACCTTGCACTTAGATGTATTTGTTGATATTCACAACCCTACACACTGGTTTATACTCTAACGCGCCCCTTACGTCAGTAACACGATAGTGTTAAGGGTGTATATATATACAGGATGATTGGAAGATGGGTGCAAAGCTTTAAGGCGAAGATAGTACAGACAATTTAGAACCATTTAAGCCATGGTTGTCTTAGACGAAGTCTTACCAAATATTTTTAACCAAATTTTTAAGTATTTTTTCGGAAATTCTCAAAATTTAATGTAAACTGCATAATTATGGCCAAATTGAATGATATATGAATTCATTTTTTATTTATTCAATTAAAGTAATGTGTAAGCAATCAAGCAAAACATGTTTTAGGCTTCTGTGTCATTAGACATTTTTTTTACAGACATTTAAAGCTCAGAAAAAATAAAAAAATTGTACAATACGTCTTTTAAACCTTATTAAAAAAAAAAAAATTGGTAAGACTTCGTCTAAGACAACCATGGCTTAAATGGTTCTAAATTGTCTATACTATCTTCACCTTAAAGCTTTGCACCCATCTTCCAATCACCCTGTATATCAAGTGAGAATTTGTATCTACAGTTAAAAATGGTTAGGTATATCTTCCATCAAAAACCATATGTCAGATCGACGTGCTCCGTAGGAACTAAAGTTGCCTCACTAACAGAATGACATAAGGCCATTACGACGTGCTCCGTAGGAACTAAAGTTGCCTCACTAACAGAATGACATAAGGCCATTACGACGTGCTCCGTAGGAACTAAAGTTGCCTCACTAACAGAATGACATAAGGCCATTACGACGTGCTCCGTAGGAACTAAAGTTGCCTCACTAACAGAATGACATAAGGCCATTACGTCGCACTTAACACTCTGTTTGCCTATCGTCACAACCCTTTACTCTGTTCACACTAGATACCGTTTCGCACCCCTAACTGTCGTGTTAAAGGCGTATAAATACGTAATAATGTAAGAAGTGAGGCTTTATAGAGTGAATAATAGAATAATGTTCCATCAAAATTCATACGCCACTTCGGCGTGATTCGTACAAAGTCAGGGCGTCTCACCGACAGAGTGACATAACGCCATTACGTGGCACTTTACGACGTGTTTGCTGATGTTCGCAACCCTACGGCCTATGTACGCTGTAGGAACTGTTACGCACCCCTTACTATCAAGGTGAGGGTGTTTAAATAAGTAATAATATCAGAAATGAGAATTTTATTACGTTTTTTTTATTTTTTCCATCAAATATCGTACGTTGCTTCGGCGTGCTCCGTTGGAACTCAAGTCTCCTCCTAACAGAATGCTAAAGAGACCATTCACAATCCTACGCTCTGTGTACGCACTTGAATATGTCTCGCACTCGTAACTACCATGTTCATAAATACGTATAATATCTGAAATGAGAATTTATTCAGTTAAAACAATTGAATTATCTTCCATCAAAAATCATGCGTCGTCTCGGCATGCGTGTAGGAACTCAAGTCGACTCGCTAACAAAAATGATATAAGGTCATTATGTAGCACTTAACGATGTGTTTGCTGATGTTCACAACCCTACGTTGTGTTTACGCACTTGAAACTGTTGCTCGACCTTAACTATAGTGTAAGGGTACAGGTTAGGGGGTGAGTCAAGAAGGTTGGTATAAATATTTTGGTAACTTTCTTCTGTTTCGAAGTCGTTACTTTGTTTGTACAGTGTAGACAGGCCCATAAATAAAATGCTAATAAAAGTAGACCGGTAATAAAGATGACTATATATAAGATACATTAAATACCTTTTTCTTCAACTTCAATCTTCAAATTATAATACAAGAATATACAAAGTCGCACTATTACATTTAAATGGTGTGAATAATAAAGATAATTAAATTCTAATAAGGAATGCAACATTATTTTTGGCACTATTTCTTATACTTACTTATTTCTGTATACAGGGTGCTCCAGGGGAATCAATAAGAGGTCCGCCAGGACCGCCCGGACCTCCAGGCCAACCCGGTCTGTCTGGAACTCCGGGAGTAGTTGCAGAAATATCTGGATCTGGCGATGATGTAAGTATAACTTTGATACCCATTATTTGTGAAGAAGCATCATCATCATTTCAGCCCGAAATTAGTCATTGCTGAGATTCAGCAGTGAGTGTCACACACACTCACAGTGGCAGTCAAACTCTTTGTAAAACTTTAAAACTATTACATCTATACAATATAGATACATACTAACAAATTAATAAATTTGAAGTAACTATTTGTAATGTTTGTAATACTTTGACATTACAAACACACACCAAAAAATATAAATGTTTTATTTGTTATAAGTAGGTACCGTATATAAATATACATATATACGGATACCTACTTATAACAAAAACAAAACTTTTGCAAACTTTATTGTCTGTCTTCCTGTTTGTTCCGGCTAATTTCCGAAACGGCTGGACCGATTTTGTGGGTAGACGGGTGACATTCTCTAGCAGATAGCTGATGTTATATGGATTAACTTTTTGTTCCGGTAGTAGATTCCCTTGGGATAATTTCCTAGATCCACGTGGGCGTTACGCCACATTCCCAAATAGGATAATTATACAGGGTGATTGGAAGATGGGTGCAAAGCTTTAAGGTGAAGATAGTATAGACAATTTAGAACCATTTAAGCCATGGTTGTCTTAGACGAAGTCTTGACTGCTGCGCTGCGTGTCGCGGGTTCGATTCTCGCACGGAACAAATATTTGTATAACCTACAAGTAGTTGTTCTGGGTCTGGCTGTTTGTGTATGTGAGTTTAAATGTTTGTAAATGCACCAACATTACAGGAAAAAATCCTAGTGTGGGGCAACGTTTAAAAAAAAATATCCCACGACCGTGGTAAATTATCTCTTTTGATGACTGTCTCGAGCTTATGCCAGAAGACCTATTCCATATAGGCCGTTTCTCAAAGTTCCTATCGCTGTAACATAACATCACGCTTTCTTTCCCCGAAGGGAGAGGCAGAGGTGTACCAATAATACACCAACATTTCGCCAGTTATGTTTAATTCCCCTATTTATAGGGGGCGAGCATATTACGACCAACGGCCATAAATTTCAGACTCCTTGCTGTTAATGAGAAATTCTAGATGGAAATACCAAATACCACTTTTCCCGTTCTGGGAACCGAAATCAGGACCTCATGCTTATCAGTAGCGCTTGTTGATACTAAACCAACGAAGCAGACATCGCTACCAACATTTGCTATCGATATTTCATGAGAAAATCGCTTCTGAATGTGTGCGTGCGCCTGTTTTCGCGACTGAGGGCCGATGCCTGCCAGGGGTGCGGATTGTTCGAAAGAGATACCGCGGCCTCTGGCACACAGGCAACTGAGGAAACACGGGTGGGTTTTAGTCAGTAAAAGTCTGACACGCCCTCCCGCTCCACCCAGAGCGGGAGAAGTTATTTGATGATTTCCCACCCAAAAAAAAAAAACAGTCGACTCGTATCGATTCGGGCAAGTTAATTCGTACGAGGCGACTAATTAGCTGTTTTCGCTCGTCGAAAGGACTAAGGAGAAGGCTTTCTGTACGTACTTATTCAGTGACAAAGCCCTGCCCCCTGCCCATATCAAAGTCTAGACCGCAGAGTTCTCATTTAGCCTGCGGACATCACAAGCAAGCGTACCTTTAGCTGTGGTGGAATAAGTGGAAAGGAGCGGACAAAAATTGCTCCAGAATTAAGTGTACTAACTGCTACTACATTTAATTTAGATCGACGATTTTTTTGCTGTGAATTCTGTAAAGAAAAGGGAACCTTAACCTTAATCTATTAATTACTGATGACCTCAAAACTCACTTAAAATGGTGTGATAGTGACTAGGTACATGGATAGCAGGGGTCAGGGTTGTTTGAAAGAGATACCGTGGCCCTTGGCTCACAGGCAACTGAGGGAACACGGGTGGGTTTTAGTCAGTAAAAGTTTGACACGCCCTCCTGCGCCTCCCAGAGCGGGAGAAGTTATTTGATGATTCCCACAAAACAAAAAAAAATTGGATACTCACTTAAAAGCAGTGCTTTGAAATATCAAAGCACTGCTTTTAAGGGCCTACGTCCCATTCGGTAGCGTAACACGGTCACTTTATGAACCCTACTGCTCATTAACGGCTTGTCTTGAAGATTTGAAAAATATATGATTTTGCTATAGATTCATATAGATCATTTTGCCCGAAGTACTTTTTTTGTATGGTTAATACTTTTGCTGTAAAAAAATATTTTCCAACACGTAATATTTTGGCTTCTATTCCATACTCCTACTAAACGGCTTCGTTATTAGGAAAAAAAATACACTGAAAAATAGATAGTTAGAGGTACCACAGAATCGCCGAAGCACAATTGTAAAATAATCAAAGGAATATCCCCATTTTGAGATAAAGGCTCAGAGGGGCCCTGCGCGGGCACGGGCGGCAGTCGTGCTTTAGCATACAAACGGGAGATGAGGATACTATGGCCCTTAAGAGACTATCCATTTCCAAAATATTGACGCAACACAATAGAATTAAGGTGCATCCACACCAAAGTAACTTTTTGTAAAGCAACACTTTGCAACATTTAGTAATTTTTTATAATTTATGCGGCTTTTACTGTATTTTTTTGTTATCCGTTGTTGCCCAGTAAGACTTGTAGACGTTGCTCCACAAAAAGTAATTTAGATGTGGATGCACCTTTAAGTGTCGCTACTGGTCAAAATGTTACACTTTTATTATTTTTATTCCCTACAAAATCCACCTATAATATTCTCACTGCTGGGTCATAGGCCTCCTCTTGATGAAAGGGAGTTCGCTGTAACTCACCACGTGAGCTCAAAGCGGTTTGGTAGATGACACGAGGTGACGCAGTGGTAACGGCTGTGACTTATGAGGTCGTACGTTCTATCACTGACAAGTGCTTCACTTTGCGTAAATTATTTCATCACCACTGCTCTCAAAACGGTGAAGGAAAACATCGTGAGGAAGCCGGCATTTCCTAGAGCCAAAATATCAAAGAAATGTGACATCTACCAACCCGCACTGAGCTCGCATGGTGTATAAGGCCCACTTACTCTCTCTAAGAGGCCTGTGTCCCAGCAGTGGGGACTTTATAGGCTTGATTTATGTACAGTTAATCTATTCATGAACACTGACAATACTTGATATTCAACTTTGAACGATGACGACATCAATATTGCTTGATTGAACAGTTCAGTTTCCCAAGTTGCCTTTCACATGCACCACACTCCAAAAACATAATAGCACTATCTCTGCTTACTCCGGTGGTCACAATGTGCGTAGTTGTATCTACAATGAACTTGAATAGCCTATTGAAAACCAACTTTTTACATTATTCTCGGTCACTTGAGGCTCACTGTATAAAATGAATACGGACTTTATATTTAAATAGTTTCATTTATTTCCTTTTGCTGTGATAGTGTTTTTAAATGGAGTTGTTTTTGCCCGTTTATGTGTGGGCGAAATGGAAAGTGAGATTTATCTGTTTCTGCTTTGTGTATTTACATATTTGTTTTTGGTCTATTTTGCTTACCGTATTTCTCTTGTTGGGTTTGTTATAGTTATAATGTTTACAGAAAAAGACGATAATTTGGGCTTGGATTAGTTATACTTACATTTTAACGTCTTTATCGGCGTTTTTATCGGATTCTTTTCTTCATCGTGCTTCCCTTCGTAGGGTCACTACAGCACCTCTTCTTATCATATCTTTCTTATCAGCTGTCATCTCAATATTTGCTGACTTTCTTGCCATTTTATTGATAATCCTACTAATATTATAAATTTCAAACTTTGAATGTTTCGATTCTGAGAGATTACATCATTGGATGTTTGTTACTCAGTCACACATAAACGACTGTACAGATTTTGATGAAATTAGTTTACAACCTTTAATAACACAAAGGATACTTTTTCTCCCGGTAGTATATTCGTAAGATAATTAGGTATCGACTTTCACGCCGGCAAAACCAGTACCAAAACCTAATGTACTAAATAAAGCCCAACAAAAAATTGACCATTACACGCCACCCTATTTTTATTAGAAAATATATCCATTGGCCATTGACATCACCACTTAAACTCAACTACCCAATTATATTCTGCGTGCCCATAAAATAAGATATTCCTTATATTAGAGGAACTATAGTGAGACCATTCAATATTGGCGACTAAATTGGAACATTCTGCCTGTTACAGTCGTAACAAAGTTTATTATGCTCTTGGCGCCCGTCCTACATTCGATTTGACAATATCGATTCAATTGATTCGCTTGCCGAGAGGTTTTGAGTCGGTTCGTCGTTGTAACGAAGTTAACTAATCGGGCTCGCCTATCTCTATAGTCATTTATTTCTATTGTTATAGTTTCTTGAGTACTAATTTAATTCTTGTTCATTCTTATCTGGGGTCTTTTTAAGGGTTCCGTACCTGACAAGGAAAAAACAGGAACCTTATTCAAATTCAAATAATTTATTTTCACTTCGTAAACAACGGCATTAAAGCTTAAGGGGAATCTAGTCGCGGGCACAAACTCACTGGTAGACCTGGCTAAAAAGTACGCTGTCTCACCAGGAATCGTGTCCGATAGAGGTAGTATCAGTAATGAGCAGTTAGACGATAGTCTACACGTACAACGTTATTGAGTGAGGTGCACGATCATTTGTAGCAAAACAAACGCGTAAAAAATTAAGAAAAGGCCTTCGAGTTTATGAAAAAACTACTGCATAAATCAATGACCAATAAAGTTTATTGAACTTTTTGATATTTGAGGGTTGTTGGTATCCATTTGATTTTGGAGATTTTACACTTCTTTTATTACTTAAACACGCCCAAAGTTGGGTTAAATTAGTACGAAAAACTAATCTTTGTTAGCTCATAACTTTTTAATGGGTTTTTATTTTAGTATTCTGTTTCCGTACAGACAATATTAATAATGAGACAAAACCATACCATGTTTAATTTTTGATGTGCATTGTCGAACAGTGGTGTAAAACACTCTCGAAGTTTGTGGAAAAAATGTCGACTAGATTAACCTTAAGAACTATGTGACACTAGTTTGAGGAATACCTGTATAGCAGATCACCAGCTTATAGTATCAGTTCGTTTTCTATCCGTCTGTCCGTCTGTCAAGACTGTTTTTTCTGGAACGCGTGGAGGGATCATGTTGGAATCTATATCAATCAAATACGTATGTTTACGGCCTTCTAGAGTTCTCAAAAAATCAACCTACTAAGTCAACGCAATAAAAAAATATGGTCATTATTGTCGTTTATTTTGTTCACTCGCAAGTAAATCAAAACCTACAGGGTACGTAACTTGGACCTAGAATAATGTTTGGCCAGAAGCAAGGTCACACAGTATAATATGTAAAGGAAAAAGTCTGATAATCGTTAATTTTTAAATTTATCACAATAAAAATAAATGCGATTTCAAAATTTTGTTTGTAGTTAGACTGTTAGAGAATTGACTGGCGTATATCGATGTATGGGAGAACACGTTTTTAACTATTCCAACTACGGAACCTTTCATGGTCCGACATACATATGGCCGATTTTATTTTCTATTAGTATCTTATCTGCCTGAATTTTATTCAGAAAGCATTTTCTTGAAATCGCTTCACGCGTATCCTTCTCTCTTTTCATTTTTTTTTGGCTGGGAATTCGTCTGACTTTTACTGACTAAAACTCACCCGTGTTTCCTCAGTTGCCTGTGTGCCAGGGACCACGGTATCTCTTTCGAACAACCCGCACCCCTGGCAGGCATCAGCCCTTGCGGGCCCCATCAGTTGGGGCTGACATATCTTTGAGGCGCACGTGGAACACAACGCGCTGTCGACCCGGGCTTGGTCCATACCGGACAGTGAGCTACCCATTATTCGCCGTCCGCAAGCCCGCGCCTACGGTGGCCGGGAATCAGCCTGGGATTCCCGACGCCCAGGGCGTCTCTTGCGGTGACTAAGGCTGTGAGGGCGCATATACTGCCTCTCCCTCACGTGCGCCGCCTGCATTACGCGAGCATTACTGCTTCGCATAAGGAGGTGACGGCTACCCATGCACTCTCGCTCCGTACCATGGCCTGGATCAGGAACGGATGAGAGAGATCGCCGCCACCGATCGCCTCCACGAGGACATCCTTCTCTCTGATATATATATTCTTGAGGAATACGATCTAATGAGGAGACTCTCAGACTTCGTGTCTGTTCACTCTACGCTTCCACTGATATCGCTTTTCTCTAGATTCACCCCGATATTGTCATGCTTTCTTACATCCGTTTCAACTGTATCTTTCGGTATAGTATTATAGATAGTCCAAATGGTTGTATATTATTCTTTAAACTGGGTTGACAACTGCACAAAATTTGGTTTTCTCATTGTTAATTTGCACAGGCGATAATTAATCTGCCTAGCCTCTTCCCAACTATGTTAGGGTCGGCTTCCAGTCTTACCGGAGACAGCTGATTACCAGTATTTTACATGGACCGACTGCCTATCTGACCTTCACAACCCAGGTCATGATAACCCTTGGTATGACTGTTTGTTAGACTTCCAGGCTTCTAATGGCCTGTAACTACTGCCAAAGATCCAAAAATGACAGCCAGGACCAATGGACGCATTGGACAAACCATTGGAAAGCCATGAACGGCTTAGACCGCCAATAGAAGTAACTTATATCTGTGACGTTTCGATTCTGTTACGTCACTTTTAATTTACATCATTTCATGCTTCTGTTTATTATTGATACCTACATTTTTAGCTTCTGAAACCGTTTCACTCTTTATATGAACTAACTAAGAATTTCCTCTTCCCTAAGTAAGTAGGACGAGATAACCTATTTGTGTATCATTCCATGTACCTACTAAAACTGTATTATTATGTGTATTTAATTATTTATTGAAATTGTTATTTCTTTTTCTTGCACCCATTTGGCATCGACACAGAGGAGTTCAGTCAAGGTTAGTATAATTTTTATCAAATTCAAAATTAACTATGGTGTGACTAACGCAACAACAACTGAATTTTAAGGCGGAGACTGACTTGCAACGTTTGTTGGTAATGTATCATTTGAGGCGAGCTTGGTTACACAAGACGCGGTGAATGCTCGATTTGAGCACTTGACTCAAGCGTACTCCATTTTTGTTCAACCTGTACCCTAATTTCGTAGCATTCTATGAATCAAAATCTGAATCATTCTGAAGGGTATTGCTATTCCATCGCTTCATTTGTTCGAAAAATCTGTCTTAAACATAAATTACGCAATGAAGGTTGTTGCACTGTCGAAATGAAAGCAATTCCTGCTGATAGTGTGTGCGCTGCAATGCTCGCATCCAGCGGATTAGTCACAGCACTGACTACTGTAACACGTTTCAAAGAAATTCATGAAAAAGCTGACAGTCGAGTGGAGAATCAGGCGCTCGCATCAAGCGGCGGGGCTTGTTGCCGTCTACTGTAACGCGTTACAAATACTCGATACATTACAAACAAACGTCACAAGGCAGTCTCCGCCCTTAAAGAGTAAAAGCTATAAACAAATACTTTAACACAGACACTTCAACTTCCCGGTATTAATTAACAAGAAAAAACAACAACGTCCTAAAGTTTCCAAACCGTGCTTACATTAATGGAATAAAATCAGCAAAGCAAACTACACGGTAACATGAACCTCTATTAAGTGGAAACGCTTCCGGCTGAATGTTTTTGCATAACGAAAGATAATGCTTGACACCCCTAATGAGCCCGGACCCTTTGCAAACCTGAACACACCAACTTGGGGACAAACACTACACAAAGAGGGCAAGGGTTGCCACTCGATAAAAATAATCACAGCTATTATGGTAGGATTACACTTTGTCATTAGCTGCCGCACATAGTACGATTAAATGTGCAAATGTAGCTGTAGTAATTCAACTAATTCAATTGGAACCACATTCCTATAGTGCAGAATTTGGCAGTGTGCCCCATTTGGCAGATCACCACATTTGGGAGTCACATTAGAGTGTGCCTTGATCAATACAACAGCCTATTTTGCTAATCAGTGTTTTGTTAATACTGCTGCCAAATATACGTCCCATTTTTCAATGTTATAAGGATAATATTTCAGTAATAATTCAAGGGCTTGGTAACAGTTATAAGCATTTCTTTATAATTTTCCTCATATCAGTAGGTAAGAGTCTTTGAAAATACTCCAATTTTACTTGTATTTGTACTAATTTAACCGTTTCCTCGTTTTGAATGACTTATCTTGCGACTATAGATAAAGACAAGTGTCTCTCATCCCTTATTTTCATCTTTTGCTTGCTTAGTTAACTTTTATCTACTAGGTATGTATCTTCAGTGGTACTTTAGATACTTGAATTTTGATATTTCTGGGAAGTCTTCACAATTACGTAGTGGATTAAGAGTCCTCGATCCAAAAAATGTTTCATGGCGACTAACTTCGAAACAGAATCGTCCATTTTCGCTTGATTTGTCTCACAAAACTAATCACTTAACGATTGATTCTCAATTTCTTTGAGAACCCAATAAATCTTCGAATCTTAACAGTCGAGCGAAAAAACAAGTGCGTGGAATATTGACTAAGTATCGTTATTCTCAGCAGCAGATATTTGGAGAGAACTACGCGTCATTGGGTCAATGTGGGTGCAATTCCAGCACAATACTGGCTCTTCTGCAAACGGCTCCAGAACTAAAGGGACCTCCTGGGCCCCCAGGAATCACTGGTGCTGATGGACGAACGGGCTCACCTGGTTTACCTGTAAGTTTAAAGATCATTACGATTCAGTAGATTTGCTTTCATGAATTCAGCACAAGAGTAGTGTAGAAATTTTTCTTCTTCTTTTTTTTACTTGATCTCTGCCATACAATTTGACCGCGTAGGTATTGCACTTTTCTATGAAACAGAAGATATATTTTTTCAATATCATCATCTGCCTAGCCTTTTCCCAAATATGTTGGGGTTGGCTTCCAGTCTAACCGGTTGCAGCTGAATACCAGTATTTTACATGGAGCGACTGCCTATCTGACCTCCACAACCCAGTTACTGGGTAATGCGATACCCCTTGGTAAGACTGGGTATTAGACTTTCGGGCTTCTGACGACCCGATGTCAAAGATCCACAAATGACGTGCTTTCCAAGGCACGGAGGTGTCTTGGTATGTAAAGTTGGTCACCCATCCATGTACCAACCGTGGCAAGCGATGCTTAACCTAATCGATCGACCCGTGCGGCTAATTTTACTTAGCCACAAGCCCCTTATATTGTTTTCAATAACCGACGAAATTTTTCCACGCAGGTTCAGAATCGTATACTGTATCCATGGTAGGTAATAGGATGTGCGTCAATATCCGAGCCCTATTTTAAACAGTTATAGAGACCTTAAAAAATCATCTTAGTTTCACCACATTTTATAAAGACTAAGCTAGACATAATGATACCTATTAGCTAAAATAATTGTTCAACAATTTTATGGGCGAAAGGTGGGCGTTTTTTTTGGGGACTGTCTTATGTAATTTTGACGTTCAAAAAGTGTTGACTCTCAGCCTTGTTTGAATAAATGACTTTTGATTTGATTTGATTTGAAATGAAGCCGCTAGCTCCTAACTTTATCTTCGCTTCTTGAACCTGTAATTTGTTTTTGGATAACGTATTAATGATATTTGACTTAAGTACTTAATTTTTACCACTTTACAGGGTCAACCAGGATCACCAGGCGAACGTGGTCCTCTCGGTCCTCGAGGCGATAAAGGAGACCGAGGTGATGGTGGCCCTAGAGGACCCGAAGGTCCGACAGGAGCTAAAGGGGAAGCTGGGGTAGATGGACGACCAGGTATCGCAGGTCCACCGGGACCACCCGGACCGCCAGGGTCTTCAGATTATAGTAATTTTGATGTAAGTGGAAAATTGAAATTGATTTTTGCTTTTGGAAGCTATTTGAGCTTGGTTTTATAGCGTTGTGTTGCTGGTACTTCTAAGCCGAGAAAAATACGCGAGACACTCAGAAAGTTTTGCGAAAATAAAAAATAAATGTTCTTTAGGTACCTAAACATTTTTTTATTAAATCTTTTCAAAGTACTCTCCACTAACAACTATACAAAGTTTCATTTGTCTGAACCAGTTTTCGAAACACTTTTGCCAGTCCGCCGCAGACACTTCGTTTACAGCTTGCTCGAAAGCCGACAGCGCATCTTCCGGCGACGAATATTGCATCCGTTGGAGCAGATATTTTTTTCGGAAATAAAATGAAGTCACATGGCGCTGGCTAGTCACACTTGAAATCGTAAAAAATCATAGTGCGAAAATGTTCCCGGCGCAGATCCATTTTTTTATGAGACACTATAATTTAAATGAGCTCGCAAACAATGTGGAGGGAAATTTTGAAATTAGAACGTACCTACTTTTACTTACAAATAATCATATATTATCAAAAGAGATTATAACTGGCCAGTCTCTCATACATAAAAACTTTATTTTGCAATACTTTCTGAGTGGCCTGGTATACTAAAATTGATATGAAAATTACCTGTAAAGATGAACTCAGCAATTTGTATAAAAGTTATTTAAAGTAGTGAAAATAACTATGTAAAAAAAAGTAATAGCAAATATTGCAATTCATATTCTTTTATCGCTTCTCTTGCGTGTTTGTATGGTGTTCTGAGAAATATTCAAGAATTTATCATCATTAAGAAAACTCCCGTGACAGATGGATTATAAGAAATACGAATCTTTTTGTATACGTTTACCTTAAAAATAACTTAACTTAAAAAGCGATGAAATAATTATGAGATAAAACGCAATATGTATGTATCTAAGCTAAAAATGTGTAAACTGTGATATTTTCCTTTTGCTATTGCAAAGTAGATTCATTGCCTAATTATATCTAATGCCAGTGTGATTTTTATCATTTTCATGCCATCCATTTCTATAAATTTAGTCAAATTGGAAGCCTAGACAAATATATAAGGTAAGTTTTAGGAAACGTTAAATAGTTAACTTAGCTGTCATTGTCGCTTTATCAAGCTGTAAATGTGGCAACGTCGCAAATAGCTGTCAAATATTTACCTGTTTTTATTAATTTGTTAATATTACTGTATGGAAGTATGAAATATCGCTAACTAATGCCCTAAAATATGAATAATGATTTGCAATAAAATTATAACGTTGTAACGATGTTGTAACTGTTATTGGTGTAAAAAGGGCATTTGCAAAGTTTTCAAGTTCTTTTTTTGCATCTAAAACTAAACATTCGGTGTTAAGATATTAATTATTGCATTTCTTAATCAATATTATAGGTCACTAGCTAGGGATATTTCATATTTCCATACAGTAATATCGCCAAATTATTCAAAACAGTGAAATATTTGACAGCTATTTGCGCCGTTGCCCATTTTCAGAATAAACGCTCTTAAGATACATTTATATGTACTTAAGTTGTAAGAACAGAGCAGTGGTGGCCTAGTGGTTAACGGCTGCGACTTATGAGTTGTTTGTAGGTTCGAACTCAAACAGACGTTTTACTTTGTGTAAATTATTTCATCACCACTGCTCTCAAAACGGTGAAGGAAAACATCGTGAGGAAACCGGCATGTCCTAGAACCAAACATTCGAAGAAATGTGACATCTACCAACCAGCATTGGGCCTACGTGGTGGATGTTTGCCCACTCCCTCTCATAGAGAAGAAGCCTGTGTCCCAGCAGTGGGAACATTATAGGCTGATTAAGTTGATGATTATGATAATTACTTTATTTCTATGTTATTTGTAATAAATTAGTACAAAATGTTCATAATGTCCATTAGTTTTTTTTTTTATATGGGAAGGTAAAGTTAATACTATTAAAAACATAGTTACACGATTGTGTGCTCTAAGGCTTCCGGAACAGACAGGCGCGACACTAAGGTGCGATGAGATTGTGGTAGACCGATTTCCGTGAATTTTTCATAGAAATTGTTCTACTAGGGTCGCGTGGTCGTGCTGTCACGTCGCGCCTATGTGCGGTAAACTTTATTGTTTTTTTATTTGTTAGTTTTTATATTGTTTATAAGAAAAATCTGTAGAGGATGTGTATGTGTAGAAAGAAAGAATTTTAATATAGTTTTACACAAATCCAAAAAAAAAAGACTAATGAAAACACCTCAGCTGCCAAAACGTCAAACATTATTTACAAGGCGACTACCCTAAGAATCGATCTTCGATTCCCGATTACCTTCATTGTCAAGACACTTTGTTTGTGACTGAAACGAATTGCTTTTCGGAGGCAACGATTGTGCCCGCTTTAGCAAACAAACCACTCCGAATAACTTGGGCAGAAGTGTGAAAGTAGCTTGTTCACTGTTGATTTATACCGACGACAGGCCCAGATAAGAGAATTTATTTGAAAACCCCTCGCAAAGTTTTGTCATGTGTATCGTTTGGATCAACAAAAAAAATAATTTGAATACCGGAGGCGTTTTTGTTGAAAGTTATACTGTTTTTTCCGGTTTGTTTATTCCTCCAAAGTATTCGGAGTAGTGAAAAATGTTGAGTTGTTTTTATTTAGGCACTTTTATCAATATTAATCCCAATTAAATCGCGTTTTATTAAAGTTATAAACGTAAATCTGGGTTATAACAAAGTTTTAGTGCTTGAATAAAAACAGGCATAAAATCTGTACATTCAATAACTTTATTAGGTATTCTGTCCATTTGCGTAACTTATTAACCTATACAGGTTGAAATTGAAAACATGCGACAAACCGAAATGGGAGATTGTACTCATCATTATGAACAACTTTTACTAAGGGACCAATGTTGCAATCGCGAAAAAAAAAACATCTGTTCCCTACATTTGTGTTCGCATAACTCGTCAAAATGTAGGGAACAGCTGTTTTGTTTTTTGCGATTGCATCATTGGTCCCTTAGTAAAAGTTGTTCATAATGATGAGTACAATCTCCCATTTCGGTTTGTCGCATGTTTTCAATTTCACCCTGTATACGCGATTTTACTTCTTTTATTTTACTGAAACATGACATAACATCACGCCTGTAATCCCCAACGAGTTAGGCAGAGGTGGAAATATATTATAGTATCACCCACATTTCGCCAGTTATGTTGAAGTCCCATTTAATAGGGGGCAGGCCTATTGCCATCACCCAGACACAAATTTTCCTAATAGAAAAACTAAATAACAATTTGCCCTACCTTGCTTCATACCCAAGACCTTATGTTCAACAGTAGGTAGCGTATGCGACGATTTTACTTCTTATAAATAATAAATGTTTTATATAACAGGAGTCCCTCCTTGGATCGTATGGAGGTGCTATCGGCAGACCTGGAGCCCCAGGACCTAAGGGTGATGCAGGCCAAATTGGACCTATAGGCCCACAAGGTGAACGTGGCTTCCCAGGCCAAAAAGGAGAGAGAGGACAATTGGGCATCGGTGGAGGTAAAGGAGATAGGGTAAGTTAAGTTGTTACTTTAATTGCTACGAACCTATATTGACATTATTTCGCCAGTTTATTTAATTTGAACTTTTAGAATAATGTTAGCTTTGCTTTTCCGTGGGGAAATCCTCATAAATACCTACCGTCTGGGAAGAACGGAGGTTTATGTGGGACTTCTGCCGACTAAAACCCCACTGTTCTTTCTAGCATCATTATGTCGGGGGCCCGGGAGATACTTATACATTCGCCGTACCTCTGACTGATATCAGCTCGTCATGCCTAGCGGGCCCCGTCATCAAGTGCGGCCGATCCCACGACCTCTTTGAGCCTGACTGATCGACAACGCAGCCCCAAATTCGCCAACCCCAGGCTCCTCCTTATGGTGGCCGGAGCTCGTTACCTACCTTCGACGCCCGACTGCTCTTCTGGTGCGGGTGGAATGAGAAGTATGCTCTCTCTCCCTCTCTGCCACCTCCCTTACATTCATCACCTCCTCGCAAAAAGAGGCGACAGCATCCCACGCGTTTTCGCTTCGGACTATGGACTGAACCACGGCTGGAAGCGAGAGATCACCCACACCAAGTGTCGCGACGAGGGCTTCGGGTGGAATGAGAAGTATGCTCTCTCTCCCTCTCTGCCACCTCGAAGCCATTCGAATGAAATCATGAAACAAACAAACAAATTATTTTTATTTGCTAATAATGAGCGTAGCAACAAAACATAAATAAAAACATAATCTTTACATCAGATTATTATGTACTAATTGTTACCTAGGTTATATTTAAATGGCTATGTCATTGTGCCCATCAATTTTACATAAGTAGTTAAAATATTCATAGCATATTGTCGCTTATTTGGAAGATAATCTCACATCAATAATGTACTAACCATTATTAATGTGATATTATCTTCCATATTTGATCTGCTATGTGATAGTTGGATGGAGAGATTATTATGTTTGCATTATAATTGCTAATGATGGACCGCAGATGTATATGAGATACCTATCATATCGAGCTGGTAACCCAGGGATAACGGCCGCGACATACGAGTTGTGGGTAGTAAATTCGGTCGTAGACAGGCGGTTTCCTTTGTGTAAATTATTTCATCATCACTGTTCTCAAAACAGTGAATGAAAACATCGTGAGGAAACCGGCATACTCTTGAACCGAAAATTCGAAGACATGTGGCATCTACCATCCTGCACTATGGATTACGCATTCCCTCTCTCAGAGAGCAAGCTTGCTTGTGTCCCAACATTGCAGCAGTGGGAATATTATAGGCTCGTTATGCTGTATCTAGTGATGAGTTAGTGGTAGCCTACCTATTTCTATATCCATGGATGGTGTTGGTAAAGGCAATGAAGTTATGACGAATCTTGGAGATTATGACCATTAGTCTCCAATACAGGGGCTTGTGGCTAAGTAATAATAGCCGGACAGGGCGGTCGATCAGGTTAAGCTACACTTGCCGCGATTAGTCCGTAGATGGGTGACCATCTTTACATATCAATAACCCTTCATGCCTCAGAAAGCACATTAAGCTGTAGGTCCCGGCTGTCAATCGTGGATCTTTCGTCGTTACGGGTTGTAAGACGCCCGAAAGTCCCAGTAACTGGGCTGTGCAGGTCAGATGGGCGGACGCTCCGTGTAAAATACTAGTATTCAGCTGCATTCAGTTTGGCTGGCAGCTGACCCTCACATAGTTGAGAAAAGGCAGAGGATCAGTGCCATAGATCCTAAATATATTGTGAGGTCTAAGAAAGTACAATTTTTAACAAAGCATTCTTCTTTCTAAAAGGTCTAGTGAATATTTTAAAGTTTGTAGAAGTACTATTTCTTATCCAGCAATAACAAAAAAACGTACATTTCGGAGCAACTGATGTCAATTTGCATAAAACTAGAGAGAACAAGACAATTTCTAACATAGTCAAACCTACACAGGGCTACCCAGGACCACAAGGAGAACGAGGTTACAAAGGTGACCGAGGAGGCCCTGGATTAGATGGCAGGCCAGGAATACCTGGCGCTAGTGGCAGACCAGCTGACAAGGGTGAAAAAGGTAACTAAATATTCACTAAACGTTGACCTTCAAGTCTGAGACACACACACCTCGGTCCATATAAATATATCCATTTAATAATTGTTCAAACATTTAGAAAAACCAAAAGTTACATGTTACACATAGTACATACCTATCACAAATTATACCTATTCTTATTGATAATTAAATATATATCTGCTCACTTCACAATCGTAATGACTTCTCTAATACTCCGTATCTAAACTCAACCTCTTTCACTTCAGTTTACACACACACCACACCTACATCACAGAACACAGACATACACAGCTACATCACAAAACACACACACACACCACACCTACATTACAAAACACACACACGTACTAACACTTAGTATAAGTTAAATACGTTTGTACCTTATAGTTCTAAGCAGTCTATTAAATTGTTTTTACCCCTGTGGGAACCTGGGCTGGCGAACCTTAATACAGGTTACCATGTAACCTAGCTAGGACGCCTGATTCAATTATGTTACTTTATTTCTATTCGACTTAACCCTAAATTTAAAAAAATATTTTATTGTAACAGACTGTACCACACTTTTTTTTAAAATAAATAAATAAAATTATATAAAAAAAAATCAAAAAATATCATAGGTGAACGCGGAGAGCCGGGACCGCCAGGTCCGCCAACGGGTGGTGTCTTCAACCCTGATGACGCTGAATTCCTTGTAGCTGGTATGAAGATTTTGATACACTACCTTTTCTCCTTGTTAATTTTTAAAGAGGCCTGCTGAGATAGTTTAAGAGCTCAACATAACAGTTAAACATGGAATCTCTGTCTTAAATCAGTTTCACAACCCTATTTATTTCCGAGAATTATGACGATTCTAATAATATTGAAAATGTTGAGGTTAAAATTGAACTATTAACTGTCCGGCCGTCAGTATGGCCGATAATAGTTGCTGAATATATGTGCAATATTTGAATCTACGAGTTCTTAATACATGTTTAGATAATGTTTGAACAGTCAAAAATCAGAAAATACACGATTGAATCCACACTTAGGAATATATAATCCTATACGGAGTTCTAATAGACGATCATTTTGAGGACATTGTAGTTCATTTTTATAAAATAATCAACTTGTCCTGTATAACACAAAGACCTGCGAAAAAATTCATTGGCGTGTTTACTAACAAATATAAATTCATATTTAAAGGACAAAGGCAAGCTGTGGCTGCCTCGAAAGGAGACAAAGGTGAAAAGGTGAGGTTTTGAATTTATTATTCAAACATCAATTAGGTTGGGACGAAATTGTGAACGCTTGAGGATCCCTCAATCTTGTATTCATTGATGGCATTATTATGAGTTGCGAGGTGACTTTTAATTGGACGAGAAGTTTTAAAGTCTATAATTTGATGTCAATGTTCTTATTTGTTACACGGAGCATTTTTGGTATTTTAATTATAATTATGACGTTTAATTTCAGTTCCTATTTTTATTTATCACATTAGATATAATGTAATGAAAATTAAAAAAGGAAAAAAAAATATAAGAACTAAGAACAAATTAGGTAAATAGTCATTAACATTCTAAGCACTTTTTTCTTTTACAATTCTGAAAATAACTTTGTTTTATTTTATAATAATTTTGTAAGGAGTTTTCTTTTCGACTCCTCGAATGCTTTCCAAAGGACTGGGACCCAGGGTCTCGAGATATGTAAAATAAAAATAATAATTTATTTATACTTACCTACTTTATTTCAACAAATTCAAACTGCAACAGGGTGAAAAAGGCGGTCGAGGTAATGAGGGCTCTCCTGGATTTCCGGGAAAAGATGGAAAGTCTGGTGAACGTGGTGACATTGGGCCATCGGGCATGCCCGGCACATCTGGCCCGCCTGGGACACCTGGCCTGAAAGGAGAGAGGGGAGAGAGGGGACCCCCTGGACCCATCAGTGTTACTATGGCTGGATCTGATATTGTTACCATTAAGGTATGACCTGTTATTTCATAGTTAGTCTATTTATAACTCACGATTTTTTACTGGAGGCGGATATATCATTAAGAACCATTAAATCATGCAAAAAATATACTATGTTATGTTTGAGGAAAAATATACATGAATATTATGGCAAAGACACGTTAATTTGGAACAAAAACGTTTACTATTAATATTGATTATTACAAAAAATGCGTTAAACATAATTTTTTTGTGAGAATTAATTCTTTAGTCTATAATTCACTGCCGCTTTTATTCACAGCTCATATTTCCTTGATAATAATTATATTGATAGCTAGTAGTGTTTTTTTCCAGTGAAAGATTGGTTTCCTCGCATATTTGGCATGTTTCATTTATCACAGTACCTATTATTAGATCAGTGCTAACCTCCATAATATATTCATAAGCTAAGCAAAATCAAGGTTACGACACCGACAATGAACTGTGATTACGTGTTGTGACGTCACGTTGAGGTCTTTCTATATGGCCTGACCTTACGCAATTATATGTGTTACACATGATAACTAATACATATACATAATAAAGTAACTGTGAATGTGAGTACTATGCAGGCTAGATTGAACACATGACTTTATAACTCGTCTGGAGGTTTTGAGTATTTTGTAAATGGCCTATACAAATGTCCTGCAGATCTGGTAGCGTCTTGTGATGGGTCGTTGAGCTCCCTAAAATAGGGTTGAGCTACACGGTGACTGATACATACATGCCGTCTGTTGGGACAGGTCAGCTCAAAGCTGCAATGGCTCTTTCTTCAAAAGGCCCTTCCAGATATTACCCTGGTTTGTTAGACTCACATAAAATTAAAATGATATAATGTTTGGACTTTAAAAGAGACCATGACCTTTGAGTTTGTTTCGGCTTTTTTTCTCAGGAAACAGTCAGCTAGGAAATGCCAGCGCCATCTAGTTTTTAAAATACTGACCAACAAAATATTGACGTGAAATAGAAAATTTAATTAGGTTTCATTTGATATGGCTAGAACCAATGATATACCATTAGATGCGTTACCGGCGCTAAATATTGGCAAGATAAATGAAAGGGCCTGTCGTGTTTTTGGTCACGTACAGTCCAGTAACGCGGCGTCACGCTAGTGACGTAACTGACGTAACTAAATATACCTATGTATATGTTTAGCTCTTTTTAACAACAGGGATCTGTCTGGGTTTTTCCTGTTCTTCGCGCACTGTATAATTGTATGTATCATGGTTTACGTTATTTTTGAGTGCTCTAACGTTCGTGTATGACAAGTCTATTTATAATTCCTCATTGGCTGAACGGGGATGATTACCGAGAATCTTGGTAGTAGCTCCCTTTCTACAGCTGTCTTCTTGTATTCTTCTCTATTAGCTGTCATCTTGGTCCAAAATGACAGCTAATAAAGAAATATAGGAAAAAATACATTTGACGCTGACCTCTAATAAATTGGCATTAGGGCTGGAGAATGATGAAACAATTATTAGTATTACCTTTAAGGAAACATAATCAAATATTATTATGAATAATCATGAAGTATCAATAATTAAATAATACGCTAAGATAAAGACCAAAAATGCGATAAGCATGGCTAATGAATTCGATAACATGTAAATAAGTGCCAAACATGATAACAGGGTGACAAAGGCGACGCGGGCTTGCGGGGGAGAAGAGGGAGACCAGGCCCTTCGGGACCTAAAGGAAATTTAGGGAATCCTGGACCCCCCGGACCACCAGGAAGGCCAGGAGATAAAGGCGATATTGGGTTGCCGGGATGGATTGTAAGTAGTTAAGGAAATGCTTAAGGTGCAAATAGATTACCATCGATCGATGATATCTATTATGTATATCGATATACAGGTTGAAATTGAAAACATGCGACAAACCGAAATGGGAGATTGTACTCATCACTATGAACAACTTTTACTAAGGGACCAAAGATGCAATCGCGAAAAAAAAAACATCTGTTCCCTACATTTATGTTCGCATGACTCGTCAAAATGTAGGGAACAGCTGTTTTTTTTTTGCGATTGCATCTTTGGTCTCTTTGTAAAAGTTGTTCATAATGATGAGTACAATCTCCCATTACGGTTTGTCGCATGTTTTCAATTTCAACCTGTATACAAGGTGTGACACAGAATGGACGCAAGACCTGAAAGTAGTTTGTTCCTAATTGATTACTGAATCAATTTTAGTAACTTTTAATATTAGTATATATTTTTTTAAATTATGTATTCTGCCATACCTACCACTGATTGAGCCAAAGAAAATTCAATCTTAGGGCAGAAGAAATAAGGCTCAAGTTTAAATGCATAAAGTAATGCTTGTGTCGACACGTTTTTCTTAATAATACCAGCTTTAAAAAAAATGGTTTTGGTCATCGTATTATGCTTTCGACCTGTGCTTACTATTATGACCCCAATTAGAGTATTGAGTTAATGCTTTTAACTCAATACTCTAATTGGGGTGTATGAGGTCTTGCGTTAATTATGTTACTCGTTGTATAGGGTGACTGCGACTGGTAATTAGTGATCAATATTTAAACACATGATTGTACTCATTATAACAATTAACTTTCCCAAAGAAACGATATTTTTTTTAATCTATTTTCTTGACCCCAATTTTATTACCCCAATAGAATATTGAGTACCTAACAATAATAATACACCATCAGCTGTAATTTAATTTAGTTACGTGCAAACAAAAAAACACACTTTTACCATGCATTATTTTTTGATCGCGCGCGCGCATTACCTGATCCCGGGGTCAAGCAACTCTCAGCTGATGCGCGCGAGCGATACGTACGGTGGTTAAATGTATGTCAAAGGAATAACGCATGGTAAAAGTGGATATTTTTTTGTTTGTTTTAGGTTACTAAATTAAATTACAGCTGATGGTGTATTATTCTTGTTATGTTAAGTACTCAATATTCTATTGGGCTAATAAAATTGGGGTCAATAAAATAGATTTAAAATAATCGTCTCTTTGGAAAAGTTGTTTGTTAAGATGAGTACAATCATGTGTTTAAATATCGGTCTCTAATTACCAGTCACCCTATATATAATTTTAGACTTAAAATACGTTACATCATATTCTGGCACGATCGTGTAGATGTCGATCGACGATAATCTAGCTAAAATAAAGTAAATAACAAGGAATTCTAATTATGTTTATTAAATAATGTAATATGCTAATTGATTGTTATTTTTCCACTTGCTGCTCAGAATGCAAAGGTAAATGATGTTTTTTTTTTCCTAACTGCTGTCAATACAATACATACACTGATGAATCTTAAGTACTCATGACCAACTAATTATGATTCCCATAAGAGGTACTGTTTCTGGTCAGGATATCGAAGTCTTACATATTATGTATTTACAGGGACGTCCAGGAACGTTAGGACCACCAGGTCATCAAGGACCAGTTGGACCAAAAGGCGAGAAGGGAGATCCAGGAGTAAATATCTTAGATGTGTCAATGGTATGTAATTCTAATTAAGGTCAAAAAATTATAAAACTGCTTCTGTTTAGGCAAATATTCTATTTGTAATTTCGATTGAAAAAGTTTAAGTACAAAAGTATTAAATTTCTTAGCCTATTATATATTTTATCAAGTCACTCAATTAGATGATAACATCTAATCGGGTGACTTGATAAAATAATGTATATAGGTCGTTTCTTATAGGATAATATAAATTATCTTTTAAGAAACGACCTATATGTATTTTAAAATACAGTTAAGAATACCTTCAACAATTGCAAGTTTTATAAGATGGTAATGCAAAAGTATTGCATTACCATCTTATAAAACTGCTTGTTTCCGCACTTATTTTCCCACACATTTTAAACAAATAAAATTTTAATCAGCCCATAACCAAAAACAGAAATCTATACTAGTATCATAAAGAGGAAAGATTTGATTGTTTGTTTGCATTGAATAGGCTCCGAAACTACTGAACCGATTTGAAAAATTCTTTCACTGTTGGGAAGCTACAATATCCCCGGGTGACTTAGGCTATATTTCATCCCCGTTTTCCCACGGGAACGGGAACTACGCGGGTGAAACCGCGGAGCACTGCTAGTATAGTTTATAAAGTTCTCTTATCTTAATCATGATTTCACACGTCTCGTTATCTTAAGAGGTAACCCGCCGACAAATCCTTCCGAGACAATCCCTGTAGGTTCAGGCAAGGGCTCCTTTAGACTGCAAGCTGCTGGTTCTACTGAGTACTTCTGTAGAACTGCTGCTAGTCCTGCCATTGACTGCATCTGACCTAATCTGGCACCTGGAATAAACATTATCGATGTCATTAATATTTTCGCTAAGGAAAATATCACTTAAAATTAATCATAACACATTACCGTGCAATATTTGAGGTGTTTTATTTGGTTTTAAAAAAATACTTTGGTGTTAATAAGCAATGGAATTAAAAACATCTAAAATTGATTTAGAATCTACCACGGGAATCTACTTTATCATGACATGTATGGTTTTTCGTTCGTTTCAAATTTTGTTTTACACAGTTATTATATAACACTCGAATTGACACTCAAAGTAGATCAAATTCATAAGAAAGAGGACTTACCAACACAAGACCGAGGTCCTTCTCCAAAAGGCAAATATACGAAATTCTTGATATCTTCCTTCGTACCATCGCTAAATCTCTCAGGGTCAAACGTGTTTGGATCTCTAAAGTACTTCTCGTCTCTATGAATAGCTTGTATGGGTATCATCACTTTAACATCTTGATTGATGGTTAGGTTAATCTCCGGGAATGTATATTCAGGTACACAACACATTCTTAATAAATATCCTACTGAAGGATACAACCTCATTGACTCGTAGAACGCCATCTCCAAATATTTCATCTCTTTGATAGCATCGTAGGTTAGCTTATTATTATGTTTAGCTAAAACTGTGTCGATTTCTTGTTGAACTTTCCTCTGGTATTCAGGGTGGAATGCTAGTTGATGCAGAGCGTAACTAGAAGCGGTAGACGATGTTTCAAAACCAGCTCCGAAGAAGACAAACGCTTGAGCCGTCATTAGTAAATCGTCCATTTCTAAATCAACTATTTTGGGAGATCCATCCGTATTCTTCTTTTCAATAGATTCACCAATAATTTTACCTTTCTGTCTGAGCTCCAACATTAAATCTATGAAATCGTTCCTACCTGATGGTTTATAGTTTCTATTTTTGAGCACGGTTTGAACTAAAACTGTCATATTTTCTTCTAACTCCGGCGCTAAAAAGTGCATGTTTTTACACAGTTCTGGGAACATAATTTTCAGACCTCCTGCAACTGCGTCTCTAAATCTTCTTTCAAAGATTCTTTTGCCAAGTTTTCTGAAATGGGAATTTTCATCAGTCAGAGAATCCATATCTATACCAAAAGCACATACGCCGATAAAATCTGTTGTATATCTGGCCATGAGTTCCCTGGCGTCGTAGAATTCTCTATCAACGACCTCTTCTGTGATCACCTGCAACTTTTCGGCTCTGTCTGTGATTATGTGGAACATGGCCTTTAGCTTGCCCGTGCTGAAAGCGGGGGTAAACCTCTGTCGAATCAAACGCCATAAATCTCCATCGGCAAAGAAAATATTCTTTAATAAAGGTTCAATAACTGTCTTGTGGCTATTGAGACCTCTCGAGTAGAAACATTGGAAGTCTGTTGTAAGGATTCGTTTAATTATTTCCGGATCCCTTATTACTAATTCTGGACCAGTTCCTCTGAAGAATCCGACAACTTTTTCTTCAGGATATTTGTTGTATGCTTCCGTAGCCATCATACACATACTCGCCTTTTGCATGAATTGTTTCAAGTTTGTGCCGACGATGGGTAATGGTTTGTCATGTTTAATGCCTTTTTTCTTCCAATAGTCGAATGTCCGCGTTCCATAGAAATACAGTGTCACTAAAAAGACTATCACCAATATAAGGAACATTTTGTCGGAGTCAATTCACATACACACACGAGTTCTGTCCACACAACACGCGAATCACATATGAACTGCTGGCGAAACGAGTATGCGTAATTATTTAACGATATAAAACCGAACTCGGCATACAAATACTCGTATAGTACATACACGTCAGGGATCTTTGTAGGCGTTATCTGTTTGTTTATCACAAAAACTGTTAATCATTCATGATGATTATTTTCACAAAAAATATAAGTTAAGTCCATTGTAGGTATCGTATTGTTTTGATCTAAACATAAGATTTTAAGCAAAAAGGTGAATTATTCCAAACTTTTTGAAATGAAGAAAAAGAAAAGTATTTTACTTGCGGATGAATCGCAAGTAAAATCTTTATATTTTCTCTTTAATGTGCAAATATACAAACTGTGTCTCAAATTATTGTTCCTGGCTAAAAACTGTAACCAATAAAGAAAAAAAAACATTTAGACCTACCTTGCAAGGTCACCCAGATGATTAGCTATTTTGATAACTCCTAGGTAAGTTACAGCCGCATGGGTCGATCTATCAGGTTAAGCTACGTAAGCTACTTGCCGCGGTTGGTCCGTGGACGGGTGACCATCTTTATACACCAAGACATCTCCGTGCCTAGGAAAGCACGTTAACCTTCGTGGATCTTTGACACTCGTTACGAGTCACCAGAAGTCAGAAACTCTGACAACCAGTCTTACCAAAGTGGTATCGAGTTACCAAGTAACTGGGTTGTGGAGGTCAGATAGGAGTCACTCCTCGTAAAATACTGGTACTCAGTTGCATCCGGTTAGACTGGAAGCTGACCTACCCTATACAAGTTCGGAAAAAGGCTAGTGGCTAGAAAACGGTAGTGGTAAGGTTAATGTGGCTGTGTATACGTACTTACAAACAAATTGTGTCTTAAATCTTTGTAACTGTATAGTGGTTTTTTTTTGAGGGTGGGAAATCGTCATATAACTTCTCCCGCTCTGGCTGGAGCAGAAGGGCGTGTCAGACTTTTACTGAGTAAAACTCACCCGTGTTCCCTCAGTTGCCTGTGCACCAGGGGCCACGGTATCTCTTTCGAACAACCCGCACCCCTGGCAGAAAAGCCAACGTCACGTGGTGTTCCCAGGCGCTCACCTATCCAAGTACTGACCACGCCCGATGTTGCTTAACTTCGGTGATCGGACGAGAGCCGGAGTATTCAATGTAGTATGGACGTTGCAGTCATGAATGGATAAATAAGAATGGGCTTAGTAGAAAGAAAATACTTAAGTAATACCTAATTCAACGTCGATATTAACTTGCAAGGTTACTTGGATTATTAGCAATTTTAGATAACTCCTAAGTAGGTACACGAACGTGATTGTTTGTACAACTACTACCTGCTGTTTGTACCTACTAAAAAAACTATTATTGTTTTAGTAAATCGTAACTAGATTTATTATTATACCTACAGTATGTAGGCCTGACCTCGAACTCGGTTGAACCAAAAAATATATAAACTCCTTGTGATTTATTGTTATCTTACATCATTTATGGCCCTAGTAACTTTAAATATTGTCGTTATGAGCGATAATAGTTCTTACCGCAATCCAATACGGGTTAAAATCTGTTGTAATAAATTCGAATAATAAATGAGCAAGCATTATTGTAAAAATGCAAATAAAATCGTGTAAAATTAGATATTAACTATTTAATAATAAATAATCCGTCAGTTGATGCAGTTTTTGGCATTTGGAATTTTATGGTAGAATTTTAATTTTATTTTATTTTTAATTATAGGACATTATAATCGTTATTGAAGGGATAAACTGGTTTTATAAATAATAAAGAGGTGATTTTGATGATTTTTTTGATGCATAATAGTATGTTTAATTACGTTTTGAGTTCCATCACTATTTGCAAAGACTTTAAAATATCATAGATTTTTTTGCTATCAAAATTATTTACGGTAAAAGAGATAGGTACGCTGCTTTAAAAAAATCACCTTTTTGACCGTTTTCAAGAAATCTCCGCCTTAAGCGGGAACAGGGCGTGCGATTCTCCATACAAATGTATTCCCCTTTTTTCTTCCTGGATAATGCCTCTTGAGCAATATTTTTTTTTTTTTCATAAAACCAAGGTCTGCCGTAAACACGTCCCTGTCATTTTCTTTTTTCAGCTACTAATTATTAAAGAAAATATGACCCACTAAAAATTACAAAAAATGTCCTATTTTTACCGCCGTGAGGAGACCAGACAAATTAGAAAAGTTTTTAACAAAATAAAATGATAGGAACCTAAACATACTCTTTCTTAAAATATTAATGTAAAAAATAATAGAATCGGCTCAGTTTTCGACGAGAAAAAAGGGGAATACGAAACGTCGATTTCGTCCAATTTTTTGTGATCAATTCGGCATGAGCTGCAACTGTCCCTATCACACACTCCGGGGGAAAGACTTACTGACAGCGCGACGGCAATAGTGTCTTCAAATACCTATTTTCAAATTCCTCGCAGGCCCCGTCCCCTCTTAAACAGGTATATCACGTTATTTCTGACTCGTTCTTTTTCTTCTTCGTGGCCAGTTAGACCAAAGAAGTAAAAACATCGCGGCCAGATTTTATAGTGCACTCAATCGAAGAGTGTCCATGGAGTTTCTTCTCCGTCCCTCTCCATCTAAACCTAGGCTTTGGCATGGGTTCCAGCTCCAAATTCCTGACAGGCGACTCCTCAACAATTCAAAAATGCCTGAAAATGGTTGAATTGAAATAAACGCTTTGAGTTTTTTTTTTTTTGTTTTACTTCAATAATGAAAACAAAAGGTATTTTAAAATGTGACATTTTCAATCTAAAATCTGTCTATCTGAGCCGCAAAAAATCCTACAATAAACTGCAAAAGGTCGTGTAGACTGATTTGAAATTCAGTACACGCCCGTAACAGGGCTGTTATGTAAATATAATCACATAGAAAGGGACAGAAAGGCTTAACGAACCCACTCGGCCTTACTGTGACCCCAGAAACAGCTTCCTACTTAATAAAAAGAGTGATTATAAAAAAAATAAACAATTCATGAGGATAGACTAAAATATATACCTAAGTCTCTCTAATGTTTTGGAGTTGTTAAAGAAAATAAATAAAATATTAACTAGGAATAAACTTTAAGATAAATAGGTAATCTACGACCTCTGCTTGTGGAGTAACTTGAAGTATACGTTGCGAAAATTATTTTTTTGTTTCTTTTATCGTGAAATTGACACGAGAAATACTTTTAAACTCGAACTCTTATAGTTTTTTAATCCCACGAAGTGACGCTCTCTTTACTTGTGGTAAGTAAGGTGTAGATACAAACACGCTGCGAATGTGTACGTGTAGATGCGCAGCGCCAGCACAAACTTCCGACTTCACATCATCATTCATTCATTCATTCATCATTTCATTCTTTCTTCGACATTCACTGCGTGTTTGTACACTTGTTAACCACAAGTAAAGCGCGCGTCGCCGTCGCTTCATGAGATAAAAATACTGTAACAACACTACCTTCTGTCGTTGACCCAAAAAAAATACATTTTCTTTTCTTTTTTCTTGCATAAGTGACGTTATTGCACCGTAGCGTAGGTGCGATATTTAGAATTGCTAGCTAATTTAATTTGAGACTGGACAAAAGAGAACATTATTAAATCAAAATGTGAATTAAAAACTTACAAATAATAAAAAAGATGTACAAGAAATATGAGTTAACAGTAATTAATTGAGATAATGCCGGAAAATGGTTTGCCTCAATTAGTAGAGAAAGTTAATGAGGATTATCGAGCTAGGTACTTATTGTACGATAACTTAATACAAGACTAGAGATTCGACCCTGCTTCGCACGGCAGGTATTTAAGTCTTGACAGAAAATCAAGATTATTTATTATAATTATGCAAATTTAATCCCTAATAATATTATAAATGCGTTATTAACTCTGTCTGTATGTTACGCTTTCACGCTTAAACCGCTGGACCGATCGTCATGAAATTTGACAGACATATAGCTTGAGAAATGGAGAAGGATATAAGCTAGTTTTTTTACGGGATAACAGACTTCCACGCGGGTGGAGCCGCGTGAAAAAGCTAGTATTAACATGACATAACATCAAGCCTTGTTTCCCCGAAGGGTTGGGCAGAGATGTACACCCACATTTCGCCAGTTATGTTTAAGTCCCATGTAATAGGGGGACGAGCCTATTGCCATCAACCGAACATACCTAAATCCAGACTCTGGGCTGCTACTGAGAAATTACAGATAGAAAAACCCAATAACACTTTGCCCGACCCGGGAATCGAATCCAGGACCTCATGCTCAGCAGTACCGCTTGCCGCTAATTGTATTATAATTAACAATCCTTCCGGAATAAATTATTAACATGTCAAATAACACGTAAAGACATGTACTTAAATCAGAAATCATCATCATTTCAGCCGAAAGACGTCCACTGCTGGACATAGGCCTCCCCCAAAAGGGGGGTTTTGCCATAATCGCCACGCTTGGTGGGGGGGTTGGCTCCGCAGTATGGTGGTAAAATGCATAGAGAACGCTGCTGCCCATTCTCTAGTAAGCCCCTTAGCCGCCTTCTACGACACCCACGGGAAGAAATGGGATGGTGCTATTCTTTTACGTCCGGCACCACACGGAAATGAATCGGAATCAAGGAATCAGAAATGACGAAACGGAAATTAATAACAGAGCTACAGCAAAGAAACAAATAAAAATGAAATCACGTAAACGATAGACAAATTCAAAAAAACTTTTTGGAAAAAAAAACACTACACAGTTACAAAAAAACACTTTTTAGTTATGGTACCTACTTACCCCACACCAATTCGTATGCTACTACTTGCCATTTAAACAAGTGTGCCTATAAAATGTGAAGAGTTTTCTCGATTTCTCCAGGGTTCCATCATCAGATCCGGATCTGATAACCATGGGACCACCTGGGAAGTATACCCTTTCAAATAAAAATTCGATTCAGGTGTCTTCGAGTAATCGGGTAACACACATACAAAATTTAAAAAGATTCCGACGAATTGAGAACCTTTTTAGAAGTCGGTTGATTAGATAAATTATGATTTAATTAAAACCGATAAAACACCGTACCGCGTAACAAAATGTTCAACACAGCTTTCGAACCATTGTTTTAAACCCATCTCTTGTACACGAAAAAGGGTAACTTCCTTCTTGTGACCCTAACCTCTTTATAGCGAAATTATCCCAAGAAGAGACACCCATAAAACAAAGTTACCCCAGCGCCGTAAACTGAGATTTTCTATGTCATCCGTAAGCTTACAACTTCGGAGTTTATAGGGAAGTCGCTGTACCATGTTTATGCGGTTATATCTTTTGACTTATGAATTATACAGAACGTTAACTGGATTGACGTGACGTTGGAATTCGTGTTTTGAATACTTTGGTAGATACTTCGTGTTTGCTTGTTAGATTAGCGCGTCGCACGTAATGTTTTGGATGCGAATTTAAACTGACCAATGTTTTGTTCGTTTTATTCATCATCTGGTAGTCTTTTGTCTTTTTACACTTTTTATAATATTACTAGCTCATGCCAGTGGCGTCGCCCTTTGGAGGTCGAAAATTATCCCACGTAAACATACAATCGGGATAAAAAAAAGTCCTATGTGTTATTCCAGGTTTCAAACTATCTGTGTACCAAATTCCATCCAAATCCGTTCAGCCGTTTTTGCGTGATTGAGTAACAAACATCCAAATGTGTAAACTTTCATATTATATGTATATACAGGCTGATTGGAAGATGGGTGCAAAGCTTTAAGGTGAAGATAGTATAAACAATTTAGAACCATTTAAGCCATGGTTGTCTTAGACGAAGTCTTACCAATTTTTTTTTTTTTAATAAGGTTTAAAAGACGTATTGTACAATTTTTTTATTTTTTCTGAGCTTTAAATGTCTGTAAAAAAAATGTCTAATGACACAGAAGCCTAAAACATGTTTTGCTTGATTGCTTACACATTACTTTAATTAAATAAATAAAAAATGAATTCATTTATCATTCAATTTGGCCATAATTATGCAGTTTACATTAAATTTTGAGAATTTCCGAAAAAAAACTTAAAAATTTGGTTAAAAATATTTGGTAAAACTTCGTCTAAGACAACCATGGCTTAAATGGTTCTAAATTGTCTGTACTATCTTCGCCTTAAAGCTTTGCACCCATCTTCCAATCACCCTGTATAATATTAGTAGGATTAACACTATTTGCAATCAAATACACTCCACGGACTCTGTAATTACGCTACATATAGGTACTGCAATTTTTCGTCAAAAACTCTGAGACTTTTTAAATGGTCATGAATTTTAAATTTGGAACTAGGATGACACCAAAATGATCGCTAGTTAGTATTTCGGCTTCAAAGCTACATCAACGCTTTTCCGTTGTCGGTCACTATTGTAATGTTTCAGGACTTTTTACCTAACAAGGAAATGCACGGAATTTAAAATAAAAAAAATGGTCATCGTGCCTATTACGAGATTAGAAGGCTCATAACTGAGGAGTTTTGCTGGCTATTTTAAATTGACCCTGTGTTATAAGCATAAGTTTTGACTTAAACTTTCTCTTAATAGTTCAAAGGCGAAAAAGGCGAGCGTGGCTTCGATGGACTTCCAGGTTTACCCGGTGTGCCAGGACCGGCTGGGCCCCCGGGCTCGTCTGGGTCCCTGTCTGAAGCCATTCAGTACCTCCCTGGACCTCCCGGGCCTCCAGGCCCTCCAGGACCTCCCGGATCCCCTGGGGTATCTATAGTTGGACCTAAAGGAGAACCTGGATTCAGCCATTATGAAGAACATCCAGTTCATGGAAGTACCAAATTCTATGGAAGACCCAGTAAGTCAACAAATTATTATGTATTTCTAGAATTTTCTGACAGTCTTTGTTTTTAACCGAATGATTAAATACTGCATTAGATTTTTGCCCTCATCTTATTGCACTTAAGGTTAAACTGTCAAGTAGGTAAGTTTTTACACCGAGACGTATGTTCTTATGTAGACTTTTTGTAATGTCATTCGTCAATTGAGACATTATTCTTAGGAAGTAGAATTCATATTTAAAAATAAAATCTTTATTCAAGTCACAAAAACACGGTACATTATGAAAAAAAAAAACCAGAAACAAATTACATAAAAGCCTTAGGTGCTAGATTTTGCAGATGTCCTGGACCCCACAGTATTCTTCTACTCCATACAAAATGTAACTGTGCAGAATTGAAGTGGTCAAACCTCAAAAAGCCTAGAAATCTTCCAAGAAAGACTTCACGTGTGATATTTTGGCATCCTTGTTTCTACACTACACGTGGAAATTACAGCAATATAGGTTTTTTTTTTTAAATTATCGGTCAAAATCTGTCTTCAAAGCGGACCAGACTCCACGAGTCGGATTGACAGACGGCCCTTTTTGAGATCGATCTCTAAGAGTCTGATGGACAAACAAAGGGTTCGTGTGCTTTAACAGATGTCATATTTCTTGGGTAATATTTATCTGAGAGAAATCGAGATAAACAGAAACGAGATCACGAATTACCCTCCTCGCTTATCGTGAACTACACTTTTAGACTCGCTGTAGTCGGGTAAAAGGTACCTATTTATTGATTCTAACCTCAAAAGCATTGTTGATGTTACTAGAAAAAATCGTGTTTAGAACATAAAAATAAACGAATGTAACTATAGTTTGTTTTGGGACATGAAAAATAAAAGTCCAGCTCCTATAGAAATATGGCCGATGTTCTTTCATAATCGTCCGTATTATTTTGTAAAAAAGGGTAAGTATAAAGTTTTTGCATCACGTATTAATATATAGAAGATAATACCAAATTTAGGCGCAGTAAGACTTCAACTGTCTTTTTTTATAATTAAAACTCATCAGCAAACCTACAGTAAAAATGGACACTGTTACAAAATTATATCGCATAAAATGTAGACAAAAATATAACATTATTTGAATAACCTTCCGCTACATGAAAATAATAGATAATAGTCGGATATTATCTAAATCCGCAGTCGTAATATTAAAATCTGATTGCTTGTTGATTGGAAAAAATATAATAACAACCATATTGATGTTGCGATGTGTGCAGGTTTGTTTATTCAACCCTTGATGGCAAATCGCTGCTTAATATTATAAAAGTGAAAGTAACTCTGTCTGTCTGTGATGCTTTCACGCCTAAACCGCTGAACCGATCGTCATGAAATTTGGCAGAGATATAGCCTGGGATATGGAGAAGGACATAGGGTATTTTTTTACGCGATAACCGACACGCACGCGGGCGGAGCCGCGGGCAAAAGTTAGTAAAGGTATTATTATCTTTTTAGAGAGCAGTGGGCGTCCAGTGGTAACAGCCCGACTTACGAGTTTATAGGTCGTGGGTTCGGCTTTACTTTGTGTAAAAAATGTCATCACCACTGCTCTCAAAACGGTGAAAGAAAACTTCGTGAGAAAACAGAAAAGTCGCATATAGAAAATATGATGATATTTAAAAGTGACGATTCGCCCGATTCAGGCGAGTATATCGTGCGAATCGACTGATAAGCCGATTTTTTTTTTTCTGAAAATAATTTTTCACACGTGTATTTTTTTGAAAATCTATGTACTTATTATTTTAAGCTGAAATGATTATACTATCATAGTCTTCACTACTTTATTAATTCCTGATTATTAATATTATCTATTTTGTGTTGTTCACGCTGCCCTATGATAGTCGCAAAAAGCCCTTTAGACGAGCTAAAGGCTCTGAAGGAACTCAAAGACTTAAAGGACAGAGACCGGGAGAGACATGGTAAGTATCAAGTTGCAGCTGCTATGGTGTAAGGGAGACAAATACATTTCATCGGTTACTTATTTAAATCTGACAACTAGAGCCTAGTCGGGGGAGAACTAGAAAGTTGTCATGTAAAGGATTGTGTTCCAAGAGTCCAGACTCTTGATCGTTACGAACAGATGCAATATTTTGTTTATATCTAATGGTAGATCATAAATAACTTTAATTATGTAAGCAGGTTTGTACAAACACGTCAGTCATATTTTAAAAACTAGATGAGGCCGGGGATTCCTAGTTTACTACTCTGAGAAGAAAGGCCGAAACAAACTCAGAGGTCACAATCTGTTTTAAAATAGACATAATCTTAGTCAGTTCATGTGAAGATTATGTAGAGTTGTGTCTTTTGAGGGATGAACTACACAGATTGAGGGGGCCTGCCCAGTCAGTAAGTCTTCCTGTGCAAAAAAGTAGTTCTAGAAAATGCGAACTAGAAGCTATCAATCATCATCTCACCTTTAGATAATCAGGGAGTGATTTAATTCCTGATCTCATCATTATATTCGGAATAGCGATAAAGATATAAATAGTTTTAGGTATCACTGGATGTTATTGATAAAGAAAGTTATCCTCAAAAATATTTGAATTCTTGAAGTAAGGTGGAGTAACATATCGTGAGGAAATTGTTATATCCTAGAATCAATAATTCGAACACATGTAACTTCCATCAACCCGCATTGGGCCCACTTCCTCTCATGGAGACAAGGCCTGTGTCATAGCTGTGTGATAATCATAGGCTGATTGTGATTTGAATTCTTAAAGACTACCTACTCTAATAGATATGCTTATGTTGTCTTATATGAGTAGGTATGCCATGACAATTGACCAGAAATACGTATAATTTCCCTACACGCGTATATTCCGTGTCTTCACCTACCTAAATGAACAAAATCTGTCCTTAATCTGACATACTTACTTAAATAACCAAATCCGTGATAATTCTCTATCAATCCTTTAGATAAGTTATCTTGAAAGAATTTAACGTTATGACGTACATTATTTAAATTGTTATCATGCAAAACAGGAGTATTACTTTAATTTACGTAAATAAAATTATGTAAAGTCATGTAATAAATACATGGTGGCAGAGACATCGACGGTCAGACTGAAACGATCAGTTTCAGCACATGATTCTAGACCTAGCGCAGAGTTTTTTCGTCGGTTATAAAAAATCTGCTGTTTAAAGAAAACTGCAATACTTACATGGTCAAAATTTTATAATATTTTTTTATTTTTTTAATAACCTACGAAAAATTTCAAGAAACAACATTAAAATATCGAAGTGCTTGTATTATGTAGAATAGTGCAGAGGGCTAAATGCGTGACACGCTAACATTAGAAATGGCTTTCATTTTGACAGTTCAACAACATATTTGCGTTGTTGAGCAGACAAATTTTGCGAACATAATATAAAGCAATGGATTTGCAATATCGTCCAAAATCATTCAGATTCAGATTTATTAGATAGTCTGAGTTACGTAATTAGGCTGCTGGTGACAGTACCGTAGTATGTCGCCAGTCATTCTTATCACCGTTCTTAATAAGTAACTGGATTTGTGCTAGCACAATCTATTGTACCCATTGCTAGAAAACGCTCTGTGATTTTCGGAAACCTTGTTAAGGGTCTCTGAAATGAACAATTGCAATTGCAATCGTCTATTCTTACGTGATTTTTACAAATTGATCGTCTTCGAAACGCAATTGAAGCATATTGACACTTGCAATAGATTGTTTCGGGGCCCCTTCAAAGCTGTTGAAGCGTGAAGCGTGTTATTTCCCTATTATGACTTAATCACAATTTCAGGACCAGTTCAGTCGCACCCAGCTACTCGTCACACAGAGGACTCCAACAAGTCAGTGCCAGGAGCAGCAGTGTTCCAAACTACAGAGGAAATGTTGAAAGTATGACTTGACTTGTTTTGATTATATAAATCTACAACTGTAAATTTTCTAAACACGACTCTGCCTACACTGCAATAGAATGCTCTATTAATAAGGGCATACTGAAAAAAAACAACAGTATTATCAAGGGATATCGTAATAAATTACCGTATTTTATTAACCGACTCCAATTTAGGTGGGGAAAGGCTAAGCTGATGATGACTGAGAAAAACTGTTAAATCTTTTAGTAGTTGGTGGTCGCCGAAGCATTTCTTTTTTCAAGGTTTTGTCGAGTAAAGGTATGATTCCGAACTCCACTGCACGCAGCAGTGCTACCACTGTGGTGCTGCGCAGCAGTGCTACCACTGTGGTGCTGCGCAGCAGTGCTACCACTGTGGTGCTGCGCAGCAGTGCTACCACTGTGGTGCTGCGCAGCAGTGCTACCACTGTGGTGCTGCGCAGCAGTGCTACCACTGTGGTGCTGCGCAGCAGTGCTACCACTGTGGTGCTGCGCAGCAGTGCTACCACTGTGGTGCTGCGCAGCAGTGCTACCACTGTGGTGCTGCGCAGCAGTGCTACCACTGTGGTGCTGCGCAGCAGTGCTACCACTGTGGTGCTGCGCAGCAGTGCTACCACTGTGGTGCTGCGCAGCAGTGCTACCACTGTGGTGCTGCGCAGCAGTGCTACCACTGTGGTGCTGCGCAGCAGTGCTACCACTGTGGTGCTGCGCAGCAGTGCTACCACTGTGGTGCTGCGCAGCAGTGCTGCCTGCCGTGCTAATTCCGAGCAAGGCGGCAGTGTTGCGCTGTCTGCGCTTCTGAATCTTTTTGTTGTCAATTTACTTGTCAACATTCACGTAGGTACTATCGCTGTGGCGGCAGACGCGTCACTACAGGGGCCTTAGCCTGCTATTTTTATAAATTCGTCATTCCAACACGATCCCATTGTCATTCATTTGTCATTTTGCTAAAAGTTCGTAATCTGCTAAATTCATAATGGGCGATCATTGATCGGTCAATGGTATCGTAATAGCATTGTGTCATAATGGCATTTTCGTATTGCCATTATTATAAAACTCGTTAGTAGAAGTGATTTTCGAAAAACTACTACAAAATTTGAACATTTATTCATGCCAGATTTCATTTATATATATTTTTACATATTATTTATTAGCGTTTTAAGCAATCTAAAGTAGTAGGAAGTTCGTAAATTAAGTCAGTCATTCATTTGTCATGATGTACGAGATTACCATTAAATGCCATTTCTTTCAATGGAGTGTCATTGGCTGACCATTGGAAAGTCATAATGACGCCATTTTACTAGTAGATTACCAAACTTGTCAAAATCAACAATTATGAAATCAATGATAGACCATTCTGACACTATTGTAATAGCAGACTTGAGGCCCTGGTCTGTCGCGGCGGCGGGGCGACACAGCCGCGCAGCAGTGCTGCCGCTGCATTGCTGCCGCGACATTGCTGCGTAGCTCGGAATGTAATCTCACATAAACTTATAAAGAATGTATGAGGACCAGTAGTGCTGCAGCAGCACTGTTGCATGCAGCGGAGCTCGGAATCATACCTTTATGTACAGCCGCCAGCACATCAAGCTACCCTAAACTGTAAAATTTTCCCAATTGAACATGAACCTTATACTTACCTTATAAAGTTGAAAATCTATCAAAAAAATTGACAGATTGGGATAGCTTGATGTGCTGGGGTCTGTACACAATACAACATCATATATATTTTTTCGCTTGGCGTTCAGGCAAGGGTTACTCAAACTCATTCAATTAAACCAATTACCTTCAGGCAATGATGTCAAAGTCAGACCAGGGGTGAGGTCAGGTCAGGTCTGATTTGAAGCTAATTGAGTAATACTAGCTTCATCTTGCTAACTGACCGACCCTTATGAGTAACTAAACTATGTAGGTACCTATATACAAAGTGTAACGGAAAGGGTATATATGTTACCGGCCAAACCCAATTTCAGGGCAAACTAGTTTGTCCTAGGCCAAACAGACTTATCCTACGCGTGATATGTCGCAGCCAACTAGCTTAATTAGCCATTTCGTTAACAGCCTTTGTAAGTAACGCTCGCCGGCCGCTACCGCGGCGCCGCTCGCTTCGCTCTCTCGGCTCGCGCGCTTTTGGTCACAGTTCTAACCTAACCTAACCCATTTAATCGGCGTGCCCCGGCTTAATAAACCAGTTTGACCTAGGACAAACTAGTTTGGCCTGAAATCGGGTTTGGCCGGTAACATATATATACCAAGGGCACGGCTTCTTTGGATGGTATGAAACGATATTGGAAGGGTTTTTTAATCCTGTCTGTACATGTTCGGAAGTCATGAGAATTTTTAATACATTGATACCAGAAACCGAACTTTACAAATTTAAATAAACACATCACTCGGAAGAGGTTTATCGTGATATTGGCAAGTAACGTGGAAAGTTATTGACCTACGTAGTGCGGTGACACGTTTGTTATTAAACATATGAATCCGAAAATTTGGTATCAATTCTTAGAGTATTTTATTTTGAGCTGAAACTATGTATAGTGATTGTATACCAGCTGTTATCTTTAGTGCTTAAGGATAGCAATAGGGTTTCTTATACACGTTGTATGTATATACACATTGAATTCCAGTTTTTTCACCCAGAAATTTTGCTTTTAGCTCGCATCATCGAGTCCTGTCGGTGCTCTGGCTTACGTTGTCGAAGAGCAGGCTTTGTTTGTCAAAGTTAATTCCGGATGGCAATACGTACTGGTGAGTTTTATACTAACTACTGCATAAGCTACGGATTTTTACTAAAAACGGGAAGATAGACTAGTGACTATTTGAATGTGCTGTCTAAAACTAATCACAGTTTTTTTTCAACATTTCAAATTGCGTATAAACCTACTGAAAAATTTGAGAGCAATAATCTAGACAATTTATTTCGGCTTTTAATTATGGTGCAATAATGTTTTATTTGAACAGAAATTATTACGTCTCTTGCACAGCTTATCCTACTTCCTACTAATATTATAAACGCGAAAGTTTGTAAGTTTGGATGGATGGATGGATGTTTGTTACTCTTTCACGCGAAAACTACTGAATGGAATTGGATGAAATTTGGCACACAGATAGATTATAACCTAGATTAACACATGGGATACTTTTTATCCCGGTAGTACGGTCCCGCGGGGTAATTTCCGACTTTCATGCGGGCGAAGCCGCGGGCGGAAACTAGTATATTATAATAACTAGCTTTTGCCAGCGGTTTCGCCCGCGTAGAGGTCGAAGATTATCGGGATCGATTACGGGAACGTATAATCGGAATCAAAAGTCCTATGTGTTATTCCAGGTTTCAAATTAACTGTGTACCAAATTTCATCCAAATCCGTTCAGCCGTTTTTACGTGATTGAGTAACAAACATCCAAACATCTATCATCTTATTAGAATACGATTCTGATTACTCGACACAGTCTAAAACAAGAGTTCTTATCCTTCATGTGAAATCAATTGATTAAGCATTTCTTTTTTTTTTCTTATCATCAATATTGTAGTCTTCTGTTGATATACCATAATCTTAGAGGACGCTAGCTCCAGACGTTCCATTATGTACAATCCTCACCGTGAACATGTATGTGAAGTGAATTGTCATCCTTCCTGACGCTAAGAAATCTAGGGATTGACGACACACTTTAAGTTCACTTCACCTGAGTTATCACAAGATTTTCACAGAACAGCACTACTGTAACTACATTGGCTCTGGAGTCAGGGCAATCATTAACAAGTACGTGAAATTATGAAAGTAAACATGATTTATTTATTATTACCGCTTCAAATCATATGAGTTTGGTCGACACCTAAGCTGGGCATCATTGCAAATATTATTTCCATTACAAAACAAAATTACATGATTTTAAATGAGGTTTTTTTCCTAACAGCTAGGCTCGCTGGTAACCCAGTCTGCGCCCGCGCATCCCACACCGGCGCCCGTGCAACCTCCACCAATGCCAGCCGCCAGTTTGGTGCATGTACCCTCAATATCCAACCTCGTTGAGAATTCACCCGTTGTTGGACCTAGCGTGAGTTTCATTTATTATATGTATTATTTAGTTTTAAACTAAACGAATTATAAATGCAATCGTGATTGTGGGAAAATATATGTTGTAGGTAGGTAGGTGCTTTTCTCTGCTGAATGCGCATTTTTGCTAACGATAATGTTAGGTAAAATAATTTTGTTTTTGTTGTTTCGTACCTCAAAACGAAACTTCGGAACCCTTGTAAGAACACTTCGTTGTATGCCTGTCAGTCTATCAAGGCTCCTTTTCTCAGGAACCCATGGAAGTATTAAATTTAAATTAATATCAAATACGAAGGTCTACGGTCCCTTGAAGGTCTAGAAAAATCAAGCTTCTAATTCAAAATTCAAATTCAAAATCATTTCTTTCCATCCATTTAGATCATATTTGACTTACATAAATAAAATTTAACATTATATAATATATAACCATAATAAATAATAATTCAATAAAACCATTTTTTTTATTTTTTATTAAACTTAAAACACAAAATTAAATACAAGATCAATCAATCAATCAATCATTTATTTCAACACAATAAAAATCGAGCCATTTATTCGACATATTTGATACCCCCAAATAAATCAGAACCAGGGTATTTCCCGTTAACTAAGAGGTTAAGTTTGTTTTTGGGATAAATTAATTCCAACTGCGAAACATTTCATTGTGCGTGGTTCGACATGCACTTTGCCGGTTTTTATTTTATTACGTCTATAGGTAGGTACACCATCTGTCTTCGGTACCCAAAAAATACGTCATTATTTTTGTTTTCAAAATAAGAACTTTTATATCAGATCGAAAGTTTTGTTTTCTTTACATCTTTTGTTCTTGAATATGAACCTAATTATAATCAAAAACACGAATGACTACAACGACGTAATAACAATGAAAATAATCTTGAAAGGTCGCAATGCTTCAAGATTATTTTTTAAATGCCTGGAAGTGGGAAACAAAACAAAGAAATACAGATTTACTGACGATTCTTTTAGTACCTAAATAAAGTAATTCTACGGCGTCTATAATTATCATATTTTTTTCCGGCAAAAGACATCGACACCATCTCCAACAATGGTCAATTCGGCCGGTTCTGTGCTTCTCGCTTCTATTTATAATCCTAAAAGTGTAATTACATTGACAGCTCCACCTAGCGGCACTAAATGAGCCGTTGCCAGGCAACATGCACGGTATACGCCGCGCCGATTACGCGTGCTACCGTCAAGGGAGGCGCGCTGGTTTCAGAGGCACCTTCCGAGCCTTGTTAACTAGCAAGTAAGTCATGCTGTCAACTATTAAGTCCTTATTTATAAAAAAAGTGGTGATAAACAGGAAAACGTTCTGATGATAAAAAGGAAATAAGTATTGGTAACAAAATGAAAGTTACACGTTTGAAATAATGGAATGTAATATATTTTTGAAGTGAAACTTCTTAACGCACGCTTGACTTGGGGAGTAAACTGGCGAACGCGTGACGTAAGCGTTACGAAAAGTGTGATCGGGCAAGGCGAACGGAATTTGAGTGGGGGATATAAGCAAGAGACAGCAGTGCGCGCGCACATTTTCTTTCTCTCTTCCTCTCATAGCCAAATACGTTCCGTATATCTAAGCACACTGCAGGCCTATTGTCTGTATCACAGTGTAGGAGCAAGAGAGAGCAGTGCGCGCACACATTTTCTTTCTCTCTTTCTCTTATAGCTAGTAAATGAAATATGTATATATTTCAGTCAGTAGTTCGTTTGCGAGTTTACTAGCGTTACGCGAACGGTGATTCTTTGGTTATTTTTCGTAATTCTATTTAGTTTTGAACAATTTTATGAATTGATATTTTGTTCAATACATTCAATATTCTACGTTTAAAGTGAAACTGTAAATTCATTTTAAAGTTCATGTTTTGTGAATTTTCGGGTAAATAATAACAAATAATGGAAAAAAGTAGAAAATTAATAGATGTATATGTACATACATGTATATATTGTACACACACATATATAATAGGTCTTTACCTATGAAATTGCCGTTTTGTATGAAAAAATTTAAACGATTTTTTTTCATGTATTTTTTATTTGTATTAATCGAAGTAATCACCCATGCAATCAATGCATCTTTGCCATCGCAGTGGCAGTTTATTGATGCCCTTCTTAAAGAAATCAGCTGGACGGGAGGCAACAAATTCTTCAAAGGTATTTTGTACTGCCTCTCGGGTATTGAATTTTTTTCCCGCCAAGAAGTTATCCAAATTCTGGAAAAAGTAGTAGTCTGTAGGCGCAAGGTCTGGTGAGTAGGGCGGATGACGGAGAGCTTCCAACCCCAGTTCTTGCAACTTGGAGACCGTCTGCTGTGCAGTATGAGGTCGCGCGTTGTCGTGCAGGAGCAGCGGAGACGAGCGATTGACCAATGCTGGTTGGAGATGTGCCAGCTTCTCCATCATTGTGTTCAGTTCTTCACAGTACACATCTGCAGTAATGCTCACCCCGTTTGGTAAGAAGCTGTGATGAATCACACCGGCGCTAGACCACCAAACAGTGACCATCACTTTTCTAGGGGTAAGTTTTCGTTTAGGGCATTGTTTAGGTGCTGAACCAGGATCCAACCAACTTGCTGAGCGCTTGCGGTTATCAAACAGAATCCATTTTTCATCGCAGGTAACAATGCGGTTCAAAATTCCTTCATTTGTGTGTCTGTTGAGCAGTGCAAGGCACGTCTCGACGCGTACTTCGCGCTGACGATCATTGAGTTCGTGGGGCACCCATTTGTCAAGCTTTTTTACCTTGCCAATTTGACGCAAATGGACCAATATTGTTTTGACGCTAACGTCGAAAGCTGCTGCTAATTCAGCCGTAGATTGTGTATCATCAGCTTCCACAATCGCCTTTAATTCGTCATTGTCGACCAAAGTCTTCGGACGACCGCGAGGTTCATTTTTCAGGTCGAAATTTCCAGAACGGAAGCGAGCAAACCAATAACAGGTGGTGCGTTGGTTTGTAGTGTTAGCTCCGTAAACGTCGTTGATGTTGCGTGCCGCTTGTGCCGCGTTGCTGCCACGACGGTACTCATATTCCATAATTACTCGAATTTTTAACGTATCCATGATGACGAAAAAGATTGAAATGCGATGAAAATGTAACACTAATCAATAAACAAATGACTACTTTTGGAAAAAAAAATCCATGTTTTTAAAATAAAATTAATTTGAAATTAGAATTCTTACCCAAACAAAAATTATTTTGATTTGAAATGGCCAGTACTGCAAAACGGCAATTTCATAGGTAAAGACCTAATATATATACATACAGATGGAGCGAAAGAAGTTTCACTTCAGTCGTGTGGTCATAAGCACACTCGTTTTTTTTTTTATAGTGCCTCTTGCACAGACATTATTTTGCTCTGCATTTTACTTGAATAAAATAACATCTGCAAATTTCATTGAAAACATACACGCTGCAGTATTAGTTGCAAACCAATCCACTATTTATTATTAAAACCACGTGATTTGTTATCTGTTTTGAACCACAAAGTTATGTCCAAAAAGACCAAATTGTAACAAAAAAATTGTCTTAGGATCCAAAACCTGAACTCAATAGTCCGGTACTCCGACCGACATCTACCAGTCGTCAACACTCAAGGCGAAGTCCTATTCAAATCATTCTCGGACATGTTTGACGGCAATGGCGCTTTGACGGCTGGAGCCAGGATTTACAGCTTCAACGGCAGGAATATTTTGACGGATTCACATTGGTAAGCAACTTAATAATAGTATTTATATTTGTGTATAATGTATATTATCCATAAAAGCACTGTTATATTAAGACATACGTATATTTTACGTTTTTTTTAATTACAAAAATCTTGCATCACCTCTATCATGTTGGGGGGGTCCGCAAGGGCCGATGCCTGCCAGGGGTGCGGGTTGTTCGAAAGAGATACCGCGGCCCCTGGCACACAGGCAACTGAGGGAACACGGGTGGGTTTTAGTCAGTAAAAGTCTGACACGCCCTCCCGCTCCACCCAGAGCGGGAGAAGTTATTGGATGATTTCCCACCCAAAAAAAAAAAAACCTCTATCATGTAGCCATATCATGATCGATGAGCCATATTGGTTCTTCCAACCTTCTTCGTTCTCTCACTCACTCAGCCAATCCTTCACATACGTTCCATTCCCACTATTACTTTCGCATTAATTCCCACGTTTATTTGTACTTTCTTAACTTTATATCTATTTTTTGTTCATCCTGAATGCGGTCACGCTGCCGAGTCTTTTTTTTCTTTTTTATTGTTCTCAACTTCAAAACTTTTATTGCTAAATCTCTTTGATATAACCTTAAAATAGTACCTACAATCGTTATCAAAGTCCATTGCAAATGATCTTGGCAAACAATGTCACTATAGTATATCTTTTAAACATTTCAAAAAAAGAAAACATGAGATGAGTACACAGCACACACATAAACACAAAAAACACATCAATATTGTAATCGAGGTAGAAAAACAAATGAGCATCAACGACACATTTAAAAAAGTAGGTATTCTCACTAACTAATTAAACATCATTATCCTGTCACTATATGAAAGGCTCTATTCAAATCATTTTTTCATAACGAGCTTTCATCAATATGTTTTTATCAATAGGAACCGTTATCATATCAAGTTTAAAGTGATAAGACGATAGATACAAGCAGCTCGCGTTTGTGCTTAAAACATACGACACCTGTAAGTTTTGAACAAAATCCTTTATGAAAAGAGAAGGGAATTTAATTGATCGAAATCGATTGTCGTCTTTGTATATATTGCAGCATAGTAACTATCGCAGTTCTATTCTTAAGTCTTTGTCGTTTGACTGCTATAAAAAGATCAAAGCTTCGGTTTTTGCACGCTTTATATTAGCTTCACTTGTATGTTTGTTTGTTTGTATGTAACCGACTCCTTTGAGCGCGATTTTGACCCACTTTAAACGGTCAGATTTCATTGAAACTTTGTAAACTTGTCGAGGACCGATGACAACTCAATAATTTACAAAAAAATGAGAAAAAAAAATCACGTTTTTGTAGCTAGCAGAACTAAAAAATAGAAAATAAATAATAGTTTAAAAAACTAAAAAACACGCTTTAAAAACCAAACTAAAAAAGGAGAAAATAATTTAATTCAATTAAAAAGCGTGGGGTGCTTGACATTAATTGATTATAAAAATACCTCAAAAAGCACCCCACGCTTTTTAATTGAATTAAATTATTTTCTCCTGTTTTAGTTTGTTTTTTAAAGCGTGTTTTTTAGTTTTTTAAACTATTTTTTTTTAAGAAGACTTGTTATAATTAATAATGATATCTTTACAATTACATTTATCCTTATCTCTAGGCCTCAAAAAATAGTCTGGCATGGCTCCCGCGCAAACGGTGACCGTGCCCTGGACAGCTACTGTCAGGAGTGGCAGAATGGAGATCCTTCCAGTCGCGGCCTGGGCTCTTCACTCCACTCGCATAAACTACTTGCACAGGAGAGGTAAAGGATCTTAATCAATACCTATACCTTTTGTTTAAGGATCTCCTTTTCACCAGTTAAAATAGATTAATGAATTATTTCATTACCATGTTCATAACGAAGTATATCATCATTAGAAAGAGAAGCTTCAATAAATTGTTGAAACTACCAGTAAAAGCCTCCTGTAAGTAGTATGATTCTATAATCATTACTTCGTAACAAGAACATTCAGTCTATTCACTTTATACCTACACTCAATCTTCTCAATAATATAATCCAAGTCTTCAATTTATTTTCACAATACCATCGAAACATTTTACCTTCATCTGTATTTAAGAATTGACTGAGAAATTCCAATAACAAGCAACAGTATAGAAAATGTTTGCACAACAGAAAAGCGCTCCAAATGCTGCTGTCCTCTGAGACTTGAAACGTAAAGCGTCATTCAAATGTATTAGAATTCCATTCAACTTGAAATCGAAGCCCTTTAATTGTTACTTGTATTGTATTTATCAAAACACGACCTTAGTTCAGCAACACAGAGTGTAAAATTCAAAATCACGACCCCGATCTAGTGGCTTAAAACTTGGGGACCTCCCGTCCATTTTGATAATTCAATTTAAAGCGGAAGTGTATTTTGTTAGAAGGGTTCAAGGAATTAGCAAAGTTTATTCGTTGCTAATTTGCTGCTGCTTGACAAAAAGTTGATAAAGTATCAAAAAGGACATTTAATTTGACATTATTTTTGTTTACAGATATCCCTGCAGTAGTCACTTCGTTGTTCTCTGTGTGGAAGTGGCTTCAGAAGTAAATTCACGAAGAAAACGAGAGACACCAAGGTAAGACATAACCTGACACTAAACAGCAATGGGAATCAAGAATATTTTGTTGCAAGATGCAGCCGAAAAGACCAAAACAAATAAAGAAAATGTTATTATTTTATATGCAGGACTAATCTAATATTATAAAACCCACTAACAAAATCTATTACAGATATAATGCGACCGGCATACTCGATGACGACGACTATCTATACAATGCAGAGGAATATCAACAGCTACTGAACGAAATATTTGCTCAACCGTTTAGAGAAAATTAGGTTATGACATCATCGTTCATCTGTGTTACGTCAGAATGCACCAACGGCTAGTATTGTTCGAAATTCGTATAATTTGTATTGACGTTGTTTGCTATCTGTAATGTGCGATTAAATTATTATTTCAACACGAATTCGAAATTCTTTAAGATCTTGCGGAAGAGATGTTTTAATGTAAACTTTAGTATTCAAAAGATTGGCAATTTTAAAATCATCTCTCCATAAACGATTGCTATTGATAGCTAATTTAACAGCTCCTTCATTATACGATAGCTTCGAACGCTGACCTTTTGGTCTCTTGTCGTCGTATTCTGATTCGAAAGTCTCGCCCATAAAACTATCTAACCAAATTCTGAAATTGCGGGCGATTTCGAAATGAGATTAAATTATCAAGTCTCGAAGCTTGGTGTTCATATGAGATTCCTATTAAATTAGGTGACTAAGCTTAAGCCACTGAAAGTTACTACAGACCTACATTTGTATTACTGTTTGTATAGTGAAATGTAATTAGTTGGCGCTTCATACTGCGCTTAGGATGTTTGTAAATAAATTTTGTAAAATGTATCGATTGAATTGTAAAACTGGCAGGATTACGAGTCGTCTTGAGTTAAAAACATATTATGTATTGAGTACAAATTGGTTTGACGAGTTTGATTGGCAAGTTATTAATAAGTGAATTATGTGATGTGTAAGAGAGTTGCTTAAAATGTCACCCAAAATATAGTTTATCCCACCTAGTACAAGTATATTAAGTTTAGATGGAGGGGATAGGTAACATACATTAATAATAAGACCGTACATTTTGTTATTTTGTGAAATTATTTTATTACTTTCGATAGTAACTGTTTTCCAAAATTAGATCAAAGTATTTAAGTAGGTATACGACAAAATATTTTTTTTTGAGACGATTCGTAAGCCTACTACTTAATTATTCTAGTTTTAGACACAATACCAATATTTGTGATTTTTTCGAGATATTATTAATTCGAGACTGTATATACTATTATTATTCGAGAAGTAACTATCTTTGAGTTTAAGACGATTGAAGTATTTCAACTTAGTAAATTGTAATGATTTAAAATATTTAGTAGCAAAATGTGTTTTTACTGAAATGTAATTGACTGATTTTTTACTTAAGCCCTTGTTTAATTTGATTTTTGTAGATATGACAGGTGGGGTGTGCATAAACACTGCTCATTTATATCGTAAGCCGAAGGTAACAGAACAACAGATAAAATTATTTATTTTGTGAATAAGAATAATCAATTATAAATTCAACAGAATTGAGTATTCGTAAGTCTCTACACGTGAATTGAAAAAAAAACTAATATAAAACACGCTTTTAAATTATATCCTGATAAATCAAAAAAAAACATGAGCGATAGACAAAATAATGATGGTTTTTATTCTGATTCCTCTAGCTCAATCAAATACTCGTTCGTTTTTAAAATACGAACTTATATTTGCATAAAAACGTCGTCCCTTGTCATGTCTGCTTTTATTTCCTTATTCGACAAAAAATATATTTTACTGAATATATTTAACATATTATACATCTTGTATCGCACGTTCTAAACTATATTGTATTTGTATTTAATGTTATATTTAAATAATATTTAATTACCTACTCTTGTAAGTGAAACTTGGTCCATATACTTGACTTCTAGAAAAATTGTACCTATGATATCTTTCTAACCACATACCTTTAATAAGCGCGTTATCAACTGAATCGTCGGGCCATAAATCATTTCCCTATGTCTATCTCGCTTGCACTTACGGGCTTTATGGAGCCGCTTAGTGAAGGGCGTAATAATCAAAGAAATATATCGATAAGTAACGTTTATTATCGTATCTTTTTCATAAACTTTAACGAGTTAACAAAGTTTTGATATTAAACTACACGGGTTTTATGTGCGTTTAATTTAGTATGATATTAGTGATTGCAAGATACTAAATTAAATACCAGTATTAACAGTAAAAATCGTACAGATCATTTAGTGACTCATTGACACCACGTAAGCAGGTAGCCGTTTACCGATAACGGTCCCGGAGCGCTGCATATTCCTATCTCTATTGACATTTATGGCCTCACGACTCAGTTCATAACGTGCTGACTACAGCCTAATATATGCCTTTTAGTACTTATTTTAATAAGCCGAAGACACAAGAAAATTCATATTAGTAACATGGAATTAAGGACTGCGCGTAACAAAAATAAATGTCCGACATCTATCAAATTGAATTTTGATCGAATTTTCCCTTCCTTTTACACGGTCCCATACATTGACTTGGATTTAGAGCCGGTCACAGCAAAGTCGCGTCGTGCATAACAATCCAAATAGACCAAAAAAAATATTGGTTCTTCCACCCTTTCAAAACTCGTGCCATTCGATATGATACAATGAAAGTCTGATTTATTTGCTATCTAAACATACTTTGTATTTATAGTAGAATTAGACGTAGTGACGTACCTACCTGTAATTTTTTACCAGTAACTGTAATTTTAATTTACTAGTCTCACGCTGTTTTACTGTTTTTGATAGCGGTAAGGGCGAATATAACTTTGTAAAATTTAGAAAATAATATTTGAGAATTAATACATGTATCATTTTATCACTTACAGCTCGTTAAGCACGCTTTGGAACTTAAGAATGAAAGTAAAAAAACTGCCACACCAGGAACGCAGAATAGATATTTTTAGCAAAAATTAATCGTTTTCCTTTTTAGTTACTTCTACAAATGTTCTACGATTGACTGCCTCGTTGGTTTAGCAGTCGCAAGCGCTACTACTGACCATGAGATCCTGGGTTCGATTCCCAGGTTGGGCAAAGTGTTATTGGATTTTTATATCTGGACATTCTCAGTAGCAGCCCGGATTCTAAATTTGTGCCCTGTTGGTGGCAATAGGTTCGGTCCCTATTTCATGGGAATCAAAAGATAATTGGCGAAATGTTCCTTGTACTACACCTCTGCCCAATCTTTTTGGGAAACAAAGCGTGATGATATGTCAAACCTAACGAAGGTTTTGTTAAAGTAATTTATAATTATTTTATAGTAATTTGTAATATATCATCTCAGAAAACTTACCTATTGTGTAACTATTTTGATTTAATTTAAATACTGTAACCATTATGAATAACTTGCTTCATCAAAACACCGTGACTATTTATAGCAACACAAAAACAGTGAAACTGTACCTATAATTGAATACAACATGACATACCGACAAGCATTTACGAAATATTCGTTAGTCGTATCGCTATACATCGATTTAATGTAACAATTCGTGTATTATATTACGAACGACTGTATTTATATTGATAAGTTTAAAAAATAAATGTTTTCACGACACTGTAGAAAAGTTTGTTTCATTTTATTTAAATCTTAGAATAGTAAATAATAGTATTTCCGTAAGAAAAACTGAGAGGCAAAATCACAGAAATTGTTAATATACAACTCTTCTAACAAAATAGTAATAAAAAAAGTAACACAGATGAAAAATACCGGTGATACAACGTAGCTGCTCAACAAACGCTCCAGTCAGAGCGAAAACTCCAAAATCACAATTGTACGAGTAATTCCTGGTACTATTGACGGTTCGTTCTATTGAAACGCTCTCTCCTTGATTTGTAGAGGTAGTTCTGGTTGGTATACGCCACGGCCCTGCGATTGGCAGACTAATTGATTTCAACTCAAACGCAGTCAGGTAAGGCGGGTTTTAGCTGCGAAATTGTAAGGGCGGTGCAGTTAGAACTGCAGAGGAAATATATTTCATAGACAGATTAGGTTTCAGCTTACTGGGATGGAGAATTAAGGGGCATACATACGAGCTGTCTGCGTTCCGTCCTGAATCACTATCCTATCCTAAACTGAAAGTTTGTATGTTTAAATTGTATCTATGTTTGACGGCACGGTTGGCGCAGTGGTTAAGAGGGGACGGGGCCTGCGAGGAATTTGAAAAATTGGTATTTGAAGAAACTATTGCCGTCGCGCTGTCAGTAAGTCTGCCCCGTAGTGTGTGATAGGGACGGAACAGCTGCAGCTCAGACCGAAATTATCACAAAAAATTTGACGAGATCGACGTTTCGTATTCCTTTTTTTTGCTCGAAAACTAAGCCAATTCAATTATTTTTTACATTAACATTTTAAGAAAGAGTATGTTTAGGTTCCTATCATTTTTTAAATTTTAAAACCTTTTCTAATTTTTTTGGTAGTCCTCTAATCTCGGCGGTAAAAATAGGGCATTTTTTGTAATTTTTAGAGGGTTATATTTTCTTTACTAATTAGTTGCTGAAAAAAACAAAATGACAGGGACGTGTTTACCGCAGACCTTAATTTTATGAAGAAAAAAAATATTGCTCTAGAGGCATTATTCAGGAAGAAAAAAGGGGAACACAATTGTATGGAGAATCGCACGCCCTGTTCCCTCTTAAGCGATTGACTGCTGCGCTGCGAGTCGCGGGTTCGATTCCCGTACGGAACAAATATTTGTATGACTTACAAGTAGTTATTCTGGGTCTGGCTGTTTGAGTATGTGAGTTTAAATGTTTGTAAACGCACCCACAATACTGGAGAAATTCCTAGTGTGGGCAACGTTTTTTAGAAGAAATAAATAAAAAACAAAAAAAATGTTTGTATAATTGTTACTCAATCACGCAAAAATTACTAAACGGATTTTGATAACATTTTGCCACACAAATATTAATAATATATACTGGATTAATACATTCATTACATAATTATGTGTGAAAACGATGCACCCAGAATAAAATTACTATACCAAAAAAGGTAAAAAGAATGAAATTGAAGCAATACCGATAAATTAATGTGGTGATCGCCTTCAGTTTCATTTGTGAATCAGTGTGTTTGTTTCAGCTGTCAGTGTCATACTTGTTGTGGATTATTCATAATCATAATAATTTATTTGCAATAAGTATTGGTACATTGTTGGTAATACATAGTCAGACATAATTTGACATGCAAAACATTATGTTACATTTATTATAGGTACCTATATTACGCTCAATGGCATGCTTTCTATCATTATTTTTTACAATACATTCAAAATTAATTATCGTCACATATTTTTTTTTTAAATACAACAAATCAACCACGATTGCTGCTATCGCATAAATATGCATTGTTATGACCCCAAGGATGATACAATTTCCAATTGGTGTGGGGTAGGTACCTGCTATATCTAAAAAGTGAAAAACAAAAACTATTTCCAAAAAAAACCGACTTCCAGAAAAACACTACAAAGTGAAAAAAAATTTAATTTCGGAAGGCGGTGACAATTTTTTGAATACATATCCAAAGTCACCGACTTCCGAAATTATAGTTATTTTTCACTTTGTAGTGTTTTTCCGGAAGTCGGCTGTTTTTTTTTTATATTTGGAAAATGTTTTTTTACTGTCCGTGTGAATGCCGACTAAAAGTTTGTTAAGCTACCAGTGCAGCCAATCGCAAAATGCAGTACGAATGTAGTTGGAGTGCAGTCGTGCTGAATACAATATTTTTTTGAATGCGCTAACAACATTCGCGAGTCCATTTTTTTGGTTGACTTGTCGTATAGAATGTGGCATGCCTAATCACACTGTACGAACGTTTTTATTTTCTATTCCGTTGTTGGTTATTGCTGAATTAGAAGTTGACTTGCTTCTCATGCGTAGTGAGCGTCATAATCAGAGATCGGATATTCGGATGCATATTTACCTAAAGATCATTTTTAGCTGTGAAAGTATGGAAGCAGCTTTATAAATTATTTGTAATATTTATTAAAAACTAAAAAACACGCTTTAAAAACCAAACTAAAAAAGGAGAAAATAATTTAATTCAATTAAAAAGCGTGGGGTGCTTTTTGAGGTATTTTTATAAGTAATCAATTAATGTCAAGCACCCCACGCTTTTTAATTGAATTAAATTATTTTCTCCTTTTTTAGTTTGGTTTTTAAAGCGTGTTTTTTAAGTTTTTAAAACTATTATTTATTTTCTATTTTTCAGTTCTGCTAACTACAAAAACGTGTTTTTTTTTCTCATTTTTTTTTAAATTATTGAATTGTCATCGGTCCTCGACAAGTTTACAAAGTTTCAATGAAATCTGACCGTTTAAAGTGTGTCAAAATCGCGCTCAAAGGAGTACATACAAACAAACAAACATACAAGTGAAGCTAATATAAAGCGTGTAAAAACCCCGAGATTCTGAGATTGCATACTCAAATATGTATTAATTTAAAATTAATGTTTAACCCGATACAAATATGTGTATGTACTGGAAGAGGGGTGGTTTGTATTAGTTAAAACAAAAAATAAACAAATTACTTACCTGAGTTAAGACTTTTTCGATACAAAAGCGCATTCCATGTTAGCCAACATCTTAACTTTACGTGAATATGCATCCGAATATCCGATCTCTGCTCATAATACATAATGGTAAATCGTAAAATAGCCTTTTCTCGACTATGTTAAGGTCGGCTTCAAGTGTAGCCGAATGCAGCTGAATACCAGTATTTTATATGGAGCGACTATCTACCTTCACAATTCAGGTATTGGGTAAGACTGGTTGTCAGATTTTCAGTCTGCTGACTACCCGAGACAACTGTCAAAGAAAATTTCATGAATGACAGCCGGGACCAACGGCTTGACGTGTTTTCCGAGACAGCGGGGTCTTGGTATGTAAAGATGATCACCAATCTGTAGACCAACCGCGGCAAGCATAGCTTAACGTCATCGAACGATCCGTGCGGGTTAATCCTTAGCTACGAGCTCTTCAATGTGTTTTAATAATATTGAAAAATAATATACACGTTGTAGAAAACACACTATTCACTCTAATATCCGGGTTAAGGCCCATAGTATCCTCATCTCCCGTTTGTATGCTAAAGCACGACTGCTGCCCGCGCCCGCGCAGGGCACCTCTGAGCCTTTATCTCAAAATGGGGATATTCCTTTGATTAATTTACAATTGTGCTTCGGCGATTCTGTGGTACCTCTAACTATTTATTTTTCAGTGTATTTTTTTTCCAAATAACGAAGCCGTTTAGTAGGAGTATGGAATAGAAGCCAAAATATTGCGTGTTGGAAAATATTTTTTTACAGCAAAAGCATTAACCATACAAAAAAAGTACTTCAGGCAAAATGATCTATATGAATCTATAGCAAAATCATATATTTTTCAAATCTTCAAGACAAGCCGTTAATGAGCAGTAGGGTTCATAAAGTGACCGTGTTACGCTACCAAACGGGACGTAGGCCCTTAAACGAGACCAGTTTTTCAAATTAGGCTAGCAATTTTGGCTTCGTGTACACCTACACTTGACAGCTAGCTTCCTAACTCTCCAACTTTGCTATCCCAGATTAAAAAAACTCCTCGTGTAAACGAAGCTATGTGATTAGTTTAACACTTCAATATTCCCAGGCATTAAAACTTGTCTAAATACGTCACCTACTTAATCCTATTTAGTACCTCGTCCAGTGATAACATGAAAGTTAAAGTCTGACTAACCGCCTTCTTTACTGTTAAGTTATGCAGTTCTTGGCCTCAAGTACCTCCCTCTCGTTTGCTCCGTAATAGGGAAGAGTGACGGTGCATTAAGCGGTTTTATATCTTGAGTTTTTATGAGAAAGTCAGTGTTGTTAGGAAACATCCTAGATTTTCCTATATCCAGTAAGTTACGGTAGGTACCTATACTTAGTCTACATGGTGTTACAGAATAAACGTAATTCCTGAAAGTAGTTTGTTCATGGTTGACTACTGAATCGGTTTCAGTAGGTAACCTTTAATATGGTTTTTTTTTTCTTTATTTTTTGCCATACCTACCGCCAATTGAGCCAAAGAAAATTAAATCTTATATCAAGGCAATAAGGCTCAATTTTAAATACATAAAGTAAGGCTAAACTTAAAAAAAAAATGTTGGTCATAGTATTATGCGTTAAACTCAATACTTTCATTGGGTCTTGCGTTAATTATGTTACTCGTTGTGTAATAGAGATCTTTATATTTTTACCCTTGCTCATTAGGTAATTAAAATGTCTAAATAAAAACGCACTGTTGTATTTTCATCGTTTGGTTCAGCTTCAAGAGTTGAAAATCGTTTACTTTTAGTTGTCGTTTATTGTTAGTGAATACAGGCATTATTTAGTCTTATGTGATAAGTTTACGACTAAACAGTATCTACCCTGCAATCTGCAGTCTGCAGGGTAGATACATCATTTTACACAGGATGGCGGGACCATTGATGCGTAAAGTGTTACCATAAATTTTATTCAGTACACGATGCTACACAGGGTGGATTTCAAGATTCTGAACCGTACGCGTAGAAATTTTTCGTCGATTGTCAAAATAAAATCTGCTGTTTCATAGAAAAGTGCAATGCCAACGTGTCAAAATTTATTTGTACATGTGTATGTGCTTTTAGTTTTATTTTTTTATAACCTACTAAAAATTTCAACACTTACGTTTCAGTATCCTGAAAACCAGCCTGTATTTCAACTTCTCACAAAAGAAACGAAAATACAACAGGCAAAACAAATCAATACGTAATTACGGCATCTATATTACAATCTGCCAAAATATCAGATTCCTTCAAATAGAAAATTGAGACTTCGATACCGAAATTCGATTTCCGATTAATAGAAATTGTTTCGGAAACGCAATAACTACGGGAATGCTCCAGGTGTTTATACAGGGTGTAATTTTTTCTCGTTGACAAACTTTGTCAATCGGAGAGAAAAGTTTTCTTATTAAAGTAGCGAAGACGCCTCGTCTGAGCAGTGAGGGATTCTATCCTGCGATTCCATTAATGTTGCAGCGACACTGAGGTAACAAAATGGAAGTTTTTTTTTTGTAATTCCAGAGAAGAAGCATAATAAAGGTGGAACTCATCTGAATCAATGGAGGGGAAAACGTTTGCTTGGATTAAAATGTAGCTTCGCTGTGATTGAAGGGATCTCGGGAATTACGGAAGTGAGTGCATGAGTCGGGGTCTGTTTGACGTCAAATGGAATGGTTTTTCTTTTTGACGTTACCGGCTTCTACTTATACAGTTCTATTTTGTTGCAATGAACCGTTTGACATCTGCTCTTGAGTGGGTGTACACACATTGTGTAATAAAAGACTAGCTTTTGAGAGACTAGAGAATAGCTTAGACGGAAACATACTACCGAGATGAAAACGATTGAATTTGTTAATCCAGGTTATAAACTATCTGTGTGGAAAATTTCATCCATCCATCGTCACAAGCTTTCACATTTATATTATTAGTAGAATTAAATTGTGCCTGTAAAACTCGTCTACACATAGTCGAGTTTCTCAATCTTGAGATTAAACTCGAGTGTGGTAAACTATGGGCACGCCACGATTGCTGCGGTAAGTCCCCTCTGAGGAGTCGATTGAGACGCGCCACGGCGCCCTCACTTTCTACCTGTCGCAGGTCCTCCACGAACACGGTGGTTTCGGGAGGTTCCTGTTTCAGATAAGGCGGGAGGAAACGCCCGGGTGTTTCCACTGCGTAGATCGCCCTGAGGACACGGTGGAGCATAGAGGTCTGCCCGGCTTGGACGTAGCACCGCCGTGTCCTTGTGGAGGCGATCAGCGGCGGCGATCTCTCGCGTCCGGGCTTGAAAATCTAACGGGCGTTTCCTACTTCGTATCACCTACGGACACGTTTACTTCGGGACCTAAACTAAAATGAATGACAACACAATTTGACAGTTGTCCTTACTTCCAATGAGTATTTGCCCGTCATAAAAAGTTTATTAATCCGGGGTAGGATTCATTCCGATGTATCTAACTACTTTCGGACGGGCCCGTATGTTCGTTGATGGACTTAGAGAGTAAACCCCGTGGTTCAGGTCATGGTACGGAGTGAGAGTGCATGGGTAGCCGTCACCTCCTTCTGCGAAGCAGTAATGCTCGCGAAGAGGGAGGCGGCGCACGTAAGGGGAAAGGCAGTATAAGCGCCCATGAGGGCGCATCTACTGCCCTGCCCAGGCCATGATGGCCCTAGTCACCGCAGGAGACGCCCTGGGCATCGGGAATCCCAGGCTGATTCCCGGCCATCGTAGCCGCGGGCTTGCGGATGGCGAATAATGGGTGGGTTGCCGTCCGGTAAGGACCAAGCCCGAGTCGACAGCGCGTTGAGTTCCACGCGCGCCTCAAAGAGATGTCAGCACCAACTGGTGGGGTCCGAAAGGGCCGATGTCTGCCAGAGGTGTGGGTTGTTTGAAACAGATACCTACCGTGGCCCCTGGGACACAGGCAACTGAGGGAACACGGGTCGGTTTTAGTCAGTAAAAGTCTGACACGCCCTCCTGCTCTACCCAGAGCGGGAGAAGTTATTTGATGATTTCCCACTCTAAAAATATGAAATACATCATTGAAATAACGTTAAAAAAACAAAGACCAATGTAAAATGTTTTCTCACAAGTGTTTGTTTTTATAAAGATATAGAAAGTACTGTTTTTAATTTCCGCGAAAGTAATACCAGCTAAAATGTTTCCGTGCTCAAAGGTAGCCATTTTAAAATTCTAGATGTAGTTCTCTTAAATAAAACATTTTAACTCTGACACTATATTTTTTATAATGCACTTCCCTTTGATTAATGAGTCGAGATATGAAATAGGTTACAAAAAGGAAATTGAGATAAATAATTTTTCTAGTAAGCTGGTTGTTTAGGTTTTCAAAAAGAGAGTTTTTTTGTAAATGTCATTTACCCGCAACGGTACTAGGATTTCTTAGCGCGTCGCCAAAATTGGAACAAACGCCGCCATTTTGTCTTTTCAATACAATTTCTGTTACGTTTTCACAAATGCTCACCAACAGGCGCCAAATGATCATTGTAGCACTCTACTTACGTATAATTATAATAATCAGAAAAACATAAGGTTGAGTTCCCAAAGTTACTGGCAGCTTTGAAAGTGAGAGTACGAAAATGACGCAACGACAAAAGCATGTCACAAAAAAAAAGCCACGAAACCTCCTCTTTAAAGCGACACAGATGCAGAAAAAACAGCTAGTTGTGGACTCAAAGAACCATGTTTTAAATTCCTCAAAACTCAGTACACACAAAGCTGGAACTACACTAGGGAAGCAAAAAATGGGCAAAATTGAAAACCAACAAAGTTACCACGAACATCACTGTGCAGAATTTACTTCGTTAAAGTATGAAATTCAATTGTAACGACAAAAAAGTGGAGAAAACATTTTGTTGGGGGCAACAGAATACTGTGTATTTTTGCCACACACCGGTGCGCGAAGACTCGCCTTGGTTTTGTAACAAAATCCTCTTATGGAAGTTTGAACGGTCGGTGAAATTAAACCGCTTTGCCAACTTGTCCACTGCTGACTTAGGGTGGACTGGCTTCATTGTTATTTTAGGACATAATGTCACGCAATTGTGAAAAATATTAGTAACAAAATAATTTTAACTCTAATCTCATTTTACTGCCTCATTGGTCTAGTTGTTGCAGGCGCTACGGCTGAGCATGAGGTCCTGGTCCTGATTACCATGTCGGGAAAATTGTTATTGAGTTTTTCTATCTGGATTTTTTCCGAGGGCCCGGTTAACGGCAAAAGGCTCGCCCCCTATTACGTGGGACTTCACATAACTGGCAAAATGTGAGTACAACTCTGTCCAATCCTTCGGGAAACCAAGTGTGATGTTGTTTTTAAGTATATGTCCCATTTTATTATATGAATTTCATGCCGTGGTATATAAACATATCAGGCAGCAAGGTTATCAACCCGGACCTATGTAGTGAACCACGGCCGACTGATCCCTATCAAAAGAGAGGAGGCTTATATCCCAGCACTGGGAACGTTATTGGCTGATTATGTAAGGGTTTTTTTTTTGGGTGGGAAATCATCGAATAACTTCTTCCGCTCTGGATGGAGCAGGACGGGTGTCAGACTTTTACTGACTAAAACCCACCCGTGTTCCCTCAGTTGCCTGTGTGCCAGGGGCCACGGTATCTCTTTCAAACAACCCGCACCGCTGGCAGATTATGTAAGCGTTAATAGTGGAGCTACTGCTCACGGTTCTGTATGGTGCCGTCTTTTGGGCAAGGTTCAGTTAATATAATTATGTAGGATTTTTGACAGCACTAGATATTATTGATAAAAACACTTTTGTTTTTTTATTTTTTTATTATTATTTATTGCAATCTATTGAATCGATACTCAGCAACAGCTTGGTATTTGTTTATATCAGGCTTGTGCGGTACACGTCCAATGACAAGTCCGCTTTGTTTCAGTCACAGTCTTCAGTAATAGTGCATTTACTATCAGACATAGCATTTTAGACCGAAATCTTTGAAGGATTTCAATGGTTGAGTTTGCTGATGTGCCCCTTGACTACAAGCTTTGGGGAATTACAATATAGAACCCTTGGCAAAGTATAAATAAGACTTGGTTTTGAATGCTTTTACAGCTCCAGTTTCCGATTCAAAAATATCCTAGTATTTACAAAATCTTATTCAACCTAGTTTTCTCAAATCTGTTACAAAGTCGGTTTTCAACAAGAACCCCGAGGTACAAGAGCAACTGACCACTTCAAAGATTGCTGAATGAATGATAGCGACAAAATATTAATTCAGAACGTTCAGGACTCGAAGTTTGCCCAAGTTTAATGAAGTGCCATTTGAACACGTGCTATTTGGACAGATTTTAAAGGTATTTGATAAAGTTAGTGTGATTAAAAGTTTGATATTTTGGGCGTTAACTGTGTTTATTTTTTTTTGTATTTTTTTTTTGCTTTAATAAAATATTACATAGAAACTCTGGTAAGTATGATACGATCTTACGATCGTGCTTTACAGAAGGGTTAAAAGATTTTAACTGATCCTCATACGGTTTAGAGACCATATCTAGTCATAATTATAACACAATTATTAGGTCACAATTTTGAGAGGCCTGTGGCTAAGTAATAACAGCCACGCGGATCAATCAAACCGGTTAAGCTACCCTTGCCGCGGTTGGCGCGTGGATGGGTGACCATATTAACATAAAGAAACCCTCCATGCCCCGGAAATTACGCTGAGCCCAAGAAGCTTATAGATAAAAGTGGAGGCAACACTCTAAATACCGAAGTGAAGACGACTGTGGGCTAACGCTCTCTTTCTAAATACATACATAAAAGGGAGAAAACACATATCACTGTCTCGTTCTTATGTATATATTTAGAAAGAGAGCGTTAGCCCATAGGTTGTCTTCACTTTTTTATTTGTAGTGTGGCCTCCACTTGTATCTATAAGCTTCTTGGCTGAGCCGTTGGTCCCGGCTGTCATTTGTAGATCTTTGACGGTGGTTACGGGTCGTCAGAAGCCCGAAAGTCTGACATCTAGTCTAACCAAGGAGTATCGTATTACCCAGTAACTGGGTTGTGGAGGTCAGACAGGCAGTCGCTCCATATACAATACTGGTATTCGGCTACTCTGCATCCGGTTAGACTGGAAGCCAACCCCAACATTCAATTACTTGAGCTTTCTGGATGAGAGTTGTCCGTAATCGAGCTGAATGGCGTGCAATTGGAGAGGCCTATGTCCAGCAGTGGACTGCTGTAGACTGATGATGATGATAATGATGATTTCTAGAAGAAATCTCATACAATGCTTTAAAATTTCTCTATAAACAACTCTCTCTAATTCATTATTTCTCCACGAACAACAGAAAATTCAGTTAACTCCGTCACTTTGCCATGTTATAACTAACTAGTTTATTAACCGGAGCTCCCGAATTCCCGTACATGTGTATCGAGACTACGAGAGGTTTCGAGAGTAAATACTACAGGGAAGTGCAGTAGTTTAGTTGTAGACTTCGTTGTTACTCACTTGAGGATCGGGGTTGTGAAGTGGGGTTGAGTTTCGAATAGTCAAGTTATGATCTATTGTCTAGTCGGTGATGTGAGAGGGAAGTTCTTGGTGTTTCAATAACTTTTCCATAATCTAAATACACGTAGTAAAGATGAAATTGTGATTCCAAAATTTAAATTAACTAAAATTAGCAAGTCATTTCTAATAAACAGTATCCGCTTCTATAACAAGTTGCCAAAGTCGGTTACAGAACTTAGCGATGGAAAGTTTAAAACTCACATCAAACGTGTCCTTATCAAAAAAGCATATTATAATATAAAAGAATACCTACGTTGAAGACAGGGAAGTTTGGCATTAATTACTTCTACACATGTGGCTTCCCAGGGGGCCGATTCTACTAATTTGCAACGTTACACGTTAAACTGTGTTTCCACAACAGTTCGATTTCGATCGCCGTTCGATAGTTACATAAAAAGTCATTCTACTATTTTATAAGCAAAATGGAAACTAAACTTGAACGAATTGCAACTGAACTGTAGCGGGAACACAGCAGGTAACCCGCGTTACCAACATGCCAAAATAATATGTTTTATTAATACCAAAAAGAAAAAAGTTGAATCTAAAAATGTTACTAAACACGAATATGTGGCACTAAAAGTATTTTCTATAATTAAAAGACATAATGATCATAATTTTATCATTAACTTTGTCCTATAGTAAACGTCACGCTCATGTTCGATTTTGTTAGTAGAATAGGTTTTGACATTGTTTCAATCGATCGTTGGCGTAACTAAAACGTAACCGTAGCTGTGTCGCAGCTGGACCGTTGTTCATTTTAGTAGAATGCGAAAACGCTTAAAAGTGGTGATTCGGTTGCGGTTCTATTGCGTTTTTTTAACAAATTTGTTAGTAGAATCGGCCCCCTGGTACCTCGTTAACAGCATAACTATATGAAGTCTATTAACTGCTCCCAAATTACAATGTTTTTTTTTTATTATTTTATTTTTTTTACAATATCTGACATATTCTCGTCATTATTTGACATTATACATCAATTCTATTATCGACTATTTATTAGTGATTATCATGGAAATCATGTCACTTGGTTTAAATAGGATAATTTTATTTCTTTTATAAATTGCGAATGAGAGAACGTTATAGATTTGTAGATGATTTTCTATTCTTTATTTTCATTCCTCTAAGTACCTGGTACTTATTGACAGGCCTGCACTGTCCTCCCATACCTATTATCACTGTAATTTAAAAACATTGTAAAAGCCAATTATTTTTAAAAGAGTAACCGTAGAGTTTCTTGTCGGCTCTTCTCCATAGGAAGCGACAAATTGGAACCGTGCACCTAGCTTCTGACGTTTCTTAAGTGCCCATGCAGGTTTATATGAAATAAAATATTTTGATTCGATTTGATTTGACGCGTTGACGTAAATACAGCTGCTCCTTATCATTCTATCAACAATCAATCAACTCAGCCTATCGTAGTCCACTGCTGGACATAGGCATCTACCATGCTGCACCATAACACCCTGTTCTCCGCTTTCCGCATCCAGTCTATCCCAGCTACCTTTTTGAGGTCGTAGGTCTGTAGCGGCACTACAGAAAAATACTTCACAACAATATCTAAAAACACAAAAAGAGAAGTGGCGCCATCTACAATGCCACAGGCGAACTACGCAAGAGTCACGTCACACAAAATCCTGCATCGCGCAATCAGAGTTTACCGCGCGACTCGCATAGGTACAACATCCCGACATCAACCGTCGGGCAGTTGTCCACCAGACACAACACCCGTCTGGTCGGAGGATCCTTCCTTCAGATAGAGTATGAGGAACTATACACCCTGTTCCTCATACCTCTATAGGTCCATCTAGCTGATGGATGTCCCATACCGCTTGCCGATACGCGGGCTCCACTCCAGGACTCGTCAGCTCCACCGGCCATCGGTCCTCCAACAAACACGGCCAGACCACTGACATGACATAAAATGAAATTTGTGAATATAATGAATCAGACGTGATCTTTTGTCAAGAATAAAGCGTTGTGACTTCATCTTAGATTGTTATAGTCAATCGTACTTTGTTAGACTGAGAAGTGAACAGTGTACCTATAGCTTAATCGACACTAACCAAATCAAGACCATCACCAAGTCCAGTGTTTTTTTTATAGTTAAGAACCAGCCCACGACTTCCCCTCGTGGACGTAGGAAGTTATCCCACGGGAACGTGCTATTATATTGGGACAAAAAGCAAAAAGCAGCCTAGCCAGCCATCTGCCAGTGAAAGTCCCGTCAAAATCAGTCCACCTATTTTGGAGATAAACCGGAACAATTAGACAGACAAACAAAAAACTAAAAAAAAGTAGCAGTCCGGGAGTGCTGATAGAAGTGAAAACTTGAACATTTACGTGTATTTTTTTTATCGTCAATACAGGATTTCACATTGGGTCCTTGGGTCCTGATTGCTCTCGGTAAAAAATGCGAGCGATTGACTTTTGATTGACTTCAGCCATTAAAGGTAACAGCACAGAGTTTTACGATAAAAAAGGAAAAGTAAGGGATAAAAGAATAAGAATTTCCCAATGAAAGAAAGGGACTTTTCCAAAAGACATCAACGCGCGACTCATCCGTGTGCTCGTTCACCCAACCACCATTTTAAATAGAACCGCTTTTTGTTCACTCAAAAAGTAGACATATATCGATGGGTCCTATGTATATGGGCCAAACTAACAATTTGGGCATTTTGACTTTTTTATGGTAAACGCATCTTATAGATGTAATGAATTAAGTGAGCTATTAAAAAAAAAAAATCTGCATAGAAACACGATTTTTTATTACAGTATAACGGCATAAGTAACATGAATTTAAACGTACAGGGTCCTAAGAGTAGTTAGAGACTTATACGTGGGGAGTTCCCGCGCGTTTGTTTCGTAGTTTGGACCAATCAGCTGATTTGACACTTATACGTTAAACGAAGCAACGGCCACACTGTGATGAATACAAAATGTAATTGTTGTGTTTTTGGGTTACAACTTAGTTTAATAAGTAAAAGATGGCATTCAATTATCGCACTAAGTTGTCTAGAAGTCGGAATTTAGTGAATTTGGCATTGGGAAATGAAAATAACAGTGCACAGAACAATGATTTAGGTTATGAAAACGACGATTTTAGGCTAGATCCTTAAAAGAAAAGGATAAACGTGATTCACAAAATGACACGAAAATATTCTGCGCTACTTTTGATTTGCAAAAAGTGTTGTTGTCCCCAAGTGGTGAAATTAGTCTATTTTATTACAGTAAAAGGTTGAAAGTACATAACTTATCAATTTTTGATATTGGGAAGCTAATTGGTACCTGTTACTTATGGAATGAACAAATTGCAATGAAGGGTTCGAACGAAATAGCGAGCTGTATCTATGATATAATTAAATTAAAAAGTCAAGAAGGTTGTGACGACTTCAGATTTTGGTCAGACAATTGTACTGGCCAAAACCAAAACAGGATTATGTTTTTTATGTATCTGTACGCTGCTAAACAGTTTAATTTGAATATAAAGTATACTTTTCTTGAAGTAGGCCACACTCAAAATGAAGGCGACTTCATACACGCCACTATTGAAAGAGCTTCAAAATATAAGAATATTTACACACCCTCTGAATGGAGCTCATTGATTCGATGGGCAAAATCAAAAGGATAGCTCAAAATATGATTTATGACTTCAAAAAGATGCAGACAAATACACACTTTAACTGGACTAAAAACTCAGAAGGACAAAAAAATTTTTGGTCTAAAATAAAACAAATTCGTGTAAGCCGAGATGAACCATACGTTTTATACTATAAAAATGATTTAAGTGAAGATGCTATTGAAAATCATATTAAAATCTTAGATCAGCCAGTACGAACAAGAAGGCAAATTGCCGATAGACCTACAGATATTCCTCTGCAACTATGTTACAATCAGCTGTTACCAATACAACCTTCCAAAAAGAAAGACTTGCTTGATTTATGTCGAAAAAATATTATCCCACCTGCATACCACAGTTATTATGAAAATTTAGTAGCAACGAATGACATTGTGTCAATTAATGAAAGCGATACCTAATGAAGAAAATTAATGAAGACTTATTAACAATTTATAGTAATGTTGATTTTGGTAATTTTATTACTTGATTATACTTCAGAGATTTTTTTTATTTTGTTTTCACCAGATACGTTTTTAATTTTGTTATTTTTTTGTAATTTTATTAAGAAAATAATAATGTGAAGTACATTATTATATGAAAGCAATAATGAAGAAAATTAATGAAGACTTATTAAGAATTTCTAGTACTGTTGATTTTGGTAATTTTATTACTTACTTGATTATACTACGGAGATTTTTTTAATTTTGTTTTTCACCAGATAGGTTTAAAATTTTGTTATTTTTTTGTAATTTTATTAAGAAAATAATAATGTGAAGTACATTATTTTGTTAATCAAACTAAGATCTCCAGTTACAGTTTCCTTATTACTTTTTTTTTTTGTTAGTTTTTTTATCATGAAAATACCAAAAAGACTGAATACGTGTCCATGAGTGAAGTTTTAAGGCTAATTCAATTTTTATTTCAATAAATGAATAAAACTACTGCGTGTTTTTTTATTAATCAAATGATCTAAATGAAATCTCAGTTCGTAGGTTAGCAGATTGTAAAACGTATAAGTGTCAATGTGACATAAATAACTAAATAGCTTATATTCTTATTAATTAATTATCAACTACTTCAATTATTACTTGATTTTATAAGTAAAAAATGTAAAAAATATATACTTTATGCTAATTAGCGTAATACGCGTATAATGGCCAATATGACACATTGGCCCTTTTAGGGTGTTTTTAAAGAAAAATAATTTAAACAAAAACTAACGTAGAAGGGTCAATGTGACGTAAAAAAAAAACCTATATATGTATATCTAAAATACTATAGTATAAATGAGGAGGATAGTTGTCTTAGCAAACAAGCAAATAATCGTAAAGTTCAGTTTTATCAATCTGAAGTTATAGTAAATTTAAACTTTGGAAGCCTCTCCTGTAAAGTTGTAATTTTGCATTTTGGCCCATATACATAGGACCCATCGATATACACAGTATACATGTAGCCCATGGAAAGCGTTCGGTGATGATGACGCGAGTTTCATGATTTTTGTCCACCCAAGAAGTGCTCAACGCGCCTAAAGAAGTTTTCACTTCATAAACTTATTTTGTTATAAATACCGTAGGCCGTATATACTCGTAATTTTATATGCATTTGGTAGAAACTAGAATGACAATTCTCGTAATTTTAAGAACGTTCACAGTCTAATCTAAAAAAAAAAGTCTAAATCTGTCAAAAATACCTCAAGTTTGCATACATATTTTTGACAAGCTTTTGACAGTTGATTGTCGCCGAGATGAGACTGCTACTAGATTGTGAACGTTTTTAATTACGAGTAGGTATAAGGGATGATTCTCATTAGGCCGGGCCGTGTCGTGTCCGTGGCCCGGACGGGGCACGGATTTGAAAGATTACATACATTTAGTATGAAGCAGTTTATATTACACAGTGCCGTGTGGCCACGGACACGGCACGGCCCGATCTAATGAGAATCATCCCTATAAACTGCTTCATACAAAATTGCCCCGTCCGCGCCACGGACACGGCATGGCCCGGGCACGGCCCGGTCTAATAAGAATCATCCCTTAGCCTTCTGTTATTTTGACATTACAATCAGACTCTTCAATTTGATTTATTTGTATTTATGTTTGTATTATATGTATGTATTGTATGAATAGATAAATAGAGAGATAATTGTATTGATAGATTGATTGGTAGGTTTTCGTCGATTGTCGTCTTTGTATACAGGGTGAAATTGAAAACAAGCGACAAACCAAAATGGGAGATTGTATTCATCATTATGAACAACTTTTACTTAGGGACCAATGATGCAATCGCGAAAAAAAAAAACATCTGTTCCCTACATTTATGTTCGCATAACTCGTCAAAATGTAGGGAACAGCTGTTTTTTTTTTTGCGATTGCATCTTTGGTCCCTCAGTAAAAGTTGTTCATAATGATGAGTACAATCTCTCATTACGGTTTGTCGCATGTTTTCAATTTCAACCTATATTTGTAAAAAGAGACAGACCGTCACTATTTGCTGCTTTTGGTGGAAAATAACAGGAAAATACTCACAGCCTAGAAAAGCCATGTCCACCAAACAAAATTATCCCTTTAATGCAATATTAAAATATGCAGACGCATAAATCACACTACACCGGACTGCAATACACTCGTTATAACGCAATGTGCAATAAATTTGTGAGCAACCATTTTTATTCGGAAATGATAGTGTTTAAAATGGCATTTATGTAGGTACAGCTTCCGGAAATGACTTGTTTTTTTAAAGTCATTGACTTATTACTTAAATAGTTTTCCAGTCTAAAATGGATACTTTGGCTAGATTTTTGGGAGTTGCAATTCTAGATAGTTTTCAAACTGATTGTAATTACCTGAGCAGTTGATTTTTACGCTTAACGACCGACATCACCATAATCAGCCTTCAATGCTCCCACTGAGACACAGGCCTTCTCACGGATGGTAAATCGATAAATGTAGCATCATCATATCATCATCATCATCATCACCACCATCCATCATCACCACCATCATCATCATCACCATCATCATCATCTGCCTTCTGCTTAGCCTTTTCCCAACTATGTTGGGTCGGCCTCCAGTCTAACCGGATGCAGCTACATACCAGTACTTTACATCTGAACTTCCTCAACCCAGTTACTTGGTAATACAACACACCTTGATATAAGAATCGAAAAACAGGTAATTGGAAATAATTACTGTTAGCATAATTTCACTATTTTCTACAATGAAAAGTAGAAAGAATAGGGAACTACAGAATAATTTTATTTTCTTTCTTCAGACAAAGAGACATTTCAACAACAATTGAATTACTCAAATATTCTGGCGTTTTTTTTTTAATATTACACAACATCACGACTATGAAACAATAATGTTTAGGTACGTAATCTTATATCCTATCATTCGATATCTTTTACAGATTAAGACTGAGATCAGACTGGGAATATTCATATAATTACGAGAATTGCCCCTCAGATAGTGTTCAGTTTTATTAGTGAAATTCATCCTTAACTCATAATTTTAGTTAAAAAATAAATAAAAATAAAATTCATTTAATTCAGGCAAGTTTTTACACATACACCCATAGTATTAGAAAAAATAATAAAATAAAAATAAATTAAATTTGAAATAGATATTAAATAATTCGATATTAGATATTTAATTAATTAATAATTTTTTTAACTACTGCTTTTCCTGCCTCGTGTCCAGATAGAATACATAGAGGAGTACACTCGCTTCTTGATAGACGTTAGAAGGAAATACTTCACATTATTTCCAGCGAGATCTTTAGAACTTGAACAGAAATGTTTCTGAGAAAGTCTTCAGTATCACAAGTCTTCGGAGAAATGCCAATGTACAGACGCCAGCACATCAAGCAACCCCAATCTGTGAAATTTCTTAGATGGATTTTCAACTTTAATACATAAGTTTAAAGTTCATTTTCAATTGGGAAAATTTGACAACTTGAGGTAGCTTGATGTGCTTGACGTCTGTACATCGTAATGAGAGAATATAATTTATCCTACTAATATTATAAATGTGAAACTTTGTATGTTTAGGTGTTTGGATGTTTGTTACTCGATCACGCAAAAACGGCCAAACGAATTTGGATGAAATTTGACAAACAGGTAGTTTATAACCTGGATTAACATATAGGATACCTTTCATCCCGGTACCTAGTACGTTCCCGTGAGATAATTTCAGAACACGCGGGCGAAGCCACTGGAAAAGCTAGTACCTACTCAAACAAAATAGTAGTTCTAAACAGTAAGTAAGGGCCAATTGTTGATTTCTGGAGAACAAGTAATTGTTCTCCAGAAATCAACAATTTAATTTAATATAATAAATAATAGAATGTCTTTTCCAGTGAAATAAACATCCTATTATTTATACCTACCTCTTTAAATAATTTATCCTAATTTGCTGTGCCAGACCGGGTTCGCAATGGTCAAAAAAAATCCTGTGGATTCACAGGATTTTTATTTTTTCTTTTTATTATGTCGAGATTTCGACATAAGATTAAATTGTCCAAAATGACAATGTCCGTTGGGTCAGCTAATTGAATATAGATTACTGAAATGACAGCTGATTTAAGGCTCCTGCAGACCGGCGCGACACGACAGCGCGACTCGATTGTAGTAGAACTTTTTCCATGAAATCATATCAATTGTTATATTCGAGTAGCGTTAGCAGACGCGTCGCGCCTGTCTGCGGGAGCCTTTAGTTTAATGGATAAATAACTGTACTCCAAATAAATAATGGAATATGGATTTTTTACCCAGGCTCGGGTGCTATTTTATTCGCTATTTATATTTTCAATACCCTTAAACTCCAAACAAAATCCCTAGCAACATTTAATAAAATCGCGAGCAAAATCGTTACTAAGGTTATTGCTAGTATTTATGTCACAGGCGACTATTTCTTGAATCCGCTCAACCTTCCCAAGTGTTTAGAGCAATCAGCACCCTAATTGCGTAACACGCGATTAATCGTAATCGGTTTCATTTTGATAGTTCAACAATATTCACTGCGTTATTTTCGTTGTTGGGCAGATACATTATTCGAACATATGAAGCAATGGTTTAGCCATCGGTTTCAAAACGAAACAAATTATTATGAATCGTGAGTTACGCAATTAGGGTGCCGGTTTAAGTTCGAGAAGAGGATTTAAAAACATTTCGGTAGACCCTGTCGTCCAGCTGACAAGACACTGGCGAGTGCCAACGAAAATATGACAGAAAATAAAGACAGATTAAAAATACCGGCCAAGAGCGAGTCGGACTCACACAATTAATCCGAAAGGAGGTCATTATTTAGGCTGTGTTTGTCAAAATGTGATTCGCGAACGCAATAAGTAGGTATGTGTTTACTTAATTACAGACTTATATATCAATTTTATTCAGCTGTCCAAATTAGTTTTGAAAAGTATTAAATGTTATTTTATTTTATTTCTATAAGTAGGTTTTAACAAACACTTTTACACGTCAATCATCTTTTACTGACTAGAGGAGATCGGCATTTCTTATCTAGTACCTACTCTGAGAAAAAAGGCCGAAACAAACTCAGAGGTCACAATCTTTTTTAAAGTCCTGACATAATCTTGTCCAGATCATATTGAGGATCATGTACCTTGGTGCCTGAACTAGTCTTTTGAGGAAAGAACTAGAAAAATTTGAGTGCACCTGTCCAGTCATTGCACGCATTTGGCAATTATTGTACAGCCCGACTCAGAACTTAAAGATTAGACGAACAATAACTAAGAAAATACATTGGGGTAGACCGCTTAAGTACTGAAACTGCCACACTATCATTGAATCTAAAATAAAGAAAAAAACAATATCCGATAAATGGTAAAATAAGAACGATTCTTTTCACCATTTTGTGAAAATTATCAAGAAATCAATAAAACTTTCAAAGGTTTTCTCTCACCAGTTTCTTCAATAAAAAAAGCCTTGATATTCTTACTTCAACATGAACAAACTAGTTTTACTACTGCAACTGCTTCGAACGTAATAAGGTCGATACATAAGAGTAGGTACTAAACGATAGGAAATGCTCTCTTCAGTAATTGAAAATGTAAGAGACGCTCAAAGATAAATACAGCTTTTATTATTTTAGAGTTCGATTTCAGCGCTTTTTTGTTGAAAGTAACAGGTAAATGTTTTGCGATAGACAATGAAGCTATTATAAACTGCATGTTGTTACTAGCAAACTGATGCGTGCAGTACCTATAGGTAGTTACCTAAGTCCACGTAGCACGGACGTAAAAATATCATGGCGGGATTTTTTCGAGACTGGATCTGCAACGCTCTGCTAAGCGCATAGAGTTGGAAATCGAATAGTGTGTTTTGTGTGACACGGTGGGTTGCACTCAGTTGGGTTCTTAATGCTCGTGTCAAGTCCGAGCGTTGAGAGTCCAGATCGCAAAATACATAATTCGAAATGCGAACGTGGTCTAACTGAAGCTCTATTATACTCTGCCCACTTTTCGGATAAGAGCTAGACCGAAAATGTGTCGTGACGGTCAAAATGTTACAATTTTTATTGGTGAATCTCTTATTCGCCATGTTTATGGCGAAAGCTAAAGGAACTTCGTTCCAACCGGGTGCCCTATGACACCTCTTTTTTGTATCCACAGTTACATTGCTGTTCGAGGGGCTTGTGGCTAAGTAATAATACCCGAACGGGTCGATTGATCAGGTTAAGCTACACTTTCCGCGGTTGGTAAATGGATGGGTGACCATCTTTGAATACCAAAACCCCTCCGTGCTTCGCAAAGCACGTTAAGCTGTTGGTCATTAGTGGATATTTAACAGTCGTTACGTGTGCTCAAAAGCCCAAAACTCTGACCACCAGTCTTATCATGGATATCGTGTCAACTACACTCCATTTGAAATAAGATTAGACATTTAACTTTTTTACAGTCTGATCAACCGATTTTGATTTCTATTGCGTTAGTCGCATAACAAATGGCAGCTGCAGTAAACAGTTGGTATTGTAACTACTTTTTGTTTTCTTTTAATGACATCCTTATGCCTACGGTATAGAAGTCAGAATCGGTTGAACTGACTGTAAAAAAGGTTTGTTTAAATGTCTAATCTTATTTCAAATGGAGTATAGATATCTGGATTGTGGAAGTCAGAGAAGGAATCGCTCCATGAGAAATACTGGTATCAGTTGCATCCGTTAGAATGGAAGCCGACTTCAACATAGTTGGGAGTAGGCAGACAGATGTTGATGATGAATTATGTTGCTGTTCCACAAACGATGGGGTACTTAATATCGAGTACATCGTGTCTTGTTGTCTGCACGGTACAGGAACTGACTGTTGGACGCTACTGACTAGTAGTAGCCAAATTCTGAACCGGCTTTCTAATTGCCATCGACACGGTATGAAGAAAATCTACAGCTATGAAATGGTAAATGCTATATAAAAATAAAATAATCTTTTTTTCGGACAAGTTACATCCATAGTGGGTTAGTAAGTAAATAATCTTATATCTACGTTAGTAAAAATTTATAAAATATGACATTAGGGAATGATATACGTTTTCGATTAAAAACGATGCAATTTTTTCATTTATTTATTTATTTACGCGTTATTGTACACCAGAAAATACACGACAAAAGTAAAATATTTAACACTAAAATCATACAATGGGCGGCCATATCGCTTTCTGCGATCTTTTCCAGGAAATCTTGGAATGGACAGTAATTGCGTGGACATAAAAATGTGGGTTGTCATTGGTGCAAAATATAGATACAATTTACTTTAATAGATACATAGATATATTCATATATATATGCTGTATAATAGATACTTATAGTAACATACTAACTAAGCAGAGAAAATAAATGACGACTACAGATTATAACAGCTACAACAAAATCACAACAACAAGACAAGAAGTAATGCTCCTTTACGAGTCTCTTGAACACAAATAACGGTATTTTTTTAATTTATTATTACTTAGCCTATTTTATTACTAGATAGCTAAACTAAAATCTTAATTCACTATTAACTTTCACTTTAAAGCGATTAATTATGTTAAAGATAACGCTGAGGGACAATTCTCGTAATTTTAAGAACGTTCTCAGTCTGATCTCAGTCTCAATCTGTCAAATACACCTTTAGTTTTAATAAATTTTTGACAACTTTTTGTCATTTGATTGTCGCCGAGATGAGACTGCGACTAGATTTTGAACGGTTTTAATTACTAGAATTGGTCTTCAGGCGTATCTTTTGTTTGTGGCTTTCATATAGGAGTTATTACCAGCGCAAAATATTATTGTACTCTTTACTCCTAGATGACCATCCTAAAAAGCGAGCGACAATTATTCTAAATTCAAAACTGGTAAACCTTTTCCACCTCCTTGCAACTCAAAAGAGACGAAAAAAACAAATGACGTTTTTAAACTGAAATCTATAACTTACCAATTTTGACCTTTTTAATGCAGTCACTTCTGTATTCAAAAATGGAACTGCCGACAGAGATGTCAATAAATGAGGCCTCCCTCACTTATGTGGGATTAGGTATTACAACACGGCCTGTGGTTGATTTCCCGAGAGCCTACACAATACTTCGTCCCGACAACCGTTTACTTTAATTGCGAAAGTATTTCACTGGGAGGGTTTTCATTAGGGTAATGCGAGGTAACATTACCCAGGAACTTTAGACATGCGTAAAGTGTACTTTGCATCGATAGCTATGATAATGTTAAATAATTTTATTTTGGTCTGTTTGTACAAACACTCTTCTTACACGTCAATCATATTTTAAAATCTAGACGTGGTCGGCGTTTCCTATCTGACTACTTTCAGAAGAAAGGCCAAAACTCAGATGTAAATGGCTAATATGGCCCATGAGTTTTTTGCCAAAGTATGTAAGTACTTATAATGAATATTGTCTAGAAAGAGTCTTTAACTAAATTGAACTGATACACGTCCGGTTATTTCCCCGAAGAAAGTCACAATGAAAACCAATAAGTCGTTAAGGTTAACAAAAACGTCACCCAATTGAGTTCCAGCTGAAGAATCCGATGGAATCGTCGGGACCGGACCACAGATTGAGGGCATTCGTAGTTTCAATTACGGCGGAATTGCCTGCTGTAGCCGGATAGAATGTATCTTTTTGACCCTGTTGCATGGCCCCCTGTTGGTATGACTTGGAACTCCACAAGTATTAAAGTGTTTTTGTAGACTTGTCTTATTTAGTTAATAAACATAACGTCTTCTAAGCTTTTTGAGGTCAATAAATTCGGATCTGTTTTTGATCGTTTTAGTTTAAAAAATATTTTTAGCTTGGGTCTAATATACATATACAGGAAAAGTTTTTTATTCAGTGTGCAACCTTCAACCATGAATTCAGCATACCATTCTAGACCCGGGTCCCCACCGAAGAAATTTTTCGTCGGTTTTACAAAAAAATAATTAGCTGTTTCATAGAAAAGTGCAATACCTACGCGGTCAATATGTATGGAACAGCTGTTTGTTTTTTGTATAACCGACGAATAATTTCTGCGCTAGGGGGTCTAGAATGATATGCTGAATTCATGGTTACAGTTTGCTCACTGGATAAAAACTTTTCCTGTATATATTTGGGTATCTTTTTTCTTTTATACCGTAGGAAAATAATTATAGTGTTTCTTTCAAAGATTGTATGTGTGTTTGTCATGTCTCAATCGGTAAAAAATAGGTAGGTATATCATGCCAAGTCAGTATATTATATTAAATTTATTGCACCAATGTGCAATGTTACAATTAACTTATACCTATTACGGGTCAGCCCGCTGACAGACAGATGGCCGGACGGCGAAGGCTTAGTAATAGGGTTCGGTTGGCATCTTTTGAGTACGAAACCCTAAAAAAAAATCCCCAATCCCGTAAAACTAAACAAAGTTTACACGAGAAAATGACTATCTACAAGACTTACCTACTTAATTCCGTATTTTATCCTATAAAATAATACTAATCCGCGCGGCGTCGCCACAGAATCGGATTACCTCGGGCGACGAAGGATGACGCTTCAGAATAGCAGAGCAGACTAACTTTGAGCCACAGTCTACTGATTAGCGACACAGTTGGCTAACTAAGGCTCTCTTTTAGTTAAGTTTGATGAAAATCAGCAGGGTAATTGGGGCATTTTGACATTCCGACAACATTTATTGCGTTATTTACGTTGTTGAGCAGACAAATTATTCACACATATGAAGCATCAGATTTGGAATTTATTTGAAAATACTTGAGATCCGATGATTTTAAAGCTACCCTTCTTTTAATTAATACGTGTAAGAAAAGTTAGATGGAAATCAGCGGGATAGAACACGTTGCACTATCAATTGCAATGCTTTTCATTTTGACAATTCGACAACATTAATTGCGGTATTTACGTTGAAATAAGTTGTTGAATAAGACGAATTATTCATGAATCAGTGGATTTGTTTTTTTTTTTAATTACATGGGATTCATCAGCACCATGTACCTAGTTTTTTTCCTGCTATATTGGGGTCGGCTTCCTGTCTAACCGAGTGCAGCTGATTATCAGTAATTCACATGGGCCGACTGCCTATCTGACCTCCACAACCAAGTTACTGGGTAATACGACACGCTTTGATAAGATTGGTAGTCAGACTTTCGGGCTTCTGACGATCCGCAACAACTGTAAAAGAACCACAAATGATAGCCGGGACCAACGGCAACGGCTTAACGTGCTTTCCGAGACATAAAAGGGTCTTGGTATATAAAGATGGTCACCCATCCACGGTCCGACCGCGGCAAGTAGCTCAACCTGAAAGAAAATGAGATACGCAATTTGGGTGCCGATTAGCGGCAAATATAGTTGGCTAACTAAGGGTACTGGTACTGCTACTGCCCTTCTTTTTTATTTGAGAAAAGTTGGATGGAAATCTGATTTGGTTGTGTTGGGAAAGTAGACACTGTGGGAAATTTACGAGCTCCTAGAGTAGGTACGAGGATGATGCAACCTAACAAAGAACATTAAATTGATTATGTTTATGGATCTATTGCAAGCGTTCATGTTTACATCAACGCACCTAAATTTTCTTTACTCGTTTTTCAAAGAAACCAAATTCAAATATTTGAACGCAATGAGCGTTCAAATATTTGAATTTGGTTTCTTTTAAAAACGAGTAAATAAACGACGACGAGTTAAACGAGTTAAATTTGATTGACTATTCGAATGCAACCAGAGATATTTAATTCTTATTGCCAGTCAGCTACTCGGTCGACTTTTTGCAGGCGACCATTCCTTTTTATTATATTTTTTAAGAAGGGGGATATCATCAAATAACTTCTCCCGCTCTGGGTGGAGCAGGAGAGCGTGTCAGACTTTTACTAGCTAAAACTCACCCGTGCTCCTTCAGTTACCAGTGTGCCAGGGGCCACGGTACGTCGAACAACCCGCACCCCTGGCAGGCATCGGCCCTTGCGGACTCCACCAGTTGGTGCTGACATCTCTTTGAAGCGCGCGTGGAACACAACGCGCCGTCGACCCGGGCTTGGTCCTTACCGGACAGCGAGCTACCCATTACTCGCCGTCCGCAAGCCCGCGCCTACGGTGGCCGGGAATCAACCTGGGATTCCTGACGCCCAGGGCGTCTCCTGCGGCGACTAGGGCCGTAAGGGCGCATGGATTGCCTCTCCCTCACGTGCGCATCCTCCCTCTTCGCGAGTATTATTGCTTCGCAGAAGGAGGTGACGGCACTCTCATGCACTCTCGCTCCGTACGTTGGCCTGGACCAGGGCCGGACGCGAGAGATTGCCGCCGCCAATCGCCTCCACGAGGACACGGCGGTGCTCCGCCCAAGCCCAGCAGACCGCCACCGTATGCTCCTCAGGGCGATTTACGCAGTGGTAACACCCGGGCGTTTCCCCCCGCCTTATCCGAAACAGGAACGTCCCGAAACAACCGTGTCTGGTGAGGACCTGCGTCAGGCGGAAGGTGAGAACACCGCGGCGCCTCTCAATCCACTCCTCAAAGAGGGGACTTACCGCCGCAATTGTGGCGTGCCCAGCACTGGGTTGCGACAATCGCGCTCTCCATGTCGCCATGAGATCCTGCCGGACACAGCGGAAAGACAGCGGAGGATTAGTAATAGGGTTATGTTGGCAAAAAGACTTCCTTTATCAAAATGTTCTGGTTAATGTTTCCTACCAATTTTCGATAGATAAAAGTAGTCAGAATATCAGTTCTGGATATTATTGTCTTTCAACTAATCCAGGAAAAACGGAAGAAAAAGCAGGTAGGTAGATACTGCTCATAATTACGTTCTTGTATTTTCCAAAATTTTCCTTGAAAATCCCGGTTGTAATGATAGTATACAAATAGTAAAGCATAAAAACAGCTAACAAACAATTTAAAAGATTATCTGCAACTCTTCCTGGAACTTGTTATACCATATGGCAGAAATATCGCATTACATTCCACCGCACCGCACCAACGGTGCAACATCTGATTTTACAGTCAATACCCTTTTTCAACCTGAAAGTAAAAAAAAGACTATGGTTCAAATACGTTATTTCAAACATTTAAATCAAACATTTTAAATTAAGAACATAAATAGACGGAATCATACGTGTAACGCAATATTCATAAAAATAGTTCAGAATAATATGAAGCAGAATCAGCGAACGAATTTAAAATTTTCTACAATTTAAAAAACGAACCATGCCCTCGGCGTTCTCCCGTGTCGTTTCATTTTATAACCAAACAGCGTGTTTTATTGTTGCCATTTTGTTCAGTCGCTGTATTACCTTGTCATACAGTTTTCCTTGTTTCGCTATTTCATTTCGCTTCCCACTGTATTTCCCCACAGAACTATTAAATGTTTTTCTAGTTTGCAAACGCTTACGGTACAAATATTTTGACAGCTCCGGTAAGCGTTTGGGACGTAAATCGGAGGTTTGTACGTTTTGGTCAATTTTATAGTTCCATATTTTGCTGTATTTTGTATTAGCTACTGGGTATTGACCTTTTTAATGTTTTTATTGCGAGTAGGGAAAATATGATAGAAGTCCAGACGCGACTGGTTAAAATTAAATAGGTAGATATTTTTTTACCTCAATGTTGTGTGGACCTGTAATTTATTTTAACTAGCTGTAGCCAGCGGCCGCCTATTCGCTTTCCAGTATAAAGGAACCGATATCAATAGTGGCAAAATATTCTGTATTTAGCGCCGTAGATTTAAAACCTGTCCAAATTATAAAAGGAATTTTCAGTTTACACACACATACACACACTCACTTCACCCCACCTCCACTCTACACTTATACTACAAAGTAACCTATACCTAGTTTTTTCTGTATTTAAAAAAAAAAAAATGTAATTCCTCAATTAATTATTAATTAACTTTCTTTTTTTGTCTTGTCTGGAACACTGTCTTTGTATACATTTTCTTTTTAGACTGGGCGTTGATAGCTGCGCCACAGTATTTTACTTTTGTGGCTATCTTCGTTTTTCTCTGTAAATTATTGTAAACTTAAGTGGTTCCAAATAAACTTTTATTATTTATTAAACTTTTATTATTTAGTTTCTCCCGAATTTGAGAATTTTCCAAGAAACTTTTCCATATTTTCTTTCCATGTAAAGCGAATTTGGACTACCTATTACAAAAATTATCAAACAAACCATAGCCAAATCGGTTCCAACTGTTTAATCCGCTCTCAAGTGATGCGTATACCAACGAATAGCATTATTTTTTTATTACATAGATAAAACAGTCAGTTAATTCTAGGATAATAATATGATGCATAAGTATAAATGATAAAACCGCAATGTTAGTACTACTCCAAAAATTCACACGAATTCAAACATTAAAATATACAATTCCAAAAATGAATGTAATTCTAAAACGTTATTCAAATTCATAGTCGTGCCGCGAAACACCGAGTCCTTTCAATTAGAGTACCAAATCCCGACTGATTAAACCGAAAGCCGCTATCTTCCTACATAAAATTATTTTACAGAATGAAGAGAACATCAAAAATGATTTTAAATTACAACAATGGAAAAGGTGTTGGAATTGAGATCCATTCGCGGTTTTCGCAATTGTAATTGGAGTAATTGGTCAATTATGATTATACAGCATTGTTGATTTTGATCATTGATGTCGAATAGATAGTAATAAATTGATTGTTGAGTTAAAAGTGCCGATAATACACATACAAGAGCATCACGCCTGTAAACGCCGAAGGGTTATTCAGAGAGGTAGGTATGCAATTATAGTATACCCACATTTTGCCAATTATGTTTAAATCCATAAAGTTTAAATTTAAGAGGGCGAAGGCCATTTGCCATAAACCGGGCACAAAGCCAGACTATCGGCTGCTACTGAGAAAAACCCTAGTCTAACAATGGGGTGTGGTATAACCGAGCATATGGGTTGTGGAAGTCACATAGGTAGTCGCTTCATGTAAAATACTGGTATTCACCTGCATCCAGTTTGACTAAAAGCCGACCCCAACATATTTCTAAAACCCGGGTCGACGGCGCATTGTGTTCCACGCGCGCCTCAAAGAGATGTCAGCATCAACTGGTGGGGTCCGCAAGGGCTGATGCCTGCCAGGGGTGCGGGTTGTTCGAAAGAGATACTGTGGCCCCTGGCACACAGGCAACTGAAGAAAAACGGATGGGTTATAGTCAGTAAAAGTCTGACACGCCATCCCGCTCTACCCAGAGCGAGAGAAGATATTCGAAGATATGTCACCCAAAAAAAAAAAAATTTTTGGGTAAAGGCTAGGCAGATGATGATTACCTAGTATTTTTTTATTAAATTATCGTGCCTATTTATCAAGTTATTAAATCTTATTTAATAACTTATGGGTACTTCACGCACGAGTAACAAACATCGTTTTCTATTTAGGTCATGGTTTTGAGATGAGAAACAATATTATATACAAGTAATTGTGGCATAGTTACAATCTATATAGCGTGTATCAGAATTGAGTGGTCAAATTTAAGGAGACAGACCATCAAACTGAACAACTCACAATCAGCTGTCCCATACATTTGGGTCGAGAAGGTGTCGAAGTTTTGTATGGGAAGGTTATTTTTTTTTCGCGATTATGGTTTTGGTCCCACTGAGTAAGTTGTTCAGTTATATGGTTTGTACCACATATTTAAATTTGACCACATCTTTCTGATAGACGCTTGTATACACACGGCTACACGTCAAGCTATACATTTCCAATTTACGTACAGTGCGAGATCAGCGTAAACTGGAAATGTATAGCTTGATGTGTAGCCGTGTGTAGGTACCTATAACAATGATTATGAAATAATCTTTTAATAATCCTATCCAAGTAACCGGAGAGGTTTTAATAGCAAGGATTTAGTACTTAGGGAAGATTTCTTAAAGATCTTAATACCTACCTCTTTGCTTTGAATATGTCCTTGGCAGTAACCACAAACACGGGATTGATATCAAAGTTATCGAAATCACAGAGTTACACTTGATCCTTTCAATAAAATTTACATTTCCAATACATTTCTAAGTGACATAATTTACCAGGTAAAGATAAAAATATTGAAGATTACATAAAAATAAGGGTAATCTTTAATGGAACGTTGGGATCGTGGAACTGGGGTTGCAATCAAAAACCGATCGCTGGTCGAAGGACATTCTTACCTGCCCGTTTCCTTCCTAAAAATATCCGCACTTTACTTCAAAATTAGGTTTCTTATCCACCGCTTTAAGCTACCAAATGTGATATTTTTCCAAAGGTAATGTAGATTGCCTTCAGCGAAATATGAATTTATTCTGTTCGCGAAGGAACAGCGCAATGCATAATTTAATATTCAATGATCACAAGAAGTGAAAATCAAAAAGCAGTAGTAGCCCGAGTAAATTCTGTTATTTATTTTAATGGACGTGCTGTGATTTTGTATTGTGATTTTCACATCGAATTATATGCAGTGTATATCTGTTACTCTAGATTGGACACGTCATATGATACACAAATTAGTGTAGTGTATGTATCGTAAATACCTATAATTTACATCTCTGCATTGTTAGTGATATTGAAATGTGGCTTTGGGCTAATTTGGTCCACCCATAATTATTAGATAGATAGTTATAAGGTACTGTTATTACATATTAAAAGGATTTTTAATTTATTATCCATAAAAAAATTAAGACGATGAGAAAAATTGTTACTGACAAAAGGCCCAAACCTAAAACTCCTAGAATATCGGCGATCCAATCAAAATAAACCACGTATCGTTTCAATCTAAACATAAAATTAAGGAGGAAAAATTGCTTACACAAGAGAAAGTTCTCCTTACGAAATATATCAGGAGGACATCTGCACTCTTTCGTCCAATCCGTAATAAAAGTGGATAGCGGTCATAAATTTTGAGTCGAGGACGTCCCAATACCACAGGGGCCGCGAGCCACCAGCCAATCCTTGGGAGCAATCAAATTGTGATCAGTACCGCATGAGAAGAATTTTTATGCGCACCCTTCGAAAGCCTACGAGATAAATCCGGCCTATGAATTCGGGACGCTGTTCAAAGTTATTTGTTTTGATTGAATAAGTGATAAAATTTTACGTATCAATAGGGCCACCTGATTTTAGGTTTATGGTTTACGTCGGAAACTGGTACCTACTTTAAGGCTTTGTTTCAAATCAGTTTTGTACATTTCTGTACTAAGGAAGGCCGAAAAAATAACTACGACCTTAATTTTTTTAAGGTGTTTGCGCAGGAGCTCGCCAAATTCAAATCTTACTTAGAAAATATGTGCCAACTAAGAATATTTCAAACGAAAATGTCGATATTTTGACGACTGATATGAAATTGATGACAATTAGTTAGTCAGTAAATAAAACTATTATCTTTTGTACAGTCGCGAATCGCATTTCGATCTATATAAAAACGTAAAACAGAGCTGTAATTTGCAAAAAATCATAGACAATTAAAAATTTGGCAATTTGTTGGTCAGTGTCAGACTGTATGTTGAACAAAATATCATTCGCGACAATAACAAGTACGCATTTACAGAATTATAAACATTAAAATATCAATAAACTCAAACTCAAAGCATTTATTTCAAATAAACCAACTACAGGCACTTTTGAATTGTCAAAGAGTCGGAAAGATGAAGCTAGTTGCCTATTCCAGAGCGTAGTAGGTAGCAATGGAGAAGAACGGGCAAGTAGCTTCATGGACACTCTTTTTAAATCGCGATATTGTTATTAACAGTTTGTTACAGAAAGTTGCTTAAATACATCATTTATGTTCAAATTATCAATGTGAGAACGATGTAAAAGGACGTGCACACATTAAAACAAAAATTAAATGACAATTTAGAAATTAAATTAAAATAGGCCGTGGCAGCTAAGAGATGACCAGTCCCTACTGGTCATCTCTGACACTGGCTAGCAATAATAGTCTAAGGTCGTTTTCATTATAAACTCATTGAATAACTATTTAATTAAGTCATTATATGGGATGGGTAATTCATAAGAAAATTTAAATTACTTCATTAGTATTTAAACTGACAAAAGGAAGTAGGAAACGCCAAAACAACGTGTATTTCCGGATACTAGCAATAAACTTATATATAATTATAGACTGATATAATTTATTCAATAATTTGTAGATAAAATGCAGTTCATATTTTATTCAATTTATACTGACTTGCCGCAGGGCTAAGGAACTAAGTGTAGATGACGTTTAAACTTAATCAGTTCCTGATATTTTGAGATAATCAGGGTCATGAGCCAGGTAGAACTATATTCAATGCAAACAAATTATAATTTAAAACAAGTCACATATCGTTCAAATAGAAGTTGAAATAATTTTAACGGTTATTTTAATTAACTTTCCTTTGTAATAAGTAATTGTTTATATATGTATATATTTGTATAAGTTAAACGAATTATTATTATCTGTAAAAAAAGAACACTGGTACCAAAGTCACACAATCGCACATCAAGCTACCCCAATCTGTCAAATTTCTTTAATAGTTTTTCACCGTTATTCCAAAACAATAAGGTTTATGTTCAACTAGGAAATTTGACAGTTTCAGATAGCTTGATGTTCTGGCGTCTGTACATGCGTAAAACCCTAACATAATCCGATCTTTTATCATTCCTTTTTTAGAGGAGGAAAATGTATCAAAATCCTGTAGGTAGGTACTTAAATTACTACATGGTTGTTTTATCTAACTGACAAGATAATCCATGTTATCAATAAATATGTAGATAGGAAAGAACTGTTTTAACATAGGTAAGTATTGTTTTCATCTACACCGACACCGATCTATCGACAGCGATAAAATAAAATTATTTATTTAAATGGCAAACTTTTCGAAAACAGAAGGAAAACGTTTTCTTTTTTCAAAAGTCGTGTTGCCCGAAGATCAAACGACGAAGAAATTCAAACAAGAAAAAAATAAATGAAAAACGAGTAAAATCCGAACACAATCCATTTTCAAAAGGAGCGCATTCATTTAATAAGAAAGTCTTAACCCTCCTGCGCTTGTGTGTTTGGCACAAGGCGGATATTGCCTGCCATGTGGATCGGGCACAACATGTCACACATTTTTATATAACATCGAATTTATCGATCTTTTTGTGTTGGTATCAAAACGTATCTAGTAAATGAAATGTAATGTAAGCCCCTATAAATGATGCAATAGTTAGATATGTGTTTGATAAGTCAATTATTTCATAACAACATAATGTTTTTTATAATTGTGTTGAAAATATAACATAGAAATCTTTAACTATTGACAACTGCATAAAATGAAACGAAAATTATCACCACTCTTTAAGTTTTACTACTCAAGACAGGACGGGGGAATATAGTAGCTATAGCAGCTTGTGGGTAAGTAATAGCAGCCGCATGGGTCGATCGATCAGGTTAAGCTAGGCTTGGCACGGTTGGTCCGTGGATGGGTCACCATCTTTACACACAAAGACCTCTCCGTGCCGCGGAAAGGACATTAAACCGTTGATCCCGGCTGTCTTTCGTGGATCATTGAGAGTCGTTACGGGTCATCAGAAGTCGGAGAGTCTGACAACCAGTCTTACCAAGGGTTGTGGAGGTCAGGTATTTAGCTGCATCCGGTTAGACTGGAAGCTGACCCCAAAATAATTGGGAAATGGCTAAGCAGATGATGATGAGCCGCTTTTATGTTTGCAAATAGCTTTTACTTTCTGACAACTGACCCACTCTTTGACAATTCAAAAGTGCCTGTACCAAAAATGGTATATGTAACTGAAATAAATCCGCGAGTCTAAGTTTTGTTTTGCGTCTCAACTGGGCCAAAAATCAATCAATTTAAATGTTTAGTAAACTAACCATTTTTGTCAATTTATTCATTTTGTTACAAGACTCTATAACCATAGTTCAATCCTTAATATTTATTCAGGAGTAGCTTCAGAAACTAAAAGCAAAACGTAAAAGATTACCTACATCCATCATAGACATATAATTATGTATTTATAGGTATATATTCACTAATAAATTAAAGTAGTTTTTCGTGTCTGTCTGTTTTTTTTATTGTGGGAAATCATCAAATAACTTCTCCCGCTCTGGGTGGAGCAGGAGGGCGTGTCAGACTGTTACTGACTAAAACCCACCCGTGTTCCGTCAGTTGCATGTGTACCAAGCAGGGGCGACGGTATCTCTTTCGAACAACCTGCACCCCTGGCAGGCATCGGCCCTTGCGGACCCCAGCAGTTGGTGTTGAAATCTCTTTGAAGCGCGCGTGGAACACAACGCGCCGTCGACTCGGGCTTGGTCCTTACCGGACAGCGAGCTACCCAATACTCGCCGTCCGCAAGCCCGTGCCTACGGTGGCCGGGAATCAGCCTAGGATTCCCGATGCCCAGGGCATCTCTTGCGGTGACTAGGGCCGTGAGGGCGCATATACTGCCTCTCCCTCATGTGCGCCGTGTGTCTATCTGTGTGATCGAAATTTTCTTCTAAACTACGCAACAGATTTTATTGCGGTTTTCACCATCATTTAGAGAATTTATTCCGGAAAGTGTATGTGTGTAATACAGACGCCTGCACAACAGGCTGTCCCAAACTGTCCAATTGAATATGAACCTAAATTTTTTGTAATAAAGTTGAAATCTATCAAAGAAGTTTGACAGATTGGGGTAGCTTAATGTGCGGGCGTCTGGTACATTACGATTAAACTTTATGTAATAAAGAAATCTCAATTTTTTATCGTAAAAACCTTGTGAAGCAGAGGCGGGTCGCTAGTTTTATTATAATGCAGAAAATAAAACATCATAATAATAAGAAATGGTATAAAGATAAGATAAGTCCACTTCGCTACGGAGTTCACAGATGCAAATCTTACGATGTCCCTTGTGTATCGTATTAGATATCTTTTTAATATATTTTCTAGTTTAAATATTATTATGTTTTATCTTTAACTGGCCTTTTTAGGCTGAGAACGTGATTTGATTTTATGAAGTTTATTTTATTGAGTTAGCCTTTTCTAAATATAATACCTACACGTTTATCAAAAGTGAAGACGTGTTTTTATTTTATCATAAAGTAACTAAAAATATATTTTAGCTTCTTTTGTTTTTGTGCGATATTCTCGGCGTTCTATTTTTAACGTTTTTTTTTATCACAATAGGTGCTAACTTTTGGCCGCGGTTTCGCCCGCGTCGTAGCTGGGATAATTAAACAAATCAAAGACGGCGAGACAGATAGTTACTCTCGCGTTTGTGATAAAAGGTATGGAAATATGGATACTGTTTGCCCGTCCAATAAATGTTAAAACACCAACTTAAAATCTTACCCATTATTGACATACTGCATGAAACATGTCATCATCATCATCTTTTCAGCCGAAAGACGTCCACTGCTGGACATAGGCCTTCCCCAAGCTCCGCCACTTCGACCGATTCTGTGCTTCCCGCATCCAGCGGATTCCTGCGGCCTTCACAAGGTAATCGATCCACCTTGTGGGAGGCCTACCAATTCTACGTCTTCCGGTACGCGGTCGCAAATCCAGAACCTTTCGGCCCCATCGGCCATCTATTCTGCAAGAAATGTGCTCTGTCCTCTGCCAATTGGCAATTCTTCGGGCATGAAACGTGTAAGCTGTGGCAATAAGTATAATAAAATACTTTCGCTGGTAAAACCAACCCATGCACTTACACAAAAAAAAAACAGAAAAGAGTTTTAATACTAGTCCATAAAACCTAGAAAAGAGACATCACGGTTGTTTTTTTTTAAATTATATTCACGGCACAAGTTTGCGAAACAAGTTTCCCGGGATCCGTGGATGTGAATGGCCAAGTTCGATGGAACTTTACTCTTTACTCAGTTTGAAAGTTTTGCTTCCGATCCGATGGAACCACATCAAAAGATATAACAAATAATATATACAAATTCCAAATTCAAATGGATTAACTGTTTCTGGAGTTGGCGCGAAGTATTTATGTTTTGAATTTCGAATTTGTAATGTTTTGTTTTGTTTCGTTGTTTGTTACTTTGTCGAGTCCTTGGTGACGTCAACCTGTAACTGCTGTTGTAATTTGAAGTTTTAGGCTTGGAAGCAGTAAACTGAAATGAAAATAAAACGAGAAAACCCTGGTGAGCAAAACCTTAACTATCTGTACACGCCACGTCTATGCGCACCAAAAAGTCCTTGTACAAGGATTTTTTGGCGCGTGGCCAAGATTGGAGCCGATGCCACCATCTTGTTTTTCAAAATATGATCCACAAATCAATTCCGCAAACATGAAGGTAGTAACGGCACATCCCTATCGACGTCATTCGACCGTCAAAAAATACTTAAAGGGAGTTTTTGGCGGGATCGCGTTGGAACATGTCGCACGAATTTTCATTTTCATTAAATTTAGTGAAATAGCGAATTAAATTGTATAATTTTGGTAGTCAATTATTCAATTTAGTTACGTGTGAGTGAACAAGTGTAGTGAAGATGAAAATAAGTGACTAACGTGGACGTTTCGTGTTCCCCCCAAAAACTTCTACTAGGTTGTTGTAAAGTTACTACCGCTTTACAATAACTTTGATTTGACTAACTAAAGTCGACCATGACTGTTTCGTAACTTCGTGCCCGATGTCGGGGCATTTACTTGCTCGAAAAGAAAAATTACTTGACACTGGCTAAATGCACAAACCGTGCAAAGCCAAAACCAAAAAAAATAATAATAATACTTAAAGTATTGTTATTTAGTAATAATAAAGCAATTTATCGAAATTTTACGTACCTGCAAAGTATATTTAGCTACACATCATCATCACTATCATCATTTCAGCCGAAAGACATCCACTGCTGGACATAGGCCTCCCCCAAGCTCCGCCACTTCGACCGGTTATGTGCTTCCCGCATCCAGCGGACTCCTGCGGCCGTCAGAGCCATTTATAATCTACGTCGCCGCGAATCCCTTAGGGAACTGTTTAAAAGGATTAATATTATGACGGTACCTTGCCAATTCATTTATGAAAATATTATGTATGTAAGAAAAAATCTACATCTTTTTAATAAAATAAGTGATAGACATCATTTTAATACTAGAAACAAAGACAAAATAGATCAGCCATTTTTCAGATTAGCTAAAGTACATACATCTTTTATGGGGTACTGTGTTAAATGTTACAACAAAATACCTTGTGATATATTGCAATTAAATGAAAGGAAATTTAAAGCTCACATTAAAAGTAAACTTTGTAAACTAGCGTATTACAAATTAGAGGATTATATCCAAGATAAGAATGCTTGGAAACATGCTGGTCCTGCTCCATAGGACAATCTAGAGTCTAGACAAAATCAAACTGGTTGCTAATTGAATTGTATAATTAATTATATTTATGACATTGATTTACACTCAGTGATTACTTTAACTCACACACTGACTCATTACTTGTTAATATTGTAGGAAAATCATACCTATACTTACTTTTACAATGTTTGTAAATGTGTGAACACCATGTATCTATCACAGAATTGATTTATCTGTATTGCTTCAATTTGATTCTTTTTACCCATTTTGGTATGGTAATTTTATTCTGGATGCATCGTTTTCACACATAATCATATAATTAATGTAAATATTGTACTTGAAACATTTTAAAAGAGTAACGGTGGAGTTTCTTGCCCATTCTTCTCCATACGAAACTACATTTTGGAAGGGGCGACTAGAATCAATTCTATTTTAATGTAAATGTTGACGTTCAAAAGTGCCTTTTAAGTGCCTATTTGAAATAAATGCTTTGACTTTGACTTTGACCTCACAAGGTCATCGGTCCACCTTGTGGGAGGCATTCCAACTTTACGTCTTCCGGTACGCGGTCGCCACTCCAGAACTTTTCGACCCCATCGGCCATCTGTTCTGCGTGCAATGTGCCCTGCCCACTGCCACTTAAGTTTGGCAATTCTTCGGGGTATGTGTTTAGCTACACAACCTTCTTTAATTACATCTCAAAACAAAATATGCATTTCCGATCATTTACATAACATCACGCCTTGTTTTTGCAAGGGTTGGGCGGTGGTGTACACCCAAATTTCACCAGTTTGTAATTGGGGGCGAGCCTATCAAAATCAACCAGGCACAAATCCTCGATCATTTGTTGTTGTATAAGCATAATCAGACCTAAGTTCACCAACAGGGCGTCAAAAATGTATGGTTACACAGTCGCTAATCATTACTTAACTTACGCCACGTTTATAAAAAAGTGGTTAGGTAATTGGAAAGGGCCTACACCATGAAAATATTTTCTTTATATTTTCTAACTTAAAACTTTAGATGACATCAGAAAAACATTTTACTTGCCATAATTATTAAAAAACCAAATTCGCACAACTTAAAGTTTGTTACCATATAATTTTCCCTACACCAACCTTATGATGACGTCATTATTCACTGCGAGCTTGCACCTCGCCTCATAACTTAGTCGTGACGTGACAAACCGTGCCGCCTGCTCGGCACCGGACATAACCATCATTTAACACTACCCTCTTCTATTTCATAGTCTTTCTTCAGTTTTCAGGCACTACGGTTTGTTTAAGGATGTTACCTAGTTAGCTACTATATGTAGGTACTATCTTACTACTATCTTCAATGTTTAACTGAAATACCTTGTTTTAAATACCGTAAAATGGGGTGATTAGAGATGCAGGGGTGAATCGAGACGGAACTTTAAAGTGGATTTGCCGATGAACTTATGATCGTTTTTTGCCAATAAAGGCACTTAATCGTTAATGATAAAACATTAAACATATTAGAGTCCTTTTTGACTAAAAACTATATAATTTCAACGGTAAAATCCGCTTTAAAGTTTCGTCTCGATTCACCCCTACATATCTATTCACCCCATTTTACCGTACTTTGATTTTATTTTTAGTTTTAAGTTAAAATCTCCTCGATACACTAGGTATACTTTTTTCTGTGTCGCTGCAATTGGTAAATGTGAATTGAATCATTTATTTGCATGAATATGGGCAGGTAGGTATATGAGGTGATACATAATTACAACAAAAGTTATTTAAACCATATTAGGTGTACAAATATCTGATTTAAGAAAATCACACACACCTAAACTCACACAGAATTGCGTTTATCATTTTAATCGATTTATTATACATTATTATACACACAGCTGTGCTCCTGGGGAGTTTGTTGCGCCATTTCTTTTTCCGAGCCAAAACACTAGGAAGTGGTGAAGGGCGGGCGCTTTGGGGGACTGTCTTATGTGATTTTGACGTCCGAAAACAGCTGATTCTCATCCTAATTTGAATAAACGACATTTGATTTTGATTTGAGTTATTATGAGAAAATTATTTAAGGCGTTTTCACCTCAATATTTATAGCTAAACAAAACGTAAATTAAATGTTTAGCCAAGCTAAGTACCTCTATACCTACTGCAAAATACAAATTAGATTAAGTTATCATTAGCGTCATTTCAAGGATGTTTCGATAAGATTATATTACTTAATTTAAATAAGCTTAAATTAGCATTACCGCCTAACGATTTAATTTCATACAATTTTGTCCACCAATATCAATCGTAAGAAAGTATTATGTAAGTAAGACTAGCTGTTGCCCGCGGCTTCGCCCGCGTTCAGGTTAAAAAATATCCCACGGGAACGTACTACCGGGATGAAAACTATCCTATGTGTTAATCCAGGTTATAAACTACCTGTGTGCCCAATTTCATCCAAATCCGGTCAGCCGTTTTTGCGTAATTGAGTAACAAACATCCAAACATCTTCACAAACTTTCACATTTATAATATTATTAAAAGTAGGATAAATACCTGCCTCGCTGCAATAATTACTGCTCCGTTGGTATAGTGTTTGCAAGCGCTACTGCTGGGCTTGAGGTCCCGGGTTCGATGCTTAGGTCGGGCAAAGTTTTATTGGGTTTTTCTATATGGATTTTTTAGTAGCAGCCCGGAGTTTAATTTGCGCCCGTTTGATGGGAACAGGCTCGACCCCTATAACATGGGAATTAAGCATAACTGGCTATATGTGGGTGTACTCTAGGTAGACCTCTGTACAACTTTTAGAGGAAACAAGGCGTGATGTTTTGTTATATAATAAACCATTTATTGTCAGGTTACAATGACCCATAGATAAATACCTTAGCCTAAATATACATATTATAATAACAATTTGTATTAGTAAATAAAACTTAAAATTATGTTAGTATCACTTATTTGCACTAAGTCTTTGTGCGGTCCGGTGGCACTTGTCCGCGAAAGCGGCGGAATACCACATCCTGTGGCCAAAAGCTTTCTTCCATCACCAGATGCAGGTAGCATGTTGGTACGCGCACCACAAATGCCTTAAAGTTGACGTTGCGATGCGACTCTAGCAGCTGCACTCTCGGCGCGTAATTCAGCCTTTGGCGCACGTACTTCACAATGTCTTCCGTGTCGGTGGTGTAGTGGAGACGGGAAATATACACCGGGGTATTCGGCTTCGCAGCACGCAGTTTTTCGTTGGACTCCGTAGGAGCCTTGCCGCAGCGGTTCTTACAGCTACTCGGTCGGCGCTTCCTCCTTTGCACCGTCACGAAGCCGTCATCATCAGCCCGGTTCATTTTCTTTATAGCCACGGGCTTTGCGGGAGGAGCAATGGGGGTATATAATAATAATACCTATACAAAAGTGAAGACAATGTAACTGTCTGCTTGAACAACATACGATACGGTGTAGATGCCCGATTATGTACCTACTTATTTAGTGTGTTTATAAAAGTGCTCTAATTCCATATCAGTTTTACAGCTTTTATCAAATACATTAAAACTACATGATGGATATCGCCCAAACAAACTGCTAGGTATGGCGGCAATCTACCCACAAAAGTAGGTATAGATTGACAGTTCGCCAAACACTGCTCAGCGCCAAGATTTGAAAATCGAACAGTGTATTTTTTCGACGTGCTGGGATGCATTCCGTTGGATTCTCAATGCTTTGTTCAACACCGAGAGTTTAAAATATTTTGCGCAATAAATCCAACCGTGGTATTTTAACGCCAATGTAACCGTGGAATAATCGTTGTAGATTCCCACATACTCGTATGTAAATAGCAGCCCGTTTTCTTAGTGGCAATCGGCTGACGTCAATCGGGTCGCCCTCTATTAAATGGGACTTGCGGCGGCACTTGCGACTTGGCGGCAAGCTATGCTCCGAGCTGTCATCGTAAAAGGATTGTGTTGTTTGCAAATTGTTCTTAATAGCCCATTGGGTTATTGCGTGGTTGCATTCTGTTTTTGAACGACACATGATCAAAAATACGTTATTTATTTATTTATTTATTTATTTTTATAACAATTGCTTGCTGCACTTACAGTCAGGACCAAAGCGCGCAACAAGCCAACAAAACAATACATTTAACTAAAAAACTTCACACAAACATTTAACATAGATCTACTGCTATACACAAATATATCAATATCTGGCCTCTGAGCAATCAGGGCGTTAAGCAGATTGATCGCCTGGGTTGTGGGAGCATATCGAGCAGTATGAGTGCGCACTGGCGGGGCTGCGAACAGGCACCGCGAGGCACAGGCGCGCGACCGCCGCAGCCGGTCCGGAACAAACAATGAACAGCGAGCTAAGGTAGTCGCGTCATCGATCTTGTTATTCAGTAATAGGTAGTAGTGCATCAGAAGCGCACACTTACGTCTCAGCTCCAATGTGCTTATGCCCACCATTCCCGATACAAACAGAGACGGATACAAATAGGGATAATACCCATACATTTTTTTGTATAGGTAGCGAGCAAACTTTCGTTGGACCCGTTCTATCAAAAGCTTGTATTTTTGTTCATGCGGGTTATAGAAAGCAGAAAAGAATTTGCGCATTTAGTTAACTTGGTTAATGAGTATGACTTCTAATATTGTATGATATAGAGAGCATCGAGGTAATAGGCATATTAAATATAGCTGGCGAAATGTGGGTACGCTGTGGGTAGGTAGGTACACTTCTTTTTTTTTTTGGGCATCTCGCAGTTGGCCTTGAGAGGCCGTGACTGCTCAACCGGGCTTTCCTGGGGCTGCCATTAAGAAACTAATCTTAACGCCTCCAGCCAGGGCTTACAAACTAAATTTTACATACTAAGCGACTGCACGCTGAGGGCACCCCCTGTGGGGTACGGACCTCGGCTCAGGGCGTCACTGATAGGGGGACAGCTCTCATTGGGGACAGGCTGGATCGAAATTTTTAGGTAAACTTCTGCCGAACTCTTCGGTAAATACAGACGCGATTTTAAGTTATTCTTAATTATAATTCCAACAAAAAAATTGACGTTTTTTACGCATTCTAGAATTATGTCAGCAATTTTATAATTGCAGGTCGAGCCGAACGTTCATACTCACGTAGACCCCGATCGCTAATCACTTTAATGGCTCCTATCGAAATGTATTTAAGGTCGTTACCCTGTGTCACATAATAAACAACAATAGGTAATCATTTTTCCTTAACAAGCTTGGAAAGAAAGAAAACTAATATCAGTTGCTTGTCGTTTATCAAAGAAGCTAAATGAGGGTACCTAATTTAGTTAAAGTTTGTAGTTATACCCATACATACATAAATTAACGCCATTTTCCCGTGGAAACCCTAGTACACAGCTTCTTGAAATCGACAGCGGCCGTACCAGGTAGCCTGCACCCTAATTGCGTAACTCACGATTAATCATAATCTGTTTCGTTTTGAAACAGATGGCTAAAGCATTGCTTCATCCCCCCCCAGTGGGTTCCCGCATTGTCGTTGCGGGGGGGCTCAGTAGCCGTGGTCCGCTCCCACGGTGAAGCGAAGAGGAACCCCAAGGTGGGGCCGCTCGTCAGGGCTTTTGTCTCCAAGCCGACGATGTAGCGGCCAAAAAGTAGGTTGCGGTGAGGTGCACCGCAACTGAGGCGGGCCGCGATGTCTTATGGGAGGCATCGCGGCTGAGGGTTACAGGCTGCGGCGGAGGAGGAGTGCTGGTACTTCTGAGTAGCGCTCTTCCCTTCCGTGGCCTGGACGGGGCCGCCACCGTTTGATGGCGGACGCGGTGGGGCCGCAGGGGAAGAGGAGTGTCGGTATAGCGTTGGCCGCTCTCCCTATCCCCTGCGGCCGGGAAGTGGTAAGCGGCGGGGCTGCTGCGCTGGCCCGTCGCGGGGGGCCAAGGGTGTCAAGGCTGCCAGGGTAGTCTAGGGCCCTTGTGCTGCTTGGTTCCTGGGGTGGTCACGGCGTGCCATGTGTCCTGGTGCGCTGGACTGGTGGGGTCCGCAAGGGCCGATGCCTGCCAGGGGTGCGGGTTGTTCGAAAGAGATACCGTCGCCCCTGGCACACAGGCAACTGAGGGAACACGGGTGGGTTTTAGTCAGTAAAAGTCTGACACGCCCTCCTGCTCCACCTAGAGCGGGAGAAGTTATTTGATGATTTCCCACCCTCAAAAAAAAAAAAACCATTGCTTCATATGTTCGAAAAATGTGTCTGCTCAACAACGTAAAAAACGCAATGAATATTGTTGAACTATCAAAATGAAACTGATTATGATTAATCGCGTGTTACGCAACTAGGGTGCTGGTCGACGGCCGTCGCAAACTATGGCAATATATTCTTCCCCCACCTCCTCACTATCTACCACTAAATCAGCTGGGTGTGGGTCTGGAACTATGTCACAAAGTATGCTCCACCTCCTATCTTGCCCTCTGTGCCCCAAGACATGCAGCCAAGGTGACCTCCGTTCTGCCACCGATAATGCCGTGAAAGTGGCAAAGTTTTGGGCCAACCAAGTTTGATAAGTGTGGTGCTAGCGACACGATGAAGAAGCTCGGTTAAAAATAGATACAGCTATGGCCATATCAGCAAACTTACCACGACCTACAAATGTGATAAATTATGTCACATTACCTATTTTCGAGTTTTCCTTAAACAATAATATAACATGTGATTCATTTCCTGTCACGCGGTGCTGGTTATTCATCTAAATCATGATTTGTGACGACACACGTGATTAGCTGCTTAAAAGTGCTATAGTAGCTGTATACGAGGTCTTCCAACGCTGTACATTGCTTGAGACAATCTTTATAGGGTTGAAGGGTGGTCCAAGCGTGCAGAACGGAACCGTTATGTGAGTTTATCTACTGAATGCCGAGAGCGCAGGACCAGTCGATGTCGTAACTACTGCCTGGTGCCTACCTATGTCCAGACTATACTAGACTAGACTTCGCTTCGCTTCTATACTGCGATTTAATGTGTATGGACCCTTTGACCTTGCCTTTAATGTGTCCCCATGTGCTGTACTGTGCTGCTGTAGAGTTTTTTGCGCCACTTCGCCTTGCCAGCTAAAGCACTTAGAAATGGTGAAGGGTGCACGTTTTTGGTGGACTGTCTTACATAATGATGACGTTCAAAAAGTGGTGAATGTCAGCCTAATTTGAATAAATGACTTTTGATTTTGACCAGGCGAAATATATGTATAAAATTAATAAACTTTTATCTTCCAAATCCTTTTCAATTCACAAAAGTTATCAATTCAACACGTTAAATTCGCAACTCATATCAAAGGGGCAAAAGTACCCGACAATTTCGCTAAAACGACTGACCCATTGGAACCTTAAAGTTTTCTCTCTCCATTTGACTTCAGGAACCCTTCAAAATGGTTGCTTCCTCCACACTATAATTTACTCGGACTTATTCAAGTTTGTTTATGTTGTTCGTTTTCTGTAGTTGGTTAACCAAGCAGCTTCAACATAAGGTTTCACAGACTAACGAACTGGTGCTCTAGATAATTAGGAGTAAAATGTTCAGTTTCCTTGTGGTTTATTTAGAGCTAAGTTTAGGGGTAGTTTCGTTTTAATTTCAGGCAGTTTCTGTTGCTATGGGTCTTAAAATGGGATGCTTTTTTTAAGTATCTTGTCACCTATTATCATATATATTTAATATAATATAGGTAATAATAATCGTGCCGACTCTTGAGAGCAGTAGAAACGGCTGCGACTTACAAGCTCCTACAACTTTATTTATTGAGAGCTTGTATGATTCCTGAGAGCTGTGGTGGCCCAGTGGTAAATGCTGCAATTTACGAGTTGTACCTATATCGTAAATCATTTCTACACCACTGCTCTCAAAACGGCGAAGAAAAACATCGTGAGGAAACCTGCATGTCCTAGAACCTGAAATTCGAAGACATGTGACTTTACCAACTCGCACTGGGCCCTCGTGGTGGATTACGGCTCACTCCCTCTATTAAAGGCTGATTATGTTAATCCTCCGACCGATTTTGGTCACGGTGACCAACCCTAAAGCGAGATTAGCTAGGTACGCAGGAAAAAATTAAAGTGCGCAAGCATATGCGCAAACGCAGGTGATCGCAAACGCTCTGTTTCTTCACCTTCACAGTCCGATGAGACGTTAATTCGACACGACCGGAGAGAGATCAGGTGCAGGACCACCGGTTTTACATGCTGTTGAGGCAAGTAGGAAATGACGTATAACGTATTGCGCTGCGTCCGGTCCGATTAAAATGGAATCCGATTCCACTAAATTGGGAAATGGCTAGGCAGATGATACCGATAAGTTGGGATGGACGTGGCATCAACAAAATGAATTTAATAAATTTTGGAAGTAGTCATCGCTATCTTAAAATACACCTTGTATAGATGCTAAAAACTCCAACGACCGACTGGCGCGATGTGACAGCGGCGGCGGCGGGACGCGACTCTGGTCCATTGTATTCGTTCCATGAAGTTTTCATAGAACTTGTTCTAGTACAGTCACGTCGCGCTGTCCCGCCGCACCAGTCTCTAGTAGATCAATTTCCATTAAGATTTCAGAGACTTTTGTCTGGTAGAGTCGCATCGCGCCTGTCTGCCCGGAGCCTTAAATTCAATGTTAGATGCGAATAAAAAATTTGAAGAACAAAGTCATTTTTTCCTCTAGACAAAAGTACAAGGCAATCTTAAAACTTACTACAAATCTTTATCTAAAAAATAAATAGTAGGAGTGGCCCCCAACCCACTCAGATTCACGAATATTTGCAGTGGTGGACGTAATTCCTAGACTATGACGTAGTTATTTATCCAACACTACATGGTAATGACTAAATTCCTAACATTCTTGTGCTGATATCGGATCCCTTTGATGCTCCTCAGAAGTGGTGGAGACACTCAAATGAATTATTCTATGAATAAGTACTATTAACTGTTCTTACATATTGTACTCTTTAGGTAATTAACCGTTTCGTATATTAATCATTAGTATGCGGTAGAGTGAAAACACCGGATTCCGACGATGTGCTTTTGTTTAAAAAAAAAAATTATCGAGAAAAATCTAGTCTAAAGTTTAAAGCCCACCAGATACAACACCTGTCTGGTCGGAGGATCCTCCCTTTACCAATAGAGTATGATCAAACTTTACACCCTGTTCCTCATACCTCGTATAGATAAGTAACTAATCGGTAATTTCAGTTTCGGCGATAGAAATCGTTTGAAGGAATGCATGATTCACAATCACAATCAGTATTGTATCATATACCTACCTAATTGTCAAAATATGAACAGGTGTGATTAGGTATAGACCGTATGTTATCAATTGATCACGGCTTTTTTACTAGCTTATTACAATAATAAGCCTTTAGTCACCCTTCTTTACATTCAGCGGCACTCTCTCGCGTCCGGCACTGGTGGAGGCCATGGTACGGAGCGAGAGTGCATGGGTAGCCGTTTTTTTTTTTTGAGGGTGGGAAATCATCAAATAACTTCTCCCACTCTGGGTGGAGCAGGAGGGCGTGTCAGACTTTTACTGACTAAAACCCACCCGTGTTTCCTCAGTTGCCTGTGTGCCAGGGGCGACGGTATCTCTTTCGAACAACCCGCACCCCTGGCAGGCATCGGCCCTTGCGGACCCCACCAGTCGGGCGCACCAGGACACATGGCACGCCGTAACCACCCCAGGAACCAAGTAGCACAAGGGCCCCAGACTACCCTGGCACCCTTGACACCCTTGGTCCCCGCGCGACGGGCCAGCGCAGCGGCCCCGCCGCCTACAACTTCCCGGCCGCAGGGGATAGGGTGAGCGGCCAACGCTATACCGACACTCCTCTTCCCCTGCGGTCCCACCGCGTCAGCCATCAAACGGTGGCGGCCCCGTCCAGGCCACGGAAGGGAAGAGCGCTACTCAGAAGTACCGGCACTCCTCCTCCGCCGCAGCCTGTAACCCTCAGCCGCGATGCCTCCCATAAGACATCGCGGCCCGCCTCAGTTGCGGTGCACCTCACCGCAACCTACTTTTTGGCCGCTACGTCGTCGGCTTGGAAGCAAAAGCCCTGACGAGCGGCCCCACCTTGGGGCTCCTCTTCGCTTTACCGTGGGAGCGGACCACGGCTACTGAGCCCCCCCGCAACGACAATGCGGGAACCCACTGGGGGGGAGCCGTCACCTCCTTCTGCGAAGCAGTAATGCTCGCGAAGAGGGAGGTGCACGTGAGGGAGAGGCAGTATATGCCCCCTCATGGCCCTAGCCTCCGCAGGAGATGCCCTGGGCGTCGGGAATCCCAGGCTGATTCCCGAGCACCGAAGGCGCGGGCTTGCGGACGGCGAGTGATGGGTAGCTCGCGGTCCGGTAAGGACCAAGCCCGGGTCGACGGCGCGTTGTGTTCCACGCGCGCCTTAAAGAGATGTCAGCATCATCTTATGGGACCCACAAGGGCCGATTCTAGAAATTGGTTAGTGTAATAACCACTTTACACCTACAAAACCAAGAAGTAGCACGTTTCGTTACTGCGCAGTTACAATACTTGCTTCTAATCAGATTGGTGAAAGGAAAAGTCCTGATAACCGCTAAAATAAATGACAGTGAATCACTATTGGTAGGTACTATATTATCGCCTGTTTATACACCTACTAACAATTACGTAAGTAGTGGTAATGGCCCCGACTTACGATTTGTAGGTCGCAGGTCCGAACCCAGACAGGCGCTTTACTATGTGTGTGATTTCATGACCTCTACTCGCAAAACAGTGAAGGAAAAAATCGTGAAGAAACCGGCATGTCTTTGAACCAAAAATTTCAAAGATAAGACATGTGACATCTACCAACCTGCACTGGGCCTGCATGGTAGATTACAGAGTACTATCTCTCACAGAGAGGAAGCCTGTGTCCCAGCAATGCGAAAATTATCCGCTTATGCTAGTAGAGAGCAGTGTAAAACCGCGGCGCACCGCATTCCAAAAATGCGCCAAAGCGCATGAAGAGTCGTGGTGGGACGCACCGCAACCACAACGCAGTAATTGCTTCAGACAGATTCAAATTTTGTTTTTGAGCTGTTTCCACTCCTGCAGGCTTAGCACGAGCACCGATTTGTCGACGGAAGAATATACATAACTATTAACTAAATGATGTACAATAGGAAAAGATAGCTATGTTTTTCTATTAATTATCACAGATAAGCGTTGTAAACGAATCATGATTTTGTAAATAATCGTTTAGATCTTGTGGCCGTCGAGTAGAAAGTTTGTTGTCAGTGTGTTATTGACAGTTTGGGAAGAAATATTCTTCTGAAATAGTCTACATTTTTAAGGACCTCGACAAAGATCGTTAGAAACGAAAGACAAAATGACAGATTGTAGAAGGATATCTACAGTGCGACGTCAAAAAATGAGAAACAAAATGTCACTTTCATGCTAAGCCTGCATTGGAATGAGTCTCACGCATTTAGGCAGGCAGCGCCGCAACGGAACTTATTGCAAAAATCCTCCTAGATCATTTGCGTACATTTTATATGATTCATCGCACACTACAGGCGAGCCGCTTCGCAACGCAAAACAGAGGGGTAATTGCGTAGGTAAGTTACGTAACAGTAGGTAATACTTTCATTTGACAGTTCAACAACAACATTCGTTGCGTTATTTACGTTGCTTAGCAGACCAATTTTTCAAACATATAAAGCAATGGATTAGAATTTGAAACAATTAGGGTGCAGGACCAATCGCCGCGATCTGGTGGGAGGTCTTATCCAGCAACTGATGCCTTTCGCCTGAACTGATGAGGATGATAGTAAGACTAGTTGTGAGATTGTCGAAAGTTATCAATACGTAAAGAACATAGACATAAGAAAGAAGGTTAAGAATGTTAAACCTTTGAGACAACTATAGCATCATGAGCTGTTTGACGTTGCAGGTCTTTGAAGCCGAAAAGATCCGGGATTGAAAGAAATAGCCACTTTCAAACCAGAACATAATATTACACAATCCTCGAAAGGGTAGGCAGAGGTATATCCAATAGTACACCCACATATTGACAGTTATGTTTTAGTCCCATGTTATAGAGGGTGAACGTATTGCCAAGATTCGGGTCCAATTCAAGACTACCGGTAATGAGAAATTCCAAAAGGATAATGCCATTACCACATTGCCCGACCTGGGAATCAAACCAAGGACTTCATACTCAGCAGTAACGCTTGGGACCATCAAGGCAGTCAAAATGGATACTTTAAAAATTAAATATGACTCATTGTTATTCAGATAGGTATATGCACCTGATACCTAGTAACGTAATACACACAGATATCATACTGATAACTTCGATCTGTACCACTTTTCCTGACGTTATAGCGTTTCCACCAATAACCGCCTTTTAGGTAGGTAAATACCTAACCACGGGTTAATCTCTATTGTTATTAGTGTCCGACTGAACATTCGGCTTCGGCCACATTCGGTCAAAAAAACCACAACCACACCACCATCACCATCACCATCGAGGGTTTCTAGCAACCAAATTTTATACTAGTTGAGAAAAACTGAGACTGGTAGTGCTAACTTAAAGTTCCTTTAAGTAAATAAATAGTGTAATTGTAATTTCTTCAAAGGAGAAGTTCAACAAAATAAACATTGATTTATTCACTTTTAGTCAATCTTGATGCAAATTTTTTAGGCTACGTACGCACTGACAGGTGGCTTTCCTGGCGCCTAGAGCGTATAGCGAGTCGAGTTGCGAGTAGCGAAGTGAAACGAACACGATGTTTGTCACTAGGCTCTAAGCACTAAGCGTGCGTAGCGTTAGGGTTACCTTCGGTAAACTTTGGCTTCGGCTTCGCCCATAATTCGATCTTGTTATCAATGAAATGTTACTATAGTCCACCACCTCTTATCGTACCTTGATCAATTACATATTTTACGCATCTTCTATCCAAATAAATAAAAAGAAAAGTCCTGACTGACTCATCAACGCCCAGCCCAACCCTTTGGACCTAGAAAGCTAAAAATTTTCACAGAGGTTCCCTTTATAATGTAGACAAGGAATAAGGAAGGATTTTTCGAAATTCCACCCCTAAAGGAGTTAAATAGGGGATGAAAGTTCCGCGCGGGTGAAGCCGCTGGCAAAAGCTAATGTATCATAAAGCCTATTTCACTAAATCCGGATAGGCACTATCTACTGAATTTGAATAGATTTATCTGCCGGATAAGCAACCCGGAACATACCCGGAGGTCTTAGAACAGACTTTGATACTATCTGCTAGCTGGCTTTTAGCGATAAGACCATCACCCATTGTCATCATCATCTGCTTAGCCTTTTCCTAACTATGTTGGGGTCGGCTTCCAGTCTAACCGGTTGCAGCTGAATACCAGTATTTTACATAGAGTGACTGCCTATCTGACCTCCACAACCCAGCTACTGGGTAATACGATACCCCTTGGTAAGACTGATTGTCAGACTTACAAAAATCGTCCGATTGTTATTCGATACTTCGAAATGGATCCTTCTCCCGATTTATTTACTTTTACAGACGAGCAAAACAACATCTAGAGTCAGCACTACTGTCAAATCGTGTTGTGATTCATTCTTAGTTCGTTTGGGCTAATTCTAATCTATGTTCCTAGGTCTTACGGAGTAGGAACCGCTCGCAACTTTGGCTGAAACTACGGACTTCGTGTTTGGATAATAGACAGCCCGCTCTGATCCAGCGATTCGTGCCTTCCTACGCAACCCTGGCATGCTGTAATAACACCACTCAATCCATATCTCAGGTTTCACCGGAGTACTGTACCGTTTTTCCACTAACGTGACATCGACTTCACAGAACAGGCCTGCATGCTGGACAAAAGTAAACCTCGACAAAAGCAAAGACAAAACGAATGGTCTCGTGCTACCCGCATCACAAAAGTTTACCTTGTAATTACCGTTGCTGTTCTATGCCTTTACCAAAAAAACACATTAAGTATATGTAAATCATAATATATAGTATCTATACATTATTTATAATATTTAATAAATAACCAATAGGTACCTATTTCCTATCCAGATAAAATTATTATTCTATCATATCTTTGTATCAGTTATCAAAACACTCGTGAATCGTCACTCATTGCTATGCCATAATAGATTATTACCCTTATCATACACTCAAGAAAGGGCACGGTTTTGTTGTACAATGATTGCACTAAAGGTACAAAATTGCATGCATTTTTTTTTTTGTAAAGAAAGCCTCTATGATGTTACAGCACAGCTGCAAATACTTACCTTATAGGTACCTACTGAAAGTCGAATTTAGCTGTTATCTCCAATTTTTTACTAAATAGTAACTTAGTGTTATGTTATCTATGAGTCACGTAGCCGATAAGTCATCAACTCGATCAGATAAGTTTTAATCTATAAAAACCTAAAATGGCTAGTCATACTTATACTTTAATTATAATCGTGTGCTAACATATCACATTATGCTGCACCAACAATCGAAGAAGGTACACAACGCACATAAAAATCCCCGCAAGACTAAACATATACTAAAGAGAATAGATTAGTCAAAATAATCAATAACTCAGTTGATAACGCTATCTATGCTCACCACACAGCAAAATGTTTTGCCAATGTTAACGTGTCATTCGACGTGAGCGATATTATAAGTTCGTTGTGTAACAAAAATTTAATATATTGTGGAATATCAATGGCAGATGTGCGTGGAAACGGTGAAACTCTGAAAAAAGGACATTTTGCGAGGCTACACGAAAGGATACAAAATAAATATCAGGAAATGCAGAGAAAACTTGAAAAATCGAAATCAGTTGACTCGCTGTCATCACTCAAAGAAGATTACGTCTACAAAGAACCAAGATACGCAAGTAGTGCTGATATTAATAAAATTGACACGATCAACAACGATACGCCTGTAGAGAAACATAGAGTAAAATACAGTGTAATAGAAGAAGAAATTCATAAAAATGACGCGTCTTTTCAATACATTACTTTAAGAGAAGCAAGTATATCTGAATCAGAAGTTACGCCGTCGCCTTTTGAGAAAAATGAAAATGACAGTGAAACAAACAGATTTTTTGGCGACGATTTCTGTACATTGAGTCTCGAATCGTGAGTTTGTTTTGTTTTTTCCTTATAACAAAAAGGCAATTTCAATATAATGAGGAATTTCTCCAATATATTTTCAGATTAAATGAAGTGGCTAAAGAAAGCGACGAATACGTAACGCCCGCTCCCACACCACCCCCAACAATTTCAATACGTAATAAAATTGGATCGCGGATTAACGCAGTTAAAGAAAAACGGAAACAAAGAGAGAAAGACAAAGTAGAGAACGAGAAGAAAGAAAAAACCCGAGAGAAAGTCGATAAGGTTCTTTTTATTTACATTTCAACTGGTTGTTGTCACGATTAGACAAACTCTTTTTTAATGTGAACAAAATTGCTGACGCTTTAGAATTGTTTTGCCTGTTACGATTTATTGGAATTTCTTTGAGCAAAATAAAAAAGGGTTGTAGACTGAAAAATCAATAAGGGATTCTTTGTTTTTAGTTTATTTTTAGCAACACGAAGCAAGACAAAGTGAAAACAGTCAAAAGAACAAAAGTGGCTACGGTGTCCATCGCAATAATTGAAGCCACTGGTCTGGAAGCAGACATTTTGGAAGAAAAGACTCGTTTATTGTTTTGCCGTTTTAGGTAAGATAAGGAATTTGTTTACGTATACAACCGTTTATTACATAAAAACCGGCTTTTGCCGGAAAACGGGACTTGTAGTAATGTTATCTTGTTTATTTATTTAGATAAAGATTTTGTATCTATGTCGAAAGTGATCTCACTTTTAATTCCGTGTGATTATAATAATTTATATTCAGCATCAACATCCTGGTCATTAGTAATATCAGTCTTAAACTACGGTCATAAAATTGTTAATGTTAAGGTATAATATTCCTAACATTAGCCAATCGTTTAGTTCCTTAAGTTATGAGTTCAGCTGCACGATAATAGACAAATGCATGGACTGATTTGACAGGTCCACTTAAATCTATGTATTCTTCCTCAAAAGACCATTTCAGACACAAATCTACATGGTCTTCACATGATCTGACCAAGATTATGTCTGGACTTGAGATAGGAAACGCTAACCTCATCATCATCATTCGTCTGTCCTTATCCCTATTTATTTAGGGTCTGCACAACATGTCTTTTTCGTCGTTAAGGTGAACCTAGTCCACATTTTTTGCATACAAACTTCGGGAGTGTTTTACTCCACTGTCTGACATGGCACATCCAAAGTAAAATATGATATCGTTTTGTCTCATTAATAATATTGTCGGTACGGAAACAGAATACTAAAATAAAAACCCATTAAAAAGTTAGGAGCCAACAAATATTCGTTTTTCTTGCTAATTTTACTTAACTTTATTGGGCGTGTATAAGGAATAAAAGGAGTGTAAAATCTCCTAAACCAAGTCGATACCGATAAAGTTCAATTGTTGGAAAGTTCAATAAACCTTATTGGTTATTGATTTATGCATTGGCTTTTTCATATAACCCGATCTTCCAAAAGACTTTTCTTAATTTTTTCGCGATTTTTGTACTATGAATGATCCTGCATCTCACTCAATAACGTTGTGCGTGTAGACTAGCGCCTAACTGCTCATCAAGATACTATCTCTGTCGGACACGAAGCCTGGTGAGACAGCGTGATTTTTAGCCAGGCCCACCAGTGAGTTCCAGCCCGCGACTAGGTTCCCCTTAAGTCGTCATATCCGTGGTCACACCCTTTCTATCTAACCATATCATCATTCAAACAGTCTATCCATCGTTTCTTTGGTCTTCCCCTACTCTTATAGCCATCGACATTCATACTCAAAACTTTCCTCACCACATTTTCCTCATTCCTCCGTATCACATGCCCATACCATGACAACCTATTTCCAAATACCGACCTCATCTAGTTTCTAAAATTTGATTGACATGTAAAAGTGTTTGTACAAATTAATATACTTACAAATTTACAATATTATTCTGAGGACGTATATTTATATTTAAGTGTCTTTATTAAAAACTCATATAATTTTATTTAGATTGGGCTCGGAGAAGTACAAGTCAAAAGTAATAAAAACCAATACATCGAAAGCTAAATGGCAAGAATTATTCAATTTCAATTTGTATGATGATAATATTGTGGAGGTATCTCTATGGGAAAAGGACTTTTGTGTTGGCAGGTAAATTGCTTTACATCCATTTGTATATTTTTCACTATCACGTGATATTAAAATTATAAATGACTTCATAATATCTCTGGCTAATTTTTTACAAGCGCATATTAAATTATCATAATTATTCGTTTAGCGGACATAACATGACATCTTGATGACATGTTTTTAGTTATTGTTGACACGACTTTATATACATACCTACGCAGTATACAGGTCGGCACGGACCTCGCGCAAACTGAAACCATGAATAACAGCGATTTTTTTTTAAAATAACCGATTAAATATTTCAAGTTTTCAGAATCATGTACTTACTGAATCTATGGTAATAGGTTGCGTGTCGACTTCCCTAACATCCTGTATATGTACGTACATAGTTAGGTACTTTTAGCTACCTGAAAATATCAGGAAAGAATAAAAAAAATCATTTGATAAATTCATACTTAAGTACCAATTTTTCATCAAAAATAGTTAAATAATAATGCCGAACAAATATTTCAATTTCAGATCTAATATTGATTTATCAGAATTAGCAAAGGAGAGAACACATAAAATGCGACTCAACTTGGAAGGAGACACTGGTAGCACGGAGCTATTTATTTTGCTCACGATTACTGGATTTTCCCTTTTAAGCCTTGATGACTATCAAGAGACGCAGAGAAAACTCGATACGGTTACAAAAAATTCTGTAAGTTTATTGATATGAAAATAGATCAACACATAACAGGTTCACGAAAAATCTGCGCTAGTTTCCGATACATTTCTTTTCTACATTGTTTTGTTTCTATGCAGCCCTGGTACAATTACAAGGATGACTCTGGAGAAGTTGGCACCCTCACAGTATTAGTTTATGGTGCCAAAGGACTAACTGGCAGCGAGTGCCATTGTGTTCTTGAGATTGACAACGAAAGACTGCAGACTCCAACTGAGTTCAAAACACAGGAGCCTAACTGGATGAAGATATTTACTTTGTGAGTAGACTGTCAGAGTTTTGAGAAGATACAGCATATCTGAGTACACATTGTATATTTAAAATATATTTTAAAACCAAGTACAATAGCATCGTTACCAGTACCACCCAGTTTTTTTTTAAACTAAATGCTGGAATGGCACATTATGTGGGTAACATTTTTTTATATATACTACATTAGTTTGAATGCAACGACACTTCAATTAACAATTCCTACTAAGGCCCACTTGAACCTCGGTTTATATTCGGTGCTTGAACCGGAAATCACTAAAATGAAATGTCAAATGCATTTAAAATATTATCATGTCTTGTCATCTTCAAACGATTGACGTAAGAAGAAATAGAACGATGTTTTAAATTCATTTAGATCTGACATAAACGAAATGTGTTAACAATTTTCCTCACAAACGAAAAAAAAAAAATAACGGTCTTGATCTCCGTCCGGGGGATGATTTTTCAATAATGAACTCTACGTTCAATTTCAGTGAAGTTTCTGATATAACTTCAATCCTAGACATCACCATCCACGATGAGAAGAAGTCTGAAGACATCGGCTGTCTCTCACTACCTTTGCTGAAGATCAAAAGTGGCGAGAAGAAATGGTTCGCACTCAAAGACTCCAGTTTACGAGACAGAGCTAAAGGGAATAATCCTAGGATTTTACTGGAGATGAACCTCACTTGGAAACTTGTAAGTATACTTTCTTGAGAGTAAAAAGTTTATATTATATGTATGTTTATGTCGCAATGGATGGTCGAATCCGCTGTTTTACATAACCGCTTCAAAACAACTCCGTTATGTAAAACAGCTGAACAACTTTAGTCATATTCCATAACTTTAAAACGCATAAATGCATAAAATACATCCTGTCATTCAAAATATTTTGAAACAGATTATCGAAAACTTCGTATATGAGCGTTTCCGAGGTGAAAATATGGAATAAAAAACTGAGTTCACTTTCGATTTGTTTGCCGTCATTTCAGCTCAGTTCAAGGAAAACTTATCAGGAATATTTAACTTATGACACTAGTATTTCTCATTGCTTGAGCATACATACTCATTATCGACAGTATTGGCAAACTGGACACCAAGCCCAAATACTAGATTATGATGCAAGAACTAGTGATTCATTTTGTCTATCTCTTATTAGAACAATGGAAATATACGAGGTACGAAACATGCGAAGAAAAACAGAATTTTCCTTATAATAATATCTGTCTAGATACTTGACAGAGGAAAATAGGACTAAAAGGAAATTGAGACATGATAAGGAGAGATATACCGAATGAGAAATTGCTTTTCCTATAAACTAATTTCTTAATATCACTTTTATTCGTAGTACCACCGCACCTATTTTAATAAAAGAAGTAGGATCCGTCTTAGAAATTTCAATTAAACCCAGAAATCTATAAAAAAAATAAGTAACATTTTTCAGAGGTATTTTTCAAGAAAAAGATAATTATCATCAGTATTTGTTGTAGTAGTAAAAAAGTAATTTTTCTTCTAAAATCGTTCTTTATTTGTCATAAGTAATACAGACGTTCGAAAAGTGCGGACTCTCAGCCTGGTTTGATTAAATATATTTTTGATTTTGTTGATAAAAACATCTTCACCCACCCTCATTAAGTAAGCCAAAAAAAAGCAATAAAAACACTTAATTTCCAGGTTAAAGCATCAGTCCGCGTTGTCAACACAAAGGAAATAAAATATCTAGAATCTAAACAAAAACTAGATAGACACACATTTTCAAAAAACCTAGCCAGAGCTAAAGTGGTGTTCAATTGGACAATGGGTGCTTTTAGAGTAATGAAGTAAGTTTTTTTACAATCTATTTTACTACCAAAGAAGAATGAAATTATGTAGGTAGGTTAATATTGCCTTGCCCACTTAACTAGTAAAAGAAGTCACGCTCGCAGAATGCGTAGACACAGATAAAGATGACCAAATACTATATTGGATTCAATATTTCGATTTCTATACTAATTATAAAGCTGAAAGTTTGAACGAGCTAATCTCTAGAAGTACCAGTTGGATTTGAAAAAAATATTTTTGCGTTTGATAGCCTTATTCTTGAGAGCTGTGGTGGCTTAGTCTGGTGGTATCGGCCTCGACTGACAAGTTGTAGGTCGTGAGTTCGAACCCAGGCAGGCGTTTTAGTTTGTGTAAATTATTTCATCACCACTGCTCTCAAAACGGTGAAGGAAAACATCGTGAGGAAACCGGAATGTTCTAGAACCAAAAAATTGAAGACATGTGACATCTACCAACCCGTATTGGGCGTGGTAGATTACAGTCTAGTCCCTCTCACCGAGAGGAGGCTGGAGTCTTAGCAGTAGGAACATTATACGCTGATTATGGATGGATCCTTGAGGAACATTAAGGTGAACCTAGTCCACATTTTTTCCATACAAACATCGGCAGTGTTTTACTCCACTGTCTGACATGGCACATCCAAAGTAAAATATGTTATCGTTTTGTCTCATTATTAATATTGTCTGTACGGAAACAAAATACTAAAATAAAAACCCATTAAAAAGTTAGGAGCCAACAAAGATTTGTTTTTCTTGCTAATTTTACTTAACTTTGGGCGTGTTTAAGTAATAAAAGAAGTGTAAAATCTCCAAAACCAAGTCGGTACCGACAAAGTTCAATTATCGAAAAATTCAATTATTTTATTGGTCATTGATTTATGCATTGGCTTTTTCATAAAACCCGATCTTCCAAAGGGCTTTTCTTAATTTTTTCTCGAATTTTTTACTATAAATGATCCTGCATGTCACTCAATAACGTTGTGCGGGTAGACTAGCGTCTAACTGCTCATCACTGATACTACTTTGTCGGACACGAAGCCTGGTGAGACCAGTGAGTTCGAGCGCGTGACTAGGTTCCCCTTAGGGTTTGTTTAACATTACGCTACAACCCTAAGAAATCTAGCCAAAAGAAAAAAGATCATAAACAACGCTAAGTGTAAACGAAATAATAGAGCGGGGTGATGGTATGCTATAAGATGGGAAGCTTAGTAAATTCACATCATGATACGAGAGGAATCTTCTTACTTAATAATAATTAAGTAATCTTAATTTGAAATTCTCTCACAGGCAGGCAACGCATTGCTTAAACAGCTGAGTCTGATACTTGAATTTTATTTTAAAGTTCCTTATTTATCGTAAGTGAGCAACTATTGATAAAAAATATAGAGATGGAAGGATATTTTTAAAATTTACTTCTAAAAGGGTTAAATAGGATATAAAACAAAACCTGACACCTCTTAGGTGATCGACAAAACCTAAAGGGGTGTTGAAAACAAAAACACAAGCTCCAACATTCTTGCACTAAAAATTTCGTATTTAGTAGTGTCGGGAAGTTCTCGGAAAGTCAGCACTTTCAAGCTGAATTTTCTCCTACACTAAGTGTACCACTTACTGGCTTTGATCAGCTCGTACCAACTAATTAGCTTTTATTATTAAAGTGTGTTAACAGCTCGTCGCTTTATTATCGAGTTTTTTTTTTGCGTCACTATCAACAGATTTGCGCAGATGATTATCACTAACATTGACACATTTAAATTGGTTTTCGCAATTTTAGTAAAATTACTTATGTCAAATCTTTATTTATTGGATCTCCAACAGAGGCTACACAATCACATGCAAGGATACATAGAGCAGGGACAAATACAGTGTGCGCTTCCAATTATAAGAAAACCACATCATTTACTTCTAATCCAGGTACATTAAGTTTGACAGTGTAAAAATATCAAAACAGTAAAAATAAAACATAATACGAAAATCTAATAAAAGGAATCAAAGTTAATGACATAAGAGATGAATAAAAACACAAATGAGCAATTAGAAAATAGAACATCCATCCAAGACAACAATCATTATGAATTAATAATTTATAATCAGCCTTTAGTGTTCCAACTGCTGGGCATCCTTTCGGTAAGAGGGAGTGGGCCGTAGTCCGCCACGCGGGCCCAGTGCGGGTTAGTAGGTGTCACATGTCTTCGAATTTTTGGTTCTAGTACATGCCGGTTACTTTACGATGTTTTCTCTCACTGTTTTGAGAACAGTGGTGATCAAATAATTTATAGAAAGCAAAGCTTGCCTATCTGGGTCTGAACCTACGACCCACAACTCGTAAGTCGCGGCTCTTACCACTGGGCCACCATAGTGGGTCTTTAGCAGTGTGTACAGTGTTAGCATTTAATCTGATGTATAGTGTTTCCCTATAAGAGAAAATGCATTTTACAAATTGTCTAAGGTTAATTCAAATTCAAGCAATAAGAAAGCTGACAGAAACAGTACCGCATAAAATTTATTTGATAGAAACAAGATCAACATCTTCAATTATTTACAGATCATGTTTCGAATGGGAGTCAAGAAGAGCTAATATAATATCATTAACAATATGGCTGCTATTCTGCTGGTTCTTCAAAATTTGGATGTTGCCGCTAATAATACTTATACCTTTCTTCTGGTACCGGCCACCGAAATACTTCCTTGTTCGATGTGAGTATTTTTTTAAAAATATTTGGTAGGTTCACGTTTCACATCAATCTCACCTGGAGTATCTCTAAGTCTAACTACGAAGATAGGGCCCCGACCAAATAGTTCGAGACTTCGGAATGAACCCTACTCCCGATTAATTAAAATAATAAAAGTTGATCACATATTCAGTACGTGATCGGCGTGGAGTGAGCGGCATCACATGCTGAGTACGTGATTGGCTGTCAAAGTGATAGTCCCAGAAGAGCAAACGCCTCTTCTCATGCAGAGAAGGCACGAGCATTGATCACAATGATTGCTCAAGACGGGTTGGCGATTTCAGACCCAAATTACGTACCGAAATTCCAGGTTTCTTCGCGATGTTTTTCTTTCACCGATGTTATGCCGATGTGTGCTATTTACCTACAACGAACAATTTCAAGAAATTCATAAAAAGAAAAAATGCATCTTTATAATGAAACCAAACGCTTTACGAGCTGCAACTGAGCTTTTCCTGCTAGACGACACATTCAGTATTCCTTTTCGTAATAACTCTGAAAATATTTTTAATATTATGTAATTAGTCAGCGCCCGCAGAAGACTGCTCAGAGAAAAGCGGAGTTTCTTTTGCTTTCTTATCTTTCTGGCGTTGTATCAAGATAGTTTTCAAATTAGACAGCCCAGATTCTGTGGCAGACAAGACTTTTAAAATAAAAACTTATTCTGGAATTGGGTAATATTTTTTCAGTTTTCAGTCAACCGCATAGGTGATTGTTGAAACGCTTTCGAATTTTTTTCTTGGCTGTATTGATACTTTGAGTTCGTTTTAAAAAAGATTCACATTATTGCTTCCTGGGGCCTATTTAATAAAATCGATAAATCCGACTATTTGACAATTTACCAGGTTTCTTTCATTCATTTTCTGCTATATTATACGGTAGAGCACCAGTCGTGAAAAAGTGTTAATTTTGTAACTTTTTGACAAATATTATCAGTTATTTTAAATAGGTCCCAGCGGGGTCATTGCGTAACGTTCTAACAGGAATGGCTTTAATTTTGACAGTTCAACAACATTCATTGCGTTATTTACGTTGGTGACATATTTTTCGAACATATAAAGCAATGGATAAGCAATATCTTTCAGATTGATTCAGATTGTGATTCACAGTCCTATTATGCAATTACTGTGCTGGACTGATTCATTTATTAAATAGGTCCTAGAACGTACGTTATGAAGGCGGTGATTTCTTGAAAACACTCAAAAAGGTGATTTTTTTTAAACCAATGTATCTCTTTAACCGTAAATAGTTTTGAAAGCAAAAAAATATATGATATTTTCAAGTCTTTTTTGCATAGAGTGATGGAACTCAAAACATAATTAAACATACTTTAATGCATTAAAAAAATCATCAAAGTCACCTCTTAATTATCTTTAAAACCAGTTTATCCCTTCAATAACAATTATAATTAAAAATATACCATAACATTTCAAATGCCAAACTGCATTTAGTGATTGATTATTTATTATTAAATAGTTAATATCTAATTTTATACGATTTTATTTGCATTTTTACGACAATGCTTGCTCATTTATTATTCGAATTTATTACAATAGATTTTAACCCGTATCGGATTGCAATAAGAACTATTATCGCTCATAACGACAATATTTAAACTTAACAGGGCCTTAATAGTATTTGTTTGTATTATTCCAGGGAAAGACTATCTGTTCAAGATACCACCAGTAGATGATGATATTAAAAAGGAAAAAGTAAGAAGATATTTACTTGTAAAACTATATTTCAGACAGAGTAATTCAATTTGTCTAAATATTAATACTTTTCACTTCATAGAACCTTAATTTATTTCATGCAAATGAAAACACTTCTGTGTCGCCTTTTTATTCGAAGACAACACGACAAAAATAAAAGGTATATAACATTTATAAATTACAGGAAGAGAAAAACCTGTCGTTGAGACAAAAAATAAATAGTTTGACGGACATGGTACAAAGTGTACAGAACTTTATTGGAGCATTTGCAAATCTCGGCGAAAGTATTAAAAAGTGAGTGGTAACCAATATTTTATAAGTACCAACGTTATTATAATAGTTTATAAGATAAAATAATCCATTAATTCTTCTTTTATCGTATGTGATTATTATTGGACTAGGGAATGCTGCAGCTTTTTACTAAATGCTTATGAAAATATAAATGGTATTATAACAAAAACTTTTTGTCGGTCAGCCTGTTTGTTTCGCCTAATCTCCGAAACGGCTGGTCCTATTTTGACGGGCTTGTACTGGCAGATAGCTGATATTATAAGGAGTAACATTTTTATCCCGTTAACACGTTTTCGTGTTATAATTTTCGACATCGCAAGCAGCAACTAGTACCCTCCAGCATCAGACAGCATCAGCAACAAATAAAGATTCTGATTCAGTCTGTCTGGCATTAATGCTGAAATGAACCTTTTTGGCGCAGCCGTGAGGCACACATTGTTGTAGTTATTTATTTATTGACACTTTTTTATTTGTTATTGTATTCTTGTTATACTTTTTTATTAAATTTTTGAATCATTTTGTTCACAGCCTGTTCAACTTCACGGTACCATTCCTCAGTCTGCTGGCGATTTTCATCATACTGGTGGTCGCATTTGTGATGTTCATGATACCGACCAAATACATATTCATGATTTGGGGTAAGTTTAATTGAATTTGTATTACTTTGCATATAAAAACAACAGTACTTGGAAAAAAAAAACAACAAAGTCAAAGCATTTATTTCAAATAGGCCCTTAAAAGGCACTTTTGAACGTCAACATTTACATTAAAATAGAATTGATTCTAGTCGCCCCTTCCAAAATGTAGTTTCGTATGGAGAAGAATGGGCAAGAAACTCCACATACACACAACATATAGGTAAGCCATTGGTTGCTTTCATTGGGTAAGCCATTTACCGCTTTCAAAAATGAAACCGTAGATTGAAAACTAGGCTTGATCTAGACTATAAAGAAAATAAAATACAAACAGACTTGGGAATAATATAATACTAAATACTTTTTATTAATTACCGACTTCTTTTGATAAATAATTCTTCATCAATATTCTACCAAATTGAACATTTTTGTAGACTTAATTGTACTAACAAAGAAAAAGACCATTGTGTTTTTCCATTGTTGGTAACATTTATTATAAATTGTTGCAGGAATTCACAAGTTCACGAGAAAAATATTACGACCCAATAGAGTACCGAATAATGAAATACTTGATCTGTTGTCTAGAGTACCTAATGATGAAATATTGGTAAGATATTACGTTGAACTTACTTTATTCTGAATCATTATTTATCGGAACGCTGTTAGAGCGCCTATCTATACACGACCACTTTTTGTAGTGATACAACCGCGCGACTTTATGCGCAGTCCACTCAATCCATGTGGTTCTTTCCAGAAAATACCATTTCAGACACCAGTCCACATGGTCATTACATCATGATCTGACCAAGATTATGTCTGGACTTTAAAAGAGACTGTGCCCTCAGAGTTATATAGGAATTGCCGACCTCATCTAGTTTTCAAAATATGATTGACGTGTAAAAGTGTTTGTACAAACCTACTTACAGAAATAAAATCATTTATCATTTAGCTATAGATGTACCGAAACGTTTTGCGACTTTAACGCGATTGTGTCACAGGAAGAAGTAATATGCAGGAGAGCTTAAAAAAAAGCAATGAGTAGCCGCGCTCAATTTTAAAACTCCCACTCGTATTTATACTAAATGAAATGGAAAAATAAATGAATCGTCCGCAAATGATAATTACCGCTTATAGTTTTAATCATATGCAACGTTTTTCGCGGTATCTTGTTTCATATAACTCTCTAAACGGGAGCTGTGTAAAAATACCTTATTTAAAAATATTGACCACAGTGTGAATACTAACTATATTTTGGTAAACACAAGTTGACGAGGTTATTTAAATATTTACACTGTTTACACTTTAGGAAAGTTTTGATTTTTATTTCAAGGATATCTTTAAATTTTTTGCTTAATAATAGGAAAAATACATTGCTAAGTGGGTTAAAAAAAAAAAAAAATTTCAACATTATTTTTCTGCTATAATTTTGTGTTGAAGTTGAATAATCCAACCACGTGCAAGTAGACCATAATTATAACGCGGTTGATGATATTTTAAATATTAAATCTGCGTCATTTTTCGAAAAACGGATTGCGGTGATTTTCCACGAATACTTAATTTATTTTATAAATCCCTTTCAGCTACATGCAAAACAAAGAATTCGACTTTTCAAATCACAAATAATTTTACTTATTTTCTTTTAACTTTCTCACAAACAATGATCAAAATAGATAAAAATCGGTCAAGTCCCTTTACACTTTTCTAGTTAAATACTTTAACATCATCATCATTTCAACTGAAAAACGTCCACTGCTGGACATAGGCCTCCCCCAAAAGGAGGGGTTTGCCATAATCGCCAAGCTTGGCAAGCGGGTTGGCGGTGACTTCACCATTTATGTAACTCCTACTAATTAAGCACTAGTTCAAATAAGTTTTAAAGCTGTCAGTAACACTTACTCTTAGTTTCCTAATTAACGTATTGGAGAGATCCGATCAGCTCGCAGTCCTTCCTTATCGAGAAAGTTAACTAGTCTTTTATTTTACCTTTTTCAGCTCAACTGCGAAGAAATACCTTTAGAAGAAGTACCGGAAGAAGATGTGATAAACTAATGATCTGATAATATAATTTTAGTATAAAACTGTAAATAAAAGATTTGCGACTTAATTTTATTTATTACTTACTGAGCTAATATTGACATTATTTTTATAGGATATTGAATTGTAAATAGATTATTAATCGTTTGTTTTGGTTTTTTATTTATTTTCCTTACACTTAAAGGAGTATTTATGGATCATAATAGATATAGCAATTGGCGTTCCGTAGTTTGGGTTTCTTGGAAGAAGGCGTATGTTTATGTAGGGATGTATGTTTTTAGTTCGTTGTTTATTATCTTTGATATGAAGACCCTGTATTATAATATTGTCCACTGTATTCCTTTTTAAGGTTCCGTACCTCAAAAGGTAAAAAAGGATCCCTTATAAGATCACTCTCTTGTTCGTCTGTCTTTCTGTCCATGTGTCACCACCGATTTTCTCAGGAACGGGTGGACTTAGCAAGTTGACATTTATACCAGATACTGAGGTCTATAGTCCCTATTAGGTGTATAAAAATCAAGGTCCTGAGTCAACACGATAAAAAGATATGGGCAAATTTAGATTTTCGCGAAAACTTGTAAGTAGGTACCCAAATTTACCTTAATTTTCAACTTTTTTTTATTTTTCGGAATTTTCCCTTTACTTGTGCTGCAAGACCTTATTTTTAACCAAAATTGTCAATTCTAGGTCAACCACCCTACCCACCCTATTTTGGTTTTGGGTCGAAAACCTATATGGTAGTTCCCGTTGACCTAGAATCACGAAATTTGGCAAAAAGCAATCTTACAGCACAAATAAAGGAAAAATTCCAAAAAATCAAAAATCATGCAACAAATTTTTGGTTCTAAGACATGCCGGTTTCCTCACGATGTTTTCCTTCACCGTTTTTAGAGCAGCAGTAGTGGTGAAATAATTAGTAACACAAACTAAAACGTATGTCAGTGTTTGAACCTACGACCAACAGTTTGCAAGTCGCGGCTGCTACTGCTGGGCCACCGCTGCTGACCATGCACCGTAACGATCAGCTTGTTTACATTATCAGACAAGAGAATGCTACTCGTCTTAATTTTTTATCATCACTGATGGTACAGCGCACATCAAGCTACCCCATTCTGTAAAATTTTCCCAATTGAACATGAACCTAATGCTCATGTGATAAAGTTGAAAATCTATCAAAGAAATTTGACAGATTGGGGTAGCTGGATGTGCTGGTGTCTGTACAAAGATATCATTTATTTATTTAGGATCGCCAACTAAAGATGTACACATTACATGACACATAAATAAAAGGCAACATCAGCTATTAAGTAGGTGTACTCTTTCACTTATAGGAGACCACAGCATGTACAATAGAGTTAACCACTAAGCTAACAAAATCATGAGTAATAATTATAATCTTTAACAAGGCTATATTAGTCGGAACCATGCTCCGTAGGTATAATAATTATTAAAAACTAAGCATACCCGGATAAAGGAGCTAGACTAACACTTCCTCATACTTAGTTCCTTAAACTAACAGACCGAAACCAGAACCTGAAAATCAAACCACGAAGAAAATTGAACCTTAATCACACCGCGAAAAGACACACAAAAGAATAAACTAAGTGTGAAGAATTGACCTATTTGCGTATTCAGTCAACCACGAAAAGAAATTCATAATATTTTTACCGACCTTTTACATTTTATTATTTTCCCGACCACTGTGAAGCACATTTCAGTGTAATTGTGAATTTTAATAAAAATGATTTGCTTTCAATTCTCAGTAAGTACCTACTGTACTCTCCTGATGAGGTAGATTTACATTAAAGTCATTCATATCAAGTATTTTTAATAATTTTATTTCACTCTGATATACAACAAAAACTGTAATTCATGTTTGATCGTTGTACAGCACATAATAGATGATCTACTAACTCCCAAACTAAGTCAAGCTTGTATTTTGGAAGTTGGTGGTTCTTAAGATGCAGGACTTACCCTCATAGACACAAGTTTGTAGCCTAAGAATTGACTCCCAACAAAATAAATTTAGTTTAGTATCAACCAATTAAACTTCCAGTCAAAAAGGGGCAGTTACTAATCGCCACCCTTAGCATGATAGCTATTGATGTTGTTTAGGGGGCGATTACAGGGATATTTTCTAAAATATTTTTTAATAAACTTGTTCCAAGATCAACAGACCATACAATATTCACAGGTGACTCAAAGAACTAGGTCTGAAAATCATACATCAATGGGTTTAAGAAACTATTTATAAATTTTCCTCCGTTAAAAAACAATATCTATGAAATCAGATAATCCAAAATGCAGAGAAAATAATTACTTAAAGCGTTTAAGTAAGTAAACAAGGAAAAATAATAATATGGAGTTACTACCAATATTGAAATCAGAATCAATTTCAATTGATGGTTTCAAATAAAAATATCTAGCAATAAATTTGATTCGAATTGATAATATTATTTGGTCTACCTCTAACGAGACCCAAGGGATGCCACAGGGTTCTGTAGTCGGTCCGAATCATTTGGTCACCTATCGTAAATGTTGACAAATGATCTATGTAAACGGAGTATTAATTCGCTTGTGGCTAATTTGTGCCTGGCCTTATTACCCAGGGACCCATCTGTCAATGTATTGAGAACTGGCACATTAGGTTATATTCACCGGCCGGTGTTGCATGCGAAACGAAAATCATGTTTTTTTTTTAATTACCCCAAAAGTCATAGTTGGAATAGTTTTGTTTCTGTACTAGAACTAATAGATGATTTCATAAATATGGATTACTTTTGGGCCTTCTTAAATTAAATTGAGAATCATATAATTTTAACAATCCTATATCTCAATTTTCAATCTCGAATAAATCGGATGATACATTCTACGTCTTCCTTTTGTATCCAGATTTGGATCAAATAAAATATATTACTTTCTGTATTAATTTAATGTGGAATTGAATCTTTAATCTTATTCATTTTATGTTTATCACGTCTAAAGTCTAAGAAAATCTTTCACTATATTAATGTATTAAGCGATTTTATTAGAAGTAAATGTTCCATGCTGCGTTAAAAAATGATTTGTTGAAACTATAGTTTTACGAGACAAAAACATTGTTTCCATAAAATAAAAATAGCATCACTTTATAGGGATTTAGATGTAAAATATAAAGTACCTTGAGATAATTTGTTTCAGCGAGAAACAATGCACTATGAAACTGAAAATCCATTTCATTTTAAGTGTAAATTTTAAACATTATTCCAAGGCTCATATATCAGGTAATGTAACCGCAAATCATTGTAATGATAATGTTCACAGCTCCGTGTGTTTTATTGCAACCATTATTTAGAATACTCCGCAGAAAATCGCATACCGCATCAAATAAAAAATAAACATCTCATAACTCTAAATAATTTATTTACAGTACATTTACAATAATCACAAGAATTTCTCTAAATTCGTTAAATCTACGTAATAAATCGAATTTTATAATTCTTTGAAACATAATCACAGGTCAACTGACATTTGTACAGTTTTACGCTTAGCACATATTAATTAAATATTAATCATAATATTTAAACTATCATGTCTTTACCGAGTCTATCAAACTCGTTCGCGAAGTAGACCATATCCTTGTGGTCTAGAGCGGAGTTTTGGAAAACGATACGGAAGAAGTTGACGAGGTCGCCTTGTGGCTGGTAGGTGACCATCATGCTTCCTTCTTTTATCATTCGCTCTTTTATTTTCGGCGCGACCTTGTGCAGCCTTTCTTTGTAGTCTGGGTCGTTCTCGCGACCACGGAGGCAGCGAGGTACGTACCAGAACATGATGTTGGTGCACTCTGGCTTATCTAGGACTAATTGGAAGCCTTCCCGCTGTCGGATATGTTGGGTGAAGAAGTCCGCGTTATCGAAGAGCGCGTCGATGTGTTTTTCGAAACCTTCTGAGCCTTTAGCCTTCCACATAAACCAAAACTTCAGTACATCTGCCCTCCGGCCGCATTGTATATGTTTGTCTCCGGTGTCGTAAGTTGTGTCGTAGAATTTGTCCTTCTGGAAGAGGTACTTGGCGTTGCATGAATGGCAGTCTTTGAGCACATTCTTGTGTCTAATTAGGTAGGTGGAGCACTGTTGCGGCGCCGCTAAGAGCTTGTGAGGGTTCCACGTCACCGAGTCCGCACTGTGGAATTGTTAGAAATGTTAACGTTTAGTTTTATTTTGTTATAATAAGAGACAAGAGTTGCAGATATAGCTTGTACAATATTGGTGAATGAGGAATGGACAAAATCTCAGGGACCTACTCTAGTGTGTTAATTTTTGAATTGTTGCAAAAAATCTTGTTGAACGGTTTTACCATCAACACAACATTAATTACTGCTATTTGTCTCAGATACCATTTAACCAAACTTAGGAGTGTTACAATTCGAATTCAGCTTTTTTTGCTAATCTAATAATGTTAAAGATAAATACTTACCATTCAATCCCATTGAGAAGATGTCTGTGCTTCTTGGACATCAAGGCACCTCCTCCCCAAGCAGCATCCACATGCAGCCACAAATTATACTTCTTGCACACCGCAGATATTTCCACCACCGGATCAAAAGCACCATACACAGTTGTACCAGCAGTCGCCGTCACCATGAAAGGAGTTGCACCATCTTCTATTGCACTAATAATCTTGGCTTCCAAATCTTCTACGATAATTTTCCCTGCCTGGTCGGCTTTGACCATAATGCAGTTGTCTCCGCCAATGCCCATGAATGTAGCCAGTTTCTTGGTGGAGTAGTGGGCTAGCTCTGATGTGAAGAGTACCAGCTTCGGTACTGCGTATACGCCTTTGCTCTGAAAATAATGGGATTTCGTTAGTTTTACTTAAAAGGGCATAAAAAAATAATTAGACTTGAAAAGTGTTTAAATCCAAATGTGCTCGACTTGTTTATTGATTGCTAGTGGCATCTGTTCTGATCCGGGCGGAAATCTACCTAGACTTATCCTACCTATTACTAATATTATGAATGTGAATGTTTGTATGTTTGTTACTCAAAATTACGCTAAAACGGCTGATCGAATTTGGATGAAATTTGGCATACAGGTAGTTTATAATCTAGATTCAGATCAGTAGTACGTTCCCGTGAGAGTATTTTCGACCTCAACACGGGCGAAGCGGCTGCCATCAGCTGGTAATTAATAACGTCATTTTTTTTATAATACCTAAGTCTGAGGTCGCCAACCGCCTCAAGCAAGCATGGTGATCAATGCTCATGCCTTCTCTGTATAAGAAGAAGCCTTTGCCCTGCCATAGTACGATAAGAGGCTGGTATTGTTATGTGCTCATTCATGGCTAGTCTTTGGAGCTACAGACTAGTTACTTCATAATACGGCTTTTTAGTTGTTCGGTACGTATTTACTCGCCCGAATCGAGCGAATCGACACGTTCCAAATACAAAAACTTTCATAGAATTATCTAGCTAACGACTTTATAAAAGAATATTAACGTGCTAATTGCTTAATACGTATTTATGGAGGTGTCGATTCACCTCATTAATAAACCCTTAATACTCAAACGAAATCTACCCCAAGTTGTTTCATGGCCCATTTTCAATCTCACAATGGACTAATTTTGATTAGATGTGAAAGAACACTATTAGACATGTAATATTTTAACTACCCTAACTTTTAATTGCCGTCTTTTGTTTTACACTATCGCATTACAGCAATTAACGAAACTAAAACAAAGATTTTTAATAAAATAATTCTATTGTAGTTGAAGATACTGATGCTACTCATAATATTAACAATAAGTTTCGTTTCTGAGTAATCATGAAATGTCAGCATAATTAAAACTGACAGATAAGATTAGTTTGCTATCTCGTCTGGCATAGTTCAGTACTTAATTAACTTATTCGATCATTACTGATTACTAAGTTGAGTTGAATGAATCATGTATCAAAATCTATTTGCTTACATAATTTATTAGCTATGTTAGAACGTAGGTAATTCCTCTTAGCTTTATTATTACAGGAATAACAAAGCTGAAGTAGCTTGTTTGTTTTTTTTTAACGCGCTATTCTCTGGAACTGCTAGTCGGATTGGAAACAATCTTTATGCATTTGATAGCCTAATTCTTGAGGAAGGCTTTAAGTAATTAATATCACGCTAGGACTCTTAGGAGCTAAGCAAAAACAAAAAATAACAGAATAAACGCTGAGCGAGCACCTGCACCCTAATTGCGAAACACACTATTAATCAGTATCTTAATCATTTTGAAGGTCATTACTAATCCATTGTTTCATAAGTTCGAAAAAATTGTCTGCTTAGCAACGTAAACAACGCCATGAATGTAATGGAACTGTCAAAATGAAAGCGATTCCAACAGATAGTGTATTACACAAATACCCCTCTGCTGCCATAAGCTATGGAGAAGAACCAGAATAGAACCTGCTACGATTTTCTTAAACTTAGCGAATATAATTGAATCTGACACTTTGAAGCCTAGACCTTCTCTATCTAAAAATAGCGCAAGCTTTCTATTATTTTATGGTTTTGATGAACTAACGTAAAGAAAGTTTAACATGAAAACAATAAAGTAATAGAAAGCTTGAGCTATTTTAAAACCGCGTTCCCACGGACGTAACAAAATCGCGCTGGGACTTCATCGTGCATTAGATCTTCAATGCACTGAATTAGCGCCGAGAGTTGAATGAGGGTGTTCATGAATATTCAAGCCACCAGTTGGCGCCACTTTGACAAGAGGTCTTCCAGTTCGATGAACTTAAAATATTTGCGTCTTTCGTTTCATTCTTTCGTTCGTTTTTTTTTAACATAATATGTACAGTTATTTAAATTTGTTTGGCCCATGATTCAGCAACGCGAATACCGTCTGCTAATGCAGCCATTAAGTCCTCACGAGTGCAGGTAATAGGGTGAAAAATCGATGGAAAAACTGTCAACTGTCTATCGGAAACGTCATTTTTGTCTACACTTCCGACGACATATCGCTTGGCTACGGTTCTTGCCTGCTGGTGTCGGTTCTCGGATGTAAAGAACATAGGTAAGTTCCTATCCCCTCTTGTCAAATTAAATTGCACCATGCCTAAGTAAATATTATTTTATCTAACAACAAAATCAGCACTGCAAAATGTTTGCAACACTAACAATTAATTTTGTCTGACCGTAATTGCACAAACTTGGATATGACCTTAAAGTATGCGGATACCCTTCGCGAAGAATTGTATAATCCTTACGTATACTATGCGTACACGCATGCATTAGCAAAGCGGAAATTACTTTTTTAAATACAATAAAAAAGCAAGGACTGGTGCCGAGACTTAATTATAGGTAGCTTGAGTGTGACGGTTTTGAACGGATATATATTTATTTAATTTCTTAATTCTTGTTTCATTTACCTACGATATTGGTTGGAGTAAGAGTTTCATGAGCAGTGGTGAGCAGTTATAGGTTGTGGGTTCGAACCCAAATAGGCACATTCAATCAATCAATCAATAAGCCCTCTATCCTGAACTTCCGTCTGTTTTGAAGTGTTTGTTTTTCCTCGTTTAGAGGATATCTCTAAGTTCAGTGTGCCTTTTGGCAAAGGCCTCCTCTAACATTTTCCATTGTGTTCTATCTCTGGCAACCCTTCTCCAATAAGGACCCGCTGTAAGCTTCAACTCATCTTCCCATCTCTTAAGCTGTCTTCCCCGCTTCCTTTTTCCATCTCTGGGATACCAGTCTGTCACAATTTTACTCCACTTTTCCTGAGTACTCCTTAGCATGTGGCCTGTCCATCTCCATTTTTGTTGGTCTATCTTCGTAAGTACATCCATAACTCTTGTCTTGGCTCTTATAAAGGTGTTTCGTTTCTCGTCTTGTTTCTTGATGCCTATCATGCTTCTCTCCATCGCTCTTTGACAGCATTCCAGCACATTACTTTATGTAAATAATAATTTCATCACCACTGCTCTCAAAACGGTGAAAGAAAACATCTTGAGGAAACCGGCATGTACCTACTAGAACCAATTTGAAGACATGTGACATCTACCAACCCGCTCTGGGACCCCGTGATGGAGAGCTGTGTCTGTATCCCAGCAATGAGAACATTATATGCTGGTTATGCTAACAGTTACCAGGACTCACACATCATCCAGCCATATCAGACTTGGCCGGTCAAATATTTGGATGTAGGTACGACTTTGTAAGCACGAAGTTATATTTCAGTATCTGATGTTTACCCAAAAATTGAGCAGAAACTGCAGTTACTTATCTCCGGAGGGGCTCGTGGCTATGTATTAACTGCCACACGGGTCGATCGATCAGGTTAAGCTACGCTTGACGCGATTCGTCTGTGGATGGGTGACCATCTTTAGATACCTCCGTGCCTCGGAAAGCACGTTAAGCCGTTGGTCTCGGCTGTTATTCGTAAATCTTTGACAGTCGTTACGGGTTGTCTGAAACCCGAAAGTCTGACAGCCAGTCTTACCACGGGGTATCGTATAACCCAGTAAGTTTTAAAGGGCAGTCGCTCCATGTAAAATACTGGTATTCAGCTGCATGCGGTTAGACTGGAAGCCGACCCAAACATAATTGAGAAAATAATTAATAATTGTAATTGTATTGTTGTATTGTTGTGTATTGTAATTGTGTAATTGTATTGTGTGTGTTGTGTAATTGTATTGTGTGTGTAATTGTCTTAACACCAATTTATCTGGTCTACTGTACGTCCGTATGTCACTGCAGGGATCCAGCAGAATATCAGCGTCAGGTATATTTGCCTGACACATGCTGAGCTGGACTCCCATTTGGTGCAACCTTGAGACGCACACCGCACCTTGTAATTTGAATGGAATGATGTAATAGTGTCACTATATTTCAAGCACCTAAGTATGTTTTTCTTTTTGTAGATGTAATGGGCACCTTGTTTTTTATTTATTTTTTTATTATTTTAATTCGTGTTATTTGTTATCATTTAATTGTTTTTTTTGTGTGTAGTGTATGTCTTTTGTGTGTACTAAATAAAGGTTTTATCTATCTATCTATCTATCTAAAAGGCAGGGAGATGACTTATCTCCGGGCAAATAAAGATTTACGGTCTTATTCATAAAAAGTTATCGAACATCTAAACAGTTGCAATTGCTTAGATGTTCGATAACTTTTTATGAATAAGACCGTTAGAATTCAGTATCCATATAGGTCAAGCCTCATAACCAATAACATACCTACTAAGTAACCAATTAATTTGGATTCTGAGGAATTTGACCTTCGTAACTCAATTCCGCAAATTCTCTGCAAGACCCAAAACTTGGTTAGATCTAATACTATTAGGTACCTATATCAAACAATGTAGGCATGTTAATTTATAAAGTTCAGAACATCTGTTAAATTAGATACGATCCCTGGACAGTACCTACATCATTTTCAGAATCATAATCTACTAAAGGCTGATTTTTCAATAGTCTTATAGCTTTTATCTGAGGGATAAATTATTCAGTTTGACAGCTTTTATATAAAAAATATGTCTAACTGTAAGATTAATTTTTTAGATAAAAATAACTGACTATTGAAAAATCAGACAAAAAAAAAACCTTTTAAAACTCTTCAAAGTTGGTGTCTTTTTTTTGTATTTTTGTTTTTTAGCCACCGATTACCGAAATTAAAGCTATTTTAAACTTTGTAGTGTTCTTTTTTTCAATCTGTATAAAAATGACAGAGTTCTGAGGTACCTACCAACAATATTTTTTTTTTATACAACCGAATTGAGTACCCCCTCTTTTTTAAAGTCGGTTAATAGTAGATATAAACGAATAATCAGAATCCTACTAAAATTTGAAATGTTTAAATTTATATTCTACTAATATTATAAAAATGTCAAAGTTTGGATGTTTGTTACTCAATCACGCAAAAACGGCTACACGGATTTGGATGAAATTTGACACACAGATAGTTTGTAACCTGGATTAACACATAGGATACTTTTATCCGTTCACGTGGGCGAAGCGGCTGGCTAAAGCTAGTGTTTGAATATTTGTTACCTACTCAATCACACAAAAATGGCTAACGGATTTGGATGAAATTTTACTCACACTCATACTTATAGTTTATCACTTGAATGAACATATAGAATACTTTCCACGCCGACGAAGTCATAGGCAGAAGCGATTAAGTAGATAATAGATAACTTAATAATAATTGAATAGGAACTATCGAATCACGTAGGGAAAGGGCTATGCTTGGAGTTTCCCTACGTGATCGAATCAGGAATGAAGAGATCCGCAGGAGAACCAAGACAACCGACATAGCCCGAAGAATTGCCAAACTTAAGTGGCAGTGGGCAGGGCACATTGCTCGCAGAACAGATGGCCGAAGGGGCCGAAAGGTTCTGGAGTGGCGACTGCGTACCGAAAGATGTAGAGTTGAAAGGCCTCCCACAAAATGGACCGATGAACTTGTGAAGGCCGCAGGAATCCGTTGGATGCGGGAAGCAAAGAACCGGTTGAAGTGGCGGAGCTTGAGGGAGGCCTATGTCCAGCAGTGGACGTCTTTCAGCTGAAATGATGATGATTATGATCGAATCACTCACTAATTGATCGCAATTAACTTCTGTTCATTGATAAGCAATCAATTAGTGAGTGACTTCTTTTTATCGTTTTAATCTTCTGATTAAAACGAAGAAAAAGAAGTTTGAAAGTGACCATAGAAAAGTGACATAAGTAGTTTTAAAACCAATGGTTCGATTTTTGAGCGCGTTAAAATGTTAAAAGACCTTACTTTACCCAATACCAAAAATCACGCCAATAAGTCATTTGATTGGACTTTATTTAACTGTGACCTATGCATGCATATCTTTAACAATACATTTGCTACAGGCAAAGTTGTCACGTAATAGATTGACTTTTTTCAATTAAGTTTGCAAACTGTCCCTTTGGCAAATTATGACCTTATCATATCTGAGTCACTAGAAGATTGTCATCCATAACCTAGGTTATGGAATCAAGCCCACCTAAGAGAGACTTGAGCTACAACATAGGTACTTGCGTAACACGCGATTAATCATAATCGGTTTCATTTTGACAGTTCAACAATATTCATTGCGTCATTTAGGTGTTGAGCAGACACATTTTTCGAACATATGAAGCAATGGTTTAGCCTTCTATACTCTATTTGAAATAAGATTAAACATTTAAACAAATCTTTTTTACAGTCCGTTCAACTGATATTGACTTCTATTGCGTTGGTAGCATGACAAATGGCACGTGCAATAAACAGTTGGTATTCTAAGCACTTTTTTGGTTTTAATGCCATACTTACTTACTACGGAATAGAAGTCAAAATAAGTTGAACGGACTGTAAAAAAGATTTGTTTAAATGTCTAATCTTATTTCAAATGGAGCATAGTTCAAAACGAAACAGATTTTTTTTTCATTTTTGGGTGGGAATCATCAAATAACTTCTCCCGCTCTGGGTGGAGCAGGCGGGCGTGTCAGACTTTTACTGACTAAAACCCACCCGTGTTCCCTCAGTTGCCTGTGTGCCAGGGGCCGCGGTATCTCTATCGAACAACCCGCACCCCTGGCAAGCATCGGCCCTTGCGGACCCCACCATTTGGTGCTAACATCTCTTTGAGGCGCGCGTGGAACACAACGCGCCGTCGACCCGCACCCTAATTGCGTAACACGCGATTAATCATAATCGGTTTCAATTTGACAGTTTCAACAATTTTCATTGCGTTATTTACGTTGTTGAGCACACACATTTTTCGAAAATATGAAGCAATGGTTTAGCCATCTGTTTCAAAACGAAACAAATTATGATGAATCGTGAGTTACGCAATTAGGGTGCAGGGCTTGGTCCTTACCGGACAGCGAGCTACCCATTACTCGCCGTCCGCAAACGAAACAGATTATGATTAATGGTGAGTTACGCAATCAGGGTGCTGGACCTTGTGGTTCGCAGTAGTGCTTGCGACCACTTGACCAACGAGGCAGTAGGTAATGTTAAAACACTTGGCTGTAATCCTACTATCCTCATAATTTCAGCCGAAAGACGTCCACTGCTGGACATAGGAAAGGCTCGATTGTGCTATCGTGACTCACTGTTCGATGCGACACGTAGCACGCAACGTAGTTTGAAATATGGAATTTTAATTTGTTATGCTTATTTTATTCTTATTTGTTTTTATTTTTTAATTTATCCAATGTAATTGTATATCATTTTAATTAATGTTAATGTGACTGTGTGTTCTTGTATCATTATGAGTCTATGTTACTTGAAATAAATGATTTATTTATTTATTTATAGGCCTCCCCCAAGCACAGCCATTTCGACCGGTTTTGCCATTTTTTGGGGGCATTTGCCATAATCACCAGGATTAGCAGGCGCGTTGGCGATGGCAGTATGGTGATAAAATGCATAGAGAACGCTACTGCCCATTCTCCAGTAAGCTCCTTAGTCACCTCCTACGACACCCACGGGAAGAAATGGGATGGTGCTATTCTTTACGTCCGGCATCGCACAGAACCTACTATCCTATCTTACTAATATTATAAATGTGAAAGTTTGTGAAGATGTTTGGATGTTTGTTACTCAATCACGCAAAAACGGCGGAACGGATTTGGATAAAATTTGGCACACAGATAGATTGTAACCTAGATTAACACATAGGATACTTTTAATCCCAGTAGTACCTACGTTCCCGCGGAATAATTTCTGACTTCCACGAGGCCGAAGCCGTGGGTGGAAGCTAGTTTCGAATAAAGCGTAACAGCTCACGTACCAACGTCACTAAACATTACTTAATAAGTCACTATTCACCATCATGGAATTTTTCTAACATAGGTATTCAGAAACGTCACCATAATTTATTAACAATCGATTTCTTACATCATTATGACTCTGTAGCCAATTGAATTAGGTTTCAGTTCTGGTACCTAATCGTTCTGACGCTGTACTTTAAAAAAAATTGCATCTCCTTTTTTAACCGACTTCAAAAAGAAGGAGGTGATAACCTCCTTCTTTTTGACATATTTTTTTAAATGTATGTTCGGTCATAACTCCGTCATATAAATAGAGACGGATTTGCAAAATATTTTTTTTGTTCAAAAGGGGTTTATGCCAAAATGGTCCCATTTAAATATAGATCTGATGATGCGTTTGGGAGATAGACAACGGAACTCTTAAAAAAAATGATAGCAAATCAACCGCAATTGCTGCTATCGCATAAATGTGCATTGTTTTGACCCCAAGGATGATGAAATTTCGAATTGGTATGGGGTAGGTACTATTGCGCGAAAGTGAAAAAAAAAACAACCGACTTCCGCAAAAACACTACAAATTGAAAAATAACTTTAAATTCGGAAGGCGGTGACTTTGGATATGTATTTTAATTTTTTGTCACCACCTTCCAAATTTAAAGTTATTTTTGACTTTGTAGAGTTTTTGCGGAAGTCGGTTGTTTTTTTTTTTTTGGAAAAAGTATTTAGAAGATAAAGACGTAGAAATAAATCAATGGATATAGCATGTCGTCGCTTAGATTATTGACTTTATACCCTGCGGGGTTGTCTAACACACTAAGCGTAGGAATGGCTACCGTTTTCACAGTTCAACAACATCCACTGCGTTATTAACTTTGTTGAACAGATTTTTTTTTCGAACAAATGAAGCTATGGACAAGCAATATTCTTCAAAAAGATTCAGATTTCTTATTAAGGCACTCACAGTATAACCCGGTTAAGTATCCGACAATCTCATATGCTAACCTGCAGATGACATTTTGAAGATGATCTTGAGTACACCCCATCCATACATAATCAGCCTATAATGTTCCCACTGTTGGGACACCGGACTCCTTTCAGTGAGAGGGAGTGGGCCATAATCCACCACGACCACCCGGACCCATTGCGGATTGGTAGCTGTCACATGTCTTCGAATTTTTGGCTCCTCACGGTTACATGCCGCTTTTTTCACGAAGTTTTCCTTCACCGTTTTTAGAGCAGTGGTGATGAAATAATTTACGCAAAATAAAGCATCTGACTGAGATCGAACCTACGATCTACAACTCGTAAGTTGCAGCTGTTACCACTGGGCCACCATTTTTTGACTAGACTAGACAAAACAATATTATTTCTTTCCCTAATTTTAGGTCAAGGTCATTGCCAATACCGCTATAAAATTCTAACATAAAAATTTAATTATTATTACTCGTTTTATTTTTAAATGCATTTGTTGAAAACAGTCGTTAATTACATTTTATTAACTTTGTTTTATCTTGCCCTTGCAATCTTTTAATTAGCATCACCAATTTATACGTATAGAATGCTGAAAAATAATTCTAGATTTGGATTAGTTATAAATACGTATTTGGCAATCGTCAAAATAATGTTGTTGTGGCTTGTAGCTAAGTAATAACGATGAAGATGATGTTTGCACTCCAAATATCAATTACATCTTTGAGATTACTAGCATCCAATCGGATACCTATAAAAAGCATATCTAGCACAGTATGATCGAATTTTCAATACGAGAAAATGTCCATCATGCATAGATATTAATCAATCAAGTTTAATTTAACAACCTCCGTTGTGTGTTGGTCTAATAATAGGTCTAGGAAGTACTGAAAATCTGCTAAATCAAATGACAGATCTAACTATAGGATTGAACACTACCTTTTGCCAGTGGCTTCGCCCGCGTTCAGGTCAAAAGTTATCCCACGGGACTGTACTAGCCAGATAAAAAGTATCCTATGTATTAATCCAGGTTACCAACTATTTACTTGACAAATTTCATCCAAATCCGTTCAGCCGTTTTTACGTAATTGAATAACAAACATCTAAACATACTAACTTTCACATTTATAATATTATACTAGCTTTTGCATGCGGCTCCGCCCGTGTGGATGTCGATTATCACGTGAAAAAGTATCATAAGTCCTTCTCCATATCCCTAGCTATATATCTGAAATTTCATGACGATCGGTTCAGCGGTTTAGGCGTAAAAACGTAACAGACAGAAAGACAGACAGAGTTACTTTCGCATTTATAATATTAAGACGGATAGAAAGAAGGATGATAATAGAGATAAAAGACGATCTATCTCTTGACCTAATAATCAATTTATATTGACAGATCTCTCAATTGACAAGAGAATCGGGAACATAACGATTGCTAATTCAAATATTGACAAACTTTTCTGATAAGCTACTGAAGATTTCAAAGCTATAAAAATCGCTAGTAAAAAAATTGCACCAGAATAAAGTCCCAAAATTAACAAACACACTCTCTGCCTACTCCATTTCACATAGTGTCATAAATCTAGTCAAAGAATAGACCAAATCATAAGCACTAAGTTTTTTTTTTACAAAACAGAATACCAAGGTAAACACAAACCACCGCACGCGATCATAATGATCGGTGAATCGGGGTTAAGGTAACCACCGAACGGTATGCTTCCTGCAAAATTGGCAATCTATATAATGAACGAGTGCAAAGCGAGATAAAATAATTTGTCTAACAACCTGTTGTAAAAACTGGATGTTAATAAACACGCATTGGAGCAGTGAACGAAGTAGATCGGTTCAATTTGGTGAATTAAAGTTATAAGGTCGTGCTAAAGGCTAATGTTTTGCAGTTCATTGACATTGTGTTTTAAAAGGTTTATAATTGGCTTACGTAATATAACATCACGCCTTGTTTCCTGGGAGGTTTTAGCAGAAGCGTACATAAAGTACCTACACCCGCATTTCGCTAGTTACCTATGTTTAAGTCCTATGTAATAGGGGAGCCTGTGGCCATCAAGCAGGTATAAATCTAGTCTCTGGACTGCAACTGAAAAATTCCGGATCGAAACACCCAGTAACACTTTGCTCGACCTGGGAATCGCACCCAGTATCAGATGCTCAGCAGTAGACCTTGCGACCACTAGACCAACAAAGGGAGATTGCTTTACTGTTTCAATAAACTCACCATCCATTCGAAAAACAATAATTAAGTATGTCACCTGACATCTCCATAGTCACGATAATATCCTACACACACTAGATGACTAGACTATTAAATATAACAAAAACTAACCTTAATTTCAGGGTAGAAGTAGTGCCGAGCACAGCTGATTGCATAACCATTAGACATGGAACCTCCAGGGCAAAATATGCCGTCGCCTTCACCCTCTGGCCATCCGACTATAGCCCTCATTTCACGAAGAACCTCTTCTTCCATCAGAGTGAACACTGGAGCCACTTCAAAGGTATAAACGCTTGGGTTCAAAGCATCAGTCAGCCATTGACCAACCAAACCATAAGGATCGACTGAAGAAAACAATTGGTTGACGAAGTATGGGTGTCCTGTGTTAACAGAGTAGCGAGCAACCTGAAAAAAAAAACTACGTTATAGCTAACAGCTCTATCATTAGGTTTAGTATTTAAACACTAATTATGGCTACAATAGAAATTACTTTTGCAATACAAATACTTTTACTTCTAGATAATGTAATTGTGATTCTATTATCGAACGAACTTGTGATTCAGAAACAAATAATCGACATACATATATTCTCTAATGCAATTTTCCATAAGAATACGCCAGTCAAAAAGAACATAAAAGTCAATAATAAAGTTTTAACATATTTTTCTCATCAGATTTCCAAAACTTTTAATTACTAACGAACATAAAATAATCAAAACTCACATCAGCCATAAGTGCCAGGAGCTCATCATGAGATACCGGTGATTCCCTCGGCTTCAAATCTATCGCTTTCTTGATATCTTCAGGACAAGCCCACTCCACAACCTTCGATGTCCTGGATGACCTTCCAAAGACCACTCGTTCAACCAACAGGTCCACTGCACGCCTGATGAAATCTTCATGCTTGGATCTCTCTGCAAGTGACTTGTAATTATCCCTGTCCACACCTCGATCCTCTCCATCAGGTACAATAAGATCAGAATCGGCAGGCATTTTTCCTTTATCTTCTTTCACGTACACAACACGTATATTTTATTCGAAGAAAATAAAGATTTCAAACGTGCACTGTACTGTGAATGGCGGCTGCGGCCGGCCGCGTGCCTCTGAACCGAAGGTTTGACTCGTCAATCATTGCGTAGCCTTCTTAAATACTACTGAGCGACGTCAATTCACTTCGTAAGGTTACTCCAGTAAATATAAACAAATGTGCTATTTGCCGAGTCACAAACTTTATCAAAGCGTGACACTGATGCATTTAAATCAATTGCTTGCTGATGTAAAATTTTAAGAGGAAGTTCTTTTCCAAAAAGTCTCAGGTATATTTTTGTACTACAAAAATGACATGAGCTATATACTCGTGGGTAATTAATGACTTTTATGCAGCAGAAGCATTATCTACTCCACGCTTATATTCTCCAGTAGAATGTAACATTTAATCGAATTCAATCACTGTGGTCAATTATTTTCGAAATTAGCTGCTGATGTCACGTTACTTCAAGCACGTGCTTCATCATACAATGCTTTCATGTATTGTGTTAAGCTGGTAATAAAAATACATGAATCTGTACATAATGTGCAAACATCCTAGAAGTTAGGACTTAATAAAGTCCATTTTCAACGAATTCATCTACACACAACTAATCTGCTCATCTTAGACAACACGCTTGGCAAATATGCATCGTCGGCCTAACACTTTATCCTCATATATCAAAGGATATTGCATTCGTGCATAGACCCAACCTGGAACAAAAATCCCTCTCACCGAGAGGAGGCACATAATAAGCTGATTATGGTACAGGCTTCAAGGCTATCAGTATCACTAAAAATAATATATTTTTAACTAACAGTTAAAGTGAACGGTAGACCGTAAAATAAAGATAATTATAATCAATTATTGATCAAATTACGGTCTAATTAATATGCACTACTGCAATCTATTACAGTTTAACTGAATAATTAGTTCAACTCTCGGACCAGGGAACAAAGGATGAGATCCTAATAAAAACCTGAATGAGTACCTATGGGGTAAAACGATTTGTCACTGTGGCCTAGAGGATTTAACATTTTCATATATTTGAGCTGCCTATCTTCCAGAGCTGCCCGTAGTGTCCGTAGTGATAATAGATTTCAAATAAAATTGAAGCTGCCAACATCACACTGGGTGGTATGAATCTAGGGAAGTAGCGGCAGATCGTGCAGTTTGGAGCAAATAATTAGAGATATCTACAACTCTTACTAGATAATTTAATTCACCTAACTCATAACAATACATCACCAAAAACCAAATGAGATGTTATCTACTCTCGTTCTTCTTCATATTCGTCGCTTCGCTCTGACAGCGTGGTCGTAGTCACGATGACTCTCGTGATTGGATAAAAAAAAACATAAAGATCTAAGAACTCAAATTCAATTAACAATCAACGTCAGGTACAAGTATTATCGTACTTTAACCTACTTCATATAGGAAGTAAAAGATACATTAGACCATATATGTACAACAACGAGTTTTTGAACAAATCCGATTCCTTAATTTTTACATTTCCTTTAATATTTGCCTTGACGGTTACTTTTTGTATCACTACGCTAATTAGTAACATGGAGGTCGACATCGACCTTTATTACATGGCTAATCAACTGCGAACAAATTGCAATAAAAAGATTTTAAGTTGTAATAATTTTTCTATTGTTTTAAGTTTCAGATTATGATGGTGATGTTTCATCCGGATTTCGTGTCACGTGAAGCGTAGAGCGCTTGCAATCAAGTGCTTGTGCTATTTTTCCAGTCAATGCTTTATTGGCAATTGTCGCTTGAAGCCCTCTGTTTAACTTAATTCGACTGTCATTATGATCCCTCATTTTCATATTTTGTGTAATTTGTGTTCTATTTTTTTTACATTCCTAACTATTTATAATATTATAAATGCGAAAGTGAGTTTGTTTGTTTGTTCCGCTTTCACGCTAAAACGGCTGAAGGGATTTGGATGAAATTTGTCTCACAGATAGACCTAATTCCTGGTAAGGAGCTAGGTTACTCTTCATCCTGGATCGCAGACGATGTCGCGGGCAACAGCTAGTTCATTATTTGTTAGTTTGCCGCCATTTTTGCACAAAACCTGTTGATATAAAAGTCAAGAGGAAACATCACTTTTAAGGCAAAACCATATAGACAGCATTCTTAGCACTACTTGTATTATTCTAACGTTACTCATATGGCTATATGAGTCGTATTACTCGTATGGAGCCAAGCTGTCTAAGTTCGTCTCAAGTCACAAGCCACCGACACCAAAGTTTCAAGACAATTTGGCTTGGTAAAAATCTGTAATATAAACTCCAAGGTACACCTTGGTTTGAGCGCACTACCTTGACAAAATGGTGCCTTGCGCATTAGGTTTTTCTATGACAAGAATTAGCAGGTAAAGGCCACTATAATGCCGGGGAATGTGGAGCCTGTGTGCCTGAGCACCAATTATGATCTGACCACTTAGATGGATAGGTACGGATACAAGAGGAAGGAAGATGCGGGGTAATTCCTAAAAAGCGAAATTTTGACTGTTGCGGTAAATGTCGCAAATTATCTGCGTCATATCTGTTGAAATGATTTAAGTGATAATACCTAATACTTTAGAGCTGTAGTTTATCCTGGACTAAATTTCAACGGTGGTTTATGATGAGATACATAGTCAGCAGTAGAGTGATTAACTCGGGGCTGACTGCCCAGGGTACCAACGCCGGGTATTACGTACCTACGTACTTTTGGTTGACGGGTAATACCTACACCAGCATACTGGGACACAATGCGTGTGTCCCAGTGTGAGTTGATAGATGTCAAATTTATTCGAATTTTAAGTTCTAGGATATGCCGGTTTCCGCGCGACGTCGTTCGACGCCGTTTTGAGAACAGTGGTGATGAAATTATTTTTTGTCTTACCAATGGGCAACCAGCGGGTAAATATGATAGGTACTTAACTACTTACAAACTAGGTTGAGTATGTGGACAACACGAACAATAGTATATATAAAGAGGTACTTTAAAAAAAATAAGATTAAGAACAAAACAAACGATGGAAATAAATAAAACAATAAATATGTTTTACACGCTATTATCGTATTATCGATACTTCTCAACCTAGACCCAATAATAATAAGTATTCTCTTAACGATATAATAAACACCTGAATATCGATTCGACCCATTAAAAAAGCAATTCCATGCAATATCGTTTTCTGAGTAGCTACAAAACGCTGGTTTTCCCATGCTTACCGTTTGTTTATGAGGAAACGGAGTGGGACAGATTGTGTGCAGGTAGTTCCCTTATTTAAGAAACAATTTACCGTGATTCACCAAATATAATTCAATGACGTTTACAGGTTTTATTGAGAAATCGGTATGCAAGTCATTGTTTCCTGATTTCCTGAATATAAATAAAAACTTTTTCCTTAAAAAAAAAACAACCGACTTCCAAAAAAACACGACCAAGTGAAAAATAACTTTAATTTCGGAAGTCGGTGTCTTTGGAGCTGTTTTTTTTTTTCACCGCCTTCCGAAATTAACGTATTTTTCACTTTGTAGTGTTTTTTGGAAGGTGGTTGTTTTTTTTTTTTAATTCTTTTATTTTTCACTTTTTAGTGGCTCACATGTGCTTACCCCTTCACAGCGTACCGGCGTGATGGTATGTTATGAACTGGTGTAAACAATCGACAGACATGAGATTTCAGCAATCCCAGTCCATTTGCTATCATTTATTGAGGAGTTCCGTTGCCTATCTCCAAAGTTCTTCATCAGATCTTCACCAAATTGAAATGGGACCACTCCGAGAAAGTACTCTTCCGAAAAATACCCAAATCGCTTCTAGTGTGCCCATAAAATTTAAAGAGTTCTCTCTGTTTCTCCAGGATCCCATCATCAGATCCTGATTTGATGATCATGGGACTACTTGGGAAGTATACCCTTTAAATCAAAAAACAAAAAATCCAAATCGGTCCATCTTCGAGTAATCGGGGAATACACATAGAACAAAAAAAGGTTCCGACGAATTGAGAACCTCCTTCTTTTTGAAGTTGGTTAAAAACAACCGACGACTAAGTGCAAAATAACTTTAATTTTGGAAGTTGGTGTCTTTGGCTATAGATTATCGTTTTTCGCCACCGGCTTTCGAAATCAAAGTTATTTTTCATTTGCTAGTGTTTTTTTTTTTGGAATTCGGTGTTTTTTTTTGTTGTAAAAACGTTTTTTTTTTAGTTGTGGTACCCCTACCCTACACAAATCGTATACCACTACCTACTTGGTACGTAAATGTCATCAACAAACACTAAGTGGAAAAAATACACATTATTGAAGCTAACTCAAAAACTACCCAAGCGAAATTAATCAAATTTACACGGAACCAGGGCCTCAAGTCTGCTATTACAATAGTGTCAGAATGGTCTATCATTGATTTCATAATTGTAGATTTTGACAAGTTTGGTAATCTTCTAATAAAATGGCGTCATTATGACTTTCCAATGGTCAGCCACTGACACTCCATTGAAAGAAATGGCATTTATTGGTAATCTCGTACATCATGACAAATGAATGACTGACTTAATTTACGAACTTCCTACTACTTTAGATTGCTTATAACACTAATAAATAATATATAAATATATATATATATATATGAAATCTGGCATGAATAAATGTTCAAATTTAGTAGTAGTTTTTCGATAAACATTTCTACTAACGAGTTTTATAATAATGGCAATACGAAAATGCCATTATAACACAATTCTATTACGAGACCATTGACCGACCAATGATCGACCATTATGAATTTAGCAGATTACGAACTTTTAGCAAAATTACAAATGAATGACAGTGGGATCGTGTTGGAATGACGAATTTATAAAAATAGCAGACTAAGGCCCCAGGGGCCCAAGTCTGCTATTTTTATAAGTTCGTCATTCCAACACGATCCCATTGTCATTTTGCTAAAAGTTCGTAATCTTTAAAATTCATAATGGTCGATCAGTGGTCGGTCCGATGGCGTAGACAGAGAAGTCAATGGTGTCATATTAGAATTGTGTCATAATGGCATTTTCGTATTGCCATTAATATAAAACTCGTTAGTAGAAATTTATTTTCGAAAAACTACTACTAAATTTGAACATTTATTCATGCCAGATTTCATTTATATATATTTTTACATATTATTTATTAGTGTTATAAGCAATCTAAAGTAGTAGGAAGAAGTCAGTCAATCATTTGTCATTATGTACGAGATTACCAATAAATGCCATTTCTTTCAATGGAGTGTCAGTGGCTGACCATTGGAAAGTCATAATGATGCCATTTTATTAGTAAATTACCAAACTTGTCAAAATCAACAATTATGAAATCAATGATAGACCATTCTGACACTATTGTAATATCAGAATCAAACTCAAACTCAAAGCATTTATTTCAATTAAACCATTTACAGGCACTTTTGAATTGTCAAAAAGTCGACCAGTTGGAAAGTTGAAGCTAATTGCCCATTCTAAAACGTAGATCTCGTAGACTTGAGGCCCTGACCGCAAGTTTCCACTACCAAAACGGAAAATAAACCCAAAATCTTTCCTCAATTGAAGAAAATGACGATGAACTAGATACATAAAATAAATATAAATATATACAGACGTATTGAGAAACTCCCCTTTTATTAAAAAGTTCTATGAAATTAAATTACAATTTTGAAAGAAGTGCAAAAATTGCCATAGAGTTTTGCACTTTTGAGGAACTAAAAAAGTCACTGCTGCCGCCATTGGCGTAGCAACGCAGTGGGCCCAAGAAGCTTATAGATGCTTCTTGAGTGGGCCAAACTCATCTAACACAGTCACACACTTCTGACCACAGACCACAATATTTATGGAGCATCTGACAGTCATACTTTTAATCATAATACAGTAAAACTATAAAATGTCGTATGGACTCCTTACTACATTCTGTCTGCGTGCTTAGTATATAATTTATAAAATGAAAATGTAAAGGGGGATCCTGGTGTCCTGAAACACAGGCCACGTGTCTAGCTTAGGCACCAGTCTCCCACAATAATATACTTAACTACCTGAATTGTGGTGTAGCTATCTTTGTCGAATCTGACCAATGTAAAATAATTTAAGTAAGTAAATTGTGGTGAGAAAAATAAAGTGATTGATTGATTGATTGATACTTACATTTGGACCAAGAGGTAACTGAGAAAGCATACAAATATATAAATATGTATATCCATAACTGCATCACCTTTCATAGATCTGTAAAAATAATTATTAGGTTAGACACTTTTTGGTAAAGGCACTAAGAGAATTGAACAGGACTCTGTTTAAAATTAAATTAAATGCGACAGAGTCAAGTACAAGGTCAACAAAGTCCCGGTAGTTAATATGAGTACAGGGGATTGGTCAATTAATCAGGTAGATCCAATATTTATAAAACACGACGTCGCAATTTTTCCAATTGACATTGAATTGGCTCATTACTCAATCAACTCGCCCCTATCTACCTACGCCGCGCCCGTATTCCCCTAAAGATTATGCAAACACAAAGTAGGCACTTATATACGTAGGTATATAAGTAGGTACCTGTTGTTGTAGTTAAGGTAGACGCTTCAGGGTAGCCCACCAATTTCAAATTTTCTGACGTTTTTTGCAATTTGCAGGTCAGGTTGTAGGCATGTTCATTAAAATGTTATTCGCAACCGCAACAAACATGGCTCTATAGAATTATAATTATTAAAATTTGAATTCCGCGGGCTATCCTTGCGCTTCCTATACTATAAATCTTCCAGATATTGAAAGGTAAAATCTAATGAAACGTAAGTACCTACTTAGATCATAATAGCACTACAAAACCAGTGCTTTAAATATCTTTTGGCACTCTAAGTACATAGACAGGGGCCGCTGTTGGTAAACATTTCCGCAATTGTTTTCAGAATTTATGTCACTTGAAATGTATTAAAAAAACAAGATGGTGGCGTTAGTTCTGATTTTGCCCACACGCTAAAATTACCTTCGTACAATGTACAGACGCCAGCACATCAAGCTACCCCAATCTGTCAAATTTATTTGATAGATTTTTAACTTTAATACCTAACTGTAAGGTTCATGTTCAATTGGATTTTTTTTACAGTTTGGGATAGCTTGATGTGCTGGCGTCTGTACACACGGCTACACATCAAGCTATACATTTTCAGTATTAGCTGATCTCGCATTGTATAGGATTTCTCGTCATTTCTCGATGTGCTGGCGTTTATACATACTTATACTTACTAAAAATTCGGGAGAAACCCTTCATCAGAGTTCAAATTGATTTTCATAGGATAGTCAGAAAAGTTCTGCACGTAAATAGATAGGACATGGCAAATTCGTTATGCAGTCTACAAGACCATAACCACCGCAACACCTTGAGTCATTTCATCGTGACGTTCTGTAACCTAATGAAAGGAATTGAAAAATGATCCAATTTTACCCAAAAAAAGACAACTTTATTTAAAAAAAAACAGCGTTTATTTTTTGGTACGTGGAACAGAATCTGTCATTATACATTCTTTACTGTCATTGACTGAACGACTGTCAGTGTCAGAATTACAACAACAAAATCCCAGCCTCCAGGTCCGCATGGGTGTAGGTTGTAAGAGATTGTGTAATTTAAAGCGCAGAAAGTTCTAATATATTAATTTTTTACTTACGTCAAAGCTATCTTTAACTATAAGTTAATACCGAAATGGCGGAGGGCCAGTTCAGTGATTACGAAGAAGATTTAACTGTGAAGGTGAAAACGGTTCGGGTAAGTCGCTTTCTCACGTTGTATTTTGCTGTGGAACATGCTAACAATCACAATATTGTAGAATGAGATCCGTGAGCGGACCCTCTGTTGCATTTTCACATGTTTACGTTGCCCAGTTTTCAGATGTTCCACTTATAAAAACTCTAAGCAGTGAATCTGAAAATGATGACGACTTCAATTCAGACGAATACTTTCACGACTCTGATGACCCAGGTCAGAACAAGAAGAAAACCAACGTCAACTGTCAAGCACCATCCAGTAAAGTCAGCACATACCAGCCGAGTGAAAAGTTATTCAAGAAATACGTTCACAAAATAAATGTTGACAAATATGAACCATTATCGAGAAAAACTGAAAAATTCATGGATATCAATGATAGAAAGCATGACAATGGCAGGATAAGAATCAAAGACAAACATGATAGAGCTACCGCTGAGCAGGTCATGGACCCTCGCACTAAAATGATCCTATTCAAACTGTTAAACAGAGGCATCATAAATGAAATCAACGGTTGCATCTCCACAGGAAAAGAAGCGAATGTTTACCACGCAACCTCTAAAGATGGAAAAGATTATGCGGTTAAAATCTTCAAAACTTCTATTTTAGTCTTCAAAGACAGAGACAAATATGTATCAGGAGAATATAGATTCAGGAATGGTTACTGCAAGTCTAATCCGCGTAAGATGGTGCGTACTTGGGCTGAAAAGGAGATGAGAAATCTTGTACGAATGCACAATGCCCAATTAAGTGTGCCAGAACCAGTTATCTTACGTAGCCATGTGTTAGTGATGTCTTTCATGGGTGAAGATGGCTGGCCTTCACCGAAACTCAAAGACGTTGAAATATCACAGTCATCAGCTCGATCAATATATAGAGATATCGTCATGATGATGTGGAAAATGTTCAACATTTGCAAACTAGTGCACGCTGACTTATCAGAATTCAACCTTTTATTCCACCAAGGGAATATTGTTATCATAGACGTGTCCCAGTCCGTAGAACATGACCATCCGCACGCTTTTGAATTCTTACGTAAAGATTGCACAAATATATCGGACTTCTTTAGAAAAAAAGGTGTAGCCACTCTAACTGTAAAGGAATTGTTTGATTTTATAACTGATTCTACTATAAATGAGAATAATTTAGAAGAATGTCTTGAAAAGCTGTCTGAAAATGCAGCTTCAAGGAACTTTGAGGACATGACTGCTCAGGAGCAAGTAGAAGAGGAAGCTTTCAAGAATATCTACATTCCAAAGAGACTTACTGAGGTATATATGTTTCAAATAATTAAGCATTTTAACAATGAAGATAAAATCCAATAAGAATTTAAAACAGTAAAATTTATTTATTACATTACATTTATGAGATCAATCCCTATCAGTGTAGCCTATTCTTAAAGCATAGAGATATTAATTTGGTTCGTTTGGCTTGTAGAATAATAGAAAGGCATAATATATTAAGGCTAGGTAATAAGGGCTGGTGTCCGCAACTCAATGTCAAAGCGCGTATTTTGCGTACGGCATACTTAGGCTAGCTAGCTACTAATATCGTAAAATACACTAGTCCAAACTTTTATTTCCTAACTTTCATAATAATTTAACGAAAGAGCTCATTTACACGAATTATCATCAGAACTATTATAAAAGTTTGTTTCAGTTATGAAATAAATTAAATTTAGCTGGTATAATACTTTAAAACTGGCTCTGGTATATTAAAGACAAATCTTCATGTTATTCCTCATAATCAATAGTTGTACAAAATCTTCTTACTTTTTATAAAATCTTTTCTTCTTAATTTTCAGGTTATAAACTATGAGAGAGACATCACAAAAGCAAAGAAGGGTGATACAGAAGACTTAGCATACAAGAAGATTGCTGGTTTCAATGAGGACCTGACAGCAGCTGATAAGCCTGAAATACTGCAAGAAGATGATATTTCCGCGAGTGGCTCGGATAGTGACTCAGAAGGGACAGAAGACGATGATGATGATGATGGTACGGTATTTTACTAGCATTGTTACTGTTGCCTGGGGCCTCGCGGCTAGAAAGTTAAGCTACGCTTGCCGAGGGTAGTCCGTGGATGGGTGAATGTCGTGTTATTACTTATAGAAAAAGTGTATACCTTGGAAAGCATGATAAGCCATTGGTTCCAGCTGTTATTGATAGATCTTTGGCAGTCAGTAGTCCAAAAGTCTTGACAACCAGGCATTCCTATTATTATTTTTTATCTCACGAAGCTACGCGTGGTAACCATGTGTACAAATACGGTGTTAATGTGTGCGTAAAGACGAATGGCTCAGCACATAACTTACACACTTCCGACTTCACCTTTGTGTCAGATGATACCTAGAGCGCTTACACACCATATTCACACCATATTTCTACACTCGGTAACCTACAAGTAAAGTGCGCGTCGCTTTGTGAGATCTAAAATACTATACCCTATATAAACTGGGTTGTGGAGATCGAATAGACAGTCACTCCATATAAAATAGTGGTAACCATTGTCTGGACCATAACATAAACAGCAGTAGACTTGTGGCAAGAGTAGCCTGCTGGCGACAACCACAAGGTCTAGGCATCTAGGACTTGTTCCAGTCTACTTAAGGGGACGCTGTTTGATTTCCAACTTTCAGCTTTGAGCTAAGCGTTGAAAATCCAACAGCGCACTGTCTTTTTTTTTTTGACTGGGTTCATCAAGGGTTTAGACTGTAGTGACAGTCGCTTTCAGAGATTGACGAGTTAAACGTCGTAGGATCGAACCCAGATAGGCGCTTCACTTTGTGTAAATTATTTCACCACACTGCTCTCAAAACGGTGAAGGAAAACATCGCGAGGAAACCGGCATGTCCTAGAACCAAACATTCGAAGACATATGACATGTACCAACTCGCACTGGCCTCACGTTGGGATTACGGCCCACTCCCTCACACCAAGAGAAAACCTGTGTCCCACCATTGGGAACATTATAGGCTGATTGTGCCCACCCAGTATGTTGAAATATATGAAGTAGTACTGTCTATTGAAATTAGTAAAAGCTGTTATTCAAATCAAACATTTATTACTATTTTCAGAAGCATCAAAACAGGCCAAAACCAGCGCTCGGCCCAGAGATGAATCACCTAACAGTAAAAAATTAAGAAAAAAGGCGGTCAAAGAAGAGAAAGCAGAGAGAAGGAAAACTAAAACTAAGAAGCATGTTAAGAAGCGCCGCGACAAGGGAGCAGGGAAGAGATAGATATTTATCTACTTTCAGATTTTTATTAACACAGAGTTAGTCGATGTCGATACGGACTTAACCTTTTGACCGCCGCGTCAAAAAAGGAATAACGTGCCCTCGGCGCCAAGCGGCTTTATTTACGTATAAGTATGTCATGTAGTAGTGACCGTAGCATGCTGGGCACATTTTAGTTTGTCATCTTTACATGACTGGTGGTTAAAAGGTTAATAAAATCACGGCGGGATTTATTGCGCTCTGGATTTTCAAAGCCGAAAGTTAAAATTCGAACAGTAAAACATACTGTTCGATTTTTGACGATTCTCAATTCTCGGTTCAAAACCGAGAGTTGCAAATCCAGTGTACAAAAAAAACCTCCGCGATTTTATTACGTACGTATGAATGTCGACTTAAGCTCTGGCTTCACTGAAGTGAATCCCGCGCGTTTTAATAATAAGATGGTTCTTTTTTTGAGGGTGGGAAATCATCAAATAACTTCTTCCACTCTGGGCGGAGCGGGAGGGCGTGTCATATTTTTAGTGACTAAAACCCATACAAGTTAGTTGGTACAATTGTTGCGAGCTAATTTCGTCCCGCATCCCGCACGGCAATCGCTTCAGTTTGTCTAGAGCTTTATCGTATATTTTGAAGGTGCTCAAAACTAAAGTTTTGTTAAAAAAAATGTAAATTCAATGTCTAGGACATAGCAGCTAAACTTTTTAAATTGTATTTCTAATAACTTTTACTAGTTATATTCCCTTTGATTGAAATAATTTTTGGTAGCCTTGTTGGTCTAGTGGTCGCAAGCGCTACCTGCTGAGCACGAGGTCTTGGGTTCGATTCCCGGGTCGGGCAAAGTGTTATTGGGTTTTTCTTTCTGGAATTTCTCAGTAGCAGCCCGGAGTGAGGATTTGTGCAATAAGCCCGCCCCTATTTCATGGGACTTACTCATAACTGGAAAAATGGACACACGGCTACACATCAAGCTATACATTTCTAGTTTACGCTGATCTCGCACTGTACGGAAATTCTATACAATGCGAGATCAGCTTATACTGGAAATGTATAGATTGATGTGTAGTCGTGTGTACACTTCTGCCCAACAACGGCGAAACAAAGCGAGATGTTATGTTGGAAAATAATTTAAAACTGTAATCACCACGCCATATGGAAGCAAGGAACAAAGGTTCTTGCCGTTTCATGTCTCATCAACTCTGCAATACTTGAGGGACACAGTATTGTTTGTCTCTTAGCTAAGTGTATAATGTAAAACAAACTTATTATGATTCTGATATTCACCTATGATTTCATTTACTTAAATGTAAAGTAGGAACATTAAATGTAGGTAATCATTTAGTGTTATTTTATTGCTGCATAGAATAAGGTTAAATAAAACGATTATCTACTTGTCAATTTATATTTTATTATTTCTGGAGTCACTTGAACGATGTAGGAAGCTCCGTGGGAATTATTGGAAGCCTCGGGATCTGCGCTAGATAGCCAACTCCTGGTCCGATGAGAATGGTCGCTGTAATTAATTTGCTTTTTAAATATTTTTTTATTCGTAGGCTTGTGCCATTGTACAGGTTAGGTTGGCTTAAATTTTCCGATTTTCAATAGCAGTTCTTGAGGGCCACCTCAAGAACTGCTATTGAAAATCGGCCTGAATGGATGCCTGCCTGCAGCCTGAATGGATTAAGGGAGTTTAAAAATTCTTGCGGATAGTGGACTGCATCTTTGATATTACACACTGTATCAGTGGGCTTGCAGATTTTGACTTACCCAGGGACTTTAGGTAAAATTAAATTATTGATTTCATTGAATGTATCGTGATGATAGCGTTATGTCTTTGCGCCTTTGAAACTAATAAATTATTGAACTTTTCTTAGCAGACATTATAAATAGGAGCACACCTGAAGCTGTCTGGTGGTCTACTTTGACCGAAACTCGCAGGTACTGAAACCGCCTTTATTTAAGCACACCCCGTATCTCACAATGTCTAGCTACTTAATAATCATAATGATAATGTGGGACGAATGTACCATGACTCATAGAGCTCATGTTGAAGAAGTGGATCGAACACTTAAGAACTTGAGAAACTCAATCGCTGTCATGGGTGGTGTCACTTTTGTTTTACTGGTGACTTTCGGCAGACACAAAAAAGAAACGTGCGGACATCATCAAGAAGTCAAAAAAAAACGCCCCTATAGAGTATAATATTGAAACCCTTACGCTAGTGCGTAAGGGTTTCAATTATACTCCATAGGGGCGATGTTTTTTTTGACTGAGCTTTTGAATGAGCGTAAGCTAGGACTGAAAGCTTTTTTTATATCGAAAAACTATTGAACTGTTTTATTGTTTTATGTTCTAAATCTATATTTTTAAATAAAACATCTAAAAAGAAGAACAAATCATAATTTAATCTGCCGTAACAAAAAAGATTTCGATTTTTCAAAGTGATCGCAAACTTTTTTTGATGTGTATACATATACCTAATTAATACAGTCCACTCCAAGTTTAATTTGTAATCACCAAGATCCATACCAAAAACTGTGAACTATACGACCCAGACTCTCATTTATAACGATTTTCGCAGCGTTAGCGCCCAAGGTTGGAGAAGAAAAAGACCCTTCTCCAACTTTAAGCAGCTGTTGTAGAAAATTGTTTTCCGTATTTAAGGTGGGCTCTCATGTAGGTACTAACATGAGAGGACGGACGGTACGGATAACAAGTTTGCGATCACTTTGAAAAATCGAAATCTTTTTTGTTACGGTATATTAAATTATGATTTGTTCTTCTTTTTAGATGTTTTATTTAAAAATATAGATTTAGAACATAAAACAATAAAACAGTTCAAGTGTTTTTCGATATAAAAAAGCTTTCAGTCCTAGCTTACGCTCATTCAAAAATCTGATTTAGTCAATTTTAACGGATTTTAAATAATTTTTCACGGAAAGTTTTGATTGAAAAAATGCCAAGAGGATTACCAGAAGTTTGCGAGCAAGAATAGTAACTTTGGGGGAAGAAGGATACACTACGAGAGAAATAGCTCGCACAGTTGCTATATAGCAACTCCGCGTGCTATTTCTGGATTGGATTTGATTCTTGGAGGATTGGGATATCCCAATCCTGTGTCGTGACTACGTTCCAGAGGTACCACGGGATGGGTAATTTTGCTGACCGACCCCGCAGTGGTCGCCCAACTGTTTTGACTGCTGCCCAAAAGCGCTATATTAGATTGCTGGCAGCCCGTGTGTAATAGATTAATTTAGTAGTTAGTCTGTGGTTGAGGAAACCTTGTGAAATGGTCTGTGGTAAGCGCTCTCTGGTCTCTGCATCCTGGAACTGAAGTAATGTCGTAGCATGCTTCGATATAAAGTAAAAACTTTTCCAAAAAAAAAAAACCGACTTTCAAAAAAACACTACAAAGTGAAAAATAACTTTAATTTTGGAAGTCGGTCTTTGGAGCTGTATTTAATTTTTTTGTCACCGCCTTCCAAAATTAAAGTTATTTTTCACTTTGTAGTGTTTTTTTGGAAGTCGGTTGTTTTTTTTTTTTTTTTTAAAGTTTTTATTTTTCTCTTTTTAGTGGTTCACATGTGCTTACCCCTTCACAGCGTACCGGCGTGATGGTATGTTATGAACTGGTGTGAACCATCGACGGACATGAGATTTCAGCAATCCCAGTCCATTTGCTATCATTTATTGAAGAGTTCCGTTTGCCTATTTCCGAAGTTCTTCATCAGACCTTCACTAAATTGAAATGGGACCACTCCGAGAAAGTACTCTTCCAAAAAATACCCAAATCGCTTCAAGTGTGCCTATTAAATTTGAAGAGTTGTCCCTATTTCTCCTGGATCCCATCATCAGACCCTGACTTGAAGATCATGGGACCACCTGGGAAGTATACTCTTTCAAACAAAAACAAAAAAACAAATCGGTCCAGCCATCTTCGAGTAATCGGGGAACATACATAAAAAAAAAAGGTTCCGACGAATTGATAACCTCCTCCTTTTTGAAGTCGGTTAAAAAGTGATGAACATAATAAAAGAAGTCCTTTTATTCAACATATTGGTGCACATTGCGACATGGCGCAGCCGGTAAGTGGCAAATATTATAAAATAACCTACTATATAGGTCACTGTCACTTTAAAAATGGAAAATCTCAAACAGCCCCCGCCATTGCAATTTCATGGCGAACTCAAGGAAAACTGGAAAACATTCAAGCAAAAATGTATGCTTTATTATAAGGCTAGTGGATATAAAAGTAAAAAAGATATTATTAACGACCAAAAAGTAGCACTCCTATTGCTCGCAATAGGAGTGCTACTTTTTGGTCGTTGGTATTATCATTTCTTTAAGTCCAGATTCTGTTCTTTGAGTAATCTTTCTGCGATTTTCGCGTTTCTAATGCCTCTATTTGATCCCGTATGAGACTTTCTTTTAAATGTGTTATAAAAAATAATGACGTTACTAATTAAACTTTCATCTTAAAACATCATTGCATTTGTGTAAACTAGGATTGCTTTAAAAGAATTAACTGATAGCATTTTACCATTGTTAGAAAATGTTATAATACTTACTAAGTAATAAGTTTCGGTACTACTTTCTGTGCGACACGCAGTACTTCCACCCACTTGGGGAGAAGGTACATAGGTACCTTCTCCCCAAGTGGGTGGAAGTACTGCGTAGGTAGTCATGAATGGCGGCCGGACAGTCCCCGACCGACCCTTGCTCGTTGAAGCGCCAGCCCGCGCCGCAGCTGAGCCAGTAGCTTTAAATTCCCCGATTAATAATAATAATGCCAATAATATGACCCAGCCTGTCCCCAATAACAGCTGTCCCCCTACCAGTGACACCCTGAGCCGAGGCCCGTACCCCACAGGGGGTGCTCTCAGTGTGCAGTCGCTTAGTTTGTAATTTATTTTAGTTTGTAAGCCCTGGCTGGAGGCGTTAAGTTAATTCTTAATGGCAGCTCCAGGAAAGCCCGGTTAAGCAGTCACGGCCTCTCAAGGTAAACTGCGAGATGCCCGACAGAAAAAAAAGGCCGGACAGTATCGCTATGAAAGTGAATAAAAAGGACTAAAATTATAATTGTAGAATGAGAAACCTCTGTAACATAATGTTTTGATTTAAAAGACTGTCCGTGGAGTTTCTTGCCCGTTCTTCTCTATATGAGATCTACTTTAGTTCTGGAATGGGCGCTTAGATTCCTTTCGTAACTCAAACTATCAGATTCACTGATAAATTAAAAATCCAAAGTGTGTGTAAAAGATTTAAGTGAAAATAAATGGTTTGAGTTATGTGTTGTGTGTGATTGAATAGGTACCAACGAAGAATTACACCAGATAGGTACATCAGAGACGGCGTGCATTGGTTTTCCCGCCGTGATATACTTATTGTTTACGAAATGCGTACTACTAAATTGCTAATTGCAATAATAACGGTATCAACCCAGATAACATGACCTATTAATATAGTCGCTCATAAATATTAATAAAATTCCCCACATCAGTGTTTTTAAGGAAAATATTGTATTTTATTGTTAGCAGAAAGAGTAAAAACAATGCATTATCAGTTCTTAATTAAAAATAACATATTATCGCCACTTGTCGATACACGGCCTAAAAATTTAAAATCATAATATTTTTTTATGTTTACGGGTGTTTCACTCAAGTCGTTGACTCTGGTCACTCTGGTGACTCTGGTCACAGAGTTGACGTCTAATTTGTATGCCGGCGTATAATTAACGGCCTAAGCGTCTAATTAGCTGTCTAGTGTCAGATGGCTGCGACACATACATAATGACGTAAAAGAGCTTAATTTTATTTATATTACCAACGAATACATTACAATTGTTGTTAATAATAGTACAGCTTGTAAAATAAACATCTTGTAATGCAAACTCAATTGCAACCAACCCGTGTTCCTTCAATTGCCTGTGTGCCAGGGGCCACGGTATCTCTTTCAAACAACGCGTACCGCAGGCATAGGCCCTTGCGGACCCCACCAGTTGATGCTGATATCTCTTTGAGGCACGCGTGGAACACAACGCGCCATCGACCCGGGCTTGGTCCTTACCGGACAGCGAGCTACCCATTACTCGCCAGAAATCAGCCTGGGATTCCCGACGCCCAGGGCGTCTCCTGCGGCGACTAGGGCCGTGAGGGTGTATATAGGGCATATACTGCCTCACCCTTATGAGCGCCGCCTCCCTCTTCGCGAGCGCTACTGCTTCGCAGAAGAAGGTGACGGCTACCCATGCACTCTCGGTCCGAACCATGGCCTGGACCAGGGGGCCTACTCCCTAAGCACGAAGTCCGTCGTTTCGGTCGAAGTAACGGGCGTTTTCAACTCCGTATCACTTATGGACAGAAGATTAGTTTGGAGCCCGAACTTATAATGAATGACAACACGATTCGACAGCTGTCCCGACTCCCGATATATTTTTGCCCGTCAAAAAAAGTTGGTTAATTGGTTGCAGGATTTACTAAGAATTTTCGAATACCTTGGGTCGGGCCCGTATCTTCGTTGACGGAGTTAGAGAGTAGGCCCACAGGGCCGGACGCGAGAGATCACCGCCGCCAATCGCCTCCACAAGGAAACGGCGTTGCTCCGACCAAGCCGGGAAAACCTCCACCGTGTAATCAGGCCGATCTACGCAATAAAAACACCCGGGCGTTTCCTCCCGCCTTATCCAAAACAGGAACCTACCGAAACAACCGTGTCTAGTGAGGACCTGCGTCAGGCGGAAGGTGAGGACGCCGTGGCGCCTCTCAATCCAATATGTATACATTTCACCGTAACATTATGAACATCGTCAGTTTATAATCTATCTCGCGAGATTACAAACTGTATTAATAATAATTATGTAGGTATATAATGTATAATATAATTCATAATTATTATGAACTGCAAACCATATAATGTTTGTAAACATTATTCTGTTTAAGTAGTAACTAGCTGTGCCCGCGACTTCGTTCGGGTGCATGTCGCTGAGAATTTTGCATTATGCCCCGTAACGCCGGTCATTACCCACCAAATCATAACCAGGCATAAAACTATTAAATTGTCAATATTTGACTATTGTGATTTCTATTGTTTCTATGTATCCTTTGTTGGAGATACCAAATAGATAAATAAATATATTTGTTAGACTTATTTTAATTAAGAAAATGTTTCTCTGTAGGTAAGCGATACTGCTCGAAAAAGCACAGACAAACCTACCATTGCCCGTGGGTTGCTTTAACCCATTTACTGACCCACCAGTAGTTCCACCAGTGGTTATAGCCGCCATTTCGGATTTTAATTTCTTAATTTTTTAATTCTTTATAATTATTACTAAAACAAAATACAACAACACTTTAAAAAAAAATTGCATGTCAAAAAGCACATTTCGTACCCAAGATTGGATCCTCCAATCTTATGCACGGCAAGCGGCCTTGTACACACAGCTACACAACAAGCTAAACATTTCCAGTTTACGCTGATCTCGCACTGTACGGAAATCCTATAGAATGCGAGATCAGCTTAATTATACTGGAAATGTATAGCTTGATGTGTAGCCGTGCGTACCTCCGTCTAATTAGACGTTGAACGACCTGTTGTAAATGAAGGAGGTGACAAAAAAATCCAAAGTCACCGACTCCCGAAATTAAGGTTATTTTTCACTTTGTAGTGTTTTTCCGGAAGTCAGCTGCTTTTTTTTTTGGAAAAAGTTTTTTACCCCTAGAACTCTCTTTCTATGAACATGTTACTCCTAGCCGCTCTAATTTGGCTATATTATGCTAGATGGCGCCACTGACACTTATATCACAATTTTGTATGACATAATTTATCTTCCCCTCTATTTGTATTGATTTTGTAAAGTTGGTATTTTTTAAACTAATAAATATATATCTAACATTACATTATTTCTGACTTACAACACCACATCAATTATTATTATCACCACTTTTCATTTGAAAATCCTTTACCTTTTTTGATTCGGGAGAAGCAACTATCAACGGAAAGTAATTTTAACAATCATTATCATTACTTTTTGAAATAACACAGACACAGTTACCTTTATGAGAACGACGTGATATTGTTAACATAATTTATTATGGTAATTATTACTTAATATTTGTTAGTACTATTTCGCGCTAATAGATGTCGTTACTTGTTTCAATATTATGTAATTAAATTCTTCTTGATTACTTTAAATTGAATAAATCTTTTGATAGAGCGAAGCAATTGCGATGAAACAAAAACTAAAATATGTAACGAGTTATTATCATCATTTGTTATGATTATTATTACCTAATTATTATATTTGTTAGTACCATTTCGCGCCAATAGATGCCGATACGTGTTTCAACATTAGGTAATTAATTTTTTCTTGAACACTTTAAATTGATCACATCTTTTGATTGAGCTAAAATATACCCCGAGTTATATACAATATTTGAGTATGAAAGTTAAGCATATAGGTTTCGTTGTTTTGACGTGATTCCTCTACAAATCACACATCTAAACAGAAAAACAGACAAACAGACAAAAATTTCAAAAATTTCAAAAATGATAGATTTGATCTGTTGGTTATCTCTTATACCCCAACTAATATTTTTTGGAATATTTTGAATGTACAGAAACAGCTCGTCTACAGATTTATTATATGTATAGATAAAGATGAGGTCGTTATTATACGTACGCCACGCCATTCAATTGATAAGACCCAGAACCCGTATATAAGTTGTGCCAGGTCTATTTACAGCATACTCGGACTCAGTACCCTAAACTATCATGGTCGCGAACAAAGCTGTGTTCTTTTTTCTCGTCGCCATCATCGGAACTTCCTGTGAGTACAAACATATGTATATATATAAATAGTGGGAGTAAAAAGCGCTGAGGTCAGAAAACTAAAATAGATCTTTAATATTTAAATAAACTAAAAGCAAAATTATATGAACACGTCTTTGAAACACACATATTCTCGGTTTTACGTCCTTCATCCAGCTTTCCGTCATTCTAGCTACCTTTTTAAACATCTTCCACATCATCCCAAGCGTAGACCTTTGGCGTACGTCATCTGTCTCATTTACACCTTAGTAGTGTTTATTTGGGGCATCTGGGGGCCGATTCTACTAACAAATTTGTTAAAAAAACGCAATAGAACCGCAACCGAATCACCACTTTTAAGCGTTTTCGCATTCTACTAAATTGAACAACGGTCCAGCTGCGACACAGCTGCGGTTACGTTTTAGTTACACGCCAACGATCGATTGAAACAATGTCAAAACCTATTCTACTAACAAAATCGAACATGAGCGTGACGTTTACTATAGGACAAAGTTAATGATAAAATTATGATCATTATGTCTTTTAATTATAGAAAATACTTTTAGTGCCACATATTCGTGTTTAGTAACATTTTTAGATTCAACTTTTTTCTTTTTGGTATTAATAAAACATATTATTTTGGCATGTTGGTAACGCGGGTTACCCGCTGTGTTCCCGCTACAGTTCAGTTGCAATTCGTTTTAAGTTTTTTTTTTTTTTTTTTCATGGTGGGAAATCATCAAATGACTTCTCCCGCTCTGGGTGGAGCAGGAGGGCGTGTCAGACTTTTACTGACTAAAACCCACCCGTGATCCCTCAGTTGCCTGTGTGCCAGGGGCGACGGTATCTCTTTCGAACAACCCGCACCCCTGGCAGGCATCGGCCCTTGCGGACCCCACCAGTCCGGCGCACCAGGACACATGGCACGCCGTGACCACCCCAGGAACCAAGTAGCACAAGGGCCCCAGCCTACCCTGGCACCCTTGGCTCCCTTGGTCCCCTGCGACGGGTCAGCTCAGTGGCCCCGCCGCCTACCACTTCTCGGCCGCAGGGGATAGGGAGAGCGGCCAACGCTATACCGACACTCCTCTTCCCCTGCGGCCCCACCGCGTCCGCCATCAAACGGTGGCGGCCCCGTCCAGGCCACGGAAGGGAAGAGCGCTACTCAAAAGTACCGGCACTCCTCCTCTGCCGCAGCCTGTAACCCTCAGCCGCGATGCCTCCCATTCGACATCGCGGCCCGCCTCAGTTGCGGTGCACCTCACCGCAACCTACTTTTTGGCCGCTACGTCGTCGGCTTGGAGACCAAAGCCCTGACGAGCGGCCCCACCTTTGGGTTCCTCTTCGCTTCACCGTGGGAGTGGACCACGGCTACTGAGCCCCCCCGCAACGACAATGCGGGAACCCACTGGGGGGGATTCGTTTTAAGTTTAGTTTCCATTTTGCTTATAAAATAGTGGAATGACTTTTTATGTAACTATCGAACGGCGATCGAAATCGAACTGTTGTGGAAACACAGTTTAACGTGTAACGTTGCAAATTAGTAGAATCGGCTCCCTGGATCACTTCGCTTTGCTCAGATCGTGATCCAGATCGCCCCAATTATACTTACGTCAGTAACCGGCTGCTCACCATCTATTTAAAATGTAATCTGGTCTAGAGTATTTCAATTAATAAGGTAAGTAATACTTATTTGTTACATGCGGGAATCAAACCCACGACACTTGACACATTTATAAGTAGCAGCATCTTTTTCAACAAATCAATTCGCCAAACGTGTCGTCAAAGGTGTTTTAAAATATTGATGAACTTTATGAGCTTTACTCACTTTACCAGTGAGTTAATTCCTCATTGTAATATGAAACACAGAGCTTAATATATTACTAGACGTTCCATAATCAACATTTTTTTTTTCAACTAGGACGGTTTTTATTTTCTAAATTATATATTTTGTCATGTTTTACAATGTTTCATAACCACAAAACTTTTTCAGATCACTTTAGTATGATTTTATCTTTCAAATAATGCACAATGTATTGGTGTAAGTTTAAGTATGGTATATATCTGCCATGGATGCGGGTTGTTCGAAAGAGATACCGCGGCCCCTGGCACACAGGCAATGGGTGGGTTTCAGTCAGTAAAAGTCTGACACGCCCTCCTGCTCCACCTAGGGAGAAGTTATTTGATGATTTCCTACCCAAAAAAAGTACAGTATATAACCCTCTTTCCAGAAAATGTTTCTGTTTTTCTCCATCCAGCTTACTTGTAATCTTTCTTTTTTTGTAAGATTGTAAAATGGGTATGGTTGTTTGACTAACAACACAATAATTCGATTGTTGCATTTGCTATTTCTTTGACAATAAACTCGTTAATTTCCATCTTAAACCCTTGCACATCGACTATAGCGTTCATAATGCTTTCTTTGCAATACTACTCAGAGGTTTATACTCAATCAAGCGATCGTTGATAATTAGACAATAAGCAGATGTATTTTCTGGAATACATATCTTGAGAACTTTCTATTTCTAGTCTCACATCTATAGCTCGAGTCCTCAAAGCCATATCAGTTACAAATTAAGGAGACTTTTCTTTAAATTCAAGCAAATCAAGCATCAGTTTACATCGTGTGTTATAAATAAGACTGACGAAATTTCGTATACATTTCATATGATACAAGTCCCAATTTCTAAAAGCTATTGACTCGTACTTTGGCTAGCGAGTCGCTGCGAACGCACGGAGCTAGTCTCTCTATCCCTTGTTGCAGAGACATGCTGCCTTAAATCAGAGAGACGCTGTACACGCTAGCGCTAGTCTCCCAAGCACGGCCCTGCGATGTTCTCACACTTTGGCTAGTGAGTCGCTGCGAGCACTTGGGGCTAGTCTATACCTTGTTGCAGCGACATTCTGCCTTAAATCAGAGAGATGCTGCGCACGTTCAGCACTAGACTCCTGAAAACGGCCCTGAGAGTGATGTCCGCACACTTTGGCTAACGAGTCACTACGAGCGCTCGGAGCTAGTCTCTCTATCCCTTGTTGCAGAGACATGCTGCCTTAGATCAGAGAGACACTGCGCAAGTTCAGCGCTGGACTCCTGAGAACGGCCCTGAGACTAATTTTCTCACACTTTGGCCAGCGAGTCACTGCGAACCCTCGGACCTAGATTCCCTAGCGCGTGCTGGCGAAATATATTCTCTATTTCTCGAGAGGCGCTGCTGAATTGCAGGCGCAGATTCTTCCGTGCGGCGCACTCGAGCTACTCTTGTCTGGGAGTCGTAGTAGAGTAGGTACAGTAGAGATTTCCGTTTAGGCATGCTGAGTTTATTTTACAACACATAGAAAGGAACGACAGGTCTAAGTGGAGCAATGTTGATCAATTACGTTACGACCAACAAAACAAAATAAAAGATAACCGAACAATATTTACGAAGCAACGAAGAATAAGAAAGAAGTACCGTACTTGTAAACAGAAAATGCAATTTTCCGAGCAACCGAACGAAACAATTCTTTAATTAGACCAACAACATCTCACAATCTAAAGAACGACCCCTTTCATTTTGGCTTATTCCCAAAGTACTCCATTCTTTTGTTCAAGTTACTCCAAGGAATTATTATTATTTAAAAATACTTATTATTTTCATCCTATTCCATAGATATCAGGAATTATTCTCAAAGTACTCCACCGATTATTCATTATCAATTCTCAAACTGCTCCCATCTACGTAATTACCTACAAAATACTTAATTCATTACAGTCAGTCACAAAAAAATCTTACAAGAAAGATTTAAGTTCAGCATTTTGTTATAACGTCAATGCATATTTAAAATTGAACACAGCTTTGAGATCCGTCTATTGAGCTGTTGGTACTTTAGCGCATCGTCTGGAGACTGCAGGATCATTTCACATCTCTCCTCCATTAGCTGCAGAGTAGGATCAGAGAGTTTCTTTTTGCCATTAGTACGATGGGTACTTTAGACCCGACCGTATGGACAGTTTCCACGAACCCATCGTTATAATCATCTACGGAGTTCCCTAGGCACCCAAAACGATTCTGGAGTTCGAGCTGAAAGCTCTCAGGGTTTTGGACTTGGATCGGTGCTGGACGGAGCGTAGACTTCATCAACCAACAAATTTCCAGCTTGATGTTGATATTCCATGTGCCTCTTACCATACGGTGATCGCTTCTGGTTTTCCTCGCGTTGATCACAGAGACATCATTGAATATTTGGTTCTTCGTCGACATAGTGAAGTCCATCTCGTTTTTGATTGAACCATCAGGGCTCTGCCAGGTCCACTTTCTGTGCTCACGTTTTCTGAAGGATTTCATCATAAAGAGGCCTTCCTTTTCCATAAAACTGGCCAGTAAGTGACCCCGGTGGTTCCGACGTCCAACTCCAAATTGCCCCGCTCTCAGCTCATCATCGTCCCGTTTGCCCAGTTTCGCGTTGAACTCCCCCATGACAACGGTGAAATGAATTTTAGACCCATGCATGGCTTTGGATATATCCTCATACAACATGGTCTCCACCTCATCGTCGGGGTGTGACGAGGCCGGGGCGTAGACCTGTATGACCTTCAGCGAATATACTGTATCCCAAGTACGTCTAAATTTAAAACTTGATGGCAAGAAACTAGATGCTATTTCGGAAACTGTATTTTTGGAAATTACTTTAGATTCAAAATTGCAGTGGGGTGCCCACATTAGACCTCTTTCAAGGAGATTAAGCTCAGCTGCTTTCGCAGTAAGATAAATAAGGCAGCTGACTGATGTAGCCACAGCTAGGTTAGTATACTTTGCTTATTTTCACAGTATTATGTCTTATGGCGTTCTGCTGTGGGGATCGGCAGCGGACGTAGATTCAATTTTTATTTTACAAAAGAGGGCAATCCGCGCAATCTATAAAATGGGGCCTCGCAAGTCTCTTAGAAACAAATTTAACGAAATTAATATACTAACTCTGTCTTCTCTTTATATCCCACAAAATATCTTGTATGTTCGCAAAAACTTAGGTCTTTTCAAAAAAAGATGCGATTTCCATAATCTAAATACACGTAGTAAAGATGAAATTGTGATTCCAAAATTTTGATTAACGAAAACTAGCAAGTAATTTCTAATAAACAGCATCCGCTTCTATCAAGTTGCCAAAGTCGATTACAGAACTTAGCGATGGAAAGTTTAAAACTCACATCAAACGTGTTCTTATCAAAAAAGCACCATGCCATTTTATTGTAGCGACAACGGTTGAGTTACCTGCGCCTTATTGCCCCATCTTTAATTTCCGACCAGTATAATATGTATGTTGTGATGGACAGTTTAGCTCAATGATAGAATAGCGTGATGATAATCATGTAAAAGGTTACACGTGTAACTATCTGCAATATTCTAACCTTCTGGCTCGTCTTTTTACAATTTGCGGTAAACTATAGAAGAAAACGAATATAAAGGAAAACTGCTTATTCCCCCATAGTAAATAGCGTAATAATAAATACTCTACAGCCAGTGCAGATTTATAGGAAATATGTGTGCAAAATTTGAACCAAATCTATCCGGTAGTTTTGGCGTGCACCTGGAACATACATTCAGACAAAAAGACATACAGACAAAAGTTTTAGTAATTATATTTTTAGAATTAGAATCGTTCCCAGACCTCGCACAATTTACAACAAAAAAAAGTTCAATGTACAGTTTTGACTTCACTACTATTTTATTGCATGTATAGATAAATAAATGTTAATGTAGGTCCTGTGCATTACCCCACACATGTTTGCAAACGGTATCAAAAAAGCATCGCAAATCCTGCAAGCACAATATATTGAAATTATTCTCGTGGGCTAGGTCATTCGAATTCCAAATTTCAGCTCACTAGTATTAATAATTTGTTTTTGTTCTGCAGGGTTCTCAGGAGGAGGTCCATCTGGGTTTGCTTCTGCACAAGCGATGAATCAATACTCTAACGGCCAAAATGAGTTGCAAATACCATTCTGCAACAATCAACCCTACGGATATAATGGACCCTGCATCCAGCTACCTGTAGGACAGGAAGGATTTAACAGCCAACCTAACTCATACCAAATGCCCACCCAGCAGAGACCAGTACAAGTTTTTGTTCAATCTCCTCCCAGTACTAATGAAAATCCTTATAGAGGATATCCACTTCTAGGTCTTCTACACAAGGTTCACGAGATAAAAATGGGTTTTTTAGAGAGCTTGATTCGCCATTAATAGAAATTGTACTCTAAGTACAAATACTTAGAGTACAATTGACTGATTGATTGATTGAGTATTGACTTATGATTAAGCTCAATCACAGAGAAATAAAGTAAGATTCTCTTTAGTAAGTTGATGTTGTTTTATTAGAAAACCCTTGATTTTCTTTCAACTAAGGATCATCGTAAATCTCTCAATCTTTGATACTAACTCCACAAGATAAACACATGGCTTTATCGTTTACACCATTTCCACAATAAAATAAACCTGCATCAGCCATTTCCATCACCAATCTTTTTTGTGAATCGGTTGTCGCCCAATACTTAATGTCTGAACGAAAATACACGGATTTGGTGTTTGCTAGAAATTCCATATTGAAGATAGCAATTTTTTGGATTCATTTCAAGAGCTCTTGATACGTGTATTTATAGAAGTTTAATGAAATCAACTATTTGTCGTGACTTATAAATATACAATAGAGATGTGTGGACATATTATTAAGTAGCTGTTGCCCGCGACTTCGTCCGCGTGAATATCAGTTATCGCGGTTGGATAAATAATATTACTTTGTCCTTCCTTGAGGTTTAAGCTTACTCTATACTAAATTTCGTCAAAATCGATTCAGTAGTTCAGCCGCGAAAGCGTTACAGATAGACAGATAGGCAGAGTTACTTCAAACACTGTTATAGCATAGCTGTGCACCGTGGTTTCGCCCACGTTTTGTAGAAAAAAACCTACAAATAATTAAACTATAGTAAAAAAAATGTCACGGGAAAAGGGAATAATAAAATAACGTTGGGTTAGTGTAGTGGGGGTCTTATAAAATGTGGGAAGCAATAATAAGTTATGTAGGTATTTATATAATTAGTAGAATTTTTGAAGAAGGTATTTGAAAGTAATTCTGCGTTAATGATATTTTTAGTTTTATTTTCTTGTGGTTGAAGAACATACTGGTTTTCTCCGCAACCTGATCTTGATAACGACATAAATGAAACGTGAAAAGCAGTCGTGACGTAAATCGATTCCTATGTATTTAAATGTTTGCCCTGTGCTTTATTAATTGTTACGGCAAACGATATCATAACGGGAAATAGATTTTTAATTTATTTAAAAGGTAAATCATTGAGAATCATTGGGATGCGAGGTATAAGCACTGCTTGACCAATTGCTGGACTAGTCAAAACTATTGCAACGATCACGTTATTGCGCAGAAATGTAACTTGTAGTCTGGTCCCGTTACATAAATTTGGAAGTAAAATTATTGGGGCACATATTTTTAACTTGAAGGAATATGAGGGAAGGCCACTCGGGTTTAAAGAATTAAGAAACTCCTGTGGGTAATGTACCGCATCTTCTTGATACTTTACTATTTTGTTTAAGTATATCTGTGTTAAAATCTCCAGCAAGAACAATGTTTTTTATAACGTGCTCGTGATATTTCTTACAATACAGTTTCAAGTTTGTCTAAGCAATAGTTAAGATTATTGACATTTGGTACTCTATAGATACATATTACAATTATCCTATTGTGCGTAAACTCAATAGCACAGCATTCAAATATGCCTGAACAAGACAAATTCGATATTTTAGGCAATTCCTTCCATTGTACACCAGTTTTAGCCAGGATGCAAGCCCCTCCTTTTTTTCTTCCCTCTCTACAGATATAGGCAGCTAAACAATAATTGTTCCAACAAATAATAATGCTGAAGAGTTTGTTTGTTTGTTTGGTTGAACGCGCTAATCTCAAGAACTACTAGTTTGAATTGAAAAAATATTTTTGTGTTGGATAGTTCATTTATCGAGGAAGACTAAGTTTTTTATCATCACGCTGCGACCAATAGGAGCGAAGCATCAATGGAAAATGTTGCAAAAACGGTAAAAGTTATTCCTTTTTGAGAGCTTCTGTTGCGTGCGCTGCGTAAACGGTTTTAGTTACGCAAAAATCATGTATGATGTAATTGTTCCTCTATAATAGTTTAAAAAAAAGTACGCGACAGCCTTTATGTCTATCTTTTAAGATTGACTCACTATATCCTTTTTTATGGTTATCAAATTTGTTGGGGTGAAAGGCTATTTGTTTTATTTTTGGGTGGGAACTCATCAAATAACTTCTCCCGCTCTGGGTGGAGCAGCAGGGCGTGTCAGACTGTTACTGACTAAAACGCACCCGTGTTCCCTCAGTTGCCTATGTGCCAGAGGCCGCGGTATCTCTTTCGAACAACCCGCACCCCTGGCAGGCACCGGCCCTTGCGGACCCCACCAGATGGTGCTGGCATCTCTTTGAGGCGCGCGTGGAACACAACGCGCCGTCGATCCGGGCTTGGTCCTTACCGGACAGCGAGCTACCCATTACTCGCCGTCCGCAAGCCCACGCTACGGTGGCCGGGAATCCGCCTGTGATTCCCGACGCCCAGGGCGTCTCCCGCGGCGGCTACAGGCTTGAGGGCACATATATTGCCTCTCCCTCACGTGCGCCGCCTCCCTCTTCGCGAGCATTACTGCTTAGCAGAAGGAGGTTACGGCTACCCATGCACTCTCGCTCCGTACCATGGCCTGCACCAGGGCCATTAGATCCCGCCGGAGCTCTGTCCGCTGTGCCGCGATTTCTCGCGGCAGCGGAGTTACGCCCCGGCGTTTGGCCTCCTCGCGCCACTCCCAAATGTGCACGAGGACTTTTGCCTCCAGATCCCACGGCGAAAGGCTATTTGTTTGAAGCGACATTTCGGACGATATTGAGTTATATACATCCTCGGATTCAGCGAATTTTTCTGCGTCGGATAGGCCGGGTTTCGTACAATACACAGCACTTATTTGGCGCTTAAGACAAACCAATTTTAGTGCATAATTCTCAAACATGATGTATGATCCGACATCAAATTTTCCATATTTTCATAGAACTTCATTTAAGCTGTACACAAACATTGATAATCGGAGCATGAGCCGTTATTCTCGTCCTACAATTTCAGTTGGCAGATAAAGCGTTTTTCGATGTAGCTAACTTTAGTTGAAAGTGCATTCATACAATTTGCTTTCCACTACTAATACTTTACAATGTCGCTTCAACCATTTTGCCGTCAGCCAAATTCAATGAGACATGTTGGTTCAATCCTTTTCGCTGCAGCTGTTTTACACTCTGTTTGGATCTTCAAACAATATTTCTGTTCTTAAAAGTATGACGTATGTATGACGCAATACTGTAACCTTGACAGAGGTGAACCTATAAAAAATATGAAATTGCACAAGTGAAAAAACCATACAGAAATTGGATAAGGACGTGGGCTACGTGGTTTGAACGGAAGTTTAGGATTTACGGAAATGCTGCAGCGCTGCGGTGTGACGCTGTATTTAGCATCAATGTACTGCTTATGTTCTTCCGATGTACGTATTTCTCCCAAGGGCTGGATGCGGCGCGGTGCTGACCGACTGATAGCTGCGGCGCGATGCTGGCCAACTTCAGCTAGACCTTGGTACTCCGAATTTCCTTCCCGATTCTGTCCAGTCACGGTCGCCAATTATGTCTACGACGAGACAATGGAGCCTGTGGCTCAATAAAACGAAGGAGTTTTACTTTAAACTATGGATTTAATCCAAATAACAGTAGAAAACATAAAACTTCGATTTTAAGTTAATTTTGAATATAAATAAAAGGAAAAATGTGCGGACGAATGTTCTCTTTATTAGAAACGTTTTGGTATTAATTTATCGGAAAGTAAGGTAGAAGTTTTTCCTTAGCCGATTTATTTTGTGCGTTAACTACCTTCACTTATTTGCGCCTGATCTGAAACTGTTAGCCACAATGTGACATGGACACTAAAGTCACTACAGCATCAGGCGCAAACACATACCTACATAGATAAGAAGTAGATAAAAGAAATGTTTATAAAATTAATGGTAATTAAAAAAATTGCCAAAGAGATACAGGCAACTTAATTATTTTGTTACTTGAACGTAGGAAATTAGCTAAAACAAACCGTATAAAGAAAACCAAAACCTAAGATGAATAATTATGTAGGTGACACCTACTAATTTTATACCTGCATAAATCGAAAAAAAAACATCAAAACAAAAGAAAAAACAAAAGCAATGTTGCTGATATTACACGAAATTCAAAACCAATCGCGGTACGTCCCGTTGTGAAAATATTAGAAAAAAAACAACCTATAAAATAATTCACAAAACAATACCCAATTGAAAACTTCTTCAACATGAAAGTGTATATATGTTACCGGCCAAACCCGATTTCAGGCCAAACTAGTTTGTCCTAGGCCAAACTGGTTTCTAGCTTAATTAGCCATTTCGTTAACAGCCTTTGGAAGTAACGCTCGCCGGCCGCTACCGCGGCGCCGCTCGCTTCGCTCGCTCGGCTCGCGCGCTTTTGGTCACAGTTCTAACCTAACCTAACCGGCGTGCCCCGGCTTAATAAACCAGTTTGGCCTATGACAAACTAGTTTGGCCTGAAATCGGGTTTGGCCGGTAACATATTTATAGAATTATTATACGATGAGATATCGCAAAAACAAATTTAAAAAATCAGTTCGCTGAGTTCAACCGTTCCGTAGGGAGCCCATCACGCATCAGAGGGCCTATTCCCTAAGCACGAAGTCCGTCGTTTCGGTCGAAGTAACGGGCGTTTCCAACTCCGTATCACTTACGGACAGAAGATTAGTTTGGAGCCCGAACTAAGAATGAATGACAACACAATTTGACAGCTGTCCCTACTCCCGATATGTTTTTGCCCGTCCAAAAAAGTTAATTAATTGGCTGTAGGATTCACTAAGAAGTTTCGAACTAGTTTTGGACGGGCCCGTGTCTTCGTTCATAGACTAATATTATATAAACTGATCTTCGTTGACAGAGTCCCCCCAGAGGCCCCATGAGCCGCGCGGCATGGTACCTCGCTGAGCTACCAGCGGCCGCCAGCGCACCTCCCCGTCGCCCCTTGCGGGTCATGCACGCGTGAACCTGAACATACCTATTTTGTTGCGGAGTTATTTTAAAATTATGATATTTCCTAAGATGTTGATTGAAATCAAGTGATGTCAAAGACAATTTTGTTCACAATTAAAATACTTGTGATTAATAACAAATTTATTTGGCTATGGATTAATAATATCGAGGGGTGAAAGGCTGTTTGTGTGAAGCGACATTTTATGAAATTTACAGCAAAGCCATTCAAAGATTAAAAATTAGGAAAAAAAATCATTAAAAAAAGTTATTGCTCTTACTTTAATGGGGATCGGGGATCTTTACTGCAAAAAAACCCTTTTTGTTTCGGTATAATTTTCAATAAAAAAACAGCTATAAGTTCCAAGATAAAAGTCGCTTTAATACAATATGCTCTGTATCGCCTTATTCCTAGAGTAAAGGAAAATTATTCAACTTCCAACAGCAGGCAAAATGGTTTAAGTGACATAACAGTGCTAATGCAGTAGAAAGCAAAATGATGTAATGGACGTTCCTCAATGATAATGGGAATAGGCTATTTTGTTCAACTACCAATTGGGTTTGGATAAAGATACAGACAAGTTCACTGAAGCCACGATGAACATTCTTAATGAGTCGTTTGATGTATCCAAACAACTCATTAAGAATGCTTGTTTTAGGTTGGGAAATCATCAAATAACTTCTCCCGCTCTGGGTGGAGCAGGAGGGCGTGTCAGACTTTTACTGGCTAAAACCCACCCGTGTTTCTTCAGTTGCCTGTGTGCCAGGGCACTTTTCAACTAAACTTAGCTATATCGAAAAACGCTTTATCTGCCATCCAACTGAAATTGAAGGACAAGAATAACGGCTCATGCTCCGATTATCAATGTTTGTGTATAGCTTAAATGAAGTATTAAGAAAATATGGCAAGTTTGATGTCGGATCATACATCATGTTTGAGAATTATACACAAAAATTGGATTGTCTTAAGCGCCAAATAAGTGCTCTGTATTGTACGAAACCCGGCCTATCCGACGCAGAAAAAATCACTGAATCCGAGTATGTATATAACTCAATATCGTCAGAAATGTCGCTTCAAACAAATAGCCTTTCGCCATGAGATCTGGAGGCAAAGGTCCTCGCGCACATTTGGGAGTGGCGCGAGGAGGCCAAACGCCGGCCAAAAAGTAGGTTGCGGTGACGAATGGAGGGCATCGCGGCAGAGGGTTACAGACTGCGGCGGAGGAGGAGTACTTCTGAGTAGCGCACTTCCCTTCCGTGGCCTGGACGGGGCCGGCACCATTTGTAGGTGGATGCGGTGGGGCTGCAGGGGAAGAGGAGTGTCGATATAGCGTTGGCCGCTCTCCCTATCCCCTGCGGCCGAAAAGTGGTAGGCGGCGGGGCCACTGCGCTGACCCGTCGCAGGGGGACCAAAGGTGCCAGACATAGGGTCGTCTGGGGCCCTTATGCTATTTGGTTCCTGGGGTGGTCACGGCGTGGCATGTGTCCTGGTGCGCCGGTTATAGGGTCCGGTGGCGGACAGCTGCGGCGGGTTCGCGGATGGCTTGCGCGTTTCCGTGTTCCCGACTCAAGCGACACTGGAAGACACCGTGGAGTTTTAGTGGGTTACAGTCCCACATGTATGCGCTATCCCCTCGTGGTAGCGCAGTAGGCATTACTACACGTTAAACAAAAAAAAACCCGGGTCGACGGCGCGTTATGTTCCACATGCGCCCTCAGAGATGTCAGCAACAACTCGTGGGGTCCGCAAGGGCCGATGCCTGCCAGGGGTGCGAGTTGTTCAAAAGAAATACCGTCGCCCCTGGCACACAGGCAACTGAGGGAACACGGGTGGGTTTTAGTCAGTAAAAGTCTGACACGCCCTCTTGCTCCACCCAGAGCGGGAGAACTCATTTGATGATTTCCCACCCAAAAATAAAAATAAAAACCCTTAAGAGACTACAATAAACAGCCTTTCTGACAAGCTCAGCTTGGGTAGTCGTAGATAAACAGGGGCGGCATAAACAGTATTGCACACGGGCGTTCAACTAGCTAGCGGCGGGCCTGCTGAAAACCTGTGGGTCCTCATTTATAAGCTGAACCAGTAGTGTCAATTCAACAATTTTTGCGAATATTATGCTCCTTCAGCAAAGTTGGTCGTGGCTTAGAGTAAGTGAAGGTAAAGAGTCCCCATCTATAAGCTGAACCAATTGTGTCACTCACATCAAATGTGTCCTTATCAAAAAAGTCAAAGTCAAAAGTCAAAGTCAAAGCATTTATTTCAAATAGGCACTTAAAAGGCACTTTTGAACGTCAACATTTACATTAAAATAGAATTGATTCTAGTCGCCCCTTCCAAAATGTAGTTTCGTATGGAGAAGAATGGGCAAGAAACAAAAAAACAAAAAAGAAAAAAAAAAGCATAAAGCATAGGAAAGCAAAAAGCATTAAAAAAAGCATAAAGCATAGGTATTATAAGATAAAAGACTCCGTTGAAGACAGGGAAGTTTGGCATTAATTCCTTCTGCACATATATGTGGCTTCCCTGGCACCTCATTAACAGCAAAACTGTGTGAAAGTCTATTAACTGCTCCAAAATTACAATGTTAATTTTTATTGTTTTTATTTTTTACCACAGTTTTTTACAATGTCTGACATATTCTCGTCATTATTTGACATTAAACATCAATTTTAATTTCGACTATTTATTATTAGTGATTGTCATGGAAATCATGTCACTTGGTTCAAATAGGTTAATTTTATATAGGTAGATTCTTTTACATATCGTGAATGAGAGAACGTTGTAGGCCTTAGAGACTAGATTTGTAGACTTTTTTCTATTCTGTATTTTCATTCCTCTAAGTACCTGGTACTTATTGACAGGCGTGCACTGTCCTCCCATACCTATTATCACTGTAATTTGAAAACATTGTAAAAGCCTTTGTAATTTTTTAAAAGAGTAACCGTGGAGTTTCTTGCCGGTTCTTCTCCATAGGAAACGACAAATTGGAACCGTGCACCTAGCTTCTGACGTTTCATAAGTGCCCATGCAGGCTTATGTGAAATAAAATATTTTGATTTTGATTTTGTCAACTCTACACACTTTGTCGGTTACCTTGGTTCTCCTGCGGATCTCTTCATTTCTGATTTGATCGCTTAGGGAAACGATGAATCTAGACTGATCTTCTTGACAGTTTGAATGTGACAAAGCCATTTAATTACCTGCCTGTTTCATGGCATTTTACGTTACCCGTGGACTAGGATTGACAAGAAGCTCTCTATAAAGTAAAAAGGGCCATTTCTATTGTTTACAAAGTGCATACTATTAAATTCCTAATAGCAACAATAACGGTTTCAAACCAGATAACATGGCCTACTAATATTAACAAAATTCCCCATTACGGTGTTTATAAGGAGAACATTAAATATTGTATTTTATTGTTGTACAAGCAGTGCATTATCAGTTCGTTGCATTACCAATAACACATTAAGATAATGCCACTTGTCGACACACGTCCTAAGGATAATTTAAAATCATAATAATTTCTTATATTTACGAGTGTCATAATCTTTTGTTACATTTATTTATTTATTTATTAGGTTCACCAACAATTGTTTACACTGGTATTATGCTTAATATAACATGTAACATAAATAATGTACTAGTGTAACAATCACTTATAGGTAAACTCCGCATGCATTAAAGGAAGTAGTACAAAATAAACTAAACTAAAGTAACTAAACAAAGTTAAAAATGCTTAATACTTAAAAACTAACTTATTAAAATATTAACTAAAACTAATCGGGCAAATACTTATGAAAAGTGGCTTTTAACTTTCCAAAACCATCAAAGTGAAGATCGATTTGGTCGCTGCAATTATTTATGACATTGCATAATCTCGCATAAGGAGAATTTGCGCCTAGTACCGTTCTTCTCAGCGGTGGGCGGAGTGGTGTTATTGGACTACGAGGAATTCTTGAGGGTGCACGGAAACTGAAATTGTACAATATCTGTGGGCAGTCAATTTTATAAGTCAGAACTTTGCACGCAAACATTGCGTCGTTAAGGCGACGACGTTTGTCCAGCGAAACCATTTTAAAGTATCTCAGTCTGTTACTGTACGAACGTATTCTCTTAGCAATGCCGCTAGAAAACGCCAAGTGCCAAAGAAATCGCTTTTGAACGCGTTCTAGACGCAACGAGTGTGTAGCGTAGTGTGGTCGCCAGATCACACTACAATATTCCAATATGCTTCGAATTAAGCTATTGTAAAGTAAAATTTTAGTTTTACGACATCTAAACTGTTTGGCATTTCTTATAACAAATCCGAGCATTTTAGAGGATTTTTTTATTATATTATCAATGTGAGGGACAAAAGTTAGTTTCCGATCAAACGTTACACCAAGGTCTCTTATTGCATCCTGTTCCACCACTTTTACTCCATCGATATAATAATCTTGATCAATGAGATAGAGTTTTCTGGAGAATTTAATATGATAACATTTGCTTGTATTTAGATGCATTTCGTTGGTTCGGCACCAATGCACAAGCCGTTCAAGATCGCTCTGTAATGCTGAGGCGTCGTCCTTCGATTTAACGATTTTAACAAATTTCAGATCGTCGGCATACATAAAAACTTTAGAATAAAGAAAGCAGTTTAGGATGTCGTTTATGAACAGAATAAACAAAACTGGCCCTAAATGAGACCCCTGAGGCACACCAGAAGATGTATGTCGTAAGGTTGATTGGAAGCCGTTGATGACAACAAAGAAAGATCTATCCTTAAGATACGAACTCAACCATGAAAGCAACGTTCCAGTAATGCCATATGCTTCCAATTTGCTGATAAGTATTCCATGTGAGACCGTATCAAACGCCTTGCTAAAATCTGTGTATATCACATTGGCTTGGAGACCTGAATCTATAGCCTTCGTTACCATTTCCGTGAACAGTATCAAGTTAGTACTTGTGGATCTAGATTCTACAAAACCATGTTGCTCTTCACTCAAATACAGCTTTAGGTGGTTTTGAATGAGGGGACAGATAATAGACTCAAAAACTTTAGCCATGGTTGATAAAATAGATATAGGTCTATAGTTAGAAACAATGTCATCATTGTTAGATTTGTGGATAGGTACAACTTTAGCTAACTTCCATTTTGCAGGAAATACTCCAGAAGCCAAAGAAACATTGAAAATTAGTGATAGTGGTCTAACTAGCTCAGCCGCACACTCATAGATAAAAATTGGTGTATATACAGGGTTACATGGTGTACATTATTGTATATACAGGGTGATTGGAAGATGGGTGCAAAGCTTTGAGGTGAAGATAGTATAGACAATTTAGAACCATTTAAGCCATGGTAGTCTTAGACGAAGTCTTACCAATTTTTTTTTTTAATAATTTTTAAAAGACGTATTGTACAATTTTTTTATTTTTTCTGAGCTTTAAATGTCTGTAAAAAAAAATGTCTAATGACACAGAAGCCTAAAACATGTTTTGCTTGATTGCTTACACATTACTTTAATTAAATAAATAAAAAATGAATTCATTTATCATTCAATTTGGCCATAATTATGCAGTTTACATTAAATTTTGAGAATTTCCGAAAAAAAACTTAAAAATTTGGTTAAAAATATTTGGGAAGACTTCGTCTAAGACAACCATGGCTTAAATGGTTCTAAATTGTCTGTACTATCTTCGCCTTAAAGCTTTGCACCCATCTTCCAATGACCCTGTATATTCACTAGCTTCTGCCCGTGACATCGTCCACGTAGAATTCGTATGACACTGTAATGTACTAATAGTTTTTTTTTTTTTTTTGGGTGGGAAATCATCAAATAACTTCTCCCGCTCTGGGTGGAGCGGGAGGGCGTGTCAGACTTTTACTGACTAAAACCCACCCGTGTTCCCTCAGTTGCCTGTGTGCCAGGGGCCGCGGTATCTCTTTCGAACAACCCGCACCCCTGGCAGGCATCGGTCCTTGCGAACCCCACCTATTGGTGCTGACATCTCTTTGAGGCGCGCGTGGAACACAACGCGCCGTCGACCCGGGCTTGGTCCTTACCGGACAGCGAGCTACCCATTACTCGCCGTCCGCAAGCCCGCGCCTACGGTGGCCGGGAATCAGCCTGGGATTCCCGACGCCCAGGGCTTCTCCCGCGGCGACTACGGCCGTGAGGGCGCATATACTGCCTATGTACTAATAGTAACAGCCACATTTTATAAAACTTTCCTAATGCTACTTTTGTAGTTTAGGTAACAGTACAGTTATCCATGTTAGCCAACGCCGTTTGACCGGCCATGTAGGTACATATCGTCGACCGTAGGTTCAATTGAGGTAAGGGACAAAATACCCAAAATGAGTTGACTAGACAGTTTTGTTCAGAATTTTTCGCTCTATCGAATGGTGAATATGAAAAAAATCTAGCTTAAGAAAAATGTCCCTTACCCTGATGATTTTTGGATCCAAATTTTGAATCAGCCCCATAATAACTGTTGGCGACGTCAAGTCACCATAGAAAATAAGGTTGATTATTGAAAATAAAAATGATTTGATATTAGGTAGATATAAGAAAATTATTGTTGCATACCCAAGCGTAGGGCTGGTTTTGATTTCCCATACTCTTAAGTCCATGAATACCTACAGATCAAATGTAATGCTAAGCCAATCACATAATTAGAATTAGAATTATCTTCAAAGGTACATGATTAAAGGCAAAACCCAATTAGAATTAAGCCAAAATACATAAGTACCTACCTGCATATACCTACAGTACCTAATCTGCTATTAACAAACAACCAAATCTGTTATGCGCAGTTAAATTAAAGCAAAGACGTAAACATTGGTAATATTCCACGAAGAATCGGCACGTGACCGGTTTTCCCACGATCCAAGCGAAGCTTCTCGAAGGAATCAGGAGCAGGTATAAACTTGTCGAGAGAAATCGAGCTTACGCTTGACCATTAGGCTCCACCCCCTTTAATGTGACTGGTTTAGAACAAATGTTTGATGTCAAACATAACCGCTACTTGTACCTTAGTAGAAAACTACTTAAGGAAATTTCTAAGGAAAATAGTTATGAGCTACACACAGAATTATACAGATTTTACTCAGTTTAAAGTTAGTCGTCAATGAGACAAGTTATGTTCATATTAATTTAGCAGTAATTCAGTATATTGTAATAGTTATTAGTGCGTGATTCAATAAATGTGAATAGTGGAATTAAAAAAAGGTGTTTCAATAGAATCCCCTACAATAATGGTCCTTCAGAAGCCGGATAAAAAGAACTGAAGCCTGAGTCTGAAGTTACGTGAAGATAAATCGCTGTTTGAAGATTAGCAGCGTTTTAAGAGAAGATCACGAATACCAAGAAAGCTATTGGTGAAGATCAGTTCTACGAGCCACGCACTAATCACGCCACGAGTCCTACGTGTGCTAAAGAAAATTGCTGGGAATAAACGACTAAGAAGATCGCTTATTCTCGAAGCTAGGACATCTAGGACGTCTAGAAAAATCGATTGGTGGCTACACGACCCGCTGAGTGAATAATATTGCTGGGAGGTCGGCTACGAACGACGCCGCGCCCTCTCGAAGCCCCTGTATCACTTGAAGCTTTACGTGTGCCGCTGAAGAACCTAGGACGTCTAGAAAATACCTATTGGTGGCTACACGACCCGCTGAGTGAATAATATTGCTGGGAGGTCGGCTACGAACGACGCCGCGCCCTCTCGAAGCCCCTGTATCACTTGAAGCTTTACGTGTGCCGCTGAAGAACCTAGGACGTCTAGAAAATACCTATTGGTGGCTACACGACCCGCTGAGTGAATAATATTGCTGGGAGGTCGGCTACGAACGACGCCGCGCCCTCTCGAAGCCCCTGTATCACTTGAAGCTTTACGTGTGCCGCTGAAGAACCTAGGACGTCTAGAAAATACCTATTGGTGGCTGCACGACCCGCTGAGTGAAGAATATTGCTGGGAGGTCGGCTACGAACGACGCCGCGCCCTCTCGAAGCCCCTGTATCACTTGAAGCTTTACGTGTGCTGCTGAAAGACCTAGGACGTCTAGAAAATACCTATTGGTGGCTGCACGACCCGCTGAGTGAAGAATATTGCTGGGAGGTCGGCTACGAACTACGCCGCGCCCTCTCGAAGCCCCTGTATCACTTGAAGCTTTAAGTGTGCCGCTGAAGGAAATTGCTGGGAATAAGCGACTAGGAAGATCGCTTATTCTCGAGGCTAGGTATTTAAGAAATACCTATTTGTGGGAGCGCAACTAGCTGAGTGAAGAATATTGCTGGGAGGTCGGCTAGGAACAACGCCGCGTCCTCTCGAAGCTCGAATATCACTCGAAGCCCGGCGTAACCCTGTATAATGAGAACGTGTAGAATAAGTTTATAAGTGTTAACGTGAGTATGTACTGTAAGTTCGAAGTGTGTGTACGTCTCTATAACATAGCAGTCTCCGCTAAGGACTTCATATAAACTCAGGTGAGTCATTGAACAATATATTGACATTAAGTGAAGTGAATAAGAATGATGACGCGAAGCCGCAAGGGAGACAGCACGCGCTCGACCACGGAAGAAGAGACTACGGAGACGTCAGCTACTACCTCCGAAGAGGTGACAGATACTAGCGCGGCTACCGAAGATACAACCATGGTCGAGGAATCTAATGTTACCTTAGTGGAGAAGAAGAAGAAGGCGAAATCTACTTCGAATAAAGCTGCGAATAAGAAAAAAGAGCTAGAAGCCAGATTAGAGTTGGAAAAACTACAGCTGGAAGAAATTAAGCTGAAAACTAAGATGGCAAATACAAAGTTAGAATTAACACGTGTCACCGCAGAAGACACAGACTTGAGCGATAACGAAGAGGATGCTGCAACTAAGGCGGCTGCTGAAAAGGCCACTGAAAGGTGGGTTTCAAAAGCGAAGGAAGCGCAACCCGCAACGAACCCCACCAGTCAGTTGGCAGAAGCGATAATGGAAGCAGTCAAGTCCGCCACTGACAGCAAAGCAGCAACGAATACGCAGCACGCGCCGAAGTATGTCAGTGAGCTACATCAATTCGACGGTGATGCAAGAGACTGGATGGCTTTTAAAGCTACGTACAAAGACTCACAGGCTCTCTTCAGTGGAATCGAAAATATGGGAAGACTGAGAAGAGCAGTAAGAGGAAAAGCCAAAGAGGCGGAGAAGTCCATTCTCTATACACAAGTGGACCCGGAAGAAGTAATGACTGCATTGGAACGTCGATTCGGGAGACCAACTTACCTAATAAGAAGCGAGATAGAAAACATAGAGAAGCTGCCTCCCATGTCAGAAGATGCAAGAGAGTTAGTGAGATACGCTGGAGCTGTGGCCAATACAGTCAGCGTTGTAAAACAAATGAAGAAACAAAGTTATCTACACTCGAGTGATATATCGAATCGTATAATAGAGAAGATGTGTATTCTAGTACGATTCAGGTGGTACGAGTACAGAGCATCTAAAGAAGAAGATGATGAACCGATCCTCATTGGCCTTATGAACTTCTTTAATCAGATGGTAGACCAGTTCGAGATGCACGAGTTCACGGGAACCAGAGTGAAGAAGGAAGGAATGAGAAACCGAATGAGACCTTCAGGATCCCGGGGCGTGAACGCCGCTCGAGTTAAACGGCACGATGAGGAAGAATATTCATCATACGACGAGGATTCAGATAGAGAGCAAGACGAACAACAAGCTGCGACAGTATGTTCATGCAAGGACGACGCCAAGAAGCAAGAAAAGATAGTCTGTCCTGAGTGCGCTGGAGAACACGCACTGTTCAAATGCAAGAAGTTCGTCGATGCTTCTATAAAAGAAAGATGGGAACAGGCCAAGCGAGCCTTCATATGCTTCAAATGTCTACTAGGGCGACACAGAAGATTCAGTTGCCAAGCAAAGCCATGTGAAAAATGCAAGAGAAATCATCATGTGATGCTACATTCCGAAGAATGGATGAAAACAACCTCGCAAGAGACCCAAGCTGTAGTATCAACAATGAATGCAACACAAACAACATCAAGAGCTTACATGAAGATCGTGCCAGTGGAGCTATGGGGACCCGAGGCCAAAGCCGAAGTATACGCCCTCATGGACGAAGGATCAACAGTGACCCTTATAGAAGAAGATATCGCGAACATGATTGGAGCCCAGGGTTCTGAAGAAGATCTAAGAATTAAGGGTGTGGGAGGTCACCAAATGAATCATAAGTCAAAGAAGGTTGACATCAAGATCAAAGGAAGGTTCGAACGCAACATAGAGAAAATGTCAGGATACACCATTAAAACCTTGAACTTATCCCCCCAAGAAGTCAGCGATAATGACCTGGAAGATTGCCAACATCTAGAAAAAATAGCAGAGCAAGTAAAATACCCTAACGATCGTCCGACTGTACTCATTGGTCAGGACAATTGGCATCTGATCGTGTCCCAAGAGATGAAAGTTTGTGACCAAAGCAAGCCAATAGCCTCCAGAACCCTGTTGGGATGGGTCTTGCACGGAACCAAGACCAGAAACAATACGATGCGAATGGTAAATCATCTTTCAACACCAACAGGAAAAGATGATTATCTTGAGAAGACGACTAGAGACCACTGCGACATCAAAGCTCTAGAAGTCGCCGCCAGGGAACCATCCAGCGACATAGATCAACGAGCCCTCGACGTGCTGCATTCAACAACGACCAGATTGTCGGATGGAAGATTCAGCGCAGACCTGATCTGGAAGACGGACGACGAAGGTCTACCAGAAAGCAGAACAGCTGCAGCACGACTACTAACGGGAATGGACAAAGAATTTGAACAGAAACCAGAAGAACAAGTCGAAAACCTGATCAACAGCGAATACGCTGAGGAAGTAACACACGAACCTGCCTCCTCAAGATCATGGTATCTGCCTGATGCCGCTATTGTCCACCCCCAAAACGAAGAAAATAAAGACAGTCTTCATTCCACCTGGAGTCTGCGCAACGCTCGCGACGAAGACGAGAAAGGAAGGCGTCCAAAGAAACGAGGGGAAGCATTATGTACGGGCTTCACCACAAGATCGATTCATAAAGATTCGAACGCGACTGAGGGGGAGCTGCACACCTTCTGCGATGCAAGCGAGAAAGCGTACGCTTGCGCGGTGTACTGGCGCTCTCAACATCCAGACAATCGCGTGGAAGTGAAGCTGCTGACTGCAAAAGCCAGAGTGTCACCACTCAAGCCAACCTCAATACCTCGACTCGAACTACAAGCCTGTCTACTGGGAAGCCGCTTGGCTAATAATGCGAGCCAAGAAATGAAGCTGACTACGACCCGAAGATACTTCTGGACCAACTCTAGAACGGCATTGACATGGATCAAATCAGACCGTAGGCGATTCAAGCCTCTTGCCGCACATCATCAGCGCCGATCCAGAAAAAGAAGAAGCTTTGACCCCGAACCATTTTTCCATCGGGCGGCCAAATGGAGCCACCCTCTTTGGCCCCTTTGACGAAACAGAAGTCATCAGTTCTCCCAACTGGAAGACATCCCAACGCCTGGCCGATCATTTCTGGTCAAGGTGGTTGCGAGAGTACCTTCCCACTCTCTCGCCACGCTATAACCAAAGTCCTCATTAGCAGGACCCAACATTGGGCGACATAATCCTAATTGTCGACCACACTCTGCCACGCTACTCGTGGCCACGCGGCGAAATAGACGCCACTCATCCCGGACCAGACGGAAGAACCAGGATCGTCGACGTGCGAACAGCAGCGGGTATCCTGCGGCGGCCAGCATCACGTCTAGTCCTGATCATACCTGCAACGTCGCCCCAACAAGATGAAGTGCAACGCACTGAGGGGGAGACTGTTGGCGATGTCAAGTCACCATAGAAAATAAGGTTGATTATTGAAAATAAAAATGATTTGATATTAGGTAGATATAAGAAAATTATTGTTGCATACCCAAGCGTAGGGCTGGTTTTGATTTCCCATACTCTTAAGTCCATGAATACCTACAGATCAAATGTAATGCTAAGCCAATCACATAATTAGAATTAGAATTATCTTCAAAGGTACATGATTAAAGGCAAAACCCAATTAGAATTAAGCCAAAATACATAAGTACCTACCTGCATATACCTACAGTACCTAATCTGCTATTAACAAACAACCAAATCTGTTATGCGCAGTTAAATTAAAGCAAAGACGTAAACATTGGTAATATTCCACGAAGAATCGGCACGTGACCGGTTTTCCCACGATCCAAGCGAAGCTTCTCGAAGGAATCAGGAGCAGGTATAAACTTGTCGAGAGAAATCGAGCTTACGCTTGACCATTAGGCTCCACCCCCTTTAATGTGACTGGTTTAGAACAAATGTTTGATGTCAAACATAACCGCTACTTGTACCTTAGTAGAAAACTACTTAAGGAAATTTCTAAGGAAAATAGTTATGAGCTACACACAGAATTATACAGATTTTACTCAGTTTAAAGTTAGTCGTCAATGAGACAAGTTATGTTCATATTAATTTAGCAGTAATTCAGTATATTGTAATAGTTATTAGTGCGTGATTCAATAAATGTGAATAGTGGAATTAAAAAAAGGTGTTTCAATAGAATCCCCTACAATAACAATGTATCTGAAAAACTATGCAATATAGGAATCAGAAAAGGATCTTTGCGGGGACGACCCGCTTCTTAACTTATTTTATTATAACTTATTATAATTAAGCGTACATCTTGTAATTTTAACATAATATGGGTTGCGTATCTATAAATAATGTACATTATTTTTCGTTTTTGTTTATGTCAACTAAAATCATGTTTTAATGTATGTAAAGGCGAAATATAGCCTATTTAACAAAATATATCACGATTTGTGTACAAATAGAATCCCATAAAAAACATAAATGTGAAATGAGAGCCAAGTTGAATATTGTTATAAATAAATTTCAGGACTGACCATTGAACTTGACACCCATTTAGGTCTCACTTCTTTTGTCGTTGAAGTCAATAACCAAGGCATATATCATAATATTGAACTTGGCTCTCATTTCACATTTATGTTTTTCATGGGATATCATTACTTTTTGTACAGATGTGATTAGTAGACAGTTTTTATCGCACCGCTCCCCACCCCACTGCTCCACGGCCGCCGCACCGTGCGCCGTGGTCCGAAATACCTATATTATTTAATTATTTATAAGTAATGATCTTACACTATTGATGTGCGCTAAATATTGAAATAATAATGAATACTAAATCCCAGTTAATAACGTAATAAATACGAAAATCGACTATACTCTTAGTTGTAAGTACTAAAACTGATGTTTGGATGAAAAAAAAATTAAGGATATTCACGTGAAGACTTTAAAGTCCACATAAAGACCGGCTGTCATCAATTTTGTTTGCTGATTCTTACATTACATTATATACCTACAGGCACTATTTCAGGCACATAAGTAAGTGTTCCTAATAGAAATGGCAAAATAATAATAAAATGATAAAAAATTACTAGTTTCTGATTTATTCCTTTATATTCACCCAACCACCTATCTGGATGCCAAATTTCAACCTTTTAGGTCATCTGTGATTTTGAAAAATGACGATTTTTGGACGTTAATATCTAAATATCACGCTGCTGCACGACCGCCGCCAATATGAGCCAAATTTGATATGTTTATATATAAAATAGTTTTTTAGTTATAAGGGGTCAAAAGTGGCTCCAAATGGATCGTGTAAAATTACACACGGTGCTGCTCGCCAGTTTTGTTGGCTTGAACTTGGCTTGACACACTACCGCGAGTCTAGATTAGATAATTTGTAAACAACTTTGTAACAATCTTTCCAGCAATAAAGACTTTGAAAAATCAAATCAAAATCAGTTATCCGTGTGAGATGCAGCTTGTCCTGAGGTCGGTGAGCTGTCAGTGTCTGTATGATTGTTTGATAGTCATCGCGAAGCATACGTTCATAGGAAGCTGCATGGCTTAAACTGGAAGGGGTAATTGTGAAGAATTAGTGGTATACGCGGTATAAACACTGTCTCGCCAACTCCACAACCTGTTAGAATTTCCGCCTCGATAAGGTTTCTCTGCAAAGACACGAATTTAATTACCAATTCCTTTCAATTTGCTAGAGTACTGCAGATTGATCATTGTTGAGCGTCATTGTTGCCCGTTCACACACCCAAGAATTATTTTGGTACGGTATTCTACTGGTGTCCCCATTAACCAGATGAATCAGATCTTCTATAGTAGGAACTAATTTACCAAGAGCCTCAGTGAGGTCCTCTGGAACCTTCACCAACTTTTATAAGAACATCGGAGAATTCTTGAGTACGTATATTCCCGCCAGTCTGAACGGACTGGCGAACTGGAAACTGGATGTTGATGGTCAAGTGCAGTCTATAAACTTGCGATGCGACCATAGAGTCGACCTTTTCAACGAACCGTTCACTTCGTCAGTCCTAGTTCCTCGCGTCACCACAGGACGTGTTTGCCGGAAATCGCCAATAAAGAGAATTGTGACACCACCAATCCATGTGTTGGTTCCTGTGGTTGTCCTGCTGGGTTTTGTTTACAGCTTCCACTGGTTTCCTATTTGCCATAGTGTATTATGCGTGCGATAAAAACATAATCCCTAAGCACGCGCTTCTTGCCATTGTAGCGTGACACCCCAAAAACAGGTGTTTCGTTGCTCTTTATATCGATAAAAATCTTAAACAGGGCGTGCGCTATTTTGCCACCAAGAAGCAATATGACAGTGATTCTGGAAGACGCTATAGGTGGTAAGATCAGCCTATAATGTTCCCACTGCTGGGGCATAGGCCTCTCCTCTGTGAGAGGAAGTGAGCCGTTATGTAGGTACCATGCGGCCCTAGTGCGGGTTATTAGATGTCACATGTCTTCGAAGTTTTGGTTCAAGGACATGCCAGTTTCCTCACGCTATTTTCCTTCATCGTTAAGAAAGCAATGGTGATGCAATAAATAACACAAAGTAAAGCAATTGTGTAGCGGACGACAGGGGCGTCTCCATGCAGCACCCACATTTGTCTGGGACAATCAAATCAGAGTCGATTGATTCCGCCGGCGGCACACATCACCACGTACCCCTGAATGCGTATGTGTTGATGTATAATCCACTAAGAAAACAGGGAGCAAAAAGGGGGGGTAGCGAAAAGGAGGCAATGTTGAAATAAAATGCAGATTTATTGCTTGAGTCTTCTTCACAGGTTTCAGGTTTCTTCCTAGTTGTTGCATGTTCGGTGGCTGTGTTGTGACTGAATAAGTACAGTTTTTTATGTGTGTTTTTTTATATGTGTGGGGTAATGTACCTACATTAACATTTATTTATCTATACATGTAATAAAATAGTAGTGAATTTTGTTTGTTTATTTTGTGTAGATATGTTGAATGTTGGTGTTGATTAAGGTTGAGGGGTACATAAGGCAGGTTATTTGGTTAAAATTATTAAGGATCAAGCATACAATTATATTTAAACTAGCTGTGCCCGCGACTTCGTTCGCGTGCATATCGGAAAACAATAATGTGTCTCTTAGATGGTGTAGCAACACTGATTTTAGCACACGGCGTAACGACATGCTCGCTGCGAATGTTACATTACGCCCCGTAACGTCAGTCATTACCCACCGTATGAGCGCTGTTAAAAAAAAATCAAAACCAGTCAAAAAACTATTAAATTGGCAATATTTTACTATTGTGATTTCTATTGTTTCTATGTATCCTTTGTTGGAGATTCCAAATAGATAAATAAATATATTTTTAAACGTATTTTAATTAAGAAAATGCTTCTCTGTAAGCGATGTTGCTCGAAATAGCACCAACGTACCTACCGTGGCCCGTGTCAAAAGCAGCCCATTTACTGATTCACCAGTTATAATTATGGCCGCCATTTTAGATTTTAATTTCCTGATTTTCGCCACCGGACCTCCCTCGAAAATCCAAACGAAAATCAGCACATCATTTACAACACTTTTTAACCGACTTCAAAAAGAAGGAGGTTATCAATTCGACATGTTTATATTATTATTTTTTTATATTTTCGGGCATGACTCAGTCATATACATGTATAAACGAATTTGCAAATTTGTTTTTTTGTTCGAAAGGTGTGTATGAGGAAATGGTCCCATTTCAATTTCATATAGATCTGATGATGCGTTTCGGAGACAGACAACGGAACTCTTCAAAAAATTACAGCAAATCAACCGCGATTGCTGCTTTCGCATAAATGTGCATTATTTTGACCCCAAGGAAGAAGACTTATATCTAATTTTGTTGGCTGATTTACGTGACATGTTGAATTAACTAAATACAACAGCGCCGACGACGTCATCGCAAAATAATACTAGTATTGCAACGAATCCTGATTAACAAAATGCACTTGTGAGGTTACCTAGAATACAGCTGCCATCTTTTAGTTGAAAATATGAAGAATGGCTTACATTTCAAGATTTCGCTCCTTTAGAATTATAGAGACCTAATACGAAATTAGCCGCAACCAAAATTGGTCTCTATAATTCTAATAATTCTTTAGAATTATAGAGACCAATTTTGGTTGCGGCTAATTTCGTATTAGGTCTCTATAATTCTAAAGGTGCGGTTTGTTTACATCGTTAGTGCATACGAACACAACCATTAGTGACGTACAGAAGTTACATTATTTAAAAGTGTAGTGTTACTGGAGAAATAGACCGATATATATATAGGTTTCGTTCTTTTGACGTGATACCTCTACAAATCACACATCTAAACAGAGAAACAGATAAACAGACAAAAATTTCAAAAGTGATGATAGATGGTCATCTCTTAACACCCCAACTATTTTTTTTGTTGAAATATTTTGAATGTACAGATGTGTGTTTCGTATGTTCTCGTTTACAGATTGATTATTATATTTGTATAGATGAGGTCGTTATTATACGTATGTCATACAATTGATAAGACCCAGAACTTGTATATAAGTCGTACCAGGCATATTCACAGCATACTCGGATTCAGAACACCAAACTATCATGGTGTCGAACAAGGCTGTGTTCTTTTTTCTCGTCGCCATCATCGGAACCTCCTGTGAGTACAAGCATATGTATATATAAAACTAGCTGCGCCCTGCGGTATCACCCGCCTAGGTTTCGATTCCGTGGGAATTTCGGGATAAAAAGTAACTTCTATAAGAGACAGCTTTATGCCTATTAAGTTTCATCGCAATCGGGCAATTACTTTTTACGTGAAGCAGCAACAAACATGCTATGTACATACTAACACAAATTTTCACAATAGGAGTAAGTTTTGATTAATGGAGACACAGTAATAAAATCTTTCACAGATTTACTTCAAAATATTGGATTGAGGAAATAATAATGGTTCAACATGAGCCCTATGGCCCTAGGCTCATGGTACGTTCGTCCCATATTATGAGGGACTTTGTATTAGGATTCCCATATTTTCGTATTGAGCATACCTACTTACTGTTGCTCTAAAGACACGGTCAAAGGCAAGTTGAATGCCGGGTGCGCTGTTTTCTCGTTATGTAAAAGAGTTGCGGCAATTCCTGATGAAGCAACTGGTAAATTTGTTTTTCCGGATTGATAATTGCGATTGAATCATGTTAAGCTACGCTTGCAACGGTAGGTCCGAGGACGGGTGACGATCTTTACATACCAAGACACCTCCGTGCCTCAGAAAGCCGCTGGTCCCGGCTGTTATTAGTGCATCTTTGACAGTCGTTACGGGTCGTCAGAAGCCCGAAAGTCTGTCAACCAGTCTTACCAAGTGGTATTGTATTACCCAGTAACTGAGTTGTGCAGATTAGATAGGCAGTCGCTCCATGTAAAATACTGGCAGTTGGGAAAAGACTAGGCAGATGATGATAAAGCAATGTTTTGGTCAGCTACCAATTTTGATATTTCTGAATTGACAAAGTCAGACAACTCGTTAACTTAATTGTAATTGATGGGATTGTGAGCGATTGGGGGAAGGTAAACCAAAATCTTTTAGATATTTATAGTTCCGTATTGCATAGTTATACTCGTGATAAATTCTAAATTAAATGTCAGATTCGAATCAATTAAAAAGTATTTTACTGCTACATAAATACCATTGATGATAAATCTATTTATTTGAATAAGAATTCATTCTACGATACGAATGTAACCAACTTTTGTTTTGGGCACGTCACGATTGCGGCGGTAAGTCCCCTCTTTGAGGAGTGGCTTGAGAGGCGGCATGGCGTCCTCACCTTCCGCCTGACGCAGGTCCTCACCGGACACGTTTGTTTCAGGAGGTTCCTGTTTCATATAAGGCGGGAGGAAATGCCCGGGTGTTTCCATTGCAAAGATCGCCCTGAGGACACGGTGGAGCATACGGTGGAGATCTGCTCGGCTTCGGCGGAGCACCGCCCTGTCCTCGTGGAGGCGATCGGCGGCGGCGATCTCTCGCGTCCGGCCCTGGTCCAGGACATGGTACGGAGCGAGAGTGCATGGGTAGCCGTGACCTCCTTCTGCGAAGCAGTAATGCTCGCGAAGAGGGAGGCGGCGCACGTGAGGGAGAGGCAGTATATGCGCCCTCACGGCCGTAGTCGCCGCGGGAGACGCCCTGGGCGTCGGGATTCCCAGGCTGATTCCCGGCCACCGTAGGCGCGGGCTTACGGACGGCGAGTAACGGGTAGCTCGCTGTCCGGTAAGGACCAAGCCCTGGTCGACGGCGCGTTGTGTTCCACGCGCGCCTCAAAGAGATGTCAGCACCAACTGGTGGGGTCCGTTGTTCGAAAGTGGAACACGGGTGGGTTTTAGTTAGTAAAAGTCTGATACGCTCTCCCGCTCCACCCAGAGCGGGAGAAGTTATTTGATGATTTCCCACCCAAAAAAAAAACAACTTTTGTTTGTACCGGCGATCTAATAAAATTTTTGAACACAAAAGCTGTTGTTGTGACTTAACTATGATAGTTAGATAGAAGTCCTGGTGGACTTTTTTGTAGGTAATAATGAGTACTTTAATCATGTCCTAGATAATGTTTATGTATCATCAATAGTTTTCTCAGCGCACGCCAAATAATGTATTCTAAAAATAAATTATAGCTTAATTATAGCTTAAATTATAGATTATAGCTTAGTTCCTCTTTTTAATAGGTATATAGTATAGGTAAATAGTTTCTAAGAAAACTTTTCTGACTCACGACTACGATATTCATAGCATCTGCTTTACTGCTGCTGGTGCTGCTGCTTTTTGCAGCCCAGTGAAGTATTAGAATAATTCGACTGTTGTCATACACTGGTATTTGTGTTCGCTAACATCAGTCTGCCGTCCTTTGACTAGAAATACGTTAAGCCCTAAAAGTTGTTTCCGAAGAAATGGACAAAAAACACGCGAATCGTTATTTCTTAAAAACTGTGATACTTACGTTACTGATTGTATGAAACATCAATTGATATTTATTTCTGTTTATCCTAAAGAATCTACACAGACGGCTCAAAATCATAAAATGGTTCAGGTGCTGGCGCACACTCCCTTGACCTCAACATTATATTTCACATACCGCTAGGCACACACAGGTCAGTCTTTCAATGTGAATGTGTTGTCTTAACACAACAACAGCAGTACCTAAAGCGCTTAGGCATTCGGAAATACGACATTAAATTTGTAACCGACAGCATATCTGTGCTCAAAGCTTTAGCAAACAAAACAAACCAACAACCAACTAATCTTTGAGTGCCATCTAGCTCTGGAGAGTTTATCGATGTCCAATCGTATTACCCTCCAGTGGATCAAAGGGCATAGTGGATCTTTAGGTATGAAGCCGCAGATGAACTTGCGAAGAGAGGCTCAGATATGAAAGTGCTAGGCCCGTACCCACATCTTTCGTGTGTGGATTCGCCAAAGATCAACTGAACTTTATAACAACAGAAAGAAGTTCACGGGCAACAGACTGTAGACAGTCATAATTGACTTTACCAATTGTACACCCGTGATTAACCAAAAAACTTCTCAGCCTGAGTAGAAATAACCTTTGAATAATCATAGGAACAATTACGGGCCATAACTCACATCTATATAACATAGGCGCCACAATCAGCCCGCTTTGCAGGGGCTGCCTTGACGCCGAGGAATCAGCCGCCCACGTCATCCTGGAAAGCGGGGCCGTGGCTTCTCAACGTGAAGAAATGCTCGGAACAGTGAGGTCGCTCCGCGAAGCCTGTGAAGCTCTCAAGAAGCTGTAATGCTTTTGGGCGGAGCTAGGCTGGCTTTGTTAGCCAGAATCTCCACGCACAACGGACCGAATGGGAGTCTACGTGCGGAAAAGGGAGTCCCATTATCATCATCATTCTAAAGAATCCTATCCAGTTACTGATTGTAGGACAAATCAATTGATATTTCTTTCTGTTTATCCTAAAGAATCCTTTCCAGTAACGGCCTACAAACTTTTCATATCTTGGGAACTATTTATATTGTAAAAAAAATTGTTAGACAGAAAGATAGAAAATTTTGAACTCTCATATATTCTATTAAAAAGCAAAACTTTACTAAGTGAAGGTTAACGCCTTTCTATTTAAAGGACGGTAGCTAGTCTAATTACCTACGTAAATGTATGGGAAGATTTATTGCGTTTTGCGACTTTTCTAATACTTAAACCTCAGCCAGCCAATGTACTGATCCCTGCAAGTAACAGGATCGGTTTGATCACATTTTTTTTTTGGCGAAAATTGCCCATTTCCTTGCTAACTGTATTACATTTATTTTTATTAAAATGTTTCAAAAACATAACAACGGTCTCTTAAGAGGGAACAGGGCGTGCGATTCTCCATACAAATGTATTCCCCTTTTTTCTTCCTGAATAATGCCTCTAGAGCAATTTTTTTTATTCATAAAATCAAGGTCTGCCGTAAATACGTCCCTGTCATTTTCTTTTTTTCAGCAACTAATTATTAAAGTAAATATGACCCTCTAAAAATTACAAAAGATGTCCTATTTTGTACCGCCGTGATTAGAGGACTACCAGATAAATTAGAAAAGTTTTTAACATAAAAAAAATGATAGGAACCTAAACATACTCTTTCTTAAAATATTAATGTAAAAAATAATTGAATCGGCTCAGTTTTCGAGGACAAAAAAGGGGAATACGAAACGTCGATTTCGTCAAAATTTTTGTGATTATTTCGGTCTGAGCTGCAGCTGTGTCCCTATCACACACTACGGGGGCAGACTTACTCACAGCGCGACGGCAAATAGTTTCTTCAAATACCTATTTTTCAAATTCCTCGCAGGCCCCGTCCCCTCTTAAGGTCATTTTATTGTAGTGACAACGGTTGAGTTACCTGCCCCTTATTGCCTCATCTCAAATTTCCAACCAGTATAATATGTATGTTGTGATGGACAGTTTAGCTCGATGATAGAATAGCGTGATGATAATCATGTAAAAGGTTACATCTGTAACTATCTGCAATATTCTAACCTTTTGGCTCGTCTTCTTTGCAATTTGCGGTAAACTATAGAAGAAAACGAATATATAGCATTACTGCTTATCCCCGATAGTAAATAGCGTGATAATAAATACTCTACAGCCAGCGCAGAGTTATAGGAAATATGTGTGCAAAATTTGAACCAAATCAATCCGGTCGTTTTGGCGTGCTCCTGGAACATACATTCAGACAAAAAGACATACAGATCAAAAATTTTAGTAATTATATTTTTAGCATTAGAATCGTTCCCAGACCTCGCAAAAATTCAAAATAAAAAGGATATTCAATGTACAGTTTTGACTTCACTACTATTTTATTGCATGTAGGTATAGATAAAAAAATGTTAATGTAAGGTACATTACCCCACACATGTTTGCAAACGGTATCAACAAAAAAGCATCGCAAATCCTGCAAGCACAATATATTTTAATTATTCTCGTGGGCTAGGTCAGTCGAATTCTAAATTTCAATTATATATGTATATTGCCTCCTGCGCCGTTTTTAGATTATTTGCTAATTGTATAATTATGACAATGAATTTAATACAAATATTTAAAATAACAAATGTGTTTTTTTATACCCTAGTTACTACGATTGGAAAAATATATTAGGAACACCCCTCCTATTATAATCAATAAATCAAGCATTAAAAAGAGTAAAGTTCTGGGAATATCTCATAGCCACACTTTTTCATATAGAAAACCTAACCTAACCTCAAAAGATTTTTTTTTTCTAAAATAGTGGCGTCAATTTGAATATATTTTTTAGATATCCAATACTATTAAGATTTCAAATTTGATAGTAATATTAGATGTCCATCTTGGGCCTAGGACACTATGGAGAATAGGCATTCCCCTTTGCTCACTAGTATTAATATTTTGTTTTTGCTTTGCAGGGTTCTCGGGAGAAGGTCCATGTGGATTAGCTTCTGCACAAGCGATGAATGGATACCCTAACGAGGAACAGGAGTGGCGATTACCATTCTGCAATAAACAACCCTACGGGCAAAATGGACCCTGCATCCAGCTACCTGTAGGACCTGAAGGATTTGGCAGCCAACCGGGACCAAACCCAATCCCCACCCAGTCGACATCAATACAAGTCTTTGTTCAATCTCCTTCTCCCGGTGCTACTGGAAATTCTTATGAAGGAAGTCCACTTTTGGGTTTTCTAAACAAGATTCACAAGAAAAAAATGGATTTTTTAGAGGGCTTGATTCATCATTCATAGAATTTTTTTCTTTTTGTATTTGAGGACTTACTCAATCACAGAGAAATAAAGTAAATTCTCTTCAGTAAAATGATGTTGTTTTATTAGAAAACCCTTGATTTTCTTTCCATCGACTTAATCAGTACTTAGTTTTGATTTCATTTCATTTTTTATTCAACACTGCATAACTACAAACCACGGAAACATAAAGTAATTGATGAAAGGTCTAAACTAAACAAGAAATCCCCTAATAAAAAAACTTTTTCCAAAAAAAAAACAACCGACTTCCAAAAAAACACTACAAAGTGAAAAATAACTTTAATTTCGGAAGTCGGTGTCTTTGGAGCTGGATTTGAATTTTTTGTCACCGCCTTCCGAAATTAAAGTTATTTTTCACTTTGTAGTGTTTTTTTGGAAGTCGGTTGTTTTTTTTTTGGAAAAAGTTTTTATTTTTCACTTTTTAGTGGTTCACATGTGCTTACACCTTCACAGCATACTGGCGTGATGTTATGTTATGAACTGGTGTAAGCAATAGACAGAGATGAGATTTCAGCAATCCCAGTCCATTTGCTATCATTTATTGAGGAGTTCCGTTGCATATCTCCGAAGTTCTTCATCAGATCTTCACCAAATTGAAATGGAACTACTCTGAGAAAGTACTCTTCCAAAAAATACCTAAATCGCTTTGTGTGCCTATAAAATTTGAAGAGTTCTCTCCATTTCTCCAGGATCCCATCATCAGATCCTGATTTGATGATCATGGGACCACCTGGGAAGTATACCCTTTCAAACAAAAAAAACAAAATTCAAATCGGTCCAGCCATCTTCGAGTAATCGGGGAACATACATAAAAAAAAATAAAAAAAAATAAAAAAAAAAAAGGTTCCGACGAATTGATAACCTCCTCCTTTTTGAAGTCGGTTAAAAAAAAAGGTTCCGACGAATTGATAACCTCCTCCTTTTTGAAGTCGGTTAAAAAGAACATGAGAAGTACGTGAAGTAACAATAACTCAACATCTCATTAGTTCGAATACGCACGTAATTTAGAAAACGACACAAAAATGTATCTTAATCACATAATATAGATTTAATTATGTATATAAGTATATATTTGACCGTAAATTAGGCTGACACGCGCACTTGCGTGCGCAAACTAAACTAGTCATCTAATAAATCATATTCCTCTCATGATTGATACACTTCGAAGCAACATTTTCATGCACTCCTTTAATCCATTAAGCGACGTAGTGGGGTTCAAATCAAGAATTCGTTGCTCATGCGAATCAATCTCAAAGAGAGCGTGAAACTTGTATAAGATTTTTTATTTAAATCTGAGATTAATCATAAAAATTTAAGTGATTAAATGAGCAGATGCCATTGTGATGGTCAATACTACATTTTCGAATGATAAAGCTTCCAGGAAATAGACTGAAAATTATGCGGATAAATCACTAGCACTATCAGTCACTTGTGGATTAGATCCGTCACATGTTCGGACGCCTAGCATCACGTCAATTAAACTTAGGTATATTCAGTCCTAATTTCTGAAATTTTTCTATCAAAGCTTGTTATCGGAGTTTTTTTATTAGTCAATTCAATAGTAAGCAAATGTTAGACTACTGATTGGCCATACATTTTATTAAAATACTTATAAAATGTGTTAAACGAATCGTTATTTAGTCAGAGCTATCACAAAGAAGCAACATTTTATCTTTTCTAAGCATTTCAGGCTTGAACGAACAAAATAATGATAAAAAAATTTGCTGCTAGGTTTCTATAGCAAATACAACTTTTTATAGAATTAAAGTAAGAAGTCTTTGAGTTGAAAACAATCACAACCACTCATTGTTTAGCATAATTTCCTTCGGTATGTGTGTGTGTGTGTGTTCCGCATCCATTTTTCTCTATTTCATACTAGCTGCGCCCCGCGGTTGCACCCGCATAGGTTTCGATTCCGTGGGAATATCGGGATAAAAGTAACTGCTAATGGGAACAGCTATATACCTATCAAGTTTCAAGTTCCGCAATCGGTCAATTACTTTTTACAGTATGTAGAAATATATGAAGTAGTAGTGTCTATTAAAATTAGTAAAAGCTGTTATTCAAATCAAACATTTATTACTTTTTTCAGAAGCATCAAAACAGGCCAAGACCAGCGCTTGGCTCAGAGATGAATCACTTAACAGTAAAAAATTAAGGAAAAAAGCCGTCAAAGAAGAGAAAGCAGAGAGAAGGAAAACTAAAACTAAGAAGCATGTTAAAAAGCGACGCAACAAGGGAGCAGGGAAGAGATAGATATCTATCTACTTTTATTAAAACAGAATCAGTCGAGGTCGACATAGACTAATTGATAAAATCACGGCGGCGGGATTTACCGCGCTCTGGATTGTCAACGCCAAAACTTGAAATTCGAACAGTAGCACACTGTTCGATATTCGACGCGCTGAAATGCACTCTATTGGATTCTGAATGCTCGGTTCAAAACCGAGAGTTGAAAATGTAGTGCGAGGAAAAAATCCTCCGCGATTTTATTACGTACGTGTGAATGTTACTGAAGTGAATCCGGCGCGTTTTAATGATAAGATGGTTTTTTTTTCTTGAGGGTGGGAAATCATCAAATAACTTCTCTCGTTCTGGGTGGAGCAGGAAGGCGTGTCAGACTTTAGGAAATCATTTAGTGTTATTTTATTGCCGCATAGAATGAGGATAAATAAAACGATTATCTACTTGTCAATTTATATTTTATTTCGGTTTCATATAAAAGTATAAAAAGCTTGATCTTTCGCACATTCGACGAATGAAATCCGTTTCAAATAAATAATATCACTGTTTAATACCTCTGGAACGGCTGGGTTTCATTTGTCATTTGGGATGAGCCAGAAAATTATATGTCAAGTAAAAATAAACCTTGTGACGGTTTTGAATCTACAGAATCAAAGTTCTATGTCGTGTTCATAAGGTTTATTTTCGCTTTCGCGTAGAGATACACTTTGTTAGCGGCCACTGGGCCTTACTAGGCTGCCATTTATGATTTAAGGTAGCAGCTATCTATTTGCTATCTTAAATACACTGTTTTGTCCATAATGCGTATAACTAAAGGCAGATAGCCGCTGACTTTACGCAGTAAGTAACTCATTGGCTGGGTGCTGCCCAAAATACTCGCTAATGTGGACTCAAGCAATTTTATAGCGTTCAGAATCGCTGCTAACTTCGAGTCATAATTGACTGCAACCGAAGCGTTACGTTTTGTGTTTAAAGTAATGTTAAAAAATCCCTTAAATAGTAATAATAAATTAAATATATCACGTTTATTTTACGCTATGTGACAGCCGCTATGTGTGTATTTTGTCTATAATTTTATTAGGTGTGAGCTATAGAAACTGCATTGAATTTTACATTCGATACATTGAAATACACTCCAGAAATTTCCTCAAGAATAATGTCCTTACTTTGTTCGCTTTCATCAACAAACATACAAATATTCAATTTGCTTAACATTAGCTTGTATAATCACAAATCTTTACATTTGCAATTGCCAACACCGAACTATCTTAAAAAATATATTACTATTGAAGTACAGGGCTGCATGCTTATAAATATCACACTTATATTGGTCCCATTTTAATAATATTATACCTAGTTCTAGCATTTACAAAAAATCCTTCTTTTCTCCAAAAGTGTAATTTCATTGTATTTACTCATATTATCTATACTAATAATAAAGCAGAAGAGTTTGTTAGTTAGTTTGAACGCACTCATCTGTGGAACTACTAGTCGTAATAAAGAAAATATTTTTTTTCATTTGATAGTTCGATACTTTAGTAAGGCTATAGGGTACCTTAGGGTAGAACCTTAAGGTGAATGCGCAGTGGTAGAGCGCGAAATTCAAATTTTGTTACGTTTTTTGCAATTTTCAGGTGAGTGTCAGCTTGTTACTTGATCAAAATATGATTTGCGACTATAACATGTACGTATTTACAGATTTATAATCATTAGAATCAATAATACATCTTTCTAAGTTAGATTTGTTCCATAAGAACAAATTTCTTATGGAAAAGTGCTTGTGGAAGAAATCTAACTTATAAGAGATATATTAGACATTCTAATGACTAAATTCTGTAAACACGTACCTGTTATATTCGCAAATCACATTTTGATCAGGATACAACCTGATACTGACCTGAAAATTGCAAAAACGTAAGAAAATTTGAATTTCGCGGTCTACCACTGCGCATTCACCTTAAGGTTCTAGCGTGATGTGGAGTAGGTACTCGAATTGTATTAGCTATGAAGAAGTTATTCATAGCCAAATAGTACCTACTTCGAATTTTGAATATTTATTTTGTATCGCTTCCAAAATTCATAAAGACCCATAAAGGTCGTATAGTCGACCTCGTAATTACTTTATCACCCTAAGGTTAAAAATCACTTGGAACTTCATAAAACGACAAGGTCTATTTTTGTCTAATTAACAGTTATAAAGTCTCAGCATAAGTGAAGTTTCAATTGCATTGAAAATTTAGTCAAAAAGAGCAGTGGTGGCCTAGTAGTCCTGACTTATGAGTTGTCGTGAATTCGAACTCAGGCAGACACTTTGTGTATTAAATTTTATCACCACTGCTCTCAAAATAGACAAGGAAAACATCGTATGGAAACCGGCATGTCCTAGAACTAAAAATTCGAAGACTTGTAAAACACGGACCCACTCCCTCTGAAAGAGAGGAGGCCTGTGTCCCAGGAGCGGGAATGTATATAGGCTGATTGTCGAAATTGGTAAAGGAATTACGAGGTCGATTATACAACAATCGTTTCACAGCTCGTCTTAAGAAACAAAAACTACCTATCCTTAGTTTGTAAGACACTACATACACTTTTATAGTCTATAGTGCAAATACTCACCAACTGAGCAGTCAACTAAATTAGAAATTGAATCCACACAAAAACTGCATAGTAATGTGTGAATTCAATGCACGAGTTGGAACGCTACGGAATGGAGAAGATGTTGTACTAGTTCCTCACATCAGTGGAAAAAGAACAAGGAACGGGCAAAAACTGATGGAAATGGCTTTTAAAAACAACTTGAAAATAATGAACAGCCTGTTCATAAAAAGGGGTTCTAGAAGATGGACATGGGTATCGCAAGATAGCCGCTACAGAAATGAAATACATTATTTTCTAACGAATAGACCAAAATCATTTGTTGATTATGGCATAATCGCCAATTTAAATTTCAATAGTAATCATAGAATACTCAGAGCTCGTCTGAACACATCATCTAGCACAAAATTCAGTGGCCCCTTCAAAGTCAAAACATCAATACCAAACAACGAAGCAAGAATAGCTAATATCAAAAAAAAACTCAAATCTGTGACGGAACCATTTCTTAAGGACTTAAACACTCAACAAAAATACAACATAATACACGAAATACTGACAGCAAGATCGGAAACCAACACTAAAGTCAAATCAAAGGATAAAGGACAATTATCAGGAAAACGATCGAACTCCTAGAAAAAAAAAACAAGATTAATCAATGCGATAAACAAAACAAAAACGATCAGGAAACAAATAAGAAAAATAAGCAGAGCTAAAAATCCAAACGAGAAGAGACAGAGACACATTAGATTAGACACTTTTGAAAAAGACATCAAAAAAGCTGTAGGGATAAAAAAGGCCCTTAAGTATTTATTTACTGGATATCTGAAATGAAAGACCGATTTTGCAAAACAAAGAAAAAGATCTGATATACTATCAATAGCAACAAATTTCTACGGAAACATTTATTCCAGCAAGAAACAATTAGACAATATAGACTTAGATAACAGCGATAATGTACCACCTACATTAACAGAAGAAATAAACAAGGCAATAGAAACACAAAAGAAGGACAAAGCTTCCGGCCTCGACGAAATCAACAATGAATTGCTTGCAGACTGCAAAACCGATATTGCACCATTACTCAAACGCATTTTCAACGATATATTGTACACCGAAGAAATATCAGCACAATGGACCACATCAACCATCAAAATCTGCCCAAAGAGCAAGCTGGTTTCAGGGCGGGCTACTCAACATTAGACCATATCCATACTGTAAGACAAATTTTCTAGAAGACCAAAGAATTTAACGTGCCATTCTACTGCTGCTTCATCGACTACAACAAAGCATTCGACTCAATAGAGCCTATCTGTATTTGGCACTATCTAAAGGACCACGGAGTCGAACACAAATACATTCGAATTTTAAAGAACGTATGGTGCATACGTACAGTACAGCTAGAATAAAATTGGAGAAAGAGGGGAAACAAATAAAAATATATAGAAATGTACGTCAAAGAGATCCGCTATCAGCTATATTAGAAGACATTTTTCGAAAGTTAAGTGGGATGAGTACGGAGTAAACCTAAACGGCGAACAATTTTCACACTTACGTTTCGCTGACGACATAATATTATTTACCACGACAAAAGACCATCTACAAAGCATGCTCATACTCAACGATAAATACTTCCAAAACTAAAGCCATGATAAACGCTTTAGAAGACGCCATCCATTATTAACGACGAGCCAGTTGAGTTTGTGAAAGAGTACACCTACCTAGGCCAATAAATCTCAATCACGGATATAATGTCAAAAGAAATAGACATAAGAATCGGGAAAGCATGGAAATGTTACTAGAGGTTTAAAGAAGTAATGAAGAACAAAGAAACTAAGATGACTGTCAAAAGCGCCACCACTAAAGCGCAATACAAGAAACTGGAAACATTGGAGACAGCAATGGAATGAAGCAAGCTGATTATAAGGAAGTCTGACAGGATAAAGAACAAAACTATCAGAAGGCGCACGAAAATTGAAGACGTAACAAAGAGAATAAAGAAACTAAAGTGGAAATGGACTGATCACAAAATAAAAGGCATTGAACAGTGGCAATAGTATTTTGGTACCCTAGACATAGGAAAAGAAATCGAGGTAGACAGTTTCGAAGATGGGAAGACGACATCAAGATCATAGCAGGGAGGAAAACATGGACTAGGAGAGCGCAAAATAGAACAAAGTGGAAAGAGATGGAGGAGGCCTTTGCCAAATTTAGGCAAACAGACCGGGTGGTCGATTAAGATTCAAACAATGTAAAAACTTCTGTGTCTGAATAAAGGCTTATATTATTATTATTACATACACTTTTGGAGACTTCAAAACGATTCTTAAATCATTTTTATCTTTACTTCAGAACTGTCATTCATTACATTTAAATACTAATACAAATTAAATTAATACACCGAACTAGTACAAATTAAGGGCAAGAGAAATGAGTACATCGCCTTTTTTAGTATCTAGTTAAAAACTAAACAAGTTATAATTAAATTAGCTAGCTAAACTGCACAGAAATGATGGGTTTCGCTAGTTATTTTAATTTGGACTTGTAGAAATATCAGTCACAAATGTATCTGTACATAGTATCTTTGGCTGGATACATAACAGTTATGTATTTACATGTTTTTGTGACATAAATGGATTGATTAAGGGGAATCTAGTCGCGGGCTAGAACTCACTGGTGGGCTTGGCTAAAAAGCACGCCATCTCACCATCGTGTCTGACAGAGGTAGTATCAGTGATGAGCAGTTAGACGCTAGTCTACATGCAGAACCTTATTGAGTGAAATGCAGGATCATTTATAGTAAAGCAAACGCGTAAAAAATTAAGAAAAGTCCTTCGGAAGATCGGGTTTTACGAAAAACTCATTGCATAAATTAATGACCAATAAAGTTTTCTGAACTTTTCGGTATGGTTTTGTCTCATTATTAATTTTGCCATTAATAATGAGACAAAACCATATCATGTTTAATTTTTGTTGTACATTGTCGAACAGTGGAGTGATACACTCCCGAAGTTTGTATGGAAAACCGTCGACTAGATTTACCTTAATTCCTGGTTTCTGAGCTGGACTCTCAACAATAGCTATTGACTCGTCAAAGTTGTCTATTTAAAGAGGCGCTAGGGTAGCCCGCGCAGTTAAAATTTTCTTAGTCAGGTTCTCAGGTTTTGACACTGAAAACCTGACTTATATCGCGGATCATATGATCCGCGATATTTAATCCCATTGAAACACTTTTATATAAACTGAGAGGGTTCCATTCTGTAAATACCTACATTCGTGTTACGATTGAGAATCATATTGTTTTTTTTTTTAATGAATCTCGTGGTCCACCCTGGCCATTCCCTCTGAAGTAAAGTATTTTCTGAGTTTTCAGAAAGATAATGTGTCACCAGTTGCTCAAAATCCGGACATGTGTGATTTGTGGAATACAGACGATTTTTGGAGATGTTTCTGTATTGCAGGCATTTTGGCATTAGCATTGTTGGTTCCATACTACTAGTAGCTATCATTGTTAAATACATTTGATTATATTTTCTTTCTTTTAGAAAATAACAATAATTACCGAAGGACGAATTTTCCAGAAATAAACCTGGGTCACTGAATTTACTGTTAATAATACCTATAGTCACACAAAAAGTCTGAGGTATGATCTTGTAACGGCCCAATAAAAACAAATGAATCACTAATTCCCATAATAACCCATGTATTGTAATTTTGTCCCAGTCTCGAGAAAAAAAAACGCCCTCACAAAAAAGTTTTGTTTTACAACACTTTAGAATAACTTCAATACACGTTAGTAGTAAACCAATTCGAGTCAAACACACATTAACATATTTCCACATTCAAATAACTGAACATAGATAAGTGATAACTATTGATTTAACTACAAAATACAATGGAATTTAAATACACCTTAAATTATCACAAGAAATCAAACATTATTTTGTACTAACAGAGATGTATAATGCAATTGATGATAATATCACAATTAATAAGCAAAATCCTAAAATTGTAAGATCATGTAGCGAATCGGCATCTCAAACCGATGTAACACATAGATCGGAAGACAAGCATAATACCAACCATTGTGGCAATTTCGAACCAAACTGAACTGTTTTCTACATCCAAATATTTTATCAAAACCTCCGGTTTGGCGAAATGGCAGTACATATCGTCACACTCTAAGGGTTGTCGGTCGAAGCCAAAAATTGTGAGGACCATGGCGACGATACCGCATCTGATGAAGGAGGTCTTCATGAGAATGTTCATCATCAGAGGGATCTCGTGAGCGAAGTCAAAGCCGTAGATAGCTAGGCCAAGGAATGGAGCGATCGCTGATGGTCCGATGGCGCAGCCATTCTAGAAACAGAAGAAATCATAATAATTAATTATCAAATTTGTTAATAATAAAGATGCTGTTTTTTATGTATTCTTTTGGCATACTCAAATGGACTCAAACGAAGCTTGACGCCCTGGATAGGAAAGTCCGTACATTGCTGACTGCATATCGAATGCATCACCCACAGTCATCAGTGATGAGATTGTACATCGCGCGGAAGTGCTTGGGTCGAGGCTTTTTAAATGCTAAAACCCTCCAGAACCGCGAGATTTGCAGTCTCAGGGAATATTTCTTTCACACTGACGTGGGGATGCATCGAGATGTGGTCGCAGTGGGCAAGGGCCTCACCCCGCTCTCCTTTGCGAAAGAGAACTGGCGAAAACCTGCAGTACTGGATACTAACGATCGTAAGGAAGTATGGCAAGGCAAAGATCTTCACAGATGCTTTTTCCGGGCTCTTCGTGGGCCTGATGTAGACTTTTTGGCGTCTGTATCCTGGCTGCGTTTTGGCAACCACTTCGGGGAAACCGGAGGTTTTGTCTGTATGATAATGGATGAAGTTATCATTCATGACGAACAACTATCGGAAATGCATTGCCAAGGATGGTACGGTTGACATCTGTCGGGCATACCACCGTCCCGGTGAATCAATCCGACATATCGTTTCCGGTTGTTCTCGTCTTGCTAACCGCGAATATTTGCACAGACATAATCTTTTAGCTAGGATTATCCACCAGCAACTTGCTTTGCAGTACAACCTTGTGGAGTTTGAAGTAGTTACCATACTACAGGTATGTGCCCGACCCAGTTCTCAAGAATGGTTACGCCACATTGTACTGCGATCGGTCTATCATCACTGACAGGACTATTGTAGCCAATAAGCCCGACATTGTGGTGATAGATCGACGAGAGCGTCGTGCAATGATTGTTGATATCTCTGTCCCTCATGACTAGAATCTCATGAAAGCTGAGCAAGATAAGAAAATCAAGTATCTTGACTTAGCTCACGAGGTTGTCGACATGTGGGACGTGGACTCAGCAATCGTTGTATCGATAATCGTTACACTAAATGGCTTAATAGCGAAGAGCCTCGACCAACACCTCAAGAGGCTCTCATTGCGCGACTGGATCAAGGGCTTGATTCAGAAAGCAGTACTCTTAGGCATGGCACGCATAGTCAGAAGGTTCCTTTCTCTAGAGACCTGACCACCGACATCTTGGACCCTGCTTCTGATGCCGATGGGTCACTATTTTTTTTATTTTTAAATGTTTTTCTTCCATACTTCTCCATTGGTCGTCATCTCGATAGTCACCCCCTTTCTAACCATATCGTCATTCACACAATCCGTCCATCATTTCTATGGCCACTCCCTACTATTATAGCATACGATATTCATACTCATAACTTTCCTCATGACATTTTCCTCATTCCTCCGTATCATGTGCCTATAGCATGACAACCGATTTCCACACAATTTTGCAGTTACCGGTTCCACTTTCAGCATATCCAATAGTATTACCTCACTAACGTAAATTATAAAAAAAAAACACGGCAAACAACTTACTGTAACATTAAACACAGAGCCAATAGCCATGCCCATTCCTTCAGCAGCCAAAGACACGACGTTGCCCACGAGACAGAAGCACCCGAACCGCATCACAGAGAACGGGACGCCAGCCATGAAGTAGACGATGGTCGAGAACATGATGTTGAACGTCACTTGGATGGGCAGCTTGGATACTGTGAGGGCTGCATAGTATGGAGTGAGGCTGTACCAGCAATTGAAGTGCTCTTTCTTTACTAATTTTACTTCTTGGGGATCTGGAATGAGAAAGAAAGGTCAACTTTTAATAGAGAAGTCTTGAAATGTAGCTCTACAAACTCGAATAAAATATGAGAGGAAATTAACGAAGACCTCCTTCTTTTTCCGAACTAGGTTTTTTTTTTTTTTTGATGGGAAATCATCAAATAACTTCTCCCGCTCTGGGTGGAGCGGGAGGGCGTGTCAGACTTTTACTGACTAAAACCCACCCGTGTTCCCTCAGTTGCCTGTGTGCCAGGGGCCGCAGTATCTCTTTCGAACAACCCGCACCCCTGGCAGTTCCGAACTAGGTTGGGGTGAGTTTCCAATCTAAACTGATATGTACACGAATACGAGTATTTTACATGGACCGACTACCTATCTGACTTCCACAACCCAGTTACTAGGTAACACGATACCTAATGGTAAGACTGGTGGTGGCTTCAAACTACTGGTTAATATAAATTAAAAAACAGGCATCTTCTAGGCACGCTCGATTCATCATAGCACTCATCAATAGCTTTCCATCAGGCGTGATCGAGGTAAAGAGCGGGACCAAATGGTAATATTTTAATTTTTTTATTACTTAATAGTCCTGCTCAGAAGATGCCCAGAAGATGCCTGTTTTTTTAATTTATTTTTACCGGTAGTTTGAAGTCGATAACCAGTCTTACCAATGGATATCGTGCTACCTAGTAACCGGGTTGTGGAAGTCAGATAGGCAGTTGGTCCATGTAAAATACTCGTATTCATGTAGGTACATATCAGTTTAAATTTGAAACCAACCCCAACATAGTTGTGAAAAGACTCATTAAAGTGAATGGAAGCAGAGTAAATTTCATTTTAATAAAGATCGATTTTTTGCCAAATTAATTAAGTAGGGCTAATGCTAAAAATATTAATGTAAACTAAAGATACTTACAAACAAGGACTGGAACCATAATCTGCGTATACGCAAAGAATATGACGAGTCCAACGCAGAGTTTGAGGTGGTTAAACATCTGCGTGCCATCGTTAGCCATGTTGAAGAAACACGTGCCGACCAGCACGCCGCACATCACGTGGTGGATGAACTGGATGCAGATACCTGAAGGTTGGGAATATAATATATTATTTCGAGCGATATATAAATACGTAGGTAACATATTTCGGATCCCCTGTATGGTCCGGCTAATAATAATGATATTATAATTATAATTACTATAATATAGGCTCACTAACTCATATTTAACATGTAGGGCTTATTCTTCTTTTTGTTATAACTAGTTTCTAAAGCGAATACTGATTCTTCGCATCATCATCTCGGCTTGGTATTACCCAGTAATAGGTTAAGCCTCCTTTATTTTCTTCCAGTCTGCACGGTTTTGTGCGTCCTTCGTTTAGGTAATTCCGATGAGTTATGCACGTGTTCCTTCGTTCAGATGTTTCTTTGTTCTTATTTTTACCCTAAATAGGTCGAAAAGGAAAACGACTATACCCTAAGTATGTATTATTTATTACATACCTGTTTTATTCCTGAGTATTTGTTTCATCATTCTCGCCAACAAAATCGAAAACTGTTCACAATACGTCGTGGAGTATTCTGCTGAATCCGACTTTTGCATCTTCATCCAAGCCATCGAAGAGTTTCCATTAGACAGCTGACTGGACAACGAACTTAGAGAGCCACTTGATCCTTCGAACTTTGGTACTTTGTAAGTGCACTTTTCATTTGACAGTATTATTTCTGTTTCGTTTGCATCTTCCGTCTGATAACTGATCTTTAGCTGCATCTGGTTCGTATTGGGCTCGCTCGGTGGTTGGTTCACTTTTGCCGATTTAAAAAGTTGACCGTTCATCATTTCTTTGGATAGCATGGTTATGATTTCTGGTGATTCTGTTAGTTCTATAACTGGACAGAGAAATTTAATTGTTAGAATTTTGTACACGATCAGATCATAATTTAACTATTTTAAAAAAATCCCTTTGACAAAATCGTCCACATAGAGCTTGTCTCGTGGCTCCTCAAAGTCCTAACCATCACTCTACCTTTAATAGTTACCAGATAGGACTAATTATCTAAAGTGGAAATTGATCAAAGGTTTTAAATATATATTCAAGGTGATTAAATGACGGTTAGTACCTAGAGGTAGATTACTCCAGATTACTTTGTAAATAACAAACAAAGCTAATCGAAACAAAATAGAATCCAACTAATTACTAACGAATGTAAAACAAATTAGAATATGCAAGTGTAGATTATGACAGCAAAGTATAATAATATGTAAGTTAAGAAAAACAATACTACATATATTTGGTCTGAGACTACAATGGATTGTATAAAATTCCAGTAATACTTTGCGTAATTAAATAGCTATTTGAATTACAAATGCGTGGAGCTTTGTTTTGCTTTTACCATTGCAGATTAGCTGCTAGCTAGGGAAACTATCGAACTGTGCTATATAACTGCTGAAGGTACCTAATAACATAACCTAACTTATTCAGCTTTCTCTACCAGTTTGACTCATAGGGCTATTAGTAGACACTTGAAAGGAACAATTCGAATGGAAATAGAGTAAAAATATTTTTAAGCATATTGAAATTCAGGGTCTGCCCACGTCCCTTTCTAAACTTAGAGATTTTCAACAAAAACCAAACTTTAGATTATGTACCTACTTATCCTAAATATAATGTTGTCGCTGCTGGTACACAGGTCTTCTCTCTGTGAGAAGGAGTGGGCCCAGTGCGGGTTGGTGGGTGTCAAGTCTTCCAATTTTTGGTTCTAAGACATGACAGTTTCCTCACGATGTTTTCTTTCACCGTTTTGAGAGCAGTAGCGTCGAAATAATTCACAGAAAGTTAAGCGCCTGTCTGGGTTCGAACATACAACTCATCAGTCGCTACCGTTACCACTGGGCCACCAGTGCCCTCAATAGGTACCTATAGTCCTGTATATTGATAGATTTATATCTAAGAAAACAATGATGATTCAGTCGTAGGTATTGTCGTCAGTATTGTATTGCTAATTAGACCTTAGAATTGGCAGTATGCCTGATAATAGGAACTTAATAGCATCATCATTAATTTATGAATACCTAGGGGAGAGTGCATATACCGAACCCCCTAACGGCGAATTGCTATATCTAAGCTCAGGAAAGTACTAGAGAAGGGTTATTACCATAGATGGTCGGGATATTTATTTGGCTACAATAATGGGGTTTCAAACTTGTAAAAATATTAATAGAAATTGATATATTGCCCAAATTGTAAGAAATGGGAAAACGCGAAATTAGCGCACCGCTTTGATAATTCCATGCAACCGGGTTGATAACGCCGTGCTCGCAGTTTTGCAGCGAAATGAGAGAGATGTCACGAAAACAATACGATTTCATTAAATCTTACATAGACATAACATAATATTAGTAGGAAATAAGCAATAAAAACACAAATTTTGTGTAGACAATTATTTTACTCCAAAAATATCACATTTTCAGGCATGAGATGCACTATTTAAGCTTAACTTTAATAATTATAACATTTCGGTAAATTGAATAAAAAAATTAAGATGTTGAAGATGAAAATAAAATAAAATAAACTATTTAATATTTATTTTGGTTTGCTATTACCGCGCCCCAAAGCACGAAATTGTCCAACTTTGTAATTTCGTTTTATAACTTCAAAAATGAATTTGCACGTTACTAGGTAGCTGTTGTTGTTTTGCTCATCGATAGTGCAATATTTTTGCTTGATGAAATCAAAAATCAAATCAAATCATTTTTATTTCAGGCACTGTATAAGTACGTACACACAAATACATTTCACCCATAGTGACTACATGTCATAAATAAGCAGATATATTGTTATTACATGGCTACGAGTATTACTAAGTTATATTAAGTTGGTATTTTAGGTAGGTATTACAAATTATAGATTAAATTAGATAAGATACGTTTATACATTATTAGAAATTATTATTAGATAATTATATTTGATAAATTAAATTAGTTATATTAATTCGTCATTATTATTATTACTTGATTACGTCATAGTCAATGCTGAGATTGAACAATTCGGTTCTAGTCACGAAAATTGTCCGGAATACAGTGGTTATAATATTATTTTTACAGTTAAGCAATCGTGTTCGAAATGAAGCTCTTGCCCTTCTCAGAACGGAAAAGAAGTCACCCACACTGTTTTCAAAGAACATGCCAGACGCGCTACACCGCCAACGCAGGTTAAACATGGCCCGAAACGCGTTGTTGTACTGTACACGAAGTGAGTTGTAAGCTCTCCTCGTGTACTGGTACCAAAGTTGCCTGGTGTAGAACGCCCGGCAGTATGCCTCGAATAGTGTTGCCTTCACTTGCTTGGAACAATGAGCAAATCGTCTTGCAAGCATGTTGCTTCTACAAGCAATGCTCCTTCTTTGCCGCTCCAAATCATTGTCGTCCGTTAATTTTTCATTCAATACATGTCCAAGATATTTAAGATATTTAAGAAATTATATATATAATAAGAAGAAATAAGTGTTATCACTTGTTGAATGAACTCTAAAAGTAATAGTCAAAATATCGCTCCATGTAACGTACCTACTGGTATTCAACTGCATGCGGTTAGACTGGAAGCCGACCCCAACGAAGTTGGGAAAAAGCTAGGCAGATGATGAAGGTAAGATTTAAGAAAAATGTTGCACTAACCATATTTTGATAACAAATAAAACCACGCCAAGAACGCTACAAAATACAATCCATGTTCATTTGTTACATACCGATTATTCGAACAAATCGAGAAAATGTGTGTCTCGATTATATTTCCTACATGTGTTCTGATTGTCGTGGCAACTAAATCTGAGTCAGAAATAAGTACACGTGTCTTTAATAATAATTATGAAAACTTTACGCGTGTATTTCTGCCTTAGTCGACATTCATACGGACATAATAAAATCACAACATGATTTTTTTTGCGCACTGGATTTATAACCAGAATCGGATATTCGGATGCATATTTACCTAACGATAGTTTTTAGCTATGAAAGTATGGAAGCGGCTATATAAATTATTTGTAATATTTATTAAAAACCCCGGGAATCTTGGATTGCATAACTATTCAGATGTGTATTAATTTAAAATTAATGTTTAACCCGATACAAATATGTGTATGTACTGGAAGAGGGGTGGTTTGTATTAGTTAAAACAAAAAATTAACAAATTACTTACCTAAATTAAGACTTTTTTGATACAAAAGCGCATTCCATGTTAGCCAACATCTCAACTTTAGGTGAATATGCATCCGAATATCCGATCTCTGTTTAAAACGCACTGCATAGCATCAAGAGTTGAAAACCGAACACTGTGTTTTTTCGAAGCTCTGAGACTCACTCGAGCTGCACTCAGTGCACTCTGTCGGATTCCCAATGCTCGCTTCAACACCGAGAGTTATAAATCCAGTGCGTAACAATCCCGCGGTGATTTTATCACGTTCGTGTGAATGTCGACTTAGATTTACTTACTACAATGTTAGAGGTGCGATTAGAGATCTATATAGAGCATAATTTTAATGCTAATTTATGCTGATATTAAATCGAAGTAAACTATAATTTTGTAATGAACTTCTGTAATTATGCAAGTAGGTAATGCAATACAGGTCAAACCATCACCTGTAGGTAGGATATATGAGTGCAACGACCCTTATAATAATTAGTTACAAGATATACCTACGTAAGTTGCTGAAATAATTAGTGAAAACTGGTTGCAAACTGCATGCAAACCCTAGTGTCCGTCTCCAATCCAGGGCCAATCGGAACGCCAAACGCGCTCGATGCGTTTGATCGAGATGGTTAAATGAAACTCACACTAAGGCCACGGTACCACGGTCATGTTATTATTGGAATCTAATCAAAATATTTTATTTCGCATGAACCTACATGAGCACTTATGAAACATCAGAAGCTAGGTGAAGGGTTCCAATGGAGAAGAGCCGGCATGAAACTCCACGGCTACCAACTCTTTTAAAACGAATTGGCTTTTACAATGTGTCAATGTTTTCAAATTAAGTAGGTATAGGAGGACAGTGTAGACCTGTCAGAAAACAATACTTGCTCAACTCCAAAATAACTTATAGCTTCACAATTACAGATATACGAGTAAGTACGGGTACTTGTAGATAGGCTTGGAGTAAGTAAAGGCAGGTACTTACTAAAATCGGCTGGGTTGTGATGTCTGGGGCAGGGCAAGCCAACGGTCTGTAGGAAAGGAACCATGGCTGTTGTGTCACCCTGGTATATGCAAAGACCATCTGCGATTACATACACCTGTAAAACAAAAGATTACACCGTGAATATTATATATAGCAACCATGAAAGACATTCTCGGAAATCTCAAAAGGCCGATAAATTGTTCTCCGGAGATTATTGTAGGTAAGCATAGTCAAAGAATCACCTAGCATTTGATTTGATTTGATCCCCTGTTTGATAGCCATGCAAAGCCGTATTTTTAGAGTTTGCTCTCCGGAATTTTCCAGTAGGCTGGTTACCTTTACATTGGATCTACCATCTTGTCGAATCTGGCTTCTCATTAAGTATAAAATAATTCTCATTTTATTTAGATTTATATCGTCAAATTCTAAAAATGGTTATAGATCTAAATAGATGTAATTGGCCATGGAAACGTTGCTACGAAATCCCTTAAGATTCTCCGGTAGCAGCTATTGCTTAGAAAATTTTCACAACATTCACGAGGAAGACATTATGTGTGACTTTATCCGGCTTCTAGTGACCGTGAAATGTGACCTAGTTTGAACTGCTAGCATAGATACTCGTAGCTACACGTGGGACTCCTATAATAGACTGCAACATTGTATTCATTTGTTTTTATTTCACCAGAAACTATTTATGTCAATCTTATTGGCATGTCGCGTGATAAAGTAACGCTAATGTATTTGCTAATCTAAATAAAGAAATGTATATTGTAAAACATTTTAAAAGAGTAACGGTGGAGTTTCTTGCCCATTCTTCTTAATATGAAACTACCTTTTGGGAGGGGCGTCTAGAATCAATTTTATTTTAATGTAATGTTGACGTTCAAAAGTGCCTTTTAAGTGCCTTTTTTGAAATAAATGCTTTGACTTTGACTGATGGTGGCAGGGACATCAACGCGCAGTCTGGTCCCAGGGATTCAGTACATGATTCTGAACCCTCCTGCGTTGAAAGTGGATTGTCGGTTATTGAAACAAAAACACCCTGTATTAATACTGAGTGTGCTCTATATTATCGGTGCTCGTTTTCAGTCAGTTTTTCATAAAGCTTTACGAAATTTTCGCTGAATCGTAACACAATCCAGGCTGAACGAAAATGTATTTCGGTATTTTTGGCTCACATTCGATTGTCATGAATCAGTATGGGAACCGATATGTCAATGTAGGTATTTCCATTGAAATGCATTAATACATTTTTAAATTCATTTTAGCGTTTGAGAATTTTCACAATCCCTATTTTCAGCTCATCATAGATTGACGAAAACAAAATTAAATCCAAAATGCCATGAGTACATATTTTTTTCTTTTTCTCGACTTCATTAGCTTTGAGAGCCTTCTCTATTCTTCAACATAAATCAAACCTCATTAAATCTACAAAAAGGAAAATATCACAGTAAATTACAGGGCATTGTATAATAGCGGTGATTAGATTCATTATGTAAATAATAACGATATTAATGAAACAATGGCAATCGCACGCAGTCAGTCACGATCGTCACGAACTTATTTTATACAACCTTTGGTTGGCATCGAAACTGCAGCCAATAAAATATAAAAAAAAATAAAAAAAAAAAAATAAAAAAAAAAAAATAAAAAAAAAAAAAGGTTCCGACGAATTGATAACCTCCTCCTTTTTGAAGTCGGTTAAAAAGAATATCTTTCAAAGTAGAAAAAATATGAACGTAAACGAGACAAAAGGAGTATGAAAGGATCGTAGCAGGTTTTGTTCTGTAGTTTCAGAGTACGGGTGTGAGTTTATGTATTTAGGTATGTGTATAGAAAGAGTACTCCGCTACTATCTGCTTTCACAAATTGCATTGATTTAGCCAACAGTGCCAGCACCTACCTACTCTTCAATCGGACTGAAAAAAGTTTTGTAACACTGAAGAAATTATAATAAGGTTTAAACAGCTTGAAATAAACATTTTTCTCTATAACCGCTGCATTCCTTGACCTTGTTGCTGTTGACCTATGTTATGTTACAAGGTTTGGTTTCTCCACTTGAATAACTGCTCAATCCCTTGTGCCCCTTGTGCGTGGGCTATGGCGGCAGTCAGTGGTAATTCCAAGAAGTTGATTATATCTCCTGGTCTGTTGAGAACATTTGTGTAAGACCTGAGTATACCGAGGGTGTGCATGTGCAAAGGATTCCTTAGCCTCCATACAAGCCCTGCATAAAGGACTGTCTGTTGTACCTATTGTGTAGAAATGTTTGTTTAGCGAGCAGTGTCCCGAGATGGTCCCCAACACCAGGCACAGGCCGTTCCTGTCCAGGCGTTATAAACATCTGGTTACCTATAGCCTGCCTTCTAAAGATGGCATAGCTTTCCTCGCTGTTAACCTTTGTATTAATCTTTTGTTGTTGTTGTAACAGGTTAAGCATTATTTTATAGTGTTCTGTTATACAATTGTAAACATGCTCGTTTTAAGATTTTGGATAGTTAACTTTTTGTTTTTTTTTTATAGCCATTCCTAAAATAAGTATCCAGAACTTTATGGCGTCTATAGATCTATAAAATACTTAATATCATATGTAATATGAGCACAGAATATCTAGACTAAGCTCATATTAGGTGTGATAATAAACTACGAACAACAGTTATTTAAAACATTAATCCCGTGACTATAATACCCAGTAAAAATAAAATAATGTTAATTACAAATAGAAACATTGCAATAAGTCACGATTAAAGGTGTGGACGAGTTAACAACTTCAATATTATTTCTGACTAATGATATGATAATAACATATTTTGTTACTCTATCATAAAACATTGCTAATCGTCATGTTCTTGTAACATAACACATGTGACTATTTTAATGATATGCTTTGATTTTTAACATTATTGATGAAAATTGACGTCAACTTAGAGAAAATGTTCAAAGGTGTTTCTGACGTTATACAGGGTGATTGGAAGATGGGTGCAAAGCTTTAAGGCGAAGATAGTACAGACAATTTAGAACCATTTAAAAAAAAAATTGGTAAGACTTCGTCTAAGACAACCATGGCTTAAATGGTTCTAAATTGTCTATACTATCTTCACCTTAAAGCTTTGCACCCATCTTCCAATCACCCTGTATACTTAGAGCAAATTCGAATGCCGTATGGAATCGACTCAAAATAACGCCTGAATATTCGAAAATTTTAAATTCTTACACAACGAATAGGTGCGGGCCAATGATTTCAACTATAAGCAGGTATGCCAATTTCAAGGCTGAGTAAACCGGCCGTGACATACAGACGGACAGCTGCCGAGGTCTTATTATAAGGATTCCGTAATAGCGGAGAAATTATAATAAACTATAAAAAAGACATTAAAAACGCTTCTTTAAATTCTGCTAAAAAGATTCTAATAAGTGGCAACACCAGTATTTTCCAAAACTAACAAGAGAATAAGCCAGGAACTTTAGAAGTCGCTCACACTAAGAGATTTATTATTCTAAAACAATAATAAACGCTTAATTATAATAAATCCCTTTATTTTTAAAGACGATTAAAAAAAGAAAACAAGATTTAGCCACAACCTCACCGCACCATCGAGTAGGTCAATGACACAGATTAAAAAGGTATATGACGACTGCATCTCGGTGGTAACAATTTGATTAGCTGGCCCAACGTAGTACTGACTTTTAATAGAATCAGAGGCCAGCTTACACTGGTTTGTACCCGCCTATGGCGAAGCAAAAAGTAAGATTAGTGATTTTGACCGGTATACAGGTTGAAATTTAAAACATGCGACAAACCGAAATGGGAGATTGTACTCATCATTATGAACAACTTTTACAAAGGGACCAATGATGCAATCGCGAAAAAAAAACATCTGTTCCCTACATTTATGTTCGCATAACTCGTCAAAATGTAGGGAACAGCTGATTTTTTTTTTTTCGGTTGCATCTTTGGTCCCTCAGTAAAAGTTGTTCATAATGATGAGTACAATCTCCCATTACGGTTTGTCGCATGTTTTCAATTTCAACCTGTATATGTATGTGGATATGTATGTATATTCATCTGCTAACTCAAACTCAAACTCAAAGCATTTATTTCAAATAAACCAATTGCAGGCACTTTTGAATTGTCAAGGTCGGTGAGATAGAAAGATGAAGCTAGTTGCCCATTCCAAAGCGTAGGTACCTATGGAGAAGAACGGGCAAGAAACTCCATGGACACTATCTCATTACTTCTAAACATAATGAGGTATCGTTGGAAGTGTCTTGATTATCCGTTGGTTTATAGGCTATGTGACGTCACATTGAATAGAACATGGCGGCCTCTAGAGCGTGATTTTTCAGTAGTCCGGTTTTAGTTTTTGAACTTACTTTTTGTTACCACTGATTTGCGGTATACCTACCAATCATAGTTGCTAAAAAAACAAGGAGCTAAACCAATGTAACATTTTTTAATGATCTTAAAGAACTAACCTAGCCAGTCGTTTCTGGTCTACGTCCGTCAGATCACAATGATCTTTAAAAATAAATAACTTGTTCGGTTGTCTGTTGGTTATTTCGTGATGGTATTGCGTCAATTACTATCACAAACCTACCAGAATGCCTACCGGAGTCCTGCCAGGGGTGCGGGTTGTTCGAAACAGATACCGCGGCCCCTGGCACACAGGCAAATTAGGGAACACGGGTGGGTTTTAGTCAGTAAAAGTCTGATACGCCCTCCCGGTCCACCCAGAGCGGGAGAAGTTATTTGATGATTTCCCACCCAAAAAAAAAATGCCTACCGGAGTAATAGGATATTACACCCATTTTTGAAAAGTTTCATAATTAGATTCTATACTCGTACTAAACCACAAAAAAAACACATTTTATTTAATTGATTAATACCATAAATATGCATATAAATTTTACATTTACAAAATTTCGCGCGTAATTTGACGAACACGCTGGACGCAGTGGAAGCCATATTGCTCTGTGGGTTTGACGTCAGTTTGCTGTGTAAACAAATGCGGTGATATTTTGTATGATAATAGTTTATAATTTAAAAAAAATAGTTATTATTCTACTTATCGTTAGTTTGCTGTTCTTAAATGCAAGATATTATTTCAATAAAAAATACTTTGGTTACGGAAATAATAACAGTAAAAAGTTTGTCAGTTGACAGTAATTGACACTTAGTTTATACAGCCATATGACATAATAACATGGCGGCTACTAATTTCATGGTGTTCAAAAATAGATTAAAAAACTGATATCTTTTAATTGAATTTTAAAATGTAATTTGTTATTTCATGAACCAAAACTAACATTTTCCGACTGCTTTTTGCCTAAACTATCTCGATAATATATTTTTAGATCTTTTCTCATATAGAGTAAATTACCCAATTATTTAAATGAATTCAAGCTGAAATGGTTAAATGTAATGTTTTTTCAATTGAAATATTCACGTGTCATAGTAGCGAAAAAAAAATTATAGTCGTTATAAGTTGCGTCTAGTTTTAACTTCTGTTTTAAATTGTAGCCATATAAGCGAAGTGATATAATTATAAGGCCAAGTTTTTTTTCTGTTTATTACTGGTACTTATTATCTTTAAATATTTACATAATTTAAAAACTAAGTCTTAAAATAATAATATGGGCAAGTAAGTACCTACCTATTGTTCAAATAGGTTCATTTTATATAGGTAGATTCTTTTACATATTGTGAATGAGAGAACGTTGTAGGCCTTACAGACTATATGTAGATTTGTAGACGATTTTCTATTCTGTATTTTCAATTCTCTAAGTACCTGGTATTTATTGACTGGCCTGCACTGTCCTCTTATACCTGTTATCACTGTAATTTGAAAACATTGTAAAAGCCAACTATTTTTTAAAGAGTAACCTTGGAGTTTCTTGCCCGCTTTTCTCCATAGTAAGCGACAAATTGGAACCGTGCACCTAGCTTCTGACGTTACAGAAGTGCCCATGCAGGTAAATGTGAAATAACCATGTTTTTTTTTTTACCTTATTCATTTATTGCACAGACTATTTTATGAAGCAAACGGGTGAAGACACTGGCTCCTGTAACACAGGTTGTTACCTAGCTCAGGAGCCAGGGCTTCAATTACGTATGTTACACCTGTATTTTATGTCAATAAACAATTTTATTATTATTATTAAAATAGTTTGATTTTCATTTTGGCTATATACAAAAATTAATCATAGGGCATCAAAAAATTCCTCCGCATCGTTGTCAACAGAAAAGGTACCCAAAGGCTGGCAGCATTGCCACGTTGTTGTATGGCAATGATGATTTTTTGGCCAAAAAATAGGCCAGCCCTCTATTCACTTGAAGAGTCGATCAACCGCTTAGCAATATCTCGAAAAACTAAGTGGGCACTCGGACCCCATGGCCCTAGAATTTGAACCCCAAACGGCTCGAACATTCCAATGAGATTGGAATATTTGCGCCGGTTATCCCCATATTTCTCTTTTTCATTCTACAATAAGCTATATTCACTTCAAAAGAGGATTTTATACTGCAGTTATTTTTTTTTAACTTTGATTATATTCCTTAACAAAGGTAGGTAAGTATCTAATCCTTCATTTGGGTATTACGCTACCACTTTTACCAGGAAAACTGGAAACTTATTCGGAGTGTGAAAACCAGGTAGTTTACGAGTAGAATTTAAATCCTTATACTTCATATAGATAAATAAAACAATAAGTAACGGGCAACGAACTGAAGCAGTAAGTAAGTCAATGCAAATTAGTTGTGCTGTATCCTCAATAATGTGCATCAATAGGTACTTTAAGTTACACTAAAAATGATACTCAGTCGTCAAGTTATTAAACTTGACGACTGTGTACCGTTTGATGACCACAGATAGTATTCCGAAAACCAACTCTTAAAAGAACCCGTTGATGGCCCCTTTTCGTATTATATATATATTATTATTCGGTTTAAAGAAAGCTTTATTGAACAGTGCATTGAAAGTCATCAATGCAGAATGTATGGATTCAGAACGCGTTCCATGATAACGAAACAAGTGACAACTGTCTAACGTAATTTCTTCATACTTTGCACGTTCCAAGAGTGCAACTTAACTTGCTGAACTGGTTGGTCTTCCTACTTCTAAGGTCGGATGTACACGTTATCTTGATCCGATGGACCGATGCTGTTCGTACCTATTAACACTATAGTATCTTGATAGGTACCTACTTTTCAAACTAGACTCATTTAGTTTTGATCATGGTCTGGCAGTTTGAGTGATTTATGCGGTCTACCCAAATGCCCTTTCTTTGGTGTTGTTCGTCAAATCTGTCAGCTCCTTAAGTTCTGAGTTGAGCATCATGATTACTGACAAATTCATGCACTGACTGGAAAGGTCCACTTAATCTGTGTGGTTCTTTCCGCAAAGGACCATTTCAGACACCAATCTACATGGTCAATCTGGTCAAGATTATGTCTAGACTTGAAAAGAGACTGTGATGTCTGTGTTTATTTCGGCCTTTCTCCTCAGAGTAGTCAGATGGAAAACGCAGAACTCATCTAGTTTTTAAAATATGATGTCCATCAAAACACTTATTGAAGTGTTTTGTTTTAGTTATTAATTTTGTATAACATTTAACTGTACTCCTATTTTTACACGCTTTATATTAGCTTCACTTGTATGTTTGTTTGTTTGTATGTTTGTATGTAACCGACTCCTTTGAGCGCGATTTTGACCCACTTTAAACGGTCAGATTTCATTGAAACTTTGTAAACTTGTCGAAAACCGATGACAATTCTATAATTTAAAAAAAAATGAGAAAAAAAAGGAAAAAAAAACACGTTTTTGTAGTTAGCAGAACTAAAAAATATAAAATAAATAATAGTTTAAAAAACTAAAAAACACGCTTTAAAAACACAACTAAAAAAGGAGAAAATAATTTAATTCAATTAAAAAGCGTGGGGTGCTTTTTGAGGTATTTTTATAATCAATTAATGTCAAGCGTGTTTTTAGTTTTTTTAACTATTATTTATTTATCCCAAAACAAAATAAAATAAAAGTGTTTGTACAAACCTACTTAGGGCTGATCTTTCGATAGTCAGATAACTGTTATCTGAGGAATAAATATTGCGGTTTGAAAACTTTTGTACGGAAAATATGTCAAACTGTCAGATTTATTATCTGACTGTAAACATCAGCCCTTACAGAAATAAAATCATTTACACCGTATTTTCAGTTCTTACCTGATCAAACATCTCCAAGAGCGAAGCAGCAGGCTGATGTATAGTGCACACGACAGTTCTGCCTTGCCTCGCCAGTTGCTTCAACACTTTGACGCACGCCGTCGTAGTCACTGTGTCAAGTCCACTTGTTGGTTCGTCCAGGAAAAAGATCGGTGGGTTGTTCACTAACTCCAGCGCTATTGATAACCTGGAAGAAATAAAGGAGTTACTACTACTACTTAATTTCTACTACTACTACTTACACTTACTTACTACTTACTTACTACTACTTATACTTTAATACTTTATTTTGATGAAAAGCCGTTGGAACTGAGAAGTACGGAGCCCATCGATCGATGTGGTGGATGGTCCCCCATCCGCCACCCTACCGGTGCAGTGGTGTATGTCTTTGGTCTGGAATGAAGATGACGATGAAATTCTTTGGTCCATAAGAATTGAGAAATGCGCTGGATGCAAGAAGCAGAGCCCATCGATTTGGTGGATGAGGGAAGCCTATTTCCTGTAGTAGGCGTCTTTCAGCTGAATGATGATGATAAAAATCTTTGGTTCATATAAGAATTAGAACATATGGACATTAAAGAAGTCGTGGAGAAATACGCTGGATGCAGAGACCGTCGATGTGGCGGATGGGAGAAAGCTATGTCCAATAGTAGAAGTCATTCAACTGAGTGATGATGATGAAATTCTGTGGGTCATATGAAAATACGACAATTGAGGACACAACTTTAGAGAAGCCTTGAGCCGCAGAAGGCATACAGGAGTTGATAGATGAAATACGAGTTTGTAAGCTCGATGTAACTCAAGTTGTAATCCAAGCCACAGTCAGTGAGGAAAAAGATTAATATGTCAGAATAATAATATACCTAAGTCTGTTGTTAAAATATTACTTGGCGATGTATCTATAATTACGGAGTGCGCTGCTTTACTTGTATAATTATAACACTCGAAGCTTGCGCACTGCTCTGTCCGTTATGAGGATAAATATTAAATGTTTGCATAATTATTCATCAGTAACTTAAAGGCAACTTATAAGAACCACTTATACTTATCTTCAAAAGGAAACCCACTTCAAGTTACCGTAATAAATATCGTTGCAGAAGAGGAAAGGAAAAGACAGAAATTACTACCGATTGTCAGTTCTTTCTTTACCCCTTCCATAACCCAAAGGTTGATAACTTATGCTAGGTTATCAACCTTTGGGTTTTGAGATCTTACAATAAAATGAGGATGCAGGTATTTTAAGAAAGTACCTATTGGTCAGAATTAACACCGAAGAATTTTAAGCGATTTCTGTAGAAATAAGCATTACCATTATATTATTATTTATTAAATGTTGTATTTTTTGTTCATTTCTTCTTGAACTGGTTTTCATGCATGGACTGGCAGTGAATTTAAAGTACTCTACAAGGAAGCCTTTGGAAATTTTGGAATCCATATAATTCGGTACTTTAAATTATAATTATTTTCAAAAAATCAATAATTGGGAAACGTAAAACGATACTTACGCCTAATCTTTATGAAATCTCATCGTCAATAATGAGGACTCATGCTATTACTTAAACAGCATTAAGTATTCAGAACAAAAAACATTTAGTTAGCTTATGTACCTATTTTAAAATACAAGCACTTCAGCATGATAGGTCGTGGACCATAGAATAAATTAATATAGGTAAATATATAGGGTGTCCAGTAATTAATGTATAACCTTGCAATGGGTCATTGTAGAACAAATAGCCATTCTGAAAAAAATACAACAACAAAAAAAAACAAGTAGTAACCTAGTACCAAAGACAAGTATTTTTTTAATAATAAATCGATGTTTTTAGTTACGACCACAAGTAAATGAATTCCATCAGTTTTTTTTATTGTTATAGTAATTTTGGCAAATAAAAAATGTGTTTTTTAACACATGTAAGTAGTGTTATTAATGTCAAATGTTGTTTTTTTTTCTTTTAATCCCTGTAAACAGGTACCATTTAATGTAAATAAATATTCTAATATTGCAAATTGTGTGTAAAACATTATTATGTGCTATGCGTGTCCACATACGTTAAACAATGCACAATGCCTAGGAATAACACGTTCTGTACCTGCCTACCGTAAAACAACGGTGGGAAAGTTTCAATTACACCACAATTAGGAAATTTTCCTTCCGATAAAAGTTTCGAAACTTTGGCATTGCTGCACGTTTCTATCTGATCGATTTCCATGCGTGAAATTACTAAAATTTTAAGGAGCTAGTTAACAGAAAAAAAGTTATTCTTCAACATTGAAATACAAAAAACCCAACATACACATACATACATTGGTATCTTATAAGTTTTTTCTGCTATCTCCTCAAGTCTTTTTTTCGTCTTTGCTTTTTTTTTAACGTCTCAAAAACGTCCGCAGAAATAGAGTGTAATATGCGCAAGTGTCAATGGTATCGTCAGTCATCTTTCAGGCAGTATTTTTGGAAATTGCTTTGTAAAAACCAGTTTAAGTCATGCGTGTGAGGTTAAATTTGCAATAAAACTGAGTGACGTATAATTGGGGACAGTTTTGAGTGTTATCTTTGTTCGAAACTGTGCACCTTAGATTTTTTGTATATCAACGTTCTTCAAACTAAAACTTACTTAGACTTAACAAAAGACGATCAAAATTCCAACAAACAAAACCCAACCAACCTCTTTTTCTGTCCGCCTGACAACATATCTGTCCTCGTATGCTGATGCTCCAACAACCCCATTTCTTGCAGGATCTCCTCTGAAGGTGCCTTTGATCCTTTAGGTGCTTTCAATCTGGCTGCGACGTCCATAGCTTCGCGCACAGTCAGCAGTGGCTGGAGTAAGTTCTCCTGGGTTATGTAGCAGGATGACCTCTGGAAATGCTGCTCGTCTCTTGGTTGCCCATTTACCAGAAGTTGGCCTGTTACGCCTGCGGATCTGGGTTTGGAAAAAAATATCATAAGTAGGTGATCTTCTCCAACTGGATGAATATTACTGTTAGTATGAATGCGTTTATTTAAATAAACCTAGCTTTTGCCCACGGATTCACCCGCGTGGCTGTCGGTTATCACGTAGAAAGTAGCCTATGACATTCTCCATATCCCAGGCTATAATCTCTGACAAATTTCACGACGATCGGTTCATCGGTTTAGGCGTGAAAGCGTAAAAGACAGACAGACAGAGTTACTTTCGCATCTATAATATTATTTATTAGTAGGGGTTGTATTTTTTTTTTATGTAATCTTTTGGCAAGCTGCCTTAATTGTAATTGCTTGTTTGTGTACGCCATATATACATATACTTTAAAGAAAGAAAGAAAAAAATTGTTTTTGGCATTATAACATTAATAAAAATCCTTAAACTATTAGACAATGTACTATCTATAACCATTTAACCATACCTATGTTTAACAAAATAAATGATTGATTGATTATTGATGGATGGAGAGGGAGAGGAAGCCAAGGGAAAAGATAGATAGATTATGTGAGGAATTATATTAAAGATAAGAGAGTGAATGATAGCGTGACGGTAGATAGGGGAAAACGGAAGAAGGAAAACTGTTGCACTGACTCCAAAGAGCATAGGGCAATGTCAGGAAGATAATGAGTAGTGCCCAATTAGAAAGTGGGTCCAAGTTACATTCATGGGCAAAAGTGACATACCAATAACTCTACGTGAGATTGATTATCCATTAGATTTATTAGGCCTGTTAATGTTTTAATGCTGATTCATGTGATCAAACATCATTACGTTTTATTAGGTACGATAACCAAAACCAGAATTTAATATCCCAACGACGACGCCGCCTTTACCAGTTAGTGGTGTGTTCTTAGGGTTCCGTACGTCCTTATAAAGCGGAACCCTTATTATAAAACCGCTCGTAGGTATGTCTATGGATTTTATTAATACTTAAAATACGTCAACTTCGTTACTGATGGACTCACTATAAACCAGAAATTTGGTGTGCAGACTAGGATGTGTACATAAATATAAAAAAAAAACTGAAACATTCACCCTCCTAATCGCTACAACAGATTAGGGTCGGGGTTAGTTACAGATCTGATGTAGAGCCCTAACCCGCCTACTGGCTGTAGGAGAATGGGAGTCGGGCCTATGACTTCAGGCGCTACCTTCACCTAACATAGGTACTATGCTGGGTGACTACCTTACGGCTCGCTACAAGTCTGCGTCTGGGTGCTCCTTGCGTGGCTCCGCATCACTATCAGTGCGGTGAAGCAGTTGATTGCCTCGGACACCATGGTCTTGCTTGCAACAAGAGCGCTGGTCGGCTGGCACGCCAGCATTAATGACATCATCTGTCAGGCTCTTGTCAGCGCCGGGGTGCCAGCTGTCTTAGAACCCAATGTCTTCGCACGCGACGATAGGAAGAGGCCAGACGGAATGATCATAATACCTTGGAAGTTGGGCAGGCCTTCGGTGTGGGATGCTACCTGTGTCGACACCTTCGCGCTTCTGAGCACGGCGGGCTGTGCTGGTGTGGCTGCTGCAGGTGCAGAAAGCCTCAAACGGCGCAAATATAACATCCTTATTGGGAGCTATATGTTTGAGCCGTTTGAGGTTGAATCACTAGGGCCGTAGGGTCCGAGTGCTCATCGAGTATTTCGAGACATCTCCAAGCGGTTGGTCGACTCTTCACGTGACTAAAGGGCTGGCCTATTCTTAGGTCAAAAAATCAGCATTGCCATCCAACGTGGCAACGCTGCCAGCCTTTTGGGCACTTTTCCCACTGACAGCGATGCGGACGAATTCTTTGATGCCCAGTGAGCTCTTCCCTTTTTTACTTTATATACTTGTTCATAATGACTAACCCGTAACTATGCGGACCTTACATCTTCGTCAAAATGCATGGCTTGTCGTTCTATTAAACTATTGCAGATCGGTAACTTAATTCTTTCTTACCCATAGAAGCCCATAGCAACCCATAGGAGTGTCTATGGACAGTCACAAATCGGCCAAGCCGTTTATTTTGACGTAAGGTTTGTAGCGTGTAGCCTTGTAGAGTTAAGAGCTTGGATTTACATTAGATCTGATAACTTTACTAACTATGAAAGCTATATGTAAGACTGGGCAACCTACTTTACATGATATGTTTTTGGTGGGTAACATATTCATCGTACGGAATCCTCTCCACGCGAGTTCAACTCGCACTTGTCCCAGTTTTTGTTCAATTAATCGATAAAAAGACACTAATAGATTAGTACCTATTAAAAAATATACTAGACTAGTTGACCTCAGTAGTTCTTTAGTGGATTGTAATAAGCAATCCATTATACCTTAGTAGTGTTTTGTTGAAATCTAAAACATAGACAACAATAAGATGGGACAATCCAACATACTATGTCCAATGGATTCAACCTATAGTTAAGTTAGCTCATTGTTAGGGTTTCTATATTAAAATTATGATGTTATTTTTGTTTACTTAGATCTACTAATTTTTAGACTTTATATACGTATAGGTAACTCTAATTTCAACTCTTTATTAGTGGTTGTCATAGCAATCATGCTATTTGGTTCAAACTGGTTAATATATTTTATTTATATCTAGTATTTAATTTATGTAGATTCCTTTATATTTTGTAAATGTGAGAACTTTGTAGGCCTTGTAGACCATTTTACTTGTTGCCAGGCCGACACTCTCGTCCCATACCTATTAACACCGTAATTTGAAACCATTTCGGAAAAGCCAATAAAAAATGATATTTTAAAAAGAGTAACCGTGGAATTTCTTTCCGTGTCTCTTCTCCATATGAAACGACCACTTTGAACCGTGCACCTAGCTTCTAACGTTTCATAAGTTCCCATGTACTCTTGTTATGTTTCTATTCAACATTTTGAATTGATGTGAAAAATAAAAACAGAACCTTAATAAGATCACTAATTTTCCATCTGTCAGAGATGATTTTGTTTAAGTATCTAACTAAATTCTGGAAATATGACAAAAATATCGCCATGTTAGGCGCCTAACTAATTTTGGAATGTGATACTTAAGTGTTTTTCTAAAACCAGTCAAATTTATATCGCGGGTTTCACGGGCTATTTGTATTAAGCGACAACCTGGCCGATATTGAGTTATTTATATATTCGGAATCGCCAGTTTTTTTCTGCGTCGATTGAATCTGGTTTCATGTCGACTTGAACACTTTTTTGTCGCTTGAAACATCAGTAAATTTAGGTTTAGTTTAAATCTGATTTGATTTATGCGACACAAATTTTGTATAATTTTAAAGATGGACTTCATACAGTCAAAATATTTTGTGATTTTGACTTAAGCTGTTTGTTTGTCCTGACATAAATTTCGCAACATAGGGCGTTTCAATCGTTTTGCCTGCATCTGAAATCCATACTTCATGTCGCTTAAAACATTTAGCCTGCACCTGGAATTTATACCTTAATGACGTTTAATCTTTATGATTCATACAAATTTACTGTAATTTCAAACCATTCACTTTTAATGTAAAGAGCTACATAAATGATTTTGATCTGCAACTACTTTATGATACTTCAGCTGCATAAGCTGAATAACCTGATTCTATTTTACTATCGCGATGGTTGTTAATTCATTTAGCCTTAAACTAAAACATCACCGAGTGTTGCTTAAGGCCCTAGTATGTAACTTTAAATATTGTCGTTATGAGCGATAATAGTTCTTATTTGCGGTTAAAATCTGTTGTAATAAATTCGAATAATAATGCTTGCCGCATTGTCGTAAAAATGCAAATAAAATCGATATGAACTATTTAATCATAAATAATCCATCACTGGATACAGTTTGGCATTTGACATTTTATGGTATATTTTTAATTATAATTATAATAATTGTTATTGAAGGGACAAACTGGTTTGAAAGATAATTATGAGGTGACTTTGATGATTTTTTTGATGCATTAAAATATGTTTAATTATGTTTTGAGTTCCAACACTGTATGCAAAAAATTCCGCAGAGCCTAAAAACTAAAGTCTTCAATCAGTGTGTCCTGCCTGTTACGGCCTACGGAGCCGAAACGTGGACACTGATGGTACGGCTGGTCCATCAATTCAAAGTCGCTTAGCGAGCTATGGAACGAGCTATACTCAGAGTATCTCTGATAGAATCCGGAATGAGGTGATCTGGCCTGGCAGAGAACCAAAGTTGTCGACATAGCTCACAGAATTAGCAAGCTGAAGTGGCAATGGGCCGGTCATATTACCCGTAAAACCGTTGACCGTTGGGGTAGACGTGTTCTTGAGTGGAGACCGCGAATCGGCAAACGTAAGGTAGGACGCCCTCAGGTTAGGTGGAGAGACGATCTCCGCAGGGTGACTGGATGAGAGTTGCCGAGAATCGAGCTGAATGGCGTGCAATTGGAGAGGCCTATGTCCAGCAGTGGACCGCTGCAGGCTGATGATGATTCAAAGTTTCGTCCCCTATTTCATCCCTTAGGGGGTGAATTATCAAAAGTCCTTTCTTAGTCCTGACTTTAACTATTTAAGGAACTTCATGCAACTTGCTTCTACATAGACAGCAGTGGTTTAGGCTAAGCGTTGTATGTCAGTGAATGGGTGAATGAATGAATTTAATATTTATACATATTAGGTACCATAAACCGGGGTTACTTTAATTCCCGGGATGGCTTTGATCAAAACTTCCATTTCATATAAAATCGTTAGTTGCGTAAAACGAAACGCAACATGGTAGTTTTTTTTCTAGGTTAGCAACACTGAAGAACTGTCAAATCCTTTTCTGAGGACACGCTGGGAATTCACTAACAATTATAATTAAAAATGTTTAATTATTTTTCCTGTTGGCAGTATTTGATTTTTGGCATTGTAATTGGGATACTTTGTAATTACGCAATAAAATAGGGGGGTTTCAAAGTAACCCTTCATACAAAGTATAACTTTGATCAGTCAGTTTATTCATTTTTTCTTAAAATAAAGCCACATTTTTCACGTATGTATTATTACAGGAATCGAGAGTTATAAAAAAAACGATTATATGACATTTTTTGTATTTTTATATAACCATAAATTTAAGAAATATGGACCTTCAAAGTTCAATATTGGTTAAAGTAACCCTGGATTACCGGTACGTAGATTCGACGAAACTATGATTAAATAACGAAAAATTTTGGGTTCTTCGCCAGTATACCCTGCCAAGTCCTTAGTATTAAGTATAATCAGCCTATAACGTTCACACAAAACTCTCTCTTAGTGAGATGGAGTGGGCCATAATACGTATGCCATGCGGGCCCAGTCATCATCATAATCATTTCAGCTGGAGACGTGCACTGCTGGACATAGGCCTCCTACAAACGGGTTTGCCATAATTGTCACGTTTGGCATGCAGTTTGGCAATCGCAGTATGGTGGTAAAATGCATAGAGAACGCTGATGCCCATTCTCTGGTGAGCGAGGTGAGCGAGCCCAGTGCGAGTTGCTAAATGTCACATGTTTTCGATTCTTTGTTCTTGGAGTCTAGGACCTGCCAGTTTCGTCACGATGACTTGTGTTAATGTGTTATAGCTTCCAGTATTATAGACACAATAATAAAATTGATTTCATCCCATTTCTTCCCGTGGGTGCCGTAGAAGGCGATTAAGGGACTTACTAGAGAAAGGGCAGCAGCATTCTCTATGCATTTTACTAGGTACCATACTGCGATCGCCAACCCGCCTACCAAGCGTGGCGATTATGGCAAAACCCCCCTTTTGGGGGAGGCGTATGTCCAGCAGTGGACGTCTTTCGGCTGAAATGATGATGATGATAATGAATAAAATTGATCGATTAGGTACCAAGCAATGACGGTGAAGCAAGTCCTTGATAGATCAATGGTTAATGTTTTGGAACCTTAAGGAATCCCATTTCCTATAACTTTTTTATCTTCGTTGGTCTAGTGGTCGCAAGCGCTACTGCTATGCATGAGGTCCTGGGTTCGATTCCCTGGTCAGGCAAAGTGTTTATTGGGTTTTTCCATAAGGTATTTCTCAGTCGCAGTTCGGAGTCTGGATGTGTGTCTGATTGATGGTAATAGGCTCGCCTCTTAATATGAAAGACATAAACATATCTAGTGAAATTTGGGTAAATATATTATAGGTACACCTCTGCCTGACCCTTCGAGGATTACACGCGTGATGTTATGTGTTTTGTTCTTATGACAGAATCCTTTCTTTAAGTATTTTCTTGATAACAAATAATAATTACCTGTATCCAGATAAAGCGTTGAGTAGCGAGCTCTTGCCAGCTCCCGATGGACCCATGATGGCCACTAGCTGGCCTGACATGAACCTGCCATCAACGCCTTTAAGCACCACCTTCCGTGGTCCTGCAACAAAACAATAACCACCATGAGTATGTGGATCTACAATGCCACATGCGAACTACGCATAAAAGACCTGACGTCACACAAATCCTGCATCGCGCAATCAGCGTTTACCGTATATTAGGGCTTGCATTCGAATATTCGAATATTACATTATTTCGAACATTCGAACCCTGATGTGCACAAAATACAATTTTAAACAACACCGTGCACAAAATGCAAGCGTGATGGGTCCTATGTGTGGTCCCCAAGTGCCTTCGTTCAATGTTCAATGTTGTTGGTTAATGTGAGTGTTGGATGTTGTATGTACAAAAAGAAACGAAATGATCTTGAAGAACAATGGGAGGAGCCTGCAGGAAACACAGAAGGGACAGGATGGGATAACGACCTGACTTGTGCTTTGAGAGATATCGAGAGGCTCTATGGACAGTAGTACACGTCAAAAAGTAACCCCGTTATTAATCTGGTAAACGGCCAAGAGCAAGATTAACCCGTTTATAGTGATAACTGAAGGAATATTTTGACATTATTAATAATTTAATGTATTCTGAAATTATTAAATATTTGCACACCACATGTAATGGTAGCATGTAAATGGGCCACATTTATAATAACATCATACTACTTTGTATACCTACATTTTGGCAAATAAATGATTATTATTTATTTCCTTTATTCCGTTCTAAACGCATATAAATTACAATTTAAAATAAATTACATCTATACATATAATAAAATTGTAACAGGCCGATGTCTGTACATTAAAGATATTGAAGAAAAAATAGTATGGGGGGTCTTTATTACAGCAACAGAAGCCAAAACAACGGTTTTTAGAATTTTTGTCTGTCTGTATGTTTGTTACCGCATCACGCAAAAACCACTGCATGGAATTGAATGCAGTTTTCAATGATGTATTCCGAGAGGTCTAACTTAAAAAAAAGGCTATATATTATCAAAAAAAAATGATTATCTACTTGATTCTAAAGTCCACGCGTATGAAGTCGCGGGCAAAAGCTAGTTTTAAAATATTAGTATAATAAACATTTAAAAATATAAAAAAATCTTTCTCGGCTTTCACGAGGTTCCCGTCATGCGGGCATGTTATATCAACGATCATTGCACGCCGTTCTAGTTGATCCACCACCACTATTTTAGGCTTATTGGCAACAATAATCCTGTCAGTGATGATGGATCGATCCCAGTACAGTGTGACATGTCTATTTTCGAGAACTTGGTCGGGCACATACCTCTAGTACGGCAATTCTGATTCCACAAGGCTGTATTTCAGAGCAAGTTTCTGGTGGATAATCCTGGCTACAAGGTTGTGTCTATGCAAATACTCTTCGTTAGCTAGACGAGAACACCCGGAGATTATGTGTCTGATTGATTCTCCCGGACGGTGGCATCCCCAATAGATGTCAATCGTGCCGTCTTTCACTTATTTATTTTATTATTATTTATGGTGAAAAAAATATTCGAATCGATTCAGTTAGTTATTCTGAACCAACTATATTCAGGTTTCGCATATACTAAAAATGATGTTGTATACATATATGTATCTATAGAGGTATGAGGAACAGGGTGTAAAGTTCACTCATACTCTATTGAAAAGGAAGGATCTTCCGACCAGACGGGTGTTGTGTCTGGTGGGCAAATGCCCGACGGTTAATGTCGGGATGTTGTACCTATCCAAATCGCGCGGTAAACTTTAACTGCGTGATCTAGGCTTTCTATGACGTGCGTCATTTCGTAGTTCGCCTGTGGCGTTGTAGATGGCGCCACTTCTCTTTTTTGTGTTTCTACATATTGTTGCGAAGTGTTTTTTCTGTAGTGTCGCTACATATCCAACATTCCGACATTAACCGTCGGGCAGTAGCCCACCAGACACAACACCCGTCTGGTCGGAGGATCCTCCCTTTTCTGTAGAGTATTAGTGAACTTTACACCCTGTTCCTCATACCTCTATAAGTACATGAACATTCTATTGACTTTGACTTAGACACATTTCCGTTTAGTATTGGAGAGACTATTCAGAGCTATTTAGCGTCCGAAAAAAAGTCAAGTTACCCTGAAAATTGTTTGTGAGTCTATGAAAACAGTAATAAAATTGAACACCATTGTTTTCTTATTGACTGACTCATTGGTCTAGTGGTCGTTAGCGCTATTGTTGAGCATGCCAGGACTTGGGTTCGATTCCTAGGTCGGGCAAAATGTTTTTGGGTGTTACTATCTGGGAAGTCTCAGTAACAGCCCGGAGTCGGGATTTGTGCCCGGTGGCTATTTTCGTTAACATTTAACAATAGTGTCCAAGCCGCAGGACTCACAACGGTTTGTTCCATGCGCGCCTCAAAGAGATGTCAGCAGAAACTGGTGGGTTTCGCAAGGGCCGATGCCTGCCAGGGACGCGAGTTGTTCGAAAGATATACCGTGGCCCCTAGCACACAGGCAACTGAAGGAACACGGGTGGGTTTTAGACAGTAGAAGTCTCCAGAGCGAGAGAAGTTATTTGATAATTTCCCACCCAAAAAAAAAACCCCAACAAACCAACTCACTAACTACGTAAATAAATCGAGGCTTATATGTTTGTGTAAATTACCTACTTATTATTCTAAATATTTTATGTCTGTCTTATTTTTTGATTTGACAAAAAAGTAGATTTGCGGTCGGATCGTCACAAAATCTAATTCTTTTTTTTTTTTCACAAAATTGTCCCTACTTATTGTTCGTGGGTTTTTAAAGCCAATTTTTATCTCATGATAAATAATATTATCAATATGGATTGCACCTCGTGTCTGTTAGTAGGTACAACTTCTTCATTCGAGTAGGTAGATAATATAAAATCATTTTTAATGTGAGAATAAATAAAAATAAAACTCTTCTCATTGTTAACAGCTCGGTTCCCATGTGGACGTTTTATAATGCGTAGAGTGCACTGACCTAGGTATCGTTGACGTTGCTAGTACCAGTCTATAACGCGTGCGTCGACTAGGGTTTATTTTCAGCTCACATAAGCGGAAAACCCTAGTCGATGCATTAGTTATAGACAGGAAGAAGCAACGTACCTTTAATATGTTACCCTCATCTAAAATAGCTTTTTATTACACCAGCCTATAGTGTCCCACTGCGAGGCAAAGGCGTCTTCTCATAAAGAGAAGGCACGAGCATTGATCACCATGCTCGTTAATTTCGAAGTACGAGACAAAGAACGGGCAAGAGCAAAGTTTTCTGAAGAATTCAGATTTATGCTTTATGCACATGATAGGCGGCGAAGTGTCTGCCGACGGCCAGGGGAACGTTTTATTCAAGCTTTTTTTTTTCTCAGGACAAAGTGCTGTTCCGCGATGGATCTGTTATGGTTTGGGCTGGAATTTCTTCAGAGAGTCGTACGGAGTACCTATGTGTTAAAGAAAATGGTACGCTAACTATTTCCAGAGATGTGTAAGAAATGTTTAGTAAGCATGTCGACCCTTATTAAATGCCAACGCCATGCCACATACAGCTCAAATTGTAAATGAGTATTTTTACGGCAGCGCGCGGCGTTGACATTAATCCTATGGACTGACCCGCGTGAAGCCCGGCCCTGGATCCTACTGAACACTCTTGAAGCGAGCTTGGGAGGTATGTAAGAAATCGAATCCCCGTCTCAGCTGTACTTCAAGAACTGAAACATGCGTTAGTGGAAGAATGGACCAATATCCCGCGATATCTCATAAGAAACTTGATAAACATAGATTACACAATCACCTGGCAGCTGTGAGAAGAGCCCGTGGAGGCAATACAAACAATTAATTTTGTTTTAGGATATAATAGAATAACTTTATTTCAGTCAAAGTCCATAGGGTTAGTAAACATTTTGGGTTTTAACCTTCGTTTTTGTGTTGTATGTTGTTCGTTGCGTGCCAGTTGCCTAATACGAAGAAAATATTACTTATATTATTTAAAAGGACGTTTCGACCGATTCGATCAATTCGTATCTACGTGTCGACTAGTAAGTCGTATTCTTTATCCTGCCAGCGTACATGACTTTTTCGTACAAATTCCTACAGCATGTCCATTGTCCATGCTTAGGTAGGTATCTGTAGTACTATTCTGTGAAAATCACACCGTGATACCTTGGGTAAAGTGAGCTTAAAGTGAGCTGTTATTAGTTCAATCCCTAGTGTCAGATGGAGTGACAGCTCACTTCACCTAAGTTTTCACGGTGAGATTTTAACAGAATAGATCGGCTGCTGTCTAATCCGCTCCCGTGAGTTATTTTCAAATATCGTCGAAATTCTTAATGGTAGCTATGTTATTTATAACTCTCGCTTATCTCTCAAAGCTGATGACCTCTAATTTTAGCGCCCTTTAAAAAAAATGTTACTAAGTAAGCATATTTATTTTGATGGACTGGAATGCCTTAACGAGATCATTAAAAAGCCTAGAATTATTTTAACAGACGCGTTATACCTGTTCAAATCAATATTCTGATTACGTGAATAACATACATTTTAACGATGTATGTTTTTCTATTGCTAAGTGCTAATAAAATGTATTTTAGTTGGTACAGTAGACCGCACCTCTTTTGGATTCTCAAAGCTCGATTCAATACCGAGAGTTAAAAATCCCTCTGCGATTTTATGCGTCCGTGTGAATGTCAACTTATTGTTACCGCTGACTTACCTTCCCTACTTATAACAGCTACAAAATTAAAAGATATATTCATCTAATGGAATCGTTAGCACTCTTTCTAAAATGAATATAACTATTTTAATAATATAAAAAATTTACAATGTGATCATTATTTTAGATCCTACTAATAACATGCCCTAATCACGTGTTAGGTATTTAATCATTTTTTATTGATATATTTTTAAGTAAGCTACCTACCTAAATTTTAATTTGCATAGAAATTAGTTTTACAACTTTGTAACAAAACATGATTTATAGCTTTTTCTAGTGTTGACAGCAGATTATCAACATGCACCGAAGCGATTCAATGATGAGTCATTTTATAGAATTTATTATTTTATCCATTTTTTTAAGTTCGATTTTTCTTCGTTTACTGTAAAATGTTATTCACATTTTATAATTATTAGGTACCTATTCTTTATATCGTTCTCAGGTAATCGATCTTGATGAATTTTGGCTACTGCCTAAACTCACACTCGATCAACTAGTCTATTACAGACAAACAAACAAACAATCTCACATAATATCGATTCTCACGAGAGTAACGTTTGGCATATCTTCGCGAAAATCAATTGACTTTCTTTGACACTTGACTATGACTTTTGAAACCCTAGCTATATGACACTGTATACAGGGTGTTGAAGTGTATGGAACGGCTTTTTTTAATAACCGACGAAAAATTTGTACCCGTATTAAAATTGTTCGTCGGTTATTGAAAAAAAAATGCTTTTCCATAATACATGACCACGTAAGTTTTGCACTCTTCTATGAAATAAACATTCTTTTTTGGATATCCGACGAATAAGTGTCAACGCAGGGGGTTTTAGAATCATGTGCTGAATTTATGGTTACAGTTTGCGCGTCGTGTCCTTCCCACTCTGTATATTTTCATGTATAGAGGCCAGCATATCAAGTTACCCTAATCTGTCAAACTTATTTGATAGATTTTCAACGTTATCACCAAAGAATAAGGTTCATATTCAATTGGAAAAATTTGACAGTTAGGGATAGCTTTATGTGCTGCAGTATGTACCTATCTCGAATATAATAATACCTGCAAACGAACATCACATAAAAAGCGCAATTTTTTTTTTAAATTGATTAAATTGTAGGTACCTACTCTAGTTTATTTATCTGTAGTTTTTATTTACCCTGTCTAAAATTAGACATACTGTACCTACTTCTTTTCGAAAAAGTTAGCAACCCTATATGTAGCTTAATGTTAAAGTAGGTACAGTAACCCACGTAAGTACATCAGTAGTAATAATAACATGAGTCAAAGTGTTTCTTACCACCGAGGTGCTGTCTACTGTACTTACCAACTAAAATAGATTTATGAGCACTTAATTTAATTACCTAATTAAAACGAATTAGTTAAAATCTAAGAATATTTAATGTAGAACAACAGGTTGCCAACAGGTTTAAAACCTTTATTGTATAATTCTAGGATTTTTATCTTGTTAAAACATTCCATTCCATACAATTATACTTAGAAACATTTTTTTTAAACGGGTCTAAAATGAGGTCAAAGTACAGCTTTGAGAGGTAAGCCCACGTTCCGGACGTAACAAAATCGCTGCGGATTTTGTTCGCGTAATAGATTTTAAACGCATTGCTTTGCGCCGATTGTTGAAAATGTAACACTATTTTCAACACAGAGAATTGAAAATCCAGTTAACATCCAGAAAAAATCGCGGCAACAATTATAGAATACAATATTTATTTATTTGAGTAACCAAGACTCAACAAGACTGTTAGTAAAACTTACGACAACAAACAAACAAGGAAAACATTACAAGAAATAACGGTTGGTCACCGTTGCGATATCCCATGAGACACGGCACAACAGTGACCCACTTATACACAGTCCAGGCGATTCGCAACCATGCTGAAGACACTATTGGAGCTCGGGCTTGAGGACGACGAGTAAAGGGTAGCTCGCTGACCGGTAAGGACCAAGCCCGGGTCGACGGCGGGTTGTGTTTCACGCGTGCCTCAAAGAGATGTCAGCACCAAATGGTGGGGTCCGCAAGGGCCGATGCCTGCCAGGGGTGCGGGATGTTCGATAGAGTTACCGCGGCCCCTGGCACACAGGCAACTGAGGGAACACGGTTGGGTTTTAGCCAGTAAAAGTCTGACACGCCCTCCTGCTCCACCCAGAGCGGGAGATGCTATTTGATGATTTCCCACCCAAAAAAAACGCTATTGGAGCTGCCCCACACCCTGCGCACCAGGGAAGCGTACCTTTTACGCATTGTTGCGTAAAAGCAATCTACGTGTGCATCTGCGAACATCTCTGATGTACTACAGAAACGGGGCAACCCCACCAGTATCCTAAATGCATTTTTATATTGAACGCGAAGAGCGCTGTATAATGCGCGCCACGAAAGATGAGACTTGACACACCACGTAAACTTTATTATTGTAAAGAATTTTAATCTAAATGTCATCGAATAATCCCTGAATAGTTAGACAAATTATGGGTAACTATTTCGTACACAACTGTACCCCCCAAGCTCCCCACTACTGACGCTCATCAAGTCTCATCTTTCGTGGCGCGTATTGTACGATCTTTGCGAACATCTAGCCCACAGGCTGCACGTGTAAAAAGCAGTACAGTAGGCTCTTAATAGTGTAATGAGCAACGTGCAAACCTACGAGCCAGCATGTTCGCTCTTATAAGACAGAGCCTCAGAGAGTCTTATTTTGACTTAGTGGTTTTTTAGGCTGTATACAGAAAGAAAGCTGGAAACTTATAAGCGCTTACCGGCACTTGACAGCGCTGGTCCGTTCTACACAAAGGAATCAGGTTGAAGCAGGTTGTTTATAAATTTTAAATGGCAGCGCCCAGCGCTGACCAGCGCGTGTTGAAACTCGTCGGCACCGTTCAGTGCTTATCGGCGCGCGTTCATATATTTTCCTGCGCGGGTTGCCAGCGCTGTCAAGCGCCGGTAAGCGCTTATAAGTTTCCAGCTTTCTTTCTGTATACAGCCTTAGGTAAGTTATCTAGTGGTTACCTATACCTAAATGCAATCGTTGCAAAAGAATCTTTGGCCTTGGAGAAAACCCGGAGTAAATTGCAAAATCAAGTTCTTATTAGGTATTTTAATTTTTCCTGAAAGTCCAAGATTCTAGGTAACAAGATGGTAGCATTCACTGAGATGACGACTTCTACAGGGTCAAATTAGATTAGCTAGCAAAACCCCGCAGACGTTATCGGTATGATATGACAAAACAAAATAAAACATATTTTATGTACTCATGCTTCAAGTAACTTCACCACCAGCGGTCGTTGACACGTGTTTGAAAAATCCATCAACTCTTTTTAATTTTTATTTTATTCTATCTTTTGCTAGCGGCTTCGTCCACGTGGTGATCGAAGATTATCCCACGGGGACGTATTACCGGGATAAAAAGTATCCTATGTGTTAATCCAGGTTATAAACTATCTGTGTGCCAATTTCATCCAAATCTGTTTAGCCGTTTTTGCGTGGTTGAGTAACAAACATCCAAACATCTAAATATCCAAATATACAAACTTTCACACTTAGAATATTAGTAGGATAGTAAGATAGATACTGTGGGTATCGACACCTAAACACGCCAAAATTAAATTTTCGCTAACCGTATGGAAGAAGAATACCTGCAGCGCCGACCCGAAATCTTAGTCTGTGCTAAATAAATGTATTTTCTTTCTTTTCTTTCTTTCTTTCTTTCTCTCAAAAATCAATTTGACTAAAGGAAAGACAATGATGACAATGATGAAGAGGGTAGGATTCACATATTTGCCGTTACTACGACAGTTCGATCGTGGTTAACTCAGAATCATTCATAGTCATTCATCTTCATCATTTGGTTTATCTTCCTTAGCAAAAGGAAGGAACGCCCCCTACAAATGGTTCCCGCAGACATTTTTCCTAATAACCAATACTAAGTAGAGGCAAAGTCCTAGATTAGTTTCCTGTTGACATAAATTATTCACTTGCTTCCATGGAAGTTGTGGCAAGGCATCGAGCCAATTGATTCCAGTGCCCTTTATTTGGCATCTCGCCACCAGTGTTTTGTTCAATTTTATTGAATTATTCAAAGTTCAATAGAAATGCTATGTTTAATTCATTTATTAAATCAACAGAAAATGTTTAAAGGCTCTTACTTAGAACGCGTACCTACTAAATAAGTCTAGAACAGTATACGTAGATCAAGTGTGTCTAATTATTTCAGTATTGTTAAGTTTAAGTTTATATCTGAACTTGCATAAACAATAATACTATGTAAGTTTGTAGCAGCGATGCAGGAAGATATCATAAGGAAACAAGCATCCAACCAAAACCAAATTCGAGGACATGTGACATACTTACAAGAATCTACACAATATTCAGCACTAAATTAGGCAAGTACCTACCAATTCCAAATTCAAACCACAGAAAGCTTTTTCTAATAAAAGAAAAAAGAATGCAACAAAAAGTCCGACAACTAATAGAAATCTGTTTTAAAAATAGAACGGAAGATTTCTCAACTAAACAAATGGAACGTGGAAAAGCCCCGCGCGGCTCTTGACGGTCTTCGGCCGAGAAACAGTTATGTGACCGAGTGCATTCGCACCTTGCACTTGAATGTTCCGTATGAAAACGAGTTTAAAGCAAGCGAGAATCAATGAAGGTTGGATAAAATTGGTGGTTATCGATAAACCATGAAAGGGAAATTGTTTTATGACTCATGAAGTGCATGCGTACAGTCACGAGCATTAATATGTATACACATAGCCAAGTTCAAAAACGATTTTCTCTTAACTAACGATTGCAACCTCGACATAACATAGGTATTTCATTATTATGGGTTCCAAAATATTATTTTCATAATAACATAAAATTACAATCAGTACAAGAGGAGTAAATCACTATTAAAAGTTGGTAAGCGTATACTAGTGCTCTTGATTGTACATTGGCATAATATTTAAAACGCTGAGTTCTACTGGTACTAAGTAGCCGTCCACATGTACGACGTTGTCCTTTACATATGTACCTACGGTGAAAACTTGGGATCACACGTCAACATCCCACTGTTCACACAGTAAAAAAAAATGCAGTATGAAACTGTCGTGTGATCCCATAATTACACAGTAAAATATGAAACACATGACTGTGTGAACTGGGCCAGTAATTTTGAGAATTCGTGACCTAACAATTTCTTCAAAAAACAGCTGTTCTTTATTTTGACATGTCGTAAGCAACCAAGGAGGTTATCGGCTGCTTAACCGGGCTTGCCTGTGGGTACCTCAATAAATTAAGGCGACTACTCGCTTGGGGTATCCTTTGTGGGGTACGGACCTCGGCTTAGGGCGCCGCTGGAATAGAGCAGCAAGGGACAGGCTGCATTTTATATACGACCAAGCCTAATTCGATTCAAATAAGTACGCACCTCGACAGCAGATGGTCCAACTAAGGACCATCTGGAACAGCAGAAAATGGCGACGCGATATAACATGATGCATTGCAGCAAAACTTCGAACAAGCCTTAGTCTGGCCTATTGTATGCACACATCACATTTATTGCACGAGTTACTCTGATAATAATCTCGTATGCGTGTCAGAAGCGGAACAATGACATATTGTGTGCGATGATTATAATGATGTGGCAGAATTAGTTGATTACGAGCCAATACCAGCTCGAGTGTTTGTCGCACAGTTTGTCGACTCCTGTATCCCGATGAGAAAGTTAAAACGAATGTTATTTTCTTTTTTTTATTAATGGTATCTCGCTGGTTAACCTAGGATAGGGTTGCCATCCCGAGATGGCGGCGCGTAATGTTCCACGCGCGCCTCTATATGATGTAAGGGGGGAGTTTAACACCTCACTCCCCCCTAACGCGAGGTAACCCGCACAGGCGGGCCGGCACTATCCGGGGATCGCGGAAGTCGTTCTTGTTCCCGTGATCTCCGGTGCAAGTGTGAGACCGGGGTGGTTTTAGTCAGTAAGAGTCTGACAGACCCCTCCGCCCTCCCCAGGGCGGAGGACATCCATGAGGATTTCCCCCCGTTATCAAAAAAAAAAAAAGAATAGGTTTGCCATAGAAGCTAAGTACTGTTCGGGACATTAGCCAGTAAGTGACTGAAAATATCCAAGAAAAAAAATACATATCGTAAATAAGTACATCCAACTTAATATTCTGGATAGTTAACCATTGAATTTATTTTCTACGGAGATTGTATATCATCAGCTCAAGACAAGCTGTTGTGCATAAGTATATGTAACTTTAAAAGTATTGTCTTATGTTACGACATATTTATTAATTCATTCAGCATAGCCATACAACGTGGCACTTTTTCTGTTGACAGCCATGTGGAAGAATTTGTTGATGTGCTTCTTTTACCTCTTTTTTATACCTACACATATTGTATATAATATTACTATTATTTTAAGTCTGTTAGCTGTCATAAAATATGCTTAGCCTTAAATTGAATTTTACTCCATCCTTATTAAATCTAGATTATCAATATTCTCGATAGATCTTTGTTCATAATGATGAGTGAATAGTTCGCACTGGGGAGGTCTGTGTCCAGCAGTGGACGTCACGTGGTAGACAGGTAAGAGCCTGTTGGGGTAAAACTACGTCTCCCTGGTCGTAGTGATTTTAGTCAAAATCTGGGGGGCGCTTATGATAAAAGGTTGGGAACCATTGACTGTAAACAGTGTTTAGACGATGCATATCATTCGTTCTTCAATTTTATTTTATGCCACAAGCAACAAACTTTCATTGTGTAAATGGGGCTATATACTTAATGTGTGTCAGATTTAACGATTACGTTCTAAATTGGACATTTCTTGGGCTGATGCAAATATAATAAGCATTCTGGGTGCAAGTAAATATAATTTCGCATTTTCTCTTCACAAGAAATTGTTTTATGATGTACTCGTAAGGTCGTCTTAATCTATACTAATATTATAAAGAGGAAAGATTTGATTGTTTGTTTGTTTGCATTGAATAGGCTCCGAAACAACTGAAACGATTTGAAAAATTATTTCACTGTTGGGAAGCTACGCTATCCCCGGGTAACATAGGCTATATTATTTTATCCTCGTATTTCCTCGGTAACGGGAACTACGCAAGTGAAACCGCGGAGCGCTGCTAGTAGCTTTATAAAGTTGTTAATCTGTCGCCGTAATGATGTGAAAATGAAGATGATCATATTCTAAAACAGACATTAAATTTCATTTAAAAAACCAAAATGTTAAAGTTGATAAGTGTTAAAATAATAAGTAAATTCATTTAGTTGCTAATTCATTTCTATAAATATTGACATAATTTAAAATCCTATATAAAAAGAAAATAATCATATCATAGGGCATAAAAAGTTCGTTAGCATCTTTGTCAACAGGAAAAGTGCCCAAAAATCTGGCAGCATTTTTGGGCACTTTTCCTGTTTCCTGTTGCCAACCGGTTGGCAATGTCTCGGAAAAATACGTGGGCAGTCGGATCCCATGGCCTTAGAGTTTTAACTCCAAACGGCTCCACATACCTATAGGTTCCGATTCCTTTAGTTAAATATATTATTCAAATTCGAAATACATGTTAGCAATAATTAATGCTTAAAGGTACTACATTTATTCAACTTCTACCGAATTATTACAGTTAACGGCTTCCTCAGTTTTATAGGCTTTAGATAGCGTCCGTTTACGATTAACTTGATCGTTGATCGACTGATTATTATTAAGTGTTCATTTATCATTAAGCCCGATAATTTATGGTTTATTGGCTGAAGTAACTGCTTTATTCGTCCAACCGATCGACTTAGGAAGGGGTTTTGCTGTCTAAAGACTGTTGAACGTTACCAACTGTTGTATGTTTATGAAATGTGGAAATGTCATTAGGACTGAACTACGCAATTATTTGCTTTTCATGTACAAGGGGTTGTGAAACTTACGGCGATGGAAATAGATGGCATAATCGTTGGTGATCGCAAACGGGATTCGCTTCCCAGGTCGAATGCGTTTCGTTTTAAAGGCAATGTTATTTGTGTAAAAAAAAACACAAGAAAATGTTTTTGGAAAAATTCATCAGGATTCTCTCAGTACCAACCCGGTGTCTGGATTTGTACCCGGACGATGGCAGCATTATATGGGACATACACGTGGGTGTACTATAAGCTCCACGTCTACCTAAGCCTTCGGGGATTACAGGCGTGATGTTATATACTAGACTTTTGTGCTAAATGTCAACAACCGTGCAGTTGAAAGTTTATACAGTTACGTCAAAATCTCGACACGTGTATCTTAGCCTAAAATTATCGCATGATAAGCATGTCGTGTGCCAAACGTGCACGTGTATGTGCCAAAAATAGAACGGACTTAATTTCATTTACATTGTATTTACCAAATCTGTGCCAAAATTCGCTTAATTTGATGAAAGCAAGATTTACTTATTAAATTAAAATGAAAACATGTTTGTCTTTAAAAAACGTACGTAATATGTATGTATAGCTTATTTTGGTGTACATTTGTACAGACGCCAGCACATCAAGCTACCTCAAACTGTAAAATTTTCCCAATTGAACATGAACCTTATGCTAATGCAATAAAGATGAAAATCTATTAAAGAAATTTGACATATTGGGGTAGCTTGATGTACTGGCGTCTGTACTTACCTATTTAATGCGATGATAAACGATCATCATAATCATGATCAGCCGATAATGTTCCCACTGCTGGGACATACGCGTCCTCTCTGTGAAAGAGAGTGGGCCATAATCCACTATGCGGGCCCAGTGCGGATTGGCATGTTTTCGAGTTTTTGGTTCTAGGACATTTCTCGGATGGTTTTCTCAAGATGTTTCCCTTCACGGTTTTGAAAGCAATGGTGATAAAATTAAATAAGTGCCTGCCTTTTTTTTTGAGGATAGGAAATCATCAAATAATTTCTCCCGCTCTGGGTGGAGCAGCAGGGCGTGTCAGACTTTTACTGACTAAAACCCACCCGTGTTCCCTCAGTTGCCTGTATGCCAGGGGCCACGGTATCTGTTTCGAACAACCCGCACACCTGGCAGCCATCGGCCCTTGCGGACCCCACCAGTTGATGCTGACATCTCTTTGAGGCGCGCGTGAAACACAACGCGCCGTCGACCCGGGCTTAGTCCTTACAAGTGCCTGCGTGGGTCCGAACTTCGAACTCATGACCTAGAACTTGACTTGTAAATCGGGGTCGAAACTGCTCTCAAATGAATATTAGTATGTGATCTTTTGATAAACGGTACTGTGTTCATTTTAAAATAACGACTTTCAACCCATTATTTTCAAATACTTATCTAATCTGTGGTTCAGACTAGATTTTAGATAGAAAGAAGGTAATAATAGTTACCGTTTATTTGCACACTAGACAACCAGAAAGTACCTAAAAAAAAGTGAAAATAAACAAACAATAATTTTTTTAACATAATATCTAATATTTTCTCAACCGTATACAATTTCCGTTATTGTCAACTGCAGAAAAAACTGTTCTAGTTATTCGAAACAAAGATCGCTAACTGGTAAATCTGCAGTCTCGTCATGCGCAATACCGGTGTTTTAGCGCGAAAATGTGTTCTACCGGTCTACCCGCCTACCGCGTCGACGCGTGCGCATGATTCATTGCTATGCGGTCACGGTCCCTTTGCGAGGTAGCGGACATAGTGGTAACAGTGCAGCGATTAATTTCATAATATAATTAATTTTTAATAAGATTATTCTTATTAACAATTAATTATACTATGAATTATATTATATTAATTAATTACACTCATTAATTTAAAATAATTGTAGGTTACCCTACAATTATTTAAAATTAATGAGTGTATTATGAAAAAGAGTAATTTGAATTTACACTTTCCTAACTTACACTGAATGGCAAATGAGAGACTTGTGGCTAAGTAATAACAGAGACATGGTCACTCGATCAGGTTAAGCTACGCTTGGCGTGGTTACTCTTTGGATGGGTGACCATCACACCATGACCCCTCCAAGCCTCGTCTTTGGATGGGAGACCATCACATTATGACCCCTCCAAGCCTCGGAAAGCGCGTTAATCCGATGATCACGGCTAACATTCGTGGATCGTTGACAGTCGTTACGGGTAGTTCGAAGCCCGAAAGTCTGCAACTAGTCTTACCAAAGGGTTTCGTGTTAACCAGTAACTGGTTTTCGGAGGTCAGATAGCCAATCGCTCCATTTAAAATACTGGTATTCAGCTGCATCCGTTTGCCTTGAAGCCAACTCCTAAATGTAAGAAAATATAATAAGAAATACCCGATATTAAATTGGGTCATAATGCTTGATGCCGCTACAGATTATATGGAATTTGCATGTTTTTAGTGTCAGGTACTAAACCGAATTATCGTCGCGCAACCTTTTTTCCGCGAACGAATGGATAACGGGACTGAATGGCCCGAATACGGAACACACTCGATGATTGTGCCAAATTCGACCCTCTTATTTAACCGCTTCTTGTAACTGCAAACATCAATACAAATCCCGCATTGTGTACATATGTTTATGTATGGTAATCATTCAATGATATTATATACAGAGTTCAAAGATCATTGATACGATATTGTATGACGTGCCTTTTAATATAAATAGGTACTTTCGGATTTGTATGACTTCCGCTGACCGGAGTACAATCGGCGTATTGTATACTATCGTTATAGTGATAAGTAGATACTGATTTGTCATACGCAGTTGCATCTGATTAAATGATAAATGATTTTATTTCTGTAAGTAGGTTTGTACAAACACTTTAACACGTCAATCATATTTTTTTAAACTAGATGAGGTCGGCGTTTCCTATCTGACTACTCTGAGAAGGAAGGCCGAAACAAACTCAGAGGTCACAGTCTCTTTTAAAGTCCAGACATAATCTTGGTCAGATCATATGAAGACCATGTGGATTGGTGTCTGAAATGGTCTTTTGAGGAAAGAACCGCACTGATTGAGTGGACCTGTCCAATCAGTGCACGATTGAAAGTATAAATGCATCAGTACCTACTACAAGAAGCTACGTCTTATGGAGCGACTTCTTATTAAGAACTAGCTTCTGCCCGCGTACAGCATAATTAGCTAATATTGTTCCCACTGCTGGGGCAGGCCTCCACGTGACAGGGAGTGGGCCGTAATCCACATATCACATGTCTTCAAATTTTTGGTTCTAGGACATGCCGGTTTCCTCACGATGGTTTCCTTCACCGTTTTGAGAGGTGATGAAAATAATTACACTAAGAAAAGCGCTTGTCTGAGTTCGCACCTATGACCTACAACTCGTTCGTCGTCGGATGTCGAAAGTTATCCCACGGGAGCGTGTAACCGGGATAAAAAGTATCCTATCATCCAAATCCATACAGCCTTTGAAGCGTGAAAAGTTAACAGATAAGCGGATAATAAACAAATCTTTTTTATTTTTACTAAACAGGTTTTTATGATTCATAATTCTAACTTAAAAATAAATCATGTCATTAATTTAAATTTCTTAAGCGCCGCCGTTGACCACGTATTACTTACATTATTTAGCTATGTTATTTTATAACTTCATATTTATTTATTAAGCTCATCAAAATTGTTTACACTGGTATTATGCTGATGATAACATGTAAGATAAATTAATATAGTAGTGTAACAATCACATATAGGTAAACTCCGCATGCATTAAAAGGAAGTTGTACAAAATAAACTTAACCAAATTAACTAAACTAAGTTAAAAATGCTTAAAACTTGAAAAACATAATACATCACTTATTACTAACTTATTATAATATTGATGACTAAAACTAACTGGGCAAATATTGTAATTACTTTTAAGCGGGTTAATGTAATAAATATCTAATAAAATAAATAATAGATACCATAAGATACGGGCACTGACTATATTTCCAATTCCTTAAATCTCAATATATGTCAATTTTAAAACCATCCCTTATTTTAGGCTCTATGTAGATGATTTTACAGCATTTTTTTTTTTCATATATATAACTTAGTCTCCAGGATACGATCTATCTCCTTGGCAAATTCATCGTTAAATAACATAGAAAATCGGAAGTTACACATACTAACTTTCATCCCCTATATAATCCCGTATTTAGGATTATTTGAGATATAAAAGTAGCCAGGATTCCATCCTTCTCCAGGATGCCATCTATCTCCTTGGCAAATTAATCGAAATCCGTTCAGTGGCGTAAGTGTGAAAAAGTAACATACAGAGTTACCAACTTTCCATTTTTTATATGTTTTAGTATTCCTATTACTAGCTTCTAGCTTTTATAATATAACGAGTGACCCTAGTCCTTTGTTGACTTAGTAGTAATCGGAAGATGGGCTCCCTGCACTTACAGCTTCTTAAGACTAGCAGGCAAATCAAAGAAAAGGCACTGATCTCTTGTTGGATTCTAAAACACTTTTCTTCAAGGGATTTCTATAGTAGATATTTTCTTTTGTCTGACATATCATGGCCTTGCGAAGATAAAGGTTTGGAGCGTGTTTCATTAGCACATGTATTAGAATTTTCACACACCTAAAACTTTAATACATATATTTTCTCAAAAGAGTTTTTGTCGATGCTCACGGTCACCAAAAGATGTAAGTAACCAGGGTCATCGGATATAGTTAAATTTTAGTCAAAAACCGATGGATGTTTTCGAATTAAGTTGAATTGACACACATAATCAGCCTATAATGTCCCAGACACAGGCCTCCTCACGTTGAGAGGGCCGTAAAGGCCGTAACTCAATGCGGGCCCAGTGCGGACAAAAATGTCACATAATCCGATTTCCTCGATGTTTTCCTTCACTGATTGGAGAGCAGTGGTGAAATAATTCACACAAAGTAATGCGCCTGTTTGGGTTCAAACCTTCAACCTTATACCAAATTACTACTCAATTTAATTTATATATTTTTTAAATTTAATTTTAATAATTACTAAACTTCAACCATATCAGACAACAATGGTCACTTACCTTTTTTGGTGACTGTACACGATAAAACCAAAGCCTAATAAAAACAGTGTTAAAAGTGAAACTGATTAACATATTTATCATAATTTTACATACTGTTTTGTAAAGCTGCATGTTAAATTCTCATAACCGGTTTACGTTGTTCTGCCGACGCTATTAGGGTTCCGGTAGTCCGGATCGAATCCAGCCAATGTGTATGCATTTATTGATATTTGGCACGTTCAAATTATTACCACTATATCAATGAATTGGTAGTAGTATTTACCTACCAATTACAATACCGGTTTTTGAAAGCTACAATTAATGCTAGTGTGTTAATTTATTCATTTATTCGAGTTTAACATGCCATAAATCATACAAAAAATATGGTAATATACAATGAAGTGTATTTTTGTAAATCGTTCGTGTTCATTTAGATAGGTAATAAAAGGTAGGTATTACTGAGACAGTCGTTTATTACCTACGACTGTTTGCATAATAAATACTAATATCTTTTCGGCTTATTAGTCGATTCGCACGACTGTACTCGCCCGAAACGGGCAAATTGCCATTTTTAAATAATATGATATTTGCTGTAGGCGATTTTTATGAAGTTAATTAATTTGTGGGCAAAACGACCACTCCAGAAATATGTTTAAATATATTTCATAGATAACATTATAAATCGTTTTTTTTTCAACTGCTCTGCATATAATTCAAAACGTGCCAATTGTCTAATACATATTTCTGCTGTTGACGATTCGCCCACAAATAAATTTACTTTTTCCGTATCGCCTACAGAAAATAATATATTTTAAAAGTGTCGTTTGGCCGTTTCAGCCAAGTAAATTCGTGCGAATCTAGTAGTTAACCTTATTTTCATGTCTATTTAAGTAGTTACGCACTGATTTTTTTTACATAACGTTCGGCTCGATTGGCCGAATTCGGCCGACGATACGTACGACCACTGATTAGATAATAGTAACTTTATTAGTACGAACGTAGTTCAGCCGATGACGAATTAGATGTACGCGAGTCATTGCGAAGTTTTCTGATTTTCCCGTTATCCTGTTTTTAGACTGCTATTTACATTTTAGTTGGGTATGTAAGCTCATTTAACTTTGACTTGACTTGACAACGAACAATTAAACTATGCGGATAGGTTGCCTCTGTCCAGAATAATTATATAATACCATTTTCAAGAAATCAAGCCCCAATGAGTAACATAAAGTAAAACCCATATTGTGACTTGCATCCATCAATATCTATTATAATGTATTCCGACCTTCCATTGTGTCGTGTTCAGCATTTTAAATTGCTGTTACTTAAAATTTATTGTGACTTTCGTAAAGTGAAGGAAGTAAGTTTGTCGGTCATCATAATCGGCCCTATAATGTTCCCACTTCCCATTGCTGGGACACAGGCCTCCTCTTAGTGAGAGGAAGTAGGCCGTAATCCACCACGCACGCCCAGTGCGGGTTGGTAGATAAAACATGTCTTCGAATTGTTGGTTCTAGGACATGCCGATTTCCTCACGATGTTTTCCTTTACCGTTTTGAGAGCAGTGGTGATGAAATAATTTACACAAAGTATAGTGCTTGTCTGGGTTCAAACCTGTGACCAAAAACTCGTAAGTCGCGCCCGTTACCACTGGGGCACCACTGCTCAGTTTGTAGGTACTTAACTAGTATTCATAGAGAGAATAACTATGATGTTCGTAATTATAATGTTGATTGAATATAAAAATGTTTTTTTTTTTCTTAATAATAGTACTTTTAACTTATAAATGTAAAAAAAAGTTATTATTCTACCATTACACATCCCATATTTGTTACTTAATACGAGGGATGGGCCGAAATTCGGTTCACATTCGGTTCAACCGAATTTCGGCAGCTTGAACCGAACTTCGGCATTCGGCCGAAATTCGGTTCAGATGTCGAACATTCGGCACAAGAAAAATAATACCTACTTGCACTATTTTGACTGAAATTTAATAAAATTAGAGTATAGCATTACTGTAAAATAAAATTATGTATTTTACTCACTCATTGTCATTTATTTTAGTTAGGAACATTGCAAATGTAATCCTTAAATTAAATCAGTTCTTCTTATTATTCTTGAAAATTTCTGCCTAATTAATTAGACATACTATTACAAAAATAAAATAAGCTTAGTATTCTTCTAACAAACATCTGAAAAAAATTCGTAAATTGAAGAAAAAAAACACAGTTTTGGTGCACAAACTAAACATTCATTAAATCAAGTATTTTTTTATTACAATTAAAGGGTATTGAACCGAAGTTCGGCCGAACTGCGGCCGAACTTTTCATTTAAAAAAAAACCTAGGTACTGTTTCGTCCAAACATTGCAATCAATTTTATTGCAAAGAATCATCAGATAACTAAAATTAACCACCATTATTGCAGGTAGATGTTAATTATTAAGAAAAACATAAACATATACCGTGTCAATCAATGACTTTTTTGTTACTCAAAATCCCAAATTGTAAGTTAAGGTTAAAAAACTTTGTACTGATTTTATTTTTTTGTTAATTAACCGCCGACGCAAAACCGACGGGGTGTTATAAGTTTGACGTGCCTGTGTGTGTGTGTGATTTTGTTTTTTTGTGTTTAAAAGGTGAAATAGTTGGGAGTGTTCTTAGACATGTTTCATCAAAATTGGTTGAGCCGTTTGAAAATTATCAGCTCTTTTCTGGTTGATGAAGGGATTTGAGCATATTCCACGGGTCTGATTAAGTCGAAATTTGGTTTTCTATTACTTCAATGACATTAGACGAGCAAAGTAACCTTGCACTGATGTTGGAGCAACACCTGGAATGTCCAGGATACCCAAGTCACTCACCAATAAACAGCAGAAGTATCGTGTTTGGGCTCATTGAAAAGGTCTCAATTAATCGGTTTTGGATAAATGGTGATCAGGGCGAGGAATGAGGATAAATTAGTAACAAACTTCACTGTGGGAAACATATGCAACGCTGCGCAGATTTAAGCGAGACATTAAGTTTAAAAAGCCGGCCAAGTGCGAGTCGCACTCGCGTACCGAGGGTTCCGTACAAACCTGTAGGTATATGAGTAAAAGTAATGGTATTTTTATTGCTAAATAAAATCCATAACATTACAATGAAGAAAGCTGGAGGAGCATAAATTTAAGACAAAGGTCTCTTTATCGTTTCAGTAATCCTTTATGTTATTGCGGTAACTACAATTATGTTTATAATCACATTTTTTTTGGTGGTATAACTACCTAAAATTTTAAGGTTTTCTGAATTATTATGTTACGTGTGCTGTAAGCTATTGCTTCTTACCAAATTTCTTTTTATTGTGTTGACATAGAAGTTTGATTTTGTCACAGCTCCAAGGGAAAGTAGACTTGAGTATTTGATATGAATTTCAGCTTGATATCTTTCAAATCAAATCAAAATATTTAATTTCACATAAACCTGCATGGGCACTTATGAAACATCAGAAGCTAGGTGTACGGTTCCAATCTCCACGCGTTTCTGAGAATAAGGGTCTTGACAGACAGACAAACGGAAAACAAAGTGATCCTAAAGGGGTTCCATTTTTTCCTTTTGTGGTACGGAACCCTAATAAGCAGGTAATAAAAGTTAAATTTAAAAACCCCCGACCCATACAAAAACTCTAAAAAGTTAAAAAAAAATGTTAATTATTGGCCTTGACTTGACAATGCCTTGATCAAAATATTACCTACAACTTAAAGGCCAATTTTTTTTTTTTACTTTTTAGAGTTTTTGTATGGGTCGGGTGTTTTTTAATTTTAATCGAAACGGTAGTAGGTAACAATAATACATACTAATATCCCGAGGAAGTGCGGAGGTCGAGGTTTCTTAAATGCTAAGACCCTAAGAGGCACTCGTTAGGCAGCTGGATCAAGAGCTTGATCCAGAAAGCAGTACTACTGGACACAGCGCGTATCGTAAGGAGGTTCCTCTCTTAGCAGCCCTGACCACTGGGAGCTTGGACCCTGTTCCCGATACCGGTGAGCTACATTTTTTATATTTTTACATGAGTTATATATTTCTTTTTAAATTCTAATATTTAAAAATATAATTTATTTGTAATTCGAATGAAATAAAGGAAATAATTCACACTAAATATTGTTCACCATTATTCGCTAATTAGTAAAACAATCCACGATTACTTTAATTGGCTTATTAGTCAACTAGCACGAATCGGGCGAATAGTCACTTTAAATAATATAATATTTTCTATAGGCAACTCGCACGAAGTTTATTTATATTTTGTAGGTGAATCGACATTTCCAGAAATACGTATTAGGCAGCTAGCAGGATTTGTATTTTTACCGACGAAAAAACGGAGGAGGTTATCTAGTAGACGCGTATATACACAACGAGTAACATAATTAACGCAACAACCTCATACACCCCAATTACAGTATTGAGTTAAAAGCATAATACGATGACCAAAACTATTTTTTTTAAACCTAACTGATATTATTAAGAAATACGTGTCGACCCAAGAATTACTTAATGCATTTAAAATTGAGACTTATTTCTTCTGGGATAAGATTGAATTTTCTTTGGCTCAATCAGTGGTAGGTATGGCAAAATACATAATTATTAAAAATATACTTACATTAAAAGTTACTAAAATCGAATCAGTAGTCAATTAGGAACAAACTACTTTCAGGTCTTGCGTCTATTCTGTTACACCTTGTATATATATTTTTATGTATGACCACGCATAACTTTTTACAGAGATCCGATTATGATAATTCTTTTTTTATTGGAAAGGGTATGCCTCGAAGTTGGTTCCATATAAATTTGGAAAACAAGAATCCAACCCTAAGGGTAGGAAAACAGGGGATGATTGATAGTTCACTCATAGATTTGAATGCTGAGTTGTTTTACAAAAAGTAATAAAAAATTATGCATGTAGTAATTAGTAGATTAATGCTGAGTTGTGTTTTACAAAAAGTAATAAAAAATTAAGCATGTAGTAATTAGTAGATTAAAGCCACAAAAAATTATAAAAACTTTTAACAAAAAAAAGTCAGTGACATAAAATTAAAATACATATCCAAAGTCACCGACTTCCGAACTTAGTTATTAAGGTTAAACAAAAATGTTTATAATTTTTTGCTATTCAGTTTTTTCGGTGGTTTAATTTTTTTGTTAAAAAGTTTTTTTATGTAATAAAATTAGTGAACTTTTTTCTAAATATATTTTCGTTGTTTTATTCAGAAGAAATCCACAAATAATGAACTAAAATTGATGTTATTTAGGGTCTAAATAAAAACAATAGGTACATAAAATAAATAAAACCTATTATGGCAGGACCAATAAAGCATTTCGACATGCTTACAAAATATGTAAGTAGGCACGAGTAAATCAACGTGATGAATGATCTAAACGCGATTAATGATGACACTCGCAATCGCAATACGGTTATGCAGTAATAGTCATCCTATTACTGCATATTGCGATTGCGAGTGTCTTACAAAATTGGGCTTGAAGATTGGATGCAGATTGCTCAAGCTTCCAATCATAACAACTGTCATCTACGAAAATCTATATAGGTATCCACAACTATTCGATATGCTTCCGTGCCGAATCGAACACCAATCATTATTATCGAAGTCATCTAAACGCTGTTTACAAATCCAAATCCCGTAAATAGACGACCACTATTCTTTCGACGGCTATTTGCTGTCAATTTCCATGAATTTTTCATAGAAATTGTTCTACGGGGGTCGCGTCGCGTATTTTTGCAGGAGCCTTTACGAATCATGCCGACCCGAACTAGTGAGTAGCACGCTTTACTTATGCTTTTATAAAGTCAGTTGCATAAAAAGTATGTCATTAAAATGCAAAGTAGGTAAACAGCACACGCGTAACATTCACACTTCGCCGCAGTTCACGGTCAATGTCAATGTATTCCCAGAATATACCTGTATTGCATGCATTGCACAATGCCTTCATTATAATTCTAGTATACTCGCGATAGTTTGATTGTAAGTTTGTTACACTTTGTTATTTTCGTTGAAATACTATTGCTTGCTGCCCAAATTGTCTCTTCTTTCGTTTAGTCCATCCAAAGGTTGTCTGTAAAAGATCGCCGTGTTCGATAAGACCGCTCATTGTTGGTATAATAGTTTTGTCGTTTCGTGGTTCAATATAGTAAAAATATACAAATAATAAGCACTCGCAGTATATAATTATTATGCTTTAAGGGGAATCTAGTCGCGGGCTCGAACTCACTGATGGGCCTGGCTAAAAAGCACTCACCAGGCATCGTGTCCAACAGAGGTAGTATCAGTGATGAGCAGTTAGGCGCTAGTCTACACGTTATTGAGTTATGCATGCACAACGTTATTGAGTGAGATGCAGGATCATTTTATAGTAGGTACAACAGGCCCGTAAAAAATAAAAAAAGTCCTTGGGAATATCGGGTCTTATGAAAAAACCCCTGCATAAATCAATGACCAATAAAGTTTATTGAACTTTTCGATATTTGAGCTTTGTCGGTAGTGACTTGGATTTGGAGATTTTATACTTCTTTTACTTAAATGCGCCCAAAGTTAGGTTAAATTAGCAAGAAAAACGAATCTTTGTTGGCCCCTAACTTTATAAAGGTTTCTTTTAGGATTCTGTTTCTGTACAGACAATATTAATAGTAAGGCAAAACCATACCAATTTTAATTTTTGATGTCCATTGTCAAACAGTGGAGTAATACACTCCCTAAGTTTAAACGGAAAAACGTCGACTAGATTTACCTTGATTCCTGGTTTCTGAGCTGCTATGACTTGTCAAAGTTGTCTATTTAAAGAGGCGCTAGGATAGTTCCCGCAATTAAAATTATCTTAGTCAGGTTCTCCGGTTTTAACACTGAAAACCTGACTTATATCGCGGATCATATGATGCACGATATTTAATCCTTTTGAAAAACTTTTATATAAACTGAGAGGGATCCGGAACACCGCTCTGGATCTTCTTATTTCATACTTGTGTAATAGGATTCAGTGTGTTGATGTAAATGGAAAAAGCTCTCCCGGATCCTTAGTATCAATGGGAGTCCCACAGGGCTCGATTCTTGGTCCTTTCTTGTTTCTTATTTATATTAATGACTTGCCTTACCTTATAAAGGATAATCATGAAATAGTGTTGTTTGCGGATGACACTTCACTTTTGTTTAAACTTAAACGTCAGCAGCTGGTTAATGACGATGTAAATACCGCAATCTCAAAAGTAGTTCACTGGTTCAATGTTAATAATTTACTTCTTAATGGAAAAAAAACCAAATGCATTAAGTTTACGCTACCTCACGTTAGGCAGGTGAAAACTAATGTGTTGATAAAGGGCGAAGAATTGAATCCTGAAGATAGCACTGTATTCTTGGGCTTAACCTTGGATGCCAAGCTTCAGTGGGGCCCACATATAGATAAATTGTCGAAAAAGCTTAGCTCGGCAGCATACGCTGTTAGAAAAATTCGTAATTTAACTGATATAGAGACAGCCCGTTTAGTTTACTTCAGCTATTTTCATAGTGTAATGTCGTATGGTATTCTGTTGTGGGGAAATGCCGCCGACATTCAAACTATCTTTGTGTTGCAGAAAAGAGCTGTCCGATCAATTTATAAATTAAGTCCGAGACACTCTCTCAGAGAGATATTTAAGGAGATTAATGTAATGACTGTGCCTTCACAGTATATTTTTGAAAATCTTTTATATGCCCATAAAAATATTAAATTGTTTAAAAAATACAGTGATATCCATAGTATAAATACTAGGAACAAACACAAATTTGTTGTACCATCAACAAGGCTCAAAAAATAGGTGGATCATTCAGATGTCAATATATACGCTTTTATAACAAACTTCCTAGCCATGTTCAAGATCTAAGTCTCAATAAATTTAAATCATTCATTAAACGTAAGTTGTGCCAGAAAGCCTTTTATACCGTTAAGGATTATATTGAGGACAAAACATCTTGGGATTGACCTGCTCCAATTTTTGCATACTAAATGTTGTTCTTTTTTTTTTGCAAACTTATACTCTTCGACATTTGATTATTATTATATACACTTTGACATGAATATTTACTTTGAGAAGTATAATATTATTATTGTTTTAATTATTGTGAATGTGAGGACTGTGTGGATCATGTTTTGTTTTTTTTTTTTTTGTTTTGTGTTTCATCTCTTTCGCAGTTAGTTATAATGTTAATCTGCCAGTTTGAGTAATTTATGCGGCCTACCCAAATGTCCTTTCTTTGTTATTGTTCGTCAAATCTTTGAGCTCCTCAAGTTCTGAGTTGAGCTGCAGGAATAATGATAAATGCGTGCACTGATTGGACAGGTCCACTCAATCTGTGTGGTTCTTTCCTCAAAAGACCATTTCAGACACCAATCCACATGGTCTTCACATGATCTGACCAAGATTATGTCTGGACTTTAAAAAAGACTGTGACCTCTGAGTTTGTTTCGGCCTTTCTTCTCAGAGTAGTCAGATAGGAAACGCCGACCTCATCTAGTTAAAAAAAAAAAATGTGATTGACGTGTAAAAGTGTATGTACAAACCTACTTACAGAAATAAAATCATTTATCATTTATCCATTCTGTAAATACCTACATCCCTGTTACGATTCACCCCTCATTAAGTTATTTACATCCGGCTCTAAAATTCCCCATGTGAGCTACCATTATCATGTCATAAACAACAATGTGTGACACCTGCCGTCTCATCTCATCGTTAGATCAGTCCTCACTGTTACTAAGGCCACGTCTGTCTGTTTCTTGCCTGGGTCATCAATCATGGTGGATTTTCCTCCATACGTCACGAGTCCTCAGGCAATCTTTTCCACACGTTCCGACGGACGTAATAAATTCGCGGCAGGATTTTTTCTACTGAATCTTCAACGCACTGCTTAACGCTGAGAGTTTAAAATCGAACAGTAAAACACAATGTTCAATTTTCGATACGTTGTATTCTGAATACTCGGTTCAACACAGAGAGTTGAGAATCCAATGCGTAATAAAATCCCGCCGCGATTTTACTAAGCACTGGATCATTTGTTTCTCTAATCAGTTTGGATAAGAACATCTAACATAGGCTCGTAAGCAGTAGCCCTGTTGCCTTATCAGGTCTAAAATCTTCGCTCTTGAATGGATAAATATTAATCTATAGAATTTGCATAATATACAACCCTAGTTTTAGTATATGCGCAATCCGAAACACGTGCCTAGTATTTTTATGTAAAAAATCTATGTACAAAATTTCAAAACTGTATCATGAAATATCACAAAGTTATAAGCTTGATAAGTTACCTAGTTGTCTACACAAACATGGTCACCACGCGGGACACCGCGCCCCCCGCGTCCTGCGTCGTATTGTGCTCATTGATAAATAATATAATTAGGCAGTAGGTACCTAAACGTACGGCGATTGTATTGTAATTAACTCGTGATAATTTTCCATCATCACATAGTGTAAATATATTGGAATCGATTCAATTACTTATTCTGAACTAGTAACGTGATGATGTAACTGTATTCAGGTTTCGCATAGAGGTACTAAAAATAATGTTATATAAACACTTTGTAGAATTTAATCATACGGTCAATGATTCAATGAACTTGGTTCCTTGAACATTGAAAAGCGACGTTGCCACGCACGCTATGCAAACTATCATGACGCTGTTAGGTACTATTCTACTTATTTGCCAAAAAGGTAAAATCAATAATACACCTAAAGGACGAAGTACCAAAGTATGTAGTCGCAGTGTGTACTTTTCCTGAATTAATTTTGTTTGAAAGTTTCAGTTTAAATTTAATATTGAATTTTGCCATACTTTTGTCGACTAGTTCTGGTTTCATTTATTGCATATTAAGTGATTTCCATACTGTATACGAACTACTAAGAGATTTTCCCTCTCATTCACGTGTCACGTACTTATCATACAAATTACCTAACATCGTTGCATTTGACATTACCTACTTCATAAAGTACTGAATGTCATAAGTCCAGCCGCAATCAATCAACAACGAACAAGGCTAAGGATACCCCAGTGTCAGGCGATAACCTATTAGTTATTGAATTTATTATGTCACTGTGTTAAGGGAGACTGTTTTGAGATAAATGTTAAGGTTTTGCACAGACTGAGTCAAAAACATTTTTTCTATCATAGACAGTATGTACACAGTTTTATCGAGAGTCAAGCATTTTCACAACTTGGCGTCATCATTCTTGACCATCCCGCTAACCTCATACCGATTTATTTTGCGATTAGCATAGCGAACCTTCTTCTTAACTGACTTCAATCGAGGTTATCAATTCAACATGTTTTTTTTTTACTTTTTCCAAAAAAAAAACCAACGGACTTCCGGAAAAACACTACAAAGTGAAAAATAACTTTAATTTCGGATGTTGGTGATTATTATTTTTTATAGTATTTTTCACTTAGTAGTGTTTTTCCGAAAGTCGGTTGTTTCTTTTTTGAATAAGTTTTTTTACATATCTCTTTAAAATAATTATTAACCCATGTCTATCCATAATCAGCCTATAATGTTCCCACTGTTGGGACACAGGTCTTCTCTTCGAGAGGGCCGTAATCCACTACGCTGGCCTGGTGTGGGTTGGTAGATGTCACATGTCGTTGAATTTTTGGTTCTAGATCGTGCCGGTTTCCTCATAATGTCTTCCTTCACCGTTTTGAGAGTAGTGGTGATGAAATAATTTACAAAGTAAAGCCCCTGTCAGGTTTCGAACCCACTACCTACAACTCGTAAGTCAGGGACGTCGGGGACTACATTAATTTGATACAATTTATAAAAAGATAAAAGATAATTTATTTGTCAAGCATGCGTTTACATACAAATCGAGTATGCAAGATCTTAACTATAGGTAAAAAGTCCGAACATGTTTTGCCTGACGAGGCGTACAATTTTTTAATAACATACAATTAATTAATTCAATAGATTTCAATAAAGCGGTTCACTAAAATGCATTATTAAATTTTTATGAGATTAATAATCCTAAAGAAACAATAATATAAAGTTCAAGCATGTTAAAAGGTATCTGTCAAAAAGTTATTTATATTGTAATAGCATTTGTCTGTTAATATATTTCGAATCTTATTTTTAAATTCATTTGCTGTCATCTTAATATATATAAATCTCGTGTCACAAACAAACATTGTGACACGAGATTTCTCAATGGACTCCTAAACCACATAACCGATTATAATAAAATTCGCACACCATGTGCAGTTCGATCCAACTTGAGAGATAGGATAGTTTAAATCTCAAATTATAGTCGCAATTTTAATTTATTGCTAATTATTTGTCTGTTATTATTTGACAGTCACAATTATCTGTTAACTCCAAATGATTCTAACAGATGTCGATACCTTTCGACTGGGTTCAGTAAGTAATCAATAGATGGCGCTGTGTTAAAAGTACCAACGTTTCATTTAAGCTACAATTTAATGGCATAACCAACACGTGTTGAATGCGAATTAAATCTTAATATATATGACAGGACAACGTCTGTCGGGACAGCTAGTAGCTCTATATGACTGTGGTTTTTTGTTGTATATTTGCGGGGCCATACAAACAAAGCTTATATACATCGCTTCCTAGATCTTCTCTGCCTTTGTATTCATTTTGATAAATTTGACTTCGACTTGTTCCGCATTCACCTAACAATATTCGCCAATACATTTGATATTCCTTGTTCGTCCCACATTTTATTCCATTTTCGACCCGAAAAACATTTGTTTCGGTTGAGTGCGTGCGCCGTCATTTGTTTTCATCGAGCAATCTGAGGGGCAATTCTCGTTTATTTTTTTTAATTTCTTAGACTGTCTTAACTCAGTCTGCGCAAAGCCTAATAGAAACCAGAACATAAATCTTAGTACTAAGGCGATATTTAACAATGACAGGTAAATAAATACGGCGTCTAATAAATGGTATATTGTACAAGATTGATACAACTGCTAACATAGTTTGATTTGTTACTTTGAGTTTCCTTTAGAGGATATATGCAATGTTTATTAAGTATCTTAGATACTTAATCTGATCCACTTAGATTGTCGAGTAGACATTTTAATTCATATCGATTTCTTAGAGACTTTGTGTCAATCAATGCTTCAATCTACTTATTTGAATGGGTGTTTTATTATTTGATGTATTTCTCATCGATAAATATAGGTGCACTGTTTTATTAAAGTACAGCAGTGGATGGCGGTGTAATTGCGTAAAACACTATCAGTAGCAATGGCTTTCATTTTGACGTTGTTGAGTAGACACATTTTTCAAACATATGAAGCAATGGATTTTGAATATACTACAAAATAATTCAGATTCTTATTGATACTTATTGCAAATAATTTTGCAGTATGGGATAATAAAAAAAGATCTTATGTACGACACATAAGTGCAATTTTCTAGATCCTATTAAATAACATGACATAATATAACATCGCGCCTCTAATCCCCGAAGAGTTAGGCAGAAGTGTCGGGGTGTTGATGGCAATGGGGGTGAACCTATTGTCATCAACGGGACACAAATCCAGACTCCGAGCTGCTACTTTGAAATTCCTGATCGAAAAACTCAATAACACTTTGCCCGACCTGGGAATGTAACCCAGGACTTCGCGTTCACCAGTGCTTGCAACCACTAGACTAACGAGGTAGTCCTAATAATTTAGCATCTTCTTAATTATTTAATATGCATATTGCGTGTGAAATCAAGTTACAAGAGAAATAATTGCCAGTAGGTATAATCAATAAATATAAATTGTGGCGTAAAGGAAATGTATCCTGCAAACCCACATTTGTTATCTATGAATAACTTTCATTTCTAGATTTAATTGTTTTGATATTTTCATACCAAAATGAGCCCATGTTTCCTGTGATACCGTTTTGCTGTTTCACGTACTATTATTCTACCACTAATAGTATCGATAGTATGGGGATCTTGTAGTTAAGTAATAACAGCTGCACGGGTCGATCGATCAGGTTAAGCTACGCTTGCCGCGGTTGGTCCATAGATAGGTGACCATCTTTATATATCAAGACCCCGCGCATCGGAAAGCATGTTAAGCCGTTGTTCCCGGCTGTCACGGGTCGTCAGAAGCCCGAAAGATGGGCAACCAGTCTTTCCAATGGGTATCATGTTACCCAGTTACTGGGTTGTGGAGGTTTTTTTTTTCGAGGATTGGAAAGCATCAAATAACTTCTCCCGCTCTGGGTGGAGCAGGAGAGCGTGTCAGACTTTTACTGACTAAAACCCACCCGTGTTCCCTCAGTTGCCTGTACGCCAGGGGCCACGGTATCTCTTTCGAACAACCCGCACCCTTGGCAGGCATCGGACCTTGCGGGCCCCTTCAGTTGGTGCTGACATCTCTTTGAGGCGCGCACGGAACACCGGTCCTTACCGGACAGCGAGCTACCCATTCCTCGCCATCCACAAGCCCGCGCCTACGGTGGCCGGGAATCAGCCTGGGATTCCTGACGCCCAGGACGTCTCCTGCGGAAGATAGGGCTGTGAGGGTGCATAAACTGCCTGGGGTTGTGTAGGTCAGATAGGCAGTCGCTCTATGTTAAATACTGGTATTCAGCTGCATCCGGTTAGACTGGAAGCCGACCTCAGCATATTCAGCAGGGAATCGGCTAGGCAGATGATGAACGTGTACCTATGACCATTATGTTATATTTTCCAATACTTTGGTTTTAGCCCTGAAATCCAGGATTGACAACATGCGAACTATTTTTCATAGCATTCTTATCGAGCCAGACTTGGCTTCAACATCGTACTTTGACCTCAAAACCTATTCTATAAGGAAATACTTATTTAAATTTTGCGTAATATTGAAAACATCCTTATATTACTCATCAATGTAATAAATGGAGTAAGAAGATGTTAATGTTACGACTCTAATGATGCCAAGTGATTCAGAAATGAGTAGCATTCTTCACAACTTAGTGTTTGCACTTCATTTATATGCATTAACTCTATGTATGAGTGTTTGTTGAGTATATCTCGTGATTCATCGTAAATCACAAGTCAAAATATACGTACGGCGTGATGTTATATTGTGTTATCTGTAAGTAATTTGTTATTTGATAAGTAGGTAGTAAGTCAGTTACTTACCTCTAGGGTAAGTAACTTTTGCCTGCATTTGCGGGCAAAGTCATTCAAAATCAGCCTATGACGTTCCCACTGCTGGGACACAAGTCTCCTCTCTGTGAGAGAGGCCAACCGAAATCCAGCACGCGGGCCCAATGTGACCCACATGTCTTCGAATTTTTGGTTCTAAGACTGCGTTTTCCTCACAGTTTTGTCCATCACCGTTTTGAGGGCAGTGGTGATGAAATAAACTACACAAAGTAAAGTGGCTGCCTCCGTTTGAACTAACTGGTATATTTAACTAACTCATATCTTAGTCGGAACCGTAATCTCTGCACCATTTCTCTTGAAGTCATTAAATAGGATAAACAATCATTTAAACGATCACTTAATCGATTGTTTAAGTCAATACACGTCCTATAATGTACTCGGGGAAATTCTAAATGAATAATGGATGGCTTCTCAAGACGTAAAGGATGCATTGCACTTTAAACAGGTGCCTTCCAATAGGTGAATCATTGCCATCGAAGATTGTTGCGTGAATTCGATACTTTACAATATCAAGAAGGATCACAATCCTACCTGTACCTTATATTTATTTGGTATCATAATTTGGTTAGTAAAAAAACATTTTTATAGTATTATGACTTCTTGATATACCTAAACACTTAGGGTTTATTTCACCAATGAAACAGAACGCAATTAGCACATCAAAACCACGTTCAAGAACTGTCAATGTCAATATTCCACAACAATGATGACAATGAGAGCTCTTGAACGCGGTTTAAATGTTAATTTCATTTCATTGGTGAAATTCGTCCTAAGTTCAAGGAGTTCGTTGAACTTCACACGAAATTGTCAAATATCGAGATCTTCTAAAAGAGTTTGCATAGGTATATTGGCCATTCATTACCAAAAATAATATCAGACAAGGCCTAATACAATAGTACAATAAAACCCAAAAAACAATTTATGCAATAAACAATTTATGTATCTACTAAACGCTTAGTCTACAACCTTATTGTCTTCCAGCTATAACATTTCTTAACATCATTTATTGATGCATAATTTACAAACTTTCTGTTGTGTTCAATTAGTGTTTAATAGCAGTTAAAATTCATATAAAGAAATTGTGTAAATTAACAGAAATAACAATATTATAAGCAGAGATCGGATATTCGGATGCATATTCACCTAAATTTGAGATGTTGGCTAACATGGAATGCGCTTTTGAATCGAAAAAGTCTTAATATAAGTAAGTAATTTGTTTATTTTTTGTTTTAACAAATACAAACCACCCCTCCTCCAGTACATACACATATTTGTATCGGGATAAACATTAATTTTAAATTAATACACATCTGAATAGTTATGCAATCCAAGAATCCCGGGGTTTTTAATAAATATTACAAATAATTTATAAAGCCGCTTCTATACTTTCACAGCTAAAAATTATCTTTAGGTAAATACGCATCCGAATATCCGATCTCTGATTATAAGCGATGCAAAACAACAAAAATAACGAATTATGATAATGAAGACGTTTACTTTTCGTACCGGTCAGCATCATCTGCCTAGCCTTTTCCCAACTATTGGGGTCGGCTTCCTGTCTGACCGGATGCAGCTGAATACCAGTACTTTACATGGAGCGACTGCCTATCTGACCTCCACAACCCAGTTACTGGGTAATACGATACCCCTTGGTAAGGCTGGTTTGTCAGACTTTCGGGCTTCTGACGACCCGTAACGACTGTCAAAGGTCCACAAATGACAGCCGGGACCAACGGCTTAACGTGCTTTCCGAGGCACGGAGGAGTCTTGGTATGTAAAGATGGTCACCCATCCACGGCAGCCAGCGTAGCTTAACATGATGGATCGACCCGGACGGCTAATATTACTTAGCCACAAGCACTTTTCATACTAGTATATTTAATTATGAGAAAACAAAGACGTATAATACACACACCATTACATCACGCAGGCCTGTGTTCTCAAAACGGTTAGGTTAGCCACGTGCATTATGGAGAAAAATAAATTTACTAAAAAAAATCATATATTAATTACATAATTCAGCGTGACGACGCATTTAGCATCTGCCGCCAACAACAGAGGGCTAATTGCGTAACGTAACGCACTAGCAGTAGTAATGGCTTTCATTTTGACAGTTTCATCCAACACACGAAGCAATGGATTAGCAATAACCTTCAAAATTATTCAGATTCTGATTAATAGTGTGTTACGTAATTTTAATGCCGGTTTAACCAGCCGCAATAGATGGATGTCTCAGATAAAAATAGAAGAATAATAAAAACAAAAAAGAAGTAGGTAAAAATAAAGAAAAAAAACCTAATCTCGATCTTACCAATACACAAATAACTACGTACCATTGATTTTTGTTGATGGTGTGGAATCATCAATATCTTCTCCCGCTCTGGGTGGAGCAGGAGGGCGTGTCAAACTTTTATTGTTAACTCACCCAAGTTCCTTCATTTGCCTGTGTGCCACGGGCCACGGTATCTCTTTCGAACAACCCGCACCCCCAGCAGGTACTACGTACCATTACATTACAAACTTAGCCCTGTACTGCTTTTGTTACTGCACAATACCGCGAAGGTCTTATTAAATGATAAGTACCTACTGTTCAATGGACTGCCAATCACCGGAATGATGTAACCACTGGGTTAGTGTCCCAGTTACTGATCCGGACTTGACCTGCTGTCCCATAACACTCTGGCAATCTGCTAATATATCTTATTTACTTGTCTTATTTACTTGTACATCTATGTACCAATTACCCATGTTTGCAAAAATAAATGATTTGATTTGATTTGATCTGATTCGAAACGCGAGTTAGTATGTCACGAAGCGTCGGCGTCGCATTGTACGTAAATAAATACAATGCGACGTTTTAGTATTTGTTTTTTTGGCCTCACTTTTGGTGTTCCGCGCAGTATAACTGCCTTTGTTTTATAATCTGAGCTTGTTAAATAGAGTAATTAATGCATTAACATCCTGCTTGCTACTGCGAGTATCAATGCTGTCATATCGTACCTAGACGCTTTGCCCCAATTTTACTGATACGAGTAGTAATTATTGCATTGACCACTTATCAGAAGCTTTATCTCAGAGTCAACCTCTTGCGAAATGCAAACTAAATATTGTTTTTTTACAATTTCAAGGGTTTGTGGCTAAATAATAACAGCCGCATAGTTCGATCGATCAGGTTAAGCTACGCATGACGCGGTTGGTCCGTAGATGGATGACTATCTTTACATACCGACCCCTCCGTGCCTCGGAAAGCAAGTTAACCCGTTGGTCCCGGCTGTCATTCGTGGATCTTTGACAGTCGTTACGGGTCGTCAGAAGCCCGAAAGTCTGACAACCAGTCTTACCAAGGCGTATCGTATTAGCCAGTAACTGAGTTGTGGAGGTCAGATAAGCAGTCGCTCCATATAAAATACTGGTATTCAGCTGCATCAGGTTTAGACTGGAAGCTGACCCCAACATAGTTTAGAAAAGGCTGGCAGATGATGAGTAAATTTAATATTAATAGTATACATGTTTACAATATTTAAAAATAAATATATAACCACGGAAAACAAATCAAAGTTAAGTTTTCCGCAATTTAAACAGTAATGACACAAAAAAACGTACTTATCCAATTATGAATTTCAATTTGTATGTAAGTAATGCTCATTAATTTTATTTATTGAGTTTTTATCATTTTATTGAAAACTAATAACTTTATTAAATTACAATAATATTAGTTGGTATATAAGTAATAACTTAGTCGCGGTCATGCTTGTTGCTTTAGCTCTTTTAATTAAATAATTTGTAGCTAGATGATTCGATCATTCAGAATGTTGATTCGATCATCGTAAAACGACCAAAAGATTGTCAATCATTCGAAATTACGCCTAAAACGGTTTAATCGCCATAAAGCGGTTTTTTCATATAATTCAACTTATAAAACATTTGTAAACTGTGTTAGACTTATTTTAGAGAACTAGTTGACGTCCGTGTCTGGATTTTTGTATTCCACGTGCAAGTTCCGACGAAACTTGTTATTTAATTTGTCCCTTTATTAGATATCAGAGGCTTCACTCTAGTGAATTTAAATTTTCATTCATACCACGTCGTCGTGACACTGACAAAATTACATTTCATTCCATTTTTACATCATTCGGCACTCTGCGTCTTTCAATCCATCCGCGTCTTTCATTCAACATCGTTGGAACGGTTCACAAATGAATGCATTTTTTCCTTTTCATTCATCTTGTGGTCAGGCGTTTCACTTTCAGGGAAAGAATTAAAGTAAAAAACAAAGGTATGCGATAACGTTCTCACTTTTGTTTACGCAGTTAAAATAGTGGTCTTGACACCAACGATAAGATGAGGTCACCCTGAAAAATATCTAAGTATCGATAATGATATTTGCAGAACATTATCAAAACATGTGTGAACTAGCTCTTATCTGTTACTAAGTAGGCAATTACATTATTTCGATAATCATCTATTTATTTATTAAAATTTCTCGTACACAAAAAAGGTACAAAGGTGGACTTAATGCCTTAGGCATTCTCTACCAGTCAACCAAGGGTGGTGCAGAGATTAGATTGCAGGTGGTTTGGATGAGAGGAACAATGATGAAACTAAAATATCCTATTAATCCTACTAATATTACAAATGTGAAAGTTTGTAAGGATAGATGTATGGGTGGCTATTTGTTACTCTTTTGCGCAAAAACGGCTGGACGGATTTGGATAAAATTTGGCACACAGATAATTTATGTCCTGGATTAACACATAGGATACTTTCCATCCGGCTAGTATGTTCTCGCGGGATAATTTGCGACCTCCAAAAGCGGCCGCTGGCAAAAGATAGTTTGTCATATTTTCGTAACAAAATAACTTAAAAATTCTCAAACATCATCATCATCTGCTTAGCCTTTTCTCAACACTATTGGGGTCGGCTTTCAGTCTAACTGGATACAGCTAAGTAAGTACCAATATTTTACATGGAACGACTGTCTATGTGACCTCCACAGCCCAGTTCCTGGGTAATACGTAAGACTAGTGGTAAGACTTTCGGCCTTCTGCGAAAGACTGCTAAAGATCCACGAATGGCTCTCAAGGCATGGACGGGTCTTGGAATGAAAAGATGGTCACCCAACCAAGGACCAACCGCGGCAAGCGTAGCTTAACCTGATCGATCGACCCGTGCGGCTGTCATTACTAAACCACAAGCGTGACATGTGTGAACTATCTCGAGTTTAATAAGTACTGTCAGGCCGTGTCGATAGAACGCGTTCCTGACACCTTAGTGCGACAATTCTATTAATTAATCAAAATAAAAAGTCATTTATTCAAACTAGGCTGAGAGTGCTGACTCTCAGCCTAGTTTGAATAAATTACTTTTTATTCAAACTGTCTTATGTAATTTTGTAATTTTTCAAAAAGTCAGCACTTTTTGAACGACAAAATTACATAAGACAGTCCCCCCAAAACGCCCGCCCTTCACCACTTCCAAGTGCTTCAATTGGGAAGAAGAAGTGGCGGAACAAACTCCCCAGCAGCACAGCTGCCTGCTAAGTTAGAATAACTTGATTCTATAAAATGGTTGGTAAGTAATTACCATTACGAAACACAAAACATAAAATTAAAACATTTGCTATTAAGTCAGCTAGCACACGGCAATATACCAAGAATTCATTAAAAACTTACTCAAGCAAAACTTACTTTGCTCAAAAATGAATATCAAATTCGCACAACACGTATTCGTTTGCATGAAACAGATGACTGAATTTTTTCGGCGGTCGGACTATACTCGTAGGTAATATCGTTGTTTTGATAACTATTTGTCATATTACTATAAGAAAACAATTTAAAAAATTCCCAGACATATTAAAGAATATTTCATTTAGCGCAAGGGACAAGCTCCAGCTTCAAACGGTTTTAACTTCTAGACAAAACATTGAGATTGATTTAATAGAAGTCAGTTTAATATTAATGTATTATACAAAAACTTCCAGAATCAATTATCTAAATGATATTAGAAAACCGCATCAATACAAATGGATCCGTAGTTTAGAACAAGAATGCATTCACAAAGATACCCACGAAAAATGGCATTAATTTATAATGTGTATAGATGCCATAAAAATCATCAAAAGATTAATCTTCAATCACACAAAAGATTAATCTTCATTTTTTTACTGTTTCTGCCAATCTGTTTTACAGTTAGTACCTACCTACTTTTATGTTTTTTCCAGCTCTCCATTCAGCTAGGATTATTATATTTTATTGATTCCGAGTCACGTTTCAATCTGCAATCAGTTTTAATATCACACCAGAAATAGAACTCCACAATTTTTACAATAAAACTCTTTTATTATATTAAAATCAATCCACTAAAACCGGATCTAACATTGTATGACTTATTGACTGGATTAAGAAAATTTATTGCATAGTCCTTGAACGCATAGATATTATGTTATATATAGAATTACGAAAATATCGCACATCATCTAGAGAGGTATATCTGACTTCTATTAACGTATGCAAAATCTAAAACACTGATTTGTGTTGACAGTGTTCTTTTGTTTTGTCTTGCAACTGGCGTCTGCCTGCTACATTTTAAGGCTGGACCTTCATTTATCCCGGTACACAACCACAATCCTATAACAGAGTTCAATAGTAGATGAGTGGCTCTGACTTCCAAAAACATTTGCTAAATCTGAAGCAATGTGTTGCCAGTTTTTTTTTTTTTTGTTAATGTCTTTCATATAAACGGCTGCTAAGTACCACATTTTTTAGTCCGACTTTCAACACTCAGCATTATTCTCAGAATACACACAACGACCATCCTTGATTCGTTCTATAGTAGGTAAGTTACAACTGCCGCTAAAGACGTGTTCCGTTTTCAAAAAAAAAAAAAAAAACAGAAGTCATTTATTCAAACTAGGCTGAGAGTCAGCTCTTTTTTATTTATGACACAAAATAAAAGAATAAATTAAAGTAACTAAACTTCATCAGAACTTGCACGTGAATCTAAAAATTAATCTAATAATCCAGACGCGGATGATGACTAGTTTTCTAAAACTAGTCTAACACCTAAGCCCCTCACGTTTTGTAAAATGAATTATATGAAAAAACCGTTCTAAGGCGATTCAGTTAGTTCGAATGATTGAAAAAGTTTTAGTCGTTTTATGTTGCCGAATCAACATTCCGCATGATCAAATCACCTACACTTGGACTCATAATCGTATTCAGTAACTTGACAGTTGAAGGGTCAGATTATGACAAAAAAGATAGTGAGGTGGTGTAAGAATGAATGAAATTGAATAAACTTAAAATAATGCAAAAAAATATATTTTTAATTCAATAACTTGTCTTAAAAACATGCATAAGCACTATTAAAAATAGTAGAATTTGTTATATATTCTTTTATTCCACATGTTACAAACTAATTTTTAAAGTTGTAAAACTATAAAAATTAGTTTGTAACATGTTCGGAAAGCACGTAACCCGTAAGGGTTACGTGCTTTCCGAAGCACCGGGGTGTCTTGATACGTAAAGATGGTCACCCATTCACGGACCAACCGCGGCAAGCGTAGCTTAACCTGATCGACCGACCCGCGTGGCTGTTTTTACTTAGCCACGAGCCCATCATACATAATGCGCAAATTATTTAATTATTAACATATAGATATGGACATATCTCGGAACCCTGGGGGCCCTGGCCCTTTGGAAGGCTTACGAGGGGCCGAAGCCAACTCCCAGAGACCCGATAGATACTTTTAATTAAATGAGGCACAATATTATTAATGATTAGTTATTATTACACGTCAAAACACAGTTCCAGTACCTTTATAGTGGAAAAGACCTTCGGATCCCTTTTTACACGCTTTATATTAGCTTCACTTGTATGTTTGTTTGTTTGTATGTTTGTATGTAACCGACTCCTTTGAGCGCGATTTTGACCCGCTTTAAACGGTCAGATTTCATTGAAACTTTGTAAACTAGTCGAGGACCGATGACAATTAAATAATTTTAAAAAAATTGAGAAAAAAAAACATGTTTTTGTAGTTAGCAGAACTAAAAAATTGAAAATAAATAATTGTTTAAAAAACTAAAAAACACGCTTTAAAAGAGAAAATAATTTAATTAAATCAAAAAGCGTGGGGTACTTGACATTTACTGATTATAAAAATACCTCAAAAAGCACCCCACGCTTTTTAATTGAATTAAATTATTTTCTCCTTTTTTAGTTTGGTTTTTAAAGCGTGTTTTTTAGTTTTTTTAAACTATTATTTATTTTGTAAATGTTTTGCCAGTAGCCCTCCATTATTATTTTGATGCCAGAATATTTAAATATACCTAGTAGATAAATGTGATCGATCGTCTAACTTCACGACTTCTATTCCCATTTATTAAACGGTGCTCACATAAAATATATTTACAAAAACATTAGAATTCCAATGCCAATGACGCATTGCGTGTACCTAAATAAATTTGCATATATTCACCGAAAATTACCATTCGCCTTGACAGTTGTTACGGGTCGTCAGAAGCCCGAAAGTCTGACTACCAGTCTTACCAAGGGGTATCGTGTTACCAACTGACAGTAACCAGTAACTGTAGGTCAGATAGGCAGTCGCTCCATGTAAAATACTGGTATTCAGCTGCATCCGGTTAGACTGGAAGCCAACCCCAACATAGTTGGGAAAAAGCTAAGCAGAAAATGATCAACGCCAATATTCCTTCGATATTTCTGGCTAAATTGGGACACAAAAACGCATCTTTCCGCCAATTATCTTTCAAGTTCACAAGTACTAATTTGAAATCTGCACTGGGATCACTTATTGGGTTATCAAAACACGATGATATGTGACAAAATCAGCTGGTGCACTGATAAATACGTGCGTTTGATAACATTTCCTTCGAAATGTTACCAATATTTTTGTACTAAATTGGGTTAACGAGGGCCACACACGACAGAGTTATCGTCGGAATGTAAAAATGTATATTTAGATTTTATGGGGTTTTTTTTATAAACCTTGCTTAAAGTTAAGTAATGATTAGCGACTGTTTAACCATACATTTTTGACACAGGTATAAAAGTCTCTTAACTTTTAGCAACGTTTATAAACAAAGGCTTCTTCAGACAGGCGCGACGCGAGAGCGCCACTCTTGTAGAACAATTTACATAAAGTTTTCATAGAAATTGTTCTACGAGAGTCGCGTCGACAAATGTTGCTTGTGCGAGCGTCTGCAGTTGCACTGCTTTCCAAAAATTCATAGTCCATTTTATTACAAGACAAGTCTATTCGTCTGTCTTTCATCGTTTTATCTTTAAAATAATAAGGTAGGTAGTACCTAGTAAAGAGATGAAGTGTTTTGCCTAGCAGCCAGATTAAACACACGACAAGGTACACGCCCTTTACCTATTTCAGATAAACAGTGACTTTCATAAACAACATTAGGTTAAGAAAACAAAAAGACAACCGTTATAAAGATAATATTAGGATAAACGAGAAAAATTATGTTTATCAGTTGTGGCATGAGGACCTTACAACTTGAACCTTCTAACAAAGAATAGATAATAGCCTATGATAATATAATATACATTGACAATCTGTCACATCAAAATTTTCCGTTAATTTTTTTCAATTTTAATGTTTATATTTTCAAAGAGTCATTGAATCTCAATAAATCGGAAAGAATGTGCGCGATATGAATGGAATAGAGTTATGGAAGTATGGTGAAGTGTCTTGACGCTGCGTAAGCGTGCGTGATCCATCGTCTCCCGTTCGATGTCCACCGCGCACGAATGCAGCACATAAAGTAGTTTTTTGCTCCGTTGGTGTAATTGCTGTATGGCGTTCCAGTGTGAGGATAAATAAAATAAATAAATAAATGATTGACTCATAGTTAACGCAACCCTAGTAGAATTTTTTTCATGAAGTTTTCATACAAAGTAAATGATTTTGTTTCTCTATGTAGGTTTGTAATAAAAGTAAAGGTAAAATTAATAAAAATGTAGGTTTTACTAACACTTTTACATGTCGATCATATTTTAAACTAGATGAGGTCGGCGTTTTCTATCTGACTACTCTGAGAAGAAAGGCCGAAACAAACTCAGAGGTCAAAGTCTCTTTTAAAGTCCAGACATAATCTTGGTGAGATCATGTGAAGACCATGTATATTGGTGTCTGAAATGGTCTTTTGAGGAAAGAACCACACAGATTGAATGGATCCGTCCAGCTAGTGCACTCATTTGTCACTAATCGTGCTGCTCAAGTCAGAATAGTTTTACTAGTCTACTTGCCACGGGTCTGTATCTATCATATCATTAATTCATCTCTCTTGCCCATTCTTCTCCATACGAATCTAGCTTTTGGAAGGGTCGACTAGCGTCGCGTAACCGTCGCGGCACGTCTGTCTGCGGGATCCTTTAGTGTCTTTTTGTCTTGGTTTTTTTTTATAACACTTTGCATAGTAACTGTTTGTCAAAAGTAAATCTTCAATTCATGTTTGGGTAGTTTTAACCTGCCTAATACTTAGGTATACTTAGGTATCTATTCCTATAATTAATAGAAAAACCCAACCGGTGATACCATAGTCATGTAATCTTACTTAGATTATTAAAATTAAATTATTAAACTATAGTATGATGAATGAGCGTTCCGTCTTTTACAAAAAACATGTGGTTGAACTTGAACTCTTAAGTTCAAATAAAACCATATCAGATTTTAATTATTTGAGTTTCTTGTTTCAACAGGGCGGGCTTTACTGGATGTATTAGCTTTTAATTTTTCAGGGCGAATAGTAGGTACCGATAGTAGGTTCGGGAAGCTACGAAATATCTTCCCGTCCCAAATACCGCAGTGTCTCAAGACAAAAGTCTTTGACCAGTGTGTGTTGCCAGTGATGACCTATGGCACTGAAATGTGGTCACTCACAATGGGCTTTATCAGAAGGCTAAAAGTCACCCAAAGGGCAATGGAGAGGGCTATGCTCGGAGTTTTCCTACGTGATTGAATCAGGAATGAAGAGATCCGCAGGAGAACCAAGGCAACCGACATAGCCCGAAGAATTGCCAAACTTAAGTGCAGTGAGTACATTGCTCGCAGAACAGATGGCAATGGGGCTGAAAGGTTCTGGAGTGGCGACCGCGTAGCCGGAAGATGTAGAGTTGGAAGGTCTATTATGCACCAATGCCAACCCCATTTTTATGTCCACGCAATCACTGTCCATTCCAAGGTTGCCTTGCCTGGAAGAGATCGCAGAAAGCGATAAGGCCACCCAGTGTATGTTTTTACTTTTAAATGTTTTATTTTTGTTACTTATTTTCTGGTGTACAATAAAGAATATATAAATAAATAAATAAGGTGGATCGGTGACCCTGTGAAGGCCGTAGGAATCCGCTGGATGCGGGAAGCATAGAAACGGTCGAAGTGAAGGAGCTTGAAGAAGACATATGTCCAGCAGTGGACATCTTTCGGCGGAAATGATGAGTAGGGACCCTCAATAAAAGTATTTTTTGATGCCAAGCTCACAGTCTGAAAGATTCCATCAAAATTGACTCGGTAGTTCTGTCAACAAAAAAAAAACAAACAATCAGACAGAGATATATCTCGCAGGTATGTTACACAAATAACATTTGATCTATTAGTCGATTATACATATAGATAAATGTGTATCCTAATCGATGTATTAAATCAGTAAATTTACGCTTGTTGCAAATCGGACAGGGAAATAAATTATTTTATGTTCCATCGTTAATAGATTTTTTGTGCGTTTTTTTGTAAAAGCCCTTCGATTAATATTATACTGCCGGAAGATTACATAAACCTTTGATGAACATATTCAAAAACTCTATTAAATACCTACATAATTATAAACTAGACAAAAAATAAAATTAATCTTTCTACCATATTTTATTATTTAAAGAGATGACATAAATCATCATGTCATGACTCACTAAACTAAACTAAAAAGTTAAACTAATTACGATGTTTTAGAGATAAATTACTTAGAATAATCTTAGCATCTTTTTAGGAAACACTTTTTACTTGCAAATACACGCCTATTTTGAAGTATTCCCGTTTGAGCACCATTTTTAGAGCACAGCAGCATAGGTGTAAGGCTTTGTAATTCCACAAGTTTTTAGATTAGGTAATAGGTACTAATTGGAGCTATGTCAAAGTTGTTCAACTTCGTACTGACCTATCTTAACGAAATTATCATTGTGTAACACAAGAAGTATCTACATAACGTTTATTTGAGACAAGATAATCCGGTTACCGAAATACCCAAGGCAGGCAGTCACCGCAATTATTAACCCAATGATGTATCTAACCGCCTTGCTTTTTCAGTGTGGTGTGTAAAAGACCATAAAAACGATCAATCAATCTGCCAAGCCTTTTCCCAACTATGTCGAGGTCAGCTTCCAGTCTAACCGGATGCTGCTGATACCAGTATGTTACATGAAGCGACTGCCTATCTGACTCCACAACCCAGTCACTGGGTGACACGATTTCCTCTGGACAAGTCTGGTTGTCAGATTTTCGTGCTTCTGACTACCCGTAAAGACAGTCAAAGAACTACGAATGACAGCCGGGCCAACTGCTTAACGTGCTTTCTGTAGCGTGACGTAGTCTCGGTATGTTAAAGATGGTCACCCATTTACGGACGGACCACGTTGAAGATGCCACAAAAATCATGTCCATGACTTTTCTATACAGCCTTAACCTGCTTTTTTGCTCTGAAAGGTAATTACCGTTATAAAGACATGACACTAAGGTAGGCACCTCCATTATCGACTGTACATAATAACAATGGGTTTCAAATCGCGACGACACGGTTATTTCGTACTTTCATTATTTTTAGGAAGATACTTTAAAACTGTTACAGTCGAAAACGGTACTTGTTATAGTGACGGGCAATTTCTGCTAGATAGAAAGAAAGAAAATACATTTATTTAGCACAGACTAAAAATGCACACAATAAACCTACAGCAAAATAATAAAAATAAAAAACCAACAAAAAGTGCAAAGTGCGTCTAAGTCTGCCTCACGGCTGTGCTAAAAAGGCCCAGTTCCGCATAAATGCCAGACAACTAGTGCCTGACGCTGGTTTTCAACTGGACCTGACGTGTGAGGTGACGGATATAAATCAGCTTTATACCAATACTACAACGCGACGTGTGTATGCATATTTAAATAAAATAAATTTGTGTCAGATAAAATAAATAAAAAGTAGTAACTAGTACTTCTTATATAGTGAGAATGTTCATATTTATATATAGTTTGTTAGCTAGTATTAAGTTTAGTAACTAGTATAAAATATTTATTTGTGTTAAATATTGTAAAAGATAGTAAAATAAATATTAGAGTGTGATATTTAATAAAATTGCAAAACAAAACAACAGATCTAGAAAACTAGATCTGTTTCTAAACGCTAACAAGTTGACTTTTACTATTGGTGCATTTAAAATTGTGGCCGTAATTAAAGTAGTTAATCATGAGTTAATCATCCCTGAAAAATTTACAAAGAATTTAGAAATCTGCCTGTAAATCGTAATAAATTGTTGTGGTTCTACGTGCCTTACGGCAAATTTCACCAATGAAACTGAACGCGTTCAGCACATCTAAACAGCGTTCAAGTGTCAGTGTCAAATTTTGTAAAGAATATTGACACCGACGGGTCTTCAACTTGGTTTAGAAGTTTTGATCGCGTAGTTTCACTATTGAAATCGGCATTTAAAATTCTTGCCAATATTGGCAAGAATTTTGTTTGAAAAAATCTTAAATCCATATGGATTCAAGATTTTTTACAACAGTCTCGCCCCTATAACATGGGGCTTATACATAACTGGCGAAAAGTGGGTGTATAGTACTTATAATAAGCCTCTGCCAACCCCTACGGAGAATACAGATGTGATGTTGGGTTATGTGAATTATTACTTCCTTTTTTTATTTCCGTATGGGCCTACTCTTGACCTAGACCATGCCTAATGGAAAGCGATGTATGAGGTATATAATGGAATGAGCATTCCAGAAGTTGCCTGTTTAATCAAGAATCAAGGAAGACGGGTTAAATGTGGAAGGATACACAGACGCTGGCAGAGAGATCCACACTTTAGCTGTGCGTATAATAAATTCGGAGAAGCGCTAAGTGAGGCTGATTGACTTTTCACTGGTCAGGATATCAACCAAGTGCGGATGCAGTACGTCTGGAAGTCCGGTTAAAAAGGGCGTTCCTGGAATCAGCTCGTGGGACTCCTGCACACACTCTCCGAAGTACAGTCCGCAGACGACCGACACTAAGGAAGCAGTATAATAATTCAATAACTTACCTTTTGGAAAGCGACTTTGCACGGTGTATGTCAAATTCCGAAACTCTAAATCCATCTTGGATCAGCTGAAACAATGAAAATTACCTTATTAAAATTATGTCACACAACGAAATTTCAAATCAATTATACAATACTCTAAAAATAATCTAGTTTTTTTTGTTGATAGTTTCATTTTTGGAAGAACAAGACTACTTATTTTTTATTCACTCACAATAAGTAAACGGCTATGTACAATATTAATCACAGAGTCATAATTAAAAAATAAATTGAGTGTTGATTTAAATGACGCACCCTATACATTTACGATGTTTTATGGCCAATTACGTATTAAAATGTCAATTATAATTATTTTCTTTTAACACGCTTTTTACATCCGTGTCATGAGAGTTCAGTGTCGTTCATTGGATTGTCATTATTATAGTAACATGTATTTTAAAGCAATTTACATTCGACAATGAGATAAAGAAAGATCTTTCCTGAATTAACGATGTATGACTTAATCGAGGAGTTTTTATATAGTATTATTAATATGTTTTGAGTTGAGTTGAGTTCGAATAAGTATATAGTATGGAGTAATTAATCACCTTGTCTGACGTATTAAATATCGGCTTTTCCCATGCTCTGCCTAGAAAAAACTGCAGGTACCTAATTAAATAGGATGATGTTGTTTTAAGCATTTTTGGAGATAATTGTTTGATGCAATTTCCGCATTGGTTTATGGAATTGACTTTGCACTTGCAAGAAAAATTCGCGCTAATAACATGGAGATTCCGTCGAAGGGCAAATTTCACCAATGAAACTGAACGCGTTCAGCACATCTAAACCACGTTCAAGAGCTGTCAGTTTCAAAACTGTCATAGAATATTGACACCAACAGTTCTTGAACGCGATTTAGAAGTGCTGATCGCGGTATTGGTGAAATCCGCACGAAATCTGAATCAATGTGAAGTTGGCTTTGTCAGTTGCCACAGTGCTGAGAACCTAGTGAAAGTATACAGCTTACGCATTTGTATATGAACAATAGAAAAACGCAAAAGGTTTTTAGTTTGCGCAGTTTTGTAACGTTTGGAGGCCCTTACTTTTTTGCACTTTCGGAGATCTTCTGTTCGCCCAACCACTTATCATCTTGAATGATTCCCGGAAACAAGTTTTATTCTTACATGGTTTTGTAAATATATTTTAAGCAGTCAGAATCTCGGGTTAATTTTTTGTATGAATTATTAACCTCATAGGAGGTATGTACTTAAATCTTTTTCATTCAGTTAACCTTGACTTGTCATATTGATACATTAGACAGAAAAACTTTACCAGGATACGAAGTGTCGATGCCACGGCACCTGCTAATTATTTTCTTAACATTAGCTTGGCTTATGTTAACTAAGGCCTGTGTTCACCAATATTCAAACCATCGCATCTGTTAGGTACTTAATCATTCGGTCTTTGTCAAATTTCCTAAAGAAATTTAAAATAAACAACTGATTAAATATTTAATCAGTGGATTTAAATGTTGGTGAACACAATCCTAAGTATGTTATTTCTAACTTAAGTTTTTTTGAACTTTGAAACTAGAAACAAGAAGAATTTTGGAACTAGATAAAGCATAGTTAGATTTTCTTGCCCGTTCTTCTCCATAGGAACTGAAATTGGCCACAAGCTTCATCTTTCTGACTGACCGACCATAGAAAAGTGCCTTTAATTGGTTTATTTGAAAAATGGTTTGTGTTTGAGCATAAAACAGCGTATTAAAAACGTAAGAACTCAAAAAAATTACAAAAGCTATTTATAATATTCCAAAATGATGTTCCTAAAACAATGAACAAATTTATTCGAGCTGAATTTAAATTAAAGAAAAAATAAGAGTGGCTCTAAAAAAGTTACCTTCAAAAATGCAATTGCTCTATAGTTAACTGTAGCTGTGCTCCAATAACAAAAATTATTCATTTTTTGTAAAAACAGATGTATTTGCATTAACATAAGCACGTTTTATGTAAACAAAGAACCACAACACTGTTAGCCAATATAGTGCAATACAAGTACTTTAAAGCGACCTACTTGGCACTCTCCAGCATGTTTTTTATAGCTAGTACAGTCATAAAAAGATACCAACGTTCTTGCGAGTGCCACTCGACCGCAGGCCTAATGAATCGACACATTGAGTTGCGGCAAACAAGATAAGTATCAGCAAAAAGGCAAGATAAGTATCAGCAAAAAGGTACTGTGAGAACAAACATGTAGTATATAATAATTGTGTTATCCTTCTACAAGGCCTATACAAAGCTCCTACGCGGCTTAGCACTGAAATTACGCGGCGGGCGTAGCCATAGGACTACGCGCTTAGCGTTGTGACTACGTGGCGTAGCGCTGCTGTGACTATGCGGCGTAGCGCTACGATTATGCGGCGTAGCGCTACGACTACGGGGCGTAGCGCTGCTACTACGCGGCATAGCTCTGCTACTATGCGGCGTAGCGAATGTTTTACGCAGTAAAGCGGTGCGAATACACGGAGAAATGCGTTTACGCATTGATTGTCTACGCACGAGGGACGGCCTGTGCCATGACGGTGACACCAACGGAACCTGATAAATGGGCAATGTAATTACGAGCATATTCTAGATATTGTTATTTATCTCAATATGCAAAGTAAATTAATCATGTAACCACACTAAGAAAACTTGAATCGAAATTCTGCACCTGCGCAGTCTACGGTGCTAGTTGTCAGATGATTGATTCATGCAATTAAATTGGTTTACATCCTGAAACGAGATTTATTTGGAATTTCATGGCATTTTACGTAACCCGTGGACTAGGACTGACAAGCTCTAGAGTCTAAAAAGTCTAAATGGCCATTTTCAGATCATATTTTTAATACTTATTGTTTACAAAGTGCATAATATTTTCCTAATAGCAGTAATAGCGGTGTCATACATGACCTATTAATATAGTTGCACATAAATATTAATAAAATCCCCATAATGGTGTTAATAAGGAAAATATTAAATAAGTATTGTATATATTATATTGTTAGCAGAAAGAGTATAAACAATGCATTAGCAGTTCGTTGCATTATCAATAACATATTAAGATAATGCTACTTCTCGATACACGTCCTAAGAATTTCAAATCATAATTATTTCTTATATTTACGAGACTCATAATTTTTTGTTACGATTATTGTTACAACTTCTAAATGGAATTTTAATGCAAATTGATTAATTTTATTACATCACATATAATATATGTGATTCATAATATTAGATACATAGGTATCGACCCCACTGTGTCGTCAAGATATTTTTATAGCTGAACGACTTTTATTTCTAGATGTTCCTACTAGATTGTATGCTTCAGCAACTGGCCTTTACACAACTATGTTGGGTTCCAATCGGATTCCAGTATAACCAGATGCAACTGATTACCAGCATTTTGCACGGAGCAACTACCTATCTGACTTCCTCAACCCATTTACTTAGTAATAAGATACTTGGTAAGACTGATCGTCAGACTTTCGAGCTTCTGATGACCCGTTACGACTGTTAAAGTTCTACGATCAAAACTTAACGAGACTAAAAATGCACGGGACCCCAGCGTGGTATGATCAGACTGAATGAACCCCAATATTTGCACTAACCCCTGAAGTCTCATATTGCATAGAGTAACAGAAACCGTTGCATATGAAGGAGTAGACCGGAGGGCGCCGTAACGGTAATAAAATGAAAAATGCCATAATCGAACCGTGCAATTTTACAGAGTGGCAATATGTACCTATGATGTAAAAGCTCTTGATTTTATTTATTTTAGGACTTCCAACGAATAAATTACAATTATTTTTAATAATAATAAAACTTGTAAAATAAACATTATCCTGTAATACAAATTCAATTATAGGTACACACTGCGGCGGTAAGTTCCCTTTTTGAGGAGTGGATTGAGAGGCGCCACGGCGTCTTCACCTTCCGTCTGACGCAGGTCCTCACCGGACACGGGTGTTTCGGGAGGTTCCTGTTTCGTATAAGGCGGGAAGGAACACCCGGGTGTTTCCACTGCGTAGATCGCCCTGAGCACACGGTGGAACTTACGGTGGAGGTCTGCCCGGCTTGGGCGAAGCACCGCCGTGTTCTCATGGAGGTGATCGGTGGCGGTGATCTCTCGCGTCCGGCACTGGTCCAGTCCATGGTACGGAACGAGAGTGCATGGGTAGCTGTCACCTCCTTCTGCGAAGCAGTAATGCTCACGAAGAAGGAGGCAGCGCCCTCAAGGCCCTAGCCTCCGCAGGAGTCGCCGTGGGCGTCGGGAATCCCAGGCTGATTCCCGGCCACCGGGCTTGCGGATGGCGAGTAATGGGCACCTCGCTGTCCGGTAAGAACCAAGCCCAGGTCGACGGCGCGTTGAGTTCCACGCGCACCTCGTAGAGATGTCAGCACCAACTGGTGGGGTCCGCAAGGACCGATGCCTGCCAGGGGTGCGGGTTGTTCGAAAGAGATACTGTGGCCCCTGGCACACAGGCAACTGAGGTAACACGAGTGGGTTTTACTCAGTAAAAGTCTGACACACCCTGCTGCTCCAACCAGAGCAGGAAAAGTTATTTGATGAGTTCCCACCCTCAAAAGAAATAAAAAATTATATATGTACACACGGCTACACATCAAGCCATTCATTTCCAGTATAAGTTGATCTCGCATTGTATAGGATTTCCGCACAGTGCGAGATCAGAGTAAACTGGAAATGTATAGCTTGATCTGTAGCCGTGTGTACCACAGTTTACACATTATCGAGTACAGTCACGAGCATTAATATGTATACACATAGCCAAATTCAAAAGCGATTTTCTCTTCAATAATGATTGTAATCATGAGGTAACCGAAGTTCCAAAATATTATTTTCATCTATATCTATAGATACTAATATTATAAAGAGGTAAACTTTGTGAGTTTGTGAGGTTGTAGGGGAACCGATTTTGAACATTCTTTTGCCAATAGAAAGTCACGTTATTTGTGAGTGTCATAGCCTATATATTAACCCAAAAAATGAAAAGACTTTTTCGTGGTAGTCGGATTTGCAAAGTAAGTCGGAGAAAAAACGGTCGAACGAAAACGTTTCTTACGAACGCTGCCTTAACGATGAGAGATATAATATGAGTTCTAGAGAAAAGTTGTTGAACTTGATAATGCTTAAATAAAAATCAGCAACAGCATGTCTTACTTTTGTATTTAAGTCACAAAAAGTAGTTTTTTTTTTATATTAAAAAAAAATAATTAATCGTTAGGTCATGTTTATTGGTCAGATTAGCAACAATTATGAATTTACTACATATAATTTGGACGAATGGTTTTTTTTTTTTTTTTTTCAGGGTGGGAAATCATCAAATGACTTCTCCCGCTCTGGGCGGAGCAGGAGGGCGTGTCAGACTTTTACTGACTAAAACCCACCCGTGTTCCCTCAGTTGCCCGTGTGCCAGGGGCGACGGTATCTCTTTCGAACAACCCGCACCCCTGGCAGGCATCGGCCCTTGCGGACCCCACCAGTCCGGCGCACCAGGACACATGGCACGCCGTGACCACCCCAGGAACCAAGTAGCACAAGGGCCCCAGACTACCCTGGCACCCTTGGCTCCCTTGGCCCCCTGCGACGGGTCAGCACAGTGGCCCCGCCGCCTACCACTTCTCGGCCGCAGGGGATAGGGAGAGCGGCCAACGCTATACCGACACTCCTCTTCCCCTGCGGCCCCACCGCGTCCGCCATCAAACGGTGGCGGCCCCGTCCAGGCCACGGAAGGGAAGAGCGCTACTCAAAAGTACCGGCACTCCTCCTCCGCCGCAGCCTGTAACCCTCAGCCGCGATGCCTCCCATTCGACAACGCGGCCCGCCTCAGTTGCGGTGCACCTCACCGCAACCTACTTTTTGGCCGCTACGTCGTCGGCTTGGAGACCAAAGCCCTGACGAGCGGCCCCACCTTTGGGTTCCTCTTCGCTTCACCGTGGGAGCGGACCACGGCTACTGAGCCCCCCCGCAACGACAATGCGGGAACCCACTGGGGGGGAATTTGGACGAATGGTTAAAGAGATATTTTATGGAACCGCGACCGTATCGTAATCTTTTGAGTGATATTTAAAAATGTTTACCGCCCAACGAAGTGAGCACGGGTCAGCTAGTAATAACATAAAATAACAATCAGTACAAGGGCAGAAAATCACTTTTAAAAGTTGGTAAGCGTACATTGCTCGTGACTGTACACATGCTTTGAATCCATAATTAAATAAAGAATTCATAAAAAAGAAACAATAAAGGTACCAGTACCTTTGTTGTTGTGCCGACATAATACTCATAATAAGACCAGTCTTATTATGAGTATTAATTATGTTGGTACCTAAATCATTATAACAAAAGGTCAAAATCAACACACGCAGTTGACGTTAATACGATTATCGTTTTATAAAGTCGTTCGTAGTTAAACTAGGCCTACCATTTACTTCTTTTTTTTTTTGTAAGTTGTAAAGGCAGGTAAGCATTCCAGGGTTTTTTCCAAGATCAAATTGGATCCAGACGTTGGGACTTTCCTCTCGTTAATCTATATATTTATAGGTACGTAAAGCAAAAACACGCACGGCTACACATCAAGCTATACATTTCCAGTTTACGCTGATCTTTCACCGTACGGAAATCCTATGAAATGCGAGATCAGCTTATACTGGAAATTTATAGCTTGATGTGTAGCCGTGTGAAATTTACGTAGAAGTATGAAATTTGGCAAAGTTAAGGTTTCTTTGGAGACTGAGTGCAAAAAGCGAATATTTTTATATAATAACTAGCTTTCGCCCGCGGCTTCGCCCGCATGGAATTCGGAAATTATCCCGCGGGAACGTACTGCCGGTATAAGTACCGCCGCAACCGCTATGTCCCTGCATTTTAAATCTGTAATATCTTCAAAAATATTCATTTAAGGCCCTGGTTAATTTAAATATTGTCCTTATGAGCGATATTAGTTGTTATAGCAATCCGATACGGGTTAAAATCTGTTGTAATAAATTCGAATAATAAATGAGCAAGCATTGTAGTAAAAATGCAAATAAAATCGTATAAAATTAGATATTAACTATTTAATAATAAATAATCCATCAGTGGATGCAGTTTGGCATTTGGAATTTTATGATATATTTTTAATTGTAATTATACCTGATTGTTATTGAAGGGATAAACTGGTTTTAAAGGTAATTGAGAGGTGACTTTGATGATTTTTTTGATGTAATAGTATATTTAATTATGTTTTGAGTTCCATCACTCTATGGAAAAAAGACTTGAAAATATCATTTATTTTTTTGCTTTCAAAATTATTTACGGTTAAAGAGATACACTAGTAAAAAAATTACCTTTTTGAGCGTTTTCAAGAAATCACCGCCTTAAATTACATGCTGTTACGGGCCATATTGATCTATATTAAATGCACAATGTATTTAAGGTACTTAATTGGATAATGATTAATGCTGTTTTGCTTAAAATCTCTTCGTAAATAAGCCATTATTTCTCGTAAAAAGTAAACGATAAAAAATTATTATTGTGGGTTATCTGTAAGAGATAGACTTATACCATCGCAGAACTTTTTAAGGTGTACAATAATACTGTAGTACATTACTTTGATCTATCTCGTACGGTTCAGCCAGCGTTTGCAATGTAAGCGCAAAAAAATGTCTTTATTTACGACATCACATTAGAAACCTCTAAAATGATCAGTGTTTCTCTACTATATTATGCACATTATATACATATAAACCTGCCTCTTGAATCACTTTATCTATTAAAAAAATCGCATCAAAATCTGTTGCGTAGTTTTAAAGATACATAGGAACAGACAAACAGCAGGAAGCGACTTGGTTTTATACTATGTAGTGATGTATTTTCATGAATTATGGTCGAATTTTGACAACTGGTCGACCCCTAGTAATCATAAACCCACTAATATTGTAAAGAGAATGACTTGGAAGGATTCCATGTATTCTAGATATTGTCGCATTTAGACTTCACGTCATCTCATCTGTCTAGTATTTTCCCAATATTTTAGGATCAGCTTCCAGTCTAACCGGATGCAGCTGAATATCAGTATTTTACATGGAGCGACTGCCCATCTGACTTCCATAACCCATTTACTGGGTAATACGATACCCCTTAATAAGACTGATTGTCAGAGTTGTTTGGGGTAATGGTCAGAACTATTCGTCATAAAGTTGCGAGCAGAAGCTACCTACGCTGGTTCAGCTGGTCTGTGGGTTGTTTGATCATAGCTTCTGATTATACCTATAGGTAAGAACATTATAAGTACTGATGTACCGACTAGTCCCCGACTAGTCGGCCATATTTGTTGTCGGCGACTAGTCGGCTAAAACCGGTCATTAGTCGGCCCATTTTGGACTTGTATTAACATGCTTAAAAATTTGAAAGACGGTGATTGAAATGAAATTTGGTCAACTACCGGCTAATGAGACACAATTAATTATCTATTGTAATGGCCCCTTAACTGGGCCAGCGGTACTGTACCGGTTACATCTTTACTGTTATTATTTTTAATAATAGAATCAGTTTTACAGTCTACTTTCAGTGCAATCTAGATTATGATAGGAAATTAGGATAGGAAGGAATAGGAACCCTTCGTTTGGTCCATTAATTAATTGGACTTGGATCCAAAAATTTTGCACCTAAAGTAAAATTAATTAATACTTCTAACAAAAAGAAGGAACTCTATAGCAAACAATTGGCAATAAGTAGGTAAGTATGCCATTTTGAACACAGCCGATGTTACCCGAACTCAACCGAAAGCAAAGATCGGTTTGGCCGACTAGTCGGCTAGTCGGCCAAAGTCATAGCCCATCTCTAATTATAAGCAACCCAAATCATCCAATTATTGTGGAAACAACAAGCAACAGTATAGTTACTTTTTAAAGCTATGCAAATGCAATTTCAAGATTTCAGTCTCCATAGAAGTTAAAACATAACTCATAATTATCGGTTGAACAGGATAGCTCCGTAATTCTACTAATATTACATGTTAAAGTTTGTATGTTTGTTAAATTTGGCACACAGATAGTTTATAATAACTTGTCTTAGGACATTGGTTATTTTTTGTTTCGGTAGTACGTTTCTATCAAAAAATTTCCGATATCCACATCGGCCAAGCTGCGGGCAAAAGCTTGTACTTAAATAAAAGAAAGATGCAACTTCGTTGATGACAAACATTCACTACAGACGCTCGATCACTCTCATGAACGAGAACATAAAAATAAAACATGTAAACACTCAACAAAGCGAGTGAAAGTACCTATGATACGCAGTTTTCACATACATGCACGACCTCAAAAAAATAAATGCTTCACGGTTTAACAGGTAAATGACAAAATGGCAGGCAGCACAATCGTGTAAAATACAACCGCTAATTGTCTTGATACTTGAATACCGGCCAAGTGTGAGTCGGACTCGCTCACAGAGGGTTCCGTGCTACCGTACAATATTTAACACTACATATTTTGAACCCCTTTAATAATATTAGAGTAGTTATTTTTAAGTCCCATGAAATAGGGGGCGAGCCTATTGCCATCAACTGGGCACAAATCCAGACTCCAGGCATCTCTCCCCGGTCCTAATAAAATAAAATAAAGTCAAAAATTAAAGTGGAACATTTTTACTTAATTTTATTTTTACATATATTGAGCGTTCATAGTAGTACGCAAAACACTGGAAATTTCGAGTGTCTACCTATTTTATCCTACTAATAATCTATATCTATAATTCTATAGTCTATAGTAATATTATAAAGAGGTAAAATTTGTTTGTAAGTTTGTATGTAGGGGGTAATCTCTGGAACTACCAATCGGATTAGGAAAAATCTTTTAACATTTGATAGCCCAATTCTTGAGGAAGGTTATTTTACATCACGAGCAGAAATAAAAAAAGTGAGTGCGTGCGGGCGATGGGATGCGACGTGGTAGGTCGGGGGCGAACATTTCACGCGAGCGAAGTCGCAGGCGAAATGCTAGTAATATTATAAATATGAAAGTTTGTATGATGGATGTTTGTTACTCAATCACGCAAAAACGGCTGAACGGATTTAGATTAAATTTGGCTCAAAGATAGTTTGTAACCTGGAATAATACATAGCATGCTTTTATCCCGGTAGTACGGTCCCGTGGAACAATTTTCGACCTCCACACGAGCGAAGCCGCTGGCATATGCTAGTGGTTAATAAAATGCAGCTCTGTGACAGTCGGACGGTTGGACGAACTGACGGACAGCAAAGCTTTCAAAGTCAAAGTCAAAGTCAAAGCATTTATTTTAAATAGGCACTTAAAAGGCACTTCTGAACGTCAACATTTACATTAAAATAGAATTGATTCTAGTCGCCCCTTCCAAAATGTAGTTTCGTATGGAGAAGAATGGGCAAGAAACTCCACCGTTACTCTTTTAAAATGTTTCAAGTACAATATTTACATTCATTATATGATTATGTGTGAAAACAATGCACCCAGAATAAAATTACCATACCAAAATGGGCAAAAAGAATCAAATTGAAGCAATACAGATAAATCAATTCTGTGATAGATACATGGTGCTCACACATTTACAAACCTTGTAAAAGTAAGTATACGATTTTCCTATAATATCAACAAGTAATGAGTCAGTGTGTGAGTTAAAGTAATCACTTAGTGTAAATCAATGTCATAAATATAATGAATTATACAATTCAATTAGCAACCAGTTTGATTTTGTCTAGACTCTAGATTGTCCTATGGAGCAGGACCAGCATGTTTCCAAGCATTCTTATCTTGGATATAATCCTTTTTTTAATTAATATCCTTTAGTAATATAGTTGGCACCCTTTGGGTACTGAACCCTAATAACTTGAGTTTCTCAACAGTTGCAGGTCAAGAGCGAGCGTTGACTGTCAGTCGGTGTTATCGACTCTCTCACTTCGGAACTTTTACTTCCTAATTCCTGTCGTGAGTTTGTCGACATTTTAGTTTAATAGCTTCCATTTAATGGAGGCTTTTATGTTTATCACGCGTTAACTTAATAGGTGCTTTGCGCAAAAACTTTAAGTTAACTTGCAATTTGCTGGAATCGTGAAATCACTCTTGGAATGTTGTGGTTTGTTTTGTTATCGTGGTCTTTTACTTCAATTCAAATTCAAGACAAGACCGTGTGTGGTGTAGTCGGTCACACGTTCTACAGGGTGATTGGAAGATGGATGCAAAGCTTTAAGGCGAAGATAGTACAGACAATTTAGAACCATTTAAGCCATGGTTGTCTTAGACGAAGTCTTACCAAATATTTTTAACCAAATTTTTAAGTTTTTTTTCGGAAATTCTCAAAATTTAATGTAAACTGCATAATTATGGCCAAATTGAATGATAAATGAATTCATTTTTTATTTATTTAATTAAAGTAATGTGTAAGCAATCAAGCAAAACATGTTTTAGGCTTCTGTGTCATTAGACATTTTTTTACAGACATTTAAAGCTCAGAAAAAATAAAAAAATTGTACAATACGTCTTTTAAACCTTATTAAAAAAAAAAAATTTGGTAAGACTTCGTCTGAGACAACCATGGCTTAAATGGTTCTAAATTGTCTATACTATCTTCACCTTAAAGCTTTGCACCCATCTTCCAATCACCCTGTATAATGTCATCATTTATTCTTAGTTTTTAGTCTCTCTATTTTTTTATGTTTTTAGACGGCATCGAGAAGTGAAAACAATCTTGATACTTTTAAAAATGCTAATCGAAAATGCGATCTCCAGGAAGCATATCTGGTACGGCTCAGAAATCCTTCCCTATCCTAAGGCCATGTCTTTCCTACCATTATCGCGTCCCCCAGTCTACTCTTTGATAGCCAATGGCATCTGTAGCCCCATGAAACATGAGGCTTCACGGCCTAACTTGGGGTTCAATCAATTAATCGAGTCTGGTCAAACCACGCTGGGATCGGCGAATTTCCTTCATTAATTAAAAAAAGCTAATAGATAACTGTAATAACTACAACTGCTTCAGTGATCCACGACAAGAACTGGAAGTCATGGGCCTTTGCCCAGCTGTAAGACGATACCGGCAGACAGGCCAATAATAACAATAATAAAAACTGCAATAAACCGGTATTCAATCTGATAATTTAAGGTAGTCGACCCAAAAACACACTCTGGAAAAAATATGATATCCATATAAGTTTAAAGACACGATGAATATTCATTCACACAATAAAACTGCATATTTAAACGGCTATAAAGATTCAATCAGAGGCTGAAGCCGAGTTGGTAGCGACAATACTCCGAGGTACGTAGGTAGGTACTTTCTTGTGATAGTGATCTTGAGATGCAAGCCAGACCATTGCCAATGAAGCTTCTACTTTCACTTGTAGTGTGGGTAGTTTATGTGCCTACCTACCAACCGGTTCAAGGCAGTGTGTCCACGAAACTAGCGCCCGCGCATTCGCCCGCTTGGAAATCGGAAATGATTCAAATTCAAATCGTATCCATCTTTAAAACACAGGTAGCAAAAAGTACAGATGTCAATATTAATCAAATGAACGTAAATGAATAAATATTCTGATTATATATTTTTTTATAGCAATAAATGCAACAAAACATTCAAAATTAATAAACAAGAACAAAATATAACAAAAAAACATTTTTAACACATGTCAATATGTACTTAAATAATAATTTGTCGTCTAGGTACTCATTGATTTTGTCATTTACATAATTATGCTTTTATTATTTAACTAGCTTTTGCCTGCGGCGCCGCCCGCGTAAATGTTGTTAATTGCGTAAAAAAGCCTAGCATATGTCCTTCTACATATCCCAGGCTATATCTCTGCCAAATTTCATGACGATCGGTTCTGCGGTTTAGGCGTGAAAGCGTATCAGGCAGACAGAGTTTTTTTTTTGGAAGGGAAATCATCAAATAACTTCTCCCGCTCTAGGTGGAGCGGGCGTGGGCGTGTCAGACTTTTACTGACTAAAACCCACCCGTGTTCCCTCAGTTGCCTGTATGCCAGGGGCCGCGGTATCTCTTTCGAACAACCCGCACCCCTGGCAGGCATCGGCCCTTGCGGACCCCCCCAGTTGGTGCTGACATTTCTTTGAGGCGCGCGTGGAACACAACGCGCCGTCGACCCGGGCTTGGTCCTTACCGGACAGCGAGCTACCCATTACTCGCCGTCCGCAAGCCCGCAGGCAGACAGAGTTAGTTTTGCATTTATAATATTAGTAGGGATAAATTAAGAACAGCCATTTTGAAATGGTGTATTATGTCAAGATCTTTTATTGGATTGGGTATCTTATTATATATTTTGGGTACCATTCTTAAAGAGCTTTTTGAATATAGCTCAGTTTTGTGTGGAATGGCACATATTTCTTTGTTGCGTCGTCTTGATCTCAATTTTTAAAACAAATACAACTCAGCTTATAGTTTGATTAACCCACAGGAAGGTGACCCAGGTCATGGTCTATACTTTCCCAAATTTCATGAAAATCCGTTTTGTAATTTAGGCATGAAAAGGTTACAGACACACAGATAGAGTTATTTTCCCATTTTTATGTGCCTATGGAAGTATAAATATCGTAGTATTGCTGTTTTTTATACATACGTTATCACTGGCCTGCATTTCGTTATCTAGGTAAGATATTGTGCGTAGTAATTATTGATTTTGTAAATATTATTGTTTTTATCTGTTAATGAGTCAGAGACAGACGTTTTAGTCGCAATTCCACGATGACAATAGTCAGTTACAATAAGTCAGATTTTTCTTTACTTTCAGGCTATAAGAAAAAACATAACACCACCACGCCTGTATTCCCCAAAGAGCTAAGCAGAGTGGAGTGCACCTGTATAGTTCACCCACATTTCACCAATCAGTAGAATCCCACGTAATAGGACAGCAAGTAATGGGTAGCTCGCCGTCCGGTAAGGACCAAGCCCGGGTCGACGGCGCGTTGTGTTCCACGCGCGCCTCAAACAGATGTCAGCACCAACTGGTGGGGCCCGCAAGGGCCGATGCTTGCCAGGGGTGCGGTTTGTTTGAAAGAGGTACCGTGGCCCCTGGCACACAGGCAACTGAGGGAACACGGGTGGGTTTTAGTCAGTAAAAGTCTGACACGCCCTCCTGCTCCACCCAGAGCAGGAGAAGTTATTTGATGACTACCTATCCTTAAAAAAAATAATTGGACGACAATTACTTGGCCTGTACGTCTTTCTCCAGGTCATGGTGTACCACGTGCAAAATTTCATCCAAATCCGTTCAGCCGTTTTAGCGTGAACGCATAACAAACAAACATCCAAAAAATCGTAACTTTTTTCGTTGTAATGTTATAATAGTTTAGACGTTTATACAAAGTATAAAATATGAACACACGGCTACCATCAAACTATACATGTCTAGTTTATGCTGATCTCGCACTATACGGAAGTCCTATTCAATGCCAGATCAGCTTATACTGGAAATGTAAAGCTTGATGTGTAGCCGTGTGTACCTTATTAAGTTAAAGCTTCCGTACTTTACCGATTTGATTAATACTCCGCCAAAAAAAAATATTTCCTATAAAAACACCATTAAAGACGAGTGGTTACCTAATCTAAAAAAAAACTTTAAAAGCGAGTAGGCACCACAGATACAACAAAAACTGCACGGGTTTCGCTTCTTATTTGCGGAGGCCAAATAAGTACCCAGTAGATACGTAACACTAAGTCATCAACGGACCACAATTGTTTGTGGTCGCGCATACCGTGACACCAAACTGGTACAAAATGTACCTACTACGGCACAGTTTAATGGTATGTACCTTAGCTTTCGTTTGCCTTCAAACAAGGTTTTTTCCTCTATTTTAAGTCATGGTCTTATCAAGAGGAGGGGCTCAGTGATAATAGCCGCACGGGTCGATCGATCAGGTAAAGCTACGCTTACCGCGGTCTATAGTACTGAGTCCGAAACCCTTCCGTGTCTCGAAAAGAAAAGAAAGCACGATAATCCGTTGGCCCCGGCGGTCATTCGTGGATCTTTGACAGTCGATACGGGTAGTCAGCCCGAAAGTCTGACAACCAGTCTTACCAAGGGGTATGGTATTACCTAGTAGCTGGGTTGTAGTGGTCAGATAGGCATAGACTGGAAGCCGACCCCATTAAAGATGGGCAAAGGCTAGGCAGACAACTTGATTGATTTTGGTCTTATCGAAATGTGACTACTAAGAGTATCAATAAGACAAAGTATAGAGCATTTTGTTTTATAACGGAACCAAAGTAGTGACGTATATGTGAACGTGCAGTACTTTCATCCGTTAAGTCCACTCTCGGCGCCTCGACCCCTTAAAAAAAATTTGTTTATTTGTTTCCTCTCAACCCATAAACATAGAACTTCACACTTGACCCCCAGGGGTTGAGATTTTATTTTCATACAAAGGACATGCATACCTCCTATAGTCAGGGGTCCAGTGGACACAATAATTATTGGGAGTCGAGGGGTCGAGAGAGGACTAAACGCATTCATCTTGATCTAACGTGGGAAAAGTCGCAGATTGGCAAAAAAAAATAGGTTATGGAAAGAACCTTATTTTTTTTAAAAAAAAACCTTATTCTGACGTTATCGACTTATATGGAAGAAAAATGCTTAAACATATTGCGCCGATCCCAAATAAGTTGTGATAGAGGCAGGAGAATGATGATGAGTCAAGCCTTTGCACGCATTTATTCGCCCGGAACAGGCGAAATTCAAAATTCGAAGCATACCAATTGTCTAATACGTATTTCGTCGATTCCCCTACAAATAAATTTAGTTAGTGCGAATCGTCTACAGAAAATAAAATATTATTTAAAAGTGTCGATTTGCTTCTTTTGGGCGAGTAAATTCGTGCGAATCGAGTAAGCCGATTTAATTAAAGTTTTTTAGAATAAATTATTCGAATAATAAAGCATTGAGTTTTTCGGTTTTTTAAGCAATACGCAAAATATATTATGATCAATTCAACATAAGAAAATAAAACATTTTGCGAATTTTGAAGCTTTGTCGTAGTTTTATTTTGTAGAGTGATTTAATTAACATAAGCAATGAATGTAAACCCTTTATTTGCTACGCTATTCATTCTCATATTTCGTCAAGAAACCAAATTGGCCCTCTACAGCTTGATTTATACTCTTAATGACACGCACTTCATTTTTTTAACCCACTTTGTTGTAATAAACACCATTACGTTTTAAAAACATGGAAACAAACAATACAAACAGTCAATTAATTTACATAATCATGCATAAGGATGCAAAAAAACTAATTGCGAGACGGACTCACACACAAAGGGTGTATTGTACCATTGTACCACCATGCAATATTGAAAACCACACATTTTTCTTGTATCTCTTTATATCTACAAGAAAAATGTGTGCCGCTATTTGTCGATAAATAGCGGCAATAAAAATACACACTCTGTGAAAATTTCAACTGTCTACCTATACTATATTGTTCATAAGATACAGCCCGCTGCCAGAAAGACGGACGGGCGGACTACGGAGGCTTAGTAAAACGGTGCCACCCTTTGGGTACGAAACCCTAACAAATGCAGGTCGTTCATTCGTCCGGTTACTGTTTGTTGTTTTGTTACCAAGTATATTTTTTACTACATAAAATACAATTGAACAATCATGAATGTAATTAATCACTCGTATCACTTGATTGTTTTCTGTGTTGTAATATGTTTTTTCAGCCTGGACATTTACGTAAATGTTATACGATTCCTTTAATCAATTATTATACCTTACGTACTATAAACTTATGGTTTCTTCCTATGGGGGTAGGCAGAAACTAGAAAACGCGACCTTACATGCTCCTCGGCCATGCTCAGTAAACTGATGGAACCGTGGCTTGCTTCCATGCATCGGGGAATATGTTATTGCTCAGGGCACCATTGAAGATGGTGGTCAAGAGCATGATCAGGTGGGCAGCATCTGCAGCACCTTGTAGACGGCGGCGACTTGTGGACGGCGAGTAATGGGTAGCTCTGTGGGTAGCTCACTGTTCGGTAAGGACCAAGCCCGGGTCGACGGCGCGTTGTGTTCCACGCGCGCCTTAAAGAGATGTCAGCACCAACTGATGGGGTCCGCAAGGGCCGATGCCTGCCAGGGGTGCGGGCTGTTCGAAAGAGATACCGCGGCCCCTGGCATACAGGCAACTGAGGGAACACCGTTGGGTTTTAGTCAGTAAAAGTCTGACACGCCCTCCTGCTCCACCCAGAGCGGGAGAAGTTATTTGATGATTTCCCACCCAAAAAAAAATACATGCGCCTCGCTCATCTGCATAGGTCACAGCAAAAAAAAAATTACAAGGGTCGTCAGATATAGTTGAAGTTTATTAAAAACCGATGGATGTTTTTGAATGGGTTTAATTTGATAAATGAGTTGTTTGTTTTCTATTATACAGTATAAGTTTTTAACCAGTACGCAAACTGTAACCATGAATTAAGCATATCATTGTAGACCCCCATCGCAGAAACTTTTCGTCGTTTATACAAAAAAAAATCAGCTGATTCATTAAAATCAAAAAAAATTGTCTGGACTGTTTAACAGTTCAGACAAATTTTTCGAACCATGATTCAGATTCTGATTGACCGCGTGTTACGCAATCAGGGTGCAGTATAAACTTGTTGCTATCACGGGTAAAACCTTGATGAGGTCGGCACAGGCGCGTAGGACCTGGCACCAGAAAAAAGGGGCCTATGCTTAGCAGTGGGTGAAGTCGGGCTGTGAATGATGATGATGATAAGCTTGCCTCTGAAACTATTGAAACTCCATACTAGGCTAGGCCAGTTCAATGTCAGAATACTACCATTATACCGCTTCCCAACCACAGAGCTCTCTCAAACATAACTCGCTTTCACAAGCTAATAGAGTACATAATAAGTAGCTAACCAGATTACACACATACCCAAACATTGTGTGGTAACCATGGCAACGATTGCCATAAATCAGAGAGCGTACAACCACTCCTCAAGGGCATGCCAGCAATTCTAATTACAGTTCAAATAGATTTGTTTCGCACTCAAACTTCTTACTTACTTTGGTAACATTAATACTGAAATTACCGCAAAAACGAGAAGAAATATAAGTACGATGAATTGGGTCCGAAAAGATAATAATACTGTATTATATTGGTAGTTTAATTACTTTAATGGACTGTTTCGTTTGTCCAGTAGTCGCAAACGCTACTGCAAGAAAGAAAAATTTGTTTGTTTGTCACAGAAACACGAGCATATAAAAAGATGAGCGATGAGTGATGATGAGATGAGCTCATGTTCAAGCTGGACCTCATGGTCTGGTGTTCGATTTCAGAAAATTTTCAGTATCAGGCCGGATTCAGGATTTGTGCCCGGTCAATGACTCTAGAATCGCCCCCTATTACATAGAACTTAAAAATAACAAATAACATTTGAAAATAAAAAAATGCCAAATCGGACTGGTCGTTTTCTAGTGTTGCGCTTACCAACTCACAACATTCCACTTTTATTTCTATATAGATAAATTCGTTACGACCTTTAAACTTCTTGGTTTTTAATATTATAATGGCATGTCTTAAGCTCACTCACTACACACACACACACACACACACACACACACACACACACACACACACACACATACACACACACATCACACACATCATACTACTTTGTACACCTACATTTTGGCAAATAAATTACTTACTTACTTAAATCTATAAAAATAAATAAAATTTAAGTGTCCGTTTGTAATATTTATACAGGATAAGTTTTTAACCAGTGCGCAAACTGTATATGTTTATAACCATGAATTCAGCATATCATTCTAGACCCCCCAGCGCGGAAATTTTTCGTCGGTTATACAAAAAAAATGTGCTGTCTCATATAAAGGTGCAATATTATACCTACGCGGTCAAAATGTATAGAACAGCCGATTTTGTTTTGTATAACCGATGAAAAATGTCTGCGCTGGTGGTCGACAGTTTTGGAGATACGCCGGAACAAACACACAGGTGTTTGGTTCGGCTAATCTCCAAAACAGCAGGACCGATTTTGGCGAGACTTTCACTGGCAGATAGCTAATGTTATAAGAAGAAACTTAGCCTACATTTTGGCTAGGAGGCACGCGAGCGAACCTACGGGCACAGCTAATTACTGTTGAAGTTTCAACCTTGTCTGACATTGCTCAAGTACCTTTAAGATTTCATGATACGCTACACTTCACAAAACTGCCTCATAATAATATACTTTTACAGATAAAGCTGCAATAATGGCTATCTTGATTAGGCTAACCAGTGAGCATTTTACACAACATTTTATTTAAGGTTGCTACATTACACTCACTAAATCAAAAGTCATTTATTCAAACTAGGCTGAGAGTCCGCAGTTTTTGAACGTCAAAATTAAATAAGACAGTCCCCCAAAACGCCAGCCCCTCACAACTAGGAAATACATGCAAACTTATATAATCAGCTTTTAATGTTCCCACTGCTGGGCCACAGCCTCGATGAGAGGGAGCGAGCCGTAATCCACCACGCGGGCCCAGTGCGGGTTGGTAGATGTCACGTCTTCGGATTTTTTGATTCTAGGATTTCCTCACGATGTTTTCCTTCACCGTTTTGAGAGCAGCGGTGAAGAAATAATTTACACAAAGTAAAGCGCCTGAGACCACGGACGGGACGGAGGACTGTGGGAAGACAACCGACTAGGTGGACAGACGATCTCATTAAAGTGGCCGGAAGTAACTGGATAGCCACGACACAAAACCGCCAAAAGTGGAGAGATTTGGAAGAGACCTACACTCAGCATTGGGGGGCAAAGGGTTGAAGAAGAAGAAAACGCCTGTCGGGGTTTAAACCTACGACCTACAACTCATAAGTCGCGGCCGTTACAACTGGGCCATGACTGCTCCACAAACATGACTCCTCCGCAAACTTTACTGTATCATGCAAAATTGGCATTAATCATTCAAAAATCAATCATCGGAAAAAAAAAACTGTTTTTTCCTTGACTAATTGCGTAACTCACGATTAATCATAATCAGTTTCGTTTTGAAACAGATGGCTAAACCATTGCTTCATATGTTCGAAAAATGTGTCTACTCAACAACGTAAATAACGCAATGAATATTGTTGTACTGTCAAAATGAAACCGATTATAATTAATCGCGTGTTACGCAATTAGGGTGCTGGGGGCCACGGTATCTCTTTCGAATAATCTTTTTTTTTCAAGTGTATAAAGCTTTAACTTTACATGAATTCATGAATCCATTGTAACAGATAGTGCTTTGATGGCCCTGTCACCCTAGGATAGAGTAAAAAGTCTCGCTCCTTTATTTCAAAAATTTAAATCTACTGATTAAAGCTTTGAAGGTGATTTAAGAATTAACTAAATTATATAATAATCTATTGATCTTGAAAACAGAAGAGCTTTATAAATGAGCCTTTACAATTAAAATTAGTGAACGCACTTCCTATTAAATATTTATCATAAAAAATAATGACTTGCAGTTTGAACTAAACGTGTTTTTATATAATCACGTATTGATGTAATGAATAATGTCTATTTATTTTAACATAAAAAGTTTTATAAATTAAGTAACTTCTTTATAAAAAACTTTGTAGTATGTACAGACGCCAGCACATCAAGCTACCCCAATCTGTCAAATTTCTTTGACAGATTTTCAACTTTATTACATAAGCATAAAGTTCATGTTCAATTGGGAAAATTTGACATATTGGGGTAGCTTGATGTGCTGGCGTCTGTACTATCATCGAAACACTTCGATCAACAATTCTATACTTACATACATAAATACATAAAATCACGCCTTTTCAATATGGGGGTAAGCAGAAACTACAGGCCACCTGGCTATGATCTTTACATACTCCTTTTGCCTCGTTTAAGTTCATACATACGCACGCCGCGCCGGTTGTGCGTACTACGCACCTGGCCTTTCTGAAGAACATTGGTGACAATCTTCAGAAGATCACATAGTAAAATATTAAAGAAATAAAAAAATATTTTTGAAAATATGTAATTGCTAAGAGAAAATATAGTTTTAATTTCTTATTTTTATACGTTTGTCTGTTTGTCTGAATTTTTGTTCCGGCTGTGCGCAAAAACGGCTCAGCGGATTTCGATTAACAGATTAGGTACTTTTAAAACTGAACAGCAAAAAATCATTAACATTTTTTGTTTAACCTTAATAACTAAGTTTGGAAGACAGTGACATAAAATTAAAATACATATCCAAAGTCACCGACTTCCGAGCTTAGATAATAAGTTTAAACAAAAAATGTTAAATTTTTTGTTAAAAAGTTTTTATTTTATAATTTTTTTGTGGCTATAGTCTACTAATTACTACATGCTTAATTTGTTATTACTTTTTGTAATACACAACTCAGCATTAAATCTGTGAGTAAACAATCAATCACCTCCTGTTTTCCTAAATTGTTTCTAAATTTATATGGGACCAACGTCCCTTTCTAATAAAAAAAAGAATTATCAAAATCGGACTACTCTGTAAAAAATATACGCGTCGACGAGAACCTCCTCCGTTTTTTCGTCGGTTAAAAACTGGCAGTACAGTCACCATAAGATTTAAGGCCCTGGTAACTTTAAATATTGTCGTTATGAGCGATAATGGTTCTTATTGCAATCCGATACGGGTTAAAATCTTTTGTGATAAATTCGAATAATAAATGAGCAAGTATTGTCGTAAAAATGCAAATAAAATCGTATAAAATTAGATATTAACTATTTAATAATAAAAAAAACCATCACTGGGTGCAGTTTGGCATTTGGACTTTTATGGTATATTTTTAATTATAATTAATATTAATAATATTGAAGGGATAAACTGGTTTTAAAGATAATTAAGAGGTAACCTTGATGATTTTTTTGATGCATTAAAATATGTTTAATTATATTTTGAGTTCCATCGCTCTATGCAAAAAAGACTTAAAAATATTATATATTTTTTTGCTTTCAAAATTATATACGGTTAAAGAGATACACTGGTTCAAAAAACTACTTTATTGAGCGTTTTCAAGAAATCACCGCCTTAAGTAACTAGGGTCGTCGGATATAGGTACTCGTAGTTGAAGTTTGGTAAGAAACCGGCGGATGTTTTTGGATTAAATTTGATTTGATAAATAAACTGTTTGTTCTTTATTAATTAAACAAAATTTTGTTCAAAAACATCCAACGGTTTCTTACCAAACTTCAACTATGTCCGACCGAACCGTTTTTCGAACCGGACCGTCCGAACCGTGTCTGGCCGAACTATGTTACTTATCTCTTTTGGTGACCGTACGTTCCCGTGGGATATTTTCCAACATCCATGCAGGCGGACCCGTATGCAAAAGGTAGTATTGTTTAAAAATTTGTATTTTTTTCATGAGGAAGAGATTTTAATTGACGATCAACATATTGTGTAGTGTTGAAAAAAATCATGGTCAGATAGTTTGTAATGATTTATTTCTATTTATTATTTGATGAACGATTGTTGAAGGTTCATTGCAACGAGAGATTGCAAGAAGTTTTTGAGTAACACCGACACACAAACATTGCTCAAGTTCTGTCAGTTCCCACAATGAGAGACTTCGGTCGCAATCTTACAGACAATATTACGAAAACCTATTGATAAAGCAATTTAGACAAGTATTGCAATTAACTTTTGTATTAGGCAGGTACCTACTTTTATGGATTTAGAAGTACCCAAGGTATCTGCAGGTGTTGGTGTGATTGGCTTAGTAACAATATTGTTATGTCTTCTATTATTCTCTACCATTGTTAAGGGAAGCGCCAGGGACTATTCCATGCAAAAGTCATTCAATCAGATTATACGAACTTAGAGGGTTCCAGGGTTAGGGGCAATGGAGAGGGCTATACTTGGGGTTTCCCTGCGTGATCGAATCAGGAATGAAGAGATCCGCAGGAGAACCAAGGTAACCGACATAGCCCGAAGAATTGCCAAACTTAAGTGCCAGTGGGCAGGGCACATTGCTCGCAGAACAGATGGCCGATGGGGCCAAAAGTTCTGGAGTGGCGACCGCGTACCGGCAGACGTAAAATTGGAAGGCCTCCCACAAGGTAGACCGATGACCTTGTGACGGCCGTAGGAGTCCGCTAGATGCGGGAAGCACAGAACCGGTCGAAGTGGCGGAGCTTAGGGAGGCCTATGTCCAGCGGTGAACGTCTTTCGGCTGAAATGATGATGATGAGAGGCTTCCAGCGACTGTAAAGCCATTTCCATTACGATCGTAATACATATTAAAAAAGCTTACTAGTTGACTATAAAACCAGGTAGGTGACCCTGCAAGGATATGCACAACACAAAAGGATTTGGGCATTTTGTGACAATAATAAATTAAAACTATGTTTTAATTTTAAGGATTCAGGTAAATACGTAATACTAAAATGGCGATTAAAAACCTGCCATCTTTTGATTTGATAGAAAAATTATAAGCCGAGGTTTTTTAAACTATAAAAACAGCTTAAACTTGTAGGTATGCAATGCATCTGCTGCATATATTTTTCCGGTTAAATTAAATGTATTTAGATCTTCCTAATAAATCTTGATTTATGTTGTTATTTTAATCAGTTCATATGAATTTGATAATGCTTCCTAATATCTAAATGCCAAATTAGTTTAAAAACCTGTTGCGTCGGTAAACGCTTTAACAATAATTTATAACTGATAGTTAAAAGTCACTTCTTTTTTTCGTTTGGAACTAATCAACAAACCAGGGTTACTAAAATGTCAAAATGGCAACAATTTATATACAAAATACCTACTTTGGTGGGTATTAAATATATAACTAATCAATAAACCAGGGTTACTAAAATGTAAATGGCAACAATTTATGTATATACATAATACCTACCAAAGTATGCAAAAGAATCAAGGAACATAAACTAGTGCTGCACCAGGATTAATAGGTAAGAACCAGTTTTTTGTAAATTTAGCAAAAACGTGCTTGATCCCCAGACACTTTTGATACATGCAATAAAGTGAAAGAAAATAATAATAATATATTGTTTAAAAGCATCGATTCACCCGATTCGTGCGAATTCGTGCGTAAGTATAAAGTATTTACGCGGCTTAGTAAATACTTTATACTTACGCAAGATTTAAAAGCGATTTTCTCCTAGACTATTGATTAATATTTTAAGCTCAAAGTTATAATTGTTATTTCGCTTTAAATGTTGCGTATCTGTCGAGTATTTATGTTCGTGACTGTCCATACCTCCAAGATAAATACTCAATAAGTTCACCCGTTTCACTCGTTTACAAAAACAGGTGAAGGAACTCCCCTATAAAATTAAATAGAGCAGGACAAACAAAACAAAAACATTCTTATCGCAATAAAAAAACATTATCGACAAACAAGATTTGTTTGTGTGCGCCAAAAATACGTCGGCATAAAATTCCGCTCAATCTGACCGCAAGCCCTATTGCCCTTGTTTCGTCATAAAGGCCGCAGATAGGTGAGACGTGACTTTCATATCGTTCCCCACACAATCCATCCATTTTTTCTTTAGCCTTCCTCTCGTTCTCCATCCATAAAAATCTAAAAAGAAACAAATGCCGGTTGGCATTTGTTTAGTTTAGTTTGTTAGTTATGAACAACAATACGGATATTTGTATAAGAGATACTACAATGAATACAAATAAACAACATGTGTACCTATTACATGGAATATTATTTATTTAAAAAGGGCTAAAAGGCAAATGACATCATTGCGGTTATAACTAAACAAAGACTGTCAGCACCTACGATGAACAGTCGGCAAATAAAATAACTACGCACTTGTAGGTCTAATTTTTTACTTATTGCGTGCTTATTCGTGACAGAATATGAGCGACATATTATAATGTTCCCACTGCTCCGGCCTCGCGGGCCCAATGCAGGTTGGTAGATGTCACATTTCATAGAATGTGGATCTTGGACTTGCCTTTTTCCTGATGGAGTTTTCCTTCACCATGTTTAGAGCCGTGGTGATGAAATGAAATACACAAAATAAATACCGATAATGTCGATACCACTAGACCACCACTGCTCATATTCCGTGCAAGAGAGTTATTTCGTTTACTTTTTAGTGTCAATGCCAACACTATAAATGAATATTTTCTATAAAGTGTCACAATGCCCGATATGGGCCAAAGTCATCACGCATTGCAATAAAGTAATAACATTGTTATGAAAAAAAAATTTTTTTCTTAACTTTCCTACTTCCTACTATCCGACTAATCCTATAAAACTATTATAGGTAAATGTAAAATATTGTATGTTTGGATGTTTGTTACTCAATCATGCAAAACTGGCCGAACAAAACCGCTGGCAAAAGCTAGTATTGCATAACATTCAAAACGTGCCAATAGCCTTTGTATATACGTATTTCTGGAGTTGTCGATTCGCATCATTCGCCCATAAACGAATTAATTTCATGCAAATCGCCTGAAGAGAATAATGAATTATTCAAAAATGTCGATTCACCTGCTTCGGGCGAGTAAATTCGTGCGAATCGACTAATCCACCATTTCTAAGGTACTATTCTGCTAAATCTCACCGTGAGAACACTTAGGTGAAGTGAACTGTCAATAGTGTAAATCCCTAACATCAACTCACTTTAAGCTCACTTCATTATTATGTTTTCTGTTTTCACAGTGAGATTTTTACAGAATAAACCGGCTGTTCTTCGAGTGAGCATTATTGTACAATATGAAAACATAAAGCAAGTCGTCGTAGATAGAGCACGCATTAACAATTTTGTAATATTATTTTATCAACAATCAGTGTCACAATATGACTGTATTACAATATTTAACTGTGAAACGCTTGAATAATAAAGATACGCAAAAACGTCGCCTTGAACTAAAATCAGTTGGGATACGCCTTAGAGACGCAATAACTTAGATGCGCTGAGTATCGAATTATCTCGAAGCTTATGTTACAAAAGTGCTGTCACCCACGATCGTATCAATCTTAGGTAGGTAGTTACGTACGGCCAACCACGCGTTGTAGTGTAGTAACAATTGAAATATGAAATGGTTTTTCTTTAATATTCTTTCTACAAGACGTGGTTTTGTTTCCAGCTTTGAAGTCAACTCTTTCCGAAATCAGACTACGCAGTAAAAAGTTATGGGCGGTATGGTTTTTTTTTTTTGGGTGAGATATCATCAAATAACTTCTCCCGCTCTGGGTGGAGCAGGAGGGCGTGTCAGACTTTTACTGACTAAAATCCATCCCTGTTCCCTCAGTTGCCTGTGTGCCAGGGGCCGCGGTATCTCTTTCGAACAACCCGCACCCCTGGCAGATGGGTGGTATGGTAATACATTTAAAATAAAAAACGATATTTTTGGGTAAGTAAATTCGTGCGGGTCGGCTAATCAACAGTCAGTCAACTTGATTACCTCTTCATTTTTTTTCGCTACGAGTTAGCTCGACCAAGCTTGGTCAAGTTTGACCTTGACTTGGTCAAACTTTTACCATGCACGAAAGGTTGACTGCACGTAATGAAAGTTGCGTTCTATGTTTGTTTATCACGTGTTTCTTGATCGCAAAGCGAACACAATAACTGTTAAGTATGACATTCCAATGACAAAAAGCACTTGTCAGCTCATCTCAGTACCTAGCCTTTTACCAACGATTTTGGGGTCGGCTTCCAGTCTAACTGATTTCAGCCGAATACCAGTAATTTGCATGGAGCGACTGCCTATCTGACCTTCACAACCCAGTAACTGAGTAGCACGAAACTAGTCAGACTTTCGACCCGTAACGACTGTCCGTAAGGAAAGATCCACGAATGACAGCCGGGAGCTTCGGCTTAACGTGCTTTCTGAGGCATGGAGGGGTCTTGGTATGTAAAGATGGTCACCCATCCACGGACTAACCGCAGCAAGCGTAGCTTAACCTGATCGATCGACCTGTGTGGCTGCTATTACTTAGCCTCTAGCTCATTCTACTCTCAATCCCATATTCAGAAAATTGGTCCATTTGGCGCAATGGCGGTCCAGTTCTCTTCATATCGAATTTCGCAATGTCCTGTCGATCTCAATGCGTCTACTGTTACGTTTTACAATATTATTTATTATCAAGCTTCAGCTCGAGACTTGGACCACGTGCAATTTCTTTTTATGTATCTTTTTCTTTGTTGTGTACCATTTTGTGTGCGAGAAGTTTAAATAAATAAATAAATACTGTAGCTTCCCATTAGTGAAAGAATTATCCGATTTTCGGATCAGCATAGCTCACAACTATTTGACACGCTTCCGTACCGAATCGAAAATCAATGTTATCGAAGGACTCCACAAATCCAAGACTCGAAAATTTAGTTAGTCAAATCAGGTCATCGAAATGTGCGATTTTCGATACGATAGCCTGTCGGATGGTTGTGATGAGCTATGCTGGACTTTAGAAGCTCCGAAGATTACTTACCTACATCTACATGACATACCTACGCAGAAATGTTACCTCTTTAACATATTAGGTATGCAGTTATTAAATGCAGCTGCAATTAAAATCTGAATCACTGTAGTAAAATGTATTTGTACTTTTTGTTTTATTAGTACCTACTATCTGTATGATTTTCTAGTCCAATCCTAGACTTTGTACAATGAGTCAATCGTGACCTAAATAATGAAACAATTACTCACTTACTTCACGTAAAGATAAAGCTTTTTACACTTAGTTATATTGTTTGATACCGACCTCTCTGAATCATTTTGAAGGTTATTTTTGCTAATCTATTATTTCACATGTTCGAAAAAATTGTCTGCTTAGCAACGTAAACCACGCCATAAATGTTGTGGAACCGTCAAAATGAAAGTGATTCTTACTGATAGTGTATAACTCAGTAACCCCTCCGACCCTACTTCGCACGTATTTTACGATGCAAAAAAATATCGAGATCTCTAAGTGAATGTTTAATTTGAATGTATTATACAAATTGCAGTGGTGCAGTGGTGGCCCAGTGGTATAGACCGCGACTTACTAGATGTAGGTCGTAGGTTCAAACCCAGACAGGCACTTCACTTTGTGTAAATTATTTCATCACCACTGCTCTTAAAACGGTGAAGGAAAACATCGGGACAAACCGGCATGTCCTAGAACCAAAAATTCTAAGACATATGACATCTACCAATCCGGACTGGGCCCGCGTGGTGGATTACGGCCCACTCCCTCTCACAGAAAGGAGGTCTATGTCCGAGCAGTGGGAACGTTATAGGCATTCTCTAAGTGATACCCAAGCAACAAAAACTAGTACTATAAAAAACCATAGAACGTTTTGTAAAAAACTGTCCTTGGTCCTATAAAACCCCAAAGAACGTATCTTTTATTCGGAAGTGGCGCATTTACATCTCTGTTTAGTGACAAAATAATTTTATTGCAGTGTTCCAAATGATGAAACAGTCCAATAAAATCTTTGTAACAGTGATGCAGGTCTCAAAATAATGATGTACTGGCTATTGTAGGACCTTTTATAGTACTTTTTCATACTATACAAGAGTTTAGTTTCCTTTACCTCACATTTTTCACTCACCATTCATTATTTTACATTCGCGACAGTGCAGAGTGCAAAAAATAAGTAAAATAATTTTACAAAAGAATACAAGCAATCGGAGGTGAGTAAGATTTTATTTTGTTATTATAATATTAGTCTATTACGGTGGAAATGATGTGCGACTGCAGCTTTACTGATAAACTAGGGATAGGTTTACTATGAATTTTAAGTGCCCCCCTCAAATTGTTGAGCTTTTACTAAAATATTTATCAAATAAAGTGATTTCGATATTCTAAGAGCCATTATAGTACTTGCCGTGATAATGTCTTCACTGTCAGTCATCGTGAATTCAACCTAAAATTGGGGTTCTGTGTGAGCATGACTGAATATATAATAGTGTTTTCTTTTTACTATTGTTCTGAAGACAGAATGAAGGTAATGAAAAAATAAATTATAAACTGTTTACTGACGAATAGTATGAATTAATCATGTAACCAGTTTTTTTTCGTCGGGAAGAACTTACGTAGTTATATCAAGTTTTACGAACCTAGTGTTTATATTTCTTTATATGAGGTGCCTAAGTGTGTATCTAGTAGCATCACTGAACTTTAGAAGCAATACCTTTATAAATATAAACTGCAGTCAACATTGTGTTTTTTCAGTGTACCTAATGGACGCCAATATGGATATCGATAAATTTCTTAGTCGAGACGATTTCATGCTGCTTACAGCAGCGGAATGGCCGTGGAAAATCACACATTTTATATTAACTGCAAACTGTGTTAACTGTGGATTATATACTAATTCATCTTTACCGAGTCACTTCACCATATATAAAAGAAATATGGCCCAATTGTTAAATGAATTATTTTTCTGGTGTCGGGGTTGCGATTTTATGGCTATTTATGACCATTATCCTTCCGATGAATGTCGGCTTTGCAATTAAATAGCATTCTCATACATAATAAAAACTTTTTATAAAGCAACTCTGACCATAAAATCTAGAAATTTTGTTCACACAGTAAGCCCAGCAAGTCCAGCGCCATACCTACACATTGTCTTTCAAGGGATTCCCCGCACTATTTCGCTTGCTCAACCGTTCCCCCACCTTGCGCCCCGCACCGCTAATCCTCGATCCTCCGCTCGGAAATACACGTTAGAACGCGCTGTTTCGCACTCAGGATAGGTAGTGCTTGTTTTGAATAATTCTATATCAGAATAAAATTAAGAAAATACGCTACTTTACTTCCTGAACTAAGCCGAAAGGTACCTAATTATTTAATTAAATGTAATGTGTTTACCTATTTGTTTTAAATTCAAACTTTTTAAAGATAAACATTTATTTCAGATGCCGTTCAAAATAGTGCAGACGCTTGAAAGAGGCAAACACACAGGTTTAAGGTTGATTTTAACGTGAGATCAAGTCTGATAGAAGAATGAGAAATTAAAGGTTTTTCTTTTTTAGTTCAAAATAAAGAACCATTTACTTAATTTATAAAGATTTTTATTTATATACCATCTGCGTAAATAACCTTAGGAATTAGTAAAATGTCTTTATTATACAGTATGTAATAATGGCACAAAATAAGTTGTTGAGTTATAAGAGATCTGTCTAGTTCCCACGGGAGAAGTTGTAAGAGTCTTCTCTGTTTTAAGAAGCGTTCGGGGATCGTTAGGTAATGTATTCGGTATTCTATTGTTAATTAATCGTACTAAACTTTTTGTTGCTTCATGCGAAATATTATAATTAATGGCCCAATTTTTCACGCCATCACGAAATTGTTGGTCTTTTTCGAATGTTGAATCATTGCTTGAAGATTCAGAAATATCGCTGGAGTAAGGACTCTCTTCAGAAATAATATCTTTGTAAGACACATTTTGTACGGAACCGTTTCCCGTAATTGTGATTCCAACTTGATTTTGGCTACTATTACTGCTTTGATTGTTTGATGATGACGAAGCTTTTTCAAAACGTCTATTCACTTCTCTTCTATAAGTTCCACTGCGTTTATATCTTTTCCAATTCTCTAGATCCATTTTTTTTTGTTTTTAGGGCAGAATGCACGTCGCATTAATTCCGTATCAAAATTTCTGAATATTGTTGTAAAAGCGAGCCAATCATTTTTTTGGGACTTAACTGTAATTTAATAGAAACATTTATCTACATGTATGTGCCACTTTTGCGTCATTATAGTGATAGATACTCATTTATAATACTAACAAGCACATTGCTAGGCACCAAAAAAGTTGTTATACAATAATTCTGCTCTATTATTGTGTCTGTGTGATATGCTTATCGATAAAATTATGATATGCATCTAAAAACTATTATAGTACACTTACGTTCTATTAGCGTGATCTGAAATTAGACTACATCACAAAAACACTCTATTGTAAAGTCTTTGTGACTACTAATGCACACGTACTATAGCAGCGATCTGAATATCCACAATGTCACAATATCGCCCTGTAGTTGAGTGTTCATCACTGCTATAACGAAACTACTATTGTAGTTCGTTTGGAACCCTTATTACGCTAATCAGATAAATAAAGGCACCTGTTAACAATTTTATAGAGCAATATTATTATGTACTAGTTATACTAGAACTTGCTATAGTACTTGACTATAACGGTTGTATAAAATGGCGTAGTAAACGTTTACATCCTTTGTTTATAGGTATTTTTAGCTCTCTTAGCATTTAGAGCAATAATGTACTGTCGAACGCTTTTATACAACACTCTGGCACCGCTAAAACCTTAATAAATCGTTTATAAAGCTTTTTAGAGTTATAAGCTGAAATTATCGGACTGAATTGCTGGTTGGGTAGTGAAAAACGCATCAATCCATTGCGTAATTTATTTAGAAAACCAATGCAGTCGTACAAACAGACACACGAAAAGTAACTTTAATTATACTTTGTTAAAGTTGCTTTTGCTGTCGTTTTTTGGAATGTATAGATAACATTATGATTCCAAAAAACAATGACTGTATTCTATTTGGAAATTGTACAAGTCAAGTAAATTAGAGTCCAAAAAATAATATTAGGTCTTTACCTATGAAATTGCCGTTTTGCAGTACTGGCCATTTCAAATCAAAATAATTTTTGTTTGGGTAAGAATTCTAATTTCAAATTAATTTTATTTTAAAAACATGGATTTTTTTTTCCAAAAGTAGTCATTTGTTTATTGATTAGTGTTACATTTTCATCGCATTTCAATCTTTTTCGTCATCATGGATACGTTAAAAATTCGAGTAATTATGGAATATGAGTACCGTCGTGGCAGCAACGCGGCACAAGCGGCACGCAACATCAACGAAGTTTACGGAGCTAACACTACAAACCAACGCACCACCTGTTATTGGTTTGCTCGCTTCCGTTCTGGAAATTTCGACCTGAAAAATGAACCTCGCGGTCGTCCGAAGACTTTGGTCGACAATGACGAATTAAAGGCGATTGTGGAAGCTGATGATACACAATCTACGGCTGAATTAGCAGCAGCTTTCGACGTTAGCGTCAAAACAATATTGGTCCATTTGCGTCAAATTGGCAAGGTAAAAAAGCTTGACAAATGGGTGCCCCACGAACTCAATGATCGTCAGCGCGAAGTACGCGTCGAGACGTGCCTTGCACTGCTCAACAGACACACAAATGAAGGAATTTTGAACCGCATTGTTACCTGCGATGAAAAATGGATTCTGTTTGATAACCGCAAGCGCTCAGCAAGTTGGTTGGATCCTGGTTCAGCACCTAAACAATGCCCTAAACGAAAACTTACCCCTGGAAAAGTGATGGTCACTGTTTGGTGGTCTAGCGCCGGTGTGATTCATCACAGCTTCTTACCAAACGGGGTGAGCATTACTGCAGATGTGTACTGTGAAGAACTGAACATTGTGTTCAGTTCTTCACAGTACACAAGTTCTTCACAGTACAGATGGAGAAGCTGGCACATCTCCAACCAGCATTGGTCAATCGCTCGTCTCCGCTGCTCCTGCACGACAACGCGCGACCTCATACTGCACAGCAGACGGTCTCCAAGTTGCAAGAACTGGGGTTGGAAGCTCTCCGTCATCCGCCCTACTCACCAGACCTTGCGCCTACAGACTACTACTTTTTCCAGAATTTGGATAACTTCTTGGCGGGAAAAAAATTCAATACCCGAGAGGCAGTACAAAATGCCTTTGAAGAATTTGTTGCCTCCCGTCCAGCTGATTTCTTTAAGAAGGGCATCAATAAACTGCCACTGCGATGGCAAAGATGCATTGATTGCATGGGTGATTACTTCGATTAATACAAATAAAAAATACATGAAAAAAATTCGTTTAAATTTTTTCATACAAAACGGCAATTTCGTAGGTAAAGACCTATTATATCAACAAGCATGTTTTGTAGCGGATATTATTAAAAGAATTTAGCTTTATTCAATATCTTTTTTGGTTCTATTTCTGAATCCGAATCGAAACGACAAAATATGTCTACAACAGTAAAATGATCTGCTTACTTATCTATTACAAAAACCAAAAGTACCGTTTTTGAATACTAACCTATCACCTTTACATTTTATAAAAAGAACTAACAGTATATCCAGCTATTTTAATTTAGGCATCCACACTAATTTATATTATAAATGCGGAAGTAACTCGGTCTGTTTGTTGGTTTTTTATTTATTTTTGCGGGTGGGAAATCATCAAATAACTTCTTCCGCTCTGGGTGGAGCAAGAGGGCGTGTCAGACTTTTACTGACTAAAACCCACCCGTGTTCCTTCAGTGGCCTTTATGCCAGGAGCCATGGTATCTCTTTCAAACAACCAGTTGGTACTGACATCTCTTTGAGGCGCGCGTGGAACACAACGCGCCGTCGACCCGGGCTTGGTCCTTCTCGGACAGCGAGCTGGGGTCGAGGTTTCTCCAGTTCCGTGGACCAGCATAAGAAAGCTTAGACTAATACAATTTACACTTAGTTCTTACAATAGTTAAAAGAAAATAAAAAATGCAATACTTAGGCAAAGAACAAACAAAAAATTCAAGTATGAGGTGTGGAGAGTGTTACCCATTTGTGGTGCTGGGTTAGGCGTTATGTTACTTGCTGTCCCGTGGGATAAATTCCGACCTCCAATTGGACGATATCGCGAGCAAAAGCCAATAAAAATATACATGTAAGTGTATGTATTAAGGTCGCCATTAAGGAAGAGATTACAGAAACACGTAACAACAATATATTTCCACAATTACGCATTAAAAATACTTTGAAATAATGACAATAAGGTACTCCGGAAGTTAACCTAGCCGTGTAACCTCTGGAATAGCTGTTGATAATGTAAATACTGTAGAAATAACGGCACTAGTAAAATCTAAAATTCTAAAGAGTAACTTAAGTCTCCTGATATTGCTAATCCACTACTTAACATGCTCGAAAAATTTGTCTACTCAACATACGTAACGTAAATAACGCAATAAATGTTGTTGATTGAGAGCCATTTCTACTGCTACGCAATTACCCATCTGGTCAGCCTAGACGACATCGTTGAAAAATCTTCTTCTTTCTTTGAGGAGAATTTTAATTCAAAAGTGTGTCTTTAGAGTTTTTCCGTTCTTCTCCATTACCACCTACTACCACGCGGGCCCTGTGCTGGTTGGTGGATATCGATGGTTTAAAAATCAGAGAGCCTCCAGAGTTTTTGGGTTAGTTCGTGCTTGTTACTTCTTCGTAGGTACAAATTGAAGTGTTCCTACTTACTTCTTTAATGCTCCACGTGAATGTAATTTCCTTGGGATATAAATCCTGCCACATGCTATTTTGCACAATTTCAAACGAGCTCTAGGCACACACCTTCCGTTTCTACACTAATTATCGTGTCAAATCGGATAAAATTGCAAAATGTCTTGAGCAATTTTCTTAAATCGGAAGTATAAAATGTTGGGCTGGTGTCCTTAACTGGATTCCTAGTTTTGAAGGTGTGGAGAGGCCATAAAAATAAATACTTTAGACTAAAGCCTACTTGTACTGGATTTAGCTCTAAACGAATTTAAAGTATCATTCTATTTCTGATCGTTTGAAGATGACAGTCTGAATGATGTAGACCTTGTGGTTTTTCGATGTGCTAGTGATATTCGACCTTAGGGTGGTAAAGTTGCCTATACATTTTGCTTCGTTGGTCTAGAGGTCCCTAGCGTTACTGCTAAGCAAGATGACCTGGATTCGAATCCCAGGTCGGGCAGAGTGATATTGGGTTTTTCTATCTGATTTTTCTCAATACCAGCCCTGAGTCCGGACTTGTGCCTGATTGATGGCAATAGGTTTGTCGCTATTACATGTGACTTAAACAGTACTGGCGAAAGATGGGCGTACTATAGTACGCCCATCTTTCGCCAGTACTGTTTAAGTCCGAGGTTTCCGAGGTTTGGGCAGACGTTTAACTATAGTTAAACGTCTGCCCAAACCTCGGAAACCAAGGCGTCATGTGATGACTAGTAATGTAATGTAATGTAATACACCGATCCCAGCGTGGCTTGACCAGGCACGATTAATCGAATAAACCCCAGGTTTCGCACTAGCCCCTGTAGCCTCATGCTTCATGGTGTTACAGAGGCCATTGCATATCAAGAAGTAGACCGGGGGGCGCTGTAATGGTCAGGTAGACGTGCCCTTAGGATAGGAAAGGATTGCGAGCCTACCGGATATGCATCCCAAGGCGTGATGTGATGACTAGTGTACTAAAATTAAATCCTATTCCATTCATGTTTTATGTGTTACTGACCTTGCTTTATTACCTTCTTCTTGCTTTCTACGATAAACATTCTACGGACCCCAGAAGGTATTTTCCCCAAATCCCTATTTGCGGTTGTTTTTTCCTGTAAGGCAATGTAAGGTAGATCCCTACTGTACAACGCGTCACATAATTAACGCAAGGCCTCATACACCCCAATTAGAGTATTGAGTTAAAAGCATAATACGATGACCAAAACTATTTTTTTTAAAGCTAACTGATATTATGAAGAAAAACATGTCGACCCAAGCATTACTTTATGTATTTAAAATTGAGTCTTATTTCTTCTAGCATAAGATTAAATTCGAATTGATTGATCGATGGAAATATCTACACTAACAATCTTATACTAGACGACTTTAGAAAGCGGAACTGACATAATATTATAGTACCAGAACCTAAAAGAGAAACTGGAAATGCAACTGTCATCGACATCGGATACTAAAAATAGAAATACTATCACTGTATGAATCTACACAAATGTATAAGTATACGGTACGTCAAAAAAAAATTGTCTATCTGTTTTATCTGGCTAATCTTCGAAATTGCTCGACCGATTTTGACGGGTCTTTCACTGACAGATAGCTAATGTTATAATGAGTACTTTTGACCCGGTAGCATGTTCCCGTAGGATAGGATTTCCAAAATCCAAGCGAAAAAAGCCGCGGGCTGAAACTAGTTTCTATTATTAAAACATAAGACCATAAAGCCGTTATTTAAGAAGCTTCTTACCTACATAATTATTTTTAAAACACCGCTAGTTTTAATTAAAATATTGTGCACATTAACAGAGACCGGATATTTGGATACATATTCACCTAAAGTTGAGATGTTGGCTAATATGGAACGCGCTTTTGTTACGAAAAATCTTGATTTAATTAATGTAAAAAAAAAATTGTTTAGTAACACTCCATACATACAATTGCACTGGGGTTAATTTTAAATAAATATGCATCTGAATAGTTATGCAATCCTAATAATTTAGAAGTCGCTTCCATAATTACTATACACCTGACTAGTTATGCATTCCCGGTGTTCCTGGCATCCCAGGATTTTTTTACAAAAAATATATTTCAAGGAGCCGCTTCCATACTTTTATAACTAAATATGAACTTTAGGTAAATTTGCATCCGATTATCCGATCCCTAATCATAAAGTAGCTCATCCATCACACTCTTAATTGCAATTTAAAACACTGACTTGATATTAAATCACAATATGTTGCATTATGATCACCATTATAAAAATTTAAGAAATCTTTGGCTGTGGTGACTATTAAGAACTCACGAGCTACATCTCCATAATATATAACTATAGACTATAGTAACGCAAGGCTTACATATTACCTATATATACCTTATACATATATTACCTATAATATTCCCACTGCTGGTACACAGACCCCCTCTCTGTGAGAGGGAGTGGGCCTGGTTACCTATATATACCTTATACATATATTACCTATAATATTCCCACTGCTGGTACACAGACCCCCTCTCTGTGAGAGGGAGTGGGCCTGGGGATGTGACATGTCTTCTAAATTTTGGTTCTAGGATATGCCGGTTTCTTCGCGAGGTTTTCCTTCACTGTTTTATGAGCAGTTGTGATGCAATAATTCACACAAAGAAAAACGCCTGTCAAGGTTTGAACCTAGGAAAGCTACTACCTACACTCCAGCTCATAAGTCGCGGCTGTTTCCACCGGGCACCACTGCTCTCATCATCATCATCATTTCAGCTGAAAGACGTCCACTGCTGGACATAGGCCTCGCCCAATTTGGGGGGGCCATAATCGCCACGCTTGGCAGGCGGGTTGGCGATCGCAGTATGGTGGTAAAATGCATAGAGAACGCTGCTGCCCATTCTCTAAGTCCCTTAGTCGCCTCCTACGACACCCACGGGAAGAGATGGGATGGTGCTATTCTTTACCACACGGAACAACTGCTCCACACCACTGCAATATATGCTAATGTTTTATTTATTTTTAAACGTATTCACTTTTTCCGGGTACACTAATGTATAGTAGGTATTTAATTCAATAGGGTATTTTGCTCTATACGAGAAAAAATCGAAAAATAATATATTATTGAGATAACTTAGGCAAAAAGCAATCACAAAATGGTAGTTTTAGTTCATGAAATAACAAAATACATTTTAAAATTCAATTCTGTTTTTGAACACCATGAAATAGTAGCCGCCATGTTATTACGTCATGCCGCTGTTTAAACTAATCAAGTCAACTTTGTACTTTTATTATTTTCGTAACCAAAGTAATTTTTATTGAAATAATATCTTACATTCAGGAACAGCAAACCAACGATAAGTAGAATAATAACTCATTTTTAAAATTATAAACAATTTTCATACAAAATATCAGCGCATTTGTTAACACAGCAAACTGACGTCATACCCACAGAGCAATATGGCGTCCACAGCGTCTAGCGTTTTCGTCAAATTACGCCCAAAATATGAAATTATAACATTTTTATGCATTTTTATGACACTAATCAGTTCAATGTTTTTTTTTAATGGTTTATTAGCAATTTAGAATCTAGTTAAGACACTTTTCAAAAATGGGTATAATACCCTATTCTTGCAGAATATTGACCACGTGACGTCACACATTGCGTGCCACGGCGACGCTACGCGCTTCAGCTACGGAGATGCGTAGCTTTATGACGTCACAGACAGTCGCGTAGCACCGTCCAATGCAAAAGTTCAGAGGGTTCAAACGATCATTTACATCACACTAATGCCTGAACAGTAGGAATGGCTTTCTTTTTGACGTTTCAACAACATTCATTGCGTTATTTACGTTGTTGAGCAGACAAAACTTTCGAACATGATTTTTTTATATTTTTTATTATTATTACAGAAAGCTTACAGACTAATAACAAAACAAAAAATCATTTGTAGCCAAGAAAAATTGCTAAATTACAAGCTTCCACATATAATGGATTAGCAATAACCTTCAAAATAATTCAGATTGTGAATAATAGTGAGCTACGCAATTAGGGTGCTGGAGAACTAATTTTACTACTATTACAATCTATTACCTATGTTTTTTATTCCCAAAAAAAAAACGTCGGCAAAGCGCGTCAATTTAAAAGTACCTATTTATTATAACATCATTAGACAAAAACGAAACTTGAACTAAAACTGATTTTAAACTTTTCTATGCAAAAAAGAACATTACTAGCAGTTTGGTATTTCCATACCATAGGGCAAAAAATATGATTGTTATTAATAGAAATATAATAAAAACGATGATTGTCGTGGATAAGTGACTAGCAAAATGTCGGAGTATTCCGGTTTGAGCACCAATTTTTAGAGCGCCTATGCATTGAACACCAAAGGTATGGGAATACCTTGAAGCTCAATGCATAGCTGCTCTAAAAATTGGTGCTCAAACGGGAATACTTCAAAATATCAAAGGGCGATGGAAAGAAGCATCCTACTTAGGAGTGTAATTAAGGGACTAAATCAGAACACACAGAAATAAGAAGAAAAACCAACGTCAAGGATATATTAGTCTTCCAATATAAGGCAGTACAGGGCTAAGTTTGTAATGTAATGGTACGTAGTACCTGCTAGGGGTGCGGGTTGTTCGAAAGAGATACCGCGGCCCCTGGCACACAGGCAACTGAGGGAACACGGGTGGGTTTTAGTCAGTAAGAGTCTGACACGCCCTCCCGCTCCACCCAGAGCGGGAGAAGTTATTTGATGATTTCCCACCCAAAAAAAAAAAAAAAGGATATATTAGTCTAAATATACCATTTGAAATGGGGCTGGACAAACAAATGGAGTTAACAAGTAAAATTATCTTTATCAAGTGATTCTGTGTGACCCAAGAGACAGCACTAGAAAACGGAGGTGCCCAAAAACGAAATGGGAATACGTCGGACCATAGGGCCATACTGGACTAGAGTTGCAGAGGACAGAGCACAATGTAAATAATTGGAGGAGGGCCTGTGCCAAACGGCGCGGGCGCATCGAGTACACCGACAATAAAGTATTAGTTATACGTACCAAAAATCTTATCTGTCGTACTTATCCGGAATCGAGTATTGTTGTACCATTAGTAAAATACGGCCGATTGATCATGGCCGTTCCGAACTTTGCTCAATAAAATTGTTTTAGGGATCAAGTGGCATGTGGCGAGTGTGACTGAGAGCACAATACGCAAAAGTTTGGAGAGCCTGAGTTTTGGACGGCCACGATTCATCGGCCGTATATGAATACATAAAATATCGTTATACATTCATTGATGCACATCATCATCATCATGCAGCAACCAAATGGTGATAGGAGATCACCATTTGGTTCCTAAAAAAAAAATGTGCAGACTTCTGCGCAAAGTTCGGACCGGCCGTGACCGGTAGTACAGTATGGCTGTCATCGGTCATATTGTACTAATGTTACGACAATTCTATTAGATCCCGGAAAAGTACGACAAATAGTATTTTTATTAAAAGTAAATTTAATTGTTGTGTTTTTTTCAAAATAAAGCAAATCGTCGGCCTAATTCGTTAACCTGCTAAGTCCATTTTTCGACAAACTGCTAAATAATTGTTTTTCTAAATTTTATAAAATGTGTATAAGTTATGCTGCTACATATATTGTTAAAATATCAAGAAAAATTATGGAAACCAACGGGATTTTCAGAATTTTGATTGCTAAATTAATAGAGATATTATTCAGATTTTTCTTTGTCTTGTAAACTATGTCAAAATGAACTTAGCAGGTTAACGAATTAGGCCGACGAAATTAGATTTGAATCAGCTTTCGGAAACTTTTTGGCAATATTTGTAAATAATAAATAACATTAATCATCCACAAGAAAAATAATAATAATAAGAATTGCGTATTAAAAACGATCGTTAAAAACTTTCTGAAACAAAAGTTACGATACGAGCAAAATTATCATAGCAAAAGGCATTCTGCATTTTCTGCCTACCTGTGAGGAAAAAGTGTGAGTTTATGTATGTTTTAGAAATTAAGATCGCAACATACGTATAAAAGTAGCCAAGGTCGCAGACTCAGCAGTTTCATAAGTAAACATACCAAGAAATTAAACTAGACTACGATATTATCATTGCCTTGACCGACAGTCCGACACACAGCTGACGGCTGAAGCGAGTCAATGAACTTTCTATGACGTACGCTGCACAGCTGAGCGCTAAGCAAAACAGAAACTTGTTTTTTTATGTAATATTTGTTTTATGCACTGATGCTTGGATATTTTTTTTTATGATTTCGTTTATTTGAGTCCGTTAAAAATAATAGAAAAAATTACTTACTTAATTTTTATTTATGTCGTCGGGCAGTTTGCATTTTTTTTGCTCGTTTTATTAATCTAAGTATGTAATTACATTTTTATTAGAAGGTGTGCAAATAAATTAATGATGAGATCTCTTTTTTACTCAATTAAAGTTAATTCCTCTAAAGTTAATCCTATTTTCGACTTAATTGGCTACCATCAGTTCTGAGGGCAGATAAAACTGCGATAAAATCGTAAAATTAATGTATATTTTATTAACGCTGCAGAGTTTGTTTGTTTGATTGCGCTAACCTCTGGAACTACCAGTCGGAATTTAAAAAAAAAAATTGTACTAGCATTTGCCAGCGGCTTCGCTCGCGTGGAGGTCGAAAGTTATCCCACGGAAACCGGGATGACAACTTTAGTATCCTATGTGTTAATCCAGGTTACAAACTATCTGTGTGAAAAATTTCATCATCATCATAATCAATTCCGCAGTTTTTGCGTGATTGAGTAACAAACATCCAAACTTTCACATTTATAATATTATATATAAATATATATATGTGTATACAGGAAAAGTTTTTATTCAGTGCGCAAACTGTAACCATGAATTCAGCATACCTATCATTCTAGATCCCCCAGCGCAGAAATTATTCGTCGGTTACACAAATAAAATCAGCTGTTTCATAGAAAAGTGCAATACCTACGCGGTCAAAATGTATGGAACAGATGATTTTATTTGTGTAACCGACGAAAAATTTCTGCGCTGGGGGATCTAGAATGATATGCTGAATTCATGGTTACAGTTTGCGCACTGGCTAAAAACTTATTCTGTATTTGTAAGTAAGTAAGTACCTAAGTAAGTAAGTAATTTATTTGAAAAAAATGTAGGTGTACAAAGTAGTAGCAGTAGTAGCAGTCGTAGTAGAGGCCTACTCTCAACTCCGTCAGCGAAATTATGGGCCCATCCGTATGTAATTCGAAACTTCGGAGTGAACACTAACGTGTCTGGGCGGGTAAAAACATTTTGGGAGTACGGACATCTGTCATATCGTGATGTCATTCATTCTTAATGTCCCGAACTAATCTTATATCCGAAGGTGATACGAAGTAGGATTCACCCGTAACTTAGGCCGAAACTACGGATTTCGCGCTTAGTGGGGCTTATTTATAAAAGTTGATTACATTTAAAAGACGTTTAACCGTTAAAAATGTATTGTTAAAGAGTCGCTAATCATTACTTAACTTTAAACAAGGTTTATAAATAAAGGTGTATACCTCCAGTTTTACTGATGAAATTCGCTCTTAGATGTCAATGTACCTGCACATCGCTGCCATACAAAAACGTGCCCAGAAGACTAACAGCATTCTTTCAGACTTTGAATAGCAACACAAATTTTAGGCCAAATAATGAGTCAGCGAATTGTCGCCCCTGAGGCGAAAACGTTGATTACCTAATTAAGTATTAAATTGGTCCTTAAATAATTATGAATTACTGTTAATAAAGTTAACTCCTTCATTGTTCTTGGGTGTAATAGTCACGTTATTATTTTGGTCTCCAACTCATGCAGATTGTTTTGTTATAATTAAAATTAATTAAGTAAGCCATTTATGTTCTTACTTTTTATTATTATATTTTTTATTGAAAAAACTAACCTGTGCTTCAAGATTTGGACCGAGTTAGTTACAATGTGGTTTATATCATCTTTATATGTATATTCTTCACATTTTTTTTCTTCTGTACCTACGTGTGTATGTTACTGAACTCCTAAACCGCTGGACCGATTTGGATGCTTTTTTTTTTGTTTAGCGGGCAACACAACTTGTGTCAGGTCCGCTAGCTGATATATGTATATAAAATGGTTAATATACACTAATATATATTAGTCAAGGAAACCTACACGTTTTATTTTAATCAACTGGTTTTCAACTGGTCTGATAAAATTACGTTTTAAAATGCAGTTTTAATTTTTTTCCCAGATTCATATTAATATTTTATTGCCATTATAATTAATGACAATATTAAGAGTGTGTACTGATACACGTGTACGATATGTACGGTCACCAAAAGAGATAAGTCACCAAGTTCATTAGATATAGTTGAATTTTAATAAGAAACCGGTGGATGTTTCCGATTTAAATTTAATGTGATAAATTAAATGTTTATTTTGTACTAATTAAATTAAATTTTATTTGAAAAAATCCATCAGTTTCTTATTACACTTCAACGTGTAATGTCTGGTTTAAGACTCGAGGGGCAAAACGAACGTTCATTCTATTATCGTCGTAATCAGTCAAATTGTTCACATTGATTGTCGCTGTGATGAGATTATGACTAGATTTTGAACGGTATAACTAGGCGAACCTTTTATCCTTTGTTATTGCTGAACCAGCCAGCTTTTGACCTTGATCACGCCTGATGGAAAGGATGGATGAGATCTATGATGGAACGAGTGTGCCCAGATGGTGCGTGCGTGCGCGTTTAGCGCAGCCGGTAGCTTTAAATATTGTCGTTATGAGCAATAATAGTTTCAATCCGATACGGGTAAAAATCTGTTGTAATGAATTCGAATAATAAATGAGAAAGCATTGTCGCAAAAATCCAAATAAAATCGTATAAAATTAGATATTAACGATTTAAAAGTTAATAATCCATCACTGGATGCAGTTTGGCATTTGGAATTTTATGGTACCTATATTTTAATTAAAATTATAATTCACTCTTGCCTTGAAGGCAGACTGGTTAAATGTGGAAGGGAACAAAGACACTGGCAGAGAGTTCAACAGTTTGGCTGTGCGCATACTGCATGTGATGAATGTGACTGGCCGAGAAATAATCTTCTGATTGCGATTTTAAGATCATAACCACCAACGAGGTAGACCCACAAAGAAGAGGATTAAGGAGCTGATTCACACCAGTAGAAACATCAATGAATCAACTCAGGACACAGGCCTCTCCCGGGCCGTGCCACAACAAACTATCCTCTGCCTTCCACATTCAGTCCGTCCCAGCTTGCACCCTAATGGCGTAGGTAACAAACTATCAATCAGAATCTGAAATGTTCTGAAAGATATTGCTAATCCATTGCTCAACAACGTAAATAATGCAGTTAATGTGGTTGAACTGCGGCGCACGTGAGGGAGAGGCAGTATATGCGCCCTCACGGCCGTACCCGCCGCGGGAGACGCCCTGGGCGTCGGGAATCCCAGGCTGATTCCCGGCCACCGTAGACGCGGGCTTGCGGACGGCGAGTTATGGCCAAGACCAAGCCGGTAAAGACCAAGCCCGGGTCGACGGCGCGTTGTGTTCCACGCGCGCCTCAAAGAGATGTCAGCACCAACTGGTGGGGTCCGCAAGGGCCGATGCCTGCCAGGGGTGCAGGTTGTTCGAAAGAGATACCGCGGACCCTGGCACACAGGCAACTGAGGGAACACGGGTGGATTTTAGTCAGTAAAAGTCTGACACGCCCTCCTGCTCCACCCAGAGCGGGCGAAGTTGTTTGATGATTTCCCAACCAAAAAAAAAAATGTGGTTGAACTGTCAAAATGAAGCCATTCCTGAGTGTGATACCTCCTCCCGTCTGCTCCATTTAACCGGAGCGTCCCTCACTACGTTTGTCGTTTAGCGGTCTCCAATCCACGACTCAGTAGGAACATAATAGTTATGAATAAGTATATTATGGTAAGTACGTGTCCTTTAAAATCCGTTTCTTATAAATGAGCCAACCTAGACACCTAAATTCCTAACAAATGTAGGACTAACCCTAATTACTTTAAACGTCCGCGACGATATTCGCTTCCTTTAATTAGATAACGTTATCAGCGAGCCTTGGCCCATATTATGTCGCATTTAATTAAATAATACAAAATAACAATATATTTGCGAACAAAGTTCAATTCACATGATTCTAACGTGACAGATATGTTATGACTATCTTTGTCTATGTTATTTTTATTTCTTCCTTGTATAATCGGATTGTTTAGTTCCTTAAATTAACTATACCGGTAGTTGAAATAAGATAACTCTGGTCAACACTGTTGGGTGATCGTGTTTTTACTACCTACCGTCATTAAGAAAATGCACTTACTTTGTTTCAATCGACCTCAGTTTTCTTGTGATGAGGTCAAGTTCATTTTCGATATTGTAGCGATAAGCGCATATTATGTACGGCTGTTTAAAGCGTACTATACCTACAGGAAAAGTTTTTGGATCGATGTTTGGCACACAGGTAGACCTGAGTTAAGTATGACATAGGATACTTGTAATCTCAGTAGTGCATCGCCGCGTGATATAAGTTGTTCCATAATCCATGTTACCGACAAATCACAAAAGGATGATAAGCATAAAATATCGTCTTTCTCTAAAACTCTTAAGCACTGATTTAAACTAAGCAATTAAAATAAAGTATAAATACCTACTATAAAAAAGGTTTATTTTTATTCCGAATGTATAGTCAAATCTCACATTAATCATTTCTATAAAGCCACATCATGATAACCTGTCTGATCATTGAAATATGAGGTCTAACATCTATTGAAAAAAAAATAGCATGACATAACTCTATGTACAGTCGTCAAAAGACCTAAGTAACCACAGTCATCGGATATAATAATATTCAAAAAAAAAAAACAAATCATTTTTATTTCAGGCATTGTATAAGTAAGTACACACAAATACATTTCACCCATAGTGACTACATATCATAAATAAGTAGATATATTGTTATTAATAAGTTATATTATGCAGGTAGTAGTTGTATTATGTAGTTGAAGTTTAGTAAGAAAACGATGGAGGTTTTCGAATAAAATTTAATTTAATGCTCCGATGATCAGCACGATTAATCACAATCTGTTTCGTTTTGAAACAGATGGCTAAACCATTGCTTCATATGTTCGAAAAATGTATCTGCTCAACAAAGAAAATAACGCAATGTATATTGTTGAACTGTCAAAATGAAACCGATTATGATTAATCGCGTGTTACGCAATTAGGGTGCCGATCGGTTCGCTTGTGTACCGTTACAATAGAAAATCAATTGTGTTCATATATTAAATTAAATTTCATTCGAATACATCCATCGGTTTCTTATTAAACCTCAACTATTTATATCAGACGACTCTGGTTACTTAGCTCTTTTGGTGACTGTACTGAACCTATAAAAATATTGCACAGTGTTATTCTTTTGTGCAAAAAAAAGCTGTATTTTAGATATGCGTAAACTTCAGGCTCAAACCTGTCATTATACCTAATGATTTAATAGGTAATCTATTTTTTATGAAGGTGTGTGAAAAAAAATTGAAACATGAAGTTACAAATTATACTAGATAGATCGGGTTTTGCCAGTTCAAATTAATTGTATCTGCATTTTTTATTAATTTAACACATTATTAGATAGCAAATGGGAAGTTATGAACAAAACGTGTATTTATTAAAACTTTTACTTTACCATTATTTAAGGTCGACCGACTGAAAAAACCTACAATAAGTAAGCTATTTTAAATATCTCTGGTTCCATTTTTTACCCGACTACGACTAAGTGAAAAGTTAGGTTATGATTTTGACCGGTATGTATGTTCATCTGTTTCCTCATAACTTCTATAAAGCTACTTCTAAGTACACATATACTCGTGTTTATTGTTTCTATAAATGTTGGTTGCCTATCTAACAGGATAATGGACTCGCTACATCATCGCAGCTGGTTTATTGACTATAATTGGTGCAACATCTGTTTTGCAGCAACGCAATCTATTGGTATTCATTAAGGCAATTTAGGTTATTAACAACTACATATCCTACGCATAGTGAAAGAAATTGTTTATATTCTCTAATACACAAAAATTAATAAATAATGATGCCACAGAACATGGCGTCCATTAATTACGTGAGGCAATTTTGGCGATTTTTCGACCCCCACCCCCGCTCTGGTGAAATGTCGTGAGATTTGGGTCGAAACATAATATCACGTGAGATATTTTAAATACGTGTTTTTTAAGGTAAAAACGTTAGCCTGTGCTTAGTTGCGTTGGATGTATGCGTTGCATTTGCCTGGCTTGGCTGGCCGGTGGCGGTTTAATCATCGAGGAGCTACTGTGCTGCTTTGTAGCGTTCGCATAATCGCAGTCAATATTATTTTGTAGGATTTAGCCATATTGGCGGAAAAACATGTTTTACATAATTTAACCCGGTTTTCTCGTAATGTTACATTGTTTCTTTGCGGAAAAAAATATAAATTACGTGATATTTGCCGAGACCCCCCGTGAGAGTGGGTGAGATACGACTCCCCCCCTAAACGCCTCACGTAATTAATGAACACCCCCTTATAGGTAAAAACGCTTCCAAAAAACGTCCCTTAAAAAAGTTGAAAACAATTGCGCACCACCGCATAGGTACATCATCACAATCAGCTTATAACGTTCCCAATGCTGGGACACAGGCCTCCTCTCTTCGAGAGGGAGTGGGCCGTAATCCACCACGTGGGTCCAATGCGGGTTGGTAGATGTTACATGTATTCGAATTTTTGGTTCTAACACGTGCCGGTTTCCTCCCGATGTTTTCCTTCACCGTTTTCAGAACAATGGTGATGAAATTAAATACACAAAGTAGGTAAAGTGCCTCCCTGGGATCGACCCCACGACCTACAATTCATAATTCAGGGCTGATACCACTGAGCAACCACTGCTCCCGACAGCAGATTGCAGCTGCAGCTGCAGTCGGTTAAAAATGCCGCATACCATGGGAGCGTCCAAATAGAGTTTCCAATCAATAGTACACACGGCTACACATCAAGCTATAAATTTCCAGTATAAGCTGATCTCGCATTGTATAGAATTTCCGTACAGTGCGAGATCAGCGTAAACTGGAAATGTATAGCAAAAATCAAAATCAAAATATTTTATTTCACATAAACCTGCATTAGCACTTATGAAACGTCAGAAGCTAGGCGCACGGTTCCAATTTGTCGCTTCCCATGGAGAAGAGCCGGCAAGAAACTCCACGGATACTCTTAAAAAAATAATTGGCCTTTACAATGTTTTCAAATTACAGTGATAATAGGTATGGAAGGACAGTGCAGGACTGCAGGCCTGTCAATAAGTACCAGGTACTTAGAGGAATGAAATGTGAGCTTGATATGTAGCCGTGTGTACACAACTGTTCTTGTAAGTCCAAGGCATACCTACAACCATTACACAGTCCTTGCAAATTCCTAGGAAATGTTCGTCACACAAGTTACCTACTATATCTACTGTAGCGTCCTAGTTGTGAATGAATCGATCTTATAAATGTGGTTTGCGGACGCTTCAAGGTCACCTTGTGCGAACTACATGTGGTTCACAAGGTCACAGATCATGGGAAATAAATAATAGTTTAAAAAACTAAAAAACACGCTTTAAAAACCAAACTAAAAAAGAAGAAAATAATTTAATTCAATTAAAAAGCGTGGGGTGCCTTTTGAGGTATTTTTATAATCAATTAATGTCAAGCACCCCACGCTTTTTAATTGAATTATTTTTTTTTCTCCTTTTTTAGTTTGGTTTTTAAAGCGTGTTTTTTAGTTTTTTAAACTATTATTTATTTTCTATTTTTTAGTTCTGCTAAAACAAAACGTGTTTTTTTTTCTCAATTTTTTTTTAATTATTAAGTTGTCATCGGTCCTCGACAAGTTTACAAAGTTTCAATGAAATCTGACCGTTTAAAGTGGGTCAAAATCGCGCTCAAAGATTCCGTTACATACATACATACAACCCGAGCTAATATAAAGCGTGTAAAAATTATCAGCCACTTTTGCCAGCTTCTTCGCCCACGTAGTGGTCAGAAACTATCCCAAGGGAACGTACTACCGGGATAAAACAGTCTCCTTTGTATTAATTCAGGTTATAAACTAGGTATATGTGTGCCAAATTTCATCCAAATCCGTTCGGCTGTTTCTGCGTGATTGAGTAACAAACATCGAAACATACAAACTTTCACATCCCTACTAATATTATGAATGCGAAAGTAACTTTGTCTGTCTTTATGTTACGCTTTCACGCCTAAACCACTGAACCGATCGTAATGAAATTTGGCAGAGATATAGCCTGGAATATGGAGAAGGACATAGGCTCCTTTATTACGCGATAACCGACATAGATGCGGGCGGAGCCGCGGGCAAAAACTAGTTTATAATATTAGTATGATTAGGATTAAATAAAATAAATCGAACTGCAAATATAGGTATCGTTAGATCAAAACTTACGGCCGGACGTAAATATTCGCGGCGAGATTTTATCGCGCTTTGTTTTTTAACTCTCGGTGTTTAACTGAGCCTTCTCAGCGCATCGAAAAACATACTGCTCGATTTTCAACTTTCCGCGCTAAGCAGTGCGTTGAAGATCCAGTGCGAAAAATCCAGCTGCGATATTTTTTGTCCGTGCGAATATGGACTAAGAAACTCTTGGTCTTGATACAGTATTTAGGTTTATCCAACCTCAGCCAGGTACTTGCTGAGCACTATGTTTAGTCTCCACAAAAAAGTATTAAGTGGTAGTATATATTTTAGTATTGTATTACACATAAATCCTTGGACTGCGAATTAGGAATCGTTCCGGTCACGCAATACTTCAATCAGATCTAATCAGTTCCGAAAACTCGTGGCAACTAATAATTATTCTTCTTTCGACAAACTAATCATGATTATTTCGAGTTCTCGAAATTCAAAAGTTATAGAGACCGATTTTAGGAACGAAACGTATCGTAAACATATAATACCTACTAAGGGCGAATTTCATCGATGAAACGGAACGCGACACGTGCTGATAGCGTTCCATTAATATATTTAGTGCAATTTGCACTAAAAATCGAATCATTTGCATTAGACTGGCGTTTTACTTTGTTTTAATTATATTTCATCAACACTGCTCTCAAAACAATGAAGGAAAATGTCGTGAGGAAACCGACATGTCCTAGAACAGAAAATTCGAAGACATGTGACATCTAAGTACGAGCTCGCACTTGGCCCGCGTGATGGATAACAGATCACTCTTTCTCGAAGAGCGGAGGCCTGTGTTCCAGCATTAGGAATATTAGGGGCTTTTCAAGTATTACGTAAGCACTACAGGGGGGGGGGATATTTGCTTTGCTTATTTTTGATGACATGGGGGATGGGAGAGTCTGGATAGTTAATCACCATCCAGACTCCTCTAAAATCACACGAAAGTGAGCAGACACACAACATTGAGCAGCAAACATCCAAAGTCATCAAAGACTTAGAGTTATGGATTCGTGTGTCATGGACTGAAGACTGTTAATTTGAATTAACATACCAAAATTTTAAAAGAAGTTTATTTTGTTCGTTAATTTATAAAGATGAATTAATTTATAACTGAATACCATCTCAATAAAATTTACTTAAATAAATATGATATGTGTTAAAGTCCAAGCCTATTCCTTATTTCTAGACTTATAACTGTTGCTTATGAATCAATAAATAAACCAGAACACATTGCAAAATACATGTACCAATGTTTACGTGAGCATGGGAGGGGGGGGGGGGGGGGGGTAAGAGCTTTGCTTACTTTTGCTGACAAGGGGGGGGGTTAATAATTGCAAAAAAACTGCTTACGTAATACTTAAAGGGCTCCTTATATGCTGATTATGTGTGCATGTGTAGGCAATAAACAGAACTCAAACAGGTTTTTTTTTTTTTTTTTGGGTGGGAAATCATCAAATAACTTCTCCCGCACTGGGTGGAGCGGGAGGGCGTGTCAGACTTTTACTGACTAAAACCCACCCGTGTTCCCTCAGTTGCCTGTGTGCTAGGGGCCGCGGTATCTCTTTCGAACAACCCGCACCCCTAGCAGGCATCGGCCCTTGCGGACCCCCCCATTTGGTGCTGACATCTCTTTGAGGCGCGCGTGGAACACAACGCGCCGTCGACCCGGGCTTGGTCCTTACCGGACAGCGAGCTACCCATTACTCGCCGTCCGCAAGCCCACGCCTACGGTGGCCGGGAATCAGCCAGGGAACTCAAACAGGTAGGATCTTCATTTGCCTATGTTTTTCCCAACTATGTTGGGGTTGGATTCCAGTCTAACCATATGCAGCTAGGATCAGAATACCTATAAAATCAAACCAAACTGACACTCCTAAATCAGACCGTCTGCTTAGTCTTAGGTCCTAATGAAATACTTACAAAAAATGGCAGTCGAAATGATTTAGGATGTTATTGTTATTAATGATATTCAATAATAATCAAAGGACAAATGAAATCAGAATCTTATCAGTATTGTTAGCAACGATTCGGATTATGCAACGTGTAACGGAAAGGGTATACACATACCAATGGCACGGCTTCTTTGGATGATATCAAACGATATTGGAAGGGTTTGTTAATCCTATCTCTACATGTTCGGAAGTTATGAGAATTTTTAATACATTGATACCAGAACAAATTGAAACAAACACATCACTCGGAAAAGATTTATCGTGATATTGACAAGTAAAGTGGAAAGTTATTGACCTACGTAGTGCGGTGACACGTTTGTTATGATTTGAATTTAAGAAATATATTATGAAACCGAAAATTTGGTATCAATTCTTAGAGTATTTTATTTTGAGCAGAAACTATGTATTGTGATTCTATACCAGCTGTTATATTTAGTACTTAAGGATAGCAATAAGGTTTCTGTTACACCCTGTATGCCTTTTTTTTTTTTGAGGATGGAAAATTATCAAATAACTTTTCCCGCTCTGGGTGTGTGCCAGGGGCGACGGTATCTCTTTCGAACAACCCGCACCCCTGGCAGGCATCGGCCCTTGCGGACCCCACCCTTACCCTGTATGCCTTCAAGTAATTAACACAATATTGTTATCAGACTCAATGAGTCTGCTTAGGTAACAGTCGAGGGGATTTCAGAAACAATATTATTGTGAGAGAGAGCTGGGGTGGTTCTAGCGACTTCAAAAGTTTCCACTCATCGCTATTCAACTGCGCTATGAATATGTCCAAAGTTTTTACTGTTCACCAGTACAGCCTTCATCATCATCATCATTTCAGCCGAAAGACGTCCACTGATGGACATAGACCTCCCCCAAGCTCCGCCACTTCGGCTGGTTCTGCGCTTCCCGCATCCAGCGGATTCCTGCGGCCTTCACAAGGTCATCAGTCCACCTTGCCGCCACTGACATACTACGCATAACCTAACCTGACCTAAAAGCTCTCGGAGACAGGCGCAAACCGACAGCGACGCGACTCTACTTGAACAATTTCGATGGAAACTTCATGGAATTTTATCGACTAGTCAGCGCAATTAAATTCATGCCTTTTTTGGCATTCTGTGCCCACACATGTTTCAAGAAAACATACAATTTGACTGTATTTTTTTTGCAAAGTTAAGCAATAGGTCAGTTTCATACGTCATTATAAATGTTAAATCCAAATTACAATAAAATTGATTACCAACCTAGTCCCTATGGATCTGTTATAACAATCATGTTCATACTACAAGCAACTATTTTATAAGCACCTAATTCAATCAATCAACTTACCCAACTTTTGTCAACCATGTTTGGGTCGGCTTGCAGTCAAACCAGATGAAGATGAAACTAGTACTTTACATGAAGCGACTGCCTATCTGATCTCCACAACCCAGTTACTGGGTAATGCGATAACCTATGGTAAAATTGGTTTGTCATACTTTCGGGCTTCTGACGACCACGTAACGAATGTCGAAGATCCACGAATAACAGCCAAGACCAACGGCTAAATGTGCTTTTCGAGGTACGGGGGGGTCTTTTTTTTTGCTGGGACATCATCAAATAGCTTCTCCCACTCCGGGTGGAGCAGGAGAGCGTGTCAGATTTTGTTTCCACAGTTGTCTGTGTGCCAGGGGCCTCGGTATCTCTTTCGAACAACCCGCACCCCTGGCAGGCATCGAAGGCTGGTGGTAGATCTACCACCGCCCCCCTCGCGCTCAGGGCACTGCGCCACGTCTCATCAACGTGACTTGTGAGGTGACTCACATAGTGTGAAAGTCTTGTTAAGAGTTTACCATAGAAATGGTCCTATGAAGTAAGGTCTTCTACGGAGGAGTCTTGGTATGTAAATATGGTCACCCATCCACGGACTAACCGCGGCAAGCGTAGCTTAACCTGATCGATCGACCAATGTGGCAGTTTTTACTTAGCCACATACTCAGCTAATTACTAACGTATAAATGTGTTTAGCAGCGATTTCGTACGTTATTACAGTAGCTATCTTTTAATCGTGCATTAGATTACTTCTTATCAAAGTATTCCATCATTGTAATACGAAATTTATTAGGTATACAATGCTATTAAAATAAAATAACAAATGTATGATTACCCTTGAGTTGTGTTGTAGTAATTTCACATTCAACGCATTCTATTCATATGTTGCCAAATGTGAAGTGACGCAAATGAAGTTACTTTAGAAAAGATTTGATTTGATGTATGTTTGTTTGTGACACCTTCACGCTAAAACGGCTGAACTGATTTGGATGAAATTTGGCACATGGGTAGACCATGACTTTAATTAGTACATAGGATACTTTTTAATCCAATATTTTCAGAGGATCGAGACTTATACGGGTAAAACCGCGGGCCGCCTAGTATTTTATAAAGTTGTAGCGGAGTGTTGACGCTACCTTGCTAGATGACCTTTGGAAGGTGATTGGGACCGACTTGGTTGCGGAAGAAGAAGAGGGTGTTGCGATGCAACCTGGAAGAGGCCTATGTCCAGCTGTGGACTGCGATAGGCTGAGTTGATTGGTTTGTTGATAGATCCATGTATATAATTTTGTCCAGCCTATTTTGACTCGACCTTTAAGGTGAACCTAGTCCACATTTTTTGCATACAAACTTCGGGAGTGTTTTACTCCACTGTCTGACATGGCACATCCAAAGTAAAATATGATATCGTTTTGTCTCATTATTAATATTACCTATCTGTACGGAAACAGAATACTAAAATAAAACCCATTAAAAGTTAGGAGCCAACAAAGATTCGTTTTTCTTGCTAATTGTACTTAACTTTAGGTGTGTTTAAGTAATAAAAGAAGTGTAAAATCTCCAAAACCAAGTCGGTACCGACTAAGTTCAATTATCGAAAAGTTCAATAAACTTTATTGGTTATTGATTTATGCATGGGCTTTTTCATAAAACCCGATCATTCAAAGGACTTTTCTTAACATTTTCGCGATTTTTTTACTATAACTAATCCTTCATCTCACTCAATAACGTTGTGCGTGTAGACTAGCGTCTAACTACTCAACACTGATACTATCTATATCGGACACGAAGCCTTGTGAGACAGCGTGATTTTTAGCCAGGCCCACCAGTGAGTTCGAGCCCGCGACTATGTTCTCCTTAAGTAGAGGCTATATACAGACGTGCTTGATTTTTTTTTTAAGTTTCTATCATTTATTGAGATTAAATAAATCGTCCTGTTAGTTATTGTACACATTCCTCTTTATTTTAAAATGAAATCTTGCTATCTGGCTGTAACTAATCTTAATGATATCGCCGACAATTTATTTTAATGGCAACTAACGTTAAAACTTTTCAATTATTTTCAATCTTACTCGCGATAGCAGAAAGTTTATGAGTAGAAAGGTACCTAGTTAAAAAACTATGCATTTCACTGCTATTCACATCTTAGATTAGCTTCCTACAAGCGCCATGACCTCAATTTATGCCGCAACTTCACTTGTACATCAAACGGAAAAAACACGCACTTTCTAATTGTAGATGACAACACGCGGTGCTATGCATTCACTAAATGAAATTTTGGCTAAATGGATATGCGTGCAATAAAAAAAAAAATGGATGCGTTAAGGTAGGTAGCCCGCAATTTTTTTTATTTTTTTTTACGTTTTTTGCAGTGTCAGGATGTATGATTCGCGACCGGATCGAAAAAAAACGAAAACAAAATAAATACAAAACCAAAGACATTTGAAATTAAAGTAATTTTTCACATTGTGATTTTTTTTTTAATAACTTTAAATAAAAATAAAAATTCAATTTTTAAGAATTATTGTTCTCCTTTAAATAAATGTGACTAACTGGCGTCATTGTAGCCTTGCAACATTATTTTAAGTGATAATTTGATAAGATAAAAAGAAACATTTTGCGAAGGAAAGAAATGTGTGTAAGTTACCTACCTAGTTATAGTTTATTTATTTTGTACAAAATCGTCTTCTTGTGCGTACGCAGTGGGTTCATTATTTATTATTGTAAGTAGACCTTCTCTAGTAGACTCTGACCTTCTTTGAACTACCACCAGGTTAAGCAGACAATTACATTAAAATATATTCAGCTCTGAGCGTCTTCAGAATTCTTTTGTTAAGAAAAAATATTTTTACTTCCCATAGATACTTTTATCTTGTAGCTTAGTATCCATTCATAATTATTATATTATTATACTTAAAAATGGGAAGGACCCGCTATGGATACAAATACATGCAATCCCTTCAATTCTAATTACCATAGGAAGCCATAGAAATTAATTTCCATCTATTTCATTCATCTGCGTCAATTATCTGTTCTTAACTGCCTGTCTCTGTTCTCTATGTATGTGTTTACATAAATGATTGAATAAATAAATTAAGTATTATCGTAGTTAAAATTGTCTAATTATGATAAATTTCACTAACCAAGAAATTTTTCGTTTTACTTGGCGCTATTTTTAACCGCAATGAGCAAGCCGTTTACGATCTAAATTTTCTATGGTACCTACGTACTTAATTAAAAGTAGAGCATAGCTTTTCTCTTATAACGAACAGCAATAGATAGCTAAATATTTCTGAGAAAAGATTTAGGTACTTTTCTCCCATGGAGTATAAAGTCAATACATATTTTCGATTTAAGTGTTGTTTTAAATAATTTTATTACTTAAACATTCATTAGAATTGCAACCAAGCATTAAACAATATAATTTAATTAATCTCACCGCTGTAGTTAATTAAAAAGGTAAGTAAGTAGCTATTTTTTATTTTTATTTCGAATAGGCTTTATTTCTCGTGCCAATGCAAATTCGAAAGTGCCTATGCATTATTAAATATACGCATATATTTTTTTTCGTGATACTTGCGACTTCTAATTTACATTTCTCACATAAATAATTATGCGTTTATAAATCAGCGGAAATCGGCGAATGTTTAATTGTACACAACACATAATTTCAATGACATGACAAAGCACAAACCGTACGCATCGCTGAAAATTTATTTCAGTCATATGTCACTGTACACGACAGTAATAAATAAAGAGAAAATATTTGACACACTCTTACCTTCCTTAGCGTCACTTGTAAGATAAAAACAATCACTATCAAAATGTTGCATAAACAAAAAATATTATCAACACTGTCAAACAATACAATAGTGCACTCAAATTTAATACCACTACGATTCAAAATTCGTATTTGGAATTTACAATTTTTAAACGCTCAGACCAATGACATTCATAGACGATCGATTATTTGGTTTTATTTTGAATTTTCATTGACTGTTTCGCGTTCGATGGCTTGTTGACGGCCAGTATGGCGCACAGCCGGCGCTAGTTGGCGCGCAGCGATGTACTAAGACTGGCCGAACGCAACACAAACACCGAATATAACAACGAAGTCGAGAGCGCCTGCCGTCAGCTGTCGGCACTGAAACGTTTTTAGGGATCCGTTCGACAGACAATTTGCATTTGGTGCTGATGATAGTTTACGAATAGAATTCTTGTATTTGCGCTTGGTTTACTTCAACCCTTGTCCAGAAAAAAATTTATCACTAACGTAGCATATAACTAGGTACGTTCGTATTCATTGTGATTTTTACTTAGTTAGATGTATTTTGACGGAATCTCCTTTTTTATCTACCTCATGGTTGTGACGAGTAATACTAATAAACCCCATTTTATACCTTATTTACGTTTATAAATAATTCTCTGATTATTATATCACGCTGAGATGCGCCTAAATGACTTATTTTAGCAATCATTTACTGTCTTACTTATTAAATAAAACAAACATTTGTAAAATAAACCAATAGCCATCTATTATAATTTATAATTAGATTTATAGGGTATTAGAAAATTGGTAGTTTTTCGAAGCCGTACGAGGATGAAAACTCTAGGTACTGATATCCAATTTTTAAAGATCAAATTAGAATCTATTAACTAAATCTACACTAGTACCACAACTTAAATATTATGAGTTATGATGTACTTAACTAAAAACGAAAACGAACTATTTAAATTGTGTGGCTATGGGAATCCACACAACGGAACCACCATGACTAAAATCTTACGCACTTCACAAGGGTGTTGACTCATGCGCGGGACTGATGCATAAAGGGCGCATGCGTTCCCCTCCGAATTCTAAACATAGAACAGCGTACACACACATTATAAACAACGTATACAAATGAAACTACTACAGACTACGTCGTAGTTCACCCTGGTTACCATGGTTACGTGAAAACAAAAGCAAACACACACATAGGGGATGTATATTTGTTGAATAGCGAGTAATCGACATGATTCGATTTGTACTGGTTTTTCTTTGATACTGCTGGTGTTTTGTTTAGATATGATTGTTGATTTCAATTTATTTTTTTGGTTTTATTAAAATGTTTGGATAACCCGCATTACTTTTACTTCGTTCAAAATAACAAATTAAAAACGTGAACTTTAAAAAACACTACAAAGTGAAAAATAACTTTAATTTTTGAAGTCGGTGTCTTTGGAGCTGTATTTTAATTTTTTGTCACCGCCTTCCGAAATTAAAGTTATTTTTCACTTTGTAGTGTTTTTTTGGAAGTCTGTTGTTTTTTTTTTGGAAAAAGTTTTTATTTTTACTTTTTAGTGGTTCACATGTGCTTACCCTTTCACAGCGTACCAGCGTGATGTTATGTTATGAACTGGTGTAAGCAATAGACAAAGATGAGATTTCAGCAATCCCAGTCCATTTGCTATCATTTATTGAGGAGTTCCGTTGCCTATCTCCGAAGTTTTTCATCAGATCTTCACCAAATTGAAATGGGACCACTCCGAGAAAGTACTCTTCCAAAAAATACCCAAATCGCTTTGTGTGCCTATAAAATTTGAAGAGTTCTCTCTATTTCTCCAGGATCCCATCATCAGATCCTGACTTGATGATCATGGGACCACCCGGAAAGTACACCCTTTCAAACAAAAAAAAAATCCAAATCTATCCTGCCATCGTCGAGTAATCGGGGAACATACATAAAAAAAAAGGTTCCGACGAATTGAGAACCTCCTCCTTTTTGAAATGGGTTAAAAAAGGTTAAAAGGAGAAAATTTTATATTTTAAGAGGTTGACTATTTATAAACTTGGCTGTTGTCTTTTAATGATTGAAAATAGAACCCATGGCTGAACTTTGACCCGTAAAATACAGGTCCAGGCCTAGTTTGGGAGTTAGCCAGGGGCGTAGCTACCGCCGTATCTGCCGTATCAATTACACGGGGCCCCCGGGCCACGGAGGCCCCCGACGTGCGTAAGCAAAAATTTATAAAAACTTCCCATTTTTTTATTTTATTTCAGAATGACAAAAGTCAAACAAAAGACAAAGTCAAAAGGCAAAGAGAGTTTAAATAGGTATAATTTGAATTGATTGTAAAAAATTTGGAAAAAGTGACAGATAGATAATTAGGATGAATAAATATTTCTTTTAATTTTATACAAACATTTTTTTCTTTTGTGACTAATCTTTACCCTTCATAAAGGCCCCCAAACAAATTTTTATACGGGGCAACGCCAAGGCACGCTACGCCACTGGAGTTAGCATCAGATTTTTGGCAATACATTCGTGTGCTATTTTTTTATGACTGGCTTGTAACATGTATTTTTAAGTGTCATATTTTTTTTATTATTTTTTTACTATTAAACTTAAGTAGTTTAGCGATTGACTGCTGCGCTGCGTGTCGCGGGTTTAATTTCCGCACGGAACAAATATTTTTATGACCTACAAGTAGTTGTTCCGGGTCTGGCTGTTTGTGTATGTGAGTTTAAAAGTTTGTAAACGCACCCTTAATACAGGAGAAATTCCTAGTGAGGGGCAAAGTTAAAAAAAAATATCATGCAGTCGGAGGTTTTATTGTCCGCTCGGTACACGATTCCATATCTAGGTGCTGTTTAAATTAACTATTATTATCAGAGATCGGATATTCGGACGCATATTTACCTAAAGTTAATTTTTTGCTATGAAAGTATGGAAGCGGCTTTATAAATTATTTGTAATATTTATTAAAAACCCCGGGATTCTTGGATTGCATAACTATTCAGATGTGTATTAATTTAAAATTAATGTTTAACCCGATACAAATATGTGTATGTACTGGAGGAGGGGTGGTTTGTATTAGTTAAAACAAAAAATAAACCTAAATACCTAAATTAAGACTTTTTCGATACAAAAGCGCATTCCATGTTAGCCAACATCTCAACTTTAGGTGAATATGCATCCGAATATCCGAGCTCTGATTATTATGCATCCGCCAACCACCATTATTTGTGTAGGAAAAATGTGCAGCAATCGTTCTCAGGTTGCATACACAATACACATTAATGATGTTGTAAGAACAAGCGTGATGGATTGATGTTAACGTTGTAATAGGTGCAATGAGCTTAAAATAATAGACTAAGTAGAACATTCTTTGCACACATACCATTTTCATCATCATCATTTCAGCCGAAAGACGTCCACTGCTGGACATAGGCCTCCCCCAAGCACCGCCACTTCGACCGGCACCTTAAACGAAACAAATTATGATTAATCGTGAGTTACGCAATTAGTTGCGTAACTCACGATTAATCATAATTTGTTTCGTTTTGAAACAGATGGCTAAACCATTGCTTCATATGTTCGAAAAATGTGACTGCTCAACAACGTAAATAACGCAATGAATATTGTTGAATTGTCAAAATGAAACCGATTACCTATGATTAATCGCATGTTACACAATTAGGGTGCTGTTCTGTGCTTCTCGCATCCAGCGGATTCCTGAGACCTTCACAAGGTCAACGGTCCACCTTGTGGGAGGCCTTCCAACTTTACGTCTTCAAGTATACGTTCGCCACTCCAGAACCTTTCGGCCCATTGGCAAAATATTTCTTTATGGCTCGATACAGTCAGCGCTCCCCAGGGATGTACCATAACAGGCGTTGCGCAGAGGGGCGTTTCGGATCTGTCTTTTGAGAGGTAACGATGCCCCATGTGCAGATAATGACCACCGGGGTGGTTTTAGTGAGGTAAACATTTCACATTAGGCATTAGGTATCCCCAAAGCACAGGCATCTTGTGAAATTTTCTCCCGAAAACAAAAAATCCCAGCCAAGTGCTAGTCGGACTCGCACACGTAAAGAGTTCCGTACCACAAGGAAAAAAAAGTTTCTCGTATCTCTTTAATCTTAAATTTATTTTATTTTTATTATTTGTTGTTATAGCGGCAACAGAAATACCTACACATTCTGTGTAAATGTCAACTGTTTACCTGTTACGGATCATGAGATACAGCCCGCGGACAGACAAACGAACGATGGACAGCGGCGGCTTAGTTATAGGGTCCCGTTGGTTACACTTCGGGTACGGAACCCTAATAGGACGTACGGTCAGCGACATAATCGATTACACAGTTTTTTGGGCAGACAATTTTTTCGGACATTTGAAGCACTAGTCCTTCAAAAGATTCAGATTCTAATTGATCGTGTGTAACGCAATTAGGGTGCTAGTTGACACGACTGTAACAGTGATGAAGATGAGTGACAAAGATGAAGATGGAAAACCATCTCCAGTTGGGTACGGGTTCAATCACCTCGAAGTTTTCATAAACCACAGTTGAAGAAAAGAAAAACTTGATTAATACAAAGCATACCCATAATTAAGTAAGGAGGTAATATCAGGTTCCTACCTGACATTTTGCAAAATTGTTAAGGTAAGCATTGTCTTTACCGACAGATTTGTACCTTACCCTTTTAAGCAAATAGGTACTTAAATTATAAATTGAGGAAGTATTGTCTCCATTCTCACATGTGCTCGCTCGTAAATGTTTCCAGTCAATTTAAAGGGCTTATTAGTGTTGACTTGCACGAATTAACTCGCCCAATCGGGCAACTGACTAGTATTATATAATATAATGTATATATATAGTATTTTCTATAGGTGACTCGCACCAAGTTAATTTATTTGTGAGCGAAACGACCATTCCAGAAATTCGCATTAGACAACTGGCACGTTTGAAGAGAAAATTATGGAAATATCCAAAAGTTAAGAAAAATGTACAGGTACATTTTTCTTAACTTTTTCTTTTTACACGCTTTATATTAGCTTCACTTGTATGTTTGTTTGTATGTTTGTATGTAACCGGCCAGATTTCATTGAAACTTTGTAAACTTGTCGAGGACCGATGACAATTCAATAATTAAAAAAAAAATGAGAAAAAAAAACACGTTTTTGTAGTTAGCAGAACTAAAAAATAGAAAATAAATAATAGTTTAAAACACTAAAAAACACGCTTTAAAAACCAAACTAAAAAAGGAGAAAATAATTTAATTCAATTCAAAAGCGTGGGGTGCTTGACATTAATTGATTATAAAAATACCTCAAAAAGCACTTTTTAATTGGATTAAATTATTTTCTGCTTTTTTAGTTTGGTTTTTAAAGCGTGTTTTTTTAGTTTTTTAAATTATTATTTTTTTAGTGTAGGTCTACACTAAATTAAATACATGACATACAAAATGTGCCAGTTGCCTAAAACGAATTTCTGGAATTGTCGATATTTTCGAATTGTTATATTTGCGGGCTAATTTATCTTCGTGCCAGTCGCCTCTAAAAAATATTACCTATATTATTTAAAAGTGACGATGCGTGTGCGACGGGCGAGTTAATTCGTGCGAGTCAAGTAATAAATCATTTAAAGATACATAGATAGGTAAAGTACTACATGAGTCTTAATACAATACAAGAAATGGTATCTTGTGCGGAACTGTTGACAACAATGATCGTGAGGAAATGCCAAGGCGATGATTGTGGGCGGTCTTGATTCGAAGAGGGAAGTTTTAAATAACAAGTAATGTAAATACTTTCCATTGCAGTTGTTGCTATAAGAAATGGCATCCGTCGAATTTACCTGAAACAAGCTTACAGGATACAAGGAAGACAAATCAAATCAAAAAATATTTTATTTCACATAAATCGCGCACTTATGAAACGTCAGAAGCTAGGTGCACGGTTCCAATTTGTCGTTTCCTATGGAGAAGAGCCGGCAAGAAACACCACGGTTAGTCTTTTAAAAATAATTGTCTTTTACAATGTTTTCAAATTACAGTGATAATAGGTATGGGAGGACAGTGCAGGCCTGTCAATAAGGACCAGGTACTTAGAGGAATCTCTAACAAAGGATAATTACATGCCGAAGATTCTCGCGACCGCGGTGCGAGCACAGCGGTCCAGTCGCACCTGACAGCTCTGTTGCTCCGTCCTGTGTTTGTGTTGTACTCTATCTACTCCATCAGGCTTACCACGAGCATCGATTTGTCGACGGAAGAATAAACATGACTATTAACTAAATGATGTACAATAGGAGAAGATAGCTATGTTAGTCTATTAATTATCACAGTAATGCGTTGTAAACGAATAATGATTTTGTAGATAATCTTATATACTCGTACTTTGTGGCCGTCGAGTAGAAAGTTTGTTGTCAGTGTGATTTTGACATTTTGGGAAGAAATATTCTTCTGAAATAGTCTACATTTATAAGGACCTAGACAAAGATCATTAGAAACTAAAGATAAAATGACAGATTGTAGAAGGATATCTACATTGCGATGTCAAAAATGGAGAAACGAAATGTGACTTTGTATTGAAAAAGTACCGTCTATTCTTCGTAGAAATAGAAAACGTCATGCTAAGCCTGCTGAAGAACAAGTTGAAGCGATTTGACCAATCACGAGCGAGATCGAGGCTTCTGGCTACTTTGAATGTTTATTTTTACCCCCCCCCCCCCCCCCAAACCGCGCGCCATTTATCGCAGATATCCTTCAGCATGACCGTGCGAGTCCAATAGCATGCATATTTTACATGGAGATGCATTTTTTTTTTTTTTTACATGGAGGTGACATATCGCGAGATATTGCCGAAAAGTATCTTCGGCATGTACCCTTATAACCTTCCTCTTAAGGCACGTGTGTACGTGGTTTTGTCATAATCGATACCTAAAAACAAATAGTCGATCAAACATAAAGAAAAAAAGATCTTAATAATACTAATACCCACAGGTAGGGTATTAGTTACTATTTAGATCTTTTTTTATGTACATCTATCTATATCGTTGACTCTGTTTTGCGCATCACTTTAAAACAACTGGATTGATTTGGTTATTTTTTGGTTTTAAAACGTTTATTCAGTAAGAATCCCATTTTATGGAAAGAATTTGAAAAAAATGTGAAAAATATAAAGATAGATATGGTTTAAGAACTTTATTATTCCTCATTAAGAATTAACAATAATTCACTTACTGAGAAACTAAATTTACATAAAATGTGATGAGCGTACAATAACTACGTAAAAATTAAAATAGGAAAGTAGTAATAAAAAAGTGAATATCAACTAATCAGCGACCGAGTAAACACGGATCTAAAGTAAAAGTAGATGTGCAGTAGCGGTCATAAATGGACTAGCAATCTCAAAAAGCAATAGATTGACCCTTCGGTTTAACTTACTACCTTCTTATAATAAGTAATTTCTATTCTATAGACACATATTCTCATACGTTTATAAATGATTGTATTTCATAAATTCAAACATTAAAGTATATGGCATGATATTTTAGCGATTACCGTACTTGAGTTAGCGCGTTTGTACGTAGCGAGTAGCGGGTTTGAATCCCACGCGCGGTGATAGCGTTTTAAAAATGCCTTTTGACTATAGTTTCTTGTTCTGGTCGTCTTGTTCACTAAACTTGTAAATTTTTATGATTATACCTACAGAAACCTAAATAAATCTCAATGACATTAAGGTGCAGTTAACTTACGACTCATTCACCGCGACGAAATAGAACGTTGTTTGTTGTTACTGTGTGTTAGTGACGTGTGTTTAATCTATCAGCGGTGTTCTAGTTCATTTTAAAATGTAAGCAAAAAATATAGAAATGAAAGCGAATATTATTGCGCTGCATAAGAGCGGACTTCATATATATCACAAATATCTGGTGATACACACAGATGTAGGTACGGCCTGGACCGCGCGTGTATAGCAATATGACCCTTCGTATGATACAGCATCTATGACTCCTTACTGTATTACTAGATGTGGCATACATGTCAGCGTACTAACCAATAAAGATGTTTTATTTTATTTGTTTGCATGGACATGTTTCCTAAAGCCAGTATATTTTTTTTACCGACTTCAAAATGGAGGACGTTATCAATTCGGTATGATTTTATTTTTTTAAATATAATTATTGTTATTGACACATTATATAGGATGTAAGTATTTTTTTTAAACTAGAAATACTTTTCGCTTCTTTTATTTCCAGGGGTATACATTTTATTGTACACTAGCTGACCCGACAGACGCTGTCCTGTCTTAACTATGAATATTGAATTCGCATTGTCATTATATTAGAAAAGTTAACATGGCCATTAAGTTATCTTAATTTTTTTAATGTTACGCGCAACTTTCTTATTTTTGTCTTTCATAAGAACCTTCTCCTGACAATAATAAACACAACAGAAAAGGAATTAGCAAAATTGGTCCAGCCGTTCACGTGTGATGCGTGAGCAAGGGAAATAGGAATTAATTTTTATTTCACTTCTCATGCTCTAAAAACACACCAATATAGCCCTACGAAGCGGGACTAAAGTGACCACTTTAGTCCCTAGGGAGTAAAAAGTAATTCGTTTTTTTAATTTCCTTCATGTGACATAGACAAACTCAAACAGCCAGTAAATATACTATTATCTGTGGAGTGTGGACCATCTTCATTCGTGTAAAAGTGTTTGTACAAACCTACTTACAGAAATAAAATCTTTTTTCATTTTCATTGCGAAAATGTTGAGAGTTTTAGTTCCATGGTTTTTGCCAAGATGGCGCCATGTGTTTTAAATTGTTTATCTGTGACTGGTTTAGAAGAAAAAACTGACCGCGAAAATTTCAGAATTTTTGTCGAATGTAAATTTGTTCGACTCTAAATAAAATTAAGAATGTCCAGTGACAGTTGTGGTATATTATGTTCCTTGGTGAAGAGAATGACGTCGAGCAAAGAGCAAAAGACATACCTAAAGATATTGTGATTTTTATTTTATTAAGTAATATTTAGTAGCTAGGTAAGTACATGTTTTTGTACAAAATTGACTATTTTTTCGCACTCAAAGTGAAAAGTACAGTTTGCACCTCGAGACTAAACGCCATCTTAATATACCCTCGGTTTCATTGACTCCCTCGCACACTCGGGAGTCAAAACACCTCTGGTATATTATGGCTTTGTTTAGTCCCCTAGTACAAGAGAAGCTAATATAAAGCGTGTAAAAATATACGCGTCGACTTGAGAACCTCGTCTGTTTTTAGTCGGTTGATAAAATAATACCTAGCCAGGAATGCATGCTAACATATAACCGGAAGGTTTAACATCAACCAGTCGGTTAAGCTAGTTTTTTCTTGATAGTTATCTATTTAGGCACCATAACGAATCTAAAATCTCAGTAACTATTATTACCCATTTGTGTTTTATTCACACACACACAGACATACGAGTACATATTAAAATATATTACATTCGGTTTTGCCCGCGGTTTCGCCCGCGGGGGTTAAAAAATCTTATGAAATGAAATGTTTATTTAGGTAAGTAGATCTTTTATGAAACTTTTACACGTCAATATTTTAAATTAGATGTTATATGAGTCTAATAATGCAGGGCCATGTCTGGAAGGACCTTTTGAAAAAAGAGCCATTGCAGCATTGAGCTGCCCAGTCCCACCAGACGGTATGCTAATTGGGCACGCCACGATTGCGGCGGTAATTCCCCTCTTTGAGGAGTGGCTTGAGAGGCGACACGGCGTCCTCACCTTCCGCTGGACGCAGGTCCTCACCGGACAGGGTTGTTTCGGGAGGTTCCTGAATCGGATAAGGCGGGAGCAAACGCCCGGTTGTTTCCACTGCGAAGATCGCCCTGAGGTGTCCTCGTGGAGACGATCGGCGGCGGCGATGTCTCGCGTCTGGCCCTGGTCCAGGCCATGGTACGGAGCGAGAGTGCATGGGTAGTCATCACCTCCTTCTACGAATCAGTAATGCTTGCGAAGAGGGAAGCGGCGCACGTGAGAGAGAGACAGTACATGCGCCCTCACGGCCTTAGTCACCGCAGGAAACGCCCTGGGCGTCGCGAATCCCAGGCTGATTCCCGGCCACTGTAGGCGCGGGCCAGCGGACGGCGAGTAATGGGTAGCTCGCTGTCCGGTAAGGCCCAAGCCCGGGTCGACGGCGCGTTGTGTTCCACGCGCGCCTCAAAGAGATGTCAGCACCAACTGGTGGGGTCTGTAGGGGCGATGCCTGCCAAGGGTGCGGGTTGTTCGAAAGAGATAGCGCGGCCCCTGGCACGCAGGCCACTGAGGGAACACGGATGGGTTTTAGTCAGTAAAAGTCTGACACGCTCTCCTGCTCCACCCAGAGCGGGAGAAGTTATTTGATGATTTCGAAAAAAAACGGTATGCTGATGCCTGCATCATTCATCGTGTAGCTCAACCCTATTTTAGAGAGCTTAACGATCCGTCACGAGACGCTACCAGATCTGCAGGCCATTTGCGTAGGCCATATAACTACAAAATACTCAAAATCACCAGACATATATAAAGTCATATATTCAATCTTGCCTGCATGTTACTCACATTTACAGTCAGTATTCTATTTTTAATGTCATCAATAATATCACATCTCACGTAAATCATAAAAAACCTACCTTGAAATATCAAACCTTCTCAATGAAAACATACATTGGTATGTTTAAAAACCTGTGTACATGCTGAGATGGGGGGGGGGACTTTTTAGCCTCGTACAAGACTTATCTTTTATTTTACTTTTTATTTTTATTTTATATAAATTTTATTAAGTATATTGTGTAGTTGTTACACAAATAAATTAGGATAAAAGCCAGGAGAAAGAAACAGACTCATCAATATCATAACATCACAATGGTTTTGTGAATGCACAAACTTTCATTGCTACCGTTGTTCATAGTATCAATTATTATTTATGCTTAGTAGATGATATCCGGCAATGAACGCTGCTTGTTTTTTTACACTACTCGTTTTTTTACTATCTGCGAAAATAGATTTCAAGTTTAAAAGCCAGCAGTTTAAAATTACCATGATACAAAGACCGCAATAGTACCTATATCTTCTAAATCCTATCCTACTTTATATTTATAATATCATAACTGTGAAAGTTTGTATGTTTGGATATTTAGAGGTTTGGATGTTTGTTACTCAATTACGCGAAAACGGCTGAACGGATTTGGATGAAATTTGGCACACAGATAGATTATAACCTAAATTAATACATAGGATACTGTTTATGCCAGTAGTACGTTCCCGCGGGATAATTTTCGACCTCCACGCGGACGAAGCCTTTGGCTAGCCGAGCTACAACTACGATCCACATCCGGCTGACAAAGCCTAAAAAAACACGGTTCCATTATGATTCGGGGGAAAAAACCTCACTATCCTTTTTCCAACTACAGATCTAAGCTGTGAGATGTGTCTATCAATATATTATCATAGTACTGTTTTCATAGAAGATTAATGTTTCAAGTACTATGATCCTATTAGGTTCCCACTTCTAGGACACAGGCCTCCTCTCTGTCAGTGGCCCGTAATCCACCACGCGGGCCCAGTGTGGGTTGGTAAATGTCACATGTCTTCGAAGTTTTGGTTCTAGGACAGTTCGGTGTTCTCACGATGTTTTTCTTCACCGTTCACGTTTTTCACCTGAAAAACAACATTTTTGTTCAGCACAATTGTCAGTAACGCCATAGTTAGCTAGATCGCGCGGAGACGCGTCTTTCGACACCTCGCCCGTGCGCCTAGCGTATATAGCCACTTTATTACATAGAATTTTAGTTTGTTCTATATAACTCGTAAGTAGCAAAATCTACCTAAGCGAACCAAGTTTGCATACAATCGTCATATCTTTGCTTCCAGGTGACGCATTTTGACGCTTTTTTCAGCTAAGTTGTTCCTAATTAGGCTACCTAAGACCATCTGACTAATAATATTGACGAAAACGCGAAAAAATTTAGAGGTGATGAAATAATTTACACAAAGAAAATCGCCAGTTTGGATTTGAACCTACGACCTACAACTCGTATCTTGCGGCCGTTACCACTGCTCCATTACCAGCTATATTAACTGCAATTAACTGCCAGTCATTTTCTGTACAAACGCTGGTGGAGCCTGTAAAACTAACTGGTTCTAGAAATTACTGAGACTAGGCTCCAATAGCTAAGTTTATGAGAAATTCTAGCTTGTGCCCGGTTCTTGACCCGCAGGAATATCAGGTTTTAACCTAAGTATGCGTTATACAGGTTCTAGGCAAGGAAACCTGTTCTAAGTATTTATAAATGAGTAAGGTCATGACTAGAGAAAATCGAGTGAACCGTGATCATAACTACACACTAATATTTGAGAAAACAATCTTACATTGAACTATTTGAAATTGGTTATTATAGTGTGGGTAAGTAGGTACCTAATGCTGCGAAATGAAGAATGTATCGTAAATTCGTATGGAATGTTTTGAGTATAAACGTGGATGACTATTAGTAGGGGAAGACATTATAAAGACAAAATAAATTCATGACCTTATGGTGCAGCGCAGACGACAGACTATCCGTGACGCACTTTTTTGTCTTTTAAAATAGAACCTAAACAATTATATGCAGTAACGCATACGACGCGCAAAAAGTCCGGCGTACAAAAAATCCGTGTCATTCTGGCAGACCGCGCCGCGCTGCGCCGTACAAAAAGTGTGCGACAATGAAGTCGGTAAACAATAGAACCTTTGCTTCATCGCGCGCTAACGCAGACGGGGCACACTTTTAGTGTGCAATCTGCACTCGTTAGTGAGGGACGTAACGTACGCGGTACAATACCATGGCGCTAGAGATTGATGTATCGATGTTAATACAAGAAACACAAAACAGACCAGCAATTTTGTCTTAGGAACTGTCCTTTCAGTAATCTCTCCAAAAGTCTAGGATGTACCCAAAATTCTTTATTTCTTCTTCTTTTTCTGTGCTTCAAGTATGAAATAATACATCACAATCTCTGCATTTCCATAGCATCTACGTCCCTACAGTTCTGCCGACAGAATTATCGAAGATGTGCGTCGTGTGCGTTGAGTCTGCGTAAACTCCTCGACGGACTTTTTGCATGCCGTGCAGATATTTTGTGCGCCACAGACACGATCGCACAAAAACTGTATCGTCTACATTGCACCTTAAACTGTCTGGCGGTTTTGAGTATATGTATGCCTACGCAGATGTCCTGCAAATCTGGTACCATCTTGTGACGGGTCATTAAGCTCCCTAAAATAAGGTTGATCTACACGATGACTGATGAAAGCATGCCGTCTGTTGAGACAGGTCAGCTCAAAGCTGCAATGGCTCTTTCTTCAAAAGGCCCTTCAAGACATGGCCCTGCATTATAAAACTCACATAACATCCTGATAATATAATGTTTGGACTTAAAAAGAGACCATGACCTCTAAGTATGCTCCGGCATTTCTTCTCTAGGATTAGTCAGCTGGGAAATGCCGGCGCGCGCCGTCTAGTTTTAAAAGATTGACCAACAAATAATTGACGTGCAAAAGTGTCTTAAAGGATCTACTTACCCATATACACATTTCATTTCATTTCAGACAAAAGAAGGGATGGTTTTGGAAGATGATATGTCTAGAAAGAGAGTGAATCACTGAGATAGCGGTTAGAGATTTAAGTGAATAAGAAATAAACCAGCTGCGCTGACCCCAAACAGGTCTAAGAAGGACAATTACCAAATGTAGGTATTTTTAGCGTTAATTTATTATGACAATAGCTTTTGCCAGCGGCGGAACGTTCTATCGGGATGAAAAGTATCCTATGTGTTATTCCAGGTTACAAACTATCTATCTACCAAATTTCATCTAATTCCATTCAGCCGTTTTTGCGTGATTGAGTAACGAACATCTAAACATCTAAATATCCAAACTTCGAAACATACAAACTTTCACATTTATAATATTAATAGGATAGTAGGGTTTAAGTAGTTACCACCATTCAGCTGTAAGAGTGAAAGTATGATGAATAACTTGACAGTTTGTTTGTCGTCATTCTGATACTGTTGACAAATAATTATATAAATAAACAGAGACTCGTAGTTAATTTAATTAAGTAATATGTTAATGATACGGTAGATAGTCAACAGCTGTAGATAATCCATACGTGACTGCACCTTCATACAATAATAAAGTGGGTATAAACAAAATGAGATAATATAATATATAGATCGGCTTGCTAGAGAATGAATAAGAAAACCTTAAAATGATCTTTAACAGGATGACGTCATCGACGCACAACCTGTTAACATTCATTGAGTACCTATATGATTCTGAACAGCTCTGTTGCGTTGACATTTTTCGTCCTTTATGGTTGATTGTCAATGATTTAGTGATTCGTGGTTTATGGTCGTCAGCAACTAGGTAAGGAAAGTCAAACCTTTTCTTACGGCGAAAGTCATCAGTAAACCTCAATTCACGAACTGCAGATAGATGCAAACATGATGATTGATTTACACAGTGCAGTTTATTTGTCTGTGGCATACAATAAGTCCAAGGAACAATAAAAGTGGCACTGTTTAAACTGTGTTTAAACACACTTGCAAAAAACTTGTAGCGTTTAAGGAGGTAGCCCCCTAAATTCTAATTCTCTTAATGTATTTTGCAATTCCTTGAAATAGTAATTTAATGGGAGTATATGGACTTAAGGATTTGTATTAAGAATTTTAATTATTATAATTCTTTAAATGTATAACACGCAGGTAACGCGACCGTAATCGCGAATCATTTTTATACGCTTTATATTAGCTTCACTTGTATGTTTGTTTGTATATAACTGACTCCTTAGAGCGCGATTTTGACCCACTTTAAACGGTCAGATTTCATTGAAACTTTATAAACTTATCGAGGACCGATGACAATTCAATCATTTAAAAAAAAAATGAGAAAAATTAAAAAAAAGGAAAAAGAAATCACGTTTTTGTAGTTAGCAGAACTAAAAAATTGAAAATAAATAATAATTTAAAAAACTAAAAAACACGCTTTAAAAACCAAACTAAAAAGAGAGAAAATAATTTAATTCAATTAAAAAGCGTGGGGTGCTTGACATTAATTGATTATAAAAATACCTCAAAAAGCACCCGACGCTTTTTAATTGAATTAAATTATTTTCTCCTTTTTTAGTTTGGTTTTTAAAGCGTGTTTTTTAGTTTTTTAAACTATTATTTATTTTATTATGTATTTTCTGGTGTACAATAAAGCTTTTATAAATAAATAAATCTCTGTAAGAGTTAATATTACAGTAAGCTCTTCCCACGGACGTAACAAATTCGCGGTGGGATATTTTCGCGTACTGGATCATCAACGCACTGCGCAGGATAGGATAATCGGCCTAAAATGTTCCCACTGCTGGGACACAGGCCTCGTCTCTGTGAGAAGGTATGGGCCGTAATCCACCACGCAGGCCCAGTGCGGGTTGGTAGATGTCACATGTCTTCGATTTTTCGGTTCTAGGACATGACGGTTTCCTCAGGATAATTTCCTTCACCGTTTTGAGAGCAGTGGTGATGAAATAATTTACACAAAGTAAAACGCCTGCCTGGGTTCGAACTTACAACCTACAACCCGTAGGTCGCAGCCAACCACTGGGCTACCACTAGTCTCTCACAGCTTAGGGCCAAGTGAACATTTTGTTAGTGTTTTTTAGCGTAAGCGATCTTATTACGTCCATCAAACGGCTAACAATATCATCATCATCATTTCAGCCGAAAGACGTCCACTGCTGGACATAGGCCACCTCCAGGCTCATCTACTTCGACCGGTCTTGTGGTTCCCACATCCAGCGGATTCCCGCGGCCTTCACAAGGTCATCAGTCCACCTTGTGGGAGGCCTTCCCGCTCTACGTCTTCCGGTACGCGGTCGCCACTCTAGAACCTTTCGGCCCCATCGGCCATCTGTTCAAACAATATAACTAGATACAAAACAATGCGCCTAGCCTATTCAACTATGTTGGGGTCAGCTTCCAGTCTAACCGGATACAGCTGAATACCAGTATTTTACACGAAGCGACGGCCTATCTGACCTCCACAACCTAGTCACTGGGTAATACGATACCCCTTGGTAAGACTGGTTGTCAGACTTTCGGGCTTCTGACGACCCGTAACGACTATCAAAGATCCACCAATGATAGCCGGGACCAACAGCTTTAACATGCTTTCCGTGGCACGGAGGAATCTCGGTATGTAAAGATGGTCACCCATCCACAGACCAACACTGGCAAGCGTAGCTTCACCTGATCGATCGACCCGTGAGGCTGTTATTGTTTTGCCGTGGCACGGAGGAATCTCGGTATGTAAAGATGGTCACGCATCCACAGACCAACACTGGCAAGCGTAGCTTAACCTGATCGATCGACCCGTGTGGCTGTTATTGTTTAGCCACGAGACCCTCTATAGGTAGGTACATACGCTATTATCAACAAGCGGAGCTCGAAGTCCACCCGAACAAAGTCGCGATCTTTTTCATATCAGTAAAGTTCACCGTAATCTATTACCAATTAGCGCATGAAATTCTATCTAAAACCAGTTGCTTCACAACAGTATCCAGCAGGCTTAGCACGAACACCGATTTGTCGACAGAAGAATAGACATGACTAATGATGTACAATAAGAGAAGATAGCTATTGTTTTTCTAATAATTATCACAGTTATGCGTTCTAAACGAATCATGATTTTGTAGATAATCGTTTAAACTTTGTGGCCGTCGAGTAAAAAGTTTGTTGTCAGTGTGATTTTGACAGTTTGGGAAAAATATTCTTCTGAAATAGTCTACATTTCTAAGCACCTAGACAAAGATCGTTAGAAACGAAAGGCAAAATGGCAGATTGTAGAAGGATATCTAGGGTTTTTTTGCAATTATCAGATAACTTCTCCCCGCTCTGGATGGAGTGGGTGTCAAACTTTTTCTGACTAGTTTTAGTCAGGGTTTTAGGCAACTGCAGGGACACGGGTGGGTTTCCACCCGTGTTCCTTCAGTTGCCTGTTTGCCAGGGGCCACGGTATCTCTTTTGAACAACCCGCACCCCTGGCAGGCAGCCCACCAGTTGGTGCAGGTAGGATCGCGGAAGCGGCATGTTCAAAATGACCTACGCGGGAGTTCATTTATCGAGCACAAGTAGGTATTCCATTACACAAGTTTAATCTATACTAATATTATAAAGAGGTAAAATTTGTTTGTAAGTTTGTAAGTTTGTATGTAGGGGGTAATCTCCGGAACTAATGGTCCAATTCTAAGATTTTTTTCACTGGTTGGAAGCTGGATTATTTGTGAGTGCTATAGGCTATAAATTTTATTTATATCTTGCATATTAGCCGAGCTATCACAATGTATGTCTAACCAGGCGGATAAAAACAGAGTTATTTACGTGCGCTGCCTAAACAGTTGTAGATAATTGAAAATAATGTAAGGCAACTTGGTCTGTCTTAAATAGTTCTACAATAAAGTCCGCGATACCATATTTCTATCTGTTATATTTTAGCAGATATAGTAGCTTTTATGTATTAAAAAAGTTAACTTACGTTTGGATGATTTTTAAAACAACCAAATATTAATTCTTATCAAAAAAAACTATTTTATGATCACAGGGATATCATACAGATAAGATTTGCTCTTTACAGTATGTCAATTGGTTAAATAGTTTCGAAGATAACACGCGCTAGGGAATCTAGCTCCGAGCGTTCGCAGCGATTCGCTAGCCAAGTATGAGAATATCTCAGGGCCGTGCTCGGGAGTCTAGCGCTGAACGTGCGCAGCAACCCCCTGATTTAAAGCAGCATGTATCTGCAACAAGGGATAGAGTGACTAGCTACGAGCGTTCGCAGCGACTCGCTAGCAAAAGTGTGAGAACATCTCAGGGCCGTGCTCGGGAGTCTAGCGCTGAACGTGCGCAGCAACCCCCTGTTTTAAAGCAGCATGTATCTGCAACAAGGGATAAAGAGACTAGCTCCGAGCGTTTGCAGCGACTCGCTAGGCAAAGTGAGAGAACATCTCAGAGCTGTGCTCGGGAGTTTAGCGCTGAACATGCGCAGCATCTTTCTGAATTAAGGCAGTATGTCTCTGCAAATGTTGGTAAATCCGTACAACATTGGTGAATAACAAGTTGCTACTTTTGTAAAACAAATTTGCTGAAGTTTGTACCAAAAAATGTTTGGACGCCCCTGGTAGCAGAGGGTAAATATTCCTCGCCAATTTAATATTAGCACATGTTAGGCAATCCGGAAAAATAGCTCTGGCAGTGGATTCTTCAGGGATTGCAGCTACTTTATTGAGCAACGGTAAATTTACACACTCTACCATCAAACTCCTACTGACAGTTTCATTGGAGCAACAGTCGATATGTTCGATATCCAAAAATGGGCCCCTTAGTCAGTCGTTATAAGATACGTCGCTGATAATATGTAACGAATGTACCATGACTCATAGAGCTCATGTTGAAGCAGTGGATCGAATACTATAGAACAACCTATAGGTGCAGTTCATCTATAAGTTGTTGCAGACTGTGAACTATACAGCCCAGACTCTCATTTATTACGACTTCCGCTGCGTTAGCGCCCAAGGTTGGAGAAGAAAAAGACCCTTCTCCAACTTTAAGCAGCTGTTGTGGAAAATCGTTATCCGTATTTAAGGTGGGCTATCATGTTAGTGTGTAAATTTAGGGTTTGAATTATACTCCATAGGGGCGATGATTTTAGACTCGCCTTGATGATGTCCGCACGTGTCTCTTTTGTGTCTGCCGAAAGTCACCAGTAAAACAAAAGTGACACCACCCATGACAGCAACTGAGTTTCTCAAGTCCTTAAATGTTCGATCCACTTCTTCAACATGAGCTCTATGAGTCATGGTACATTTGTCCCACATTATCATTATGATTATTAAGTACCTAGGCATTGTGAGATACGGGGTGTGCTTAAATAAAGGAGGTTTCAGTAACGGCGAGTTTTGGTCAAAGTAGACCACCTGACAGCTTTAGGTGTGCTCCTATTTATGATGTCTGCTAAGAAAAGTTCAATAATTTATTTGTTTCAACGACGCAAAGACATAATGCTATCGTAGGTATCTATAGGTAATATGGCAGAGCAAAGCTTCTCCCAGATTAGATCAAACTGGTGCGATTTACCTTTTCAGTTATAGAGGTAGTCAGAACCCTGAAAATCTGACAGCCAAAATAGTAAGGGGTGTTGTATTACCCTATAACTGAGCTGTGGAGGTTACATAGGCAGACACTTCATATCAAATACCCGTACATATCGTATTATGTACTAAATAGAGACATTCATTGGTTTTGTTAAAGGGCTATTGTCTCATCTAGGAACGATACAATCAATGAAATCAATAATTTAATTTTACAAAAGTCCCCAGCCAAGTCAAAATCTACAAGTCCATTGATACAGTGTGTAATGCAGTCCACTATCCGCAAGAATTTTTAAACTCTTTTAATCCATCCGGGCTGCCACCTCACGAACTGCTATTGAAAATCGGAAAGCCTATCATGATTTTAAGAAATTTAAACCAACTTAACCTGTACAATGGCACAATACTACTAATAAATGATTTAAAAGACAACTTAATTACAGCGACCATTCTCATCGGACCAGGAGCTGGCCAGATAGCGCAGATCCCGAGGCTTCCAATAATTCCCACGGAGCTGCCTGTATCATTCAAGCGACTCCAGATTCCCGTTTAACCATCATTTGCCCAAGTCCCAGGGAAAATCAGATTATTTTGCTACCGGAAAATAAAACAATCTCAAATATTGTATACAGATACCTACCAAAATTACATTTATAAAATTCTGTCATCAATAGAAACCTACAATATCAGCGAGTAATATTTGGGTATCATTTAAGCTATCACCAATTTAATTAGTTTTGTGTTTCTTAAATAATAGGGTTTGTCCTCAAAATAGTAGATCTGTCACCAAAATGTAGTCACCAAACAATGCAAAATCAGTTCCACAATAAATCACCTAAAATCCTGAGATTTAGATTTAGCAAACTAATTTAAAGAGATCACCAATAAATCATATTATGTTACTAGAAAATTGCATTAAGTTCAAATAAAAAAATATTTTTCTTTTGGGAACAGAATTAATATCTAAGCGGAAACTTAATGGCGAAAATAAAATAGAAAATGGGCATTCATAAATAATATATTATTATTGTATTATTAGGGCAGGTTTAGATTTTCTATATAATCTAGTCGTTTCTGGCACTCGCCGGCCGCTGCCGCGGCACCGCTCGCTTCGCTCGCTCGGCTCGTGCGTAAGAAGTCACAGTTTTAACCTAACCTAACCTAACCATTAAAAAAAAAAATAACCTACTCTAACTAGACTGGTGATATATTATCTTTGCCACCCTACTAACATTATTACACACTGTTTTGTAAAACTTCTTTTAACGTTGCTTGATCACAAAAGCGTGCTCAGTTGACGCGAATTGAACACGGGATCGTACGATTCCGTAGTAAAACAAAAGCGTGTGGATTTCGCGAGACCGGTGTCGCCAGAAAGGAGTCGCAGTCAGGGATCGATAATCGATTTATTTGGTGACAGATCTACCATTCTGAGCACAGAGCTATTATTTAAGTAACAAAACTGTTATTATAAGAACGAAGTTTATATTCATGTAATGCAATATAATTTTATTGGTTATCGATCTCTTATTTTACACATATATTAACATTAATTTGATAATTCATACCTGGGAACAATTTTTGTTTATCTGAGAACGAAAATATTTCGTGGCGATAGATCTATTTATTAGGTGATACAACTTGATGACAAATATAAATTTTGGTGATAGAAAATATAGTTCCCGTAATACTTAGGGGCTGTATCTTCGAAATTCACGCAGACGAAGTCGCGGGCAAACTGCTAGTACAGTAATATAATAGGAACTTAATTAAAACACTAGTATAAATACATAATAGTGCTATTCAGCTGCCATTCTTACATGTTTGATAATTGTTGCTATGCTAATTTATGAGGCTATAACGCTATGATCTTGTTCAAATAATTTATTGTTTATTTTATAAATGGCTATTGTTCTATTTAATGGTATAGTTCTGTTTAGAGGTTAACTACGTGTTTAGTTAAATCATAGGAAAAACATGACATAACTGAACTCAATCAATCTGTGAGAGCAATGGTAATGGCCTGGGCCTCAAGTCTGCTATTACAATAGTGTCAGAATGGTCTATCATTGATTTCATAATTGTTGATTTTGACAAGTTTGGTAATCTACTAACAAAATGGCGTCATTATGACTTTCCAATGGTCAGCCACTGACACTCCATTGAAAGAAATGGCATTTATTGGTAATCTCGTACATCATGACCAATGAATGACTGACCTAATTCACGAACTTCCTACTACTTTAGATTGCATAAAACACTAATAAATAACATGTAAAAATATATATAAATGAAATCTGGCATGAATAAATGTTCAAATTTAGTGGTATTTTTTCGAAAAACATTTCTACTAACGAGTTTTATAATAATGGCAATACGAAAATGCCATTATGACACAGACCATTGACTGACCAATGATCGACCATAATGAATTTAGCAGATTACGAACTTTTAGCAAAATGACAAATGAATGACAATGGGATCGTGTTGGAATGACGAATTTATAAAAATAGCAGACTAAGGCCCCTGGACTTATGAGTTGCAGGTTAGGTTAGGTCGCGGATTCGAACCCAGACAGGCGCTTTACTTTACTGTGTAACTTACTTCATCCCACTCTTGGCACGGTGAAGGAAAACCTATTGTGAGGAAGCTGGCATGTCCTAGAACCAAAACTTCGAAGACATGTGACATCTACCAACCCGCACTGGGCACGCGTGGTATTATACGGCCCATTCCCTCTTATAGGAGTGGAGGGGAGAGCCTGTGTCCCAACAATGGGAACATTATAGGCTGAATATGCTTATGCTAATCTGTGACATTTACTGACCACACCGTATATAATGAAGTACCGATGATACAGGGTTCGAATTAAAACGATAGTTACTTTTTGTTTACCAATTCACTTTTATTCAAAGTTCCGACGTTTATAGGAACCGAACTGCCCCGTTGGTATAGTGGTCGCAAGCGCTACTGCTGACCATGAGATCCTGGATTCGATTCCCAGGTCGGGCAAAACGGAGTTGGGTTTTTCCATCAAAAATTGCTCAGTAGAAGCCCGGAGTCTGGATTGTTGCCCGAATTACGCAATAGGCTTGCCCCTATTACATGGGACTTAAGCATAGCTGGCTTAATTTTGGTGTACTGTAGATTCACCTCTGCCCAATACTTCGGGGAAATAAAATATGGGATGTCGTAACTTACCACCCACCGTTTGTTTAAGCACGGTTTTATTAAGCACTATCCTTACGTTTTACCCCTGTCATAAATAAAAGAATACCGTTAAGACACAATACATAATCTATTCTTCGAAAGGTTTACTCAAATGCTTCTCAAACCATCTCTCAGAAACTTCATGTCAGAATTGCCCTCAATAGTTTAGACGACGTAAAAAAAATAAGTTTTCCCTCATCAAGATTACCTACTTATTTATTACAGCAAAAACTGTGGTATGGACATCATAGTACAATGACCCGGAAAATGCAGCATGCTCTTAATGACTTTATGACTGGCGACAACTTTTCTACTCTATACACGTAGGTACCTATGCTTTCATAATACGTAGAAATGTACTCCGATTGCTAAAGCAATTGCATCTTTGCCAGACCGGAGAAAGCCCGAAAAAAAATTAACTATTTTGTACTTTTCCTTTTAAGGGGGATTTTCAAATTTCCTTGGGTTTTTTTGCAAACTGCAGGCTGCGCCTGCTGTATGTTGATCAAAATATGATTCGTGACTGTAAAACGTATGTCAGTGACGCGTGAGCAGTCATCGTCAAGGCGAAAACACGTACGCTTTGGACCGCATCTTATTATCGCGTTGTTTTAACATTTATATGACAATGACTATTGTAGTCATTAAAAATGGGTGAAGTAGATAATAATTTGGATCTGCGTGGTGGTGAAATAATAGAGGAGGAATTAGTAATTGAATGTGAACAACAACTTATTAGCTTTTGAGCTAGTGAAATGAGGGTAGATGACATAAGTGGACAACAACTTGACTTATCTTCAACTGGGGAGACGAAAAAGTAAAAAGACAGTGAGCAACGACTTCCGGAAAAGAGAGGTAGACAGGATAATAAGAGAGAGATTGAAAGATTTGTGACAGTTAAAAATGATAATCGAAAAAATTATAATAGTCTCAAAATGAATGAGATTAACGATAAGGTAGGTGCCGAAAAGTCTAGTGGTATCGTATCAGTCTCAGGAAAAGATATTTTACCAAAACAATTCTGATGGCAAAACTTTTGTGTTGTGTTTATTGAAACATTCAAAATATTACGAAAATGGTATTTAAAAATGCTTTTAGGGTCCTGATTAATTTAAATAATAGAGAGGATGTATAGAAGTTACTGAGTTGCGAAAGGTTAACGGATCTGGGATACAGAGTTCAGATGACGGTTGAGGCTAACCTATGTTACGGTATCGTTAAACAAATAGACTTAGAAATGGAAGAAAAGAAATCCTAGATATTGTATCACTATGATGTAATATCATAGATGTAGAAGACTAAGAAGACAGTATGAAAATGGAGAATGGATAGATTCAGAAATAATCAGAATTTGTTTCAAGGGTACCATTTTACCGCCGTAAGCTAATTGTGTACGTAGTTTGATATTATAGTTACTTTACTCTGTATTTTTGTATTTCTTTATTTTTGTTAAAATAATTGTCATTTGGTCCCTATGTTTTTTATAGATTTATCAGATATTTAACTAAAAATTTCGATTTTGCCGAAATATCCCTTTACTTTATAATAGGAGACATCTGGCCCATTCTACTTAACAGGTCCGGGCGAATCTACGCATGCACATGTAGAAAAGTTGACCTCTGGCCCGCAGGCCAGTTTTTGCATGGGCGAGATGTCCCTTAACCCGTTTATAGGTTCAAAGTGGAACCTTATACTTTCCCAGTGTCCCAATGTTTAGTATGTTGGAGATTTGGTCATCTGGCAAGGTCGTGTCCAATTAAAAAACAAGTATGTCCCAAATGTGGTAACGATCACCCTAATTGCGTCTCCGAAAAATATAGTTGTGTTAACTGTAAAGGACCACATATGGTCTTATTCAAAAAGTGTCCTGTTTTCTTAACCTCTCACACGTCAAGTACACACCATGTGTTCCGATGACAATATAATTTATATTGTGTCTGCTAATTAGACACGCGACGGTTTAAACGAAAAGGAAATAAGAAATATTATGACCTCAAATAGCTGCAATTATCAGAAAGGGTTGGAAATATGTATATTTAAAAAAGAAGGAGTCACAAAAAACAAACAAAATTGGTCACATATTGATCGAAGAAAACACGCAACAAAAGTTAATTAACTAACAAGATGAGACAACACAAAATAACTATGAGACACTATCACCACCATTTCAGCCGAAAGACGTCCACTACTGAACATAGGCCTCCCCCAAAAGGGGGTTTTGCCATAATCGCCACGCTTGGCAGACGGGTTGGCGATCGCAGTATGGTGGGTAAAATGCATAGACAACGCCGCTGCCCATTCTCTAGTACCTAAGTCCCTTAGTCGCCTTCTACGACACCCACATGAAAAAATGGGATGGTGCTATTCTTTTACGTCCGGCACCACACGGTATTTGCACCCATATAGGGATATAATTATAACAGAAGTCCTCGTCAATAATGAATAGCCAGTTAAACATAATCAACAAAAAACTGTACCTAGCTCAAAAGAAACAACAAGCAAGTAATAATACTCAAAAGAAATATACAGAGAATAACAAAATATCGGAAGAATTTAACTATAGTCAGCTAGAAACGAACAATGAAGCGAAGGACAAGAATTTGGGTTCTGATAAATTCAAAACAACTTTTAGTATGTACGGAATTTGTAAACGGATAAGATAAGTAAGTGCATCTGAAGGTAGTTGGTCCAATAAAAATTAACAGCTAGGGCATTTATTTATAGAAATATGTGGTCAGTGGTTTTTTTAAGATTTTGAGTGGAGAATACGATTTATGGAAAATGTTCTATGTTTAATGATGGCCAACGACTCTAAAAACATGGTTTTACTCAATACAATACATTGGAATGCGAGATTGCGACCTAAACATAATGAATTAGAACGAATTTTGATACAAGATAAATTACACATCGCGCTAATATCTGAAACATGGTTGCAACCGAAATCTCATACAAATATAAGTGGTTACAATATCTTTAGAAATGATAGGATTGACGGATACAGAGGAATAGCTATAATTATTCACAAGTCGATTAAAGTACAACAAAATGTTGTTAGGTAATGTTTTAATAATCACTCTTTTATACTGTAACAAAATTAAAAATATCGTACTAGTATACTGTCCGTCATCGGTACGTACAAGTCTATCCGACTGGGAACAAGTATTCTCACTGTTCGCTAATAAATGTAGCAGAAAATTTTAATTGCCATCATGCTACCAGTGCTAGTAGTCGTGTAAGTCTGACGCGAGAGACCTACAAATATATGATTCCGCATTATATAATGACTACGCTTCTCTTAATGACGGTAGTATCACCAGAATTCGTTCCGTCGAAAACATTGTTCAGCGGAGTTCCCCCGATGTGAATTTGTGTCTACCGACTTGTCTCATTATTATGAACGAGTGGGTAGTGATCATTTGTTTGTTAAGGTCTCATACAAATATAAGAGTAATGCAACTTTGGTTTGTAACACCAAAAAACGTCATTTTAAGTTAGCACAATGGTTAGAATACAGTAAGTGTTTACAAAATTATTTACTACAACCTGTTGACACTCCCACTGTACAATCCTTGTATGACAACTTTGTCAAGCAGGTAATTAAGGCCGCAAAACAGTACATACCTTTGGTAAAGGGATGCGATAAACCGAATAACGGATTTCGATCTAAGCCTTAATGGACCCCTAAACTTTCCCATTTAGTTGCACAACGAAGATTGGCCCTAAACATTTTTAGAAGTAACCCTACTCCCGACAATCTCACCGTCCTTGAAAGAAAAACAGAAACCGCTAAAACGGTTATACAGCAGGCGAATACAAATGATTGGCTAAAATATTGTAATAGCATTGATGAACGAACATCCAGCTTCTGATATTTATGTGGAAACGTATGGGCCGGGCTAAGGGAATTAATTCCTCAAAAACTCGAGCTTCTTTGCAATCTTGCTCCCGATTATATGTGTCGACAGCCCTATACCAACTTTAAATCAAATAATGCAGATTTAGACCACAGCTTCACTATGCAAGAAATGACTCGTTGCTTTAAACGAAAAGACACAGCGCCTGGTAACGACGGAATAACATACTAACTAATCTTTTATCTTTCTCCTGTGAGTAGACTGTATTTTTTGATACGGGGCTATTTCAAAACAATGGCGGGACATACTGGTGATGCCCATTCCCAAAAAATCTCCTAATAATAGTCCTAAACTGAGGCCAATTTCTTTAATATCTTGTGTGTGTAAAATTTTCCATTCAATGTTGACAAAACGGCTTGAGTGGTACATAGAAAAAAAATAACTATATCTCCGTACACTTCTGGATTTCGAAGAGGACAGTCATGCCAGGATTGTCTGGTTAAATTAGTTAGTCAAATCTATGTTGGTTTTTCGCATAGGATTCCAACTATAGCTGGTTTTTAGATATTTCAAACGCTTATAATAATGTATCAGCAGACGTACTGATTAACACTTTAGATGAAATTGGTGTTGCACAAAAGTTATGTCAATATATCTATGGAACTTTTTGATTGTGAGGCACCTTATGATCAAAGATGAGACTGATCAAAATAATTATATTATTTGATATACTGATAGAGGTCTAGCCCAAGGAGACCCAATTTCTCCTATTCTTTTTAATGTAGTTACAATGCCATGTTTCCATAAGATTAAAAATTTAGGTATGTGCCAGTATGTGGATGATTTTGTTTTGTTTGGTTCTTCTAGGAATCTTAGTCAAAGTAAACATGAATTTCAGATAGCATTGAATACATTTTGTAATATCCTGGATAACTTGGGTTTAGAATTGTCGGCAACTAAATCTAAAGTATGTATTTTCACTAGGGGATTTAAAAAATAGATTTAAAATTAAATGGGCATAGTTTACAGTTTGTAGATAATTACAAATATTTAGGAGTGTTGTTAGACAGTTCGCTGCGTTGGAGTAAACACATCAATATGATAGCGGAAAAAGTGCAAAGGAATCTCAATTTACTCAAAGTCTTGACCGGTGCTGTATGGGGCTTGCACCTAAACATTTGAGAAATATTTATATAGCGTTGATTAGAAGTCGCATAGACTATAGCAGTTTTCTATATGATGTAACTTGTGCAAAATGTCACCTAGACGAGTAAAATAAGATTCAAAATCAGGCTTTGAGATTTATTGGAGGTTTTATTAAGACTACGCCTATTCACGTTATGGAAAGTGAGCTCTGTGTAGTCTCACTGTATTTACGTAGAAAATATTTAGGCTATAAGTTATGTTTAAAATCGTAATCAATTAAAAACAATATTACTTAACACTCTTCGACCAAATAGCTATTGGAGAAATAAAAAGATTCCACTGCTAGTTTCCTTATATAATGAAGTGAAGGTAAATATAGCATCATTGTATCCCTTGTTGATGTTTACTCGGAGGACATGCATGACTAACATTAATGTTCAAGAAGTAATAATGTGGGAGTTGGGTAGTGAAATATTCTAAAGAATCTTATCATAGTAATAATGTATTAAAGTTTGAAGTTATTAGAGAATTGCATTTAAAATATAATGATTGGTTTAAGTACTATATTTACAGATGGGTCGAAGAGTGTAGAAGGTCGTAGAGCAGCCTTTTATGTGCCTAGTGAGCAAATTAGTTGTGATAATAATTGTTTAAAAATATATAAGAATGCGTCCATTATGACATTGGAGCTGATTGCGATCTCTGAAGCATTGACTTATTTTGGTGGTGGTCAACATAAAAACATTGTTATTTGTACAGACAGTAAAAGTTTGTTACAACATTTAGCTCGTTGCGCCTCTGGCTAGCGAGGTATCGCTTTCTAAGATCGATGAATTAATTGCAATGGGTTCCATCGCATATTGGGATACAGGGTAATGAAAGGGCTGACATACTGGCAAAATATGCAGCTAAAAATTGAAAAGTAACTAATAAAAGTTTTACCTAAATTAAAAAATAAGTGTATGTAACAATTATGGGAAGGAATGTTTTGACAAACGTTCATCGGAAAAAAATATGATCTACTATATAAAAATAAGTCGGGTTTTCCTTCCTGACGCTATAACTCCAGAACGCACGAACCGATTTCCAAGGTTTTGCATTTGTTGGAAAGGTCTCGGGCTCCGTGAGGTTTATAGCAAAGAAAATTCAGGAAATAAAACAAAAAAAAAAATCTTCTTCTTTTAATCACCAAACGAAATGTTACATAAAACGAAGCCATCTGGTGGCGAAACGGAGTTCGTCGGGTTTGCTAGTCTGGTATAAAAACCATGCAAGGTCAGCCTTTTCGTGTGCCCTGGTTTATCAATAGTGATTTAAGTAAAAAATTAGTTGTTGCAACTAATAGACTCCGATCTGGACACATTCCAAGTTTGCGTTCATGATGAGAAAGACTAACTCGCCTAATTGTGTGGAGTGTGGAGTTGTGGAAGACTTACATCACTCCGATCGATTGTGTTCGAATGAGTCTCAAAGAAATAATCTGTTTGGGGCCTTGAGGTTGAACTGACTTGATATGGGCACATTTCATAAAATACTGTGCCAACCAAATGGTGATGATGCGAAGAGTCTGTTCAGGTTCCTGGCCCAAATGTAATTAGAAGCATCGAAGCTACGTATTTATGGTACAATGGGACTGTCATACGCATTGCGGTTATGAAAGTCCCTAACTAAATAAAAAAATTAAACCTAGGTATGTATTTACATCATTATAATCAGCAATACAACCCTAAGTTCATTTAATCCAATTGAAGGACTATTTCAAGTAAATAAATGTAAGAAAAATTGAATTTCGCGGGCTTTCTTAGTGCATCCTCCACAAAGACAAATTCATCCCAAATGACAAGTGCATGGTCCGCACGCACTTAGCCAGTTTTTTTTTTTTGTAACATACAAGATAATTATTTCACGATCACAAATAAACTATGTGGAAGGTTATAATTATTAGCACGTGCCAATAGACTGCCAAAACGTTATCGAATGCTTACTTATTGCCCCCCCCAGTGGGTTCCCGCATTGTCGTTGCGGGGGGGCTCAGTAGCCGTGGTCCGCTCCCACGGTGAAGCGAAGAGGAACCCAAAGGTGGGGCCGCTCGTCAGGGCTTTGGTCTCCAAGCCGACGACGTAGCGGCCAAAAAGTAGGTTGCGGTGAGGTGCACCGCAACTGAGGCGGGCCGCGTTGTTGAATGGGAGGCATCGCGGCTGAGGGTTACAGGCTACGGCGGAGGAGGAGTGCCGGTACTTTTGAGTAGCGCTCTTCCCTTCCGTGGCCTGGACGGGGCCGCCACCGTTTGATGGCGGACGCGGTGGGGCCGCAGGGGAAGAGGAGTGTCGGTATAGCGTTGGCCGCTCTCCCTATCCCCTGCGGCCGAGAAGTGGTAGGCGGCGGGGCCACTGTGCTGACCCGTCGCAGGGGGCCAAGGGAGCCAAGGGTGCCAGGGTAGTCTGGGGCCCTTGTGCTACTTGGTTCCTGGGGTGGTCACGGCGTGCCATGTGTCCTGGTGCGCCGGACTGGTGGGGTCCGCAAGGGCCGATGCCTGCCAGGGGTGCGGGTTGTTCGAAAGAGATACCGTCGCCCCTGGCACACGGGCAACTGAGGGAACACGGGTGGGTTTTAGTCAGTAAAAGTCTGACACGCCCTCCTGCTCCGCCCAGAGCGGGAGAAGTCATTTGATGATTTCCCACCCTGAAAAAAAAAAAAAAAAAAAAAAAAAAAAAAAAAAAAAAAAAAAAAAATGCTTACTTATTGCAAGAAAACAGCATGAGATCTGTTTAATTATAATATAATTAATAAACAGACTAAAAATAAGTCTTGTAAACAGATGGATATAATTATCACAGTTGTCCATGACAACAAGCCATTGCCACGACTATCGCAAATATAATTAATATATCGAATTATAATTTATAGATATAGAGGGGTTTGTTGTGGCTAAGTTATAAAATCCGCTTGCATCGATCAATCAGGTTAAGCTATGCTTGCCACGGTTGGTCCGTGGATAGGTGACCATCTTTACATACCAAGACTCCTCCGTGATTCGGAAAGCACGTGAAGCCGTTACTCCCTGCTATCATTCATGGATCTTTGACAGTCATTACGGGTCGTCAGAATCCCGAAAGTCTGACAATAAACTAGAACTGGTCTTACCAAAGGGATATCGTATTACCTATACAGCAACTGAGTTGTTCAGACGGACCAGACAAAACACATTTCTGTTAGCGTTCACGCCAAAAGCTACGCCAAAATGTATGGGAATGACATTACCTGCGGAAAGGTTACGTCGTGTCCTTTCCGCAGGTAATGTCATTCCCATACATTTTGAAATGTGTTTTGTCTAGGCCTGGATGTCAGATAGGCATTCGCTCCATGTAAAATATTAGCAGCTGCATCAGGTTAGACTGGAAGCCGACCACAACACAGGTGGGAAAAAGCCAGGCACATAAATATGATGATGTGATGTGATTATAGGCTCACAGAATCACAGAATTAGCAAGCTGAAGTGGCAATGGGCCGGCCACATTAGCCGTAGTACCGATGACCGTTAGTGTAGACCCGTTCTTGAGTGGAGACCGCGAATTGGCAAACGTAAGGTAGGACGCTCTCAGGCTAGGTGGAGTAACGATCTTCGTAGTGTGACTGGTAGCAGCTGGATGAGAGTTACCGAAAATCGAGCTGAATGGCGTGCAATTGGAGAGGCCTATGTCCAGCAGTGGACTGCTGGACATAGATGATGATGATGTGATTATAATGTGATGATGCTGATGGCAGGTGGAGCAATAATGGAATGGACGCCGAGAAACGGTACAAGGAAAATTGGCAATAGCCAGGTGGGTGGATGACCTACGTTCACTCCCACTCAATGAGACGATGCTATCGTTCCAGCAGTGGCAACGTAGACTGATGATGCTTTGTGTAAAAAAATGTTCCAAATACTTGGTAGGTTCAGAACATTTTTGTACGCAGAGCATGAATCAAACAGCTCTTTCAGTACACATACACCAAATAGGTCAAAAAACAGTACTGCGCGTAAATAACAAAACCTATATTGTGCCTCGATGTTTTGACTCTTCAAAGTGGAACAACGACTTGCACCACATCCGCAAACAATGCTAGCCCACATTCTAGCCAAAAATAATAGATATACTAAACTCAAAACTGGGCTAGGCAGAGGTGTACCAATAGTATTTCCCAAGCCAGTCATTTGTTAATAAGAACTATAAAATGAGGTAGGTATACATAAAGTTTCGTAGATTACATTTTTAGTTTTACGGAAATATAAACTAATTAATTTAGGCATATACGCAGTTACTAAGCTGCTATTTCCTCATTCATACAACACGACTAAGTCTGAATTTATAGAAGATATCTAAACAAAAATGAACGAAGTTAGGTACCACGAAGACAGAATCGTTTAGATACAGACACTACCCAGACAAACGAAAAGATGGAACGTTCCAAAATGTTACTAACCGCTTGTTTTTGTCAAACAAAAATATGAAATAATGAGGTTACGATTAAATACAATTCGTCAACAATGTAACTCATTAAAAACGTAATCAGTAGTACCAAACAACACGTCTAAATATACAACGCATGCGTGCAAAAATATTCAACGCTTTGACGCGACGAGCGGCGTTTACGATCTCTGGTCCCTAAATGAGATGCTAATGAAGGTCGAACTACGTCCAAACTGGATGAAAGCTGTAAAAAGATTTCTTTCATAATTTATTTAAAAACTTTTTATTGCTTTTAGTTAAAAATAAAACTTCTGTAAGGGTGGCAAGAGGGTGGTTATTGGCTGACGCGCGTGACTACAATAAACAACAAAATGGCACCTCGCAGGTCAACCTAGGAGATTGTCCCCTGCTTAACCGGGCTTGCCTGTGGGTGCCTCAACCAGGGCTAAGAAAACTTATAAACTAAGCAACTGCACTGCACTAAGTGACTGGCACCCCTTGGGGGTAGAGACCTCGGCTTAGGGCGTCGTTGAGAGAAGAGGGCAGCAAAAGACGGGCTGGATCGGAATTATATAAACAACCATAAGTTACACAACTTTTTATATACAAATTTAAGAGTCATAGGTCATTTATTTCGTAAGATAACAATGTAGTTACCGATAAACTATGTTCGGGTTATTTATAACAACGTGTTTACGGTTCAATTTTGGTGCCAGCTACCAGGCTCATTCATGTTTTGTAAGCGATCACCCTGTGACAAAAATACGAGCTACGCGCGGAATTTAATGAGTTTGTTTTATGTGAAGAATATAATTAGTTATAAAAGTTTGCGCGCCGAGGAAAATTGTTTACGCACCTAGAATTTTATTAGGGACTTGTTTACCGGCTTCGAGTCGAGTATAAAAAGGCTGGAGCTATTTATTTTCCGACCATTAGATGAGGATACATCTACACAGTGTTATTATATTGTAACGTTTGCGTTCCCGAGATTCCTTGAAGCCATTAGGTGAGTCCTATGTTTTTTCTAACTTTATTTTCTCTCTGCTATTTTCATCAATCTTTATTTTTGTAGTACGTCGTGTATTCTTTACGTACAGACGCCAGCAAATCAAGCTACTCCAATCTGTCAAATTTCTTTGATAGATTTTAAACTTTATGGCAAATATATTTTAAGGTTCATGTTCAATTAGGAAAATTTGACAATTTGGGGTAGCTTGATGTGCTGGCGTCTGTACAAGAAAAATATGAAAAGAGAGTTGTTCTCACCATTTCTGTTACTTGGTCAAGCCAATCCTACCGATCGAAACCATTTCCCTTCTTTCCTTATTTTCTTTATCGATAAGTACATACCTATTATTATTTTCCGCCATTTTCCATGCGTGTTGTGGCACAATTGTTCGGTGCCTTACAACAAAGGATTTTTACATTTACGGACCCAAAAGAACTTCAGACCACACGAATTTATAACATAACCCCGGAATTAGGGACTTGTTCTGAGCATGTTGATGGCAATCTAGATACAGTCGGCCCATAATTTGTCTACGAGGTTTACACCTTCAGCAGCATCCATCAGTTCTTGTAACGTTCCGGGACTGTTAAAAATTAAAGCACAATGATAGGCCGATTCGCTATTTTCGCTATAGTTCGTTTTATGAATCCCAGAGACTAATCTGACATTTCAAGTTTTTGTGTTTTTATTAAAGGAGCTTGACATTATACCTGTAATTAGTATCTGGGTTTAAAAAACGAACTGTACGCGGCAGAGATTCAATTCCCGCACATAAGTCCTACCGGCTACAGACCGTTATTCCGGATCTGCATGTTTGTGTATGCAAGATTTGTGTCTGTGAACTCACCTATCATACAGAAGTACCCAGTACAGGGGAAACGGCTTAAAATTAATCAGTCTCAAAATAGTTTTTGTTTTATTTCAGCTCAGTAACAAAATGCAAGGCAAATACTTCCTTCTGATAACGTTAGTCCTAATGATAACGTTGAGCGAGCACATCGCTTCATGCCACATCCTGACATCAGCAAATAGTGATGTCTCCATACCGACTTGTATGAAAATGCTGACTTACGCCGTGATGGACGTCTTATGCCCTAGATACGGCGCATACGGCGACTATTCTTCCGGTAAGTAATTATCTTATATAATATTTATAAGGGTGTTAATGTGGTGTAGAATGATGTGATGTATTGATGCAATGGACCTAGTTTGCCGTCGATTATTAAGTGTCGTAAAGATGGGAGTGACAAATGACAGATTGTGATTATGTCCGTGTTTTGTTTTCTTACCTCTTTTGCTCTACGTATATCTACAAGGCTGAAATATCAACAAAAAAACCTAACAACGGGTGTAACTAAAAACATGCGCAACGGAGTCGAGTCATTTGTTCTTACCGTCATGTGTATTTTTTTTTGGTACTGGACCCATACCCGGGAACCATCTGGTTAAGGACATATTGAAGGTTCCAGCTATTTGAGGTATTTTTTTACGAAAACATGTTTTAAAAGGTATACCACCCTAAGGGTTGCCAACGTTTTTTAAGAAAAAGAACTTTTCAAATTCTATAACAAAGCAAAAAAAATGGATGAAAAGAAAAAACAATTTTTCGGTGCTTTAAGCAAACGATAACAATTTTTCGTTGTCTTAACCAAAATGTCGTACCGTGCAATTTAGTTACGTATTGCGCCTACCGTGAACAGAGATTTCTACATTTTCTACACCAAAAATAACAGTCGTTTCCCATGACTTATTTTTGAATAGTGTTACCTACGTTGATTAACAGAATTCGTAGATTAGATGACGGCTTTTTGATGAGTCTTTTAATTTAACATCCTGTATATCTATCTTTTCCGCCAGTCACTAAGTTCACGCTTCAACTGATATATGTGGCAATTCACAGCAAATCGAGCATAATGCTTCAATCAATAAGTCGACATTGCTAAGAATCAGGCGGTTTATAGATAATTAATTTTTCAAATCGAAGGTTTTCCTTTGAAATTATATTCCTTGAACACTTGACAGTCCATGATCAGAGGGCTAGATACAGGGGGCAATAAATGTGAAGTGTCATGACACAGCAAAATGTGATATGTTAATAGCTAACAGCTGCTTACAATAATAATTAATCTTATATCAATATGACAAGCGAAGCACCCCTGCTTCGCTCGGTTTTGCGTCTTGACAAAACATCGAGAGTTCTTTATTATACAGGAAAAAGAAATTAGCTGTTCCATACATTTTGACCGCTTTGATCGATTTTCAACTTTATAACATAAGCGTAAGGTTCATGTTCAATTGGGAAAATTTGACAGTTTGGGGTAGCTTGATGTGCTGGCGTCGTCTGTAAATAAATAAATAAGTATTTTCAAGAACAACGCGGTCAAACAAACAGAAATAAAAAGCGATTTTAATTGATAATAAGTATATCTAGTAATAGGTATATATTCTAACTACTTGACTATGAACAAAAACAAATTCTAGGATTTATATTGTAGTTTGTAGGCCAGTACCTTGAGTACGATGATTTAATCTAGATTTTCTATGATGAATAGTTCCAGAGAATGCTGTAAAGCTGACATACAATATTATGTTAGCTTTTATTAATTGCTCGCATAGAATAAAATTATATCATATGCACACAATAAACTAAACAGAAACTGTTTTATGAATTAGATTTAAATTAGGTATAATTATTGTACAATTAATGTACTTAGATTCAGAATTCCGTAAATGTGAATTAGAATTTATTATCCTATTTCCTACTATCCTAATATATTTTATATATGTATATAATATTATCTATGAATACCTATAAAAGTTTATGAAGATGTTTGGAAGTTTGTTATCACACAAAACGGCTGAACGGATTTGGATGAAATTTGGCACACAGATAGTGATTAAAGTAAATTCTGTAAATGCACAAAATTATAATCACTAATGGTCGCCCAGTGGTCGAAATTTATTATACACCGACAAATTTTAAGAGGGGACGGGGCCTGCGAGGAATTTGAAAAATAGGTTTTTTAAGAAACTATTGCCGTCGCGCTGTCAGTATAAAGTCTGCCCCCGTAGTGTGTAATAGGGACAGCTGCAGCTCAGACCGAAATGATCACAAAAAAATTGACGAGATCGACGTTTCGTATTCCCCTTTTTTCTCCTCGAAAACTGAACTGATTCAATATTTTTTTACATTAGTATTTTAAGAAAGAGTATGTTTAGGTTCCTATCATATTTTTTTATGTTAAAATCTTTTATAATTTGTCTGGTAGTCCTCTAATCGCGGCGGTGAAAAAAGGGCATTTTTTTAATTTTTAGAGGGTCTTATTTTTTTTACTTATTAGTTGCTGAAAAAAGAAAATGACAGGGACGTGTTTACAGCAGACCTTGATTTTATGGAAAAAAAATCTTGCCCTAGAGGCATTATTCAGGAAGAAAAAAGGGGAATACATTTGTATAGAGAATCGCACGCCCTGTTCCCTCTTAATGGTTGTTTTCCCGCGGCAGAAGAACTTGCCATAAAGAGAGCATAGAGTAAAAGTAAAAAAATTAAGATGTTTTTGTTTTAAAATAATTGAAACAATATTCATCAACTCGAAAACGTGAGAATCAATAGTAACACTAGAGGTAACTTGTAGGTACTACTCGAATCGCACGCGCCGCCGACAAAGAGAACAGCGATACATAAATGTTCAAAGCAAAATAAACTCCCGGACGTGGTGAATTTTCACAATGGTTCACAAACTGCATCCATCTATTTATTATTAAATAGTTAATATCTAATTGTATTTGCATTTTTACGACAATGCTTGCTCATTTATAATTCATATTTATTACAACAGATTTTAACCCGTATCGGATTGAAATAAGAACTATTATCGCTCATAACGACAATATTTAAAGTTCAGTAATCATAATGAGCCTATAATTTTCCCCAGCAGTGGGACACAGGCCTCTTCTCTGCGAGAGGAAGCGGGCTGTAATCCACAGAAGCAAATTGATGCCCTACGTCAATTTGCCGTATTAGCTACAGCCAAAGAATGACCGTTGCGTTTTGAATATACGAACAATTTAAGTTACAAGTCAAGTACCTAATTTCATTTTAACAAGAAATTCTCCCAGCTTGATGTATTTAAAACCAAAAAAGGTGACTTCAGCAAACTTTTAGTTACTTCTGACTTCTGACGTTTTGACTAATAATTCTAAATAGAACTAAATAAAGTAATCCGTGACCATACACCATTACAACTCCTCACACACACTTCTACACACCCACCCACACTGCACACTTAGATATGCTTAGAAGGTGCTAGCATGACATCCTGTTTGTTTCTGATGCATGTAATAAGTGTGGTTATTAAATTGTAAATCCGTAATTGGCTGTAAGATTAGTTTATTTATCCTAAGTGAAATTGTTTAAGAGCTGTGGATTTTGTGAATAAATAAACCAATCTCCATATGAGCTTTGACCCCCCTTTTTACCACATTCACGGCTAAGAATGGTTTTTATTCCCAGTATCTAAGTACCTGCCTATATGAAGGTATTTAACTAGTATTTCTTTTTTTTTCAGAGGATGTCCACATGCCGTCTATTCCTAGAGAAATGGTGGCAGAGAAATGGGAACATAGAGAAAACGTAATAAAGAGATGTTGCACACAACCATGTTCAGCTACAGAACTAATGAAAATATGTTGATTTATTGGAATACCTACAAACCGTTGTGCCCGATAGGATTTTTCATCGGCAACTTCTCAGGAGCCTTAGGAGATGAGTTTCTTAATAACAATGATACAACTTACTTTAACCTGTAAACAGAAATCTTAGTATTCACTTCCACGTTTCTAATACTTATTCAAAGTGATGACTTCCACACAATCTTAGGTACTTAGAGATAAACCAATAAATTTAAAACTGCACGCCCCGCCTCTGCTTGTTGCATACATAATTCGAATGTTTGTATAGAAATTTTAGTAAAGCTCAGTTTTAAATTAGTTGATCTCTACATCCCATACTATTTGAGCCTCTCCGGGATTAGTTTCCAAAAACAAGACAACTGATTTAACTAACTTTTACTTATAAACAAAAGTCTAAGTACCTATTAACTATCCCGTTTTTAACTTACAAAACTTTTTCCAAAAAAAAACAACCGACTTCCAAAAAAACACTACAAAGTGAAAAATAACTTTAATTTCGGAAGTCGGTGTCTTTGGAGCTGTATTTGAATTTTTTGTCACCGCCTTCCGAAATTAAAGTTATTTTTCACTTTGTAGTGTTTTTTTGGAAGTCGGTTGTTTTTTTTTTGGAAAAAGTTTTTATTTTTCACTTTTTAATGGTTCACATGTGCTTACCCCTTCACAGCATACCGGCGTGATGTTATGTTATGAACTGGTGTAAGCAATAGACAGACATGAGATTTCAGCAATCCCAGTCCATTTGCTATCATTTATTGAGGAGTTCCATTGCCTATCTCCAAAGTTCTTCATCAGATCTTCACCAAATTGAAATGAGACCACTACGAGAAAGTACTCTTCCAAAAAATACCTAAATCGCTTCGTGTGCCTATAAAATTTGAAGAGTTCTCACTATTTCTCCAGGATCCCATCATCAGATCCTGACTTGATGATCATGGGACCACCTGGGAAGTATACCCTTTCAAACAAAAAAAACAAAATCCAAATCGGTCCAGCCATCTTCGAGTAATCGGGGAACATACATAAAAAAAAAAAAAAGGTTCCGACGAATTGATAACCTCCTCCTTTTTGAAGTCGGTTAAAAATGGACGAACTTTCCTTACGTAACCCTTATATGCATGAATATTCAAAAATCCTTTCTGCTCATTTTCGTTATTCAGAAATTCTTCGGTTCAGACTGCGTTTTCTGTCAGTGAATTTAAGATTTTTATTCATAAGATTTAATTAATTTAGCGAGAAAGTATTGCGTATTATCACAAGTTAGTTAAATTATTTAATGAAGTAGAAACAGACTAACGTACCCAAGAAGCCCGACCTGAATCAACATGCCGGTGACATCGTGAAAAGATATAAATAAATACCACCCGTGTCTCCACTAGTCCAATGCTTACTCAAGGACGCATATCCGGTAGGCCCGCAATCCTTTCCTATCCAATGGGCACGTCTACCTGACCATTACAGCGCCCCCCGGTCTACTTTTTGATATGCAATGGCCTCTGTAGCACCATGAAGCATGAGGCTCCAGGGGCTAGTGCAAATCTTGGGGTTCATTCGATAATCGAGTTTGGTCAAGCCACGCTGGGATCGGTGCAATTCATTCATTCATATTAGCAGGGATAGGTATTTTACGGCCGACGAATCATGACCGTTCTGAACATAGGCTCTCCAAACTTTCGCGCATGTTCTCTCCCGCACACTCGCCTCATGTCACCAGTTTGGTTCGTAAAAAGCGTTATTGCGCAGCCTTCTGCGCAAAGCTCGGACCGGCCATGATTCATTGGCCGTATCGTACAGTTTGTAAAAAATAAAGCTCGTTGTGTTAGCTGGAAAATATTGTTGGAAAATTGGACACAAATAGTGTTATCTTCTTTAGTACCTTACGTCAGCAACTTGTTTGTACTCAGTTATTATAGGTACTTATTATCTTATAAGTCCAATTAGCTTTAACGCGTTACCTAAGTCGAATTTTCACTGGAGAAAACTATCGAGTGGGATATATTTTTAAATGTCGTCTGTTTGCAGAACGAATCAACATTGACTGTCTTCTTGTATTATAAGCTTTATTACAATGTATATTACCCCTTGTTGTTAAGTTTTTTACCCGTGAAAATACTGCTTTAAATTACATTACCCACCAATTTGAATATTTATATAATTTAGTCTATAGATAACGAATTATAATTGTTTAAGATAATGTTACTAAAATGTATACCTACTTTTAATTTTTACAGCTATTGCAAATTATACTATATTGAGATTATACTAAGACTTGTTTTATTTAAAGCCAGATCAAGCAATCTTCATAAATTGCTGGGAAATTATCCTAAATCCAAAAATCTCCAGGAATGGAGATTTTTATTTTTTTTCTTAAATCACTGTTTTAATTCTAATCTTTTATTTCAACCTTGGTTTGTCAGTAAAGCAATTAATCATTGACATCTATCTGATAGATACCTAAAAAACATTTTGAATAATATAGGTACCTAAAAATCACCAGTAACTATAAAAATAAGAGAATAATAGTCTTATCAGTTGTTTTGGTAGATATTTATAAAAAAAAAATCTGTAGGTAACTACAACGGGTTAAATCTTAATATCCCTGAGACAATCTTATTAAGAAGTAGGTGGTTACTGCGCAAAACACCGATTTCCCTTTCTGCAGAAGAGCCGATTGACCTACACTGTGGAGGTTGCATAAAACATAGGTACATTCATTGCATACAGTCATTCTGAGCCATCTGGTGAAAATAGCTTATCCATGAAAAATTGAAACTTTACATTATCCTTACTTATTAATATTATAAATGCGAAAGTAACTCTGTGTCTGTCTGTCGCGCTTTCACGCCAAAACTACTGAACCGATTTAAATGAAATTTGGTACACAGATAGTCTAGAGCCTGAGAAAGGATATAGGCTACTTTTTAATGCGAAAAAAGGGTTGTAAGGGGTTGAAAGGCGGCTATGAAAAGTTGTATAGAAGCATCGTCATTTTTAGAGCTAGAAGCTTGAAGCTTATTTTTTAGGCGGTTGATTCGACATAAATAAATATGACATTCAAAGTTTGTAAAAGTTTTACCCTCAAGGGTGTAAAATAACAATAGGGAATAGGGGATGAAAGTTTGTATGGAAATATGTAAGGTTTATGTGAATGTTTTATAAGCTTGCGACAAGACACAAAGACCCCAAGACAATATTCCACGCGGACGAAGTCGCGGGCACAGCTAGTTTATTATAAAAATTCAAATGCTCGAAAATAAAAATTTGATTTTTTATAAGAAATACTTTCCGTCAGTAGGTACCACCATAGTGCCTAGAAAGGGGGGGGGGCGACTAAAAGAGACAGTTAATCAATAAATCTGCCCACCCTTTTCTCAACTATGTTGGAAACAACTTCCAGTCTAACCGGAAACAGCTGAATACCAGTATTTTACATGGAGCGTCTGCCCATTTGACCTCCACTTTCTGGGTAATACGATACGCTTTAATAAGACTGGTTTGTCAAACTTTCGGGCTTCTGACGATCTGTAACGACTGTCTAAGGTCTATCCGCGAATGACAACTGGGTCCAACGGCTTAACATGCTTTCTGAGCCACGAAGGGGTCTTGGTATGTTAAGATAATCACCCATCCAAGAACCAACAGCACGACCACACAGGGTAAGACTCCTCGTACTATGGTGCTGACCTGATCATTCTTTTGCCGCAGATGGCAATGCCATAGTACGAATACTCGAAATAGGAATAATCTATGGTTCTGACCTGTAATTATCTTAAAAACGCCTGACTCATCCAGAATGTTAGTAAAAACAAGTACCTACGTGGTAAAAAATGCCTCTTGTTATTTGCCTTTCGGGCATAAAAAATAAGATAAGTTTAATTGCTTATTAGCAGATATGCTCTTTAAAAAAATATGTAGGTATTTTTTTAAAGAGCATAATATCTCTCTCTCTCTCTAAAAAAATACCTACAGTCGACGATGACTTTGTAAAAAAAACTTTTGAAAATGGTAGTCCGTTTCAGTGTTGGATCAGTCTGCACCTGTTGTTAGATTTTTACTATATTGGGATACTCAATAAGCACTTGATCCTTGTTAACGACAAATCCCCCCCCCCCCTTTATTTTAGTTTAATTAGCCAATAACGTCCCACTGCTGGGCAAAAGCTTCCTTTCTTTCCAACTCTATCTGTCTAGAGCTGTCAAGGACCATTCCTTATTAAAAGGACTCCAGCTCATCCCGACATCTCCGTCTGGGCCTGCCGCCATGTCGTTTGCCATTAAGCGGGACCCACTGGGTCGTAAGTTAGGTCCATTGATCGTCTGACATACGGCAGCTGTGTCCAGCCCAATTCCATCTAAGCGTTGCAGCTTTCCGAGTGACATCTCTTATTTTTGTATTGGAACGGATTGTTGTATTCTTAACCTAATGCACAATTCCCCCCCTATTACATAGGACTTAAACATATGTGACGAGAACTGCGTGTGCTATAATACTAGGTACTCTGCCTACCCCTTGTAAAAGTGGGTAGCTCTACCTACCTCTATAGGACATACTAGCGTGAAGTTATGTTATGCTATTTGGCACGTGACCCGGTTACGCGTAACAACAAGATGGAACATATTTTTCTAGCTGATAACCCGTTACTACGACGGATGGACATTTTTATCATAATAATGTGGTTTTTAATAAGCATTAGAGTTTAGACTCTTGTAGTAAACAGATGATTAGAACAGGAAAGTTTCCTCTAATAGACTCATGTCTTTTGTCTGTAACAAATTTGAAGTACCGTAGGTGTAATCTACACCTATTTAAGTGTGTCGTGGCCATATTATCGTAAATTTGCTCTCTTCATGAAATGCTCGAGAATTTGTTCTCGAGAAGACTGCCGACGTCAGGGGCACCCCGCGGTTCGGTTTGGTTAGGTTCCTTTAAGCCCTGCATACAGAAATAGGAGCCCCACGTAGTGGGGCCCCGTCAACCTGACGTCGACCGTCTTCTTCAGTAATATAAGAACCAGAAGACGTTGAGAATTTCATGAAATGCGAACATTTCATGAAATTCTCGAGCATGGCCATTATGGTCATTTCATGAAGTGAGCAAATCTACGATATGGCCACGACATATGCACCTCAACACTTTCGCAAGATTCAAAAATAAAAAATGATTTGCTTAACAACTTAAGTAACGCAATTAACGTTGTTGAACTGTCAAAATGAAAGCCATTCCTCCTGTTAGTTTGTTACGCAATTTCGTCCTATGAACTGCGCATTTTTTTATTTATTTTTTTAGGTTTGGAAATCATCAAATAATTTCTCCCGCTCTGGGTGAAGTAGGAGGTCGTGTCAGACATTTACTGACTAAAACCCACCCGTGTGGGTCAGTTGCCTGTGTGCCAGGGGCGACGGTATCTCTTTCGAACAACCCGCACCCCTGGCAGGTCTTATAAACTGCTTGAAGCTTGAAATTGTGCACGACCTTATACTTTTATGCAAAATGAAGAATTTTTGAAAATTGAAAGTCCCAAAAATCCCATTGAGGGCGCGCATGGTTTCTATATATTTTCATCATCATCATAATTATACCGCCTTTTACCGTTCCCATTGCTGGGTCAAGTGGGCTATAATCTACCATGCGAATGCGACCCCTGTGCGGGTCGGTAGATGTCACATGTCTTCGACTTTTTGGTTCTAAGACATACCGGTTTCCTTACGATATTTTCCTTCACCGGTTTGTTTTGAGAGCAGCGGTGATGAATAAATTACACTAAGTAAAGCGCCTGCCTGAGTTCGAACCTGCGACCTACAACTCTAAATTCGAAGCCGTTACCACTGGACCACTACTCTTGTATACTTTACGCATCTGAAATTATTAAATTAGACATTCTACAAGCTTGGTTGATATGATAGTTTTCAGTTTAGTTCCTGTATGTACAACACCCAAACAGATTTAATTTTTCACGGGCCAGTTACTTTGTGTACATTAAGATAATTTGTCACGTTTTAAAACATAATCATTAATTTAAAGTTTGTCTCTGCGTCTTGTTTTTAAGAATCGTTTACGTATTTACCCATCGTAAGTATTCATAGGTATGTAGGTTGTTTTTCTGAGTATTTCAACATTCAACAAAATTTTGGACAAATATAGATAATGCAGTTCGGAATAAGTGGGTAGGTATAGAGATTGTAGAGAATCGACATTGATCAGTTTATTGAACTTATGTATCTTTACAGGTGCAAAACCCAAAACTCAATGTAAAAATAGTTTATTTAAAAATAAAACAACCGACTTCAAAGAAAAGTGAAGAATAAGTTTAATTTCGGATGTCGGTGTCTTTGGTTTTGTATTTTCTTTGTTTTGCTACTGACTTCCGAAAGTCGGTTGTATTTTTAATTAACTTTTTATTTTTCCTTTTTAGTTGTGGTGGCCACAAATTGACAGGAAATAATAATTGTGACAGGAAATTATTATGAAATCAACAATATAAAGTGGAAAAATACGTATTATTGAAGCCAACTCAAAAATCACTAATCAGAACTTGACCAAAATCTATATGGGGTGGGACCACTCGATAAGTAAGTATAACCTTTCAAACCAATGATTTTTTTTTTTCAAAACGGTTTACAAATGACGGAGTTCTAAGGTAACGAATATTTTTTTTTAAATAAAACCGAATTGAGAACATCCACCTTTTTTATAAGTCGGTTAATAATGACCAATTCAATTCAAATTTCAATTTCTTGTAGATAGCGAGAGTTCTTGTTTGATATCTATAAAAAACAAGTACTGTTCCTTGGTAAGCGCATCACTTCGAAACGGCTGGACCGATTTGGCATATACAGAGTGTCCCGAAACTCAACGTCAAGCGGGTACGGGGCAATAAGCTAGGTTGTACCAGTTCTAGCAAAAATATAGTACATTTTTTTTAAAGACAAGGCGTCAAAGTTTCCTGATAAAACGTTTTTAACAATGACTTAATTAAACTTTATTTTTTGTACTAGACTCACAATATTAATTATTGGTTTTGTGACTGCAATCAATAGCATAGTTATTTAGGATTACATTAAAAAAAAAACACTGAACAATTTAGAAATTTGTGATCACAGTACCTAAATATCTGATCTAGGGTGTTGACTTTCAACATTTTCAAAAGAATACCTATTATCACTTAACCAAGTAACATGGATTTTATTTTTTTATTTTTGCTAGAACTGGTACAAACTAGCTTATTGCCCCGTACCCGCTTGACGTTGAGTTTCGGGACATCCTGTATATTTTTTTTAATGTTCGTTATAGTCCGAATCAGGTTCTTACGGAATGGAAAATGGGAAATATCGGGAAAACTGAATGTGCATTTTCTACGGTAATTTTGTACGAAATATGAAATTTGGACAGGACAACGGTTGTCATGTCAGGTACTCGTTAATATCACAAGACCACAAACATTTCAATCACTTTATTAATCCATTATTACTACCTAAACATAATATTTACAAACTTAGACCGCGAGACTAACAAGGTTTTAAACGTACGAAACTGGAATGCTATTCTGTAAACATCTCGCCGTGATAACTTAGGTGAAGTGACCTGTCAATAGTGTCAATCCCATCCCATTTCATCAGGTGGAATGACAACTTATTTTAAACTCACTGTTGTACCGACGTTTTCACTAGTGTCCGACAGAAGTTTCTGTTTCGGTCAAAGGTTCGGTTTCGGCCAAAAAAAACAGCCGAAACTTACAACATGGTACTTTCGGCTCGCGTTCACATTCAAATAACATTTAAAATGTTATACAGCACAAAAAGATTCCTATAGTAATAACTAATAAGTAAATTTGAGGCTGGCTTATTGTGATTATACAAATTAAAACTCAAAATACACCTTATCATTTGTTGTTAATAAACTTGTTGTACATTTAATGTACAGTATTACAGTTAATGTTACATTTTCGCTTTTTAGGATAGTTTTAATTTAGACCCAGTGTCACTATGACAATGTTGAAATTTCAATTCAATAAAAGTGAAACGTAAAACCCGGTAATATTAGGCCAGCGAGATGTTTCTTTATTCATATATCTAGAAAGAACGGCCCACCGACATTTTATTCAACGTTTAAATCACGTTTATAAAAGGTTCGATTTCGGTTTCGGCCGAAACTATAATCAAAACCGAACCTTCGGTTTCAGTTTCGGCAATAAAACATGTTTCGGTCGGACACTAGTTTTCAGTGAGATTTTTACAGAATAGATTAGCTAGATGTATCAATTATTTCGTCTGTCTGCATGATAGCAATTCTAGTCACGTCGGGTTCCTTATAACTATCATACACCTTTTTATAAAACTTGTGATTCTAAAGTCGAATGTAGCAATGCATTCTCTTCTTTACTACAAAATTTGGTTGTAGCAATAAAACTTTAATTATGGAACATGACGAGCTTGAAACTTTTCAGTATTGCTGTCTCACTCTTTCATGACGAACACAATGATTTAGTCTGCCTAACGATCATTAAAATATAATTGACCTATAAGTCTTATAACAGGCTACAAAAGCCCTTCCATTTCTTTCATAAACTGCATGTAAGCGTCATCTTTGCTTGGCAGTTGTTTAGGTATATCTGCCGTCCTCTGAATGGCTCCGGATTTGATACCCGGCTTAGCCTTTTTGTCTTCGCGTTTGACTCGTAAAGCTGAGGGTACGAATCTTGTGACATCTGCAGAAAGGTTTCGTATCTGTGGTTTCGCACTGATCGTTGCACCTAGAACGAAATAAATCAGTAGGTTAGTAAGTGCATGATTGAATAAATTGCTTGCATTGTCAGGATCCGCTCAGGACATGAATGAAGTATTACTTTGGATTTAATGAGGTCTCTAGGTAGATTAGCATTCATTTGAACTAAAGAATAAACAAAAATAAGATTGGTCACCAGAGATCGGATATTCGGAAGCATATTCACACAAAGTTGAGATGTTGGATAACATGGAATGCGCTTTTGTATCGAAAAAGTCTTAATTTAGATAAGTAATTTGTTTACTTTTTGTTTTAACTAATACAAACCAGTACATACTCCTCCTCCTCCAGTACTTACACATATTTGTATCGGGTTAAACATTAATTTTAAATTAATACACATCTGAATAGTTATGCAATCCAAGAATCCCGGGGTTTTTAATAAATATTACAAATAAGTTATAAAGCCGCTTCCATACTTTCATAGCTAAAAATTATCTTTAGGTAAATATGCATTCGAATATCCGATCTCTGCTCATAATATTAATCACTAAAGAAATGTTTAGTTAGTTTGTCATTTAGTTTAAATAGGTAGTTACTTTAAATATTGTATTACTTTGAAAATGATTTGTATATAATAAACCCTCGTGATATTTAGGATGAATCAGATTTTTTGGACTATATCCATGGTGTATAGTCAAATAATTTGATCAGGCAATTACTTTTAGAATAGCAATTATATGTTTTTCTAATTTTGTAGTACAAAATGTTACTGGCTAAGTTCTGGTAGAAGCTTATTTATTTTATTATTCTGAAATCAAAGCCACGACATAGAAGGTTAAACTTCACATAAATCAGTAGGAGAACCCCTATGAATAAACTCACTGACGAAAAGTCTCCCCTAAACATATTGGGGTTTATTTATAAACGTTGCTTAAAGTTAAGAGACGCTTAAACGTCAAAAATGTATGGTTAAATAGTCAATGTTTATGAATATAGGGGTTATTTCAGCAATCAGTTTCAAAATATTGAAATAAAACTTAATTGACCTACCTTGAAGACGTAGAGTGGGAAGGCCTCCCACAAGGTGGACCGATGATCTTGTGAAGGCCGCGGGAATCCGCTAGATGTGGGAAGCACAAGACCGGTCGAAGTGGAGGAGCCTGGGGGAGGCCTATGTCCAGCAGTGGACGTCTTTCGGCTGAAATGATGATGATGACCCACCTTGCTGCGTGTCCTTTTTGGAGATGAGCTGCGGCGCGGCCTGCAGCACAGACAGCTGCGGGTGCGGCTTGGGCGGCGGCGGCGGCGCCAGCGGGCGCAGCAGGCGCGGCGGCGCGCCCGGCGGCGGGCCCGGCGGCCGCAGCATGCCGCGCGGCAGGCCGGGGAGACCTGCGCACCACACATTCCAAATTATCACTCATTTTCCTAACGCAAGCTTGTATTTAAATTGACTGTTGTTGCAGTTAGCACGTGTCGGTCAAATCTTGCAAGCTGAAATAAAACCACTTCCTCTTGTCCTACGGAGTTGGAGCTTTACTTCTTTGTTTTTACTAAATGGGCCTGCTCTTGGCCTCGATCACGCTTGATAGGAAGCGATTGATGAGGTCTATGATGAATCGAGCGTGCAGAAGTTGCCGTTCACCCTTGTTTTGAAGGAAGACGGGTTAAATGTAGAAGAACTATCGCACTGATGCAAGAGCCGTGGATGAGGAACAACAGAATCTGCGGCCTCAACAATATCGGAGGTAAGTTAATCCTCAATAAACATGGTGCAGAAAAACCACGAACCTGTGTATACATTCCCAAAGAAATCCCTACCACACCACTCACTCAATTCTGTTCCAGAGACCTGACAGCCGTCAGGCTCCAGACCGCATGTGACTTTTCAGATGTTGTACTGGCCTCGATATACATACCAGGCGAAGACGCTAATTGCCCGCCAAAAAAGATGGCCGACCTGGTACAACACTGCGAGCGCGCCAAGCTGGAACTGATCATCTGCACCGATTCCAACGCTCACCACCCGCTCTGGGGCAGTGACTCAGCGAGCTCCAGAGGAGAGGTACTATCCACTTATTTATTCTCTACTAACCTTAACATTGTTAACCGAGGTCACAGTCCGTGGACAAACAATCATCGACCTAAGTCTCGCCACTGAAAACGCGACAAACCTCATAGCTAACTGGCACGTATCCAACGAGCCTTCCAGCTCAGACCATAGACGAATCCGATTTACACTAGCTACCCACATAAAGGAGCCAGAACCAAAACGTAACCCGCATCGCACCAAGGTGCCCGAGTACAAACGCCTTCTGGCGGCTTTACTAGAAAAGCACCTATCACACGGTTACTCCGTAAGAGACACTGCACAACTGGAGTACACCGTGACAAAACTATCAGAATACCTAATTGAAGCATACCATGCATGCTGCAAACTCGGCACCACCAAGCAACAGCGTGAGGAACCCCTGGTGGAAAGCAACAATTCAATAAAGCCAAAAATACTAGGCTCCTGAACGACTGGGAGCAATACAAAGAAACTCAATATTTATCAAAAAGAAAATTAGAACTGCCAGATGGGTGGCGTGGCGTAAATTCTGCGAATCCATCGAAACCAACAACGAAGCCGCAAGGTAAGAAAAGTCCTATCGACCGATCAGGATCGAAGTATTGGCGCGCTGAAAAGACGCGATAACTCATACACATTAACCGACCAAGAAACCAGTAAGGTCCTTCCCGAGACTCATTTCCCAGGCTGCAACCTCCTACAGAACAGGACGTGGGAGGCTGAGCCAGAATGGACACCTACAGACCGAAACTGGTCCAGAGCCCATAGCATAGTAACAGAAGACTAGTTCTTATTATTGTGGTATGTTTGTTTGCAACAGTATACAATAATGCACTCTGCAAATTCTGCAATCGGCATTGTGGTTTTGTTTTGATTGATTATATAATAATATGCCAGTTTCGTAACGTCTATATATATTGTCTTTGGTCACTAACCCTGACATCAACAAGTAATGGACAAAATTGTAAACTTTTTCTACGTGAATACGGGGCTTTTGGCTACTTTGTATGGGTGCATTTTACGTTAAAAAAAATATATATAATGTGCGTTTTGTTTGTGCAGAATAAAAAAAAATGTTTCTTTCTTTCTTTCTAAGACAGGGTAAAGTTGGCTGTTACCACCTTTCAGCCCTAGAAGTCCCCAGGACTAGACGATATCTTGACACCATGCTTTGTGAAGATCTACCGCACCTGCATAGCACTCAGATACATACCCCTGGCGTGGCGCGAGGTGAAAGTAATTTTCATACCCAAACCAGGCAAACCAGACTATACACAACCCAATGCCTATAAGCCCTTAAGCCTCACATCCTTCCTACTGAAAACCCTCAAGAGTCTATGTGATAGGCATATCCGAGACGGGCCTCTCCGGATAAAACCACTTCACAAACAACAGCACCCATATTCCACAGGCAGATCAACAGAATCCGCACTTCATAGTGTGGTATCCAAAATTGAATGCGCAGTGGACCACAAATGCTCAGCACTGGCTGCTTTTATCGACATCAAAGGCGCCTTTAACAAGACTATGTTCAATAGCATTCGCTTGGCCCTCGACAGATAAAACCCCGAAACTGCACTGCTTTCAAAAGCACTACAACGTGGCTCTCACAGAAGAACAAAATGATCACTGAGGCCCGGAAGAGCTAAGAGTCTACACGGATGGATCAAAGACTGACTACGGAAGCGTCGGAGTTTTTCACACGAGCTTTACATGAACATATCCAACCCGCTGGGAATGTTCAACACCGTCTACCAGGCGGAATGTTTAGGCATTGTAGAGGCGGCATTAGCGATAGAAGCCAGGAGAGTCACAGACACCCACATTCGTATACTCTCCGACAGTGCTTCAGTTCTCCAATCCCTAGGGAAAGAATACATAACATCGAGTTTAATACTAGAATGTCACAATGCACTAGAACGAGTAACAGTTTCTAACCGCAACACTGACACTGCAATGGGTAAAAGGACACAGCGGATCACTAGGCAACGATGCTGCTGACGAACCGGCCAGAAGGGCATCCAGCGCTTCTGTCTGTGGACCCGAGCCCATCGTGCCCATCCCATTCAACCAGATACGCAGGTGGGTTCAGGACTACACCCACACACAAGCAGAGAGCTCGTGGACCTTGCACCAGGCTGCAGGCAGTCTAGGGAAGCAATGCCATCTTTGAATGGCAGGCTGACCAGACGTCTGTTACGCCTGGACAGAAAGGATCTGCGTCTGGTGACTGGGACCATCACGGGACCCTGCCCGCTAAACAAACACAATAGGCATAACGGACAGCCCCCTGTGCAGGGCCTGCATGGAGGCTGAGGAAACCGTTGCGCATGTGCTTTTCGAATGTACAGGCGTAGCCCAGATTAGAACAGAAACCCTCGGGGCAACCAAATCTTACACGGATGTTCTCAGCAGACCAGGAGATATAGCTAACTTCTGGAGGGAGGTGGGCTGGCTGGAATAACCACCGACGGCCGCCATGGCTCACGCACAATGGTCCACTTAAAGGACTGAGTGCGGAAACCAAATAACATAGAACATAGATGTGGAAGAAAACGCGTGATTCGAAAATAATGCATTTTTCAAAACAAGGTTCAATCGAACTAAAAAGTACTTAACAAAACTAACGTTAACATAAAGCATGAACATCCTTCTTACACTTTGAAATAGGCCTCAAGGTTTAAAAAAAAAGGTTTATGTTTCGTGAATTTTATTAAATACTTTTTAGTTCATTAAAAGCTTCATTTTTAAAAGGTTTTTACTTAAATTTTATGTTTATTTGTAGAATCAATTAATTTTTATCTAAGAGCTGATTTTTCAATAGTCAGATAACTTTTATCTGAAGAATAAATCTAACAGTTTGGCATATTTTCTATACAAACGCTGTCTAACCGACATTTGTTCTTCAGATAAAAGTTAACTGACTATTGAAAAATCAGCCCTAAAGGATGAAAAATCAGCCCTAAAGGATGAAAAATCAGCTCTTAGTCACTTAAATAACTGTAATTGAGATGTCCGCTGATCTTTTTGGAGTGCAATGAATTTGATATTCCAGTTCGATACATTAGAAACAATTTACGTAGATTTTACGTAGAGGCCTAGCTGCAGTTAAACAACATTCATTGCGTTATAATAATTTGTTGAGTAGACGAATTTTTTAAACAAATGAAGTAATGGACTAGCAACATCCTTCAAAATTATACAGATTCTGATTGATAGTGTTTTATGCAATTACGGTGCAGATAGATTTACTAGAAACAAGAGGCCGTAAGTGTGTCAAGAGGCCCCTCCTTCTCTGTCGGCTAGTTCTATGAATGGAACCTATGCTACATCTACGTCTTATTTACATAGTTGACTATCGCAGCGGTACTCTCAGACGAAATGAAAATTAAACGTAAGGCCTACTTAACAAAAGTGTTACCTGCAGGAGGTCCGGGCGGGCCTGGCGGAGGCCCGGGTGGGCCGGGCGGAGGCCCGGGCGGCAGCAGGCGCATGGGCGGCGCCATCGGGGGGCGCAGGGGCGGCGGGCGGAGGCCTGCGGGTACAGTTGGTTATGGAATGGAATATCGAATATGGTTGTGTCTGAGGTAACTTTTTTAAATCTGGCAGATAGCGAATCAAGAGAGGAGTGGTCATCATAATGCGACCACTTTTCTCTTAATTCATAGAAAAGTACAATGAGGTGCTACCTACTAACGTACATAGAATGTTGTGGAACAAAGCATCATGCTTTGTAATGCCATAGTGGCCAGTGGACGAACTAAAATGACAAACAGCTAGTTCAGTTACATTGTAATAATTCCTTTCACCGCTAGATGGATTTACAAAACGGGTGGGCAGGTACGCCGTACCCCGTCCCCCTCTCACCCGCATTAAGGCGACGCTACTTTCTAAAGCTATTTTGCTTCTTTCATTACTCCGTGTAAGATACGCAATCGGTCCATGTAAAATATGGGTATTCAGCTGCATCCGGTTAGACTGGAAGTTGACCCCAACATCATTGGGAAAGGGCAGATAGATGGTGACGATGAACTTGAAATTATAATATTTACCAGGAGGTAATAACGGCGGAGGCATCTGCCTCATCTCAGCGCCCGGAGGCTCCAGCGTGAAGTCGGGCGGCGCGGCCGGCGGCAGGCCCGGCGGGCCCGGCGTAGGCCCAGCCGGGCCCTCAGGCTCGCTGTCCGAGTCGCTGTCACGCCCCCCAGGCCGCTTTAGGGCACTTAATCTGAAAAAAGAAAAATTAATTATTCAGAAACATAGCACCACAACAAATAGATTAATATCGGAAAGGGCGATACAGTAATGACTGTATTCTAGTTTTTTCTTTTTTACCGACTGCGCGACATTTGAGACAAGGTTGTGTTTCTCATGCGTCTCTACATAATGTATCTTTGTATGCGGAATAATTTTTACCCTCTCGTAGCATGTTTGTTTTATATTTAAAAAACAAAATGACGGATTTTAGACATCCACAAGTGAAGTAACTAGAGTTCAACATTTTTTAGTGCCATATGTGGGGTATACAAAAAAAAGGGTTTGGTGAGATTCCAAAAGTATTACACACAATAGGGTCAAAATAAAAATAGATAGAAGTGCAACTAAAAAGCACCCACGCTCACTTTTCAAGCAGTCTGATGTAGTTGGTGGCATCAAATCTGAGATAGAACTAAAATAACTGCCACAATCTGCATCAGACTGCTTGAAAAGTGAATTTGTTTTGAACTTTTAAGTTGCTGTCTGGTTTATTTTCAGGAAGCGCTGTCCAAATATCTCATAGTTAATGCGAAAGCGCACTCATGGCCGTTTAACATAGGCGTTGGCATGGCCCAACACCCGTGTTAAAGTTAAAATGAACATAAGAAGGAACTCCTGAGTTCGCTCAATCCATCGTAGACTTCAACCACCACTTTCCTACAGGCAAGGTTCAGGTCAAGAATTCATAAAAGCTAGTTTTTATACGTCACAGCTAGCTGGCCCACTAACAAAATGCTCAGCAAAATTGTGCCTTAAACACAACACACTTCCTCCAAATACAAATTTAACCTATTTTAACACAAACACCTCACCTAGCATTCAGATCTGCAGCTCTATCCCGCTCCCTCTTCCTATGGACTTCTTCCATCTCTTTCATAAAGTCGTCAATGTTCTGACCAGACAGCGCCAACATGCGTTGCTGTAAGGACGTCGGTTTGGGTGCCTGTGTTGCTGCAGCCCCTTGAGCGGCAGGAGCGTCTTCGTCCACGGATTCTCCGTCTATGTTTTCTAAAGAAGGTGGCTTCATTACTTGGACTTTTGGTAATGGTGCCTGTAACATAAAATAATCCTTCTATAATGAAAGTATAGTATATTTTATATCGAGGGACTAAACGAAGCCATAATATACCAGAGTGCGAGGGAGTCAATTAAACCGAGGGTATATTAAGTTGGCGTTTAGTCTCGAGGTGCAAACTGTACTTTTCACTTTGAGTGCGAGAAAAATAGCCAATTCAGTACAAAAACATTTAATAAATATTACTTAATAAAATAAAAATCACATAAGATTTTTTTACTTAAAGCTAAATGTACCTACAATTCGAATTATTTGAAAAACCATGGAACTAAAACTCTCAACATTTTCGCAATGAAGATGGTGCACACTCCACAGATAATAGTATATTTACTGGCTGTTTGAGTTTGTCTATGTCACAGGAAGGAAATTTAAAAAGAAGAACTTTTCACTCCCTAGAGACTGAAATGGTCACTTTAGTCCCGCTTCGTAAGTGATTTTTTTTAATTATTAATAAAAAAAAATATATTCCAAGCACAAAAATTAATAGCAACGGACTAAGTGCCATTTGAATCTTTTTTAGAATTTGGTTTTGATATAATCAAGAATTGTTTTTTTATTTCAGTTGTATGGGATTCCTCTTTTCAATAATCAGTTGATGGGTCAAAGTGTAATTTGATCTTTCTAATTTCGATCTGTAGTACTTGTTTAATTGTAATAGGCTGGCCGATATTACAAGGGTTTCTGTAAGTAAATCTTTTAAGAAATTTTTAACCTCAATTGTATTGGTCAATATTTAAAAAACCAGATGGCGTCGGTATTTCTTACCTGACTAATTATAACTTTATTAGCCAAATGTGTGCCTATTATACAGTTATACACCTCTGCCTACCGGCTTGGGAATACAGTGATGACGTTTTTTTTTTTTTAAACAATGAAAGTTACATACACATTCTCCCGGCGGTCCTTCATCAGCCACGTCAGAGAACCTCAGCACCTTATTGCTGGCCTTCTCAACCGTCTTCTCTTTCTCTAAAACTAGGAACCCGAAGTCACACGGCGGCCCAGGGGGTACACCGGGGGGTTCCACGCCAACTGGTCGCTCCTAGAATGATAGGGTTCTGTAAACTGTGAGGGTCTGTTGCCAGAAATAATTGTTTTGTTATAAGCAGAGATCGGATATTCGGATGCGTACTCACCTAAAGTTGAGATGTTGGCTAACATGGAATGCGCTTTTGCATCGAAAAAGTCTTAATTTAGGTAAGTAATTTGTTTATTTTTTGTTTTAACTAATACAAACCACCCCTCCTCCAGTACATATACATATTTGTATAAATAATAGCTAAAAATTATATTTAGGTAAATATGCATCCGAATATCCGATCTCTGGTTATAAGTACTAAGTAAGAAACTTGTCTTTTATAATGTACGTGTTTCTATGATAAAATAAACATTTTTTTTTTTTAAGAATATAATTTTGTGAAAATTGAGTTTGTGAATCTTATGAGGCAGCCCTATTCAACAAGTGCACTCCCTTGTGGGCCACAAGGGAGCGCACTTGTAAATATTGTTTTTTTTTTTAGAATATTTCTTGCAAACTGTTTGAAGCTTATGATTCTGTAAACAGATGAGCGCTCCCAAGGTTTTGTCCACAGACCGCTAAGATGGCATAACAGTTGCACAAATTGTTAGCTTAAATATTTTGTTAACAGTCTCAGTATAACTTAAAACAAATCTTGGAGAGTATTTTTTATATTGAAACTTAGTTAAAGAATGTGATGTGATTTGCCTGATCTTTTATATTGAAAGAAGATTTTCTACTTACTTTATAAACCGAATCTTTCTTCAGTATAGGTTTGACAATCACAGGGAGCACCGCGTCGACTGGAAGTGGTATTTGGGGCACATTGCTGAACATTAGGTTGTCTGGTACCTGCAAATAAATCACACTTTTAACACAAAATACTTTTAACAGACTTTTAACAGAAAATGTAGAAGGCCTGCATTAATCATCTTCATACATTTTACCTTTAATGATGAAAACATTCAAGATCATACTATCATCATCATCATCATTTCAGCCGAAAGACGTCCACTGCTGGACATAGGCCTCCCCCAAGCTCCGCCACTTTGACCGGTTCTGTGCTTCCCGCATCCAGCGGACTCCTGCGGCCCTCACAAGGTCATCGGTCCACCTTGTGGGAGGCCTTCCAACTTTACGTCTTCCGGTGCGCGGTCGCCACTCCAGAACTTTTCGACCCCATCGGCCATCTGTTCTGCGTGCAATGTGCCCTGCCCACTGCCACTTAAGTTTGGCATACTATACTTCAAATTAAATTAATAAAGTTCATAGAAACGTAAAATTGTGAGTGAATAGTTTGTTTTGGTTTTATGTATTTCATTTTCTTTTCTATTCTTACACACGTCTCCCATTGCTGGGACAATAATCTACCACGCGGGCCCAGTGCGGGTTAGTATAACGTCACATGTCTTTCGAATTTTTGGTTCCAGGACATGACGGATACCTCACGATGTTTTCCTTCACTGTTTTGAGAGCAATGGCGATGATGAGAAAGTAAAGCGCCTGGCCGGATTCGAACCTACGACCTACATCTCGTAAGTCGCGGCCGTTACCACTGAGCCACAACTGCTCCTTGCAAACCTATCCACAGCATACCTCTTTTAAAATAAAGCAACCAGTTTTATTGTATACAAGGCTAGTTTCTAAAGACCTTTCAAATTCAAGGGTGTGGTAGAGACCATCAAACTGAACAACTTTCTCCATGGAACCAATATCGTAATCATAGTATCGTAATTTAAAGGTGGGTACGGCAGCGTTACGGGGTGTAATGTAACATGTTACAAAGCTTTCATGCAGTCAGTACGGGAAAATAAGCGAGCGAGCAACACGGACTTTATGACATGGCGTACCGATATGCTCGCTGCGAATATTACATTACGCCCCGTAACGCCAGTCAGTACCTACCTTAAGGGTGTGAAACTAACACTGTTCCGTTCTTCTTGTCTGTACCTATACAGGAAAAGTTTTTATCCTTTGCGCAAACTGTAACCATGAATTCAGCATATATCATTCTAGAGCCTCAAGCGCAGAAATTTTTCGTCGGTTATACAAAAAAAAACAGCTGTTCCATAAATTTTCCAAAAACTCTTCCTGTATATACGGGCTGATTTTTTAGTCACCGTCCAAATTTTTCAGGGTGATAGTACCCGTTAAATTGAACAACTTTCTCCAAGGAACATGGGTCGAAATATGAAAAAAAAAATCGGACCTCCCATACAAAATCGACCAGCTAACTATTGATTTTGCATGGGAGGTCGATTTTTTTTCATCGTGTTCCTTGGAGAAAGTTGTTCAATTTCACGGGTACTATGACCCTGAAAAATTTGGACGGTGACTAAAAAATCAGCCCGTATATGTGAAATTACTACATTCATATCTGTAATTTGTAAGGTGTACACAATAAAGAATATTCTATATTATATTATGTTCGTAAATAAACGGTAAAATAAATAAACTTACTTGTAATGTAGGCAATGGAATATCATCCACTTGAACCGACTGGGCGTGCTTCACAGATTCATAGTAAGATATTAAATGTGCCCTCCTTTTTTCATATTCCATTTCTTGACGTTTGAGGTCCACCCATTTTTCTGGATCATCCTTGTCCTGAAAAAAAACAAGGAACTTATTTAAAAACATGTCAAAGTTTTATATTAAGGTTGGCTTGCACCACAATTCGCTCACAAATAATGTTTAGCGCAAAAAGTACACACATGCTTGGCTGTTTATTTTATTTTATTCGGGAAACTTACAGCTAACATAAACAATGTTATTAAACAATATGAAGCTGAAGGCCATTTACAAGTTTCCACTAATAAACAATTGAGTTAAACAACAACAAAAAAGATCGCAAGGTACAAAGTAACTACTTATGACTTAACTTTGGAAATAAATAATACACGCTTAACTAATACAAATTAAAATTAAAATAAAACATACTTATGTTGTTTCAAAATGTTGTGTAATATAATAATATTGTGCAATAGTTGTTTTCCAATCTGTATAATATCAATAATTATCAGATACAAAAATAGACGTAGCTGGTGTCGTATTTTGCACAAATAATAATTAAGAATAAAAAACATCCTGATATTATCAATAATTATATAATAGTTCATACATAGTACTTACATACATCTTGAGAACTCTGTCAAAAGTCTCTCTTAACTTTTTTCTCTTCTCTTTTAAAACTTTTTCATTCAGGGGTGATGGTTGCAATACATTGTATTCTAAAGAAAAACATCATATTAACTAAATTGTTTAAATTAAAATAATTAACAGTTTCAAAGTTTATATTATTTATAAATAATATAAACTTTTCAATACAAGAAACTATTCTTATTTATGTTTTGTTTTGTTGAGAAGTGTATTTTTTATAATCAGTTGATCAGTGGTTCTCAATCTTTTAGAGTATAGTCAGCCTAAAAAGTAGAATGTGTTTTATTTGAACAAAAACAAATAAATAAACCAATTTTTTTAACAAATAGATTTGTCTTTAAAGACCAGACACATAATTTTTTATTTTTTGTTACAAATTCTGTAATGTTGAATAAAATCAGATGCTGACTGTACCACATATTTTTTCAATGTTATCAGCTGTTACATACCTTTGATAGGCACTATTATGACTATAATACGCAAGAGAACCACTGGTTAAAATGAATGCAGATAAAGTGAATGTTCCCAGTCAATTGTGGCTTGAATCATATGAGAATTGCACTGTTAAGTATAATACAAAGTACAACAGAAGTACCTTTTTTGGCAATAATTTATACTCCATTTATTATAGCTTTAGAAAAAACAGGCTCGTAGAAGCAGGAGTGCAAAACATTTTATTTCAAAGTTAAGTTCTAACTTTTTTAGGTAGATTTAAGACAGTACTAAATAGGTACTGAGATAAACGAAGTAAAAGTAATTTTATTTAAAATAATGTTCTATTTATAATAATATTAACATCTTTATCACACATTACAAACCTACAACAAAACGAATGAATGAAACAAACAATCACATGATGATTTAAGTAAATCTAATTAAGATTAAAGGATTTTTTTTACAATACTTTATTTTAAATAACAACTTACGACCAACAATAGGTTGGTAAAAGTTCGACGTCATTAACTAATTTAGTCACTCGGTATTGTTCACTCCTGCTTCTTTTAGGTTTTTAGCATTGACTCTTTAATTTAAAATTGAAATGAAATAATTTTATAAAGAAAAGCCACATAATTTCATAAGATAAATAGTTACACATGATTACAATAAAGAGTGACAGCTAATATTTAAATAAATTATAATAAATTTGGTATTAATCGTAACTACAACACATTTAATGTGTTAAGAAGTGTACATTAAAAAGAACCTTTTTTAACGTCTGTCTAATGCTATTGTAAATGGAGTATAGCGTAATATGTGACGGTATTATTTGTACATCTTTGACAGTTGTTACCCGGGTAGTCAGAAACCTGAAAGTCTGACAATAAGTCTTACCAAGGGCTATAAGTATTACCCAGGGACGGTTGTGGAAGTCAGATAGGCAGCTGCTCCAGGTATTCAGCTGCATCCAGTTAGACTGGAAACAGACCCCAACATAGTACAACGTAGACCCCAACGTAGTGAACGCTGCATGAATGTGAAGCAACAGTGGCCCCACAATATAACATGACATGACACAGTAAGCCAAAACATTGTAATAAACATCACCTACCCATTTCATCGATTTTCTGCAACTCGTCCACAATCTGGTTAGGATCCTTCATCTTAAGTACTGCAGCCCTCACCATCTGCCTTTGTCGTTTGTTTTTCTTCAGTTCCTTTTTCCTTGCCTCTTTTCCTGGTTTTTTAAGTAATTATGTATTAGATTTTAAGAGAAGAAAATGAGAGTTCGGAAAGAGGCCAACCAATCATACTTCTATATTAACCGGTGACCAGGCCAGGGGTGCGGGTTATTCGAAAGAGATACCGCTGCCCCTGCACACAGGCAACTGAGGGAACACGGGTGGGTTTTAAACAGTAAAAGTCTGACACGCCCTCCTGCTCCACCCAGAGCGGGAGAAGTTATTTGATGATGTCCCACCCAAAAAAAATAAAACATTAATGTTCGGAGGGCACCAATGGGTGCCCAGACTATAGAAAATTAATTGTGTCTCATTGACTGGTTAAGCATAATCAGTTTTTATTGTACCCACTGTTGTATCGCAGGCCTCCTCTCGAAGAGAGGGAGTGAGATAATTACACAGTGAAGGTTTAGCATTTTTTACTTGTAACAATTTAAAATAAAAATAATTAGGAATTGTTGTGTGCAATTATGAATATGAGCGGGAGGGAGATGATAAAGGTATTTCCTGAATTACTAGTAAATTATATTATTTACATAGCGCTCTTGCCTTCTCTGTATGAGTGGGACAATATAGGGCTGCTATTTAATCATACTTATGTTTTTTTAGAAAATCAATATTGTCTTTGCAATGGATGAGAATAGTTTGTGCGGTGCTACTTCATTATTTTGACATAGAACAGTGCATTCCATACTGAGATGGTAAATATTTGAGCAGCTTAAAATGTTGAAGTGCTTGGTGTACTTCCTCCTGGATCTTGTGCATTTATAATTGTAGTGTTGAATACCAATAGGATATAATGCCCAACACCTAGATGTTATCCGGAAGACCGTCCGATTCTCTGAACCATCTATACCTACTCCATTATTCAGGATGGTTTAGTCATCTCGTAACATAAAATTGCGAACTAGCTGTTGTCTTGGGCGCATGTGGACAATTTCAACAGCATGTACTAAAAATAATGTAAGCCTATCGGAGCACCTCTTAAAAATATACAAAAATAAAATATAACCAATACTCACTTGCTTGATCGGTGGGATTCATATATTTACCACTTTTAGTGGTATTTATTGATCGGCGCCCCATCTTTGCTGATTTTTAGTGACCTATAACGAAATCATTAATTTCTAACCAAACGTTAGTATTGAAATTGTCGAAAAATACAACGAAAGCGGACCCAAACGAGCAAACGCTTTATCGATATTTTGACACAAAACACAATGAGGTGTTGCCACCAGATGAGTGTAAAATCTCCCAAAATGAGACAGAATTGATTAATCCTTCTATAATGGAAAAATAGACTGATCTTGGTTGTCATTTTGTAAATAAAATGGTTATAATAATGTTATTGTGATCATCTAAATGGTTCAATCGTTTATCATTAAATGTAAAATGAAATAATGTAACATACCGCGTACCGCGTACCTTCTACAGCCTGACATACAAAAAAAATTAATGATGACTCAAATGTTTTACAAAGTATTGACCAAAACTCGTCAGTACTTAGATTGCTACTAGACCAAAAAACAAATTAAATATGATATGATGATGATGAAATGAATCAGTAATCACACACGGCGCCAAGTCTTTTTTCGTTTGTAATATTTTTTGAGTGTGTTCACCGTTTACAAGCCACCACTGTTTTGTTTACGTTTACTTTTGTGTCGATCACAAATCTAACGAAAACTAGATAACTAATAAGTGACTCGGAGTGTAGCACTATTAAAAAACATACATGGATAAAAGACATGCAGAAATAAGTGGGTCCCCGTCCCAGTATTTATGCAGCCAGCAGTTACGGAATTAGGGATATTAAATAACGCGTAAAAGTAGTCACTTGTTTTCAGATAAATTTATTTATTGTGAGTGATAGCTAGCAATAAAATTCTTGGACACTGGCTAGTAGCGACATCCAAAGTGAGCAAGTGGCAACTTTTATCCTTTTGCAACATCTCAACTGTAGGCTGACGTAATAAAGATTAATCTAATGCTATGTTTGGCTTGATGCAACTGTCTTTAACCAAAAAAACTTTCACCCCTAACATAAGGGGTAAACCTCAACCTGGCAACCCCTGAAACAGCACGATGACATATTGACTTCTTAAATATTTTTTGGATTCGGAATTGTAGTCTTTTAACCCTTTGCCATGAAATATGTATAAATGCATAGAATATTGAACACAAAATAAATTGTATTAAAATGTATGTTACCTATTATCCTTCACTTTACACTTCTTATTTCTATTATAATTTTTATACAGACAATCATTTTAATTAATTAATATAAATTTTCATTGGATGGGACTCCTGTCTTTTTGCTAATAATTTTATTTATAAATTACATTAACACTATAACCCTCAACATCTTCAAAAAGTAGCATAAAGTAAAGCCACAGTGTGAGTAAAGCATTAAATAGGTACTCGTTAACGCGTGCCAATACAATATTTTTCTTTTAATAAGTAAAATCTATACTACGCTAAGGCCAGCGCGGCAGCAGGGGCGGCGGGGCGCGGCGGCGGCGGTGCGGTGGCCTGCTTACCAGGAATAGAAAGATGATACCTATGTATTACCATTAACTATTCTTCTTCTTAGCGTGTCTATAACAATCTAAATACAGTCAGCCCAGAATTTGGCTACGAACTTTACACTTTCATCAACTCCTGTAGCGTGCAGACAACAGGACATGCTGGACAAGATATTATGTGCGCCATTGTTTGTGGGACAGCTGCACTTTACACTCATAATTAACTATTACTTTGCTATGTTATAAATTATAATGTAAGTGTTTTCAAGCAAGCAACACAAATAAAAGTTGTGATGCTCTTTTTTAACATCTCCTTTTATCCGTTAAACTCAAATGGCTGAATACTTACTTATGTAATGTTGTACTTGGCGGAGTGGTGGGAGACAGGAACAAACCTGCCGAGGTCTGTATCCACAAAAAGTAGTCGTGATCCAAGCGAAAACGTAGATGATCTACTTTTAATCTGGCTGAATACACGGGAATCAGAAATAATGGATCCAGACGTAGAGTTCCTGTAATTAAATACGGTCTACCTAGTTAGTCACTTCTAAAACTTACTTACATAACCTATTAATTATAGGTTCCTAAGTTGTACCTGCTTTTCTAATAGTCAGGTTGTCAGGAATTTACTTGAATGTTTTTATACTTAAAAAAAAAAATGTAAGTAGCCCATTTTTTTCCTGCAACGGCAAGCACTGAAATCTACTTAAAATACTGAACATCTGAACTCTATTTCCAAAAACAGTTCAAGATACATAAAGTGACCCGACCGGAAATGAAACGGCATACCTATCTAACCATTCACATTATCGTCTATGAATGGTACCTATCTATTATATAAATTGGTAAGAATGTAAGCGCATTTAATTACCAATGCTATCTGTCTGATTCGCAAAGCAATGACCGACCAGCATAATGACACGGCTACGTTACGAGTACCGTATCGTACCTTCCTATTTAGTTATGCGAAGAGTAATTTATAGACAGACTCGTATTACCTAGGTGCCTACCCAGTATTTACACGTATTTACGCGAGACGGGCGCTCGTATTCGCGTCGCATGATCGCATCACGTACCTACTACGCTATACACACACACAAATGGATTTTACGAGTATCCACTACCATCCACTACACACTGGTTTCATTCATATACCGAAACTAGACATCTCTTTCTATCTCATTCATGCTAACCGAACGTAAATGTGTGTGAATGCAATGGCATTCCCACCTACGAAATGGCGTTTGTTGAACCGATTCGCCGCGCGTCGGCCCTCGGTCGAAGTCTCGCTCGCTCCCTCGCGCAGTGGCAGAGAACGCGTTCGTTCGAGGCGTTCGACTTTCGAGCGGCGACGTACGCTAGCGTGTATGTCTTCATTATTGATGCAAAAGTTCCACGATGGTAGATCATAACCAGAAATTGTTACAGGAGTTGCAAAAGAAAAGTGGAAATAATGTTTGTGCCGATTGTGGAAACCCGGGTATGTTGTTATTAGTGATTCTTAACAATTTTAGTGATAGTGTTTTCCTTGTGCGTTGTATTTTCATGGGGTGGTGAATAGGCGGGGGGCGTAAATGCGTCCATGCTTTGGAGTTCAGTGACCTCGACGTAAAATGCATTCAATGAAAACAAATCATCGACCAGCGCATTTTACGATGATTCAAAACATGCAGATAAGTCAGTAGTAAGGATACATCAGTGATGTTTGTGCGAAGTCTATCACACACGTACGAAATGTATCAATGCTAATTGAAAATTAATTTCATGTGACTACCAAATTGCAGACAGTTACTCGTTTTATTTCGCAAAAATGCTTCATTCACTTCGCTTATTTGATTGATAAGAAATAAAAACAAAACAATTTTAGCCTGGGATCATAATATTGCAGTGATATTATTGATGTTTGGTGCACAAATTGGCAAGAGCAAAATTAATTAAGACTAAGTTATCTGCTTGAACATACACAGTTACCTATTAATTATTGTTTTCATTTACGGTAGGTACCTACAAACATAACAGTGCTAAATCTACCTAGGTACATTAACATACGTTTTAAAATAAATACCTAAGCAGGTATACATACATAGCTTGCTATAGCGTGCCTAGTATGAGTCATAGGTTCTGCCCTGGGTAGGTCCGTATCGTATCCTTGACATGCATGGCTTGAATTTCTCCAATTTTTGCAAAACTTTTCATAGATTTCGTTTCTACTAACCCGCTAGGATTGCCCTTTAAGTAATCATTTGTTTATCGTTATGTTTATACCTATAAATCTATCCCAAGAAATTAGGATGTGAGCGTCCGCGTTCGTGTGAGTGTGACCTAATTTTATATTTCAATGTCCGTCTATACTGCGCGGCGTATGTCCAAACTCCATCATGCGAAGTCATAAAAATATTCGCTCTGAAATCGTATAGGGTTTTTGCAATAGTTTTAAAGGTAATTATTTTGAGATAGTGATGATAATCAGCATTGACGGCGCCAAATAATAATAGTATTAATTGTATTAATAATAATAGTATTTATTCGTACAGCTACCTACTTAAAGTTACATACATGTGACTTAATAATTGTAAGCATAGCACTAGAAGCTATCGTAACTTGCACCCTTGCTAAGTTATCAGCAGAGATCGGATATTCGGATGCATATTTACATAAAGATATTTTTTAGCTATGAAAGTATGGAAGGGGCTTTATAAATTATTTGTAATATTTATTAAAAACCCCGGGATTCTTGGATTGCATAACTATTCAGATGTGTATTAATTTAAAATTAATGTTTAACCCGATACAAATATGTGTATGTACTGGAAGAGGGGTGGTTTGTATTAGTTAAAACAAAAAATAAACAAATTACTTGCCTAAATTAAGACTTTTTCGATTCAAAAGCGCATTCCATGTTAGCCAACATCTCAACTTTAGGTGAATATGCATCCGAATATCCGATCTCTGGTTATCAGGATAACTTGTATTAAGGGCATAAGGTTACAACCCTTGGTTCATATATTTAAGGCGTTGCAAAATATTTTTACTCGTCCTGAAAACGTAATTTTTTTTTTGGCGCCTTGTTTTAATTGTTTAAGTATAATAGTTAGGTACCTACTTAGGTATAGTCAGTAACGAAAGTCGGTATATATTTCAGTGCTTGTAAATAATATGATTGATTTGGGTACCATTAAAATAACACGAACTTTGATGGTGGTAGGTACCTGTCAAGGTCTATTTTTTTTAAAGAGAGAGTGTTGCCGATCTTACCGAACATCATAGGGCAAATGAGAAAATAATGATAGTGTGGTAAGTATTACTTACCAACAAGTTTAAGGACTTTAAGGCTTACATATATAAGTAGGTATAACTAAACCAATTAGTTTTTTTATAATTCAGTACAGTCAACAAAGAAAGTCGATAAAAATTCAGTTTATAAACCAAAATAAAATTTGCGCCAAAAAAAGAAACAAATTAAAAATAAAAACTTTTAAGGTTAGATAGGCAGTCCCTCCAAGTAAATACTGGTATATATTCAGCTTTATTCGGTTAGAAAGGTTAGGCAGATGATGATGATTATTTAATAACTTTTAATTACATAGGTATAAGGATCATGAAATGTTAGCCAGCAGTGGATCGAATAACGTTGTTTTAATTTAAATTGTAAATGAAGAACAGCACCTACCTAGAAGCCTATTAACTAGAAATAACAGCATATAATAATAGGTAGCTCACTGCTAATTTACTTTCGTTGCTGACCGTACCCACCTACTTCAAAGATTTTTTAGATCAAACTAGATATTATAGAAAAAAAAAGTGAAGTTTCCATGATCTTTTTCAATCACACTCCAAGATTTTTAATGAAATTGCTTCATATGTATGAAAAATTTAGCATAAAAAACCTACACGGTTTCAGCACACATGTTGGAAAAAAAAACGGCTAGCCCATCCACAGCGGGATATTCTGCGTTGGTTCTTTGTTCTAGTAATTTGCTAGAATTAATTAAACTTGTATCCTAGCAGGTGGGTATTTAAATTCCATTAAAAAATCTTTGAAAAGCAGAGCTTTGATATTATTTCTATACTAGGAGAGTTACGTGATTTCGGTAAAAAGATGGATTTTGATGGATTTTTTTTTTACAATTCGACACATTTGTCCGCAACCTCTCAAGGCTATAAAACTTGGGAACAGCCAAATTAATTGTGTAAAGCAGCTAACTTCTTTGTGCCACTTCAACTGTAGTTACGTATGCACATAGGTACCTAGATATTAACGTCTGAAATATACAGATAGGTACCTACATACTGTGAATTAAAAGTTATTATATAGTGTGTCCCTAAATAAAGGGCACAATCAAAAATTAGTGAAACTAGACCATTTCTCATCAACAAAAAATCGTTAAAAAAAACAATTTATTTTTTATTTTAAATACCTATTAAAGACCCGTTGTATTTAAAACACAATAACTTTTATTATTTGAGTGAATTCCATTAAAATAAAAACAATAATAACGGCGGATAAGTAGGTATATGACATGTAATTGATTATGCATGGCAAATAAAAAGAAACCCTTCGAAAACAGTAATCATGTAAAAAAACATGCTTCTTTGAAGAAATTTTGTCTAATAAAAAAAATCGATAATATTTATTAAAAAAAAAAAAAAAATGTTTTGTCGATGAATGGTCTAATAGTTTCCCCTATTTTCGTTTGTGTACTTTATCCAGGGACACACTGAACAAACCAAAACTGTACCTTGTGCTATTCTGTAAAAATATCACCGTGAAAACTTACGTGAAGTGAGCTTTAAGTGAACCGTCTGATTGGAATCTAATGCTAGTGATTGACACCATTGACAGATCACTTTAAGCTCACATCACTGTTTTCACGGTGGATTTTTTTTTTCAGAATAGCACTACTGCTTTCAAAACGGTAAAGGAAAACATCGCGGAAACCGGCATGTCTTGGAACCAAACATTCGAAGACATGTGACATCTACCATCCCTTAATGGGCCCGTCTTATATACGACAGCATTTACAGCCCACCCCTCTCACCGAGAGGAGGTGTGACATGTGTCCCAGTAGTGGGAACATTATAGGCTGATTATAATAGAAACCAGACAATTTTAAATTCTATTTGGTACGTAAAAAGACAGTTTTTCTGGAAGAAGGTTCTCCATTTCATGTATTAAATGCCTAATTAATGAGATCAGTTTTAGCAGAATTCGATTCAAAACGACCGAAGGGGAATATGAATTTTTGGCCAATGACTAATTCTGCTACGGGTGGGTGAAATGAAACAAAACAAACGAATTCAGATTACACTAATTTAATTCAAAGCATAATTAATTAACCCATTCCCTGTCCCATGAACCACATATGGTTCAGGCTGATTATTTAACTATTGTGTCTACTTTGTGGAGAGTGAACAGGTTAAATTACTTTAATAACTTTAGCTTGCTATTCGCTAATTAGCACCTGATAGGTAATGTGCGATCTCAAGTTAAAACGTAGCATAAATTGTTTATTTATAATTTTTACAATAAAAACAGTAACAAAATGTAGCAGCAACAAACACTAAGCAAGTAGATAGATATGCACTTATTTTAACATAAATAAAAAACTTTATTACTTAAGTAATATAACGATAACCTTGATTGATTAATGAGCGTTGAGACAAGTCCATAGTATATGCTGTAAATAGATAGGGCGTAAGTATCTTTACGCTTCTCTCCTAAAGAGAGATGTAGGCTAAGTGGGTGTTTACCTGTTAAATTTCTCTATGTAAACGTTAGTAATTACAAGTATAAAACAAAGGTGATTCGTATATAGCAGGTATCCCAAGTCTTGTGACATAGCGTTATGTTATTTACGAGTGGCGCAGAGGCCAAACGTGGATGTGTGTGTGCGGCCGTGTGACGTCGTGTCGGTGTGTTGTGTATGCTTATAAACACGGATGTGATGCCAAGCTAAAACGTGGAAACGCCTATTTCCACAAAAAGTCTTTTCAACTTTTTAACAAACGAAACTTTTAGGTTTTATTGCGCCGACACTCACCAACTTTGCGGGGATCAAGTTCTATTTAAAGTTCGACCATCGCGGAGTACGGTTTTAGTGGTGTAGACTTCGCAGAGAGAGGTACGCGACACGTAATCAATTCATTCATAGGTGACTACGCGCATATTGGCAAATGTCGCAGTGGTAAATGTCGAATTTTGGTAAGCCCAAGTAAATATCAGCCTATAATGTTCCCACTGCTGGGACACAGGCCTCTTTCGAGACGGGGTGGACTGTTATCTACCTCGCGAGCCCAATGCGGGTTGATAGATGGCACATGTCTTCGAAGTTTTGGTTTTTCGGACATGCCGGTTTCTTCACGATGTTTTCCTTCGCCGTTTTGCAGGGTTGATATGATTTAAATCACTTGATTTAAATCAGTGATTTAAATCGCGATTAAAATCAAGTGATTTTTTTAATAAAAATCAATGATTTACCTAAATCAATACTTTTTTACTACGACCAAATCAGCCAAAATGTATTGTGTCAAGAGACTTCCCCGGACATAAACTAAGGCGCGCACACACGTGTCCATTGCTGATTATCTACACCGTTCGCTGAATCCCCGAAATTTAAACTGGCGACTGAATCCGTCCGTTTAGTCTTTGGCGTGGTCATTCGTGGTTGATTAGTGTCTTAGTATCTGTATTTTAGTTTTTTACCACTGACTTCCGGAATTAAGGTTATTTCTTCATTTCGAGTGAATTTCTTTTTGAAGTAGTTTTTTTTTTTAAATTCCTTTCTATTTCGTAATTTTTAGTTTTAAATAAAAACTGGAATATTTGTTTGTAATATGTCGTTTTTATTTAAATTTGAATTAATAACTGACTTCCAAATTACAAAAGATCAGAATGCAAATAAAAATCAAAAAAATCTGATTTAAATCAATTTAATCCGATTTAAATCAAATAAATCTGATTTTTTTGATTTTTTATAAAAATCATGATTTTTATCAACCCTGCCGTTTTGAGACCAGTGGTAATGAAATTAGTAACTCAAAGTAAAGTACCTATCTACCTGTCTGGGTTTGAACTCACTACTCGGAAGTCGAGGCCGTTACCACTGGTCCAAAACTGCTCTAGTATAATAATCAAGTATTTATGTATCGATACCTAATCGATATCTGTTACTTAGTAATTATTTTATGAGTGAAAGTTCTGGATATTTAGCGTCACTCACGGATACATAGTAGCTTGTTATGCTGTTATGCACAATACATATACGTCATTGGGCCTAATCTATGGTGTGACGATTTTCAGAATTCTTATCGTATCGGCGCGGCATGCATCGGCACTTACGTATTTTGTGTTGATAACTAAAAATGTACTAGTAAAATAAAACGTACATTTATGTATACCAATATGGTACGCTTACGATTAATAATTTTTGTACATTTAAGTTGTTTATAAACTCTGAACGTGTACTAGCTTTCTTTACTTACGTTATGCCAATCTTGATAAAATAGGTAGGTACCTAGACAGTTAACCGTGGATGGGTACTCATGTACTGAAACTGCACTGCACAACAATGATTAAAAACTAAGTACAGTTTTCAGAAATTTATTTTAAAATACTCTTGATCTTAACAGTTTATTAAGAAAACTAGGTACCTACTAATTTCAATCGAAACGTAAGAAGCGTAACATGCACCCTTCAATTCCAGTACTAACCTTGTTTTGCCCAATTTTGACAATTCAACAAAATGTCATTGCGTTGTTGAGCAGACGAATTTTTCAAACAAATAATTTAATACAATTAAAAAGCGTGGGGTGATTTTTGGGGTATTTTTATAATCAATTAATGTCAAGCACCCCACGCTTTTTAATTGAATTAATTAAATTATTTTCTCCTTTTTTAGTTTGGTTTTTAAAGCGTGTTTTTTAGTTTTTTTTAACTATTATTTATTTTCTATTTTTTTAGTTCTGCTAACTACAAAAACATGTTTGTTTTTTTTCCCAATTTTTTTTTTAATTATTGAATTGTCATCGGTCTTCGACAAGTTTACAAAGTTTCAATGAAATCTGACCGTTTAAAGTGGGTCAAAATCGCGCTCAGAGGAGTCGGTTACATACAAACATACAAACAAACAAACATACAAGTGAAGCTAATATAAAGCGTGTAAAAAAGATTATGAAACTATGGATTTGGAAGAGAATTTTGAAAAACAATTGAATTTTTATTAGACAGTTGGGGAGCAGCAGGCTTAGCATGACGTTTTCTATTTCTACGAAGAATAGACAGTGCTTTTCTATTTAAAGTGACATTTCATTTCTCCATTTTTGACATCGCACCGTAGATATCCTTCTACAATCTGTAATTTTGTCTTTCGTTTCTAACGATCTTTGTCTAGGTCCATAAAAATGACTATTTCAGAAGAATATTTCTTCCCAAACTGTCAAAATCACACTGATAACAAACTTTCTATTTGACGGCCACAAAGTATACCTATACGATTAATTATCTACAAAATCATTGTTCGTTTAGAACGCATAACTGTGATAATTAATAGAAAAACATATCTATCTTCTCCTATTGTACATCATACAGTTAATAGTCATGTCTATTCTTCCGTCGACAAATCGGTTCTCGTGCTATTACCCTGCAGGGAAAGTATCTGGTATGAAATTATTAAGTCAACGTTAGACTAGGATTAGAGACAAGCCCCTTTTTTACTAACCATGCTTAAGGTGAACCTAGTCCACATTTTTTGCATACAATCTTCGGGAGTGTTTTACTCCATTGTCTGACATGGCACATCCAAAGTAAAATATGATATCGTTTTGTCTCATTATTAATATTGTCTGTACGGAAACAGAAAACAAAAATAAAAGCCCATTAAAAAGTTACTAGCCAACAAAGATTCGTTTTTCTTGCTAATTTTATTTAGCTTTGGGCAAGTTTAAGTAATAAAAGAAGTGTAAAATCTCCAAAACCAAGTCGGTACCGAAGAAGTTCAATTATCTAAAAGTTCAATAAACTTTATTGGTCATTGATTTATGCATTGGCTTTTTCATAAAACTCGATCTTCCAAAGGACTTTTCTTAATTTTTTCGCGAATTTTTTATTATAAATGATCCTGCATCTCACTCAATAACGTTGTGCGTGTAGACTAGCGTATAACTGCTCATCACTGATACTATCTCTGTTGGACACGAAGCCTGGTGAGACAGTGTGATTTTTAGCCAAGCCCACCAGTGAGTTCGACCCCGCGGGCCGCGACTAGGTTCCTCTTAAAGGCAAGGTTTATAAAAAAGGCGTTTAAACTTCAAAAATATTTGGTTAAGCAGTCGCTAATCACTTCTTAACTTTAAGCAACACTTATAATCGATATCTGTGCTTATCAATAAGGGGGTATATGCCCAGGGGTATGCTCTAGTGAGCTTCACCAACGATTTAAAAAAAATCGAAGCAGGACAGACTAAAATCCAGGCTACAGAAGCCTCTTGTAGATTTCTAGATTTCAATCCATATTTACCCGACTGCGCAGCAAGGACAGGGTTATGTTTTGTACTCGTATCCATTTATTATTTTGTTAGACGCACTAGCAGCTATTTAGCTGATGCGTATGTATCAAAAAGCTTAGAGATATTTAAACTGTTCTGTCGATTATTTCAGCAGTTCAGTATTGGAGCCATCACAACATTTTCCGAGAGTCTGTTCCATGATGTTACAACTCGGTTAGACAAGAATTGTTTCAAAGGCTTTTTCTTTGATGAATTTTCCCATAATGTTAGTGTCCATCCATGTATGCGGGATTATTTATACCCTTGAATAGTCCTGAAGGCTGGATGGATTTTAATAAATGATCAAATAAAATTAAAAATAAATCACAGACACAACTACAATATTCTTTATTTATTTATTTTTATTTTATTAGGTTTACCAACACACGACGGACGGGACGGGTTTCAATTTTTTTTTTATAGGTAGTTTTTATTTTTTTTAAATTAGGAAATCTATCTGATCTACCTACCTACTGGCGCCTACGTAATAAATACGTAAACACAAAATGTTGTAGGTACCGTGTTTGTTTACCTATAAGAACTGTTACAGTGAAAGTCATTCACCCGTACGGTACGGTTTAAAGAGTGACGTTTACAAACAGACAAACATTGTGAAACTGTTTTAGCTGTTTCCGCGTATTCCGTAGGCTATTTAAATATATTTCGCGTACGTAAAAAAGCAATTATAGGGTTAAGATTTATTATATTTGGTGATGTAGTCTATAGAACAAAATTTTATTTTCAAGTGGCCTACTATACAGTTTAGGTCTGGAATAAGAAGACCTATGGCCATTCTTGAGATTAATTTACTGTCTGCGATCAATCACAATTGTCATTTTTTACCTGATTGATTTGATATACATTGATGCTCAAATTAATATTCTAGTAAATACAATTGAAACGATTGGCAATATTACTTCAATTACAATTGTTTACCCATACAAACCTGCGCCTTAGATCCTTATACCTTTCATAATGATTGTCGCCCTTTCTAGATTTACGCGAAAATGGGCGTACATTCGCACCATGCTGCAACATACAGGTTGAAATTGAAAACATGCGACAAACCGAAATGGGAGATTGTACTCATCATTATGAACAACTTTTACAAAGGGACCAATGATGCAATCGCGAAAAAAAAAACATCTGTTCCCTACATTTATGTTCGCATAACTCGTCAAAATGTAGGGAACAGCTGTTTTTTTTTTTTGCGATTGCATCTTTGGTCCCTCAGTAAAAGTTGTTCATAATGATGAGTACAATCTCCAATTACGGTTTGTCGCATGTTTTCAATTTCAACCTGTATACGGTCAGCAACGAAAGTCAATTACTTACTTAAGACTTTTTATTAGGAAAGTTTTAAGACATCATAAACCCTTAACTATTACATGACATGCTGAAAAACAGTGGGTAGGTACCAAATAATTTTGCGTCCATTGAAATGTAAGTAAGTAACATGTTAATCGACTTTCGTAACTGACCATACAAATAAACAAAATAAATGCACAGCATCATAGCTGCTTAAATTATGTAATAAATGAACATTTATCTTATCTGTTCGCTTGTTATCTTGTCATAGCAAGTAGAAATACAAGTCCTTTTATGGTTGTAAACATCATTGACATGTTTTTTTTAAGGAATTCATCAGTTTTTTCAATATTATTGGCGTGTGAAAGTGTTTGTACACACGGCTACACATCAAGCTATACATTTCCAGTTTACGCTGATCTCGCACTGTACGGAAATCCTATACAATGCGAGATCAGCTTATACTGGAAATGCATAGCTTGATGTGTAGCCGGTGTGTAGTACCTACCTATATACATACAGTCACCAAAAGAGATAAGTAACCAGTGTCGTCAGATATAGTTGAAGTTTGGTAAGAAACCTAGGGATGTTTTCGAATAAAATTTAATTGAATGAATAGAAAAATAAATAATAGTTTAAAAAACTAAAAAACACGCTTTAAAAACCTAACTAAAAAAAGGAGAAAATAATTTAATTCAATTAAAAAGCGTGGGGTGCTTTTTGAGGTATTTTTATAATCAATTAATGTCAAGCACCCCACGCTTTTTAATTGAATTAAATTATTTTCTCCTTTTTTTAGTTAGGTTTTTAAAGCGTGTTTTTTAGTTTTTTAAACTATTATTTATTTTCTATTTTTTAGTTCTGCTAACTACAAAAACGTGTTTTTTTTATCTATTTTTTTTTAAATTATAGAATTGTCATCGGTCCTCGACAAGTTTACAAAGTTTTAATGAAATCTGACCGTTTACAGTGGGTCAAAATCGCGCTCAAAGGAGTCGGTTACATACAAACAAACAAACCAACAAACATACAAGTGAAGCTAATATAAAGCGTGTAAAATAAACCAATACGTACATCATTACAAATAATTCTGGTCTCATATGCCCAGTATCTACGGGTCCGTTTAAACCTAAACATTAACCCTCTTGTTTATAATTATAAACGTTGCTTAAAGTTAAGAGATGTTTAAACTTCAATAATGTATGGTTAATCAGTCGCTAATCATTACTTAACTTAAAGCAAAGTTTATAAAAAACGGCTACCAGAACCAAGGAAGGCCGCAGGCGCGCAAATTACCCACGGAGAGTTACATACTGACATACAAGTGAAGCTAATATAAAGCGTGTAAAAAACAACTGACTTCCGGAAAAACACTATAAAGTGAAAAATATTTTTAATTTCGGAACTCGGTGACTTTGGATAATATGTATTGTTTTTTTTTGTCACCGCCTCCCGAAATGAAAACTTCATCATCCTTGGGGTCAAAACAATGCATAATTATGCGATAGCAGCAAGCGCGGTTGATTTGCTGTCAATTTTTGAAGAGTTCCGTTGTCTGTCTCCGAAACGCATCAGCAGATCTATATATGAAATTTTAATGAGACCATTTCGGAATAAACCCCTTTCGAACAAAAAAAGAATTTTGCAAATCCGTATATACAGGATAAGTTTTTAACCAGTGCGCAAACTGTAACCATGAATTCAGCATATTCTTCAAGACCCCATAGCGCAGAAAATTTTCGTCGGTTATATAAAAACAAATCAGCTGTTCCATACATTTTGACCGCGTAGATGAAACAGCAGATTTTTCTTGTATAACCGACGAAAAATTTCTGCGCTGGACGCTCTAGAATGATATGCTGAATTCATGGTTACAGTTTGCGCACTGGTTACAAACTTATCCTGTATATGACGGAGTTATGCCCTAACATACATATTTTTTTTTATTATAAACATGTCGAATTGATAGCCTCCTTCTTTTTGAAGTCGGTTAACAAACAGTTCATTTATCAACTTAATTCGAAAACTTCCGTAGGTTTCTTACTAAACTTCAATTTTATCCAACGACCCTGGTTACTTATATCTTCTGGTGACTGTACATACTTCCAACTCCCTGTAGGTGCAAAATTTTCAATAGCCAGATATCTTTAATCTGAAGAATAAATCTGACAGTTGGCCATATTTTCTATACAAAAGCTGTTAAACCGATATATTTCACCTTCAGATAAAAGTTATCTGACTGTTGAAAAGTCAGCCCCTAGAGAAATAACACTCACTAATATGACATTTTATGTTTTTTTCCAGACCCCGATTGGGCGTCATACAACCTCGGCATATTCATATGCATGCGATGTGCCAGTATACATCGAAGCATGGGGGCACACATAAGCAAAGTAAAGCACCTGAAGCTGGATCGCTGGGAAGATTCTCAGGTGCAAAGAATGAAGGAGGTCGGTAACAACGCCGCCAAGAATAAATACGAAGAAAGAGTCCCACCGTGCTACAGAAGACCTAATAGGAATGATCCACAGTAAGTGAAAAGGCATTTTTTGACAGCTACTCATTCATTCGTTCATTCGTATAGCGCTACCATGTTGTTTAGGCGCGTGACCAAAATCGGAACTGACACTGCCATCTGGTTTTTTCAATATATTACACAAAACAATGATGTGGAAGGTCGAGCAAAGCTAATTGTAGATAGCTAGGTCCTTACGACTTATAATCAATTTGTCATTTCGTTCATACTAGTTTGTGGTAATTCTTGAGTTTGGTTTTTTTTTCGTTATTTTCGGTGACTCCAATATTTTGAATCGAGTATTTGCTTTGAAGTGTCAGAATTTTAAACCTTAAAGATTTGCTCGTAAGTAATTATTATTACGCTATCTAGCTAGAAGGATTCTATTGCGGTTCTGCTAAAAATAGTCAGCTATCGGATGACTCACGTAGGTCTAACTACTTCGGTAGTACTGTACCTATTAACTTCAAACAAAATAACAACATTGACGGCATATTTTGCCTTAATTAGCTACAGAAACAGGCCGCAAGAATTACTCACAAAAGTAATTAAGTACTATTTAAATTCTCTTTAGGAATTCCCAGTTTAATTAAAAGCTGGGAAACCAGTAGGTAATATAAAAAAATATATATGGTGAAACAGTATATTAGTTAAGGACTTTCATACCTAGAAAATACACATTCCTAATTAGGCGGTTATAGTATTGGTCCCATGAGAGGTAAGCAGTAAGCACTAAGCCAACTGCAGGCTTAGCACGAGAACCGTAGAGAAGCGTTTTGTCGACGGAAGAGTAGACAAAAATGACGTTTCCGTGTAGACAATTATTGACAGTTTTGTATCGAGAAATGTAGACAAGCGATTTCTATTCTACGGTAGAGTAGAAATAGAAAGCGTCGTGCTAAGCCACCAAAATTATTACCTATCTACTCGTTTTACAGCGTAGAGTTAACTAAGCAACGTAGTGCGCGAAATTGAGCCTTTATAATGTAGACAAGGAATAAGGAAGGATTTTTCGAAATTCAACCCCTAAGGGAGTTAAATAGGGGATGAAAGTTCCGCGTGGGCGAAGCCGCTGGCAAAAGCTAGTAGAATTATAATCATAAATACCGTCAATCAATACATCTCTTTTAGTTTATATTACCCTTCAGAATGACTATTTAATGAAGTTATGACATTTGAGGCCAATTCTAAGGAGTTTTATTGCTGATTCTAATGTTTTTATTCTGTAAAGCCATATTTTTTCCGGTCGCGAATCACATTTTGAAATCAACTTACAACCTGCCACTGACGTGCAAATAGGGTATTAGGTACACTCATTTGTTTAAAGTGTCTTAATTCGATTTTAGACTGCTAATAAACCACAAATAAAACACAACATTTTTATATAAACGATTAGTGCCATAGAAATGCATTAAAAAAAATATTTTTTTAAATTTCGCGCGTAATTTGACGAAAACGCTGGACGCAGTGGACGCCATATTGCTCTGTGGGTATGAACGTCAGTTTGCCTGTAAACAAATGCGCTGATATTTTATAAGATAATTGTTTATAATTTAAAAATGAGTTATTATTACTCTACTTATCGTTGGTTTGCTGTTTCAGGAACAGCCTACCTACAAAATGATAATATAAAAATTACTTTGGTTACGAAAATAATAAAAATACAAAGTTGCTCATTTGACATGCCGTATGACGTAATAACATGGCGGCTACAATTTCATGGTATTCAAAAACAGATTAAAAAAACTGAAATCTTTAAATTGTATTTTAACATTTATTTTGTTCTTTCATGAACTAAAATAACATTTTCCGACTGCATTTTGCCTAACCTATCTTAATAATATATGTTTCGATTTTTTCTCATATAGTTAGAGTAAAATACCCTATTGCAAAAAACGAAAGAAAATTTGAATTAGCGCATCCACCATAAGTACTTAGGTACTAAATAAATAACACGTCTATTTTGCATCGATACTAACCCCTTTATTTATAAACGTTGCTTGAAGTTAAGTAATGATAAGCGACTGTTTAACCATACATTCCTGACGTTTAAACTTTAACGTTTATGAATATACCCCTAAAAATTAATATATTTCTCAGTTTGCGAAACCCACTAACTATTGCAAGGAGCTACGCGGACTTTTGCTAAAACTAAAACCACGAAAATGGCACAAGAAATGTAAAAAATCTTCTGTCTATCTCTTCAAAGAAAACAGGCGTAACTGTTCCGTTATATATGTCGTTCTCTACATAGACCATTTATTATTGCCAAGAATCGTAAATCATAACATGACTTATCAATAATATCAAAACTTGACCTACATAGTTTTATCTCCCTCCCATAACATAAATGATAGGCCGGAAATAAACTGTTCTACAAAATATTTATTCTGGACTTGAAAATAAAGTTTTGACATTGTGAAAAGTTAAATACATACAAGGAAATCCAGGGAGAGTTCGTTTAATTTCAGTGCGTATTACACTATCCAATTTGTAGAAACTCTATTTAGGAACAATTTAATTAGAAAATTGGAAGCTAGTGATTACAATCACTAGCTTATTTTTTTTTTAATTCGACATAGAATGCTATTTAGTCTAGTGTGCTAGATTAAATTGAATTCTAAATCGGACAGGACAGACGACTCAGTCACGGACGTAGTGCGGTCGGGCCCTTCTATACTCACTAAATCGGATCCAACCGTTCTAACTTCTTCCGATTTCCTAATAAGATTTCCTACAAATTGGATAGTGTAATATGCACTGTAAAATTGCACGCCCCTCCACTACATTTCTGTACAAATATATTTTGAAATGTGTACCTATGCAACAAGCAGGGAAGGGGCCTCCTTAAATGGTAAAATGTGTAACAAGGAAATAAACATCCTAAAATATTTATTGGCTTTCACATTTAATATCAGGTTTTCCTGAATCAAAGTACAGACGCCAGCACATCAAGCTACGCCAAACTGTAATTTTTTTCTAATTGAACATGAACCTTAAACTCATGCAATAAACTTGAAAATCTATCTACGATATTTGCAAACATTTTACGTATAAATTGGACTCGTCATTCTCTTATCCCAATTGATGTGGAGTTAGCGCCGCATATCTTCTTCCATACTTCTACTGTTTGTCGTCACTTCAGTAGTCACACCCCTTTCTAGCCATATCAACTTTCACATAGTCTATACTTAGGTTATATGGTCTTCCCTGTATAAATCGGACTTACCCAATATACTGATAACATTTTTCAGAGTACTGATTGAACAATGGATACGAGCAAAATATGAACGTGAAGAATTTTGCCACCCTGAACGTCAAAGTTATCTATCTGGCACCATGGAAGGGTTCCTCATGAAGCGAGGCAAAGAGGACAGTCGCTACCAGCTGAGGAAGTTCGTCTTAAGTGAGAATGAGGACACCCTTAAGTGAGTCAAAATGTATCGTTAACTGAACATAATGACACAATTACATTTGGTCGCTGGCCGCATTCGAACATCGATTCGCCGAAACACTTAACCCTGCTCGTGCTAACGCTGTTGCTCGTGTTCACTGGCTTCAAATAAGGACGTGTTACATCGCGTATTCAGTTACGTTATATTCTAGCTGTCGACAGAATGCGGTCAATATGACCAAGTGCAATCCCCATGTTTACTATAAAAGCTTTATGTGAAAGATAACCATTTGCGTCGCATTTTGTTACTAATAACGCTCGTGAACGTCATCAATTCAATAATCGTTATATCATTCGTGCTGGTCACAATTTTGTTCGTTAATTATGTCTGCCTTATTGATATAAATACTTAATATTAGTCATACCTACATCAGCTTACATTGGCTTATAATCATTGTCAGATTCGAAATCTGTATTCATTTCAAGTTCGTTCAAACTCAACACATCTCTTCCCTCATGATTCATTCAACGCTCAACGTAATATTTTAATCACTCTTGTCATAATAGGTACTGTATTCTGTCTTAGCCGGAAAATCGTTGCAATTAAAATTGTTATCAAAACAGGAAAATAAGTGGCCATGTAGTCGTCAGGCAGGAGTACAAAAATGTAAACATTTATAAATACTTCTATGTAACCATTTGTCATTATTTTCCTATTAGTTGTCTAGCAGCAAGTAGTCAACAGGAATTAGAATCGAGCAGTTGTTAGTTGAGCTTTATGTTCAATTCAGCAAAGGTTATTTTAATATGTGCCTTTATTTTTCCTGTTACATACTTTACAATATAAAACTTTTCCTAATCAGGTAGGTGTATGCCATAAAACAAAGCTGCTAAACCATTCCCAAACAACGTTGTTTCAGGACAATAGTTACTTTTCATAAATAGATATTTGCCTCGGCTCTCAAATGAAGCAAAATGTAACTGATGAAATAATGAGCTATTTTTGTACTTGTTATGCATAATACGTTATTTGTATATGTGTTAAGTTGTTACATATCAAACAACATAATAAAACTGTCACTGGTTGATGAAATACTTAAAGAAAATGTCCCAACTCAGTGACGGCGCGCTTCTTTATCTCCAGATAGACGATAAAGCGAGATAAAATTGGTTTGGTAGAAAAATTGTGGTAAATTTGTGACGTAAACACACACGAAAAGTTCCACACCTCTTATTGCAGTCCTACGTCAAGTCTTGAACAAATGTTGACCTACTACGTAATTATGAACTCACCAAATTGTTTGCCACGTTGACTGCTCTCCCGCATTTTCACATTCCAGATATAATTTCCAAGGCAAACACTATTGTGATATGTTATGAATTTAGTAGTTTCATGATTGTGTGACGTACTTAGATGAAGCTGTGTCTTATTTAATTAACAGTTACCATGTCATGATCAGACTTCACGTCACGGAACATTGACATTGTGATGAAAGATATCCTTCACCTTGCGTTATTAGGTTATTCGACTTCGGTGGGTTGTTTGTTAGCACCCATGTACTTAAACAATTTGTACATAATGAGATGATAATAAATTGAGAGACATAATTGGGCGTATTATAAATGAAATAAAAGCACTTGTCCGTTTATCTAAATTATTCGAGAAAATTAAAACTATTTATGTAGACGCAGGAATGATAAAATGCTTGGTAAAATGAGACCCATGATGATTTGTCACACTAGGAAAAACACTTATCAAAACTGACTGAAAGTACCTACTACACTACAATTGTGTAATTTACCGTGTTACTCGATTTATACTATGCTGACATATCGCATTCCTTTACTATAATCGACGGTGGGTAATTCCCTGACGCTTGTTTACACCAAAAAAAAATTGTAATAGTAATCTAATTAATGAGTGAATTATGTAAGTTTAAATAATCACCCAAATAGTATGATTATTCGCTACTGCAGCAAAAAAATATTGTGACAAATACCTATTAAAAATGTCACTAACAATTGGAGTAAAACATTAGACTCCACCCAAGTATTTTTCCGAGTTTGATACAGTTTGTCCCTTATAGTAACTAGCACTAAAGCTAGTATTTTCGAAGTAGTTTAGCTTAAACATATCCGGACTGGTTCTTAGGTATCATCCCGCTACTGACGGCTGCGGCCGTACAACTGGTTGTCTCGATCGGTTAATCGATCGTCTCCGCGTCAAAAACTTTGGTCCTTTGAGGTAAGAACGAAAGCGAAATTTAAACGAAAATTCCAATATTCCAAAGTTTACGTTAATCTCGAATGTAGGCAAGAGCTGTTACACAAACGTCAATGTCTATCACTCCATTTAAGGCCATTTTCATGTGCAGAATTACCATCAAATCAGTACCATCTATGTTGCATGTAGGTATATTCTGGTTTTCATGGTTGGAGATGGCTGTATGAATTACGGTGACGAAAATATGTATGTATTTTTTCTATGAAATTAAGATACGTCTATATGCACGTGGATAGTATCTATTTGGTTTAATTGTTAAATGTTTGATGCCTGCCTTTTCTGTATCTAACCATGTCATTGCGTGCTTTTGCAAAACATTTGTGTCCGATTTTGTCGACGACTCTATTTTGAAATGTAATTTTGTCGTCGACTCTATTATGAAATGTAATTTCGTCGCCGAAAATTTTCGACTGTAGGAGTTGCAGGGTTGAAACGGAGAGTTCAAGGCGAGAATATATTCGGCTTATATTGCACCACATTGTGTTACCGTAAAAAATGACGTGTTTTCGGTGTTTTTACTGAAGAAAAAGCCGTGTTCTGGTACATAAACATGTACATAGATAGAGTGACGTAGTTCTATTGTGAATGTTCGCGAGACTAATAAGTACTGGATTAGATTAGTGTAGGTGGCTAGAAGTAAACAAGTTGAACAAACAAACGTCACGGCACGTCATTTGGTTACAAAGTTCATTAGGTTCTTAGGTTGATTTGCGAATGCCTTTATTATGTAAACAATTAATTGATTAAATGGTTAGATGGGCATCTTACGATAACTTTAGCGTAGGAATGTCACAAACGTTAATTTATACAAAATAAAAATTAAAAAAAAAACAATTGTAAAAAAAAAACTAGCTGGTAAATTGTAATAAAAATATTGGTAAATAAATGAAATATTTGTGTTTTATAATTAAGTATAAAAGAGAGGTAGGCTAGGCTGTGGTCAAACAAAGTCTTGCATGCCGAATCTCTTCCCATATTCTGAATATTCTGAAGGCTGCAGCCTTCAGAATATTTATTTTTTGAAGTAAAAGTAAAATTGATTTGATTTGTTAAAAGTTTTACAGGTGAAATCTTTATTTTGTGATTTTGTGACTAAATTTCGATAAACTTTCTACCTTGTGTAACATATTTCATGCACTCTATTCTATTGAAAGGTTCCGTAGTTGAGGAAAATGGAAGCCTTAGGCTACGAAATATTTGTGGCTTGGATCATTCTTGTAGACAGCTCTTTAAGCACCTGTGTTTTGAATCAAAAGGGAAATGAATACTTGGTGCAACACAAAACCGTACAATTATTGTAAAGATAATATTTTTCTAATCTCCAGATACCATGTGAGAGAGAACAAGGAACCTAAGGGTGTGCTCAAACTATCCGAACTGAACGTAGCGTTCGCGCCGTCTAAGATCGGACACATGAACTCAATGCAACTAACGTTTATGAAGGACGGGTCTACACGGCACATTTATGTGTATCATGAGGATCCTGAAGTTATTAGCAATTGGTAAGTCTTATTTTTGGCTAGAAATATCTTACTGTTTTCGTTTGTGACGTCATTTCGTTGAAGTCCTTTTTATTTGATGTTTACAGCCCCAATTACCTGTTGCAACATTTTTGCACGATGCAGAAAATGTGTAAATAACGGTGATTAACTGATTACACATCTAGCGTCTAGCATCTAGGTTGGCAAAATGCGAAATGTGCCTAAGTGCAAATTAAATATTTATTATTAGTTTAAGTATTAATAATAAATTATAAAACAACATGCTTAAATATGTATTAGAGAAAGGTAACATTTAAAAGACTAAAAAAGATAAAATAATGGTTTCCACACTTGTCAGAATCAGAAAATATTATGTTAATTAATTAAGAGATAGCGTAAATTCACATTAAGCGTGACTAAATGGACATTAAATCTGGATTAAATACTAAAAAGTGACATCTATAGATCCATAAACCAAAAAATAAAAAACGAAACCTAAAGCCGAATATTTAAATAATTATGGAAATTTGCCCCAGCCTTGAGAGAGTACTTCAAGGAATTCCCATAAATTTTTATGATCTTGATATGGAAATAAAGTAAACGTTACAAATAGTTACCATAAATTACCCTTTTCGCGCGACAACTTATGGGAGGGAAAGAGGATGCGTACTACAGATAGAATGATACCTATCAACCATACTAATATAATTATCATAATAAGTAATGGTACACCGAAAAAGTTCTTATTAAAGCATATGGAACATTTATAATGCGCATATATTATTTTTATTTGTTTATAATTTAAATTTAATTATTCCACGTGTAAATAAGTGGGATCCGCAAGGGCCGACCGATGCCTACCAGGGGTGCGGGTTGTTCGAAAGACAACGGCAACTGAGGGAACACGGGTAGGTTTTAGTCAGTAAAAGTCTGATACGCCCTCCTGCTCCACCCAAAGCGGGAGAAGTTATTTGATGATATCCCACTCAAAAAAAAAAACCTTTTACTTGCGAGCAGCCGGAATAGTTTCCGCATCTGGCCTCTTTGGAACTTGTCCTTTTTACCACTAGCTTTGACTTTCAAAGGTTTTTATTACCAGACTTTTACCTTTCCATTTGGTCGGAGAAATACAAATTTAAAATATCAACTGTGGGCGAATGGCTATATTTTTAACACCAAGGTATTTATGGAAAACCATGATCATGTGAGCACCTAATATGACCGGCATCCTGATTACGTATAATACACTTTCAATCACAATCCGAAAGATTTTGTAGGAAATTAGCAATTTCCTACAAAATCCAAAGCCTTTCATTTTGACAGTTCGACAACTTTCATTGCTTCATATGTTTGAAAAAGTCGTCTGCTCAACAACGTAAAATATAACGCAGTGAAAGTGTGTGTGCGCCATTATGAGTGTATTGCACAAATTACCTTTCAGGATTTAGTTGAAATTGTTTACTCTTAAAACCTACCTTACATGGGATTCAAGTTTAATCGCCCTAAAACATTCATCTGCTCAAATACCTAACCACAAAGAATTAAGCTATCAAACGGCTATTCATTACTTATTTTCCCTCATCCACAGGTACACAGCAATCCGCTGCGCCCAATTGCATCTCCTCCAGGTCGCGTTTCCATCGATGCCACAATCGGACCTGGTTCTCCGTCTCCCCAAAGACTTTGCACGTGAAGGCTGGCTGTGGAAGACTGGTCCAAGACCCTCAGACGCTCATAGGCGTCGATGGTTCACGATGGATAATAGGAAGCTGATGTACCATGATGAGCCACTCGACGCTTACCCGAAGGGCGAGATTTTTGTTGGTAAGTAGTTCTTGTAATACGTTTGTTGCAATTTGATTTGAGAAGTCGTCATTACCAGTTGCAGAAATGAACAGAATATACTGAAACGTGTATATTCTTTTAAAAAGACCAATTGTAATTAATATTTAACACACAAAACACCATATTATTATGCGTTACCTTTTCCCAAGTATGTTGGGGACGTTGCAGTCGGTTTCCAGTTCAGCCAGATGCAGCTGAATACCAGTATTTTACATGAAGAGACAACCTATCTGACCTAAGCTTTTAATTTCTGAATTGTTATTTTATTTTTGTTTTAATTACGGACGCTTTTAATGTGCACGTCTTTTTACATCGTTCTCACAATTTCAACGTAATGATTTAACCAATTTTTTGTAACAATATCATGATTTTAAAAGAGTGTCCATGGAGTTTCTTGCCCGTTCTTCTCCATAGGTACCTACGCTTTGGAATGGGCAACTAGCTTCATCTTTCTACCTCACCGACCTTGACAATTCAAAAGTGCCTGTAATTGGTTTATTTGAAATAAATGCTTTAAGTTTGAGTTTGAAGCAACCCAGTTATTGGATAAAGCGATAACCCTTAGTAAGGCTGGGGTTAGACTTTCGCGCTTCTGACGACCCGTAACGACTGTCAAAGATCCACGAATAACAGCCGGGAACAACGGCTTAACGTGCTTTGCGAGGCACGACGGGGACCCATCTGCGGACCAACTGCGACAAGCGTAAATTACATAAGCACAGAAGCCCCTAAACTTGAATTGCTCAAACGTTCTCAAACAGCGCCCCCCTGTCAACATCAGTCTAGCGCCAATAGGGCGCAATATTTAATTTGCAGAATGATTTCTAACACATTGTAAATTGTTTATGAATTTTGAATTGAATATCTGTTGAATTCATACTTAGACCTTTTTTGATCACCGGCATTATTTATTTTCCTCAGGCCACGAATCCAACGGCTACTGCATCAAAGTATCCAACACTGGCAACGGATGCAAGGACGCGCGGTTCCCGTTCCAGCTGGTGACTCCTGACAGGACGTACTGCCTCGCCGCTACCACGCACGAGGACCGCGACGGCTGGCTCGCTGTCATACAACAGACTATCAAGAGGCCGGTCACGCCGCAAGATTCTACTAGTGAGTGTCTGTTACCTTACATCTAGAGACAAGGTTCCCTCCAGCTGGTGACCCCTGACAGGACGTACTGCCTCGCCGCTACCACGCACGAGGACCGCGACGGCTGGCTCGCTATCATACAACAGATTATCAAGGGGCCGGTCACGCCGCAGGATTCTACCAGTGAGTGTCTGTTACCTTACATCTAGAGATAAGGTTCCCTCCAGCTGGTGACCCCTGACAGGACGTACTGCCGCGCCGCCACCACGCACGAGGACCGCAACGGCTGGCTCGCTGTCATACAACAGACTATCAAGAGGCCGGTCACGCCCCAGGATTCTACGAGTGAGTGTCTGTTACCTTACATCTAGAGATAAGGTTCCCTCCAGCTGGTGACCCCTGACAGGACGTAATGCCGCGCCGCCACCACGCACGAGGACCGCAACGGCTGGCTCGCTGTCATACAACAGACTATCAAGAGGCCGGTCACGCCGCAAGATTCTACTAGTGAGTGTCTGTTACCTTACATCTAGAGACAAGGTTCCCTCCAGCTGGTGACCCCTGACAGGACGTACTGCCGCGCCGCCACCACGCACGAGGACCGCGACGGCTGGCTCGCTGTCATACAACAGATTATCAAGGGGCCGGTCACGCCGCAGGATTCTACCAGTGAGTGTCTGTTACCTTACATCTAGAGATAAGGTTCCCTCCAGCTGGTGACCCCTGACAGGACGTACTGCCGCGCCGCCACCACGCACGAGGACCGCAACGGCTGGCTAGCTGTCATATAACAGACTATCAAGGGGCCGGTCACGCCGCAGGATTCTACCAGTGAGTGTCTGTTACCTTACATCTAGAGATAAGGTTCGTTCCAGCTGGTGACTCCCGGCAACGTACTGCCTCGCCGAGACGTTTATAAGAAGCTAAAAGGTTGATGAATCCTGAATTCCTGATTAAGCCAGTTTGGTTGCAGTGAGTATTTTATTTTGTTACTTTTGAAACTTATTTCAAAGATAAGGTCTAACAAAAGTGAGTATTGTAGGACATGGAAGCTGGCTTCGATCAGAAAGCGTGTATTCTTTTTATTGATCACGTAATTAGCACACAATTAAAACATTTTATTCAATCCAAAGTCCGCGTATTATAATTGGCCGAAAATAAATGCTTGTAAAAATAGAAAAAAAAGCTGTTGAGGAGAACTTTGAAACTTCCTTTTTTGCATGAAGAATCACGTAATTAACACAATCATCAAACTTAATAATACAAACTCCAAAGTCCACACCTTATAATTGGCCCGAGCCTAAAAATAAAAATAATGGTTAAAATAGAAAAAAAGTTGTAACTTATGCTTTGTTCTCCAAAGGAGTACTTTGAACCCTCGCCTTAGGGCCTGCGCACACCGGGGACGGCAGGGCAGAGAATTTTATCTTGATTTAACGTAAATTTATAAGAATCTTGTGGAAACAAGATACAAATTCCAATGTTCAGAGATCGAACCCAAGGGGCCAAGGCATCAAAGGGATGCTTGCGACATTGAAGAGTGCGCTAGGGGATGCCGCGGCGGGGTGGTACGGGATATTAAGGGAGGTAACACACCATTATTGCGGCCACGCCGCCTCCCGCTTCACAGGTGAACGTATTTCTCAACTCGCATTGAATGTCTCGGTAGCTGCTGACATGCCTTGCCGAAATCCCCTGCCCTGCCGTCCCGGGCGTGCGCTGGCCCTCGGCTTGCCGCAGGATATTTCAGTAGCTGCCCGCATTGAATTAATCAAATAGACCGCAGTCTAATGTCTTCGGCCTCTTAGATACTGTGGCATCATTGTGCGCTGGCCGGTAGGAAAATCCCTTGCCTGTGCGCAGGCCTTTAGACAGCTCTCTGACGTAAGTACTGCTAGGTACCCGTTTCCTACCGTGAATCAGACATATGTTCTGAAAAATTAACCGCAATTACATGACTCATGATGAGCTAGTTATATTTCTGGGCTGACGCAGAAATATAGTGATCAAAGAGTCAATGACTTATAACCGTAACTACTGTCTCATGAAATTGTACAGGTCGAGGGACTACGTAGGTACAGTCAAGGGCAAAAATATGTATGCATGTAAACTGGGTGGTAGAGACAGACGCGCAAACAGTAAAACAATAAAAATAAATACCTATGATATTTTTCAACTCATGGTTCAGAATCATGTACCTGCTGAGTCCATGGTAACAGGTTGTGCGTCAATGTCCCATCGACGATATGTTACCTAAATACCTACCATAGATATATGGAGATATTACCCTAATGTACATACAAGATTTTCTCCTAAAATATTTATTGAAATTGAAACTACGTATCGTTGTGAATATAGCATCTTCGCTTATTTTCGTTTGTGCTATTACAATTACCTCAGTTCATCATAAGAACCGATACACTACGAGAAACTCGCATTTGAATTTTGCTAAGAGTATATACACCGAAAAATTTTAATGGTTGTTTTCCCGCAGCGAAATGGTTTTGTTTTGGTAATACAATCGTTTTATAAACAAATAAAATATTAGAAACAAAAAATGGCAGATTAACCATCGTGAAAAAGTTTATGCCGTATCACTGCGTGCGAGTGTTTATTTTGCTTTGAACATTTATGCATCGCTGTTCCCTTTGTCGGCGGCGCGTGCGATTCGAGTAATACCTACAAGTTACCACTAGTGTTACTATTGATTCTCACGTTTTCGAGTTGATGAATATTTTTTAAACAAAAACATATTTATTTTTTTACTTTTACTCTATGATTCGAAAGTACTCTTTATGGCAAGTTGTTCTGCCGCGGGAAAACAACTATAAAAAAAAATCTGTGGATATTTTTGCCTTTCACTGTACATTGAATAAAGGTAATCATGGACTATCACGATCCCGTAAATGATGATAACATGTTATTGGTTGTGCAATATTGTGATATTTCTAAACAAGTAGGTAATACATGCTCGTCACGGTTGATCGTGACGTAGTGTAACACATTATGACTTGTATTTCTTTGGTATATAGATACTGAAGTGAATATACTTCATTCATTGTTGTTTGTCATTTAATAAGCCCGAAAATTTTATAATAGATTGTTACAATGATGCGGGATTTTGTTACCACGTTTGGCAAACAGTTTTTAAGATGTTGCTGCTCAACCATTTGGTAGACGGTAAAGGTATCCTTTACCTGAAATCTTTTTTATCTATTCCTGGAACTACATTCTTAGACCAATAGAAACCATTTAAATGACTATGAACGAAGGTTAATCGTGCTCTGGTATACTTACCTATACAAATGATTCATGTATTATGATTGTAAATTGGCTAAAATAACACTTTTACACGTCAATTTATTAAACAGCTTCATACTACGTAAGGTGTTGCTAAGGTGTGGTGGCAACTATTTCACGCAACCTACGTCACGTCACAGCTGAACGTGACCAACAACCGCTTGACGAATTACGCCAAGCATATTAGCCCTTAGTTGCTGTTAGGACAGATACCTAACGTTCATGAGAAATTAGTTAAATGTTGCTAAGGACAAGTCTTTAGCAACATTTAACTTAATTACGTACTTCCATCAACAACGTCACAGGTCACAGCTAAACGTGACCTACAATCGAGACGAATCAATCACGCCCAACTTAATAACCTGTAGGTCTGTGCTGTTAGGACAGCTACTTACCACCCATGAGACATTTAGTTAAGACATGTTGCTAAGGAGGCATGGTGGCAACTATTTCTCATAGATTACGTCCTTTAACGTCACGACACAGCTGTACGTGACCTACAATCGTGACGAATTACGCCTAGCATTATTAGCATGTAGGTTTTGTTGGGACTGATACCTACCGCCCATGAGTAATTTGTCAAATGTTGCTAAGGACTAGTAGGTTGTGGTAGCAACTATTTCACGAAAATTACGTACTTCCATCAACAACGTCACAGTTGAACGTGACTTACAATCGTGACGAATCAATCACGCCTAGCGTAATAACCTGTAGGTCTGTGTTTTTAGGACAGGTACCTACCGCCCATGAGACATTCCTTAAATGTTGGTGGTGGCGTGGTGGTAGCTATATTACACCTACGTCACATTCTACGTCACTCCTGAACGTGACCTACAATCATGATGGATCACGTCTAGTCTATTAAACTGTAGGTACTGACGTACTGTTACCATACCTCTGATAGCCACGGTAAATACAAATTGAATCACGTCATTGCTAATCTTGTCTGCTAATCATCTAGAACTTCCATTATCATTCATCTGGCTATTTCTCAACTACCTAAGACGACTTACAGGATGAGCAGCGGTTGAACATTCGTTAATATTTTTACAGAACGGCTGTACGCACTGCTACACATGAAGCTATAAATTTCCAGTATAAGCTGATCTCGCATTCTATAGGATTTCCGTGCAGTGTGAGATCAGCGTAAATTGGAAATGTATAGCTTGATGTGTAGCCGTGTGTAGGTCCATAAAAACCAGTTACACTTTCAGTTAGCAACACAAATTCATTTTCAAAACTGAACAAATTTATTCGTAAATGTAGATTTAATTACATAAGGATGTTCTAATAAGATAGTTAGCTACATTTTACTCGAGAGCATACACATAATAAGAATGTTAGATGTGTCGAAACCACAGACACATTTAAAATAAGATATCTCAATTACTTACATACTAACACACAATTGCCAATGTCAACATAATAATAATCTAAATGTAAGAACAAGAACATAAGAATAAACAGTGCAACTTAGAACATACTTAAATCTACATAAAATTAGGTACTCAGAAACAGCCATTTTAACAAAGGATAATAAAATCATTAACTTAGATGTCATATTGTGATAATCTAACTAAATGTCAGTGGTGTCCTCCATAAACTCACCTGTGAAGTAATAATATTTATTTATTAAAAATTGTTTCAGTTTATTTTTAAACATATTATTATTAAGATTTTTTATCTGTCGTGGAATTTTATTGAAAATAGCTGGAGCCATTCGATAAAAACTTTTACGCAGGAGGGCTGTTTTACTGCGATCAACACAAAGAATGTTTGAACCCCTTTTCCTTAACGGTGGATCAGCTGGAGCTCTTATTTCGAAAAGCTGTGGATACAGACCAGTGGTGCCCCAGTGGGTATGGCTGAGACTTAAAAAAAGGTCGTAGAACACCCAAACAGGCGCTTTAATTTGAGTAAATTATTTCATCACCACTGCTCTTAAAACAGTGAAGGAAAACATTGTGAGGAAACCTCTCGCAAAACGAGGAGGCCTGTGTCCTAGCAGGGGAACATACTAGGCTGATTATGCACCGTTGTTATTACTTCACTTGATGGAGTGTTGACCGAGGTACGGAGAGGGTCGTGGTATGTTGGAAAACCATTCAAGGATATGTCAGACGCACTGCAACCTTTAAGCTTACTTCCAAAACTGATCGATTCGTTAATTGTTTAGCTAGGACTCCAAGAGCATCAGAATTTACTCTCTAGTCTCAGAATTCCAAAATCATCAGATTCATCAGATTAAAATTTGGCAGGCCCAATGCTGATGGGGACCAGGCGCACTCTCTGGTCCAAGCACTTGACAACAACGCCTAGACGCTTATTACAGCCTCCGCAGGAAGCCATGGATTATTATTAGCCCGGAATAACTTGGAGTAAGTTATGTTATGAAGTTAAAACTGGTTAATGGGCAGCAGCTTTCATAAATCATATTGCGATTGTTTTTGGTTTGCCAAGCGTGGGGATGTGGTGGTTATATCTATAATAATATGCCCCTTCATTATTCTGAAATTAATTAGTCTGGGTCGCTGTCACCAGATACGGTGAAGACGACTTGAACGAAATAGAATTAAAGTGTCCGTTTGTAATGTCAAAATAACAGCTTTTTACTAAATGCATAAATGAAAGTAGATACGAATAAGTACGGTACTTATAACAAAAACACTTTTTTTATGTTGTCTGTTTCTTCCGGCTAATCTCCGTAACGGGTGGACCGATTTTGACGGGGCTTCCACACAAGATAGCCCTTTTGTCCTGGTAGCACGTTCAAGTGGGATAATTTCCGACATCCACGTGGGCGAAGCCGCGGGGGCAGCTAGTGGGTTCATATAATCATGGCATGAATTAATGACATAACTTCAAACTTTCATCGGATTTTTTTTTTCTAAAATGGTGTTTTTTCTCTTTCCAGTCGAGGCCACGCTGGTCCGCAAGCGCACCGCGTCGAACTCGATCAGCATATTCTCGGGCAGGTAGTCGGTGTCCGTCGCAGCATGCAACCCTTACCACTTCTAGCTTACACGAGAGTAAGTGCGAAGATATCATTTCGTCACCTGCTTTACACGCTGCGGTACGGATACGTCTTACGACTGCTAAATAATTATAATTAAATTATTATTATTAAAAACCCTCTAGAATTATTTTAATGATTAGGACCTATTTTATGACTACTCTTGTAAATACAATTTTCGTTTTTGATTAAATGATTTTAATCGGTTTATCCATTATTTAATTACGTAATGCTGATGCAACGTTTTAATTATTATAGAATTATTATTAGGATTTGAGCAGTGTAATCTAAAATGTATACAATTTTTTATTTATTGTATTTAATGCAATGAAGGATTTGAATCGATAATTTAAGTCATATTAAATTATATAATTAATTTATGTTTATTTTTTAAGTTAATAAAGTGTGTTTTTTTTTCATTTGACGTTCTTTTATATCATTGCGGTACGCACAAAATATCAATGTAATAACCAATAATATAGTTATGATAACTTGTAAAATAACTAAATATATCAATACATTTGTAATTCACTTTAGTGTAACGTTGAAAATCACAACAAAGCTCTCTTAATCATGGTAAAAGACATTCTACAGGGACTTTCTATATGGTGTGTAAGTGTAAACAAGTATTGTTATGGAGTACCACAAGGAACTGTCAAGATTGGAAAATTACTTACAATTATGCTTTAAAATTTAAATGCTGTAGTGCTATGACCATTATTCAGTTTGATGAAGGATACCCTAACCCGCGAAATTAAAATTTTCATCCGTTTTTTTTACAATTTCCAGGCCAGTGTAACGCTGTATGTTGAAAACAAAGTAACTGATATGGCTTTATACAGGGTACATTTTTAACCAGTGCGCAAACTGTAACCATGAATTCAGCATATGATTCTAGACCCCTAGCATAGAAATTTTTCGACGGTTGAGCAAAAAAAAAACAGCTGTTTCATGGAAAAGTGAAAAACCTACCTACGCGGTCAAAATTTATGGAACAGCTGATACTTTTTGTATAACCGACAAAAAATTTCTACGCTAGTGGGTCTAGAATGATATGCTGAAATGGTTACAGTTTGCGCACAGGTTAAAATTGTATCCTTTATAATTAAATAGTCATTCAATGGGATTAAATGAACAGAGAGGGTTGTATTGAAGATTTAATTAATACTTACAATTCTGTAAATACATACCTACGTGTTACGGTCAAGAATCATATTTTGTTCCACAAATTGTACAAAAACGAAAGAAAAATTGAATTTCGAATGCTACCATATCGCTTTCACCTTAAGGTTCATATACACAGGTGAATCCCTCGCGGGACTCTCCCATTGAGTGGGGGTGGTGTGTATTGTAACACAGGTAAAAAAACGCCATTTTTCTCCAGTTCCTTGTGGTATTTCCATCACATAGACTTTATAATGTATGTGTGATTTGCATCGTATATTGCATTTATGTATAAGTTTTAACCTGGTACATTATAGGTACTTTGGTTTTGTTCGCCCCGTATGCTATGACATACATAGCGTGCAAAATTATGTATATTGATACTCTGTGAGCGACACAAGCGATGGGTGACACTGTATATTGTAAATGTATTACCATACTATATTGTACAAGACTATACTTTATATTACTATATTTTTCACAACTTGATTATTTTGCTGTAATATTATTAATTAATTTACAATCTTCAGGAGCCCAAAAAAGGAGATTTTTCTTAAATACTAATTGATGTATTCTGAAATAAATACAGGGTCAAGTTAAATTAGCTGGCAATACTTTACTCACGTTTTGGGTATCGATATCTAATTAAACAAAAAATAACGTGTTTTTTCATGAACAAATAAAAACTTTAGATGACACTGACATGAGGCAACCAAACGACTGTGATGTTATGGTTTTTGGAAAAAAATCTAAAACAGCTGAGCGATCTACGCGCGATCTCCCGACGCGTTTCGCTGGCCTATGACGGGCGATTACCTTCGCCCACCGCTTTTGTAATTTTTCGTGGATCAACTTAGGTAAGTAGATATTTTTACGAATATCCAAAAACCATGCCTTATCAGTCGTTTGGTTGCTTTAAATGTACTTGTCACAGTGTAATTGAAAGTTGTGTTCTTCAAAGTTCGAATTATGAAAAAAAATTTTTTTATTGTTTCATTCGTTTTCCATTTATGTACACCCAACACGTGAGTTAGGTATTGTCAGCTAATTTAATTTGACCCTGTATAATTATTATTATCACCTTGGCGATTTATCATTGGGAGTGATTCAATCAAAATGTGTCATCGAGGAAGTCGCAAAATTGCTTTGTCTACCTCTAGCAATTTTTGGGTGAAAATGTCGACAAAGCACGGTAAAGCCGGATGGAGTAGGCTTTGAACCTAACCAATTATGTATTTTTACTAAATGTTATATTGTTCTAACAACATACTGACGATGATATTTTATTTCCTAAGATTAATTTATCTACAAGTTGTACAGTTTGTTAACGATTTGCTCAATATAGACGTAAAATGCGCGTAAAATTGTGGGAAAGTCTTGACTATTTTCTTACGACTAGAATTATTTGTCGAAGCTTGTTTTGTCGCAATGTACAGATAAATCCATCTCGAGGAATTGTGTCGCGAATTTGAATTTATAGAATTATGAAGGTTCTTATTCATACTGGTTTTGTGAATGTACGGTCAACAAAAGAGACGAGTAACCAGGATCGTAGGATATAGTTGAAGTTTACTAAGAAACCGATAGATGTTTTCGAATAAATTAATAGAAAATAAACAGTTAATCTATCACATTAAATTTCATTCAAAAACATCCATCGGTTTGTTAATAAACTTCAACTATATCCGACGATCCTGGTTACTGATCTATTTTGCTGACTGTACAGCGAACAGCGAAAATCTCGCAAGAAAAATGAACCGTATAACCGTATAAATTATGAATTATATTGTATTACTCATATAAAGCGAATATAATGCAAAAATATTATAGTATGTAATGCAACTGGCAATGCAATAACGTGAGAAAAGTATAGCATTTAGGCTTAACGAATACTCTGATGTATGTTCTTATATATATTTTTCTATAATGGTAGTCTCGGGAACGATAGGCTTTGAGCGGAGTTGTGACTGTGTTAGAAAGTTTTCGTGTGAAATAATTGGTATGTACCTACAGTGTGATAAGTTAGACGAAGGACTTACTTTAAGGGAGAATAGTACTCATAAAAATGAAAAACTTTTACTAAGAGACCACTGAAATCGCGAAATTAAATCAGTCGCTCTAAACAATGTTCACATAACTGGACGAAATGTAGGAAACATCTGATTTTTACACGCTTTATATTAGCGTCACTTGTATGTAACCGACTCCTTTGAGCGCGATTTTGACCCACTTTAAACGGTCAGATTTCATTGAAACTTTGTAAACTTGTCGAGGACCGATGACAATTCAATAATATAAAAAAATGAGAAAAAAAACACGTTTTTGTAGTTAGCAGAACTAAAAAATAGAAAATAAATAATAGTTTAAAAAACTAAAAAACACGCTTTAAAAACCAAAATAGAAAAGGAGAATATAATTTAATTCAATTAAAAAGCGTGGGGTGCTTGACAGTAAGTGATTATAAAAATACCTCAAAAAGCACCCCACGCTTTTTAATTGAATTAAATTATTTTCTCCTTTTTTAGTTTGGTTTTTAAAGCGTGTTTTTTAGTTTTTTAAACTATTATTTATTTCTTTATAATTTAGTGTTTACTAGTTTACTACATATTAAAAGTTGTATATTTTCATGAGTACCACACCCCCTTAAAGTATGTCCCTCGTTTAACCTAACATACTGTATAATTACTTATGTAAGCAATGCTGTTTTAAAAACATTAATTATTTGCTGGAAAAAATACTAAATACTAGTAACAAAATTTCATCTGACTGTTTCAAAATGAAATGAGTTAATTCGATTTAAAAGTAAGTGTGGACATATCTCAATAGAAAAAATAATGACTTAGATAATTTCAGCCGCTTAGACGGAGAATAAAGTGGCAATGAATTTCACGTATAAAATATTATTTCTAAGAAGTAATTTCGATATATTTAAGTCAAATTCTTCTGATGAAATGGAATTTTACACAGTTAAAATTAAATGTTTAGTCAACTTTTCAACATCGACAGGGCTCGCGTAACGAAGTCCTTAACAAATGAATTAATAAAATTATAATTAAGTACTCTAATGTTCTAACAAAACCAGTGTTTCCAAAACATTGGCTTTCTAGAAAAGTTTAAATAAATATAATTTTATTGGTATTACTCAATATTGTCAGAACAAGACATTTTGTTACATACTCATATTGTTAAGGGACCCTTTCCAAAGTCTAGCTACCTGCATCTTAATTGCGTAACATACGATTAATCATAATCTGTTTCATTTTGACAGTTCAACAATATTCATTGCGTTATTAACATGGTTGAGCAGACACATTTTTCGAACATATGAAGCAGTGGTTTAGCACTCTGTTTCAAAACGAAACAGATTATGATTAATCGTGACTTACGCTATTAGGGTGCTTCTTGATATGAGTTATCTTGAAAAATAAAAAATAAAATAAATAAAATTAAATTAGGCATAAATTACGATTGAGGATCGGAACACTCCGTTATGGAAATTGAACTTGAAAAGTTTTAGTTAAAATTTAGCGTGAATTCAAAGCTAGGAGGCTACCAAAAATATGGTAGAGACTAGAGATAATATTTTATTGTAATGTATACTATATCTGACTATCATTACAGGCGAAAATGCTTTAGCATAGTTAGTGAGAGGAATGAATATAATTCGTCTTCATGCGTGTTGCGTGAGAGTGTAGTGCGAGTGTCTGACTAGGACTAAAGTTAGAATAAGTATACTTATCAGAACCATGAATCACTATCATGTAATCGTGTTCTACCATTTGTTGACACGTAAGCTAATGTCCAAAACATTAATTTAATGAGCAAATAACTTAGACTACGTCCGTTACTGAATCGTGTGTAATTATACTATCGTATAGCAATGTTCTTATCAAGATAGCCGTAGATTTAGTAATAATTTATAGAAAAACGAAAGCGTTAATATGAATTAGAGAATAATAAGCAACAAAAAGCAATTTTAATGTTTCCTAGATAATGTACAATTTTATTTAAATATAATATGTTTTAGCTTTGTAAGCTAACCGATGTTTTACTGCCGCTTACCCATACATACGTAAGTTAAAAATGTTTTAAATTATCACTTGAAATCAATTAACATAATTATTCGCTTTAGTTGTAAATTTAGTGTAATTATTTCAACAAATTTTACCAAAACATGCCTCGCTTAAGTTTTACATTTATTTTGTTGTAAATAAGTAAAACGATAATATTTGTAGTGTGCTCTGGCATAATACATACCTATGAATACTTACAAAATAAACTTTTCACCTGCGAAAATTGTCTTTTCATTAAACCTGCACAAATGACAGAAAAATTATAAATACATGTGAAGTTTGGTATTCGCCTTATGGCGCAATATTATTCCCTGTAATATACCGAGTTTCATTTAACATATTGTACAACCACAACAGTGTGTTTGGACCTTTAGGTTAACAGTAACTTCGATAGGTAAGTTCCCAGATACTATTCGATTTTTAGGGTTCTGGAGGCCTACCACGAGCTCTTAACGCGATTCAGTTTAGGACCTAAACTGAACTGTTCTGCTAATTCGTACCATAACGTCAACTTAACGATTCAAATTAGGCCATGCCATCTGACAGCGATTGTCCCAAACTGAGTCGCAAGTTTTGGTTTCATTCGTTCAATTTTGTACTTGTTTGGTACCATGACGTCTATAAGCAGCTCAACTGAAACGCTTATCTGTCAAAATAAGCGATTCAATACAAGTTAATATTTTTCTAACCTAAACTGAATCGTTTGGTGAATTATTGACGAAAACAAAGTTTTTTAGTGCTATTTTAGTGGAATTTTACAAAAACCAGTGTAAGTGTACTTTAATCTTTCCTATAAAGTCTAAAATACCTATTCTACATGCCTGTTTTAATCGGATTTGTTTTTCTCTAACAGATGTCTGATGAACTACTTTTATTTGAGTTTTTTGAGGAAGATACTGCCTCACAGCCTCACACTATACCCAAAAACGTAAGAGACTCCAATTACGCGGCCAGTTGGACCGGAATAATTACCGTATTAACGTGGAATCTTAAAAACAACAGTTGAGTGTCTTTTTTACTTTAAAGTAATGATACTGAGTTGAGAACAAATAAAATGTTACTTGCTTCTGAACGTGTCTGACACTAATATGTGCGCGAAACAAACATATATACGATCCTAATAGCGTTGTCTCTTTTTCACCAAAAACGTTTCAAAGGCGGTTCAGCTACAAATTGCGATCTTTCATTCACTTATAACGATCCCTATGCCGCTGAGCGTATTTGACGTCATGGTATGAATTTGAAGCGATGCAGTTTAGGAACCTAAACTGAAATGTCTTGCTTATGAATCGTTTTTAATTAGGTCATGGTAGGACTCCTGTAATTCCGAGCAAAAATCGGAACCCTTATAGGATCAATCATCTGTCACAGAAAATGTGCTTTTGGAGGCCAAATTGGAGAACATATTTTTCAACTACAATATAGTATGTTAATATGTTTGTTCTTAGGATGTATACGATCTTGGTTACTTGGATTCTAGTAGGACCTGGGTTCGAACCTAGATAGCGTTTAACTTCGTGTAAATTATTTCATCACTACTGCTCTCAAAACGGCGAAGGACAACATCGTTAGGAAACCAGCATGTCCTAGAGCGAAAAATTCGAAGACGGACATCTAGCAACCCGCGTGGTAGATTATGGCCTAGTCACTCTCACCAAAGGTGGCCTGTGTCCCAGCAGTGGGAACATTATAGGCTGTTTATGGTATTAGATAAAATTTATGATCAATCAAAATCAATAGTCATTTATTAAACTAGACTGAGAGTCAGGTCTTTTTGAACGTCAAAATTACATAAGACAGTCCCCCAAAAACGCCCGCCCTTCACCCCTTCCTAGTGCTTTAGCTGGGAAGAAGAAGTGGCGCAACAAACTCCCCAGCAGCACAGCTGTCTGTTATGTTAGAAGAACTTGATGCTATAGAATAGTAGGTAATTAACATTACGAAACACAAAAAAAAACATTAAATTTGCCATATGTCAGCTAGCACGGATAGGTGATCGTACGGAGCCGACAGAGTTTAACTCGCAAATGTCCGTTTTTTTTATAAACTTCGATCATGAATGGCTTGTTTAGTCTAGTGTTCGCAAGCTCTACTGCTGAGCATGACGTCTTGGGTTCAATTTCCAGGTCAGGTCAAATTGTTATTGGGTTTTTCTATCTGGGATTCCACAACCCGGAGCCTGGATTCGTGGCCGGCTGATGGCAATAGGCTCGCCCCCTATTACCTACCTACATGGGACAAAAACATAACTGGCAAAATCTGCCCAACACTTCGGGGAAATAAGGCGTGATGTTGTCATATGTTCGATCAAGAGTATGTTTCAATAATTAAAACTGTTTCATAATATTTCTAATAAAACAAAATTGGTACAAAAACTTTAATCTTCCTTGACAAAATTAAAAGCAAAAACCAATAGCGGTTTCCGCATGGAAATATTTTTTCTGGCAGCATCTATTCTCGAGTTTGTTTTGTCAGGTTCGAAGCGATGTCGCTCTCGACGTCTACTTACTTCAATATCAGGTTACCACTTTACCTCAAATGACTAACGCGTTCCGGCTTAGAAGTAGTGTAACTGATGCATTTTATTTGTAACTGAAAACGAATTTGTGTATTTACTTTAACCAATTTATTAATAACGTTGGTTGTGGTAAGGGAAATATAGGATCTTACGATTTTTTTTGTTGTGTATCTTTGGTCAATTTTTTATCAAATTTTGAGAAAGCTTTTAATAATTGAAATATTAGATCAGTCTGTGTGACTATAAAAACACATGAATAAAATGTTCTGTGATAAAAGTATTGTTTTTGTGGTGATTTAAGTGTCATCAATTTTGTGGTCTCGAAAACATAGTTTACTTCGCCTTTGATTTAGGAACTTACTTAATCAAAGTATTTAATCATGTATCTGGTAAGGAACAAAAAAAAATTACCAATTTTCTATAACCGAAACAAAGCGGGGAAAAACTCATCCGCATCGCTGTCGACTGGTAATACCGCAGAGACTGGCGGCGGCATTGCCACGGTGTATAGCAAAGCTCAGCTTTTGGCCAAAGTAAAAACCAGCCCTTGGGTCACGGGAAGTGTCAGCCAGCCGTTTCGAGATTTCCTTACACTTATTTTATTTATTAATAAAGAAGAAACTTAATAAAGATACGTGATATTATAGATGAGAGAATATTATAGTGATTTTCCATTAATACTTAATTTAAGTAGGTATCTATATGAAAATTCATTCCATAAAAAGGGTTAAATAAGCAGGTTGAAAGTTTCTATGGAAGTTTGTAATTTTTTCCGATGAGAAATTTCATAGGGCACACTGCGTGTTTTGCCATAAATGAGCAATAACTGCGTTTTTGTTTTTCTTTGATTTCGCCGTGAGGCATAAAAAAACTGGCAAAATAAGGCATTTATCCTACCTACCTAGACACTCCTGTGGAACCCTTGTGTTTTACAGGCGTATTGTTAGGTTATCGTTGAATTCATTTATGTACAGAAAAAATAGTTTACGCGAACAGCAAACTCATAGATATCCTACGCGACGAATAAACTCCAAGGTATTCTCAAAAGTTTAATTTCGCAGTGCGGGTAAGCTGATACGCTTGTGACACATTATCCTTTTCGTTTTGAAGTTCGCTGTGTGTTGAATTTCTTAATTTAGCGTCATTAATTAATTTGGCAAGAAAAATGAGGCAGTAAATCACGTTCTAAGAAATCGTTCTTAGAACGTGATTAACTGCCTCATTTGATATGACAAAACTTGATGAATTACATCGTGGCTGACTTGCATTGAATGTAAAAAAACGTTGAATATTCCTAATTTTTGTAAAATTTATAAAAACATAATTAAATCAATAAAGTAGGTCGAATGAGTTTATTTATTAAATAAAATCTTATAAAATGCCCAGTCAATTAAATAAGTTATCTAAGTAATCCACCGTTCGAAAAAAAATTGTAGAAATATTAAATAAAAATTCTTTGGTCAAAAATCTCTCTCAAATTTTACATTAATTCATCATACTATCAGTAGCATAAGAATTCCTCGTATCATTTCTCATATCATAGTAATTATCCTTGTAACCATAATTGCAGTACTGCATAGGTGCGCAAGATTCATTCGTAGTCATGTCTTCATAGCACCTTTCTTCATATTCATTGTCAGGGTACTCTTGGTAACCTTCGCAGTTATTATGGCTGTCCTGCACATCTTCCCTAGGAGGCTGGGAGTTTCGGCAGGTCGAAGAGTCGTTGTTTGGCGGGTTGACATTCCATCGTTGTGATATTGCGCAGCTGAGTGTGCCTCCGTGCTGGAAGGCGAAGGGCCAGGCCTGGAATTAAGGGTAGGTGTTAGGCTGGTTCTTTAAATTACTTGTGGGAGAGCAGTAGTGGCCTAGTTCTTTAAATTACTTGTGGGAGAGCAGTAGTGGCCTAGTTCTTTAAATTACTTGTGGGAGAGCAGTAGTGGCCTAGTTCTTTAAATTACTTGTGGGAGAGCAGTAGTGGCCTAGTTCTTTAAATTACTTGTGGGAGAGCAGTAGTGGCCTAGTGAAATCGGCTGCGACTGACGAGGTGTATGTAGGTCGTAGGTTCGAACCCTGCCAGGCGTTTTACTTTGTGTAAATTATGTATATCATTTATTATTTATTTATTCTACAAGGCACACGCATTTCATCGCCATTGCTCACAAAACAGTGAAGGAAAAATTGTGAGGATACGATGTCCAAGAAAAGAGATGTGGCATCTACGAACCCGCACTATAGGGTCGCGTGGTGGGAACATTACCGGCTGCTTATACAGGGTGTAACAGAAACCCTATTGGTATCCTTAAGCACTAAGCATAACAGCTGGTACACATAATAAAATACTCTAAGAATTGATGCCAAATTTTCGGTTTCATAAGTTTCTTAAAACCAAATCATAACAAACGTATCACCGTAGTACGTAGCTCAATAACTTTGCACGTTACTTGCCAATATCACGATAAATCTGTTCCGAGTGATGTGTTTATTTCAATTTGAAAAGTTCGGTTTCTGGTATCAATGTATTAAAAATTCTCATAACTTCCGAACATGTAGAGATGGAATTAAAAAACCCTTCCAATGTCGTTTGATATCCAAAGAAAGTGCCCTTGGTATGTATATACCCTTTCCGTTACACGTTGTGTACGTATGTGAAGATAATTTGAGAATTCTATCGTCTACGAATAGGTACAAAAGTATGCTTTATGCCCAAAGACTCCGCGCGACGCAATCCAGGGTGATGAGGTGAATTAACAATGCAATTCTGATTAGAGCTTCCATTGGATTAAGGAATAAGACCACCCAATTAGCTGATGATCCGTTTATTGCTTTGCAAGATCATAACTGGACCGCACTTTTTATATCCAACTCCAAACAAACAAAGTCGGTTCTTTGACGAACACATGCATCGAACCCAAGAACAAAAAATCGTTCAGATTTCATATGGATAGTGGAACACACTTATGAATGAGTCTAGTTTATTTATGCCCGAAGAGTTTATTAAACCAGCTAGCGCCCCTACTTTGCGCGGCTGCAATGGCGACATGTCGAAAAATCTTAATTCCTGTGTTATATGTAAGATATTTTTTTTTTTACGAGTATTATAGAAATAGACCTTTCGAAATAAATGCCCTTATTAAAATCTATTCTGTAAGTATTTCAAAAGATCTAAGCGATCACAGAGACAGACAAGAACAGCGATTTTGATTTAAAATAGGTATGTAGGTATCTGTATAGATAGAGCACCATTCATTTCGACTATCCGACCCCGACATAGTTGAAAAAGGTTACACAGTACATGCAGATGGTGATCATCAATGATGAAAGGAAATGAAATTGAAAAAGTCGTAACAAATTATATTTATTGGCGATGCCGAAGAAATCATGTAAATTGTAACTTTCTTAAATAGAGAACATGGATATAAAACACAACCTCCTCATGTTAGTAATGATGCAGTAAATAAGACAAAGGAACAGCAACAACAATAAAACTGGAGCATCTCTTTAACGTCCGGAGATAAACTTTATTTATACCCGTAACAGCTGCAAACTTTTGGTCAGCTCGTGTGAGCAGCGTAAAACTCTCCTGTTTATTGTTATAACCTTTTTGGTTCTATGTTTCTTCGTTCCACTTGTACCGATATACTTTTTTGTTGTTTGTATTCCGACGGAAGGGTCGGTTAAAAGTGACTCTTGGGTTTTTTAAACAAAAATGTATTTATTTTGCATGTCCTTTTTGGAACACACACGAAGATTGTACCGCTACAAAGGAAGTCTTAATTATGTTTAATTAACTAAATAAGCAGTTTTTTGTTACACAGCACAGTGACTCTGTATGCACAGCTAGGATAGGATAGCCCAAACAGCTTTTACGATAGTACAGTTAGCTCAACCCAAATCTTGCCTACTAATGGGAACACAGATTAGATAGAGCACGGATTAAATAAGCAAATAGAGCAATATTGTTTCTCATTTGTTTAAACAAATTCTTATTTTGAATTTGAATAATGTTCTTTCTGTAACGATGCGTTCACAAACTGTTAATCCGGCCATCGATCAAGTATGCGACCTTCGTGGAACGTGTCACTAATCCTGCGACGACAGCGCTCGCGCGTCGGCGTTTGGCAAATGTTCTTTAGGCTCGAGAGCCCGTGAGCCCGTCAGTAATTCATTGCGGCCGAGGTTCGTGCCCGCACGATTAAGGGGATGACAGCCGTGACAGGGAATAAATTGTGAACAATTATGAGCTTCACGCCTCTCTGATAAATGGACGGGTGCTAACTTTTTATAGTTTCAACTTGTCGCCACAACAACGCTGATGAATGTTAGGCGGTTTGTTGTTTGGCTGTTTCGTTATGTTTTTGTTGAAATTGATTTTAAAAAACAGAGGGGTAGCCGATAAGTACCTACCTACTTAATTTTTTAGTAAAAAAAATAATACCTGTATAAACACCTCTGATAAAGTACTATACCTACTACGGAATTAATGCAAATTTTTGCAAGATGTGCAACATTTTTGCAATATTCCTACCTATGCCATCCATAAATTATTTCTGATCAGCATCATCATCTGTCTAGCCTTTGCCCAACTATGTTAGGGTCGGCTTCCAGTCTAACCGGATGCAGCTGACTATCTGTATTTTACATTGAGGTAACGACCAATCTGACCTCCACAACCCGATAAATTTCGAAGAGAATAAACATTTGCTAAAAATAATAGATGCGTGAGTGAGTTCCATACTACAAACGCAAAATGCGCACAGGTAGGAAATGTCGGCACAATAATGCCAGCAGTTACATGTTGTGTTCTAAAAGAGTCATGCCATTGTCTTTTACTATGCCACTTCAGTTATCACTATATTCCATTTGAAATAAGATTAGACATTTAAACAAACCTTTTTTACAGTCCGTTCAACTGATTTTGACTTCTATTTCATAGACATAAGGATGGCATTAAAAGCAAAAACGTAGTTACAATACCTACTGTTTACTGCAGATGCCATGTATCATGCTACCAACACAATAGAGGTAAAAACAGTTGAACGGACTGTAAAAAAGGTTTATTTAAATGTCTAATCTTATTGCAAACGGAGTATAGAGGTATGTTTAAAATGCAGGTCATGAACTTGTTAAAAAATAGCGTTCGTAGTTTTATAATTATGTTTTGTCTTTTGCTTTAGATCCAGCTCCCTAATTGCGTTACACACTATCAATCAGAATCTGAATCTTTTGAAGGATATTGCCAATCCATGGCTTCAATGTTAGAAAAATTAGTCTGCTCAACAACGTAAATAACGCAAAGTATGTTTTTGGGCTGTCAAAATGAATGATATTCCTAGTATACTGTAAGTGTTCTACGCAATTGTCCCACAGATCATTCTAGCTCCTTGAGGTACCTTCACACTTTATACTTTACTATAGTTTCCGCCCGCGGCTTCGTCCGCGTGTAGGTCAGAAATTAATCCACGGGAACGTACAACCGGGATAAAAAGTAACTATGTGTTAATCTAGGTTATAATCTATCTGAGTGCCAAAATTCATCCAAATCCGTTCAGCCGTTTTTGCGTGATTGAGTAACAAACATCCAAACATCTTCACAAACTTTCACATTTATAATATTAATAGGATAGGATAGTAGGATGTATTTTGTATGTCATTTTAATTAACCACAGATTTACAATATTCGTAGCAAATCTCGTAGCTGATGTGCTACGAATGGGTACTACGCACGTGTACTACGAAGGTCTCAATCTAAATAGGTAGGATATATCTACTCTTCGATATAAATCATGCTTTGTCGAACATTGTAATTATAAAGTTTCCAGGCTGAGTAAAAGCGACAACTGTGCAGTGTGACGGCACGATTGGCGCAGTGGTTAAGCGATTGACTGCTGCGCTGCGTGTCGCGGGTTCGATTCCCGCACGGAACAAATATTTGTATGACCTACAAGTAATTGTTCTGGGTCTGGCTGTTTGTGTATGTGAGTTTATGTTTGTAAATACACCCACAATACAGGAGAAATTCCTAGTGTGGGGCAACTTTAAAAAAAAAAAAATAGGTACATGATCACGGGTCGCGTAGCATGTCGTAGAGGTGCTACGAATTTATTGTACGAGAACGTCTCGCCGTAACAGTAGATCTATGCACTGCAGTCAGGGGCGTACCAATAAAAAATGGCGCCTAGGGCACGCCTCACGTTTGCGCCCCTTTGTAAATTATCTTCTCGGTCTACACTGAGCAAAGGAAGGTCGCATAACCTTTCTTGACCCATTATATCCTTCAATAACGAAAGTTAATTTCAACTTTAAAAAAAATCGCTTGCAATGCTGCAATTTTAAGAGAATTTGAATAGAAATAGACAAATTTGGGTTAGGTTAGGTAACAGTATGAAATGGTTTATTGATGTTTTTTTATTTTTATTAATTGGCAACTTTTTGCGCCCCCTTCGATAGGCGCCCAGGGCTCTTCCCCTGCCTGCACCACCCTAGTTACGCCACTGACTGGAGTGCATCCGTACGTGTGGTGTGTGTGTAGTGTTAACCTATAGAAAAGTGCTTCCATTGGTATAACCGTCGTTACCGCACATAATCAGCCTATAATGTTCCCACTGCTGGGAAACAGGCCTCCTCTCTGTGAGACGCCGTAATCCATCAAGCGGGCCCGGTGCGGGTTCGTAGATGTCACTTAACTTCGAATTGTTGGTTCTAGGACATGCCGGTTTCGTCACGATGTTCTCCTTCACCGTTTTGGGAGCAGCGGTGATGAAATGAAATAAGTACACAAAGTAAAGCGCAGAACCCACGACCACTCGTAAGTCGGGGCCGACACCACTAGGCCACTGCATTAACTTAAAAAATATAAAAACTAAAAGAACAGACGCCAGCACATCAAGCTATCCCAAACTGTCAAATTTTTCCAATTGAAAATGAACCTTATTATTATGAGATAAAGTTGAAAATCTAGAAAATAAATTTTACAGATTGGGGTAGCTTGATGTGCTGGCGTCTGTACACGTACAGTAAGACTATTTTTCTAATGTCCCTCGGGATTTATCGCATTTCCAAAGAGGAACGAGGTTTCCTCCCATTTTTAAGAGTATCAACAACTGTATATACTTCCAAGGCGAATGAGAGCGTCCGATTTGCACCAAATGCAACTTGTAGAAATCCGACGACTGACGAAGCACAAAGTTTGCCGAGGGACATTAAGAAAATAGTTGTAGGTACTGTGCGTAGTTTTAGGGTCGTACCAGGCTAAGTGGATGCGGCGGCGTGTGCGCAGATCTCGGCTCGTGTAGCAAAGCCCGTAGGTGTGCGATGTATGATGCTGCTAGTCGTAAAGTGTCCAGTTTGGACAGCTTTGTGTCCGCCGGTACCCAAGGTAGTGTGGTTTTCAGTCTGGAGGAGAAATGTCGGTTAAAAACACGATGAAAGGTTTCTTATTAGCGATGTTTTTATTATTTTAGTATGCAGGCTATGCTTTACTTTAGTTATCTTTTTCTTCAAATATAGATTTTTTTTGCAAAATCAGCTGATCTATTGCCTGTGGATTTAACCGCAACCCAGAGGATCTTAAATTGCAATGTCCCTTCATACTTGCGACCTTCTTGTTGGCGATGCGTTTGCTGAGTACCTAGGTGCTTAGATAGATAACTAGCCTATATCTAAGAAATGTAAAAGTTGTTTTTTTTTATTATTTTAAAATCACGTTCTACGTTGGTTTCAAATTAATTACAATAGGAATCATTATTATCAAAGTTTCACAACGAGAGTGCTTTATTGCCTAAGTAATCGATCCGGTGTAGGCAGCCCCTATGGCTCCTATAGTACCCAGCTACAAAGGCATGACTGACTAGTATTTGGAATGACACTCACGAAAGCTGCGTGACCAGCGTGACCTATAAGTGACTTAAGTAATGGATGATCTGGTTCAACATAAGCTACGTTCCGAGTTGCGAAAATATCGATTTGAGCCTGTTCCGAATTGTCGTGAGCGCGATAACGACGTCCTGTTAATCGTCATAGATGATGTCATGACATGCGCCATCTTGCGATGATACTAATATCACCGTGAGGGCTGTCAAAAATGACAGTTGTGCTGTTTTGTTTTGAGTCGTATCATATCTTTAATCTGGTGTTTATAAGTTTTATATGGTGTGAGAATAGGTTTTTAACCGACTTCTAAAAGAAGGACGTTATCAATAGACGGATTTGTAAAATTCTGTTTTGTTCGAAAGGGGTTTTATTCCGAAATGGTTCCATATAAATTTCATATCTGATGATGAGTTTCGGAGACAGACAACGGAATTGTTTTTTCCCCAAGGATGATGAAATTTCGAATTGGTGTGTGCTGTAGGTAACAAAAAAGTGAAAAAAAAATCAAAAAGAAAACAACCGACTCCCGGAAAAACACACTACAAAGTGAAAAATAACTTTAATTTCGGAACGCGGTGACAAAAAATTAAAATACATATCCAAACTCTATTTTTCATTTTGTAGTGTTTTTCCGGAAGTCGGATGCTTTTTTTTAAAGTTTTTAACATTGAGTGAGCACTGTTAGCGCGTTCACAAGCGTTCCGTATTGTTGATAAAAATGACAGCTCTAGCTGTCATAATCGTGATTTCTCATATCGGAACGCAAATTATTGATGTGAGCGCTCACAGCACAATTTTTCTAATTCGGAAAGCGGCCAAAAATAGGTGATGACGTAATTAATTTTGATGTTTTTACCTGCAAAATGCTTTAGACAGAACTCTCATTCTGGCTCGCTCCCGTGCATTGGCAGCGTTTCTGTGTTGAGGTTCTTGTGAACTCCGACCTGCAAACGGAAGTTATTATGTTTTGTACCTTAACTAAACGATATGATGATTAAATATAGTACCTATGCATTGAAATTGGTAACTGCGTTAGAAATTTGCAATCTGCGTCTCGGTCGCCTTTAGTGAGTAGGTAGTTATAATCTGTCCAAAATTTCCTACAACTAGTGCTCGTCACTTACATCCCAATAGCCATAGGAAACCGCCGCCTACTTCATTTTACTAACTTTTTCCTGCGGTTTTGCCCGCTAGGATACTGGAAAATATCCCTCGGAAAGAAATCTTGCACTTAGAAATTATTGAAAAGAAGATTGTCAGATTTTGGGTTTCTCCCTTATTTATAACTATCTGTGCCTGCGGCTTCGCTCGCTTAGATGTCGGTTCCTCCGACAACTCCTAGGAAAGTAGCCTATGTTACTCCTTACCTATAACATCACTTCACCAGTGAAAGTTCCGTCAATATTGGTCCAGCCGTTTGGGAGATTAACCGGAACAAGTAAATAGACAAAAATTTAATAAATAATGCTTTTTTGTATAATTACCTACCTACTTATACAAAAAAAACTAGCATATACTATGAATTTAGTAATAAGCTGTTATTTTGACATTACAAATAGACATTTCAATTTTATTTAAGTGTAGTTATAGATATATATGAATCAGGATCACATGTCTAGGTACTTAGTATTGAAGATGCTTTTAAGTCTACTTTACCGTTGAAATTATACAAGTCCGTAAAACATATCGCATAAATTGTTGATAGACCTTTATGTGCTGAGGAGGATGCATACTGAGTTCTAAAAGCTGCCACCTTTGCTTGAAAAAAAAAACCTAATCACTACTGCTTAGGGGTTTTTATTTCGAGCAAGGTTCTTATCTACGTGGATAAGGTATATAGTGAAGCAATTTCTTTAAAAAAATACCTTACCCTGAAACGCCTAATAAGAGTAATAAGTAGTTATTTACTTATCTAATCTACCAAAAATGTTAAAAGCTCATTTTTGTATGATAAACATGCACTAACCTGAGTTTGATTGAGTGTCATCAAAGAAGAAATCATCATCATCAGCATCGTCTGTCCGTTTCTCAACAGGAGGGGACCGATTCACACGTTTTCTAGGCATTTTGTAATATTGCACTAATTTATATCACTTTCACTACAACACTAGCACATTTTTTTAAAATTTTGAACCTCGAACAGTTTGATTTACTTTTTAATTTTTATTCAAGGAGTTTGGTCCACATTACATGAGGAATTTTGAGGGTGGGTTTGTGCCCTCTTGTCTACCAGCGTGACGTTGATCATTTGAGCGGCGCGGGCGCAAGGCGGGCGGCATGGCTCGTTGGGCGGCGCCAACACTCGCCCCTCCCGAACAAACTCCAGGATTACTCCTCGACTAATGAACGATGGTTTACGCAACAAATACATAGCTCTTCGTTTTGGTATGTTTCTGTATACTTCTAAATCGCCCATGGTTGTGAAACACTGGCTTTATTCAGCGTGTGATTTTTTTATTTATTTATTAGTCTAGGTGGAGAGAATAAAGAGATGGAGAGAAGGAGCCATCTTACACGTATATTGTCTAGATACCTAGATAAAAGTATTTTTTTTTATAAGTAAGATACTTTTAAGTTTTTGACAGGTATTTTTATAGGAAGTGTCTGAGCTCCTGGTCGAGCCACTTACGTCCCCATCATTTGCAGTAGGTAAGTAGGCTGCACGTGGTTGCTGATTTGGTATCTTTAGGCTTTTAGCTAGGGTTGTATTGGGAGCATCGAAGTAAAGTTCAAATCAAGGGGGCTAGTTCTATGAGAATCGCGATGACCCGCAGCGATTAGATTGATCTAATTTATAATTCCTTTGAATTCCTTATAAGTATAAAAAGTTTTACCCAACCTCTAAAAAAAACTTTCTTAAAATGGATGAAATCAAGCCCTCAAAAGTGTGAAGCAATTAGCGCCGTCGAAGTGTTCGTACAAAAAGTGTGACAGAAAGCCGCGCGGGTCACACTTCCGCGACACTCAATACTTTCCGAACACCTCAGCCTGTCACACACACGTGCTACACAGATACACCCTGGAATAAACCCTTGCGTCACTACATTTCTTTAGTTTTTGGAAAGTTTCGTTAGATTAATTTATAAGAAGGCTGTCAATACTGAGTAGAAAAAATTTGGAAATTAGGTAAACAGCACTTCACAGTTCACACACCCATATTGGGCAAGCGTGGTAAGTAATCAATGCTCGTGCCTTCTCTGTATGAGAAGAGGCGTTTGCGCAGCAATGGGACAATAGCATAATCAGCCTAATGTTCACCTGGAGAACAGTGGTGGCCTAGTGGTAACGGCTGCGGCTTACGAGTTGTAGGTCGTAAGTTCGAACCCAGTCAGGCGCTTTACTTTGTGTGAATAATTTCATGACCACTGCTCTCAAAACGGTGAAGAAAAACATCGTGAGGAAACCGGCATGTCCTAGAACGAAAAATTCGAAGCCGTGTGACATCTACCAACCCGCACTGGGCCCGCGTAGTGGATTACGGGCCATTTCCTACTCACAGAGAGGAGGTCTGTGTCCCAGCAGAGGGAACATTATAGGCTGATTATGCTAAAGAACCTGCCTAGGTTCGAACCCCCCACTCGTGAGTCGGGGCCGTTACCACTGCGCCACCACTTCTCTAGGCTGGTAAACAACAACACTTCAAGAATTCAAGGTATACCTGTCCATTCCTATCAGGTGGTAACTATGTCTTATGAGTATATAAGATCAGTGAAACTGGCTGCAAGCTGCTGAGCTGTTGTTGCATTACTTTGGTAGAATTAGAGATTAGCGTATCAGATTAAAGAGCCCTTTAAAGCTTTTGCTGTGGTAATTAAAAGTACGAATAGGTCTTTGATTGCCAATGTTGGTCATCATCATCATCATTTCAGCTGAAAGACGTCCATCGCTGGACATAGGCCTCCCCCAAAAGGGTGGTTTTGCCATAATCGCCACGCTTGGCAGGCGGGTTGGCGATCGCAGTATGGTGGTAAAATGCATAGAGAAAGCTGCTGCCCATTCTCTAGTAAAGTCCCTTAGTCGCCTTCTACGACATCCACGAGAAGAAATGGGGTGGTGCTATTCATTTACGTCCGGCACCACACGGAACAATGTTGGTACCCATACCCAATTCAGGATAAGAAACTAACACCAGCCATAACCCACTGCGTTCAGTACCTACGTAATATATATCAAGTACTTCCTCTAACTAACTAATTGGAAACCGACTATACGAGAAAAACTTACAGCAGGCTTAGCACGAGCACCGATTTGTCGACGGAAGAATAGACATGACTATAAACTAAATTATGTACAATAGGAGAAGATAGCTATGTTTTTCTACTAATTATTACAGTTGTGCGTTCTAAATGAATCATGATTTTGTAGATAATCGTTTAAACTTTGTGGCCGTTGAGTAGAAAGTTTGTTGTCAGCGTGATTTTGACAGTTTGGGAAGAAATATTCTTCTGAAATAGTCTACATTTTTATGGACCTAGACAAAGATCGTTAGAAACGAAAGACAAAATGACAGATTGTAGAAGGATATCTACGGTGCGATGTCTAACATGGAGAAACGAACTGTCACTTTGTATTGAAAAATCACTGTCTATTCTTCGTAGAAATAGAAAGCGTCATGCTAAGCCTGCAGATGTAACAGCGTCCAGTGCAATTTCCAATGTCCCGCCTAAAAAATAATTGAATGTGTAGGAAAAGACATCCGATGATGATGTTGTTATCTCAAATTTAGGGTGGTATTTAATATTAGTTCCGAGCTCGTCAGTCAGCCCTAATTGTGGAGATGATCGGCGGCGGCTTCCAACTGCGAGGTGTTAGACGAATTGCTGCAAATAGGATACAGGTAGGGCTGCTACTTACGACCAGATTTCTGATGAATATTTACTTTTTTTTTAAATTTTCTCTTATAATCTACGATTCATTACGTTTTGTGTTAAAAGATAGGCACTATAAACATAATATTATTATAAAAGAAAAAAGAAGAAAATAGATAGAAGTCAGTGGTAACACTAGCACTACAAAAATCACCCTTATCGTTACGACCATAGAAATGTAAATACATACATCTTTGGTTACGATATCGCGCTGTCAATATCAAATTGTTACCACTAATGTGTGGTTCCTATGTTTAACTGCTTGTTTTTAGTTGAGTCAATAAAAACCATCGAATTACCTAAAATTATTTTTGTGACGGTAGCTACAAGGGCACATTTTTGCAGGGACCTATGACATATCCTTTTTTTTCATAAACATGCACCTAATTCAAAAGTTTCACAAGAAAGACGTACTTAGCATAATAATGTTTACAAACATAAAGTTATAGTCTGGGTAACAACCCTACGTGTCCAGGTGGCGGATATCAAAGCATCGAATTTAACCGCTCCGACGAAGTGATTCGTTTTAAGCGCCATACAGTGTGACTTACGATGCTACTGTTTACTCAACTAATATTATTCTTTGTTCCACTTACACGCATACAATTAATATAACGATATCTCTGAAAGAAGATTGTGAAGAATTTATGTGTTGGTTGATAGACAAAAATCAAACTCGTACCATCATGATAGTCTAGTATCTATGCTGTTTGTGTCAGTCGTTTTTAGGGTTCCGTACCCGAAGGGTAACCATTGGGACCCTATACTAAGCCTCCGCTGTCTATCCATCCGTTTGTCTGTCTGTCAGCTGACTGTCTCATGATCCGTAATAGGTAGACAGTTGAAAATTTCACAGAACGTGTATTTCTGTTGCCGCTGTAACAAAAACTAATAAAAAAAACTTGAGAGGTGTCAAGGGACACCCGGATGGAACGAAGTTCCAGTACTTGCCGCCAGTACTTGCCTCTAGCACTGGCCGCCAGTAGTTGCTGCCAGTACTAGTCGCTGACAGTACTTGCCGCCAGTACTTGCCGCCAGTACTGGCGGCGAGTACTGGCGGCGAGTACTGGCGGCGAGTACTCGCCACCACTCGTACATCGTACTGCCAGTACTTGCCGCCAGTACTTGCCGCCAGTACTTGCCGCGAGAGAGAGAGAGAGAGAGAGAGAGAGAGAGAGACAGACAGACAGACAGAGAAACATGCGCACGCCGCACAGCTTACAATAGCTTACTATACCAAAAAGTGTCGTGACAACTTTTCGTAAGAATTTTTTCCGTCTAGCCCCCTTTCACAACGCGCGATAAGGAACTTCGTTCCAATAAAGTTAAAATTAAAGGGGTTTCCAAACAAGAAATGTGTTTTATTCGGCGTTTTTTTATCTTGTGGTACGAAAACCCTTCGTGTGCGAGTCCGACTCGCTCTTGTTTGACTACTGCATCGTCTCCTGAGGTGGTGCTGCTAAAACGCAGCTCAATGTGCCATACTTAGGAAGGTAATGTTGCTGCGGGTCGTCCCTTCGGCTTTCCTACACTTGACTTATACGAAAAGTGGGATGTAGGCCTACTGTCCATAAGACAAACTTTCTGCAGTCCTCAAAAAAACATTAAACCGCCGATAAAACTAAAAAGCAAAAAATAATAAACCTTTTTTGTTTAACCTTAATATCTAAGTTCGGAAGGCGGTGACATAAAATTAAAATACATACCTATTCAAAGTCACCGACTTCCGAACGTTAAACCAAAAACGGTTTATTAAATTTTGCTTTTCAGTTTTTTCGGCGGTTTAATTTTTTTAATACACAACTCAGCATTAAAATCTGTGAGTCAACAATCAATCATCCCCTAGTTTCCTACCCTTAGGGTTGGATTTTGTTTTCCAAATTTATATGGGACCAACTTCGGGGTAAGTATACGGTACCCTTTCCAATAAAAAAAGAATTATCAAAATCGGACTAAGTACCGTGTTAAAGTTATGCGCGGTCATTCATAAAAAAAATATACGCTTTGACTTGAGAACCTCCTCCGTTTTTTCGTCGGTTAAAAAACAATCGCAGCTAGTTTATGATTCGGAGTTATTGAAAGATAGGTAAACGAAGAAAGTGTGCAGTATTTATATTTTCGTTCAAATCTGTCCTACAATTCCTACAATTCTAGAGACCATATTATTATATTTATTCACTACAGTCTACGCAAAATCCAGCTGTAAACAGAAATTTACTGACTTCTTGAAATCTTTTTCCTATGATGTCACAGATAAATTAAATAAATCTCATCCCCCGTGTATCTTAGACATTATGACGAATTTCGATAATTTTAAATAAATCGAATGTATAATAATTACCATTCATCAACACGTAATCAGCCTACATAACATTCCCAGTGCTGGGATACAGGCCTCCTCCAGCAGGTTTATCATGATGCTTTTTATTTCTACTCTACTGTAGAATAGAAATCGCTTGTCTACATTTCTCGGTGAAAAACTTTCAACTGTCTATACGGAAACGTCATTTTTGTCTACTCTTCTGACGAAAAAACTCTTGTCTACGGTTCTCGTGCTAATAAGCCTGCTGGGAGTGTGCCGTAATCCACCACGCAGGTCAATTGCGGGTTGGTAAGACGAAAAGGATTCACCTTCACATTCACCACCATTCACGACACACCCTTTACACTTCTTCCAACCCTAAACAAAGCGAGTTCAGCTTATACCTACTGAAAATGTACAGCTTGATGTGTCGTCTTGTGTACGGTTAATTAAACACGAACCGTAGATTATAATTTATGTTGTTACATAATTATTTTTGTCTTTATTTCATTGAAATTTACATTTATACTATATTTATAAATATTCGAATTTAAAAATGAAATTTTATTATTATTAACGTTAATATTACTATTTATACCACGGTAACATCTGAATATATATGTACAGACCCCAGCACATCAAGCTACCCCAATCTGTCAAATTTTTCCAATTGACCATGAACCTTAAGCTTTTATTATGAGGATTAAAATCTATCAAAGAAAGACAGATTGGGATATCTTGATGTGCTGGCGTCTGTACCATGCTTTCGACTTTATGCGATGGTAAAGTCCCGTCTAGTAAGTTGGGCCCTGGGGGCCTACTCCCTAAGCACGAAGTCCGTCGTTTCGATCGAAGTAACCGGCGTTTCCAACTCCGTATCACTTACGGACCGAAGATTAGTTTGGAGCCCGAACCACTTTGGCCCGAACTAAGAATTAATGACAACACGATTTGACAGCTGTCCCTACTTTTTTACCCGTCCAAAAAAGTTAGTCAGAATTGCCTGCAGGATTCACTAACAAGTTTAGAACTAATTTCGGACTGGCCCGTATTTTCGTTGATGGAGTTAGAGAGTACCTAGTGTGTTGTGTGGTGTAGTGGTTACCATAAATGTAAAATGGAATGGAATGTTGCAAAAAATGAAATCCTAACGCCCAACTAACGCCCAACTTGTATGCTGTGATCTACACACACCGCGAAACTTAGTTATTTTGAATGCCACATGAAAAAACGAATATGCAATAAAATATGGCAACTTATTAGTCTAAGCGTCAAATTACATCAAATTTGACAATCCAGACAGCTGACGTTCGAGTTGGGCGTGGACCGCTTAGATTAAATTGCCGATGTCGATTTATCGACCCAAGTAAAAGTTTGAAGAGCTCTTGGTTTTGACAACCATACTTATATTGTAAAATGGCAATTTTATTGTTTAGTTTCATTCAGTCGAATGTTAAATTTAAAATTAAATGAAGCATACTTTTATAGTAACAATTTAACAAAAATCAAGACACAAAATTTATTTCTTTTGAATAGATTCCTCAACAAGGATAATTATTGTGACGTTTTAATATTATCGACATTTATTTACATGTAGGTACAACACTAGTTCTCATAATCTCATTTCCATCGAATACGAAACAAACTTGATGGTTTCTCGCGTAATGGTTTTTGTGTGTTTTTAAAATCTATCAACGATATTGTAACTTGTGACTATGTTACGTGAGAAATTAGAGATTTTTTGGCTATAGTGGTTTAATTCATTATTGCGGAACGAACCACTTGTTTGCAAATTAACAATGTTGCCGGGAATTGGGGTTTTTGGAACTGGGGCTATCGCTAAGGTACTAGTTCCATTTTTAAGAGAAAAAGGATTTCCAGTTGAAGCGATATGGGGAGTCACTCTGCAGGAAGCAGAAATAGCCGCTAAGGAGCTGAAGATCCCATTTTTTACGAATAAAATCGATGACGTATTGTTGAAGAAAAATGTGAGCCTAGTATTTATTGTATGTGCGCCTAATTTACACGCCCAGATATCCGTAAAAGCACTGGGCATAGGCAAGCATGTTGTTTGCGACAAGCCAGCTGGCCTCTGTCAGGCTGAAGCCTTGAAAATGGTGCGTGCTGCGCAGTACTATCCAACTCTGATATCCATAGTAAATCATTCCTTGCGGTTCTTGCCAGCTTTCAGTCATATGAAAAAGTCTATCCAAGAAGGCTACTTGGGCAACCCTGATGAATTGACTTTAATAGATGTGCGTGTCCAGATGGGCCCCTTAATAAGTGACACCTATAACTGGTTGTGTGATGATACTATGGGAGGAGGAACACTTACGTTAGTTGGCAGTCATGTTATAGATCTAGTATCATTCCTGACCGGTCAGAAAGTTGTCAAAGTACATGGCGTTTTAAGGACTTTTGTAGAAGAAACAAGCAAAGTGAATGGAATAAGGAAGATTACTGCCCCAGACTTTTGCACATTCCAATTACAAATGGATAAAGGTTTGTTAGTCACAGCTACATTAAACAACCACTTACCGGGACCTTGCTTTAATCAAGAGATCTATGTCTGCAGCAAGAAAGGATACCTGGTTGTAAAAGGAGGAGACCTACATGGTAAATTACATAAACCTAATATTAAGCCAACAGAGGACGAAGGAAAGAGGCCTCAAGATAAAGAAGAAGTAATTTATGTTGATGTTGAAGATTTGAGCTGTGCCTCTAGTGTTGTTCCTAAACCTTACATAAAAGGACTTTGTAAAATGATAAGTGCCTTGAAGGAAGCTTTCCTACCCGTCAAAGAACAGATGGACTGGGTGAAGGAACCAGTAAAGGCTGCAGCAACATTTGAAGATGGACAAAGAGTCCAAGCAACCATGGAGGCTCTACGTCAGTCTAATGAGGATGGCTGTTGGACATCAGTCCAGCTTTTGACAGAGCCTCCAGACCCAAACCCGGCATTGTCTGCCGCAGTGAGACGCACTGCCATATCTTTGCAATAGATAATGCATTTTAATGATGTACTGATATGCCATTATAATGTACCTTTTTTATTGTAAGCATGCTACGTTGCATATAAATAAGTCAAATAAGAACCTAGTTATTAAGATTTGATATCTGAAATTAACTCAGTATTAACTTAAATCTCTCTACAGTAGGGTCACAACATTAAGTAACCATTATGCTTAGCAATGTACTTATTAACATGTTATTTTAAAGCTTGCCATGATTATGTAAATCTATTCAGAAGTTTTTTTAGTACTGCACAAAAGTAATACACAGTTTTGTATTTTATACAGAAAGAGATTCCATTTATTCACCACAAAAATCCACCCTAACGTAGATACATGGAATGCACCATAGGCCTAGTTAGATAAACAGAATTTATAGGCTTGTGGCTAAATAATAACAGCTGCACGGGTCAAACGATCAGGTTAAGCTACGCTTGCCGCGGTTGGTCCGTGGATGGGTGACCATCTTTTTCATACCAAGACTCCTCCGTGCCTCAGAAAGCATGTTAAGCATTGGTCCTGGCTGTCATTCGTAGATCTTTGACAGTTGTTACGGATTGTCAGAAGCCTGAAAGTCTGACAACCAGTCTTACCAAGGGGTATCCTTGTGGAGGTTAGATAGGCAGTCGCTCCTGTAAAATACTGGTATTCAGCTGCATCCCGTTAGACTGGAAGCTGACCCCAACATAGTTGACAAAATGCTAGGCAGATGATGATGACAGGCTTCGGGTGGATTCTCAAACATGTGTTTTCACATATCCACCTTAGGGTGGATAAACGGATTAATTAATCATATTAGAAACTTGCATGAACAAGTAAATAATCTTGACATTCTACTTTTCATTATAGCATTCTCATGTAAACTGGCTGTCCAGATACTGTATTTACTGTGATTTAAATTTAGTAGAAAATGTATTTCAGTTTGTACAAAAGATGTGACTTGTTTGAAATATATTTTATTTTATACTACCAGTTGTTGTATTATTCCGATTTTGCACAAAATCATTGATAAGAAAGTTATTGTGGGACACCATTAATACTACTTATCAGTTGACTATATGAATACAAAGCCTTGCAGTTATGTACCTAACTTAGTACAGAACTTTTGGAGATGGACGCGACCAAACTATGTGATGGGAAAAATCATACTTTTTTTCCTCTCATTTGCATTATTTTGTACTGTTTGAGTAAAATTAGTTTGCAATTTCCTCACATAAAATAACATGCGAGTTGTTATAATTCATTAAATGCTGTAGGTAGACATCTCCACAGTATATAATATTGTACTCTGTGCATCTTCAATTATGAAATGAATAGCTTCTCATCAGTAAGTCTATTGATTTTGGTCATAAACCTGTAAAATCTTCTTGGTGCAGGTTCCCAGAACCTACATAATAGAATGTAAACTGCATAAAGAACATTTCCAATCATAGATCTCCGATTTCCCTTAGATCATAACATTGTATTGATTGATTACATTACCACATTCTTATCAGCTTATGAATTAGATTAAAAGCAAGTTATCTGAAAAGGTAATGTGAATTTTGTTTCAGGTGTAGAACTGTGACAAATTAGGTACTATTGTTAACAGTGTTTAGGTTATGTAAACTTGAAATCAGGGAATGGGTAATAAATGGGTATGGCATTTTGCAAAGCTCAAAATTTTTAGGTTATGTGTGAAATGAATGATGAAACTTGGGTTTTAAATGAAAAAGAACAAGTTTTCTTTCTGTAACAAATTTATAATAAGAAATGCAAAGAAGTTAACATCCTGTACCCCAACTCACAACAGTAGCATATTACACAATCACAAAATGTCCATTCACTACATGTTCTACAAACTAATTTAAAAATATCAAGTAAACAGAATCGAATCATAAAATTAAAACTAGCACTAAATTCAGTTGTCGATCTTCGCCAGAATGTCAGACTCTCGGAAGAGGTGGTACTCCTTTTCATCATTTTCTAGGGATACTTTGGTACCACCGTATTCTGGTAGGAGTACTCTGTCCCCAACCTTGACTAATACAGGAATGAAGTCACCATTGTCTTTTCTGGAGCCGGGACCCACAGCAACAACTTCTCCATGAAGGACTTTGCTCTGCGCCTTCTCGGGGATGACGATGCCGCCAGCGGTTTTTGTAATTGCTTCAGCCCTTTTTATAAGGACGCGGTCGAGCAAAGGAATCAGGTGTTTTACTACGTAGCTCATGTTGTCTGCTGTCAGAAATTGCTCCGAAACAAATGAAGAAATTAATGGTCTTCCTCCTCACAGATTCAAGTCTAGAATATTCTAGCTGGATCGAACCGACCGGCGACCGTACAATTTTGACAATAGTTCATTCATCTCATTTCATCCATGTGTTTACGGAGTTGCCTAACTAAAAAATATACTTGTTTTTGAATTTCGATTGATTTTTCATTACTAAAAAATAAAAAACGAATACTAAATGAGTTAATTTATCCTACTAAAATTATGATCAATCAATTACTGAGTTGTGTTAATGTTTTTATCACATTTTAGTGTCAGGATTATTTTAAAAAATTGAAATGCACGTAAATAGCAACTGATTAATAAATAAAAATAACATTAAGTTATACTAACTCAGTTAAAACTATTCTTTAATTTTAAATAAAAATAAAATATTTTTAACGTTAGAGCAGCGACCTCTAGTGTCGAGTAGTATTACCAATTGCAACAGTGCATGATTTTTAATGCGCTGAATGTAATGTAGATGGCGCTTTCATGAATAAATAAAAATTAATTGTTTCTAACTCATAATATTTCATTTTTTTTACGCTTTTGTTATAGCTTCACTTGTAACTAACGAACAAATTGTTAATTTAAACCTACTTCTAATTGTCGGATCGAAATGAAACGTTGTATGTATCTATACGTTGTTCGGATGTTATTAATATAATATTATGGTACACACGGCTACACATCAAGCTATACATTTCCAGTTTACGCTGATCTCGCACTGTACCGAAAGCTTTTTCAATGCGAGATCAGCTTATACTGGAAATGTATAGCTTGATTTGTAGCCGTGCGTACCTTGGAGGTGATCTGATGATGGAGCTAAGAGATGGATAATGGAAGTCTTCAGACGCTACTAGCAAACCGATTCGTTTTGATGAGTCCAATAGATTGGCCTGTCAGATGATGGAGCCAGAAAGTGGATAGTGGAATCCTTAGTTGCTTCTAGTAATACCTACCTGTTTGGACCCATATGATTCGTTTTGATGAGTCTAATATATTACGCTTGGCAACGAGGTTCTGATGATGGGGCCAGGAGGTGAATAGTGGAACTCTTCAGTGACTACTAGTAAACTGGTCAACCGCTTACCTATTAACTAAGTGAAGAATATACTTACTACAATAAAAAGCTTTTTTTTTTAAGTAAATAAGTAGGTACTTAGCTAGTTTAAGAAAAAGCGTGTTTTCAAGCATTTATTAAATGTTGTATGCACATAGAAATGTCACAGACGTACCCAGCTGTTACTAGTCTCCCTGTGGGTGCTGCAGGCTGCAGAGGCAAAGAGCCAATAGATATGACTGGCAGTTTTTTTTCAATCCCGTCTGTTACCAGATACCAGGGACAGCTCTTAGTCAGTAGGTACTACAATACATATCTACGCACATTTATCAGCTAGGACCTATAAATTATAATATCTTCCTTACACATAATTATTACTAAAGTACACTAACAAAAAAAAAGCTGGCTAAGTGCGAATCGCACATGAAGGGTTCCGTACCACAGAAATACACATTCTGTGAAAATGTCAACTGTCTACTTATTACAGATCATGAGACAGCCAGCTGACAGACAGACGAACGGATGGACGGACAACCTTCGGGTACGGAACTCTAAAAATGCCAAATGGCTACTCATTTGATTATCTATTAGTTAAAATTACTGAAGCTGGCATGCATTTTTTTTATGATGATAATTAAGAATGAAACTTCAATAATGCCCGTCATTTCCGTAAGCGAAGTAAAACTTTAGAACGGTTGTTATCTAATCATTTAACCTTATGCACGATGGTTAGATGTGCACAGTATCGCGGTGGTTTCAACGTGGGAATAAAATAATGGAATGAAATACTATCTAACAAAGGAATAAATAAGAACACGCAAAAAGAGATGGGTGGTTTTCGAATGACAGAACACGAGACCTCCCTCTGACTTGCCTTTTCTCAATGTTGGAGCAAATGTTAGTGTCGGCTTCAAGTCTAACCGGATGCTGCTGAATACCAGTAATTTACATGGAGCGGCTCCACAACCCAGTTACTGGGTAACACGATACCCCTTGGTAAGACTGGTTGTCAGACTTTTGGGCTTCAGATTACCACTAACGACTCTCAAAGATCTATAAATGACAGCCGGGACCAACCACTTACCATGCTTTCCGAGGACCGGGGGTGTCTCAATCTCAATACCTAATGGTTGGTCATCCATTCACGAACTGACAGCAGCAAGCGTAGCCTAACCTTCGATCGACTCGTGCGGCTGTTATCATTTACCCAGGAATGAGCCCCTCATGATTATTGTTACCAGGACCTAAAATGCGAAACCCAGTCGCAAGTGGTTTAAAATCCAGCTTATTTGAAAAAAGTCCGATATTATAATCAAAATAAAACTTAGTAGATTAAAATAACTTTATTTAATGAAAGAAAAAATTAACAAAATTGTAGGCCATTTACTTTACACCTTATATTTTAGTCCACCGTCAACAGCTTTCAAAAACCTTTTCTTTCCACATATTTTATCGTGAAATTCTTCACAAGTGGTGTCTAGAAAGATATATTGTGATAGCAGTAGGCATTGCTCTTACAGAGACAATCTATTCCTTTCTTTCGCTCACAGAGATATTATTAGGTAGTGAGAAGATTTTGCCCTAGTAATGCAAAATCCGGTCTCGAAAGAAATCCGCGCGGAGTAAGCTCTCAAAAGCCAGTAATCACAATCTGAATCATTTTGAAGGATGTCGCACATCCATTGCTTCATATTGTTCGAAAAGTTTGTTTGCTCAACAACGTAAATAACGCAATGAATGTTGTTGAATTGTCAAAATTAAAGCCAACCCTACTGTTAGCGTTACGCAATTACCCCGCGGATTTATCCGGATACCTTACGTATGATGAACCTAGGTAATTATTAAACAGATCAACAAGTAACAAATGAATCTATCTGTGATATTTTCTCGTAATTTCTTCGAATATAGGTATTCGTTCTCCGCCATACTTGGAACACAAGGACAGATCCTTGTTTATCACAATGAAGAACTGCTCATTGGTGCTGTATGGAGGCCAGTAGACTGGCAGGAGGGTGCTGGTGTTCGGGGTTGGGTTTCTGAAACAAATATATCTTTCTATCAAACGTTTTAAACAAAGCAATACGTAAGGCAGAATTGATTTAATTTAAAACTTTGTAACGCATTAAAATTTAAATGTTGGCAAACAATTTGTACACACGGCTTCACATCAAGCTATACATTACCAGTTTACGCTGATCTCGCACTGTACGGAAATCCTATACAATGCGAGATCAGCTTATAATGGAAATGTATAGCTTGATGTGTAGCCGTGTGTACAGTATTTTATAAGTATTGGTATTCTAAATATGTACTCACGAAGTTTTAGCAAAATTGGTCCACATCGTCGAAATTCTGTCTCTCACTGTAATATCATCTTGCGTAAGATTCCGAAGGGGTTCTATTTGTATAACATAAGCTGTATCATCCGCATGAGCTGCTCCTTTCTTATTGACACGGTTTGCAGCTTTGATAAGGTTTAGGGTACCGTCATATGAAAACTCGTACATGTACAACGGTACTGCGTTCTTAACCATTAACTTAGAACTTGTGATTATACCACCCACAAATTCAAAGTCTCCAAAAAAGTCAATAGCCGGTCTTTCGGTATCATTTCCATTGTAAGCGTCGTAAGCATATCGCAATCTTTCGTTATAATAATACGAATCAGTACTGTTTAACAGGAATCTCCAATAATCAGCATAGTTCTTGGACGTTGTTATTTCTTTGATATCCTGAGGTTTTAAACCAGCTATGACAAATCCCTCAGAATCTGTAAATCCTCTGAGAACCGGAACCTTGTTGAGTCTTCCGGATTTTAATAAATCGTATGGGATTTCTGTCAAAAATGCGGCTTCCGTTCCAAAATCCCTTTCAATGGTTGGAACAAAACCGTAGTATAGTCCTTTTGCCATTATTAGTTCAGGTATTTTGTAAGTGGCTAATACTATGTATTCGGCTGGAGTATTCATCAGATGATTATGTATCGCTCGATAATCATGAGGTGCTCCCTTATACCTAAGTTCTCGTGCCAGTTTCCAAGCAAGATCTTTAATCCTATCCGGAGTTTCTATCGCCCAAGGATTAAGAACTGATCCCGATTGCATGATAGCTTTATGAAAGAGGCCATTGCTTAATCGAGAGAGCATGTGATATTCTACGGAGGCGGCTCCTGCACCAATTCCGGATTATAGTGACTTCATTTCTGTCACCTCCAAAATCTTCAATATTCTCTTGAACCCATCTCAACGCCATGGTCTGATCTTTCAACCCCATATTTCCAGCTGCTTCAGGTATATCCAAAGAAAGGAATCCAAGAGCACTAAGTCTATAGTTCATGGTTACAACCACAACGTTATGTTCTATTAAATAGTCGGGACCATTTTCGAACTTTGCAAGACCGTTGCCGAAAAAGAAACCTGCGCCATGGATGAAGACCATCACAGGAAGCAGGTGCATTAGCAATCCGGCTATAGATACCTTCGGTGTAGAGACATTGACGTAGAGGCAATCCTCACTGCCTCGATGTCTTCTCTTGAATATATCAAATTGTATGCAGAGATTCGACTCGTTGTATATCGTGCTATTTCTTTCTCCGATCCATGGTTCAGGTGGCTGGACTCTGAAATAAATGGAAATTGGTAAATTAATACATTTCATTTAGATGTTGCATGTTTTATCATAGAAGTGTTACATATTAAGAAGCACATCTCACCTTAAATCTTAAGTCTCCTACAGGAGGTTTGGCGTAAGGTATATTAAGAAAATCATCATATTCGAAACCGTTTTGAGTTTTCCTTCTCGCACCGACAAGAACACCTTGCTTTATTTGTACTTTTGTCATCATTGCTCTTATTTATTTTGGACGTTATTACTTGTAACGTAATGGACAAAGTTCTGATACGAGCATGTACGAATTTGGACTTATATATTAAGTGCTTAAGCGAGAAGTTCAGCCATCCTCAAACATTTCTTTAGTGTGCACAGTTATGGTTTATAGTTGGGTAGGTATATCATTCATTTCATATCTAATCATGGATTTGGACTGGATCATAAATTATTAATTTATTTTATTATTTATATACCTACACACAGTAAAATACATAAGTAATTTTCATTGTTGTTAACAAAGGTATATTTACAGAGCATATCACTTTCTTTAAAATTTCGGCATACAGGCCTATTATAACATTTTCCAAAGATTTTCCTTAGCTACCTTCAGGAATGATAATCAGTTTACTATGAGTAGGACTATACTCGGACGCAAGATGATGCTGTAATAGTGTAATGTTTCATAGTAATGTCCGGAAAGTTTGAGAAACACTTTATGTAAGTGAAATAACAAAAAAGTAAGTTGAATAGGTAGAGTACCAACGCAATCTTATTGTTATTATGTAACTAAGCAACGATGGTACACGTAAATACATAATAAGTGAAGATGATTTTGTATCCCACTGTAGTCGACAGATTGCTACGGACGGTCATTTCGTTTTACATTGATCATTACTTATTGAAGTAAAAACTTTATAAGGCGCGTTGGACATTTTTTGAGATGGGGAAAAGCAATTTTGAACTCGCGACACCGTTACCCGACACCTCTGTTTTTTATTACAGGTATTTCAATAATTTAAGCCTCAAAAGATAAGTTTAGGTCCAGAACTAATATTCCAATTGGAATTATGAAACTCGGATAACTCGTTTGGAACATATGACCAAAATTATGATTATGAATAATGTGAAATCCTGTATTGACGATTCAAAAAATACACACGTAATTGTTCAAGTTCTCACTTCTGTCCCTCCACTCCACTCCACTCCCGGAGTGCCACTGTTTTTATTTTGTTTTTGTTTTTTTTTTATATATTTCGTTACGTATTCTACATCATGATTCTCCTGCCCTTATTCCAATTTATTTGGGGTCGGCGCAACAAGTATTTTTCTTCTCTATTAGTTGTCATCGCGATAGTCACCCCCTTTCTAACCATATCGTCATTCACACAGTCCAGTCCATCCATCGTTTCTTTGGTCTTTCATTACGTAATCTACAAAAATATTTATATTATTTGATGTCGACTCTGAATGCAAAAAAGGAGGCCTTAGTAGCGGAATAATGTGGCTTAATAAAGTGATGATGATGCAGACTCCAAAAAAAATTTGTTAATCCATTATGAGTCCATATCATCATTAAACTTTAATATTTCTGACACAACTAAAAAGTTATGTCAGCTATTTTAATTTCTAAATGAGATGAAAATTGATTTTCAGAAACATTTATTAGATTAGACTTAGTTGATTACGTTAATTACAAAAACTTAATAGGTAGGTACCTAATTAAAACTATCGGTGATACTTTCTCATGATTTCCTCAAATATTGGAATTCTTTCTCCGCCGTAGTTGGCTTGGATGTACAGGTCCTTGTCTATCACCATGTAGAACTGTTCGCTGCTGCTGTACGGGGGCCAGTATAGTGGCAGCAGGGGACTTGTGTTCGGAGTAGGGTTCCTGTAACAAAAAATGAGGAAAAGACTAAAATCTAGGAGCCTCTAAAGCATAGCATTTTCTCACGCTATAGGGTCAGATTCCAGTCAAAACAGATGCGACTACGTCATTGGAATCGTAAAATCACAAAACTGATGAGTATGACGAGACTGTTACCTATTTTTAAATTACACTAATATAAGTAACCACAATATTTTTATTATAATATGTTAGTACTTACGCAGTTTTGGCGAAATTGGTCCACATTTTGGAAATTCTGTTTCTAACAATAATATCGTCTTGAGTGAGCTTCGGCACGGGCTCAATTTGTATTGTGTAAGCTGTATCGTCTCCATGAGCTGCCCCAGTTTTGTTCACTCGGTTTAAAGCTTTAAGCAAGTTGAGAGAGCCATCATATGTAAACTCATACAAATATAATGGCACTCCGTGCTTAACCAGCAACTTAGAGCTTTCGATGATCCCACTGACAAAGTCAAAATCTCCAAAGAAGTCGATAGCAGGTCTTTCGATATCATTCCCCGTGTAGCTATCGTAAACATATCGTAACCTTTCATTATAATAGAATGCATCAGTGGCATTTAACGGGTATCTCCAAAAATCTGCATAGTTCTTAAACGTAGTAACTTCTTTAATATCATGTGGTTTAATGCCAGCTTCTATAAATCCTTCGGAATCAGTAAATCCTCTGAGAACAGGAACCTTGCTGAATTTTCCAGATTTTAATATTTCGTATGGGAGCTCTGTTAAAAATGCATCCCCAGTTCCTAAATCCTTTTCAATCGTTGGTCCAAATCCATAGTAAACTCCTTTCACCATCAGAGGGTTAGGAACTTTGTAAGCCGCTAATTTTATATATTCTGCTGGAGCACTCATCAAATGATTGTATATTGCACGATAATCATTTAATGGCCCTCGATATTGTAGTTCTTGTGCCAGTTTTATAGCAAGATCTTTCAGCTTTTCTGGAGTGTCCATAGCCCAGGGATTTAGAACTGATCCTGATTGCATGATCGCTTTATGAAATAGACCTTTGCTTAATGGAGAGAGCATGTGATACTCTACAGAGACTGCTCCCGCGCTGATCCCGAAAATAGTGACATCATTCTTGTTCCCACCAAAGTTTTCAATATTCTCTTGAACCCATTTCAAAGCCATGACTTGATCTTTAAGTCCCATGTTTCCAGCTGCTTCAGGTATATCAAGAGACAGGAATCCGAAAGCGCTGAGTCTATAGTTCATAGTGACGACGATAACGTTCTGTTCAATTAGATAATCAGGACCATTTTCGAATTTTGCGAGTCCATTTCCAAAAACAAATCCTCCTCCGTGTATGAATACCATAACAGGCAATAGCTGCATTAATAACCCTGCTACAGACACTTTCGGTGTGGAGACGTTGACGTAAAGGCAGTCCTCACTACCGCGATGTTTTCTCTTGAATATGTCATACTGTATGCAAAGATTGGATTCGTTATATATTGTGGCATCTCTTTCCCCAATCCATGGTTCAGGTGGCTGAGGACTCTGGAATGAATGTGAACGTTTTGTATTAAAAGTAAAGACGTTTTGCAAAGATGATATCGAAGGTTGTTAAAGTTCTAATAAATAAAGTCAATACTTACCCTAAAACGTAGATCTCCTACAGGGGGTTTAGCGTAAGGTATATTAAGAAAATCGTCGTAATTGAAACCGTTTAGAGTTGTTCTTCTTGCGCCAACTAGGACACCTTGCTTCGTTCTTACTCTTGTCGCCATTTTAATTTACAATCACTTGCGTATACGTCCGTATTTATAGACGTAAATTTGTATACGGTCATGTATGGTTTAAGTGTTTTATATAAAAAGGTGAGACGTTCAACACTACTCAAACTTTGTGTCAGGTCAGTTATTGCGCAATTTGTAATCAGTTCCTGGTTTTTTGTCGTACTTACTTTCGATGGTATATTTTTACCCATAGCTGTGCTTAATAAATCAAAGCATGTGTGCTAATCGTCATTTTATTTGGTTGGATTTCGAAAGGTAGATTATCCAAACCATGAGCTTTCTTGTTTTCTGTCTGTCCAGCAAAAGATGCCTAACTGCGTATGGGTTCAATTACAGTTGAAATCCTTCATTCTATGACGATTCTAAAAATTGTAAAGGTAATTTTTTATTGTACATCATATAAAAGATCTTACAAATAATTAAAATGTTACATTGCGGCACCGGCATTATGCTGGATCGTATTAATAGCAAATGCTGCAATAATGAATGTAGTACCTAAGCCTGCTATGTTTGAGGAACACTATAAACAGACAAAAAATATTGCGTAGGTAGGTACTTGTATGCAATATTTTAATATTATTGTGCTTGACGTCGAAGGTAAAGGCGAAACGATGTTTACGCCAATTAGCGCCATCTGGAATCACACATATTGTTTTGAACTAAACAGTGGGGAGTGAGCCCACATTGAGTGGATAGATGGCGCTAACAGTTCTTCTTTCCATACACTTTCTTAGTTTGTTTGAATCATGTATGGTATCAACCCTTTTCTATCTTTGCTGGCTGCTCTGTCCTAGACTATTGTTGGTTTATTTGCTTGCTATCGTTTTATAGCATTTCATTTTAATGATAAGGATTTTCGTTCCATCCATCGCATTATTGTCAATTCCATTGTAGGTAGTAGTTTCCTTGCTGTACAGATCACGATACTTCTCTATTTTTTAATGATGGTTTCTGCCTACCATACATTGAATGAATAGATCTCAATCTGTAAGCAAAACAACTCGGAGTTGTTTATTATTACCTATTTTGTTGTTATTTTAACTACATTTATGATTAACAATGAGCTTCAGTGATTGGACAACGTTTAGAATTTATATTGAATACTTTAGACGTTAGTGTCATTTGGGAACGCGCATGAGTCGTGTCCACAATCATCAAGTACGCACTCGCCGCGGCGCCGTGACCGCCGGAGGAATGTGCGCCGGCGCCGGCCAGTCTCGGACACACCTGCGCGCGCACCAATTGTGCACACAATCACGCCACACTACCCACACACGTCTGCCAAGCCCTGTGCGCACGGGGAATAAACTCATTCTACACAAAAGAAGCTGGCCAGCGCTCGCGCATCGCGATTTATGGCCGCCTCCGCGCTTGCGCGGTCACATGAAAGCACAGACTGGCCCTGCCGCCATTGTCCAACGCGAATACAGTTTGACGGCTCTTGAATACTTAATTGACTGTTGTATTAATTACTAAAGAAAATGCCCGCACAGATACCTGAGAAACAATAGGTAGGTAGGTACTGACAGTTTTTGGAAGAACACAAATGAAGTAGGCTAGCCGCTAGGCTGGAATGAGCTTTTATGTTGTCTTCGTTTTATGCTGAATTGAGTTGATAAACATTTAAGGTTTTATGCCCAGAATAAACTGAAAAATACTTTTAAAGCTTTCTCAGATTTTTTTTACATGCTCCTGCTACTGCTGTTACGGCTTCGTGCCTTGAAATAAAGTCGCCAAATCATCCGATATGTCGAATACCGATATATATAGCCAGGAAGTTATCGAAGTAACCCAACAATAGTTTCCTCAAACAAGCGTTTAGGTTATCGAACCTGCATAAACTGAAGAGTAACAATTCTACAACATGTGCATAAACCTGATTATTACCTACTCTATGTTTTTTTTTACAAAAGCAAAAAAGGCTTAAAGGCGCCGATATTTTCACACACATATTAATTGTATTGGTATGTACAACAAATAGATAAAATTGGCTCAAAGGAATCCGGGTATCCATAGAAGCTGATTCAATGAATTATAATTCAATCACTTTTTGCCGGTCTGGAAAACCGTAAAAAGATCGTGATCGGGTTCACACGAAGCACACAGCATTTCGCAATCTATTCACGTGTGCGAGTGTAGGGTGTCTGTTTTATATTGCCGAAAATACAAGATATGAATTGGGAAATTAATATTAGTATTTTTCTGGATTTTTTTATAAACGATATAGATCTACTATGAATGACTTTATTAGTCAGAAACAACTGGTTCTTATATTTTTGTAAATGTAGCAAGTATCAGGCTTCGATTAACAACTGCCGAGCTATTCTGCTCAAATATCACCGTGAAATCGTAGGTGAAGTGAGCTAAGATTGACCTGTCATTCCACGTGATGCTAGTGAATGACACTACTGACGGCTCACTTCAAGATCACTTCACCTAAGCTTTCACGGTGATATTTGTACAGAATAGTTCGGCAGATGATCATCAATAGTGGGTCATAGAGCGTACGTATCAGCCTAAATGCCCTTGTACTATACAAGTATATGCTATACTTACTTTGCTTCAGTAAAATTTAATCATCTATAATAGTAGTACGCTTTTCTTTTAAGTACATACAAGAACGAAGTGCTTTTCATTGTGCCTTAACTTAAGTTTAAGATTTCCGCTTATATAATTAATCTATGAAATGCTTCCTTAAACGTGGTTAAACTACGATAAAAAGTTGCGGTAATATCGCGGATGTTAAAAGCGTACAAAATAACACAACAAACATGGCACAACAGGGAACTCTGTATGGCCTTATATGAACTTCGCCACGATAAGTTTGCAGATAAGAAAATTTGTAGATCCTTATGATCAGGGAGTAAGGTTTATAGTGGTTTGTAATGTTGGAGATGAGGATAATGAAGGGGTTTGCGTCAGAGATCGTGGTCGGTTCTCACGACACGACGACGGAACACAGGTGCGCATCCGGCTATCTCGCCTGCGCGGGATTCGAATCAGTTTAGTGAAGCGTTCTAATTGTGGTGCCGAAACAAAGATCAATGATTTGAGCAAATGTCCGTTGGAAGTCTCTGATAACTGGTTTGAATAATTTGTTAAAAGATAGATACAGCTTGTAATGGCCCAGATAGTTATTGATATTAATTCAGGTAGAGACGACCAACAGACAAATTGTACTTGTATGAGATTGTTACCTATACATATTTGTTTTAGAATATCTGTGTAGGGGATACTATTGAAACACCTTTTTTTTAATTCCACTATTCACATTTATTGAATCACGCACTAATAACTATTACAATATACTGAATTACTGCTAACTTAATATGAACATAACTTGTCTCATTGACGACTAACTTTAAACTGAGTAAAATGTGTACAATTCTGTGTGTAGCTCATTGTGTAACTCATAACTATTTTCCTTAGAGATTTCCTTAAGTAGTTTTCTACTAGGGTACAAGTAGCGGTTATGTTTGACATCAAACATTTGTTCTAAACCAGTCACATTAAAGGGGGTGGAGCCTAATGGTCAAGCGTAAGCTCGATTTCTCTCGACAAGTTTAAACCTGCGCCTGATTCCTTCGAGAAGCTTCACTTGGATCGTGGGAAAACCGGTCACGTGCCGATTCTTCGTGGAATATTTCCAATGTTTACATCTTTCCCTTTAATTTAACTGCGCATAACAGATTTGGTTGTTTGTTAATAGCAGATTAGGTACTATAGGTACATGCAGGTAGGTACTCATGTATTTAGGCTTAATTCTAGTTGGGTTTTGCCTTTAATCATGTACCTTTCAAGATAGTTTAAATTCTAATTGAGTGATTGGCTTAGACTTACATTTGATCTGTAGGTATTCATGGGAAATCAAAACCAGCCCTACGCTTAGGTATGCAACAATAATTTTCTTATATCTACCTAATATCAAATCATTTTTTATTTTCAATAATCAACCTTATTCTATGGTGACTTGACGTCGCCAACAGTCTCCCCCTCAGTGCGTTGCACTCCATCTGGTTGGGGCGACGTTGCAGGTACGATCAGGACTAGACGTGATGCTGGCCGCCGCAGGATACCCGCTGCTGTTCGCACGTCGACGATCCTGGTTCTTCCGTCTGGTCCGGGATGAGTGGCGACTATTTCGCCGCGTGGCCACGAGTAGCGTGGCAGAGTGTGGTCGACAATTAGGACTATGTCGCCCATTGTTGGGTCCTGATAATGAGGACTTTGGTTGTAGCGTGGCGAGAGAGTGGGTAGGTACTCTCGCAACTACCTTGACCAGAAATGATTGGTCAGGCGTTAGGATGTCTGCCAGTTGGGAGAACCGATGAGTTCTGTGTCGTCGAAGGGGCCAAAGAGGGTGGCTCCGTATGACCGCCCGATGGAAAAATGGTTCGGGGTCAAAGCTTCTTCTTTTTCTGGATCGGCGCTGATGATGTGTGGCAAGAGGCTTGAATCGCCTACGGTCTGATTTGATCCATGTTATTGCTGTTCTAGAGTCGGTCCAGAAGTATCTTTGGGTCGTGGTCAAATCTTTATGAATCGATCTTGTGAAGCCCGTAAATAATGCTCCCCTCGTTTCTTTGGACGCCTTCCTTTCTCGTCTTCGTCGCGAGCGTTGCGCAGACTCCAGGTGGAATGAAGACTGTCTTTATTTTCTTCGTTCTGGGGGTGGACAATAGCGGCATCAGGCAGATACCATGATCTTGAGGAGGCAGGTTCGTGTGTTACTTCCTCAGCGTATTCGTTGTTGATCAGGTTTTCAATTTGTTCTTCTGGTTTCTGATCAAATTCTTTGTCCATTCCCGTCAGTAGTCGTGCTGCAGCTGTTCTGTTTTCTGGTAGACCTTCGTCGTCCGTCTTCCTGATCAGGTCTGCGCTGAATCTTCCATCCGACAATCTGGTCGTTGTTGAATGCAGCACGTCGAGAGCTCGTTGATCTATGTCGCTGGATGGTTCCCTTGCGGCGACTTCTAGGGCTTCGATGTCGCAGTGGTCTCTAGTCGTCTTCTCAAGATAATCATCTTTTCCTGTTGGTGTTGAAAGATGATTTACCATTCGCTCCGTATTGTTTCGTGTCTTAGTTCCGTGCAAGACCCATCCCAACAGGGTTCTGGAGGCTACTGGCTTGCTTTGGTCACAAACTTTCATCTCTTGGGACACGATCAGATGCCAATTGTCCTGACCAATGAGTACAGTCGGACGATCGTTAGGGTATTTTAATTGTTCTGCTATTTGTTCTAGATGGGGGCAATCTTCTAAATCCTTATTGCTGACTTCTTGGGGGGATAGGTTCAAATTCTTGACAGTATATCCTGACATTTTCTCCATGTTCCGTTCGAATCTTCCCCGAATCTTGATGTCAAACTTCTTGGATTTCTGGCTCATTCGATGCCCACCTACGCCCTCAATTCTCAGTTCTTCTTCAGGACCCTCTACCCCAATCATATTTACAATATCTTCTTCTATTAGGGTCACTGTTGATCCTTCATCCATAAGGGCGTATACTTCTGCTTTGGCCTCGGGTCCCCATAGCTCCACTGGCACGATCTTCAGGTAGGCTCTCGCTATTGCTCGAGTTGCATTTATCGTTGATGCTATGGCTTGGGTCTCTTGTGGTGGTTCTGGCTTTGGCCAGTCCTCTGAATGTAACATCACATGATGACCTCTTTTGCATTTTTCACATGGCTTTGCTTGGCAACTGAATCTTCTGTGTCGCCCTAGTAGACATTTGAAACATATGAAGGCTCGCTTGGCCTGTTCCCATCTTTCTTTTATTGAAGCGTCGACAAACTTCTTGCATTTGAACAGTACGTGTTCCCCAGCACATTCAGGACAGACTATCTTTTCTTGTTTCTTGGCGTCGTCCTTGCATGAACATACTGTCGCCGCTTGTTGTTCTTCTTGCTCTCTATCTGAATCCTCGTCGTATGATGAATATTCTTCCTCATCGTGCCGTTTAACTCGAGCGGCGTTCACGCCCCGGGATCCTGAAGGTCTCATTCGGTTTCTCATTCCTTCCTTCTTCACTCTGGTTCCCGTGAACTCGTGCATCTCGAACTGGTCTACCATCTGATTGAAGAAGTTCATAAGGCCAATGAGGATCGGTTCATCATCTTCTTCTTTAGATGCTCTGTACTCGTACCACCTGAATCGTACTAGAATACACATCTTCTCTATTATACGATTCGATATATCACTCGAGTGTAGATAACTTTGTTTCTTCATTTGTTTTACAACGCTGACTGTATTGGCCACAGCTCCAGCATATCTCACTAACTCTCTTGCATCTTCTGACATGGGAGGCAGCTTCTCTATGTTTTCTATCTCGCTTCTTATTAGGTAAGTGGGTCTCCCGAATCGACGTTCTAATGCAGTCATTACTTCTTCCGGGTCCACTTGTGTATAGAGAATGGACTTCACTGCCTCTTTGGCTTTTCCTCTTACTGCTCTTCTTAGTCTTCCCATATTTTCAATTCCACTGAAGAGAGCCTGTGAGTCTTTGTACGTAGCTTTAAAAGCCATCCAGTCTCTTGCATCACCGTCGAATTGATGTAGCTCACTGACATACTTCGGCGCGTGCTGCGTATTCGTTGCTGCTTTGCTGTCAGTGGCGGACTTGACTGCTTCCATTATCGCTTCTGCCAACTGACTGGTGGGGTTCATTGCGGGTTGCGCTTCCTTCGCTTTTGAAACCCACCTTTCAGTGGCCTTTTCAGCAGCCGCCTTAGTTGCAGCATCCTCTTCGTTATCACTCAAATCTGTGTCTTCTGCGGTGACACGTGTTAATTCTAACTTTGTATTTGCCATCTTAGTCTTCAGCTTAATCTCTTCCAGCTGTAGTTTTTCCAACTCTAATCTGGCTTCTAGCTCTTTCTTCTTATTCATAGCTTTATTCGAAGTAGATTTCGCCTTCTTCTTCTTCTCCACTAAGGTAACATTAGATTCCTCGACCATGGTTGTATCTTCGGTAGCCGCGCTAGTATCTGTCACCTCTTCGGAGGTAGTAGCTGACGTCTCCGTAGTTTCTTCTTCCGTGGTCGAGCGCGTGCTGTCTCCTTTGCGGCTTCGCGTCATCATTCTTATTCACTTCACTTAATGTCAATATATTGTTCAATGACTCACCTGAGTTTATATGAAGTCCTTAGCGGAGACTGCTATGTTATAGAGACGTACACACACTTCGAACTTACAGTACATACACACGTTAACACTTATATACTTATTCTACACGTTCTTATTATACAGGGTTACGCCGGGCTTCGAGTGATATTCGAGCTTCGAGAGGACGCGGCGTTGTTCCTAGCCGACCTCCCAGCAATATTCTTCACTCAGCTAGTTGCGCTCCCACAAATAGGTATTTCTTGAATACCTAGCCTCGAGAATAAGCGATCTTCCTAGTCGCTTATTCCCAGCAATTTCCTTCAGCGGCACACGTAAAGCTTCAAGTGATACAGGGGCTTCGAGAGGGCGCGGCGTAGTTCGTAGCCGACCTCCCAGCAATATTCTTCACTCAGCGGGTCGTGCAGCCACCAATAGGTATTTTCTAGACGTCCTAGGTCTTTCAGCAGCACACGTAAAGCTTCAAGTGATACAGGGGCTTCGAGAGGGCGCGGCGTCGTTCGTAGCCGACCTCCCAGCAATATTCTTCACTCAGCGGGTCGTGCAGCCACCAATAGGTATTTTCTAGACGTCCTAGGTTCTTCAGCAGCACACGTAAAGCTTCAAGTGATACAGGGGCTTCGAGAGGGCGCGGCGTCGTTCGTAGCCGACCTCCCAGCAATATTCTTCACTCAGCGGGTCGTGCAGCCACCAATAGGTATTTTCTAGACGTCCTAGGTTCTTCAGCGGCACACGTAAAGCTTCAAGTGATACAGGGGCTTCGAGAGGGCGCGGCGTCGTTCGTAGCCGACCTCCCAGCAATATTCTTCACTCAGCGGGTCGTGCAGCCACCAATAGGTATTTTCTAGACGTCCTAGGTTCTTCAGCGGCACACGTAAAGCTTCAAGTGATACAGGGGCTTCGAGAGGGCGCGGCGTCGTTTGTAGCCGACCTCCCAGCAATATTATTCACTCAGCGGGTCGTGTAGCCACCAATAGGTATTTTCTAGACGTCCTAGGTTCTTCAGCGGCACACGTAAAGCTTCAAGTGATACAGGGGCTTCGAGAGGGCGCGGCGTCGTTCGTAGCCGACCTCCCAGCAATATTATTCACTCAGCGGGTCGTGTAGCCACCAATCGATTTTTCTAGACGTCCTAGATGTCCTAGCTTCGAGAATAAGCGATCTTCTTAGTCGTTTATTCCCAGCAATTTCCTTCAGCGCACGTAGGACTCGTGGCGTGATTAGTGCGTGGCTCGTAGAACTGATCTTCACCAATAGCTTTCTTGGTATTCGTGATCTTCTCTTAAAACGCTGCTAATCTTCAAACAGCGATTTATCTTCACGTAACTTCAGACTCAGGCTTCAGTTCTTTTTATTCGGCTTCTGAAGGACCATTATTGTAGGGGATTCTATTGAAACACCTTTTTTTTAATTCCACTATTCACATTTATTGAATCACGCACTAATAACTATTACAATATACTGAATTACTGCTAACTTAATATGAACATAACTTGTCTCATTGACGACTAACTTTAAACTGAGTAAAATGTGTACAATTCTGTGTGTAGCTCATTGTGTAACTCATAACTATTTTCCTTAGAGATTTCCTTAAGTAGTTTTCTACTAGGGTACAAGTAGCGGTTATGTTTGACATCAAACATTTGTTCTAAACCAGTCACATTAAAGGGGGTGGAGCCTAATGGTCAAGCGTAAGCTCGATTTCTCTCGACAAGTTTAAACCTGCGCCTGATTCCTTCGAGAAGCTTCACTTGGATCGTGGGAAAACCGGTCACGTGCCGATTCTTCGTGGAATATTTCCAATGTTTACATCTTTCCCTTTAATTTAACTGCGCATAACAGATTTGGTTGTTTGTTAATAGCAGATTAGGTACTATAGGTACATGCAGGTAGGTACTCATGTATTTAGGCTTAATTCTAGTTGGGTTTTGCCTTTAATCATGTACCTTTCAAGATAGTTTAAATTCTAATTGAGTGATTGGCTTAGACTTACATTTGATCTGTAGGTATTCATGGGAAATCAAAACAAGCCCTACGCTTAGGTATGCAACAATAATTTTCTTATATCTACCTAATATCAAATCATTTTTTATTTTCAATAATCAACCTTATTCTATGGTGACTTGACGTCGCCAACAATCTGTGAGTAAGCATTGATACAATTTTGTTACTTAATTTTAAGGAAACTTAATTCTCTTACCTTCTTAATAGATACTCGCTTTATTGATATTTGTACGCAGTCAACCACACAACACAGCATAGTGATCTTTAAGGTAATACATATATCATTGTCTTTATGCATATTTAATACTTACCATACCCCAATGAAGTCGATCTGGCTCATCTGGCTGCAAAGCTGTTCTATTAAATCACCATCTGAGGGATTATACTGGACTTCCCTCGTTTTACTCCAAATGGTTCTTTGGGTCAAGGGTCAAGGGTTATTTTAATTGGGGTATAAGTTAAAGTGGTTATCACTTCACTAGCTAGGTAAGTACTTTATTTTCGAGGAGTTGGTATCTTGTCATTCTTTTGTTTGTAAAGATCTTGACGGGGCAGGTCAGGGGTTTTTTTTGAGTATGGGAAATCATCAAATAACTTCTCCCGCTCTTGGTGGAGCGGAAGGGCGTGTCAGATTTTTACTGACTAAAACCCACCCGTGTTCCTTCAGTTGTCTGTGTGTCAGGGGCCGCGGTATCTCTTTCGAACAACCCGCACCCCTGGCAGGCATCGGACCTTGCGGGGCAGGTCTGGGTTAGGTTTAGGTTAAAACTGAAGTCCATGTTAGTCATTCTTGTATACCTTTTTAAATAGTATAGGTAGGTACTTTTATTGCAAGCAAAATACCAACAAGCTGGTGTAATTTCAGTAATGTTATGTTCAATCTACAACAAAACTGATAAAACGCCATCTACCTTCAAAGGTACGAATTAAATTCAATGTTGGAAAGTGAAGGATTCTGGGGCGAACTGGGGCTGCCCGGCAGGGCTAAGTGACTGAGAGATAATAATGTCGGTAGCAGTTGTGTAAACAGTGCTGTTTTAATAGTTTATTGTGTTTATCAACCAATAAATAATGATGGATCAACCGGTGGTGGAAACAGAACAGGGTAAAATAAGAGGGCAGGTGCTGAAGAATTTCGATAATTTTGAGTATTGTAGTTTCAAGGGGATTCCTTATGCGAAACCGCCTATTGGCGAATTGAGATTCTGTGTAAGTACCTCCTTAACTGTTATTGTCTTTATTTGATATCACACTATCGATTATATAATGTAAAGATAAAATTAGCTTTGCCTTGACCAATTTAATGTTTTGTTTGATTTATTGCGATTATTCTGTTGTTAAAGTATTTCAAGAGAGTGTTTTTATGATCGTAATTTGATTCTTTTTTGTTTATCTTTATCTATACACATATTCTCCTAAACTACTTCCTACTATGCAAGGTAAAGTGAATGTAGGTGCTTACCTACTGAACTTGGATCGGTCTGAGCAACTTACCTTGTTACTTATCTGTAATGTAACAAGTGTTGCTCTAAACAATAATAGGCTTCTATGGAAATATTGATATAGAAACCATTTAACGTAAAATAAAGAAAAAGAAAATAAGATTGTATTATCTTTTAGGTTTATTTTTGCACGGAAATATGAAAGATCTTTATCATGAAGGCTTCAAGTTACCATTTATCAATTATATAAACAGGAATTTTTTCGCCAGTTATACAAAAAAAAAAAATCTGCTGTTGACCGCGTAGGTATTGCACTTTTCTATGAAACAACTGATTATTTTTCGTCGGTTAAACCATGAATGGGTAACCATGAATTCAGCATATCATTGTAGACACAATGATATGCTGAATTCATTGTTACAGTTTGCGCACTGAATAAAAACTTTTCCTTTATATTTGGAAAACGTCTTGTATTAATTTTCTGACAATTACTTAGAGGCTGATAAATTCTTCTTGGTCAACCATAGACGAATATAAAGAATATATGACGAAAATAATAAACTAGGTATTTATTAATTTCCGTAAACATGTAGGCAGCCATGTTATTACTTAATTAGGTACTCTTGCTAGTTATTTCCAGACTCATTCCTTGTAATAAGGGGGATTGAGTCTGATAACAATAGAAAAGTAATTGTGTCACTTGACACTTGACAGTCTAAGGACCGCTCGCTGCTTGTTTAGTTATAATAATGTACGCACGATCCCGACGACGTTCTTGTACTACCTTTTCTGCTAATAAAATCGATTAGTGCTCATATACGAGTATTATGATAAGACTTATCCTTACATAAATGCGAAAGTAACTCTATCTGTCTGTCTGTCTGTCGCGCTTTCACGCCAAAACTACTGAACCGATTTAAATGAAATTTGGTACACAGATAGTCTAGAGCCTGAGAAAGGACAAAGGCTTTTTAATGCGAAAAAAGGGTTGTAAGGGGTTGAAAGGGGGGAATGAAATGTTGTATGGAAGTATCGTCATTTTTAGAGCTACAAGCTTGAAACTTTGAAAATAAATATGCAATTCAAAGTTTGTAAAAGTTTTACCCTCAAGGGCGTAAAATAACAATAGGGAATGAAAGTGAGTATGGAAATATGTAAGGTTTATGTGAATGTTTTATAAGTTTGCGACAAGAGACAAAAACCCAAAGACACTATTCGACGCGGACGAAGTCGCGGGCACAGCTATGTTATATAAGACAAGGCATTCTTTGTTTACTGTGGCAAAGAATAACTCTTCATTTATTTTTGGTGTAAATTGTTACTATGCAATAAATTAATAGAGAGTTTTCCATTGTTTTAAGGTGCCCCAACCACCGGATTCTTGGGAAGGAATCAGAGATGGGACCAGAGACTGCAACATATGTGCACAGTTTGACAAAGAAGAGAAAGGCATAAAGGGAGATGAGGATTGCCTATATTTAAACGTGTACACGCCGAGGTCTTATACAAACGGTGAATCATTGCCAGTGATGGTCTTCCTTCACGGAGGTGGCTTTCTTTTTGGCAATGGTACAGATGATTTGGCTCACGGTCCAGATTATCTCATTCATAAAAAAGTTGTGATTGTCAGCATTAACTACCGACTCGGGATACTCGGTTTTCTGGCTTTAGGGTTAAAGGAGGCTCCAGGAAACATGGGCTTGAGAGATCAAGTTCAAGCACTAAAATGGGTTCAGAAAAACATAGTGCACTTCGGTGGAGACCCTAAAAGTGTGACTATTTTCGGAATCAGCGCCGGCGCAGCGAGCGTCGAGTATCTCCTTTTGTCACCCATGGCTAAAGGTCTGTTCCATAAAGCTATTGCTCAGTCGGGTTCATCTCTATTGCACTGGGCTCACGAACATAGTCCGAACATTCGCTTATTAGCCTCAAAGATAGCCATGCTCCATGGTCAAATTATAAGAGACAATAACAAGCTGTTACAATACTTAAAAAAAATGTCGACGAAAGATTTAATAACAGAATCGATGATGGTTTTATCAGATCTAAAACCGCGAGGAGGTCTGTATTTCGGGTTTGTGCCAACTGTAGAACCACCTGGTAATTGGGAACCATTTTTAAGTAAGTCTCCGTATGAGTTGTTAACTAAAGGAGAATTTCACAAAGTGCCTTATATGACAGGATTTTGTTCACGAGAGGGGCTTCTTATGATATCACACAGCAAACCAACTCTGGAAAAATTTCTAGAGGACAAAGTTTTCGTGGACTATTTTCCGTTTGTTCTAAGTGGTTCGGAAAGACTTAGGGCAGAACAGAGACTACAAACAATTTATTTGGAAGGAGAGAAATTGTACCCAGACCAGGATGCTTATGCTATAGATTTCTTTTCGGATGTCGACTTTATCGGTGGTATTTATGTTGCTGCTTCAATAATAGCCAAACACAATGTTCCTGTGTTTATGTATGAATTCTCTTACGATGGAGGTTTAAATTACATAAAGAAGTGCTTCAACATTAACCGCCCGGGGGCATGTCACGGCGATGACGGCGGGTACATAGTGCAGAGCAACAAATTGACCGGACCCTTCACAGACTTAGACAAAGTAGTGCGGAATACTATGAACCAAATGTGGGCGAATTTTGCTGGCTGTGGGTGAGTAAAATTTCAAATTGTACAGACATTGTTTAAAAAAATCTGTATTTAAAATCAAAACAAGCAGCAAGGTAAACAAAAGTAATTTGTATCCGTATGTTGTTATCCCTAATAGCTAATAAGCATTCAATTACTAAAAAAAATACTTAAATATGAAACTTTACATTCTATCGTATCGAATTTTCAATTCAGTTTTATAATTGCAGTGATCCATCACCGAGAGTGGACTTTTTGGTGACAACGAAATGGGAACCTATGACTGAGACAAGAGTAGCATGCTTAGTAATAGATCGGAAGTTTAAAATGAAGTACGAAGTCTATCCTCAGAGGATGCAATTCTTTGAAGAGATTTATAAGAAGAAAAAGACAACTATGAGCTAAATTACTATACTCTAATTTAAGTATTTTAATACTAATACTTCCTATACAATATACATAATACTGGCTACTTATTATAAGATATTTAGCCTACTTTACACTATACCGTAATATATTGGAATTTTTGTAAGGATTTGATTATTTATTTTGAATGGTTACGATTTCGTATGTCCTAAGAGTGGACTAAGAATGGGTTTCAAAGGACAGCACGCAGCAGGAGTAGTACAGATTATGCTAGAGGAATCACGAACCGTTAGTAGAGTGTGTTATATTTTTCCTTTGCGTTCGCAGTGGTGCCTACTTGAGTTGAGAAACACAAATTTTAATGCAAGTTTGGTCTGCTAATGCGGGATAATCTGTTCAAAAACGAATGCAATATCTTATGGTGCAACTATTTCAATAAATTATCTCAGTGTCCGGTCACGTGGGCAGCTGTAAAGGGCCTGTGATGCAATGGTAATGGCAAATCATTTTCAGTATACATTTAGTTGTTATATAGATATAGTGGATGTAACATAAGCTGGCTGCGGGGGCGCACACGACCAGCATTCAGCCGAGTCGCGGTGCTCGTTCGGAATGCACTAATACCATTATGGACCGCGACACCACTTGCTGCGAGTGGGTGGTACCACTTTACAACGGATAGACCTGCCTGCATTAGTAAGCATGTCGATGCGCTGAGCAGCTCGTCAGTCGCAATTGAGGAGATAGTTCTGAATCATCTCTTCAATTTGAGATACATAGGTTCATTTTTAGGAAAAAAATCTTGAAATAAAAACTCAAGAAGATTGGAACTTAATAAGGCACTAAGAGGAAAATGATTAAATATGTGTTCTTTAATATTATTAGACTGCAGTCACAAATTTTTTCATTGCTTTACCAGACAACCTTATTACCATGATTATATTAAGTAATTGGTCTAGATTTATTCATTTTTTTCACCTTGCGTATGCTTCAATTGGGCGGAGAACAGTAAATATTGACCCTCACGTCAACATGATTGATGTTTTTAATTGACCATTTGTAACATGACCCACTAAATACATCAACATGCAACCTTATACAAGGTCTCCTATAAATAAACAATCTACTTCCGCCGCTCGACTTGTGTCTCTCTGAACTTGCAGTTCCGCTACATAGTTTATCAGTTAGTGGCTTGTCAGTATAAGTAACCTCTCTCACCTCATTTGAACAAATTAAGTATGTGAATCATGAATTAAACGGTACCTTTCATAATTTCTGATTATTATGATTATTTACTTTGATTTTTGCTGTAGGGTCTACGACTTTGTGCGTCTACGCAGCCGGGTCACAGACTATAGTAGACTGGCCGTCGGCGCCAGCGAGTCGCGGTGTGAAATACTCAGGTGCATCCGAACCTGCCCACGGATTTTGTACAGCGTGCTCTTTTTATGTTCTAAATAGGCCGTCGGTAATTTATTGGTATAGAACACAAATGGAGAGTGTGAAGCAAGTCTAGCTACCTATACTTTTTATTGCTCACTTTCGTGTTTTTTGCCTTTTTGTCTTTCTTGTGGAGTGCAAAATTATCTTGCGACGAGTGATTAGTTTTCTCTAATCTACACTATTTTTGATATGGAAAATAGGAACTAGAGTATTAGACTAATGATTTTGGTATTTTTCATGATCTCTAAGTTGAGGTATATTTCTAACTTATCTAGGTCTTTCCGTTATTATGTTGTTAAAATGTCTTCTTGTTTAATCATTTCATACTTAGTCAATGCATTTTCACAAACACATTAGTAAATGTCGGTATTTGCTCTGTCTCCTTTCTTTTGTGATTTTTCATTTGGATTTGGGACCATTCAAGAATTATGTAAGCACTACTGGGGGTAGGGGTCTTTGCTTTGCTTATTTTTGATGACATGGGGGAGTCTGGGTGGTGATTACGTCAGCAGTATTTTTTTTTTACTTTTTTGGATTTTCTACAAAATTTAGTCGACTTTTGTTTGAACAGACATATATGTGGCAACTCTACTTGTCTATGAATGGCTCGAAGAAAACGATGTCGATATTCCAAAATCACACTAAAGTGAGCAGACACACAACATTGAACAGCAAACATCCAATGTCATGGAAGACTTTAGAGTCATGGATTCGTGTGTCATGGACTGAAGACTGTTCATCTGAATTATTATCTATACCAAAATTTTAAAAGAAGTTTGGTTTGTTCGTTAATATATAAAGATTATAATAAGTGATCACCATCTCAATAAAATTTACTTAAATAAATATTATATGCGTTAAAGTCCTCTATTCCAAGCCTATTCCTTATTTTAAGACTTATAACTGCTGCTGATGAATCAATAAATAAACCAAAACACATTGAAAAATGTATGCACCAATGTTTACGTGAGCATGAGGGGCTAGAGCTTTGCTTACTTTTGCTGACGAGGGAGATAATAATTGCAAAAATCTGCTTACATAAGACTTGAATAGCCCCTTTGCAGCTTTATTTAGGTACAGTCAACTGTGGCATCTTTACTTTCCATGAGCAACTTTACTAATGAGAACTGTACTTAAATTTCTCTCGATAGCTAAAAATCTGTTGCCGCCATTTAATATCGAAGCGATACAAAAGTAAAATATTTGTAACAAATTTTTAGTAATCGAGAGATAATATAATGCAGTTCTCTTTGGTAAAGTTGCTCATGGAATGTAAAGATGCCACAGTTAACGGTACTAATTTTTTCGTAAATTCCAAAGTTATTACATAGCAAAAGCGATCCCGCTGTATTAAGAGCCAGTCGTCCCGGTGTCCTTTCACAGCGGTGCGCGTGAGTCGTGATTTGATTCCCACAGAGCGAGACCAACATTAGCTCTTTTTAATTTCGGCGGGCGTTTTACTTATTGTTGTCTTTTATGTCAATATCTATCATTTGTCCTCAATTTTGACCTTTTTTTGTCAAATCGTTTTTTTTTTAATATACAATAAAGCTTTTAAAATGTCTTGTCCTTGGGATAACAACTCAAACGAAAATGTACATTTATGATTGAAGTTATTCTATTCGAAATAGTACTGTTTTCAATGACCCGACAGATTTCAGTTCTAAGCACTTTGTTATGGAAGAACTTTGCATAATAAATAAGTTTGTCAAATCTATATCTATTAAATGCGCATTGACGTGGAGTTGTAGACACCCTTCCATATCTATTGATGACAGTAAACTGTCAGTAAGACTATTGTAGGCCCCCGATAAATCGGGGGCCTACAATAGTCTTACTTTAGTTTCCTTAATAATAACACCACCACTATTTTGGCAGAATTTTTACTTTCATTCTCAGCCTTGTAGCAAGATTGTTTGTTTGCAATTATGATGTCAATGAGATCTTGTGCCCATTAGCCAGCCCACAAACTGTAGCTATTTATTGTACATTCCATTCAAGTTTCTGCGATTATTTGACATCTATGACGGCCGAACTGAGATGACGTAATCAGAGAACTGCTCCATACTGGACATCTGCCAGTACTTACAAAGCTTCTATTGACCCTTCCGAAATAATAACAACAGTATTATAATAACAACTTGAATAGAACTTTTTCGTTATCTTTTTTGCACTCGCTTATAACTCTTCGCGTGCAGACACGAACGATGTGTGCAAAATAAACAGGTTTTTGCGCAAATTTGCACACTACGAGATCTTCGACGCGGATATTATCATTGACAAAACAAGATTGATTATACCTACTGTATGATTAGGTGTTAGATACATATACGAACGAAGTTAACTCCGCATAAATCTAATATTGTAGGAATGTTAAACTTGAACGTGTTACTATTGTATAATTATGTTAATGCTAAAACATGGCAAATAAATAATATCTTTACTATGATCCCTGAAGGGTTGGTTACTCAATCACGCAACAACGGCCATATCATTTAACATATCGTTTATTACCTGGATTAAAACATAGGATAATTTTTTTATCAGTAGTACGTTCCCGCGGGTTAATTTTCCACAACCACGTGGGCGAAACCACCGGCAAAAGTTGGTTAGTTAATATATTGCCCAGGCTTTTCTCAAAGATTTTGACGTTAGTTTCAAAACCTAGAAATGCTTAAAATGGCCGGAAAAGTGATTTTCATAAGAAAATACGAGTAAGTAGCGTGTGCAAACATAAGCAACGTAATGTCTATGAGATGGTCCGATACCACGCGATGGCATTGAAAAACGATAGATTACAACGAAATCAAAATAAAGACTTATGTAGGTACTTCTAGGTCTGAATATACGTTTTGCTTAACGACACGTAGACCCGTCCAGGAACTATATAGATAGTATAATCAGCCTTTGATGTTCCGACTGCTAGGACACAGGCCTCTTCTCTTCGGGAGTGATCTACCGCGCGGGCCCAGTACGGTTTGGTAGATGTCACATATCTTCGATTTTGGTTCTACTACATGCCGATTTTCGCACGATGTTGTCATTCACCGTTTTGAGAGCAGTGGTGATGTAAAGCAAACGCAAAACGCAAACGCAAAGCGACTGCTTGTGTTCGAACGTATGATCTACAATTCATAAATCGGGGATTCCAGGCCGAGACCACCGGGCGTATTAGCCAACCTTGATCTGGGTTTGACATTCAATCTAATTTCGTACAGGTACGGGGATCACTGATCTCGACGATGTTGCCACAAACATGGTCAAAAATAACCACTTTGAAGGTCATATCCACAAAGCAGATAGCAGGAGGTTGTTAGCCCGATCAAGCGGTCACCCATTGAGAGTACTAACAACTTGATAACCTGTCACCTTCATTTGAATGATGAACTTCGCGTATAGAAGCGACGTATCGTATGAAATAACAATAAACTTGTAGAAATATACCATTTGTAAGACAAGATTCGTGGATTTTTGACAGTCGTAATCGTAACTTGTCGCCAGAAGGCCGAAATGCTGACAACCAGTCTTATCAAGAGGTATCGTTTTACCCAGTTACTGGGTTGTGGAGGACAGATAGATAGTCGCTCCATGTAATTGTAGGTAGTCTGCTGCTTCTGGTTAGACTGGAAGCCAACCCCATCATAGTTAGGAAAAGGCTAGGCAGATGATGATGATGTTTAAGTCCCATGCTATATGGGGCGAGGGTATTACCGTCAACTGGGCACAGATCCAGACTCTGGGCTGCTACTTTGAAATTCCAGATGCGAAAACCCAATAAATAAATAAAAAATAAATACATTTTATTTCAGATGTTAGAATCCATAGGTACACATACATTTTAATTATTTTGAAATAACAGACATTAAAAAAGAAAATTAATATGAAAATCAGAAATTAAAGTTAAGGTTAAAATTTACAATAAAATAAAATTAAAGTTAAAATAAAACAAATTTAAATAAAATTAAATTAAAACAATCAAATCGAAGTAAAACAAAGTTAAAACCTAAAATTAACTATTTCAAATAAAATAAAATTAAAAACTAAAAGCAGCAAATTACACCAAGATTTTAATATCATTCTTCATTCGTAATTTCTGTTTAAAATTTTTTCGCTAGGTTTTTTTTTCTATGTGGGTGGGAAATTACTCTCCATCTACAGCGATACTAGAGCAAAAATGATAATTTAGCAGGTAAAATTTAAGGCCATAATGAAAACAATCGTTGAAAGCATTTTTATTGCAAATTATGATAATGTTTTGTAACATAATAAGTATAACACGCATTTATTTCCTTCATGTCGTGTCATTTGCTCCCAAATCACGAAACTGCGCTAAAATGGTATTGCCAGCTACGGTGGCATTTCTTGCCGAGCCATATATGTAACTGATTAACACCGGCTCGAACTTTACCCAATAACACGTTACGATATTTGGTTTAACTATTTACCTCAATTACGATGCTATTTCCTTATTACGAAAATGGTATTCGACACTTGCGCAGTTACTCGTAAACTTATGATGGGAAATTGGAAAAATATCGAAATATTTTTCATCAACGATTTTGATTTATTTAAGAGAAGATTGTCAGTTATGACAATGGTCTTCTAAATTTGTGATTCTTACCGTGATTGATTATATTAGGTCTTTACCTATGAAATTGCCGTTTTGCAGTACTGGCCATTTCAAATCAAAATAATTTTTGTTTGGGTAAGAATTCTAATTTCAAATTAATTTTATTTTAAAAACATGGATTTTTTTTTCCAAAAGTAGTCATTTGTTTATTGATTAGTGTTACATTTTCATCGCATTTCAATCTTTTTCGTCATCATGGATACGTTAAAAATTCGAGTAATTATGGAATATGAGTACCGTCGTGGCAGCAACGCGGCACAAGCGGCACGCAACATCAACGACGTTTACGGAGCTAACACTACAAACCAACGCACCACCTGTTATTGGTTTGCTCGCTTCCGGTCTGGAAATTTCGACCTGAAAAATGAACCTCGCGGTCGTCCGAAGACTTTGGTCGACAATGACGAATTAAAGGCGATTGTGGAAGCTGATGATACACAATCTACGGCTGAATTAGCAGCAGCTTTCGACGTTAGCGTCAAAACAATATTGGTCCATTTGCGTCAAATTGGCAAGGTAAAAAAGCTTGACAAATGGGTGCCCCACGAACTCAATGATCGTCAGCGCGAAGTACGCGTCGAGACGTGCCTTGCACTGCTCAACAGACACACAAATGAAGGAATTTTGAACCGCATTGTTACCTGCGATGAAAAATGGATTCTGTTTGATAACCGCAAGCGCTCAGCAAGTTGGTTGGATCCTGGTTCAGCACCTAAACAATGCCCTAAACGAAAACTTACCCCTAGAAAAGTGATGGTCACTGTTTGGTGGTCTAGCGCCGGTGTGATTCATCACAGCTTCTTACCAAACGGGGTGAGCATTACTGCAGATGTGTACTGTGAAGAACTGAACACAATGATGGAGAAGCTGGCACATCTCCAACCAGCATTGGTCAATCGCTCGTCTCCGCTGCTCCTGCACGACAACGCGCGACCTCATACTGCACAGCAGACGGTCTCCAAGTTGCAAGAACTGGGGTTGGAAGCTCTCCGTCATCCGCCCTACTCACCAGACCTTGCGCCTACAGACTACTACTTTTTCCAGAATTTGGATAACTTCTTGGCGGGAAAAAAATTCAATACCCGAGAGGCAGTACAAAATGCCTTTGAAGAATTTGTTGCCTCCCGTCCAGCTGATTTCTTTAAGAAGGGCATCAATAAACTGCCACTGCGATGGCAAAGATGCATTGATTGCATGGGTGATTACTTCGATTAATACAAATAAAAAATACATGAAAAAAATTCGTTTAAATTTTTTCATACAAAACGGCAATTTCATAGGTAAAGACCTATTATTATGTTAGAATGAGACCATATTCGGGACTTGCCATGGAAATGGTTTTATTTCATAAGGATCGATGATATAAGATGTTCATATTTTACCATTTTCAAATATTTACACCTCATTTAAACTCAGTCGCCTACAGAATACAAAGATGTTTTGCCACACAATTTCATTGAAAGAATGAATTGAAGACATTTTCATGGTATGGGCACGTTATACGGAGGAAGGAGGAAAATGTCGTGAGGAAAGTGTTGAGTATAAGAATAGGGAGAGACCAAAGAAACAGACAGCTGTGCTTGTGGGGTAGTTTGTTGCGCTACTTCTTCTTCCCAGCTAAAGCACTAGGAAGTGGTGAAGGGCGGGCATTTTGGGGGGACTGTTTTATGTAATTTTGACGATGGATGGACTGTGTGAATGATGATATGATGATTAGAAAGGGGGTGACTACCGAGATAACTAATAGAGAAGTATGGAAGAAAAAGACGTTGCGCTGACCCCAAATAAATTGGGTTAAGGGCAGGAAAATGATGATTTATCAAGAGATTTTGTGTAGGGCATACGATGTTTTGATACAAAAGCCTAAATCCGCGTCCGTATCATTTAATGTAGCGTGTAATACAAGTCACGATCTGAGCTGCGTCGGTGCGCGCGAGTGCTCGGAATGCGAGCGCGGTCCGCATTGTATGCGCAAGCGCTCCTGCACCTGCGCCCGTGGGAATCCGACATTTTCGGACTCGAATCAGACTTGTATAATAATTGGGTGTGCCTTGTAATGCTATTGAAGGATTTGTTTTTTTTTTACTTTGTTAGTAAGTGATGTTATGTAATAGAGACGTTGGTGGTCTCCGTAGAGAAATTTAAATGTTTTATTGGGATTATAATGACTCGTGATTTATGAGTCCTAGCTTCAAATTTTATGAAAATGTCTTCTCCAGTTGTAAAGTTTTCTCAAGTAGGTATGGAATATTATTACACATCAAAGTACATATGGAAGTAGTTATAGTTTTGCATTTATCTCTAATGTCCGATTCCTAAAATTTACAGACCGTTATTGGTTAAAATTAAGACCGATAAAATTAGCTTACGAATCAGCTGTTCCATACATTTTGACCGCGTAGGTATTGCACTTTTCTATGAAACAGATGATTTTTTTTTTGTATAACCGACGAAAAATTTCTGCGCTGGGGGGTCCTAGAATGATAATGCTGAATTCATGGTTACAGTTTGCGCACTGAATAAAAACTTTTCCTGTATTTATATGCCGAGCATGGCAATCAAAAAATGGTAAGAAAACCGACTCGTTTCTGTTTATAGGAACCAAGCATAAATCAAGGAACAAGTAGCTTAAAGCTGACTCTTTAGTAAAGATTTGTCGGCTTCAGAAGTTTTAAAATATGTGTTTATGATGCCACATCACCATGGCGAGACATGATGATCATAATATATCATGGTTCAAAATAGAAATAAAAATATTCTTATTCTAAGTAACTGAAGTATTTTGCGCTTTGAAGTACACAATGATATTGTAATGAAGTAAGTACGTCATTGTTTGTCGACTGTCTGTGTGCAAAGATGACGCCTTATCGAATCAGTTGTTCTTGTGCAATTAATATCTACTTAGATAAATTAGAATGTATAGCTGATTTATTAATCATCATCATCATTTTAAAAACATGAACTTATGAACACTGTCCTTGGTCACGAGTCCCAATGTGATGCAAACGATAACACTACAACAGCCTACATTTTAGATTAAAAGGAGTACTTATTCAGTTCAATGAACAAACACCTATGATCTCATAAGAAACTGTAGCTAACAATAATTGTATTTTTCTGTATGATAATAATAACCCGATCCCTCGAATACAGACTATATGGCCCAGCGGGTCAATATTTTTTACAAGTTTTTGCCACGATAACAAGTTTGACGTTGTCCCTTATCACCACAATGACACGTTGTCTTTTCATATGGAATTTATTAACATGTATAATTGAGTCGGTATGTAATAATTATTTTATTTTACAAGTCTCTAAAAATATGTTAAAGTTCTTCATCATCAGCCATGAAAACAGATTTTCTTTGATTTAATATTTTTTAAAGTATGCAATGTCTGTTGACGATAACGTTTTGCTGTCTAGGTGAGTACCTACATAAATACAAAAAATGGGAAAAAAAAGAATGGTTCCTAGAATCATAATCAGCCTATAATGGTCTCACTGCTAGGACACATGCCAGCCTCTCCAGGAGATGGAGTGGGTCATAGTTCACCACACGGGCCCAGTGCGGGTTGACGAATGTCAGTTTCCTCACGATGTTTTCCTTCACCGTTTCGAGGGCAGTGGTAATGAAATTATATACACAAATTAAAGTGCGTGCTTGGGTTCGAACCACACTGGCTATACCTCACTGAGCCATTAAGTACTGCTCTCAGTGAATGTTGATTAAGAATTAATAAAGAAATTTCAGCTGAAAAAATTACCGAATAGGTACTTGGGTACCAGCCTTATAGCATATATTTTAACGTTTTTTTTTGGGGTTTTGGCTTCGCATGGTTTGTGCATTTAGCCAATGTCACGTTTGGTTTATTATTATTCATGTAGAAAGGTAGGGAAACAAAAATGTTATATACATTTTATTTTTAACGTTACTACCAAAAAAAAAATTATTATCGTGACATTTGGTCACCAAACTCGCCATATTTTCCATTCCATTCTCGATTGATGTCTCAATTAGCTAACAGCCGACATTTGGCGTTACTTGCCTCCACCAAATAAAATAATGTATTGCATTGTTCGCAATTGTACCCGTATTTGTTAACAATGGACCCTATTCGCGTGACATCTGCACATAACACTGACTTATATTTGTAATTTAGGGGTTTATGGTACTACATTTAAGATATATTTTTCTTTGATCCACAGCATCATTGGGTTAGTAAAGCTCACCAAAGAAAAATGGACTTTAGTGATCAAAATTAGAGTCAACTTTGAATTTTTACCAAATTGTCAATTGTTGAATGTCCCCGGATTGCCACTTGTCAGTTAATCGCTCGGTTGTCAAAGGCTAACAGCTATTTGTACTCTTTGTGTGTTTTGCCAGTTGGCGCACTATGATGTAAGACCGGCGCCCGCGCTAGATAACAACATGCAATGTTTATAGCCAAGCTAGCTATTAAGTTCGTGATTATAAATGACAAAGAGAAAGAAGAAGTTAATTATTATTGTAGTTTAAATAGAATTAAACGTTTATAGAGAAGGCTGGATCATGCAACGGTTGTTATCAGAGGCTGATATGATGATAATGATAGTGTTAGATCAGCCCACTCAGCAACGTCAATCATCCTAGTTTCCTGATGGCTACTATCTTCCTCAAGTTGCGCAATAATAGTAACGCACCATAACGTAGATATGTATTTTATGATTAGATAACGATTATCTTTCAATAAATATTTTATACTGCAACTAATAAACCTACAATGCCACAAGGACGATGAGTCAGTCGTACAATGAACTAGAAACTAAAGACTGAAATGTTAGTTCAGGAAAATAAAATATTTTCCTTGTTTCACTTGCAACACTTGCACCACACTTCATAACTATTCGAAAATTTGAATCAACAGTTTTCGAAAGAACGTCATAATTATGTTCATAGTCATGCAGCAAGATCAATTAATTAGCTACCGTTATTAACACTAAATTGTTTACTTTAAAACTAAAGTAAAGAATCGCTCAGCTGCGGCTATACTTTGACTGATAACAATTAAACATTCATAACTATTATCGTCACTTCTTAATAAAGATGTAAATAAACGGTTCGAGCCTTGAATTTCAACTAGCAAGAGAGTCAGTCGGAATATCAATCGCGTCTCGTTAGCGTGGTGCACACAGCGGGCAAATAGCTTTGCACTCATCTCGACACAAGTCGACCGCGGCTCGCACGGCGGCACGTGCACACGGGCCGCGATCTCCGAGCCGCTTATAACAACCGCACCGCAGCCGAACAACTCAGTATCCAACCGATATCTGAATAATTCAAAGTGCTTCATACAAACCTACAACCAACTGTTCAACATGGCTCCCATCGCTAAGAACGACCACATCAAGTACGAAGAGAGTGACATCAAGTCTTCAGCACTAGAATTAATTGGCAACACACCCATCGTGGCATTGGACCGTATTTACAGTGGACCTGGACGCATATTGGCGAAATGTGAATTCATGAATCCTGGTGCTTCGATTAAGTGTCGCTCATCATTGAGCATGATTAACCGAGCTCTTAAATCGGGTGAGCTGACACCTGGTACACCTGTGGTGGAGGTGACGTCTGGCAACCAAGGTTGCGGGCTGGCTGTAGTGTGCGCCGTGCTGGGACACCCTCTAACACTCACCATGTCCAAAGGTAACAGTGCTCAAAGGGCTATCCACATGGAGGCGCTGGGCGCAAAATGTGTTCGAGTAGATCAAGTGGAAGGAACTTACGGAAATGTAACACTCGCTGACGTAAAAGCTGTAGAACAAGTCGGCTTGAAGATAGTCGCCGAGCAAAACGCATACTACGTCAACCAGTTCAATAATGATGCTAATGCTGATGCGCATTACGAGAGTACAGGACCTGAGATCTGGAAGCAGACTGGACATCACGTGGACGCCTTCGTCGCGTCAGTGGGCACCGCGGGCACATTCGTTGGCACCTCTCGATACTTGAAGGAGCAGAACCCTGACATTAAGACGTATGTAGTGGAACCTGCTGGAGCCGAAGCAATCAAGGGTGACAAGATCACGAAGCCCCTTCACTTGCTGCAGGGTTCGGGCTACGGATGTATTCCCAATTTATTTAAATACGACATCATGGACGGCACGTTGGCAGTGACTGATGAGGAAGCTGTGAGGTACAAGGATTTGATCGGTGAGAAGGAGGGTCTGTACGTGGGGTACACCAGCGGGGCCAACGTGGCGGCTGCTGTCAAGCTGCTGGAGTCGGGCCTGATCCCTGAGGACTCGTGGGTCGTCACCTTGCTCAACGATACCGGTCTCAAGTACACACCCGTGCCCGATGAGCTATCTAAATGAACAGTATTTATTTTAGTAGAATCTACGTTTCCTGATTATTCTCTAGGTTATTTAATACTATTTTTCTGATGTATAATTATTTGGAAGAATTGTTAAGTGAAATTGTGATTATTTGTGATTTTAAAGACGGAGTCGTCGTAATTGTTAGAAATTGATTATTTTATAGTGTATTCATGGGCTTTAAATTGGAAATGTATTTAATGCTGTGATGTATCATCCAATAATGCGATGAAATAATATTATAATCCTCAATTTAAGTGTACTAGAATGTTATTGTAGCAATAAGCATTAGGATAAGTAATGTAATTATGTTATAATTATAATATAATGATAGGTAAACCTTATTTTTATATTTCTTGATAATAATAAATTATTATTATACTTAATGTATGACTTCTATTTTTCCTCTTTAGAAAATTAATTTTAAAACACAATTAAAATTAACACAATCTGGTTCTATTTTTAAATTCTACTATCACTATCACTATTCAATTAAAAAAGAAAAATTCACTGAAGTTGTAATTCGAGTCACACTTATCAGTCGATAGATGTCAAGGTTTAATCATTGAAAAGGTTATTGGACACAGTACTATAACAAGGCAAACAGGTTCTTATTGTGTTCAAGAGCGATGTAGTATTCAATTTGTCATTAATCCAATTTGACTAGCGTACCGACATAATTGCTATGTTATCCTTAAAAAGCTACTCTGGTGGAGATGTATACACGATACAACCTAGTCTAGAGACAAATGTGTGCGGTTCCACAAACGGTTGAACATCCCATAATATTATGTCCTACGTGCTGTAATATCTACACGTTTGAAGAAGGGAAGAACATAGACTTTATAAAACTCGTAGCTGTTTTATGGATTAAGGAAGAAGCGCCAGGGTGTTCCGAAAAATTTAAAATTTTCTCACGTTTTTTGCAATGTGACTGACTATTTCATAAAATAGTCATTTAATGGGATTGATGAACTTAGTTGTATTTTTTATTTTAATTCTGTAAATCTGTACGTGTTCGATAGCCAATCATATTTTGACCTGCAACTTGCAAAATACGTTAGAAAATTTGAATTTGGTGGGCTACCTTGCAGCGCCTGTGCGTAGCGCATCCTTCATAAGGGCTGATTTTTAGTCTCATGACATTTGTATAAAAAGATGAAAGGTTAGTATACGTAAACTGTCAAAGCGAAATATTGTTTTCCCAGTTAAAAGGTACCCGACGAGAAAAATCTGCCCTAACACAATATTGCCATTCTACACGCTAATAAGGAGTCAGACGTTATCCGTTCGTGGGATTAACTTATAATTTAACAGATATTTTGGTAATAACATCTAGAATATTAATATTAACTAAGGTCCCTTTAATTAATTTAACTAATAGGTCCCTTTAATTAATTTAACTAATAGGTCCCTTTAATTAATTTAACTAATAGGTTCCTTTAATTAATTTCATCTAATTGTCAATCTCTCATAGGTAAGTTCATCACCCATAATGAGTTTGCGTCAGCGATCTTGATGACTTATTCTTATTAAGGTTGACACAATACAAATGGGCCAGCCATATTATAAAACACTATTGAGTTCACGGAGTGAACAAGCTAAGGCGGCGATGGGCCAGCCATGTTAGCTGTGGAACAGATAACCGTTAGGGTAGACGTATTCTTGAGTGGAGACCGCAAATCGGCAAACGTAAGGTAGGATGCCCTAAAGCTAGGTGAAGCAGCGATATTTGCAGGGTAGCAGCTGGGTGAGCGTGGCCGGGAACCAAGTTGGAGGGCGTGCAATTAGAGAGGCGTATGGCTGATGATGAAGATGAGTGATATAATATTCGGTTGTTTGAAAACCAATCTCAAAAATTCAGATTCAGGTACAAAGAATTCACCTACTTGCATTATATCTAAGTATAAGTATGATGTTGCCTGACAAAATAATAATATATGATAAGCACGTCACGTTGGCACACAACTGCACCTTGTCTGCCCGTGAAAAAATATGTATGTTACAGTAAAAGCCCAAATGGAGTGGAGTTGGTAAATGTGTTGTTTGATATGAAATAAGTACATTTTTTGGAATTTTACTATGAGACTTTGGCACATTTTAGTTTTATTAGTGACGAATACTTAGTAAATGTTGATTTTGGGAATAACATCATAAAATGTCACCTTGTTTTCCCGGAGAGTTGGGCAGAGGTGTATTTATTATTTATTGTACACCCACATTTCGCCAGTCATGTTAAGGTTCCATTTAATAGGGGGCGATCCTATTGCCATCGACCGGGCTCTCCAGATTCCGGGCTGCTACTGAGAAATTCCAGACCGGAATAAAACAATAGGTATTAATAATATTACATAACTACCTTCCGCCCGCGGCTTCGCCCGCGTGGAGGTCGGAAATTATACCACGGGAACGTGCTACCAGGATAAAACGTATCCTATGTGTTTATCTAGGTCATAATCTATCTGTGTGCAAAATTTCATCCAAATCCTTTCAGCCGTTTTTGCGTAATTGAGTAACAAACATTTAAACATCTTCACAAAGTCTCACATTTATAATATTAATAATATATATGTATTTGGTTGACTCCTCACGTCAAAGAATCAGCATTGCCATCCAAAGTGGCAACGCTGCCAACCTTTTAGGCACTTTTCCCAACTGACAGCGATGCGGACGAATTCTTTGATGCCCAGTGAGCTCTTCCCTTTTTAACTGACTTAAAAAAAGGTAGAGGTTCTTAATTCGACTGTATTTTTTTTTTAACCGACTTAAAAAAAGGAGGAGGTTCTCAATTCGACTGTATTTATTTTTATTATTTTATGTTTGTTGGCTCTTAACTTTCGACTGGGTGAACCGATTTTGATGATTATTTTTTTATTTGAAAGCTGGTGCTTTCCGTGTGGTTCCATGTAATTTCATAAAGATCTGATGATGCGTTTTGGAGGCAGACAACGGAACTCTTCAAAAAATTACAGCAAATCAACCGCGATTGCTGTTATCGCATAACTACGCATTGTTTTTACCTCAAGGATGATGACATTTGGAAGAAAAATAAAAACTTTTTCCAAAAAAGAAAACCACCGACTTCCAAAATGACACTACAAAGTGAAAAATAACTTTAATTTCGGAAGTCGGTGACTGGTGACATGAAAAATGAAATAAAATACATATCCAAAGTCGGTTGTTTTTTTTTTTTTGGAAAAAGTTTTTATTTACTTTATATACCTACTTGTTCATAATGTATAAGTTACTAAGCAAAAAACAGTGAGCTTTATTTTATTATGTTTCATTTGGAAAGTATAAAACCTACCTGCATAATTATTTATATCGTTTTCAAAATGTCTTTTGGACATAATTTTATTTCTCACAAACACCGAGCATGTCTAGACATGACTATTTTTATACATTTACTAAGTCTATGCTAAAAAAGGTAAAACCTATGATTTACCAACTAAATGTCAGTAAACGTCTGCAGCTGACAGAACACAAACATATCATAACACAGAATAGTTTGGACATTTGTAAATTTTAAACAATTTATTTTATGTAAATGATATTATATTATCAATGAATATCTAAATGACAAATTTTATGTTTCTTAATATTTTTCATCTAGTAGGTACTTTATTAATTATTATTAATTCTTTAAATTACATAATATAACACCTAATACATTTTATATACTTTACTATACAAACTAATTATGTAGTTAACATTGTTGTGCTCACAGGGTCCATATTTCTGTGCCTAGCTCTAAGCCCCTTTGTAACATCTTTTTTACAATATTATGTACAATACATAAATGGAATGCAATAAATGAATGTGACTTTTACCATTTAAACTTGGTAAGTCTTAATTTTTACTGGACAATCTTAGGATTTACCGTAGTTCCAGTTTGTACTGTAACATATATACCGAAAACTGTTCTGCATCACGCATTACTATAACGTATGTAAAAACGTCTGTATTCTTAGAATCAAAACAGGGATGCAGGGGCGGACTAAGGCCAGCGGGGGCCCCGTCCTTGTCTTCTCAGCTTATGTAGGTATTTCTAGTACCATTTCGCAGAAACAAAAAATAAAACAAGTAGGTACTTAGATAAAACAAGAAATTTAACCTACTCTATATAAAACATGGTCTGGTGGTTTTTTTCAGGCAGGTGCATTGTCATCTCTACAATGTGCCATTGCCACTAAGCAAGAATGTGGGATACGAGAGCGAGTGAAGTGAGACAAACTCGAAATATTTACAACCTGTCTCGGAATTCTCCGTTAGGTCTCTTTTGAACATTAATTAATACAGAAATAGGAGTTGCTTTGTCGACTAATGTAAGTGATCATACACACGAGTGGTACACGACAGCGACAGAGGCAACTGTAGTCGCCGACGCTTGTCGGTGGCTGCAGTTGCCTCTACCGTTGTTTTCTTTTGAACATTTAAACGTAAACCATGGAAACCATGAGTATGACTAATGTATACTGCAAGAGCGAGCGAAACGAGCTCGAAAATTTAAGCACAGTGCTACTTTTTAACCCACTACGCAAAAAGAGGGGTGAAAAGTTTTTTTTAAACGGTGCCCCACAATAGGAATTTCTCATGTATTGTGGTGCGTTTACAAATATTTAAACTCACATACACAAACAGCCAGACCCGAAACAACTACTTGTAGGTCATACAAATTTTTGTTCCGTGCGGGAATAGAACCCGCGACACGGAGCGCGGCAGTCAATTGCTTAACCACTGCGCCAACCGTGCCGCACTATCCGTGCCGTGCGCTATGTGTGTCTTTTTGTCTGTGGGTCAACCGATTTGGATGCGGTTTTTTTTTTATTTAAAGGTAGTATTTCTAGCGGTGGTTCTTAGACATGTTTCATCAAAATCGGTTCAGCGTGTTTACTAAAACGTCAATCAGACGATTCCCAGCAATAATGAATGTAACTATGTTATTGTAGGAAGGATAACATTTTCATTACTTAGCCGTCCCCCGACGTGACAATGCTTTGATCAAAATATTATCTGGGCACGCCACGATAGCGGCGGTAAGTCCCCTCTTTGAGGAGTGGCTTGAGAGGCGGCATGGCGTCCTCACCTTCCGCCTGACGCAGGTCCTCACCGGACACGGTTGTTTCGGGAGGTTCCTGTTTCGCATAAGGCGGGAGGAAACGCCCGGGTGTTTCCATTGCGAAGATCGCCCTGAGGACACGGTGGAGCATACGGTGGCGGTCTGCCCGGCTTGGGCGGAGCACCGCCGTGTCCTCGAGGAGGCGATCGGCGGCGGCGATCTCTCGCGTCCGGCCCTGGTTCAGGCCATGGTACGGAGCGAGAGTGAATGGTTAGCCGTCACCTCCTTCTGCGAAGCAGTAATGCTCGCGAAGAGGGAGGCGGCGCACGTGAGGGAGAGGCAGTATATGCGCCCTCACGGCCGTAGTCGCCGCGGGAGACGCCCTGGGCGTCGGGAATCCCAGGCTGAATCCCGGCCACCGTAGGCGCGGGCTTGCGGACGGCGAGTAATGGGTAGCTCGCTGTCCGGTAAGGACCAAGCCCGGGTCGACGGCGCGTTGTGTTCCACGCGCGCCTCAAAGAGATGTCAGCACCAAATGGGGGGGTCCGCAAGGGCCGATGCCTGCTAGGGGTGCGGGTTGTTCGAAAGAGATACCGCGGCCCCTAGCACACAGGCAACTGAGGGAACACGGGTGGGTTTTAGTCAGTAAAAGTCTGACACGCCCTCCCGCTCCACCCAGTGCGGGAGAAGTTATTTGATGATTTCCCACCCAAAAAAAAAAAAATCAAAATATTATCTACAACTTAAAAGGCCAATAAATATGTATTTTTTTTTTTAGAGGTTTTTTAACTTATTTATACAAAAGTTTACTGTCTTAAAAAACATATTTTGGCCTTTTTGGGATTTGATAAAAGAGGGGCGACTAATATCCATTTTATTTTAATATAAATGTTGACGTTCAACATACCTTTTATGTGCCTATTTGAAGTAATGCTTTGACTTCAAGATTTGGGGGCCCGGGGCCGCCCCTGTCGTACCAGTCCCACTCCTTAGTATGCCAATGCACGAACGACCTCTAAATTCGTTCAATGATCTTGAAATTGTTTTTAACTTTTCATACCGACTATAATGATGCCAAAACCCGTATAGTATGTAATATGTAGGTACCTTTATTGTAAAAAACATTATATTGGCGCTACATCATAAATTCTTCACCAATATTTTTTCTAATCTCAAAACCTGCCTTAGTTGATTTTTGCGGTTGTTTTGATGGCATGTGAATGATGTGACAGTTAGAAGTATTTTGTCAAGACAAGTGCGTCTTAATTCCATGTAGGTATATCTTATCGGTAAGTAATAGATAGGCTTCCTTCAATGATTGGGGTAAAGCCTGTTTATGTCATCGCTACTCTGTGATGATTCGAAGAACAGGGGTGTGTACAGGCGTTACCTGAGGGGTAATAATTGGCCGTATGCCATCTAAACAATACATTCTAATAGTAGTACGCGATCATAAGCGTTAAGGCAAAGTGGCATACAAACACGGGTTTGAGAATACAGTTCTAATTCATTTGATACCTAAGACAAGACGGCATTTATTTTAATTCATGACTTTATGTCCTCGATAGGGCGGGCGCCTTAGTCAATTTAATGTGATGTCGTAGCCTTTAAATAGCGGACAATCCAGGCGCTTCCAACGATACCTAATTTGACAAAGTATGAGAAGTAGTTTAGAAATTATGAGGGAACAGATGAGCTATCCACATGATTATGATGATGATGATGGGACTCCCTTTTCCGCACATAGACTCCCATTCGGTCCGTTGTGCGTAGGGATTCTGGCTAACAAAGCCAGCCTAGCTCCGCCCAAAAGCACAGAAGGTTCCTGGGAGCTTCACAGGCTTCGCGGAGCGACCTCACTGTTCCGAGGATTTCTTCACGTTGAGAAGCCACGGCCTCGCATTCCAGGATGACGTGGGCGGCTGATTCCTCGGCGTCAAGGCAGCCCCTGCAAAGCGGGCTGTCTGTGGCGCCTATATTATGAAGATGTTTGTTAAGGGGGTTATGGCCCGTAATTGTTCCTATGATTATTCTAAGGTTATTTCTACTCAGGCTGAGAAGCTTTTTGGTTAATCGCGGGTGTACAGTCAGATGGCACTCCACATACATATACACCGGTCAAAATTATAACCTTTTCATCATAACCTTGCTTCGCCGTAGTCGGGTAAAAATTGTGTTCTTATGTAGTCGTTGTTATATTATATTTTGTGTTGTGTTTTTGCTCTTCAAATATTTGCTGCGAAGCTATCAACATAATTGTCATGCATCATGTTCATGAATATTCTTAACTTACCAAAATGTTCCTTCTGGCAACGTACTCCTATAAAAGTACAGAGTCTATTATGGCACACGTATAATCGGAGGACCCTGACTGGTTTTAACTTCCTCTTCAGTTGTTTGAATATTAATTCGCTGTACATATTAGTACATGTATGTAAATATTAATTTTTCACTTCTCATGCTCTAAAAGTACGCCAATTTAGCCCTACGAAGCGGGACTAAAGTGATCACTTTAGTCTCTAGGGAGTGAAAAGTAATTAGTTTTTTAATTTCCTTCATGTGACATAGACAACAAGTACGCGTGTAAATATTCCTGGGACGACAATTGTTTACAATATTACAAATAATTCGAGTTGTAGGTACATTTAGCTTCAAGTAAAAAAATCTTTTTGATTTTTATTTTATTATGTAATATTTATTAAATGTTTTTATAATAAATTGAAAAAAAATCTCGCACTCAAAGTTGTAAGTACAGTTTGCACCTCGAGACTAAACTCCAACTTAATATACCCTCGGTTTCATTGACTCCCTCGCACGCTCGGGAGTCAAACCACCTCTGGTTTAATATGGCTTCGTTTAGTCGCTCGATATAAAATATACTATAGTAGATATTTTATGTATAGTTATTATGTACCTCTGTACTGAGTCAATCAATAATAGTAATGTTTATCAGCAAACTGATAAATTCATTGAAACAGTCATAAACATATATTTAGTAGATACTAAAGACTATTATGAAGTCAGTGAGATAGCGTATATTTAATGAGATAATAACATAACAGTTTGGAGAGTGTATTGTATATTATGTTTTTTTTTTCATGTGACCGTTACTCAAACTTTTTTCTTAACTAAATGCTGTTCGGTGTTTTTGGTAAACGGTGCCAAATTGTATAATTTTTTCATTGGCTCTAGGCGAGGGCAGACAGAGTTCTTTGTACAAATCATTAGGGACAGATGATTCGAGGATGTAGCTTGATTTAAGGAAACCAAATAAATCATCATCATCTTCTGCCGAGTCTTTTCCCAACTATGTTGGGGTCGGCTTCCAGTCTAACCGGATTCAGCTGAATACTAGTATTTTATATTGAGCGACTGCCTATCTGACCTCCACAACCCAGTTACTGGGAAACACGATACCCCTTGGTTAGACTGGTTTCCAGACATTCGGGCTTCTGAAGACCCGTAACGACTGTCAAAGCTCCACGAATGACAGCCGGGACCAACGGCTTAACGGAAACCAAATATAAATGAATTGCAAAAAAGGATAATGATACTATTTGTATTCGGTCCAATGTTTGTTTCCGCAGTACATATCTGTTGACCAGTGACGTCGTATAATGAGTATTTTCCTAGATTGTACAAATGTTCGTGATCGTGCTCGGAGCACTTTCCCAGAGTTTAGCGTAGATACCGCCATTAAGAGGGCGTATATACCAAAATTGCCTTTCTTCATTTTGATTTTGCATGAAATTAATAAGACTTAGGTATAAAATAAAAATATTACGAGTAACTGCATGATATTTTCAAACGTTTTGTGGAACAGAAAAACGATACATGAAAATTTTCTGGATAAAAAAACATCACGAAGCTACCTCTAAATTTCACGTAAGTATATTCAATTTGTACATGCAATTCAATTTGTGCTAATGACTAATGGGATAAAAATGTGATGATTACTTTCATTACTACAAGGCGAAAAAAATTGTGGAGGCATTATTTTTATTCCTTTTATTTTTGGTTTTATAACGACTACAAGCTATTTGCACTTACAACGTTCTTAGTTCGAGGAAGAAATCATCATCTCTCAGATTGACTTCTGTCAATCTACATATAGAGAGTACAGAAGTACTCTCTGTATTTTGTGCATATACTGCCTGATGTGGCATCATAAACACATATTTTAAAACTTCTGAATGCCGACAAATCTTTACGAAAGAGTCAGCTTCAAGCTACTCTGTTCGTTTATACTTATAAGCTCCGTTCCTCTAAACGAGCAAAACGAGTCGTTTTGCTTACCAATGGTAACATTTTTATTGCCAAACTGGGCATGTAAATATATTCGTAAGCCAATTTTATCTGTGACAGCTACTTCCATATTGGAGGGTCTATTATGCAAAGCTATGAGGTCTTTCCATCATTGTTGGTGAAGATACAAGAGTCTTAATTTTAACCAATAACGGTCCGTAAATTATAGAAATCGGCCATTAGAGATAAATGAAAAACTATAACTACTTCCATATGTACTTTGATGTGTAATAATATTCCATACCTACTTGAGAAAACTTTACAACTGGAGAAGACATTTTCATAAAATTTGATGCTAGGACTCATAAATCGCGAGTCATTATAATCCCAAGACATTTAAAATTCTCTACGGAGACCACCAACGTCTCTATTACATAACATCATTTACTAACAACGTAATAAAAAAACAAATCCTTCAATAGCATTACAAGGCACACCCAATTATTATACAAGTCTGATTCCAGTCCGAAAATGTCGGATCCCCACGGGCGCAGGTGCAGGAGAGAAAAAATAAGAAATATAAATAAATCCAACATATTTATTAATAAATTAAAACTATTTTTGTTGCACACGAGGTATTATAATATAAATGAATACATAAATGGTAAACCATAATTGCAATAAATACTTTCTTAAATATAGACATATATTATGTGTTTTCTGTTTTTTAAGGCGCGTGCACTACCAAAATTTCGCAGCAGCCGTGTTTTGGGCAGTTTTTTTGAGCTATCTACTTGTTATTTGAATGAAATATCAGCTAAAAAAAATACATTAAAATCCTACACAATCTTGATTCCACAATGGATGTTTTCGTTTTTTTTTAAGTAGTATTTGTTTAACAAATCGCCTTACAACAATACCACAGAAATTAATAACAATGATTTATAACACGCATCTCCTCGTGAAGTAAGCATTATTTTAGCTATGTTACTGCACTAATAGATAGACAATTTAATTATGAACAATACGCAAGTAGATTTTTTTCAAAAGACCAAATTTTAATTTTATAACGATTTTATTTTATCATCTGGGTGTATTTACCGCTGTATTCATGCGCGGGCATCGAGATTCAGTCTGCCGTAAGACCGCGAGGTTGGAACCCGTGTCGTTTGTCACTGCGCTGCGTCGCGGTCGGCTGGCTGCAAATGCACTTGCTCGCCCACGTCACATTATCAGTAGAAAATAATATTAGTATAATATGTTTGTTATTGACATTTGTTTTGGTTATACATAGTTTTTTTTGTGTTACTTACTACGAAAATCTGAATATTTTGAATAAAATTAGTTGTCAAGGACTAAAATTCACACCACACCTCGACTTCTGCAGGCTCAGCACAAGAACCGTAGAGAAGCGTTTTGTCGACGGAATAGTAGACAAAAATGACGTGTCCGTGAGTTGACAGTTTTTAACCGAGAAAGGTAGACAAGCGATTTCTATTCTACGGTAGAGTAGAAATAGGAAGCGTCATGCTAAGCCTTTAGGTACAAAAACAGTACTGTATCTTTTTTTTCTTTTCTTTTGCTTGTACCTATCTCGAAAATGGTGTGTCCTATCACAAAAATAATGAAAATTTCAACCCCCTTTATTTAAGCCCACAAACTTCTACAAAAAAAAACACGTTTCCGTTTAGACAGTTACAACGTTTCTTTCTTACAAAAGTTATTTTATTTAATTTTATTGAATGCCTTGTTTGTGAATTCTAAGATTCTGTGAAGTATGTGATTTTTACGTGCATTCATAAGTTGTTCGCCAGGTGGCGCCAATAAAGTTTACGAAGTATTGTAGAGGTGAGGTGCGGCAAAGAGGGAACGAATGCTCAAGGTTTTTTGCTCGGGGAACCGCCTTTAAGTTATACATTTTTAGTTGTATAGTTGTGTTTCAAGAAGATTATTTAATGAAGCTTTACATGACTACTAAATATACAATAAGTTTTTTTTTAAACATTGCCCCACACTAAGAATTTCTCCTGTATTGTGGGTGCGTTTACAAACATTTAAAATCACATACACAAACAGCCAGACCCGTAACAAGTACTTGTAGGTCATACAAATATTTGTTCCGTGCGGGAATCGAACCCGCGACACGCAGCGCAGCAGTCAATCGCTTAACCACTGCTCCAACCGTGCCGTGCCGTATAAGTAATGTATAAAATGTAAATTGTTTCAAATTTTATTGTAATCGTATTTTTTTTTTGAAATATTGATCTCTTATTAAATAAGTGTTTTTAATAATTACATAAATATAACTTTATTTAAATTAAAAAAATTAAAGAATTTATTAAAGTAGCTGTCCTATTATTATTATTTATGTTATTAACTTTTTATCCGAATTAAATTTAGCACTCAGTTTATGTATAATTTTATTATTATATTTTTTATTTTAGTTACAAAGTTTTAGATTTTAGCTATGCATCAAGTAATAGGTATATTTTGCTGTTCCCTAACAGGGTCTACAACGGCTCTTACCTCTAAGCCTTTGGGCACGCCACGATAGCGGCGGTAAGTTCCCTCTTTGAGGAGTGGCTTGAGAGGCGGCATGGCGTCTCACCTTCCGCCTGAGGCAGGTCCTCACCGGACACGGCTGTTTCAGGAGGTTCCTGTTTCGCATAAGACGGGAGGAAACGCCCGGGTGTTTCCATTGCGAAGATCGCCCTGAAGACACAGTGGAGCATACGGTGGAGGTCTGCCCGGCTTCGGCGGAGCACCGCGTGTCCTCGTGGAGGCGATCGGCGGCGGCGATCTCTCGCATCCGGCCCTGGTCCAGGCCATGGTACGGATCGAGAGTGCATGGTTAGCCGTCACCTCCTTCTGCGAAGCAGTAATGCTCGCGAAGAGGGAGGCAGCGCACATGAGGGAGAGGCAGTATATGCACCCTCATGGCCGTGACCGCCGTGGGAGACGCCCTGGGCGTCGGGAATCCCAGGCTGATTCCCGGCCACCGTAGGCGCGGGCTTGCGGACGGCGAGTAATGGGTAGCTTGCTGTCCGGTAAGGACCACTCCCGGGTTGACGGCGCGTTGTGTTCCACGCGCGCCTCAAAGAGATGTCAGCACCAACTGGTGGGGTCCGCAAGGGCCGATGCCTGCCAGGGGTGAGGGTTGTTCGAAAGAGATACCGTAGCCCCTGGCACACAGGCAACTGGGGGAACACGGGTGGGTTTTAGTCAGTAAAAGTCTGACACGCCCTCCTGCTCCACCCAGAGCGGGAGAAGTAATCTCATGATTTCCCACCCAAAAAAAAACCTCTAAGCCTTTTGTTGAGATCTTTGTTTTTACCTTGTGGAAAGCAATTAAATGAATATGAATCAATGAATGAAGTGTGACTCGACTAACTACTTTAATACATTTTTCTTTTTTAATTTTAATAGTGATAGTGATAGTTAAATTTAAAATAAGAACCAGATTGTGTTTATACTTGTGTTAATTTTAATTGCGTTTTAAAATTAATTTGCTTAGGAGAATAAATAGAAGTCATACATTAACTATAATAATAATTTATTATTATCAAGAAATATAAGCTTTTCCTATCATTATATTATAATTATTACATAATTACATTGCTTACTTATCCTAATGCTTATTGATACAATAACATTCTTGTACACTTAAATTGAGGATTATAATATTATTGATACTTTCATCCCATTATTGGATGATACATCACAGCATTAAATACATTTCCAATTTAAAGCCCATGAATACACTATAAAATAATCAATTTCTAACAATTACTACGACTCCGTCTTTAAAATCACAAATAATCACAATTTCATACATCAGATAAAGTATTTAACTTATAGAATAATCAGGAAACGTACACATTACCGCACTGAAATTAATACTGTTTATTTAGATAACTCATCGGGCACGGGTGTGTACTTCAGACCGGTGTCGTTGAGCAAGGTGACGACCCACGAGTCCTCAGGGATCAGGCCTGACTCCAACAGCTTGACAGCAGCCGCCACATTGGCCCCGCTGGTGTACCCCACGTACAGACCCTCCTTCTCACCAATCAAATCCTTGTACCTCACAGCTTCCTCATCAGTCACTGCCAACGTGCCGTCCATGATGTCGAATTTAAACAAACTGGGAATATGTCCGTAGCCCGAGCCCTGCAGCAAGTGAAGGGGCTTCGTGACCTTATCACCCTTGATTGCCTCGGCTCCAGCAGGTTCCACGACGTATGTCTTAATGTCAGGGTTCTGCTCCTTCAAGTATCGAGCGGTGCCAACGAATGTGCCCGCGGTGCCCACTGTCGCGACGAAGGCGTCCACGTGATGTCCAGTCTGCTTCCAGATCTCAGGTCCTGTACTCTCGTAATGCGCATCAGCATTAGCTTCGTTATTGAACTGGTTGACGTAGTATGCGTTTTGCTCGGCGACTATCTTCAAGCCGACTTGTTCTACAGCTTTTACGTCAGCGAATGTTACGTTTCCGTAAGTTCCTTCCACTTGATCTACTCGAACACATTTTGCGCCCAGCGCCTCCATGTGGATAGCCCTCTGAGCACTGTTACCTTTGGACATGGTGAGTGTTAGAGGGTGTCCTAGCACGGCGCACACTACAGCCAGCCCGCAACCTTGGTTGCCAGACGTCACCTCCACCACAGGTGTACCAGGTGTCAGCTCACCCGATTTAAGAGCTCGGGTAATCATGCTCAATGATGAGCGACACTTAATCGAAGCACCAGGATTCATGAATTCACATTTCGCCAATATGCGTCCAGGTCCACTGTAAATACGGTCCAATGCCACGATGGGTGTGTTGCCAATTAATTCTAGAGCTGAAGACTTGATGTCACTCTCTTCGTACTTGATGTGGTCGTTCTTAGCGATGGGAGCCATGTTGAACAGTTGGTTGTAGGTTTGTATGAAGCACTTTGAATTATTCAGATATCGGTTGGATACTGAGTTGTTCGGCTGCGGTGCGGTTGTTATAAGCGGCTCGGAGATCGCGGCCCGTGTGCACGTGCCGCCGTGCGCACCGTGGTCGACTTGTGTCGAGACGAGCGCAAAGCCATTTGCCCGCTGCCGCGCTGTGTGCACCACGCCAACGAGACGCGAGTGATACTCCGACTGACTCTCTTGATAGTTGAAATTCATGGCTCGAACCGTTTATTTTCATCTGCATTAAGAAGTGATGATAATAGTTATGAATGTGTAATTGTTATCAGTCGAAGTATAGCCGCTGAGCGATTCTTTACTAAAGTTTTAGAGTAAACCATTCAGTGTAGTGAATTAATTGATCTTGCTGCATGACAATGAACATTTATCGTTGTCGCTAAAAGTGTAGATTCAATTATTCGAATTACTATTCGAAATGAAATGCACCACACTTGCACCACACTTCATTACTATGAAGTGTGGTGCAAGTGTTGCAAGTGAAACGAGGAAAATATTATATTTTCCTGAACTAACATTTCAGTCATTAGTTTCTAGTTCATTGTAAGGCTGACTCATCGTTCTTGTGGTGTTGTAGGTTTATTAGTTGCCGTATAAAATATTTATTGAAAGATAATCGTTATCTAATCATATGATACATATCTACGTTATGGTGCGTTCCTGTGATTGCGCAACTTGAAGATTGTAGCCACGAGGAAACTAGGCTGATTGACGTTGCTGAGTGGGCTGATCTAACTATCATCATCATCATATCAGCCTCTGATAACAACCATTGCATGACCCAGCCTTCCCTATAAACGTGTAATTCTATTTAAACTACACTAACTGACTTCTACTTTTTCTTTGTCGTTTATAATCATGAACTTAATAGCTAGCTTGGCTATAAACATTGCACGTTGATATCTTGCGCGGGCGCCGGTCTTACATCATAGTGCGCCAACTGGCAAAACACACAAAACGTACAAATAGGTGTAAGCCTCTGCTGCCTTTGACAATCGAGCGAACTGGCAACTGGAAATTCGGGGATATTGATCTTCAATAATCGACAATATTTGGTAAAAATAAAAAGTCGACTCTAATTTTCAAAGTCAAAGTCAAAGCATTTATTTCAAATAGGCACTTAAAGGCACTTTTGAGTGTCAAAATTTACATTAAAATAGAATTCATTCTAGTCGCCCCTTCCAAAATGTAGTTTCGTATGAAGAAGAAAGAAACTCCACCGTTAATCTTTTGAGGTTAATGCGCAGTGGTAGAGCGCGAAATTCAAATTTTGTTACGTTTTTTGCAATTTTCAGGTGAGTGTCAGCTTGTTACTTAATCAAAATATGATTTGCGACTATAACATGTAGGTATTTACAGATTTATAATGGTGGTGTAAAACAAAAATCAGTAGCCGATAACCTTCTTCGAAATACGAATAGTAATTCTTACTCGATGGAGGATATAAATAAGTACTTCTCCAATAAAAACAAACAACTAGCTGACAATATCACTTACTACCTTTACTAACATATTATCACCGAAGCCAGGCATATCCCGGAACCTCAACTCGATACTCCTACTTCCCCCAGATGAGCCTGAAATTGAAACATTGATACTCAATTTAAACAATGACTGCGCCGTCAGTTGCGACACCATTCCTGCTACGATCCTTAAACTAGCGAGATATATAATTATTCCCCATTTGACGAAACTCTTAGAATTTTGCATTTCTCAAGGCGTCTTTCCACAAGCATTCAAAAAATCTTTGATAACACCTGTCCCCAAAAACGAGTCGAAGGACGATGTCAAAAACTACTGACCTATTTCAGTTCTTTCGACAATGTCTAAAATTCTAGAAAAGTTTTGAATACTAGGCTAATTAGCTTTTTAGACATAACAAGATATTGTCGGACGCCCAGTTTGGTTTTAGGTCAGGAAAAAGCACTGAGGACGCTGTCAGACCACTTGTGGATCATGTTACATCTTAATTGAATGGCCGATAGAAATGCATCGGTATTTTCTTTGACCTAGCCAAGGCTTTCGACACCGTTTTGATACCTATTCTTGTGGACAAATTGTAACGGATCGGTATTCGGGGAACGACCTTCAAGCTCTTCGCAGACTTTCTCTGTGATCGTACACAGAGAGTAAAAATAAGAGAGCACGTTAGCTCAGATGTCCCGGTAACGGCGTACCACAGGGTAGTATTCTTGGTCCCAGTCTCTTCCTGATCTACATAAATGATCTGTGTCAGCTAGCTCTTGCAAATTGAAAGATTTTTACACATGCTGATAACACAACACTAGTATTTCATGGAGGGACCTGGGATGAGGTTAGACAAAAAGCCGAGTCAGGTTAAATATTAGGAATACTAATTGACGAAAAGTTTACTTGGCGCCAGCACATAGAGGTAACCACGGCGCGAATTAGAAACTCATATGGGTATTCAAGACACTTCGGCATGTCGCTGATTATGAGTTACTACGCACGGTATATTTCGCACTGGTTCAGTCAGTGATTGGATATTGCATTGGTGTTTGGGGTGGGGCATGCAAAACGCACTTGATTCGAATTGAAAGGGCCCAAAGATCTGTGCTGAAAATAATGACGTTTAGACCTTTTAGATTCGCCACCGAAACTTTATATGATAAATGTCAAGTTCTTACTGTACGGCAAATGTATGTTTTACATATAGTCATCAAATACCATCTGGTCACACCATTATATAAGCATGTTTTAAGTAAGCGAAGTTTATGGAATGTTTGCCTATCTGTCAAATTTGACACCGCAGCTGCTAGAAGGCAACGCATGTATTTGTCAAGTCACATTTATAATAAAACAAACAATGAAAAAAAAAAGAAAAAAAAATGTTCTCAATATAAATCCTCTAATAAGGGAAACTAAAACTCAAACCAAGGCATGGCTACTGACACAAACATACAGTCAAACAGAATCAATTTTATTATAAGGTAAATTAAAGTTCAACAAGATCAGACATCACCCATGAGTACACACCCTCTCATTAACCTCCATTTACACACCACCACACTCCACAAATCATCATAAAAAACACACACTCTCTACACTTTAGCCATAATTATAATTTTAACTTATTTTAATAATAAGTGTAACTACTATTTTGGTTTATAATTATTAATTTTGTTTTTATAAATGTAAATATAATGGTTGCATATTGCATAAAATCCAGAACCTACTGATTGGGGAAGACACTGGCTCCTGTAACACAGGTGTTTTTACCTAGCGCAGGAGTCAGGGCTCCACTTTGTTTGTCTTTTTATGCCAATAAAGAATTTCATTATTATTTATTCTTTAAGTTTTTTATTAATGCATTCACCTCGTAAGGATCAGCTGGATTCAGAAAGATCGGGTTCTCTGTTGTAGACATAATGGGTGTTCCTTTTGGTATACTACCGGATGGGCTAGCGCTAGTTTTCCCAATAGACGCAAATAAATTATTAAAGATATTAACTACCTCTTTGGGCGCTGAAGTCATATTATTATTGTTATCATCCCGGCTTGGGCGGAGCACCGCCGTGTCCTCGTGGAGGCGATCGGCGGCGGCGATCTCTCGTGTCCGGCCCTGGTCCAGGCCATGGTACGGAGTGAGAGTGCATGGTTAGCCGTCACCTCCTTCTGCGAAGCAGTAACGCGGACGGGGCGCGGCGCAAGTGAGGGAGAGGTAGTATATGCGCCCTCGCGGTAAAGTTAAAAAAAACTATCAAAGAAATATGACAGATTCGTGTAGCTTGATGTGCTGGCGTCTGTACATAACAATGTAACACATTTTAAAGATTAACGGTGCACTTTTTTGCCCATTCTTCTCCATACGAAACTACCATTTGGAAGGGGCGACTAGAATCCATTCTATTTTAATATAAATGTTGATATTCAACATACCTTTTATATTTGAAGTAATGCTTTGACTTCAAGATTTGGGGGCCCGGGGCCGCCCCTGTCGTACCAGTCCAACTCCTTAGTACACAAATGCACGAACGCAAGTACAGTGTTAACTGAGGGGTAATAATTGGCCGTATGCCACCTAAACAATACATTCTAACAGTAGTATGCGACCATAAGCGTTAGGGCAAAGTGGCATACGAACACGGGGTTGAGGATAGATATAGTTTTAAAATGTGGTAATTAAGCCAGCTTTATGTCCTCGATAGGGCGCCATAATAAATTTAATGTGATGTCGTAGCCTTTAAATAGCGGACAATTCAGGCGCTTCCAACGATACCTAATTTGACAAAGTATGAGAAGTAGTTTAGAAGTTAGGAGGGAACAGATGAACTACCCACATACATACACACCGGTCAAAATTATAACCTTTTCATCATAACCTTGCTTCGCCGTAGTCGGGTAAAAATGGTGTTCTTATGCAGTCGTTGTTATATTATATTTTGTGTTGTGTCTTTACTCTTCAAATATTTGCTGCGAAGCTATCAACATAATTGTCATTCATCATGTTCATGAATATTCTTAACTTACCAAAATGTTCCTTCTGGCAACGTACTCCTATAAAGTACAGAGTCCATTATGGCACATGTAAAATCGGAGGACCCTGACAGGTTTTAACTTCCTCTTCAGTTGTTTGAATATTAATTCGCTGTACATATTTGTAAATATATGTAAACATTAACTTAGTAGATGTGTAGTTATTATGTACCTATGTACTGAGACAATCAATAATATTAATGTTTATCAGCAAACTGATAAATTCATAGGAACAGTCATAAACATATATTTAGTAGATACCGTATATTTAATGAGATATTAACAAAACAGTTTGGAGAGTGTATTGTATAGGTTATTTTTTCAAAGAAAATGGAATAGGGTGTTCAATAGTGATTCATAAAAACGGAAGACGGAAGAGAATTGTGTGATCACTATTGGCGATCGATTTCCTTTGCGACCTAGTAAGGGGTCCGGAGACAGGTGTTTCTTTGTATACCATAAATGGCATACCTGACGATGCCTCAAAGAACAATCAACATCAAACTGGTATCGGCATGTCTTTGAAGCCCATGACTCTTCCAAAACTGTAATTTAGCGTCGTTGATTTTCACAACAGGACATTAAAGATTATGTTTGTCTGTCTAATTCGGATATGCCATCCATCTTGGCAGCAGTTATCGTCTACTAAAACGTCTGCGCTTGTTATGTGGGCGTTACTCAAACTTTTTTCTTAACTAAATGCTGTTCGGTGTTTTTGGTAAACGGTGCCAAATTGTATAATTTTTACATTGGCTCTAGGCGAGGGCAGACAGAGTTTTTTGTACAAATTATTAGGGACAGATGATTCGAGGATGTAGTTTGATTTAAGGAAACCAAATAAATCATCTTCATCATCTGCCGAGTCTTTTCCCAACTATGTTGGGGTCGGCTTCCAGTCTAACCGGATTCAGCTGAATACCAGTATTTTATATTGAGCGACTGCCTATCTGACCTCCACAACCCAGTTACTGGGAAACACGATACCCCTTGGTAAGACTGTTTTCCAGACATTCGGGCTTCTGAAGACCCGTAACGACTGTCAAAGCTCCACGAATGACAGCCGGGACCAACGGCTTAACGGAAACCAAATATAAATGATTTGCAAAAAAGGGTCCAGATACTATTTGTATTCGGTCCAATGTTTGTTTCCGCAGTACATATCTGTTGACCAGTGACGTCGTATAATGGGTATTTTCCTCGATTGTACAAATGTTTGTGATCGTGCTCGGAGCACTTTCCCAGAGTTTAGCGGAGATACCGCCATTACGTTAAGCCGTCTGCAAACATATAGGCTGACTATTTATTTTATAAATATCATTGTTGTTTCGCTAGCGTATGGTAGATAAAATAATTATTACAATTAGCACGTGTGAGATTTATTAGCGTGTTTACACCTAACATCGTAAACCATAAAGTCTCCTCTAAGAATAATGTTTGTTTGAAATGACATAACATTATTAATCATCTGCTTTATAAATAACATTCTTAAATTCTCTGACAGACAACGAAGCATAACATTTGAGATCAGAGTTCCTAATCTAGTGGATTAGGAACTCTGATCACTATGGCTCACCTTCGTACCTTCGTGAGCACTAAGGAAGGATTTTTGAAAATTAATTCCCTGAAGGGGTTCATTTTTACCGATGGGACAAACTGAATTCATCTACATTGGGTAGGTATGATTGCGAAATGGCTACATTTTCTGTCAACGTATTAGTTGACTCGTGCGAATTTAGTCGCCCGAATCGGGCGAATGTACGTATTTTCGGAATTGTCGATTCGCCCACAAATAAATTAACTTCGTGCGAGTCGGCAAAATAAAATATTATATTGTTTAAAAGTGTCGATCCCCGTGCGAGTTTAATAAGCCTGTCTATTATATCCATAAAATTAAAATAACCATATATAGCAAACTCTTTTTCTCTGACTGAATTCGTCTCCTTCGTCTCCCTTGAGCTCATAACCCTTCTTTTGTTTGGTTGTACCAAGTTCGGGCAGGTACGAATTCCGAAATGGCTACATTTTCTGTCTGTCCCTAGAATTAAAAAAACCATCTATTGCAGGGGAGACTGTTTTATCCCTCTATTAGGGTAGAGAAATCCGTTTTCGGTAATTTTTCCTGAGATTTCTGCTTCCTTGATCCTGTATTCTAATGGACCTACTATATGGGGAACTAATGGACTATGATTCAATGCAACTGCATTAAGGTTTTACCCGTTTTCCTGTGCAGGTAGGTTCTTCATGAAAAAATATTTACATGTAAAGTAAACATGTCATTAGTTTTATGGGCGAGTCATCATCTGTGGCCTACTTTTACATATAATCCATGTCCAAAATATCTAATTAAATGGTAAACAAAACTCTTACGGCCTTATTCATAAAAGTTATCGAACATCTAAACAGTTGCTAAAGTGTGGTTTCTCTATGAAAAACCAGACTTTAGCAAGTGTTTATATGTTCGATAACTTTTTATGAATAAGGCCGTTACTCTCTTACGCCATCACTCGCTAACAGTATTTAATAAGGTTTCAAATATCGAACCACTTTTTTCCAATAATTATGGTTCGAACAACATTATTAAATTATAATTGAACCTAGCTTTTGCCAGCGGCTTCGCCCGCGTCGAGGTCGAAAATTATCCCACGGGAACCAGGATAAAAAATAATCCTATGTTAATCCAGGTTACAAACTAAACGTGTGCTAAATTTCATCCAAATCCGTTCAGCCGTTTTTGCGTGATTGAGTAACAAACATCCAAACTTTTACATTTATAATAGTAGCAGGAAGTAGGATTTTTTTTTTCTAAACGAAAATGTATGTCATGTTATTCCCTCAATAGTCAAATGAAAAACATCAAGGTGATTTAAAAATTTGAATTTCGGGTTTAACCTTTCGACTGCTTTATTTGTTATTTTCAACGGCATCTGCTCTCTTTTTTTATACGGATTCTGACCCTGCCAACCTTGAGTGCTAAGACCCTTGATTTCACACTGAGCACCGAAGACCGCTCTCACATTTGACTTGAAATTATTATTTTAGATTTTACCGCAGCAACTAGTCACTGCAGTACATTCAGCGGTCACATTAAGTATTCAAATAATCAAATCAAAGCACTCAACTTGTAAGTGTCACTAGAGAAGGGCATCCACAGGTACATTTCCTGATCCATTTGTTGACATATTCATCAGATACTTTTGGAGCAGAGTACAATTGTACCTCACACACATACCTATCACATTTTCCTGAAACACATATTGCGCGCTTGCATAATGTTGATTGATTTTTGTTGCTTTGTTTATTTTATTATTGAAACTGGGCGTTGTCACTATGTGCTTGAGGTAAATAACACGTTTGCTAATTAGCCGTCGTATAACTTATCATGTTATCATAACATGATATGAGTTATTTCATAGTTTCAGATGTATCCTATGAAATGTTTTTGTAATAATAGTAGTAGTATCAGGATTTGCTAAAATTAGAAGGGTTCCGTAAGGTAGGACGCCCTAAGGCTGGGTGGAACAACGATCTTCGCAGGATGGCTGGTAGAAGCTGGATGAGAGTTGCCGAGAATCGAGTTGAATGGCGTGTAAATAGAGAGGCCTATCTCCAGCAGATCTGTAGGCTGATGATGATAAGATCCTGCCAGGGGTGCGGGTTGTTCGAAAGAGATACCGCGGCCCCTGGCACACAAGTAACTGAGGGAACACGGGTGGGTTTTAGTCAGTAAAAGTCTGACACGCCCTCCCGCTCCACCCAGGGCGGGAGAAGTTATTTGATGATTTCCCACCCAAAAAAAAAATGATGATAAGATTATCACACAGATTCGATTTATCCAAATCTTATGACATACATAATCTACATACGTGGGACACTCAGAAAGTTTTGCGAAAATAACAAAAAAATGCGCTATAGGTAAATGTTTGTATAATTAAATCTTTTCAAAGTACTCTCCACTAGCCTATAAACAAAGTTTCATGCGTCTGAACCAGTTTTCGAAACACTTTTTCCAGTCCGCTGCAGACACCTAGTTTAATACAGCGCATCTACCGGCGACGTTAATTGTATATCCCTTTGAGCTTGAGCTGATTTTTTATTTCCGGGAATAAAAAGAAGTCACACGGTGCTAGATCAGGGCTGTAAGGAGGGTGACCCAGGAGTTTGACCGGCGTGCAGTCCAGAAAGTCCCTCGTTGTCCCAGCCGTCAAAGGGCGAACACTGCTTTCTTCATCCCTAAAGTTAGTCGACCGCGCTTGAATTCGTTATACCAACGATACACGGTTGCCTTAGGAGGGCCATCATCCATGAATGCCATTTGAAGTTTATCGTACGATTCGTCCAGTTTCAGGCGACACTTCCCGGTGCAGATCCATTTTTTTATGAGACTCGATAATTTAAAGTATTTCGCAAACAATGTGGAGGGAAATTTTGAAATTGGAACGTACCTATGTTTACCTCCAAATAATCATATTTTCAAAATAGATTATATCTGGCCAGTCTCTCATACATATTTTTTTTTATCGCAATACTTTCTGAGTGGCCTGGTAATTATCACCATCACTCCGATTATTAGTAGGTATAACAGCAGGAAATGCTTCTTAAAACTAATTTTGTGTTTTTCTTAGGTTCTTTACCTAGGACTTGAGTTCAATAACGAGAAAGGCTCTTGGTGCGCCTGCACCGCGGTTGACGTAAGATAGCGCACATCCACGGAATTGATTTAATCTGTGTCAATATTGACGCGGAGGCGTTGTGGGAACCGCACAGTGTGCACAGGTGGGCTTTCTTAACACAACTACAGGATGATCTAAAATCAAAGCTGGTACAGATCGCGGCACGTAATTTGAACCAGAATGGCGGATTTTGTTTCAACTTACCTGCCGCGATCTGTAATTTATTTCCAAAATTCAGTACAAGTTACATCAATGACTATGCCAGAATTTTTTTTTTGGGTGGGAAATCATCAAATTATTTCTCCCGCTCTGGGTGGAGCAGGAGGGCGTGTCAGACTTTTACTGACTAAAACCCACCCGTGTTCCCTCAGTTGCCTGTGTGCCAGGGCCCGCGCTATCTCTTTCGAACAACCCGCACCCCTGGCAGATGCTAGAATTTGACCTCATTCTGTTTCCGTACGCGCAACCTTCGGTTGTTTGTTCTGATTTTGGTTCTACTTATGTTCTGCAATCTATATCGGACGTTTCACTCCAGTGGATGTTCATTTTGGTTTCATTCCACGATGTCACGACACTCACGAAATTACCTAGTATTAAACGTTAATCTGCTCATTCTTTTTGTGCTCAGACATTTCACTTCGAGTCGAGGTATCGAATGAAAGACAGAAAAAAATGAACAAGAAGTGAAGATTTGTTCTGAAGAGCTTTATAGACTTCCAGAATTTTGTGATCTTGGTTCTGCATGGAATTTCTGAAAGTTTTATCAGTTCAAATCGACTGTCAAATGTCAAGTTATTATTATGCTATTTGGATAACCATTCTCTGTTAATTTCATGGACTTGATTGACTACTGATTATATGTGAATTGAAAAGTATTTTGGAAACAGAGTATTATGAGGCCACTTGTGACGCATTTGACATTAGAGTTACATACGGATTCCATTAGCCTTTTTTTTAAGGATACTGATACTGTTTAAATTAAAGTTATATTACTGAAATAAAATATAGTGAAACAAGGTATCTGCTTATTATGTTGATAACGTTTCGTTAAAAAAAATCCTATTGATTATTTTACTACAAAATGGCGTTATAAATAGTAATAAGCCAAGTCATCGAGTTCGTTCTTTACTGATACATTTATCTTGTACCATTGCGTATTGAATCATTTATTATCATTATGTCTTATCAGATTATTCGGAAGTTTTCAGTCCACATGTTTCAATTTCATGATAAAGTCGGAGAAGCTAAATTAAAAGATAAATCATAGTAGGTAACTGGTTTTCAGGAAATCGTCATTTTTATCTGAGGTAGCTTGCGTGTAAAAATGCATTTGAAATGATTCCTACGATATATATTTAGAAGTATATTTTAGAAGTATGAATGTTTGTATGAATATACACAATATTCTCATATTATACCTATATTTATATTTAAATAAGAGTTTAATTTGTAATTTTATGTTTTCCATTCTACTATTATTAATTACACGCGTTGTCTACATATATCTGTGTTATCTTCTCTCCTATCACAGGTGTGCTGGAAGAGATTTCTGAAATAAGCATTATCTTTGTACGTATTTTTCTGTTCCTTTCTTCTTGTCTGTTTATATGAATGGTTAAATAAATAAATATCTAATCATTCTCCCAAAAACCGGCTTTCTTGGTACAACAGGGTACTTGCGTAACACACTAACAGTAGAAATGACTTTCATTTTGATAGTTCAAAAACGTTCATTGCGTTATTTACGTTGTTGAGCAGACATATTTTTCAAACATATCGAGCAATGGATTAGCAATATCCTTCAGAATGATTCAGATTGTGATAGATAGTGTGTAATGCGATTAGTATGCTGGCTCAAACTGTAGTAACTTCCATAATAACAATAAAATGAAACATCTCTCTACTCTCTTTGGAATATACGACTAATCTAAGTACATATATGTATAAGTCAGTTAGTTATACCTTAGTGTGACAGTATAACAGGTACCTATATGTATAATGGGTAAAATTTTAACCAGTGCGCAAACTGTAACCATGAATTCAACATATCATTCTATCCTTGCCGGATTACCGCCATGGGATCTGGAGGCAAAGGTCCTCGCGCATGTCTGGGAGTGGCGCGAGGAGGCCAAACGCCGGGGCGTTACTCCGCTGCCGCGAGAAATCGAGGTGCAGCGGACAGAGCTCCGGCGGGATCTCATGGCGACATGGAGAGCGCGATTGTCGCAACCCAGTGCTGGGCACGCCACGATAGCGGCGGTAAGTCCCCTCTTTGAGGAGTGGCTTGAGAGGCGGCATGGCGTCCTCACCTTCCGCCTGACGCAGGTCCTCACCGGACACGGTTGTTTCGGGAGGTTCCTGTTTCGTATAAGGCGGGAGGAAACGCCCGGGTGCTTCCATTGCGAAGATCGCCCTGAGGACACGGTGGAGCATACGGTGGCAGTCTGCCCGGCTTGGGCGGAGCACCGCCGTGTCCTCGTGGAGGCGATCGGCGGCGGCGATCTCTCGCGTCCGGCCCTGGTGCAGGCCATGGTACGGAGCGAGAGTGAATGGTTAGCCGTCACCTCCTTCTGCGAAGCAGTAATGCTCGCAAAGAGGGAGGCGGCGCACGTGAGGGAGAGGCAGTATATGCGCCCTCACGGCCGTAGTCGCCGCGGGAGAAGCCCTGGGCGTCGGGAATCCCAGGCTGATTCCCGGCCACCGTAGGCGCGGGCTTGCGGACGGCGAGTAATGGGTAGCTCGCTGTCCGGTAAGGACCAAGCCCGGGTCGACGGCGCGTTGTGTTCCACGCGCGCCTCAAAGAGATGTCAGCACCAATAGGTGGGGTTCGCAAGGACCGATGCCTGCCAGGGGTGCGGGTTGTTCGAAAGAGATACCGCGGCCCCTGGCACACAGGCAACTGAGGGAACACGGGTGGGTTTTAGTCAGTAAAAGTCTGACACGCCCTCCCGCTCCACCCAGAGCGGGAGAAGTTATTTGATGATTTCCCACCCAAAAAAAAAAAAAAAAACATATCATTCTAGACCCTCTAGCGCAGAAATTTTTCGTCGATTATACAAAAAAAAATCAGCTGTTTCATAAAAAAAAAAAAAAATATGCTGTCTAACTACAATTAACGGGAAGAAAAAGAATATACAACCAATATAATTATATGAACACATTGCATTGATTCTAATGTCTTGACCTAATATGTGGGTTGCATACTCTTTTTCTGTCCGTAAATGGATTTAGAAAATCCACTTCTAACGTAAAATATAAAGACCACCCTGTAAACGCGCTCGCTGTTAAAAAGATTAATAATAAAATAAACAAGTAATTTACACAAAATACCTGAATTTAAAGTTTATTGGCCACTTACAGGAAAAATGTGCGAACATTCTAGTATATTTTTCATAGAAAAATAATATCTCAGAAGACAATCTAAGTTGAACGTCGTAATTAATGAAAAACCGTGTTAGCAGTAGCAAAGATGACAATGAGCGTTGATTGTTTCAATGATATGACTGTTGTTTTAATTGTGATCAAATACATTTGAAATTATTTGAACTATGGATACCTAACCATTATCCCATAAAGCGGTATAACTAGTCCAGGCCCAAACTCCAGTAACTTCCGTAGTAACAATCAATACATCTCTCAACTCTATCTGGAATATACGACAGATCTATGTAATTCAGTTAGTTCTATTAAAGTAGTAAGTACTTTTCTACCTAACTATAACTAACGGTAAGAAGAAGAGTATACAACTAACATATCAGTCGCAAATGGGTCTAAATCCACTTCTAACGTTAAAAATAAAGCCCACCCTGTAAAAGCGCTCGCTGTTAAAAAGGTTAAAAATAAAATAAACACGTAATGTACACGAAATACCTGAATTTAAAGTTTATTGGCCACTTACAGGAAACACCTGCGAACATTCTGGTTTATTTTTCATAGAAGAATAATATCTCAGGAGACAATCTAAGTTGAACGTCGTAATTCATGAAAAAATCGTGTAAGCAGTAGCAAAGATGACAATCGGCGTTGATTGTGTCAGTGATATAGCTGTTGTTCTATTTGTGAACAAGAAAATCTTTGATAAAAATCACCTGTATCTACATATAAAGATGTTATCAGTTTTGCACGCGCTTTAAAAGCCTTCCGTGTCGGGTGAAAACAGAAACGAAATTATTGGTCAAGTGTGCTTTTGCCAACCGCCTGTTTTGCACACCACTTACCAAAAGTCATGTCCTGTCGATAGGTACTAAATATAATAATTCTCAAGAATAAGATGAATTAGACGGCAGTTTCTTGTACTGAGTTATACTCCATGAACAATAGCATTAGACAGAAGGTAAAAAAGGTTCTTTTTGATGTACACTTCGTAACAAAATTACATTAAACGTGTTGTAGTTACGATTAATGCCAAATGTATTATAATTTATTTAAATATTAGCTTTAACACTTTAATGTAATCATATTTAACTATTTATCTTATGGCATTATGTGGCTTTCATTTATATCAATAATTTATTTCAATTAAAAATTAAAGTGTCAATGCTAAAAACCTAAAAGAAGCAGGAGTGATCAATACCGAGCAACTAAATTAGCTGATGACGACGAAGTTTTACCAACGTATTGTGGGTCGTAAGCTGTTATTTAAAATAAAGTATTGTAAAAAAAAATCTTAATTAGATTTAAATCACCATGTGATTGTTTGTTTCATTCATTCGTTTTGTTGTAGGTTTGTAATGTGTGATGAAGATGTTATTATAAATAGAACATAATTAAAAACATACTTTTACTGCGTTTATCTCAGTATTTAGTACTGTCTATCTATCTAGCTAAAAAAGTTATAACTTAACTTTGAAATAAAATGTTTTGTACTCCGCTTCTACGAGCCTCTTTTTTCTAAAAATAAATGGTTTTTGTTTTTTTTACTTTTTTTTTTTAGTTATGGTACACACGGCTACACATCAAGCTTTAGATTTCCCGTATAAGCTGATCTCGCATTGTATAGGATTTCCGTACAGTGCGAAATCAGCGTAAACTGGAAATGTATAGCTTGATGTGTAGCCGTGTGTAGGTACCTAAGTAGCTACCCCAAACCGATTCGTATACCACTACTTGCTGTATATACAACAGTGACAGGTAGTATTAGAACATCATCAACGCAATCTAACGCAAAAACTACAAAAGAAAATTTAATATTATATGGGAGCAGTTAATATTATATGGTTTCCGTGTGGCGCCGGACGAAAAACAATAGCACCATCCCATTTCTTCCCGTGGGTGTCGTAGAAGGCGACTAAGGGACTTACTACAGAATGGGCAGCAGCGTTCTCTATGCATTTTACCCACCATACTGCTATCGCCAACCCGCCTGCCAAGCGTGGCGATTATGGCAAAACCCCCCTTAAGGGGGAGGCCCATGTCCAGCAGTGGACGTCCTTCGGTTAAAATGATGATGATGATGGGTACCGTATCCATAAAAAAAAATCTTTAAAAAATCGATCCAGTGCCAGAGATATCGCGGAACATAGATATGAAAAAAAAAACAAGATAGATTGAGAACCTTCTCCATTTTGAAGTCGGTTAAATAGTCAAAGTTGAAAACTACGATGACTCACATTAAGGTGAACCTAGTCCACATTTTTTACACACAAACTTCGGGAGTGTTTTACTCCAGTGTATGACATAGCACATCCAAAGTAAAATATGATATCGTTTTATCTCTTTATTAATATTGTCTGTACGGAAACAGAATACTAAAATAAAAACCCATTAAAAAGTTAGGAGCCTACAAAGATTAGTTTTTCTTGCTAATTCTACTTAACTTTAAAAGAAGTGTAAAAGCTCTAAAACCAACTCGGTACCAACAAAGTTCAATTATCGAAAAGTTCAATAAACTTTATTGGTCATTGATTTATGCATTGGCTTTTTCATAAAACCCGAACTTCCAAAGGACTTGTTTTTTCTTTTTTTTGCGAATTTTATACTATAAATGATCCTGCATCTCACTCAATAACGTTGTGCGTGTAGACTAGCGTCTAACTGCTCATCACTGATACTACCTCTGTCGGACACGATGCCTGGTGAGACAGCGTGAATTTTAGCCAGATCCACCAGTGAGTTCGAGCCCGCGACTAGGTTCCCCTTAAGAATGAATTAAACGCAGCATGCGATACATTGTTTCCCATCCATTCATTCGAATGATACATTCTAATAGTGAAATACTTAAGTACTAAACTAATGAAATACCTCTGATCATCCTGGAACGGATATAAGGTACATGATAGTACTTTCATATATTTAAAACGCTGTCGGCGAGGCAGCGCGAGTGGGCGGCGCAGGCGCATGTCTCGAGAAAATTGTCATTTTCCTGTCGGCAGGTGGCGTACGTTGCAAATTTTCTACAGCTAATGAGTACACCTGCTCACTTTATTACAAGCTAAGCCCCTAGTACTGATTTTACAACAGTTTTTGCATCATAATAACATTGAGGATTTCCTGCTGTAGACACAGAATTAATGACTTGCGTATGCGCATAAGATACAATTTATTAATATTCTTATTTGAACCGTTGCGTTTTTATCCATTTATCAATACCACGATAAATATCCAGATCTATACCATGTTATCAGCGGCTGAGCGAATTTTATTTACATTGTAATTACTAATGACGATTGATTGGATAATCAGTGCTGTTAATTACGAAACCTATCTTAATTCCTCTTTTTTCACAATAATACTTAGGAATTACGTAATATTTTTTTTATTATTTAGACAGAGTCAAATTAAATTAGCTAGCGAAACTGTGGATCGATATCTAAACTATCAAGTAAAAATCTACCGGCAGCCGTTGACCCCAAAAGTGAAACATAACATTTTTCATATTATTTTGTTTAGCTAAGGGTATCTAAACAAAATAATATGAAAAAATTTACGTACGTATCTAGAGTTTCGCTAGCTAATTTAAGGTGGAAGATCCAGCGTAACCCGCGAAATTCTAATTTTCTTACGTGTTTTGCAATGAGGAGGAGACGCCCTGGGCGTCGGGAATCCCAGGCTGATTCCCGGCCACGGTAGGCGCGAGCTTGCGGACGGCGAGTAATGGGTAGCTCGCTGTCCGGTAAGGACCAAGCCCGGGTCGACGGCGACGGCGCGTTGTGTTCCGGGCGCACCTCAAAGAGTTGTCAGCACCAACTGGTGGGGTCCGCAATGGCCGATGCCTGCCAGGAGTGCGGGTTGTTCCAAAAAGATACCGTGGCTCCTGGGACACAGGCAACACGGGAACACGGGTGGGTTTTAGTCAGTAAAAGTCTGACACGCCCTCCTGCTCAACCCAGAGCGGGAGAAATTATTAATTTGATGATACACCACGCCCAAAAAATAAAACACTTGAATAACTTCTTCATTAAACTTTTTTAAACATACAAGTACCACTGACCTGAAAATTCCAAAAAACTTAAGAAAAAATGAATTTCGCGGAATACGGTGGAGATTCCACCTTAATTTGAGTCTCTTTATCTAGGTTTAGGTTTAAAGATATTTATTCTCAAAAAAGACACAGTCGCTCACGTGAGAACAAGGCTTAAAGTAAATTAATTATTTTTATAAAAGTTCGTCACAGACGTCATTGCAGTAATTATGATACACACTATCCAATGCATTCAGCTTTTAGAAAAGGTGTAATTTGTCATTAAATATGCTGCTAATTGAGTTTTGAATTCATTGAATGAATGTAATTTTTTATACATGAGGATATTTTATTATGTAGGTATATAATTGTCAATTCAGTTCAATTCAATTCAATGTCTTTATTGTGGATCATAGGTAGGTACATAATACAGCTCTTAAATAATTAATTGTGAACAGCTACGTCCCGCCCTTAGGGCATACAATAGTTACATAAAAATAAAAAATAAATTACATTAGGAATTTCAATATTGTGCTCCTTCAAAAGTTTATTTTTTTGCCAAACTTAGTTCTCATCTTCGGTAAGATTAGAACAGAATTACGAACTAAAGTGAAAAAATTATTTGTACATTAAAATAACCAATAATAATAATATATTGAAATCAAATCAGTTTAAAGCGACACATAAAATGTGTAACAGCTTATTAGAAGCCCAATCGGCAACCTATTGAAGACATTTCAAATTCAAAAGTGACACGTGTATCCTATGTGTTATTAGTATTACGTTATATTTAATGAACGGCGTATGATTGTGATTGGAGGAGGGAGGGCAGGTGGCCGGCGAGGCCACTCCGGTCTCCACATTTCCTATTAGAATCGTGTTAGAGCCTCCATTCCGTAATTATTGGACGGCAGGTGGCTCGAGGTACTTTCTTATCTACTCGCTAGGAGATAACGGATACCCATATATTTTTGTTTCGCTGTAATTTAGTATCTGTTCCGCGCTTAAATGATTTCTTGTTCGGTTAGATAACGTTCTGAGTTATTGTATTTGAGGTCTATGTGTGTGTGGCGGGATTTTTTTTTTATGAATGCGTAAATCGTCTGGTATCATGATGCTTGTCAGAATGTCAAGGGTATCTTATCTTATTGAAATAAAGAACGAATATGGAAATAGAACAAGGAGTGATAAATATTATCTTGAATATTGTATTGTTTCCCAAAAAGAAAGGGTCGTATAGTTTTCTGTTTAGATACTGAAATGTAGGTTACTCTTTATTGAAACAATTTTCAAGTTCAATTAAAAATAATAAAATAGTAAAACAAAACTTAAACTCGGTTAGCTCTTTGTAAAAGTTGGCAAATGCAATGCCCATACCTCATGAATATTCACTTTTTAAAAGTTCCTTTGACGTTAAATGCTGCAGTATGTAGCGCTACGCATATTTGCTCTGCGTTAAATGGTTAAATGCATACATACGTGTTTGTGTTATTCTTTTTTATTATTATTAATACCTTTTTTCCCTTTCCCGAAATTGAGCTTGGGGCTAAATAATAACCTCCACACGGGTCGATCCTTAAGTTAACTGACAACCAGTCTTACCAAGGGGTATCGTGTCAGATAGGCAGTCACTCCATGTATATTGTGTGCTTTAAAGTCTGTGCTAGATAAACGTATTTTCTTTCTTTAAAATACTTTAAATTTAGCTGCATCCGGTCAGACTGGAAGCTGATCCCAGTATAGTTTGGAAAAGGCTAGGTAAAGGAAGACCATTTTTCTCCTTCGTCCTAATTTAAAAACAATGGCACAATACACAATAATAAAACTCAGAACTAATCAAAAGTTTACAGGTTTTTAAAAATATATATTGAGAGAACACCCAACCAAAATTGCAACCAGGCAGCGTCAAGCGTGCGGAAAGCCGTTCAGCAGAGTGCTATTCTGTAAAAACGAACCTAAAAACTTAGGTACAGACGCTAGCACATCAAGCTATTCCAAACTGTCAAATTTTCCCAATTGAACATGAACCTTATCTTTTAGTAAGTTTTAAAGTTGAAACTCTATTAAAGAAATTTGACAGATTGAGGTAGCTTGATGTGCTGGCGTCTGTACATATAAGATATTTTATGAACAGTAGTTCCTACTATACCATTATGAATTTGTGGTTAAATAAGTTACTAAGTAAGCTTCTCTTTGTACTGTAGAGCTATTCTGGAAAAATTACTAAGTAAGCTTCTCTTTGTACTGTAGAGCTATTCTGGAAAAATTACTAAGTAAGCTTCTCTTTGTACTGTAGAGCTATTCTGGAAAAATTACTAAGTAAGCTTCTCTTTGTACTGTAGAGCTATTCTGGAAAAATTACTAAGTAAGCTTCTCTTTGTACTGTAGAGCTATTCTGGAAAAATTACTAAGTAAGCTTCTCTTTGTACTGTAGAGCTATTCTGGAAAAATTACTAAGTAAGCTTCTCTTTGTACTGTAGAGCTATTCTGGAAAAATTACTAAGTAAGCTTCTCTTTGTACTGTAGAGCTATTCTGGAAAAATCTCACCGTGAAAACTTCAGTGAAGTGAACTGTCCATAGTGTCATTATCAGTCGGTTTATTCTATATTTTTTTACCGTGATAACTAAGGTGAAGTGAAATCTCATTCCGCCTGATGCTAGGTATGGACGCTACTGACTGTTCACTTCACCTAAGTTTAGAGTTTCAGTTTAATTTTGAGATTTTTACAGAACAGCCGAACTATTCTATATAATCTCACTGTGAAACTTACGTGAAGTGAGTTTGAGGTGAGCTTTCAATAGAGGCAAACCTGTAAAAAAATTTTTTTTTTAATCAACTGACTTTCGAAAAACACTACAAAGTGAAAAATAACTTTAATTTCGAAAGTCGGTGTCTTTGGAGCTGTATTTTAATTTTTTGTCATCGCCTTCCGAAATTAAAGTTATTTTTACTTTGTAGTAATTTTTCTGAAGTTGGTCGTTTTTTTTTTTACAGATTAAATATGTACAAATAAAAAATGTTTTTTTTCTGAATGGCCATTAGTTTTACCATGAACCATTTCAAGGTTATCCATTAAATACCGGACACCCTGTATACACCGAGAAATTTTAATGTTGGTTTTCCCGCAGCGAAATAGTTTTGTCTTGGTAATACAATCGTTTTATAAACAAATAAAATATTAGAAAGAAAAAATGGTAGATTAACCATTTGGAAAAACCACCACCTGCGAGAGTTTATTTTGCTATGAACATTTATGCATTGCTGTTCCTTTTGTCGGCGGCGCGTGCGATTCGAGTAGTAAGTAGCTAGAAGTTACCTCTAGTGTTACTATTGATTCTCACGTTTGCGAGTTGATGAATATTTTTTAAATTATTTTAAAACAAAACAAAACATCTTTATTTTTGTAAATTTACTCTACATATGCTTCGATAGTACTCCTTATGGTAAGTTGTTCTGCCACGGGAAAACAACCTTTAAAATTTATCGGTGTATTATCTTCTTATTGCTCTGTTCACAGCTATATTATAAAGGCGTCATAGACAACACATTGCTGCGTCCGCGCAGGTGTTGGACGTAACACTTGAGTTGACTGCTCGAGAGGCTTGCGGCTTGATGCAGCACTTTTGATGTTATGTTGTTGCCTAACAAATCATATACTGGGCCGCAGCTAGACAAATGTTAAAGCAATTTGTTTCAAGTGATTTATGAAGGGTTCAATGACTGATCAAAAATCTGTTATAAACATAATGTACATAGGTATGTACCTATCAAGTTTTCATGCAGTTCTGGTATTTATAAAAATCTTTGCATTCGTAGAGATCTCGTAGCACCTTTGACATTATGAAAATTAATTGGACGGTCCAATCGTAAGTTTAATTAATTACACTCATGCATTGCTATCGATCTTTTGCATTAAGTATATACCTATATACATAAACATGGTAACTTTAAGATACCAAGGAATATCGCGTAGTCACTCTATCCTAACTACACAATATGTATTTATTTATTTAAAAAACACACATGTACCTACAGAGGCGGCCTTTTTTCTTTTTTTTTTGGGTGGGAAATCATCAAATAACTTCTCCCGCTCTGGGTTGAGCAGGACTCGACGTGTCAGACTTTTACTGACTAAAACCCACCCGTGTTCCCTCAGTTGCCTGTGTGCCAGGGGCCGCGGTATCTCTTTCGAACAACCCGCACCCCTGGCAGGTTTGGGCCCTTGCGGACCCCCCCATTTGGTGCTGACATCTCTTTGAGGCGCGCGTGGAACACAACGCGCCGTCGACCCGGGCTTGGTCCTTACCGGACAGCGAGCTACCCATTACTCGCCGTCCGCAAGCCGAGGCGGCCTTGGTATCCTTTAGCGTTACGCCAAAGATATGGTAACCAATTTCACTAAAACTCGCTTTTCAAGTGAATTAAGTTTAGTTTTTATTAAAAAAAATTGAAAAGCGTCCAATAGTAATTACTGTGATAGTTCCTAACTGCCCTTTTAAATCCAACGTAGGTCCTAGAATATTTTAACCACAGTTTATTGAAGTGAAAACTTCTTTAGGCGCGTTGAGCACTTTTTGGGTGAAAAAACGTGGAACTCGCGTCATCGTCACCGAACGCTTTCCATGAGCTATATGTATACTGTGTATATATGTGTACTTTTTGGGTAACAAAAAGCGTAAAACTCGCGTCATATCAGATTATGAGCCACCGCAGGAGTCTATTTAAAATGGTGATTAGGTGAAAGAGCGCACGGATGTCTCGCGCGTTGATGTCTTTTGGAAAAGTCCCTTTCTTTCATTAGGAAATTCTAATTCTTTTATCCCTATGTTTCCCTTTGTATTTTTATCGTAAAAATCTGTGCTGGTACCTTTAATGGCTGAAGTCGATCGCTCGTTTATCATTTTTTACCGAGAGCAATCAGGACCCAAGGACCCAATATTAAATCCTGTATTGACGATTTAAAAAATACACACGTAATTGTTCAAGTTTTCACTTCTGTCGGCACTTCCGGCGTGCCACTGTTTTTTTTGCTAGACTTCTCGCACCGCAGCTCAGTTATCCAGGCAGTTCTTCCACCGCAGCATCTAACACCAACTACCAGAGGAACATGACGCGTATCAAATACCAGTAGGTACATAGTAAATGATAGGTAGCACGAAGCCTGTAGCTAACGCGGTTCTAACACCTGGTGTCAGCTGGCGTAGCTTTTTAATCTTGTTACTCACTATACCTTATATGCGCCCGTCTAGAATTACGCTATTATACCCAACATAGACTTTGTAGCTACCAGAAGTGGTCTTTGGGAAATGGTTATTTTCTTGACGGGAATTTCTTTTAGCTATAAGTTCGTTTATTCACTGACAGGCAACGCACAGTTCTAAGTCTCTGGATCTATATATGCATGAAATGTTGCACAGGAGTTTCTTATAATATGTATAACGAAAGTAAGCTGATCTGACCAAGATTATTTCCGGACTTTAAAAGAGACTGTGACCTCTGATTATGTTTTGGCCTTTCTGTTCAGAGTAGTCAGATAGGAAACACCGACCTCATCTAGTTTTTTTTAATATGATTGACGTGTAAAAGTGTTTGTACAAACCAACTTACAGAATTAAATCATTTGTCATTTCGCTATAAGAAAGGACTTTTTTAATTCATGGCTAAAAATAGACAGAGATGTTAAAATTAAGCAGAGGTTGATGATTGTAGTAAATTCTGTATATGCCGATGCGTAATCCCACCAGGATCTCGTCTTGATACTTAGAACAAGATTGATTTTCAAATAGTTTCAGAGCGAACTGTATTAAGTATAGGTATTTGTCCGCACTTCAGCTAAAATACGTTCACACCTAGACAAAGGTGCACCTCCAAGGGCCACTGCGAATACTACTTTGTCTGTGCTGAACTGGTCGCAGCCAGTTCAGCACTGCCAAAGTGCCAAACTGATAAATAAGACATTATAAATAACTATTGCAACATCCATCACGCCATGACTCGTTGAGATTTATATCTGCTATGTTTCAGTTATCATTTGCAAATCCGATTAAATGTCACGATAATAGTGTTAAAAATAAATATTATCTAAAACATAATAGCGTTGAGGATTCTCTTCTTTATTTTTGGCATTGCTGTCACCATCTGGTGATTATGTAATTATTCCCTCGTAACCGTACTTACAGAGTCTTGTGGGCAGCCTGGGGGAGCCCCATATCCAGCAGTGGCAACAGTGGCATATGCCGAGTTGATTGATTGGTTGAACAGTACCTACTCTGCTACACTACAATTACAAGTATACATCTCTGAGAAAACCTCTTAATCAATAGAGGACGATATTGAACAAATAATACTGTTTTATTATCAGTTCATGAATAACTTTTTCAGGATTATTTTTTATCATAGTCGATTTGATGACCTCTCCGGAATTTCTGATTGCTTTGATTTATTTGCCGAGATGTCGAATTTTTCAAAGATGCTTTGTTAAGGATACTGTTGAATTGTCAAAATGTGTGTGTTGCACGTGTAGCGTATCGTATAGAGGTTGTGGACTTGCAGGCAACTAGTTTGGCTATTCTGTAAAAATCTCACCATGAAAGCATAGGTGAAGTGATCTTATTAGTGAGCTATTGAGTATTGAGCTTAAAGTGAGCTGTCATTATTAAAGCTCACTTAAAATTAACTTCACCTTGATTTTCACGGTGAGATGTTTACAGAATAACACTACTGATGGTCGATTTTCGTAATTAAAAACGTTCAAAATCAAGTCGCAGTCTCACCTCGGAGACAATCAAATGTCAAAAACTTGTCAAAAATGTAGGGAAACTCGAAGGGTATTTTTGACAGATTGAGACTAAGATCAGATTGAATGTTCTTAAAATTACGAGAATTGCCCTTCTGGATGCTCGATCCCTTAAAACCTTGCCTAGTCTACACCCTCATGTGCGTATGGTCGGTCATAGTCCTGCGGTTAATGGACGTGATTTGAGCGCTCTAACGCTGCGGGCATAGAGCATAGAGCGGTGTGCGAGTACGTACGTGAAACACGCCCGTCCTGTCACCTGCCGCTGCATTCCTAGCACTGATTACACCGCGCACCTGTACGAACGTACTGCCGTCTAATACTTCGTGTTTACTTGGAGTTTTTATCACAGGAAAAGGATCATACATGTGTTCCTTTTGAGTAGAGATTAAGTTCAGTTTCGTGTCCACTTTTTCTTTTAAATTTTGGACGTGATAAATAGATGTTTCTTTATACGACAAATTTGTTTTGAGCCTCTAGTTGTTCTTTTTTTCGTTTTGTTCAGGAAAGTATTGGTCGTCTCGATCAGGTAATAAATTATCGACTAATATGTTAAATGCCTTCTCAGTTCTATTACGGAATGTAATTTAGCTATAATGTTTTTCGATTAGGTGCAACTTACGAGTTGGTGCGTGTGATTGGGGATTATCCCGGATTATTTTAATTGTATATTACCTACGTGAGAAGATTTTTAAAATATGCATACTTAGCACCTACGTGTGGTGCATGCATGTGAAGATCAGTAAGAAGCGGTGTCGAGACCAGTATCAATAATGCATCATTTTATTTTCAGGTCTTAAATTGTATTACGTTATTGAAATATTTGTCTACAAGTATATAAATATGTAGTTGTCGGTATGCCTACTATTTTTGTTAGTGAATTGCTTTTGGAGACAGACATTCAAACTTGTGTGCACGCGTCAAAAATATATGGACATTCCTCATCACAGACCTTTGCGTATCCTAAAGATAGAGTAGGGAGTAGCGCCCATCGTGGTCTGAACTATTTAAGCAGCCATATTTTCATTCAAACCATATCTACTTACAGAGTTACTATTTGCGTCATTGAATGCAAATCAAATTACTTATCATCAATTTATATCTTATCTGAAGATTCCAGCGATATCCTTACACTTCTGTAACTATTCCAATATCGAAAATCGGATATTAATCATGCCAATATTTGCGTTTGCGTAATCGTAGGCAGAGCTTTAAATAGGTAGTGCGTAGTGCAAAAATAGCAGTTAATAGTAGACGTAATTACAACTCGTAGATAAGTGTCGGGTAGGTAGCAATGCGACACTGCCACATCCTGGCGTTGCCGCGTTGGGCTGCGCAAACGCCGCGCACTGAATCTAATTAGTCATTAATACGCACAGATCTGCATAGAGTTGCATTTATGCATTGCATTGGAATATCGTTCACATTTTCCTCTTTTTTGCTTCGTGATCGGGTTTAATATTAATGATTTAATTGGAATGCTTGTAGACATCTTGGTAATGAGGCTGCATTGATTAAGGGCGACAGTTTGAATTTTTTCCTCAATATCGACATTATCAAGATGTAAGTGGCAAAAAAGCACTACTGTAAAAGCTTGTTTGTTACCACTAATAAAAAAAACTAGGCCTCGTGTACAGACAATGAAAAACTGATAAAAGAAGAAGGGAATTCCAAAAATTGGCAGTACCTAATCTGTAGTAGTTTCTCTTGACGTAATGCGTTGTTTTGTTTGTATTGTCCCCAGACAATAAATTAAATGTCACGCATACCTTATGTCATTGTGTAGGTACACTTTTAAAGAGTATCTTACCACTCTGTGTAGTTCTTCATATCTAAATCTTAGCTAATGGCTGAGCTGCCGGCGATTATAGCTTCATTTGAATATTATCGTTATGGTGGCAACACTGGCAACTGACAGGAATGTTCATGGCTCGCTGGCTTGCCTACGAGTCCACCTTCTGTATCTTTGATTGAGACACGAGGCCCTGGACAGTGAGGAAATAACGCTACATCTATGCTAATGCGTGGGTGGACTGCTTTTCATTGTAATGTACAAACTTCAAGTAAGGTCGTAGCTACACGTTTCGTTAGGAAATGTTAATTACACCGGCGTGGCCTGAAAAATGACGCCGATGGACATCTGTAACAGCAAAAGTTTGCCGAAGCATTTTTACCGACAATCATATTTTAAAAACTAGATGAGGTAGAGCTTCCTATCTGATTAATCTGAGAAGAAAGACCAAAACAAGCTCGTCACAGTCTCTTGAAAAGTCCAGGCATAATCTTGGTCAGATCATTTGAAGACCTTAGAGATTGATGTCTGAAATGGTCTTTTGAGGCAAGAAACACACTGATTGAGTGGACTTGTCCAGTCAGTGCAAGCATTTGTAATTTTTTCTGCAGAAAGAAAGAACATTTGGGAAGGCCAAATAAAAGACTCAAACTGCCGACCATCATTAAAACTAACTGAAAGAAAAAAAAATTACAGCAATCATGCAGCTCAACTCAGAACTTAAGGACCACAACACTATGCAGTTAGTATTTCATATTCTAATAAAAACTTTATGTTCACACACAATAAAGTCTTTATTATACATAAATCTAGTCCTTTTACAGTTCAGAGAAAATAGAACCAATGATTTTGTTTTACTGTCGGTAACCACAAATAAATGGGAGAGAGTTGTACCCTAGTTAACCAAGAAATATAAATTGGACATTTCTGCTTTACTTGTAATAAATTGAGAGTCGACCGTTTAAGTCATATCATCATCATTAGCCCATAACGTTCCCACTGCTGGGACACAGGCGTCCTCTCGGTGAGAGGGAGTGGGCTATAATCCACCACGCGGGCCCAGTGCGGGTTGGTAGATGTCACATGTGTTCGAGGTTCAAAATATGCCATTTTCCTCACGATGTTTTCTTTCACCGTTCTGTTTTTAAGTCATATATATGTTACCGGCCAAACCCGATTTCAGGCTAAACTGGTTTGTCCTAGGCCAAACTGGTTTATTAAGCCGGGACACCCCGATTAAATGGGTTAGGTTAGGTTAGAACTGTATATTTTTCACAAAATTAATCTTTGAACAAGGACCTCAATCGTTTACTGCGAAATGCGTGTTTGTCCTAGGCCAAACAAACTTAATCCTACGCGTGATATGTCGCAGCCAACTAGCTTAATTAGCCGTTTCGTTAACAGCCTTTGGAAGTAACGCTCGCCGGCCGCTGTCGCGGCACCGCTCGCTGGGCTCGCTCGGCTCGCGCCCTTTTGGTTACAGTTCTAACCTAACCTAACCCATTTAATCGGGGTGCCCCGGCTTAATAAACCAATTTGGCCAAGGACAAACTAGTTTGGCCTGAAATCGGGTTTGGCCGGCAACATATATATGTTTAACATAACATACAATCACGCCTATATTCCCGAAGAGTTAGGCAGAGGTGTACCTATAGCAGATCCATATTTTAGCATTTATGTTCATGTAACAAGGAGCGAGCCCATTGCTGTCAACTGGACAAATACTCAGACATTCGGATATATGTTAAACATACACTTTAACTACTTCAAGTACTATGAGCAGTGGTGGTCTATTGGTAATGGCTGCGACTTACGACTAGGTCTCATAGGTTCGAACCCAGACGCTCCCAGGCGCTTTACTTCGTGTAAATTATTTCATCACCACTACTCTCAAAACGGTGAAGGAAAACATCGTGAGGAAACCGTCATGTCCTGGAACCAAAAATTCGAAGATATGTCACATCTACCCACCCGCTTGTGGCCCACTCCCACTCACTGAGAGGACACCTGTGTCCCAGCAGTGGGAACAGTTTAGGATTATTTATGAAATGATGGTGAACTACTTCAAGCATTTAAACCGAAGTTGAATGCTTGCGAATATATACAAATGTACAGACGCCAGCACATCAAGCTACCACAATCTGTCAAATTATCACAATACGATAAGGTTCATGTTCAATTGGGAAAATTTGACATTTTGGAATAGCTTGATGTGCTGGAGTCTATACTTGATATCTACGTGAAATGAGTATCCACCATGATATTGGGCACGCCACGATAGCGGCGGTAAGTCCCCTCTTTGAGGAGTGGCTTGAGAGGCGGCACGGCGTCCTCACCTTCCGCCTGACGCAGGTCCTCACCGGACACGGTTGTTTCGGGAGGTTCCTGTTTCGCATAAGGCGGGAGGAAACGCCCGGGTGTTTCCATTGCGAAGATCACCCTGAGAACACGGTGGAGGTCTGCCCGGCTTGGGCGGAGCACCGCCGTGTCCTCGTGGAGGCGATCGGCGGCGGTGATCTCTCGCGTCCGGCCCTGGTCCAGGCCATGGTACGGAGCGAGAGTGCATGGTTAGCCGTCACCTCCTTCTGCGAAGCAGTAATGTTTGCGAAGAGGGAGGCAGCGCACGTGAGAGAGAGGCAGTATATGCGCCCTCACGGCCGTAGCCGCCGTGGGAGACGCCCTGGGCGTCGGGAATCCCAGGCTGATTCCCGGCCACCGTAGGCGAGGGCTTGCGGTCGGCGAGTAAAGGGTAGCTCGCTGTCCGGTAAGGACCAAGCCCGGGTCGACGGTGCGTCGTGTTCCACGCGCGCCTGAAAGAGATGTCAGCACCAACTGGTGGGGTCCGCAAGGGCCGATGCCTGCCAGGGGTGCGGGTTGTTCGAAAGAGATACCGCGGCCCCTGGCACACAGGCAACTGAGGGAACACGGGTGGGTTTTAGTCAGTAAAAGTCTGGCATGCCCGTCTGCTCCACCCAGAGCGGGAGAAGTTATTTGATGATTTCCCACCCAAAAAAAAAAACCATGACATGTCTCAGAAAGTTTTATTTTTACTATCTGATTCATGTTCTTATCAAGTAGATTTTTCGTGATCAAATAAAATTAGATGAGTGTGCAAAATATTTTGCGAAAAACGTATTGTCATCGGCATGTTTTGCAGGTGTGCTTTTTTATACTGTTTGTAAAGCCTGTATGTTGGTATCACTTTTGGAGTATTAATTCTAATGATAAAATATTTTGATTATGTTTTTATATTGTAGATTTTGTCGTGATAAAATTAAACTGAGTGACTAAGCAAAATGTTTCATTAATTACCACAATTTCAGCCGAAAATCGTCTAGGTACTGCTAGATATAGACCGAGGACCGGTTCTGTACTTCTCGCATCCAGCGGATTCCTTCGGCTTTCACCAGGGCATCGGTTCACCTTGGAGGCCTTCCAACGCTCCGTCTTCCGATACGCGGTCGCCAGAACCTTTCGGCCCCATATTTAATGATTTGTTGTTATCATCGAAATGTTCTGCACGTGTTTATACTACTTACTTGAAAAACCTGTAAGCCGGTACCATGTACTTTTCAGGAGTTTTAAACATAGTGTTAAAATATTATAATTAAAAACTTACAAACTAAATTCACATTATATCGCGGTGTTTTCAAACACAAAACACAGCTAATCTGAGAATTTCTAATGTGTCGAACATTAAGGCTTCATTTCTGAGAACGGCGAAGTCAAAGGGCCGGGGTGTGAGCCGGCGCAGGTTCGCCGGATTATAGCGCCGACATCACACGTAATAACGGCTGATTAAAGGCCAATTTGTGTAATGTTATTAGTGTGTAGACTAAATTATATATTAGCGGTCGATGTTTAATATGCGGGGTTACTTGTTTGCTTTGTTTTTTGTTGGGAGCGCTAATGATGTGTGAAAAAAGGTTATGCTGTGCTTAAAGTGGTCTACTCATGGTTGGCATTGCTCATATAGATGATATAGGAGGGCAATGTTTGTTTGTTTGGAGTGTTTGGATTATTGTTCTAGACAAACTGGGCCCTAATTCACTATAACCACTTAACGATTCCTTACTTCGAAAGCACGTCAAATCCTTAGATCACTCACGACATCTACTAATACCGTATTAATAATATCCACAAACTATCTTGGAACATACAGAATATGACATTTCGATTCTTTACCGTTACATTGGTTTCTACAAGTCATTATATTGACGTAGTTTGGACGTAGTAAGATTCCGCGCGGAATCAATATAACCATAAAGAATTGGGGCCCTGTTTTGTTTAATTACCTACTTGTAGCCAGTAGAAGAACAATACAAAAATCCAGCGAGCGTTAGGGTAGTCGCATATTGTGTGTAACACACATGTCTGACATCTTACCTTGGTAATAAGCAACATTGTACCATCATCTCGGAAAATAGGTTGGTGCCATCTGACGACCAACTCTACCGCAGCGCGCTCATTGGTCAGTTCCGTCCCTTTCACGGAATCACTCCCGCAGATTGCAGAATAGCGAGAGAAAAGACTGTACACATAAAAAAAAAACAGTTTAATACTTCTGACTAATGCAAAACAGAGCTACATTCCTGAACAAACACTGGAATACCACAAGAATGACCACAAAAGTAATTTAGCTAACATGACTCAATCCATTTAATTCAAATAACACAATAATTATTTAAAACGAACGACTATTCACATGATTTTCAATGCTTTTACTCGCAATAAAATAGCCATTTAATGCTGTAAGATTGCTATGAACGTGTACAATCGTGGCGATAACTCAGAGGACGCGTAAAATAAATTAAAATGTTATACGAGGTGCTGCAGCGGTGTCATTTCCCACCTGCGACAAGTAATTTGTCGTGTCGGTCCACACGCGATGCCTAACTACCGTCCCTGTGAAATAAAGATGTGTTACTTTAAGAGGATCGGTGATCTCGAATGATTCGTTTTTCGTTCGGGTTTAAAAGCTTTGGAAATGCGCACTTAGTTTCGCGAAACGATTAAGATTGTGTTCATGCTCGTTTGTCTTGCTTTACTTTTGAACAGTGCTATAAATTGAGAAGGGCACTTTCTTTATCTGGTGGAGCGAAGTAATTAAAATAACTTAATTCCACGCCTTGTTTCCCCGAAGGGTTGGGCAGAGGAGTATCATAGTACACCTACATTTCTCCTGTTATGTTTAAGTCCCATGTAATAGGGGGCAAGCCTATTGCCATCAACTGGGCACCGAGAGTAAAAATTCCAGAAAGAAAAAACAAGCGTCTTCCGAAAAAACACTACAAAGTGAAAAATTACTTTAATTTCGGAAGTCGGTGACTTTGGATAATGTATTTAAAATTTTTGTCACCGCTTTCCAAAATTAAAGTTATTTTTCATTTTGTAGTGTTTTTCCGGAAGTTGGTTGGTTTTTTTCTGGAAAAAGTTTTTATTTTTCACTTTTTAGTTATAGTACCTACCTACCCCACACCAATTCAAAATGTCATCATCGTTGGGGTCAAAACAATGCATATTTATGCAATAGCAGCAATCACGGTTGATTTGCTGCCATTTTTTTAAAAATTCCGTTGTCTGTCTCCGAAACTCATCACCAGATCAAAAATAAAATTTAAATAGGATAATTTCGGAATAAATCCCTTTCGAATAAAAAAATAATTTTGCAAATCCGTCTGTCTCAAAATGACGGAGATAATTATGCCCGAACATACCTACATTTAAAAAAATACACTTTATCCTACCTGAGAATCGAATTCTGGACCTCATGCTCAGCAGTAACACTTGCTACCAATAGACCAACGACGCAGTAATTAAAATACTTTTCTGAAAAAAAATTGTATTTCAGTCTCTTGATTTGCTCTGTCCGTGGTTAATGAAAATCAGTTAACCCATCCTGTAATAATTTTAGACAGCATTTCCCTAAGAGGTGCAGGAATCATTTACATAGTAAAACACCATAGTTAGAAGAACCGGTCAATCGTGTGCTAATGAGAATACGACTGGTTCCTAAGCCTAAGCAAAGCAGGCCATAGACCAGGCTAAACGACAGGATGAAGAAAAAGATAAAACACTATGTTTAAAGAATAAATACCAACGTCAAGCCGTTTATCTCCTATAATTAAACGCAAGGAAATGGGAAAAAAACAGTTTATGTATACTATACATTATTGATTAAACAAATTAGTATTCCATGAGCGTTGTTTTAATTCACTAAGACGGTCTGAAAGCACTTAGCGCTCAGCAGTATGTGATCTGTTAACATTTGCATATTATTTGACTTTGTCAATACAAATTACGTACGTACGTATAATTAAAATTTGGGTGTTTACGTGTTCCGATGAATGTGAGATCACGGCATTGCACACCTTCGATTTGACTGGACTTTTAAGCTGAACCAGTATTAAATCTAGAGTTCTTGTATAAAGCAGGTCGCTTTCTCGTTACTAAAACATTTTAAAGTTATTGACGTATGCAGTAGCAAGATAAATGTGTACCTACTCTTGATTATGTGCTTAATTACCACGCTTCGTTATCGGTCTGAAAAAATACAACGTAGCATAAATTTTTACTGTAATATGACAAACAACACATATATTTTATGATGCAAAACCGTAGGTCTGTATCTGATTCTGCAGTCAAGTTTCTGAGTGTTGGAAATGAAACCTCCTTTTCCAATATACAGAACCTTCCCCACTGACATACCAGGCAAGTACATATCGACACCACACAGGTTCATAACGACATTCGTGGGGCAGGGGGCTCCTTATTTAATGACGAAAAGGCATAATTTAACGACGGCAGCCATTACCTCTCCACGTGCAATCACACCTGTAGTGGAGTTATGATCGTGCTCGATACATTCTACTGGATTGAAGAAACTGGTGTCATAGTGTGGACAGTTTATTTGTTAAAGAAATTCGTGTTTCATCGATGTGTTTGTGGAATGTAAAGTACACATTCTGCAGCTCTGAAAAGAAACCGTGTTTTTATTAAGACTGAGGGGTAGTTGGGTAACACAAGACGGAATGGCTTTCATTTGACAGTTTAAAATGAATGTTTCATTGCATTACGTTGTTGAGCAAACAAACTTTTCGAACATATGAAGCAACGGATTAGCAATATCCTTCAAATGATTCAGAATCTGAAGGATAATGTGCTACGCAATTAGGGAGCTGATTATTATTTTGTGTTCGACGTAAATGCTATCTAAGAATGTGAAACACTCAACAGTTTTCTTATACCTATCCAATTATATCGGTATATATTCATATGTTAGGTATTTATCCTTATCAGCTTCTTAAATTTCCTCTTAAACCTTAACTATTCTGATACGGAGGAACTCGTCCATTCTACGAATTAACATCTAAAATACCTTCATAATTTTTCATTTCCTAGACAGATATTTATCCAAGTAAATTTGTAAATACCACACCACACACAAACAACAATGGACCAGTCTAACTTCACAACTACACACACACACACACCCACACACAATCACTCCTTAATATTATCTTTTAAGCCCATTCAATAAATATGTATTTGATCATCAGTATTGTTACGCAATTATGTAATATTTTGTAAAATGTGTCAATCCTTTTAAAGTACACTGTCCTTCAAGATACAGGATTCTCCTAGTTTGAAGGGCAGGGGTCTAAGTTATCTATAGTAGCCATACCTATCACTTACTAAACAATCTCTGATGTTACCTAGGCTAAGTCTTTTGTTAAATAAACGATTAAGTACTTACTTACTTAACTTCAACTGCAGAAATGCTTATGCCATTCTTATGCTTAGAGTCCTCCAGTGCTCGCGTCATAGATAGTCATCGTCCTGATCCTCACACTAATTCCAGTGTTCAGTGTTCAGTGGATAGTTCAAGTTCTCATTGTTGTTATATGGTGATCAACAAACAAAGATGCATTTATTACCCATAAATATAACTAGCAACGCCTGCTATGCTATTCTCTAGGAGCCAATGTCTTGGATGTACTCTACGACGAGCTCGTCGTCGAGACAGCCTTGAGATCGACCGAACGTGCAGCGCTCATGCAAACGGTATTCACTAACACAGTCATGGTAGTCCACGAACTCTCGGCTGTAACCTCCCGTAGCTTGCAACAAATTTCTTTAAATTATAATCGTTCTGTCTCGACTGAGAGTTTTATGGGTTTTCAATATTTGAGTTGAGTAGTTCTCATTCACGGCCGTCGCAGTTTTGAGCGCTGGTGTAGCTACGCGCAACTTAGTGAACACCACACTGTAAGTGGTTTCGCCGCTAAGTATCCCAGGAGATATCAGTATCCAGCACTACTGATTGCGGACGTTTTGGCAACCACAGAATAGTCAGCCTACAACGGATAGGATAATCGGCCACTAATTAACTAAACTTCATTTTTATTCCAACGAAAGAATAAATACGGACATGGCTTTCAGAATCCCGGATCTCGGAATTTAAAAAATATTAACATTTTTTTAAGTCTTCTGTTCGTATAAAATATAATAAATGAGTCGATTCGATGACTAATCTGTTAAATAGATAAATCAATTTCCAGTACTTGACCACATTGTGCACATTATCATTTTTTATTGATATTCCATTTGTTTTCAATAAAATAAAGATACTGAATCAAAATAACAACTGCTATAATTTCATTAGTTGTTTTTATAAAATTGTTCAATCCCAACCTGGGATTACTTATTTATTCATCAAGTAATGTCCATATTATTATTTCGTGGGAAGAAGTTTAGCTATATAAGCGCTCGATTAGGAATCCGATCACTGGTTATGACCCACATCCCTCTTCCATGACCCACCACGTGGGCCCAGTTCGTGTTCATACCTAGATGTCCCATGGTTCTATGACATGCTGGTTTCCTAACGATGTTTTCTTCAAACCAATAGCAATCATAGACCATTATGTTACTATAAGCAGACAAGGGGACCCACCCTTCCCTAAGTCAACGTTTAAGATATCAAATCAAGTTAGCTCAACTGAAAAAAAGACCCTATGTCCCATCGGGTTACTGGTCTGTTAAATGTAACCTAAATCGTGAACAAGTCAAGTTGATATCTATAATTTGTTGTTGTCAAAAAACCGATATAGGTGGTGATTGCTTATCGGTTCGCTTATCACGAAACCCGGTTATTTAATGTTTTATGGGCGTTAACGTTAGCAACCTGTTCCTGTTTGAATGGCCAGGTAGTTTTTATTGCAAGTTTTTTTTTTAAATGGGTGTTTAATTTGAATAAGCTTTTGAAAGCTCTTGGAGTGCACGGACTCTTAAACGGACTGCATATGCTATTTCACTTTTGAATGCGTTTAGGTTTCTAGATTTATTTATTCTATTTCTAGGAATTTTCCGGATCTTTACTTTCTTCCTAGTGGCTTCAGGTTCAGGCCTTGGGTACGCTTAGCGGAATTCTGAAGATCACATTTCGAATCCCAACCCTACAAGCAAGATCGTATGATCGCTGAGGGAGCTGTCCCTTGAATCTCTTAAAAGTGACAGAAATGTCAGTTCCCGCACTTTTGGATAACCGATTTGGATAACAATGTTGGAGTGTAATTCGTGAAGTAATCTGTAATTAACACACTTTTATTGAGTGTAACAATACAAAAAACGCAGTAAAAAGTAGTTATTTTGGACAATGCATAAACAGTGGCAGAAATTTATCTCTGGGCCAAAGACGCCATCATACAGCTTCAGCAGGTAGTTCCTACGTTGAAAGTTTGAAAGTGTTAAACATAAAGATGGCTTGAAGCTTTAGAATTAGATCAAGCTGATTTATCTAAAAATAGGTAATGTTTTGTTTCTGGTATTATCCTATTTATAAAACGAAGTTGAAAGTTCCTTGACAATTAGAGTAACTGGTAATTTCTTAAAACCGAATTGCTCTTTATACTTGGGTAGGGTAGGTACTTGTTTTTTAGCCGGATTTGTCATGTAGGTAAATAATAAAAAAAGTTGTACTACCTTGGTAGGATAAATTATCCTCTGTGACCAGCACCCTAATTGCGTAACTCACGATTCACCATAATTTGTTTCGTTTTGAAACAAATGGCTATACCATTGCTTCATATGTTCGAAAGATGTGTCTGCTCAACAACGTAAACAACGCAATGAATATTGTTGAACTGAGAAAATGAAACCAATTATGATTAATCGCGTGTTACGCAATTAGGGTGATGGTCACGGAATAACATACCAATAATAAATAGCTCGGCGCGGCGGCGCCACAACTATTTTGGTAAAAATTTTGGCAGTCGAGGACGGCTTTTGGGTTTTTCCATAGTGACTGGTTTGTGACTTTGTGCAAAAACTACGATCGGAATTCATCGCTTGAGGCTTCAAGTTCCGCGTTTGTTGTCTACAAGACTGTTGCTAAGTTTCCACATTTCTGAGGAAGTGAGGAATGTCCTGGCTTGAAAGTTTTCGTTTGAATTAGAAAGTACATAATTCATCAATTCACCTCTGCTGTTGCGTGAGATATAGGTAAGTATCTATACAAATAAGTAGCTTTAATTTATACCTAATTAAAATAATCAAGGTTTAATGAATTCATCTGACACCCAGAAGAAATAAAGCATTCCGAAAGCTTTATTAACTTCAAGTCAGTCGTTCGAAACTCAACAAAGATGTCAACATAAGTTTACCTATTCAAATTGCACCCCAATCGTTTACATTACACGCTATAACCACCGTAGCACATTAACAGCTACTTGTATTACCGTAACAATTCGGCATCCGGATCCCGAATTCAGTTTCATAATACTTGGCAACACTACGGAGGCGAGTGCGAGTTGCCGGCCTGCTCAGGAATGCAGATAGCCTGCATTAATTCACCCATGATTTATGTGGACCCGGCCTTATCCACTATTTACTCAGACAAAACGCTCCGCTATCGACGGCTTTATTTATATTGCAAATTAAATACCTAATGGCTGTTTCGCATTCCAGTCTTTTATTCTGTTTCAGGTTTGTTTTATGAGTTTTGATCTGCCGATTATATTATTCGGCGCTTCATTAACTTTTGTATTAGTTTGCGTAGTACCTAACTGAGTTTGAACACCTAAATACAGTTAATTACTTTTTCTGTTTCTGACAACCTGCACCCAGAGTATATCAATCGCATCTGAATCATTTTGAAGGACCTTTCGTATGCTCGAAATATTTGTCTGCTCAACAACGTAAGTAAATAATAACGCAGTGAATATTTTTGAACTGTCAAAATGAAAGTCATTTCTACTGTTAGTGGTTTACACAATTACTCCGCATGTATGATGTATCTTTATAGCTCTTATACGTCTTATTGCCTATTGCTTTACCAAGTGGCGAAGAACTGCTTAGCAATGTGTCAACAAAAACAGAATTTGTAACGAAACATATTTTGTAGGAACGTCGTTTACAATGCAATTGACAACACTTTGATAGTTCGAAATTCAGTTCAACAGATAGCGCTACAATTGCGACTTTTTCAAAATCATGAATTATAAATAATATTTTACTAATTATATGTTTACTTCATAATTTCACAAATTCTCTAAAATATCTACAAAACGCCTGTTACAAAACATTGAGCAATTATTATCGTTGGCATATTTTGGTTGATGATGTTTTTACTTAGCTTAGCTTACTTAACTTTACTTAAATATAAAGCTAAGTAAGTGTATGATTTTAATATTTCCAAAGTTATCTTTAACTTTCCTGAAAATTTGTTACTACAAAGATATTACCTAGTGAAGGAAAAAAACTCGTAAGTTAATTAAGTACTTATATAAATATTATGTTATTCTTTTGAGAAGTTGCTTTATAAAAGTAAGCAAATAATTACTTCGCAGGTTTTTGTCTACGGTCATTAGTTCTTTCCATACTTAATTATTTCAAGTTGCAAAAAATTATGCTAGCACAATGGTTGTCTAAACTAAATGTATTGGGGCGTCGGTCAACGCAAGCAAATTAATAAATGAATACCATATCCGAGAGCAGTAGCCGCGGCGACGACCAGGCGGCCGCACACCTGCGTCTGCGCATCTCAGCCATCACAACTCAATACACACCTTATATCTGCGACACAAGTTACAAAATCCAATGAGACCACTAAGATCCCTCATTACGAATCACGGATGTAACAAACAAACTATACAAAACACTGTAGAGACTACCTTTACAGCAAAGTTGGATTTTACGGTCAATGCATGACTATAAAGATTCCGTTGCCGGAGAAATATGGTCATTTTTTATATTACAGTAAAAGTTAACAAGATACACCTACTAACTTAAACAAAGGAGGCTTTATCCTTATTAACTGACAAACTGAAGTATGGGCGACCTAATATACGTAATAAGTTTATAATATCGAAGTATAAAATTAGAATTCGTACTTTGGAATTCTTACGAAATACTACAAACTTTTTGTTAAGAATATTAGTGTTGGGAGTATGAACTAGATGGCGCTGACGGTTGAAATGCTTCGCTCCAAGTTATTTTATCGAGTTGCTGGTGAAACTTGACTGTTACGCACTGCAGAAAAAAAGTGTTATTATGTTTGCATTCTTACCAAAATTGTTTTCATAGGTACAATTATATTAGCAATCTTTTAATGAAATTATCAAGAAAAGTCCTAAATCGCGCTATCAAAGTTTTCGATAAACAAAACTCAATGACTAAAATTCGTGTTGAATACTGAGGGTTCCGACCAGTTCAGTCGTCGGGGTTACATACAGAGTTCTTGTAACTCTCTTCACCCTGTGGAAAGTCCCCGGAGATAGGGCGGAAAGCGCCACACCGTGATGGTGGAGGCCGGGTCGGCCTCGTAGGGTAGGAAACCTGCGCGCGGTCGCACTCGTAGCGTTGCTCAGAGCAAAGAGAATACTGACAAGGCTTTTTCAGTCTAACCAAATGGGGCTTACTCGGTCTGGAACTTCCTTTTTTGAATAAATATTTTCCGTGAGTTAGTTAATGACTAAAGGCGTCAGTTTTCAACAATTTGAATTAATTTGATTTTATATCGTATTTTTGTCCCAGATTAGAATTAATTAGCGTAATAAAACATATATTTTAACAAAATTAGGTGTATATGAGTTAATAAATTGAAATGATAAATTATGGCCAAACATAAAAAACGCCTGCCTCCAGAGAGATTCGAACTCTCGACCCCTAGTTTACAAGACTAGTGCTCTAACCCCTGAGCTATGGAGGCTACGGCGTTTAACTCGAAATTTGCGTTGCCTTTATAGGCAGTGAGTACAGTTGTGTGCCAATACTTGTGTGTTATATTATAAGTTCCTAAATGGACGGTATGTTACCAATAACAGCTATGTTAATAAAGAGTACCTTCGTAACGTAACTTTAAATAGATTATAACTGTATTTAAGTGTAACTTTGAGTGAATACAAAACAATAAGGTGCATTTGTTCTTCGAGTCGCGGACTTCTTTTTACCTTAGCTTAAAAACGTAAAATATTTGCTATAGTTATTTGGAATGAATTAATTTCCTTGAATAATTTACATCGTGATAAGTTGCCGATGACGTGGTTTTGACATTCAAATTGTAACCAAGATTACGCGCTTACACAGACTTTTAAAGATACATTTTTTTTTAAATACGTCATCTTAAAACAAGATATTATTTACATTGGAATTTAGCTTTTTGGGTTATCAGGCTATCCTTAGATACCTACTAAACTCCATATAATTATAATTAGGTACCTACTTATATCAATAGGTATTAGCATAAAGGTTAAGCCGGTGCAATATAATTTACTAAACAACGTCGTCCTGTGCTTCAAGTCTAATAAATTCCTTGTTTGTTACTTGCAACTAATAAGTAGGTAATTAGTGATTAATTTAAGTACCATTAGTCGTGACTCTCTGTAGGTACTTACCTACAAAAATATTTACTTATTCATGTTCGTTGATATGATTAGATGTGTATCAGTCAGTCTTTAAAGGCTTCTTCAAACAGGCGCGACGCGACACTTGTACAACGATTTCCATGAAGTTTTTTATAGAAATTGTTCTACGTGAGTCGTGTCGCGCCTGTTTGCAGGAACTTTAAGAGCGTTTATTCTGAAAACGGGCAACGTCGCAAAAAGCTGTCAAATATTTCACTGTTTTGATTAATTTGACGATATTACTGTGTGAAATATCGCTAACTAGTGACCTAAAATATTGATTATGAAATGCAATAATGAATATATTAACACCGAATATTTAGTTTTAGATGTAAAAAAAAGAACTTGGAAACTTCCCAAATGCCCTTTTTACACCTAAAACGGTTACAACATCAAATTTACTGTTATAATTGCAAATCATTATTCATATTTATTGTCACTAGTTACCTAGCGATATTTCATACTTCCATTCAGTATAATATTAACAAATTAATAAAAACAGGTAAATATTTGACAGCTATTTGCGACGTTGCCAACTTACAGAATAAACGCTCATAATACTCAATACTCAATACTTTATTGCATTCCACATGTAGGTATTCTCAGTTGGAAGAATGAATCGGATGATAAGAATCAGTATGTTGATCGGGAATTACTTAATATAGATACATTTACTCTGCACTAGTCAAACGGAAATCTCCATATAGGTAAGCTGGATATCACGTCACTTCCGGAGAGAAACAATGGAAGTACTTACTTAATTATCAGCAACTCACGATATATTGATAAACAGGTACCGATGATCAAACATAATAATAACTTCACGCCTGTGTTCCCCGAACGGTTAGGCAGATATGTACATAATTACATATAGTGCACCCACATTTCGTCAGTTATGTTTAAGTCCCATGTAATAGGGGGCGATCCTATTGCCATCAGCCGAGCAGGAATCTAGACTCCGGACTGCAGCTGAGAAATTTCAGATGGAAAACCTAATAACACTTTGCCCGCCCGGGAATCGAACCGAGGACCACTAGACAAACGAGGCAGTTGCCATAACCATAACATAGTTTGGTGGGGTCCGCAAGGGTCGATGCCTGCCAGAGGTGCGCGTTGTTCGAAAGAGATACCGTCGCCCCTGGCGCACATGCAACTGAAGGAACACGGGTGGGTTTTAGTCAGTAAAAGTCTGACACGCCCTCCTGCTCCACCCAGAGCGGAAGAAGTTATTTGATGATTTCCCAAAAACAAAACCATAACATAGTTTTGTAATCTTTACAATTGTTTGTGTATTCACGGAAGTCCTAAATAAAGTAGGTACCTAATCATTTTTGCGGCCTCGATTTACCCACATTACGCCGTAGGCACATACCCATTTGCCCATTATTTAAAATAGTAACGCAGAATTAATTTGCCACAGCTTAATAACATCAATTAGCACTTCCTGTAAAGTCTCACATTACCAAAGGAAATTTGACAAAAAAGGCAGCAAAACTGTGTTAAAGCCGTTCAGGTGAGGTTTGGAACACATGTCGGTCGGCTTGTCAGCAGTGGCATTTAGCAGATCGCCAGATGTCAGGCGGATCGACGGACACGGGCCAAATGCGGTGAACTGGAGCAGGCGACGCGACGCCGATCTAAGATATAACCACTTTGCATACCGCCACCTAAAATGGCTATAGCACTAGTTGAGTCCCCTACTAGTTGTCAAGTTATGAACTAGAAAAGAAGAGGAAAACACCACCACAAGAAGCACCAGAAGCATCGCCTTTGTAAGTATTTTTCTGTTTCTTTCTTCTTGTCTATTTATATTTGTGTACATACTTTATTGGTTAAATAAATAAATAAGAAAAAAAAACTTCTGTTCTCAACAATAGCAGCAGCTGTTCTCTGCAACCGCTCAAAATTCTAAATGACTAGATAGCTGAAGTATTGAAAATGGGGATTTTTTTCTATTTCCTCATGTCTCACTCTCCGTGAGTAGGTACATACCTACGTAGTATCTTTGATGGATTGACTTCGGACAGCAATATTTGTATGTAGGTGGCACACTGCTAACATCATGCAAAGAGCAGCTTACAGGTAATCTGTTACAGTTGATTATGGAGTCAGCCATCTTCTACCTACATCTCAATCGAGAGCCAACCGAAGGCTTAACTTTATATGTATAGTATAAGCTAACAGACTTATTATGTACATGTAGGTTTAAAAAAAAAAGAGGAAAAAGAATCACAGGTCATAAAAAATTCCGTCCGTATCGCTGTCAACATGAAAAGTGCCCAAAAGGTTGGCCGCATTGACACGTCACGTGAACATTCAATCAATCGCTTGGCGATGTCTCGAAAAACCAAGTGGGTACTCGAATCCCATGGCCCTAGTGTTTCAACCCCAAACGGCTCGAATATAACTACCAATAATATTGGAATATTTTCACCATTGAGGTTTTCCGCACCTGGAGCAGCCGCCCCAGCACAGTCCGCCGTACTAGGAAGATAGGATGGCGCAAGAGTGTCGACACAGTTACAGCCAACACCAAAAGCCTGCTCAAAATTTTGTGGCATTATGGTCATTCCATCTATTAAGGGGAGCAGTGGTGACCAAGTGTAAATTATTTCCTCACCACTGCTCTCAAATCGGTGAAGAAAAAATCGTGAGGAAACCGGCATGTTCTAGAACCAAAAATTCTAAAACATTATGACATCTACCAACCCGCACTGGGCCCGCGTGATGCATTACAGCTCATTCCCTCTCACCGAGAGGAGGCTTGTGTGCTAGCAATGGGAAAATTATAGGGTGATTATTTTTATTTAAAGTTTTTATTTTATTTATTTGGGACAAAAAACAGTTATAAGTAGGTACATTACAACATTTACAAAAAAAAGTTATTAAATCAGTCTTAAAAACGTATAACCCACACTACTGTCCACGAAATGACATCAAGGGTATGACAACGAACGCATGATAAATGAAAATATTAAAATTAAAATGTGAATAAATGTAAAAAGTAAAAATAAAAAGTAAAAAGTACACATTTATCAGAAGATTATGCATCTAATAACTTAATAAATAATGAAACCCCTTAGTAATTCAAAAAGCCAGTCAACCATCAAGAGACAGGAAAATCAGATTAAACCAATTAGTTGACTTTTCATTAATCTTGTCTATACATGGGCTACTACCCAGTAGCAAATCAATGATTAGCTGTTCTTTACCTTAAAAAAAAGCTAATAGAGCATTAACAACATCTGTGGTCCTGAAGCCACACTATTATATTGATTATTGCTGTTACCATACAAGGGAATAAGTTATGTCGAAGAGTTTTTCATTGTCAAACTATGAAAGGTTGTAATGTATGGAGCTAGTTTACCGACACGACGAAAACAAAAGTAATGAACGGTTATGATTCTGAAATATTGATGATATTTACTTCGACATCGATCAAGCTTGAACGGTAATCAGTTTTATTGAATTCTATGGTTAGTTATAAGTTATAACACATCGTACTTTGTTGATATAGGTAAGTACCTAAAAGGTGGAGGTCTTTTGAATAGATTCTGAAAGAAAAATTACCAATCGCTTCTTTAGTTATTAATATGTTCACTTCAAAACTATGTCATAATTTAAGCCGAAAGACTTTCACTGCTGGACAAAGGCCTCCCTCAAGCACAGCCACATCAACCAGTTCTGTGCTTCTCGCATCCAGTTGATCCCTGCGGCCTTCGCCAAATCATCGGTCCACGGTCATTCTTCCAACGTACCCCATCGGTCATCTGAAGGCCAATTCTCGTAATTAAAAACGTTCAAAATCTAGTCGCAGTGTCATCTCGGCGACAACGAAATGACAAAAACTTGTCCAAAATGTATGGAAACTCGAGGTATTTTTGACAGATTGAGACTGAGATCAGACTGTGAACGTTTCTTAAAATTACGAGAATTGCCCCTCTGTTCTGCGAGCAATGCCCTGCCTACTATCAGAAAATCGGCAGCAGCGTTCTCTATGCATTTTACCACCATACTGCGAACGCCAACCCTATGTCGCCACCAAAAGATCCTGGATTACGCACAGATGCCTTCAATTTATTGGATGACCTCTCACCCGTAAATACCTCAAAAACGAGGAGTGTCCAATTACTGCAGGTGTCCGGACATGAATGTGAACGTACATAAAAGTATTTTGCCCAATCATATTACCAAGATGTTACGGTAAATCGCGTGCACTGATACTGCGCGGGCGCCGCTACTAGCATCTATTTAATTGCTAAATTGTTCCCATCTTTCACAATTCCATCTTAATTATTACCCACTGAAATTATGCGTGTAATCTAAAATTGCCAGTAAAAATAAAAGAAACTCGTTTCAACGAAATAAATATTTTATTTAACTGTGGTACGAGCAAGTGGTGAGCGGTCATGACTACTTCAGAAGTCGTTTAATACTCGGTTTTACCAAATTGGGAATATGAATATTATTTGTAATTTCTTTATTGAATTAATTTTATTTGAGAAGTTGCTGCAACGCGATTAGAAATGATATGTTCAGTAATGGCCATGCACCGTTAGTTGTACACCATAACATTTATATATTTGTGGGTCGATGATACCTATATAAAATCAGTAATTCCCAATAAACTTACATAAATGGCCACACATCAATATATTTTACTACTTTGTTTAGTAAGACTTATCTTAACGTCAAATATTTACGTAAACCCTATAAAAATTTTCAATTTACTTTATTGCAGATTATAGGCGCCATCTTAGTAACTCTCAAACGATATTTTTTACGACAATGGTGGCTATCTAAAAAATATAAAAATACCGTAAAGGTTTTGTCGAAATTGGTAGCAAACAGAGTTTTCTCCGGTAAGGTACCTACGTTAATAAAACACCTATCGGTGAATTGCGTCGGTTCGGAAATTGGCCATCATTACGTTGACCGCTTATGGCTGCGTCTGCGCCGGCGGCACGTACAGTGTACCGCAAACCAATAATTTACTATAACGCACCGGTAACGTACCCGGTGCTCTTGATTTTTAGGGTTCATTGGCCTGTGCAATACTGTTTTTATCTCCAGTCTGTGCCTAAAGGGGGACACGCATCACGGTACAAATTAAGTGAAGCTTTCTGTGAAACCGAAGCGTATACTTTGCAGGTTGTAGATCACGAATCACAAAATTATCTTTAGCACTTCGCCTACGAAGCTCTTATACGATTGAACTGTAAGTAAGTACTTACTGTTGTTTTCTCCAGCCACTTCTTTTGAGGTCGTTTTTAATTGGAGCGCGGAATGGATTTTTGAACTCTGCTCGCGTCCAGTTACGCGATTAACTGTTATTTCGCCATCACGTTATGTATCTCCAATAACGTGAAATTGAAAGTTAATACCAATACTTTGACTTTAGGTACTACGTTTGCCAATATTATCTTTCATACTATTTAATAAGCACTTAAACGTGCGTTCTGAAGTTCTGACCGGATTTTGTTGGTGAGACTGAGGAACCTTTGTACGTGTAGTCTACACTTAAGAGTACCTAATGTCCCACTTGCAAAGACATTTAGAAAAGGCGTTATTAATGTGTGATCTCTCTTAAGTAGGTAAGCAGATCTTAGGCAAGGAGATATGAAAGTATAATACTGTTGAAAATGTAGTGAGTAAGTTTTACTAGTTACTATGTAATATATTTATAAAGTCACGTGTCGTTACGGGTACTCAGAAGCCCGAACGCCTATGTAAATATTGGTATTCAGCTGCATCCGGTTAGAATGGAAGCTGACCCTAATATTTTTGGGAAAAGGCAGATAATTATCATACCTAGCTACTATTGTTTGTTTACGAAACTTATTCGAGGCTGTCTTACCAAGCAATTTTAGCCATTATCTAATTAGAAAAACAATTTGGTCCGTTCGTTTCCCGAGTCGAATCTTGTAATAGTGCAAAATTGCTCTATATCTATATATTGTTTTTTTTTTAATGATATTATAGTGTTCAGTCTCTTGAACGGCTTGAACGTCGTAACATAAAGTACAACCTATTGTTAATTTAGCTAAGTTTCTCTTTAAGTGAGCTGTAATTTGTTCTTTGAGAAATAAATGTCTTTAAACCGAATGCTAGATAGGTAATAATATATTAATTTGCTATAATGTTCCTACGTACACAACTCTGCTTGTACGAGGCCGGTTTACTAAACACAGGAAATGCTCCGTTTATTAAGGAAGCACTAAATGTCGTTAAGTTGTAACTACTGTTAACGTAGTTATCATTATCCACTTCTAACATTCTCAATATGGATACTTACCTACGTTGTAGGCGTATAATATTTGAAACGTAAAAATAAGTCAAAATGTATAACTTCTTTATTAAAAATGACACTACATTTCTCAGATGAATACTTTATGTAGGTACAGTTACCAAAACAGAGAAGTTACCAGGGTCGTCGGATAAACTTAGTTTAAGTTTAGTAAGAAACCGATGGATGTTTGCGAATTAAATTTTATTTGATAATTTTTCAATTTTAACTTTGACAAGTACGTATGTATGACAAGTTTATTGAAAAATTATTTTTATTTATAAATATTTTTTTTGTTTTCTATGAACTAAAATTAAATTAAATTTTAGTCGAAAACATCCATCGGTTAGGTACCTACCTACTTACTAAACTCCATCCTACGACCCTGGTTACTTATCGTTTTTGGTGACCGTACACTGTATCTAATTAAGTAAGAGCCTATAACTACTTTTACTACTATACAGTAACTATAAACTTTTAATAGGTACCGATCATGTTATTTATTGATTTGATCGAATCACTTATCAGTATGACGATTTCAATTTTAACTTCCGCAGCCAAGTTTGTACTGTTTGTATTGTTTCTTTACAAGGTCTAATGGGTACAATCATCATTATATGCTTAGCCTTTTCCCAACTATGTTGGTTTGTTGTAGGTAGGCTTCCAGTTTAACCGAGTGTAACTGATTACCAGTATTTAACATGGAAAGGCTGCCTATTTGACCTCCATAACACAGTTATTGGGTAAAACGATACCCCTTGGTAATACTGGTTGTCTGGGCTTCGGACGACCCGTAACGACTGTCGAAGCTTTATTCTGTTCTGTGGTCAAAGATCCACAAATGACAGCCGATATTTGTTTACCAAATAAATCAAGTCAAGAAAAATACACTACTTATACCAAAAGAGATTTAACCAAGGTCGTCGAATATAGTTGAAGTTTAGTTACAAACCGAAGGATGTTTTCGAATGAAATTTAATTTAATAAACGAAACAGATTAGAACACATCTATCGGATTCTTACTAAACTTCAACTCCATCTGACAACCCTGATTACTTATCTCTTTTGGTGACCGTACGTACGTCTAGGCAATGTTCTATCTAGGATAAAATGTGTCTACTTTAGAGTAATGTCGTGGACACAAGGAAGTAATATCTTACACGGTTTGACGTGTAACTAAATACGTAAGCGATTGTATAGTTTGCGTGCCGGATAACTGACAGAATCGATAGGTCGATGTGATCGCCAATTAATTTGGTTCGATCGCGGTCGGTCGCTACTTGCTTTGGTGGTTTGGTTGCGTTGTTCGGATAAATCGATGACAGGGAACTTATAAGAATGTTAAAGAAGCTGGTATGTTTAGGAATTCTAATTGTATTTCTAGAAATTAAATGCTCCATTATTCAAAATTATATGCAAAAAATATATGATATTTTCAAGTCTCTTTTGCATACAGTAACGTAACTCAAAACATAATTAAACATACTTTAATGTATCAAAAAAATCATCAAAGCTACCTCTTAATTTTCTTTAAAACCAGTTTATCCCTTCAATAACAATTATAATTATAATTAAAAATATACCATAAAATTTCAAATGCCAAACTGCATCCAGTGATTGATTATTTATTATTAAATAGTTAAATATCTAATTTTATACGATTTTATTTGCATTTTTACGACATTGCTTGCTCATTTATTGTTCGAATTTATTACAACAGATTTTAACCCGTATCGGATTGGAATAAGAACTATTATCACTCATAGCGACAATATTTAAAGTTACCTGGGCCTTAAATAATGAAAGAGGCCAAAACAAAAGTATTTATGTCAAAAATGTGAATAAAACTCGGTTGAAAATCTCTAAGTTAAGTTTTCAAGAGCAAGACATTCTTAGTTAAATTGAAACTTTGAAATTGAAAGGCACATAGCTAGTGACGAAGTCCGTCTAGACGGGGCGCCCGTCATAATTTATTTAAATGCCTGCATTTGCATCAATAAAGCCGCAATAAATCTGTTCATACCTATACCTAGTGCGATTGGTCGTGATGTAAGATAAATTGAATTAACTGATTGCGAACATGTGTTATTTTCATTTGACTGCCAAAGACATGTTGAACGTCGAATGCTTGTCCTCCTCGCGTTTGTTTATGTTATAAACAAGTTTAGGAATTTATTGTTCGTTTTAGTTTAATAAAATAGGGTTATCATGACAGTTATTTAGAATATAGATGTCCTATTATCAAAGATTAGGTGACAGATACCGCCAAATTATTCATGGAGCTTAGTTAGACAATTGCTTCCTAGTTACACACAGAGCTACATGCAGAGTGACTGACTAACTGTGATCTTGGACAGAATTGATATTTTGTATCTATAGGTTCAGAATTTAGATAAATTTTAAGTGGATCGCCTGTGCAATGAGTGCTAAGAACGGAAGGTCTGCAATCAATGTAGAGGTTCGAAGGTTCAACCTTCCACTTAAGGAAAATGCCATAAGATCGCGAAATTAAAATTTTCATACTGTTTCATGAAAAAGTCATTCAATTGAATTAAATGAACTTGGTGGGTTGTATTGATGATTTTAATTATTGTAATTCAACATACAGCCTGACTTGTAAATTGTAAAAAACGTATAAAAAGTTTGAATTTTACGGACTACCCTGGCGCTTCCCCCTTAAGTGGTAGAGCGTCTTAAAATACGTACAAAAACACTTCCAATATTGGTCAAGGTGTGCCAAAGATCTGCTATCACTTGACACCAACTCAAGTACTTCGCTGTCGAGGCCTCGGCGGTCTGTCCGTCTGTCCAGCAGAGCGCAGCTCGCGCCAAGACGTGTGCCCCGAGCGTGAGGGCCGCGGTTCGGTTACCGCCTGACGCCGGATCAGCTTACCCGCTCTCTCTACGGCCTACACTTGATATGCTCAGACACATGCCGTGATAATTTTGTGACGCATCGCGAAACAATACTGCTAAATCGCTTTGTAGTTGGCACGAAAAGCCGCTATGTAATTTTGCATTTTTTTCTTATTTTTAAGGTTTATTTTGCATCTATCTTTCAGTTCCAACAAGACTTTAAAGTCGGTCTCGAATCTCTACGAAAACAACCTTTTCAACATTTGCTTTACAAATTGCAAAGTCATAGCAGTTTAGAGTCTGCAGAATCAGTCTTTATAGACTGATTCTGCGAGGGGTTATCCCCTCGCTGTTAGGCAGACACATTGAGTCTCATAACAATAGAAAAGTAATTTTGTTAATTACTTGACACTTGAAGGTATAATATTCCCACTGCTGGGACACTGGTCTGCTCTCTGTGAGAGAGAGCGGCCCGTAACCCACCACGCGGGCCCAGTGCGTATTGGTTGATGTCGCATGTCTTCGAATTATTGGCGCGGACGCCGGTTTCCTTGCGATGTTTTTGCTTCACCGTTTTGAGAGCAGAGGTGACGAAATTAAACACACAAAGTAAAATGCCTGCCGGTTGGAACTCACGACTAACAACTCGTAAGTTGGGGCCACCATTGCTGACATAATTTAGAGCCTCTGTTAGTTGAATGATAAACAAAACAATAAAAAGCAGAAATCCTATGGTATTGCACTAAGCTTCCCAATAAAACAGAATAGATATAATCAAGAACAAAGCGAAGCAAGCAACAGACGCCATACAAAAGCAAATAGGTCAGAGCCTCAGAGCAGACATAACTTGGAATTGACTATAAAATATCAATAAACATATCAAGACGGTTTGCAGACCAACTCAGTTTCACATATCAAACGAAAGTCGTAACCAATTAAACGATTTGATGCAATGATTGTTCCAAAGGCTGCGTCTGCGCATTATTGATGCGCTTAATCGATTTATCCTAACTGGGTATTGCGCATATATATGAAAATGGCAATAAGATTAGTGAGCGGAGTAATTGCTGTGTAGGTATTTAAACTTTAAAGATAGCTATAAAACTGCTATTAAGTATAGGTTTGTAGTAAAAACAAGTAGAAATATGCGCGGCATCAATGATCATTATTTTGTGATAGACAATGTTAGCTTTATTGCTGAAGGCTTCATTAAAAATACAAAGTGTAGGTTCTTCTGTAAATGTATGCACCACCTGATAAATGCGTACACTGACTGGACGGGTCCACTCGATCAGTGTGTTTCTTTCCTCAAAAAGCCATTTCAGACACCAATCTACATGGCCTTCACATGATCTGACCAAGTTTATGTCTGGAGTTGAAAAGAGACTGACGTCTGAGTTTTTTTCGGCCTTTCTTCTCAGATAGGAAACGCCGACCCTATCATAATAGCCCAGCATGTTAACAGTTTCAACAATCACAATTTGTTTTCAACAAATCTACTTACAGCAATAAAATCATTTCTCATTTACCACCATTCACGTTTATTTCCCCATTCACGTTAGAAACGCATCGTGCACATGTATAAGACAAAAGACTGTTTCACTATTTCGGAATTAGAATAGTTTTCACGCATCAGCGCGGTTTCCGGCCGGCCATTCACACGGCGACACCCCCACAAACAATTGGAGCGCCGTGGGACTGATTTTATGGTAATTTCCGTATTGAACAAGGGTGACTTTGTTTCATTATCGATTTGACTTTGTAATTGCAATCAAAGCCCGGACACGCTTCCTCTATCGTGTGAAATTAAAATTCCATTACATTTGGATCCTTTCATTTTATTTCCCAAATGGCGGTGAATCTTTTATGGTAACGACCAGTAAAGGGTCGGTAGCAGGTTGAAGCGTCAGTAAAATTTATGTCGATATCGAGGCTCAATTTTACTATCTAAAGATTTAACTTTAATGTTTCCTCTACTAGTCCTTTATGGTAATGTGGGTGCTAAGATTAAGCCTATCAGTTAAGCCTGTTCAAATGATATGTAAGCATCGGTCGATCAGGTCCGCTAAAACGAGCATGCAGTTACATTAACGGCACTTTTAATGGAGGAACTGGTTTCGCGATTGTCGTCCTGCGGAGGCGTGAGAATGGCAAGTCGCGGGATATTCTCATGGCCGAGTGACGTCACGTGCACCTGCACCGCATCTCACCGCGACAAAAGGACAATGTCGTTAAAGTGCTTATCCAATTGCGGGCTCAAGTTCGAACAAGTTGAGCTGTGTCTGCGTCTCAAGGTTGCGTCGTTTGTCCAGCGAGCAGAGCTAGCAGGCGGCTTCAGTCTTAACTTTGAAATGTCGGATAAAATTGTGTTCAACTTTGTCATGCAGTCCATTTAATATTCTTGCGGGTTTAAGAAAATACAGCAAAAATAAATGACTTTAGAACCAACCTGGGACACATTGCAATGTTGCTCTTTAAATCCAACCAAATCCGGTGGATACTTGTGCTCCACTTTCTCACATTGGAAATGATTGGCGTATTAAGAAATAAAATTGGACCACTTCTGTAAGTTGAACCAGTCCGTTCGGTGTCAAATCGGTCAGTACTCGGTACTCGGTAGCGTTCTGAGATTTCAGAAAGTAATAAAATCTCCATTTACACGTAATAACTACTCTCTTTCGCTGGAACCAGTCACATTCGCAACACTTTAAAGATGACAAGATATTTGTAAAAAATGCACATTACATTTGCAGGTACTCATTACATTTACAGGTTCGCGGCCGCCTTAAGAAAAAATATAGCAAAATTAAGTATAATTTACATTTGCGCTTGTAAGAAAATAAATGGTTACTACTCGAAGCGGGCATAATCAGATTATTCTCATGAAGTGTAGGTAATTAACTTTTAAGTGAGCTTCACGCATTGATAGCGTCGCAAAAACTCATTTGCGACTGAGTCCAGCAAATAACGGGCGAGTTGAGTCTTTAATTATGTCGTGCTGAGCAACATTGTACTGACTCAACCATGAAAATCAATTATAGTGTACTCCATCTATCTGACGGAGCAAATTAGTCTATGGAGCCTTTGATAATAAATGCGCTTGTTACAGCTGACTGCATTATTGAGTATTTGATACCTTGTTGACTTAACGATCTAGTCGGTCTAAGTGATTGTCTAGATTGTTATAGGTAGGTACTGGTTTACATAATGTGAATATGATTGACTTTCCTGCACAGCGGTACTAGCACCACCTACATCTGTAGCAAATGAGTCACTTATATATGTAGGTGCTTGTTTAATTTAGGTATACAGTGACATTATATACATAACGCCAGCACATCAAGCTACCCCAAATTGTATTTTTTTTCTAATTGAACATGAATCTTATGCTTATGTGATAAAGTTGAAAATCTATCAAATAAATTTGACAGAATGTACCGACGACGCAATCTATAATACACCTGTGCCTTAGGAACTTATGAAGGAAGTTGGTTGGCGGTTACATTTCTAGTAGAGTGATTTGATTTCGTAATACTTTTAGCAAAAAGTAAATATTGACCTAAAAATCTTGTAAATCGGCGATTAAAATATAAAAACGGATGGCTGTACCATGGAATCAAATGCAAAAAAATACAATTAATTCATGGCATCTTATTCCTTTTTCGTTTATTTTGTGGCCAGCCATAACACAGACTTGAATCTTCATACTCCCAGATAAATTGTAAAACGAACGTGACGATACAGCCTGCCACCATTACATTAAGTGGTTAAGATGGACAGAACAGGCCCATAATCTCCAGATCCATTGATCGTGAGAATCTTGGACAGGTGTAAGGAACCGTTGCCATCTACGCGCCTTGAATCATTGAGACGGACGGAGAGCAACTGATGGAATAATTTCCAATCACAATTATATCGCAGCACATAATCATTTGTATACTGCGCCTGCGACGTAATTATAGCTCGATTGTTGATCATTTTACGAGTTAAGAATATTAATTTTGCCGTCAATGAAAGTGGACAGTTTAGCTAATAAGTTCATGGTTCTTTTGTAATAAGTTGTTTTGCATTTCGGTTGAATATCAGTCAGTGATTATATGAATGAATGTATGAATTGTGGACGATTACTCTCATCCTAGATTTGGAGAAATTAAGCCACGTAATTTATATTCTAAAGGTACTTACTTGTTCGAATTGAAAACAATCAATCTGCCAAGCTTTTTCGCAACTATGTCGGGCTCGGTTTTGAGTTCAACTGAATGCAGCTGAATACCAGTATTTAACATGAAGCGACAGTCTATCTAACCTCCACAACTCAGTGTCTGGCTAATATGATACTCCTTGGCTTAAGGCCCATAGCATGCTCATCTCCCGTTTGTATACTAAAGCACGACTGCCGCCCGCGCCCGCGCAGGGCACCTCTGAGCCTGTATCTCAAAATGGGGATATTCCTTTGATTAATTTACAATTGTGCTCTAGCGATTCTGTGGTACCTTTAACTATCTATTTTTCAGTGTATTTTTTTTCCAAATAACGAAGCCGTTTAGTAGGAGTAGGTATGGAATAGAAGCCAAAATATTGCGTGTTGGAAAATATTTTTTTACAGCAAAAGTATTAACCATAAAAGTCACAGTGTCAATCTGTACGAAATACCTCGATTTTTCATACATTTTTGCCATTGAACGTTTTTAATTACGAGAATTGGCCTTCAGATATTCGGGTTTCTGAGGTCCCGTAACGACTGTCAAAATGTCAGACAGCCGGGACCAACAGTTAAACGTGCTTTCCGAGGCAGGGAGGGGTCTCGGTATGTAAAGATGGTCACCCATCCACGCACCAACCGCGGCAATTCAACAAAAAAAAATCTACACTTATCTATCTGTAATGGACACTGTCATCAAAACGTACGCAGCTGCAATAAACAGAGAAAAACACCGAACAGGAATCAGATCAAAGCTCATTACTCGGGTGTTGTCGTGAGCCTCAATGCCTCAATATTAGCCACATCCTCGCTCATATAAAAACATCGCGAACGGATAAAAAACCAGCTCATTGTGTAACAGACGTGTGGGAACGCCGGACAGGTGCGGGCTTCGCTTAGCCTCAGGAAATCACTACCAGCTCCTGGGTACCTGGTACTAGTAGCTTGTAGCCATGATTATTTATTACGATCGTATTATACTAGACATATCTATTTATAAGTATTTTATAGCTAGGTGTCGTGGCTTTTTCTATGGTTTGTTTACTTGCAGCATGAATAGTTTTGCTTGCTGAGAGAGTTAGTTGTTTTGTTTTTTCATGAATACTTATCTGCTAGACACAGATCGGCACCCTAATTGCGTAAAACGCTATCAATAAGAATCTGAATCATTACGAACGATATTGCTAATTAGTTGCTTCATACGTTCGAAAAATTTGTCTGCTCAACAACGTTAACTACGCAATGAATGTTGTTAAATAGTAGAAATGGCTTTCATTTTGACAGTTTACACTGACGTGTTATACGCAATTAACCCCCTGGTCGAAGTGGCAATGCTTGAGGGAGTCCTATGTCCAGAAGGGGACGTCTGTCGGCTGAAGTGATGATGATGACATTGACACAGCTCTATATTGTCTATGTAATATTTAGACAAAGTAGATGCAAGATATTCATTAACATTTGGGAAAGACATGAAACCTGCTGTGCAGTCTTTAGATATGTACGACAAAAAGTCTATTAACACTGCTACGTTTATACATGATATAAAATGATAATAAATTATTTCAGTATTTCGTATACGAGTAATAGCGAAGAGTTCATATCCTGTTCCGATTTCAATTAAATATTTAGCTTAATAATTGAGTAAGTTGGCTTGTGGCTAAGTAATATAAGCCGCATGGGTCGAACGCTCAGGTTAAGCTACGCTTGCCGCGGTTGGTCCGTAGATGGGTGACCATCTTTACATACCAAGACCCCTCCGTGCCTCGGAAAGCACGTTAAGCCTTTGGTCCCGGCTGTCATTGTGGATCTTTGACAGTCGTTACGGGTTGCCAGAAGCCCGAAAGTCTGATAATCAGTCTTACCAAGGGGTACCGTATTACCCAGTAACTGGGTTATGGAGGTCAGATAGGCAGTCGCTCCATGTAAATTGCTACTCTCAGCTGCAATCGGTTAGACTGGATGCCGACCCCAACATAGTTGGGAAAAGACTGGGCAGATGATGATTAAGCTCAATAATTAAGATAAAAAATACTGAATTGGCACTGACTTATTTTGCCAACTGTACTTGAAATAATTTTCATAATTACTCTATATTCTTGTAATGATAGGGACAGATTAAGATCATTTACACAGAGTAGCATTACACATCCAGTTTGATATCTAAGTTCCCATAATTATGTATGTAAGATTATTGATGAAGTGATATGTTAGACTTGTTGTTAGTTGGCAATGCCACTAATAAAGACTCGTTGGTAATTTACCACATAATTATATAGGTATAGGTGAAACACATACTTACTTACTATTGCTGACACTGTATATGTGCAGGGTCATTGTATGGCTCTATCAGTTAAACAGGGAGCCTGGGAATTTTGCTATTAGTGAGAAAAACATAAAAACAGCAGTATTAAAGAACTAAAAAACACGTTTTAAAAACCAAACTAAAAAAGTAGAAAATAATTCTATTAAAAAGCGTAGGGTGCTTTTTGAGGTATTTTTATAATCAATGGGGATCCGATCCGATCACTGTATCAAGCACCCCACGCTTTTTAATAGAATTAATTATTTTTTACTTTTTTAGTTTGGTTTTTAAAGCGTGTTTTTTAACCTATTATTTATTTTTATTAGTTAACTACAAAAGCATGATTTTTCAGTTTATTTTTTGTTTTTTTCTTCTCTTTTTTTATTATTATTAAATTGTCATCGGTCCTCGATAAGTCTACAAAATTTAAATGAAATCTGACCGTTTGAAGTGGGTCAAAATCAAGTCCAAAAAAGGAGTCAGTTACAAACCAACAAACATACCTACAGGTAAAGCTAATACTCGTAAAAGCGTATTCAAAATAAACAAAGGCAGTCATTCTTCTAAGATACCATATCAAACATAGTCATTATTTCACTCCATCATAAAATCTGGTGGTTATTTTGTCCGATACATTATTATGTAATATAATGAGCCTATAATATTCCCACTGCTGGGATACAGGCCTCCTCTGTCTGAGAGGAAGCAGGCTGTAATCCACCACGCGGGCCCGTTGCGGGTCGCATGTCTTGGGTTTTTTTGTTCTAGGACATGCCGGTTTCCTCACTGTGTTTTCCTACACCGTTTTGACAGCATTGGTGATGAAATTATTTACACAAAATAAAGCGCCTGCCTGGACTTGAACCCATGAATTACAACTCGAAAGTCGGGGCCGTTACCACTGAGCCACCACTGTCCCCATATTATCACATATAATTTTGTATGTTTTTCACTATATGACAAAATCTTTGAAACAGTGACTCATAGAGCTAGTTCTTCTATAGCGCAAATTGTTACGCGAGTTGTGATCTTTAGAGGCCTCGAGACTTCTTCACACCAAATACCACAATGACGTAAATTATACAGTTTAATTAAACAAACAATTGACCACAAAAGCTCATTGTTTCACAAATCAATGCTTATGTCAAAACAGAAAGACAGATAATTCCCAAGATAACCAATGAAACAGAAGATATCGTGGGAACATTACGCAGGTGTATCATGTATGCGTGGAATTATAAAATAATTCTTTTTGTTGCTCTGTGATGAGCGTTAAATGACACGTCTACTTAAATACATTCTTTCTGTCGTATTCTGTTCCAATTAATGACAATAATTAAGTACAAACAGCTATTTAGCAAGATAACTGAGTAAATGATTGGTGCTATTGGAAATATACAGAGTGGTCGCTATTTATTAAGTCAGCCACATCACAATAGAAAATGTAATCATGACATGATAATTTAGAAATGCCAACTTCGAATGGTTGTCCTACCTTCTTATACAATTATTAACTGATAGTTGATATAGTTATTTGATGTCTCATTAAATGGATCCTTCTACGAAGCCAGCACTATATAACCCAAACACTGATAGTTGGGTATACGACAGAACCAATCTGCATAAGTACTACTAATTATCATGATCTCACAGGTGAATTCGTGGAAAAACCGCAGGCGCAACCGCGGGAGGAAGGATAGTATGTAGTGCGGAGACCGCAAGGATGTGTGAGTCACCGTGGGAAGCTGTGCAGGTGACGGGCGCCGCTACCTTATGTATGTATGCTACCTAGGCTGTAATCACAGCGGTGACCATATTCCACTGAAACTGACACATACTCAAGTTAGAAATATCGAGCTAATAAAGGGAGGTGACAAAAGTAAGGATTTACCTATTAAGTCACCGTGGGAAGATGCGCAGGCGCCGCTACTTCAATGTGTACGCTGCCTAGATTTTAATCATAGAAGTGACCATTCTCCACTGAAACTCTAAAACTAAAACTGTGCTGAGAAATCTACAGTTTATTGAAGTAAGCGTTTGAAGCAAGACTTTACGAAGGCGCGTAGGTGAAGTGGCGCCTGCGCTCCGGCGCTTGTGCAGATTTGAATATAAAGCTACCAGTTTCCTCAGCTACTTGAAAGTATATGTAGGCATTGTTTCTCACAGTATCTCATCTTAATGGACGGGGAAAAAAAAGAAGAAAAGATTTTCGCAAGATTTTCTTCTGGGTCACAATGTTTTGTCGTGTATCTGTGCAGATGATTAAAATACTGATCGGAAATGGTAGTTCATGTACTGTATAAGCTACCCACCTCCAATCAACATAATCAAAATCAAATGAAATCAATCTGTATTTCAGACAATGTTACACGTTACACGGTACAGTTAGTTCGCTGTCCGGTAAGGACCAAGCCCGGGTCGACGGCGCGTTGTGTTCCACGCGCGCCTCAAAGAGATGTCAGCACCAACTGATGGGGCCCGCAAGGGCCGATGTCTGCCACGGGTGCGGGCTGTTCGAAAGACATACCGTGGTCCCTGGCACACAAGCAACTGAGGGAACACGGGTGGGTTTTAGTCAGTAAAAGTCTGACACGCCCTCCTGCTCCACCCAGAGCGGGAGAAGTTATTCGTTCGAACAACCCGCACCGTGCTGTTATACTTATGTCATATTATAGCCTAATTACATAATATATGCAATACTTAGACATTCAGATGTCAATCGTCCACCTCTTGGTCACCCTACACACATAAGAAAGTTACTTACACAACACGTTCAGGTCCAGTAGGACTCGTCAAATATCCGATGTTGGTGCCATTAAATAAAAATACCGCCATTATGACTAATAGAATTTATTGCGAGAACTTTTTATAATTACTGATAATTGGTTTCCCAGCTATCTGGGTTTTCTAGGAATACTTGTTAAGAGATTGCTACTATATTACTAGGCGTCTATTTCTGAGCTATGATTAGGTTGCACTTCGCTATGTTACTCGTATCGTTCGTTGGCAATGTCGAATAGTCGTCGTCTTGAATTCTAGATAACTTGGTAGAGATGACCTTTTATTATTTAACCTCGTTTATACTGCTTAAATAATATTATTGTTAATAGTTTGGCAATAGGTGCAGTGAGGCTTTTACAGATTGGCGTCCACAGATTGGAAGACGAGATGTCGGGCGTCCGGCAACGAAGTGCCTGCGGACGTCACTGTTGCTATTATATAGCGGGCAGAACCTAGATGAGGCTGGAACAGGAGATAGTCAAATGAAAAGAGAGGCCTATACCCAGCAGTGTGTGAAGTCGGGCTAAGGATGATGATGATGATGATGAATAGTTTGGCTATATCAACAAATCTGCCACATTCCCTGTCACAGAAACAGGAGGCACATGTCCTAGCCACTGCTAGGACATGTGCCTCCAGCAAAATAAGCCTATTTTAATGTACCCAGTGGGTACTACCCACTGGTAGTACCCACTGGGTACATTAAAATAGGCTTATTTTGCTAATCAATCTACCTAGCCTTTTCTGAACTAAGTTGAGGCCGGTTTCCCGTCTAACCGGATGCTACTGAATATCAGTTCTTATCATGAAGCGACTGCCTACCTGTTCTACACAACTCTGGTAACACGATACACCTTGGTGAGACTGGTTGTCAGACTACTGTATATTTTGTTGCTTACAAAATATGATAATTTGTCCGATCTGTATTAGGAACCTACCATTAGCTCATTGATCCACCTACCAACTCCAGCAGACAAATTAGGAACACGAAATCATTATAATGATTAAAACGTTTCACACCGCAGTTCCCCAAACTTTTGCAACAAGATTAATGTCTCGCATCACGAACTCATTTGAGTACATATACTTCTAGACACAAGTAATTACCTTATAACGTGATTTTAATGGACGCCGCTAACGTTGAGCCATCGTGTTATAAATATTGAGCACCTGAAACTTATTAGTATGAATATTTTGTTCGTCATCATATTGATGTACCGCCGTCCAGAATTTCGCGTTAACGATTATAAAGTAATCAAATTACAACTTTATGTATATCGCTGGCATTTTGCACAGGGTTTTTTTTTTAAATAACAGTTTTCCGGCCAGGTTTCTTCGATGTATAATCAGCGAACAACGTTCCCACTGCTGGGACACAGGCCTCCTCTTGATGAGAGGTAGTGAACCATAATCCACCACTCGCGCCCATTGCTGGATGTCATGTGTCTTAGAATTTTTGGTTCTATTAGGATCGTTTCCTCACGTTTTCCTTCACCGTTTCGGGAGCAGTGGTTATGTAATAATTTACCCAAAGTAAAGCAACTGAGTTCGAACTTACGACCTAAAACTCGTATGGAGGAAATTTTGTCTTCGGTGATAAAATCAATATTTAAAGGCGCGTTAGCTATGCAAATACTACCTTTAAAGACACAGACCTAGTCACAAACAATGGAAAAGGCTATAAACATCACGAACATTCACAATAGCCTTTGCTCTTCATCTGGAGGATAAAGCTCCGGCCACACGCAGCGCATGCAGCGGCGCGGCGATCTGTGTATTGTTACCTCTACTATTAATACATGCTTGGAACTTAGTACAAACGATTTTCACGGCGCAGGCGCGGTCCGCGCATGCGTCCACGCTTAATTTCCATGGCTTCACAGTTTAAACACTATTTATTTGTTCTGAAAATACATCGACTCGGTCTGACGTCTGATCGAACTGTTTTAACTGCGGAAAAACATGTGTGTTACGAATTACAGCAGATCATGTTTAACTTTTGGTGGGCGTTTTGCTTTAATGTGGTTCGATTGTAATTGTAACGGTGTTTGGACAGGCTTTTGAAGTATCTATCTAACGGTTAAATAAGTTAAACTTGGCTTAACTTGAAATAACAACATGTTTACGAAACTAAGAAATTGTATATCCTTACCTAATAATTCAACGTCATTCTCCAGCCGTTATCCAAATGTATTTGTGGTTGGCTCAACATGTCTTTTTTTTTCATATTGTTGTAATAGTCGTCATCTCAATAATCACCCCTTTCCTAGCCATATCATCTTTCACGCAGTCCATCCATTGTTTCTTTGGTCTTTCCCTAATCTTATTGCCATCCAAGTTCATACTCTAAAGTTTCCCTGACATGATTATATACCTCATTGCTCCGTATTTTTTTTCTTACTAAATGGGCCTGCTCTTGACCTCGATCACGCCTGATGGAAAGCGATTGATGAGGTCTATGATGGATCGAGCGTGCCCAGAAAATGCCTGTTCAGTCTTCTTCAAGGCACTGGTACTCCCACGCATAGACGAAACACAGCAAGCTGCTTGACGCCGGACTCCGGTGAGAGGGTGGTCGCGAACCAGGCGGGCGTTAGCCCTACCACCGCAAGGGAAGAATTGGCCAGTCATCAAGGTATTGGGTGTGACTGTCCAGGATGCGCCGAGCGCTCGGTTCATTCGAGTTACTGGTGGAACAAATTGCGCTACACGAGGAGGCTTCGTACATCCCAAATGAATGTCTTGTATCATATGTCCATACACCTACGAGACAATTTCCATACAACTTTTCAGTCACTTTCAAACTTTTTCCGTACCTGATGCTCCAATTTAAGTGCTAAGTCGCAGCTAGAAAATGGTGTCAACACTTTTATTTTCCAAATCGCCGTGGAATAATTATAATAAAGTATGCTTATTATTTAATCGAAAAATAAAACAAGTAGCTTTACTTTTGTGGAATAATTTATAGACAACGAGGCAATTACATGGTTGAGTGGTGCCACATATCGAGCGTTTTGAGGAGTCAATGTCATGGTCAGGTGGAAAGAGGATATCCTTCTATTTTGTAGCCTAACAAGGTCGTGGGAATGCTAATATGTACTCAGGCGTGGTGTATGAATAACTAGTTTTTGCTGCGGCTTGAACCGCGTTGAGGTTGAAAATTATCCTATGGGAACAAACTACCGGGATAAAAAGTATCCCACGTGTTAATCCAGGTTACACACTATCTGTGTGCCAAATATATACCTACGTACAAATTCATTCAGCCATTTTTTCGAGATTGAGTAACAAACATCCAATCATATTAACTTCTGCCAGGGGTGCGGGTTGTTCTGCTTGGGGTGCGGGTTGTTCGAAAGAGATACCGCGGCCCCTGGCACCGAGGCAACTGAGGGAACACGGGTGGGTTTTAGTCAGTAAAAGTCTAACACGCCCTCCTGCTCCACCCAGAGCGGGAGAAGTTATTTGATGATTTCCCACCCCAAAAAAATAAAAAATCATGTTAACTTTCACATGTATAATGTGAGTAGGATTTACTAGGATGCTATAAGTTTTGTATCAGTGAATATCAGTGGAATCGGACCTAACCATTAAAATAGTGTTGAGTAGAAGGAACCACATCAAAGCTATAATAAAATTGTTTTGTGTGGGTTTCTGTAACTGCTACAGCAGTTTGAAGAACCTTTGAAGTTAGGGAAATTATATTGTGGGATGTGGCACAGGTTACATAGTTAATTTAGTAGTTTGAAGTTTGTTTTATTTGCTTGTAGATCTGTCTTAGCCCTGAAAATAGTAAAATGAAATGACTTCGACGCAAAATATGTGATTTCACTAAATATCCTGAAAATAAACATAATATTTAAGTATGCTGTGAACCTTTTGTTAACTCCTCTGTTCTTCTCAGCATCATCATGAACATCTGTTCTTCACATGTCATTAAAATCTACTAATCTGTTTAACCATCCTCCACAGATAACTTGAAAATAGTTTAGAAAATCAAAAAACCCGACTGCCTAAAAAGTGTATTTTATTAAAAAAGATGGAAACAAGAAAGTTGTTTTAAAACGATGACTATTAGACTGAATACTATAAGCAATCTCATGCAGTCGGAGGCATATCTTCTTAAATTTAACAATAAAATACCTTTATTGCCTCCGACTCCATGAGAATGCTTATAGTATTCAGTCATACATACACTCGAAAAACAAAACCCTCCTTCTGGCGCAGTCGGGTAAAAAGTAACATAAAGTATCTTCAAAAAATAATAAGGGCAATGAAATCATCGTCGGTTAAAATCTACCTTCCGTTCCGTCTGAGCTGGCAGAGTGCATCGAAGCAGCACTGCGCAGGAGTCGAAGGAGCATGCAATCACTGTGCTCACCCCGTGACCGACTTGTAAGAGGGTGCGTTATGCTTCTTGCTTATAGACACAAGTACACAAGTCGTTGTGAGCACTGACCGCAGTTCCTTAAGAGGTTCCTTTTTTAAATAGATTTTTTTTTTTTACGTAATGTAAGTAGGTGCCTGTAAAAAGGATAATAATTGTCGTAACCTTTATGGTTGCTCTAACACCTTATATAAAGTTTGTGAGGCGTTTAGAATGTTAGACGTTTGATATAAATATTCTTTATCTTTTTTGTGGAACATAAACGTACCTTAGTGTTTTCTGAATTCAGTTAGATGGCACCACAGTACTATTCAAAATGTGATCATAGAAAAGTGTTATTAGAGCTCCGTCAAATGTAATAAATCTTAATTGTGTATTGTATTGTATTCATACCAATCGAAATAACATATCAAGTACGATAGAACATTAAAATCAATTATTTTGGTTTGTTCCTCGCATAGTTAATCAGCATTACCTTTAATGGTAAACTGGTATTGTGTGTGCGCATGAGAATGTTATATAGTAGTTAGGTATACCTACTTATGTAGAACTCCTACTTATGTACTTGCTAAGAAATTACACAGAATGCAGGCTGATTTTAAAACAACTCAATCACATTACAAACCACATACAAAACAATTTCTTGAAATTAAATTATACGAGATACAATGACATGTAATATGCACTTACGCGGCACAGTAAATCTCGCTCAAGACATCAGTACTTACAGTAATCACACAAATTGGACTTCCTGCGAGGGGTGACCACACATTACCTCAGTACCTACACACGTCTTCGCCCAATTGCAACGTACATTACCGACCAGGCTCCTTACTGTGATTATCTCCAAGTCGTTTCCTTCGAGTCGACTAGGGTGTCTACACAGCGTGATTCCTCGACGCACCTTTTTATTCATAATTCTTCGTTTCACTCTGATGCGCTTTGGTGAATGACCGGCGAGAGTTGAAAAAGTGAATCACAGGAATCACGGTGTCTAAACACGACACAACGGCTAACTGATTTACTCCAACTGTCAGATTTTTAGGGTGCTATTATAAATCGCTTACCGAAGTCCTGACAAGTGTATTTATTCGTTCCGAATTTGAAATCAAGATGTCGACTTCGAATATTAATTTCAAAACAGCAAGTGTGGAGGTTCACATGACATTTATATCGGCCAATCAGCGAACAATTTCTGTAAATGACGTCCAATTACACGAAGGCGTCTCGGTATGCGCCAATTAGGTGTCGCGGTGCGCGCACCTGGCTCACGATTCCTATGGTCACGCGCGTACTTTGATCGTAAATCGTTTCGATGTAAAAGCACATTGTTGTTGTTATTACGTAAATTTCTAACGATTGAGGTCATTGTTAATAGCTTATTTCGAAATATGGCAGTAAACGCATATGTTTCCACTTTAATACAACAGTATAACATATCGTATATGGGCACTCTGCCAACTTGATTGGTTGTCTAAGTTATAAACAAATTAACGAACTCCAAATATGAACTTGATATAGATTTATAAAACCCACATTTTAATTACTTTATGTATATTCTTATTTGGCGTGTAACCTTATTCTGTAGTTTGGAAACGTTTGTCTGTGCGCTGCGCACAATTTTTAACATAATAAATATGAGAAGACTAATAAATATTAAAAGTGGTCGTTTATAAGTACTAACTTCTGCCCGCGGCTTCGCCTGCGTGTATTTCGAAAAAAAAAAACCATTGGAACGTACTACCCGGACAAAAATTTGTAACGCCTTTTAACATTAGCTATTAGCCTAGCTATTGGATGCCTTTCAGAAAAAATTGAATACTTTGGTAAAAATCTTCTTAAACTTGACAATAAGTAGATACGGCAAACCTACAACCCAGTTAAACCAACCATCTAAACTCAGTTATTTGTCGTACGATGTACCGGAAGCGGCGATTGCTGGCTGCTAATGAGGAAGTAGTAGTTGTGGCGACTGGCGACTGCGACGGGCTGGTAATCCTGCGCAGGATGTGTGTCGTTATGCTGCGTGTCTTCTATCGTTACTGTATTAGAGAGACAGCAGAGTCCAACAGCAAATAATGGTAACGGAATAATGGTTTATTGAGGTTATTTACTTGTATCAGTTGATAAATGCCTTACCTATCGGGAGTTCTAAAACTGTCGAAAAAAGCTGGAGTTAACTGAGTACTGAGCAACTTAGATACTTAATTTTATTGAATTGTGCAGACATTGAACGAAACTAAAATAGGTAATTACCCATATTTTAACATGTTGAAATACATTTGCAATGTGATATTAAATGAAAGGGGTAGGAGAGATCATACGATCTTTCCTAGATGCAGCAGTAACCATATCAATCAATCAATCAATCAATCATTTTATTATCAGGCAGCTGAGGCCCATAGATAAAATACACAAAATAATCTTAAAAATATTAATAAACTAATACATATTATGAAACTTATCAAAACTATAACTATACACGTAAAGTGGTCGGCGTCGTGTATCGCTGTGAGGTGTCGCGTAACCGTCCTCGGAAACGCCGATATACGACACCTTTCGGCCAAAAGTCCTCTTTCAAGCAGGTCTGTAGATGCTGGGTTGGAACTCGGACCACGAACGACTTAAAGTTGACGTCGTGGCGCGATTCCAACCTTTCGACCCTCAGAGTCCAGTTGGTCTTCACTTTCAAGTACTGCACGACTTCCTCAATCTTCGTGGAATGATGCAGACGTGAAATGTACAGCTGCGTCGTAGGCACAGCAGGGCGCAGCAGCATGCTGGGTCCACTCGGTGCGGTACCGTACAAGTTACGAGGGCAAGGCTTCTTCTTCCTTTCTACCTTAGTAAAACCTTCCTCATCAACCAGGCCCAATCTTGGCACAGAGTTGCGGACCGCAGTCAGGGCAGGTTGAGTACCCTTTTCCAGATTACCCCGTTTTCTGGTTTTTCGCTGTTGCTGCGACCATATGCAATTGTTTATCATCCCAGTTCCCAGTTTGAATAGAGACGAAAAAATCTACGCATATTAAATAGCAACGGTCATCCATGGTCTGTCGAAGACGTGGCTACTGACCCGTCTCGCTGGGAACACCTTGACCTTAATCAATGGACACCTGTGCGAGGGTTCCTTAAGGAATCTTAATCATGGGAATCATGCCAGTTGGGTTAGGGGACAATGTTTATGAGAAAGAAACGTTTCTTGAAAAGAGAAATTTGCATTGTAGGGTTAGTACAATTCAATGGGCAAAAAAGTATAAAAAAAACATCTGCGTATTTAATAAAATAGGGAGGGAATAAGCTTATTATTAGAATTTGAAAACTTTACTTGCCTACACCCTATGATAAATTATCAAGAGCCCAAAAGTGGCACATACAATGTTAGTAACCAATATCTCCACTCGTCAGAGACAACCAAACCTCGTTGACCCGTCAGAGTAAACAACCCTTTTGTGCACGCGGTAATCCCGCCAAAATTGCGCGCCAAATGTCAAACATTTGTCAATGGAGTGGCCAACAATGGGGCTTTGACGTCGGGCACCTGTAGAGGGGTTCCCCACACGTGGCTACATATGCGCAGCAACTGTGCTGGCTCACCTGGTTGTGGAACTCTCGCCCCTCATCTACGAAGGGTAGTTGGTGAGTTGTTTCACTCACACATGTCACCGGCGGCTGCTACCGACAGATGCTAAAATACGTTGGTGCTGACATCGATTTTTATTGTTACGATCGTTGAATGCGCTGAAAGATTTTTATTAGTTAGTTACTTTTTACTCGCGGATTTGGTTGTGTAGAAGTATTTTATTATGGCAGGCTCTGCTGGGTCTGTGATGAGCTGGTGATAGGTTTATAAGTAAACAGACGTCATACTTTCCTACATAATAGTTTTATTACTTATGCACATACATATTTTGTAGCAAACAAAGCTCGTTCTGCACTGCTTCACTCAAAATTAATTGCCAATTTCTTTTTCACTTATTTAAATAAAAGAACCGTTTTCATTGACGGCATACATTGTTAACATCGATTTTCTTTTTAAGTTTCGTTGAATTATTTGAAACAATAATAATAATGACAGAATGCCAATATTAACCCAGTATCGTTGACCTCCAGGTGTACTCGGGAGCGCTCATGACATCTGCGTGCGCGCACCGCATCGCGCAATCTCCATTGTTACTGTGTACTGTTATTGTTGGTTATTGTATTGTATTTAACATAATGGATAACTGTTCATGTCCAAATAATGAACAATTCATTCAAAAATAATGATAATAATTATTTTCAGTTCACAATTCAGTCAGTTTATATTACTGTAGTAGGTACTTACCCTATTATCTGTTGTATAATATATGTACCTTACCTTCATATTTTGTAGTAAGTATAGATCACTCGTTCGCACCATTCATTATGAGGCACGTTATACCTATGACACTACCACATTGACAAATCCACAGTAGGTATCTATGTAAGATATATGCTTGTATACACCACCGTATACTTACTTTTTTCAAGAAGTAGGTATGTTCTCCTTTTGAAAATTAATGGCATTTGACACCACCAACCACATGAGTAGACAAATGTGACCCAACCTCCTTCGTCTTTAATTCTTTATCATTCAATTTAAATTAAGTACGTATCTTGTCGCCAACGGTTTGTGAGACACGGGCCATATGAGACGCGTGTGTTCCAATGTGTCGCAAATTTCAACACATGGGATTGGTGTATTTTATATTAAGGACATTTAAATTATGCATAAACGGGCAATCAACAGCTTATTAAACTTAAAAGAAGTATTCGGTGATTATGTATTTAGGCTCTTCCTATGCTATACTAAACTTAAGAACATGTCATATTATTTAACTCACACATTAACTACTACATTAAAGTTACACTGTAGAAATAAAACACAAATAAACTTACATTAACAATTTATTTCACATAGTTTTAAAGACTAATAACCTTCATAGTTTGCTGTTGCGCAGCGGTCGCACAATCCATCTCCTTCTGTATCTCTTTCTGGATGCATTTAATACATTGCCTTCTCAGCCGCTTCAGAAGATATATTCCCGCCAAGAATAGCATTATCACAAGTAATATAAGCACGATTATATCTGATGCCGTAAGTATAACGTCCATTACTTCTTCATGCGCGTGGCCACCCATAATGCCAGCAAATCTGTGTTTAAAATCGTAATTTCTGTAAATAATGAAATATTCAATAGAAGTAATAGTGCTGCACTAAATATAACAGGAGGTGTCAGCAAAATATCCGAAATCTGTTGCACAGTGCATGAGAAAGCGTAGCGATAGCGATGAAATTAATACAACGAATATTCTTTGAAAGAAGCCAACATTGATTAAAATAATCGATTAGGTGTACAAGTTATGAACATAATTCACTCAGTGCTCAATCCACTGATTGAGGCGAAATTAAAAACGTTTAGTCCTATACCCGAAACCTCTAGATATACCTACTTGTCTTTTGTGAAATATATTTTATTTTGCCTCTGTGATGAGCTCCATATCATCATAATAGTTTCTAAGAAGATACCGTCAACTGTGGCATCTTTACTTTCCATGAGCAACATTACCAATGAGAACTGTATTAAAATATCTCTCGATTACTAAAAAACTGTTACAAATAGTAGATTATTATCTGTATCACTTCGATATTGAATGACGGCAACAGTATATAGTTCTCATTGGTAATTAAAGTTGCTCATGGAAAGTAAAGAGTTGTACAGTTGACTGTACTGAAACATTTTGAAGGACAAAAAAGAGCACAAGAATGACACCTCAGGAGCTGTAAAGTCTGTCACAAATACCTACGTTTTTCATTATTCTCCTGTCCTTAATCCCAATTGATTTGGGGTCAACGTAACATGTATTTTTAACACGCTTTTATTAGGTTCACCTGTATATTTGTTAGAAACCGACTCCTTTGGACTTAATTTTGACCCACTTCAAACGGTCAGATTTCATTTGAACTTTGTAGACTTATCGAGGACTGATGACAATCCAAACATAAAAAGAAAAACTAAAAACACGCTTTAAAAACCAAACTAAAAAAGCAGAAAATAATTTCAAAAAAGCGTGGCGTGCTTGATATTAATTGATTATAAAAATACTTCATTAAGCACCCCACGCTTTTTTGAAATTATTTTCTGCTTTTTTAATTTGGATTTTAAAGCGTGTTTTTTTAGTTTTTTTTTTAATCTGTTATTTATTCTTATTACTACTACTTTTACTTATCTTCTCTATTTGTCGTCATATCCGTTGTCGCCCCTTTCTTACCATATCATCATTCAAACAGTCCATCCATAGTACCTATCTGTGGTCTTCCCCTACTCTTATAGCCATCTTATAGATAATCTTATATTCTTATTTTAATTATTTAAGAAAATAATTTAGCTACAGAGTGAGTAAACGTAAAACCCAAACCATTTTCCACATATTATAAAACCAAGTTATAAAATGCGCTTACAATTTCATAGGTTCAATAAAATTACATAATGTCATGATCATCTGCCTAGTCATTTCCCAACTACGTTGGGGCTTGAGGTCGGCTTCAAGTCTAACCAGATGCAACTGTATTATATACTGTATTGTTACAAATTCCGTCATAGTCTTTATATACAAACTCTTTATTTCTATAGCTTAGTACTTACTTACCTCCTTGTAGGACATAAACCTACACATAACGAACGGGTGTCGTATTCGTAGATGATTCAACAATACATGCTCCGTTTACACAGGAGCTGTTATTCATTCTAAGTGGCCATGCGGCTGTGCCCAATACGGTTGCGGCAAGAATTATAACATACGTAGCATTGCTATCAGGTCGCGACGCCGGCGCCGGCGGCCGGGCGATCCAACTCACGCGCATGCAGAAATGTGAAGCCGCGCTTTAACAACATCGCATTGTTCAAAATGACATATTACCTGAATACGTGCAGGGAATGATACTTTTTATTGTTTAAAGTTGCTATAACAAGCCCCGAGTGACTGGTGTTGACTTTAAAAAGACCTGATTTTCATAATGATGTAATAGCATCGATAATAAATATATATTTAGTTGAGAGACATGCACAATGCACTCAGCAGTGATGTCACCTACTTATCTCTTAAGCAGATCCTGTTTTTATCTTCTGCTGATGTGAACAACAGGAAGCTAGTATCAGGGACACAGTTAACTGACAAATAGATATCAATGGAATATTAGCGAGTGTGTTGTGCAAAGCCAGCTGCGGTCCATTGATCGTGGCGTGCGCAGCTGTGCTGACCCGCGATAACCCGCGAGGCGCCAGCGCGCCACGTCCGCGCCTGCGCGCTACGCTCCCCATTCATCTCATATTATTGCGATACCTAATAACAGCTGTTAGCTGCGCTTGCGACGCGATTAGTCTTAATTGTGCGCTATCACGCGTTTCTATGAACGCTCGCTTATGCAATAAGACCTTAATAAAGATAGTGTTACTGTTAACGCTGAGTTTAATTGCCAGCCCGAGTGACAATAACATTAATTGTTGTAAATCTATGGCTCAGTGTGTAGAATTATAATGAATTTCTTGTATAAATTATTCTCAGTTTCACAATTAAGTCCATGAATATTCTTAGTAATTATCATAAATACAACGGCCTGCTTGATTAGTCACATCGCAATTAACTCTTGATCGCCGTTTTGTAAATTTATTTACGTCTATTTTATAGAAGTAACATAATGTCAAACGCAGACTGTTGCTAATGAAGTCTGGAGGAGTAGGTCAATATCGAAATACAAAATCAAATACTTAGAGTCAAATATTGAATAAAACAATGTCTGATATGGCACGAGGTAGCAGTAAGATGCATCGGTAAAAAAAATAAACAGTTCATTTTATTTGGAAGAAGCAAATTAAATCGACGTGTGTTCAAACAAAAAACAACTCGTAAAATGGCTACAAATCACTACAGAAATTCAGAAATCAAAAGTTTAATTTAACGTTACTTTTACAACACATAACTATAAACTTTATAAGCCAAGCTTCTCTATAGGTACGAAAGGTACCCGAGATCAAATACCCGTTGAAACATTAAGATCGCATTCGCGTCTAAAGACCAAACAAACATTTAGAATTCAGGTTTCGAAACTTCTAATCAAATCGACTCCAGACCAATAAAGCATACACGCGCTAATCAGATTTCACCAAACAATCCATTCGATTGGTTATAGAATTCCGCAACACAACACCGGGGCTGGATACGTGGAACCCAACAAAGGCTTTTGTTTCCATGGCAGCGGCAGCGACCCTGCAGTTTATACTTTTTCGTTTATAATACTTTTTCTCGTTTTGCATTCCCAAAGTGCTGACCGGAGCGCTTAGACTTTAAATAACTGGTTTCCAGACCACTCCGACCTTAAATGGAACAACTTTGTAAAATTGTGTGACTCACAAAATGCTTCTAATAAAGGAGTTCTGGAATTCACCATCAATGCTGTAAACGAAAATGTGTTTCGCTACGCATGAATGCAAGAAACAGCCAAAATAGATTGCACAATTACATGAACGGAGAGCTACTGACAGACTGACATTTGAACCCCATTCAAACAATTCTCTCCCAATTAAAAGGCTAGACTTGTTCGTAGGAGTTAAAAAATGAATGAATTTATTCTCCGCTCGGCTAGATCGAGCATGTAACACATAGGTGCACGTTCTAGCACAATAAGCAGGTCAAGTTTCTCGACAGGATGACGCCAAAACAAGCGCACAGCTGCGCCAGCGCAACTATTTGCGGAAACGTATATCGGATCGCGTAAATACGTGGGCACTGGACATCAGTCGGGCAATACTTACGCTACCGTTAAACCGTCCTCTTGACCGAGTTTGAAGATGAGACTGATGTATTCTCTTAACCGCAATTTGAAATACCTACATAACTACATGAAATACAAACCTAGTCAGATTTCAAGTAACAACAATCTTCTTGTGTCGGATTTCGGTTGTAACATTCCACACCAAAATATATATATCAGTTCCAGCTAATCAGCAGGCCACTGGTGCTTATCTGAACAACAGGAAGTGTTGGTTATTATAATTAAACTACAATGGCTGTCACCGGCAAGGATCAAGAGACAGCGGCGACCACAGATCGGCGCCTGCGCAGCTACTACGCTGAGTACAAACGAGACATGCAGAAGCTTTACTTTATAAAAACCACGGTGATAAGATTACGTAATACTGGAAACAAAAATATTGTAAAAAGACACGGAATTTGGTTGAAATAATGATAATTATGTTTTTTAGTTTTCTCGTAGCACCTTCGTAGCACTTGCTACGAACTGATAAAATATTCTAGAAATAAAAAATAGTGCATCATATATTACAATTGAATTAAATTTGGTCATTAAAGTCCATTATCTTCTGCAGAATTTAGCTATTCTGAAGAATACATGCTGATTGGTCACTTGAAAACCATACATTTTACTATTACGTAGAACTAAGAAGTCAGAGTGATGCTTCGAACGTTGCCTCTCAGTTTGTAAGATTCGCATTCTTTGTAAAAATTTAGAACGTTTGGATCAGCTGGAACCCTTTAGCTTAGCTCGAATTTTAACTGTGATAGAATAGTAGCAGCAGTGTGAGTATGAGCGGATATTCTGTACCTCATTACTTAGTGGCTCGACTCCATCAAAACGAATTGTTTACTAGAACCCTGCACGTGTTCACTGTTCGCAGACACTAGTTAATAATTGTGGGATATTTATTCCGTGCATTCCGCTTATTGTGACTGTTAAGATGTGATAAATACTTCTGAAATGGTTCGAGATATTCACGATGGTGATAATGTATCTAGGTGGCATTGTTGTTTATTTTGAATAGAACTTATGGAATGATCTTATCAATTAGTTAACAGCTTTGGTCTTGATTGAGCGGTAAATGCAAGACAAACATGTATTTACACTAATTTTAAGATTAGTCAGGGGTGGAGTAAGAGAGATTAAAGTCTGACCTTATTACTAATAAACACGGAATAAAGTTATACCAGGAATAACAAAGGATTATCCATACATTTTCATTGGTTTAAACTTAGAATAACTTTATTCTGTGTTTTTTAGTAAGAGGGTAAAACATCGTACCTAACCATCATTTTTAAATTTACTAAACACAAACGTATCCAACATTCGAACTAATGGAATATGCTCATTACAAATACCTAATATTCATAATATGTTTTTGTGAGCATTCCAGCTTTATTAACTAATTACAGAATTATTCGGCCTTGCAAGGCTGGTCAAACCAGTAACCACATTGTACTTACTGAAACAAACGCGCAACGGTCTAAGTTCTTAGAGCTTGGGTTTCGATAACGAGTTTCTAATTTCAAACATTATTTTAATCGATTACGATAAATCGATGAAGTTCGATTTATATTCGCATTCACATTTCCGTAGCTGATATGGACGTAATGGAGTTGGTTACTGTGTTGTTACGAGTGTAATTGTTTTTAGAAATGCCTACCTTCATATAATGTTGTTTCAATATTGAAGTACGATAAACTGTTGACTACCGCCATAACTTTAGGAAAGTATATACATATAAAGTTCGTGAGGGACATACCTTCGGAGTATCGAATTTTGTTTTACAAATCGATACCTTTTGTAAATAAAACAAAAGTCGAACGAAAAGACAATTTTTTTTTTCATTTTTACGTACGTTTCTGAAACCCAAGGAACCTTGCAATATATTTATAAATGTAATTTAGAGTATCAAGATGTTATCAGTGTTAATAATTCCCCGATTAAACTTTAAGAGCCGTATAGATAGGTCACTGCGATAATGATGATTTAGTGATATTGCACCACCTGCGAAGTATTATGTAGGTATAAGTGACACTTCCAAATGTAGGCATTAAAATTCTGAAATATTTTTGGACTTCATACTGCAAAAAAAAACGTTTAGGTACGTTTTCTTTGCAGTATGAAGTCAATTACAGTTCTTAGATTGATTATTAATATTTTCAACGTCTTTAGAATAATTTTCAGTACTCACGGTGGTATTTAGTTAGTAATGCTACAACTGATACATAATTAGTAAGAACCTATAGGGTTTCATTCTGTTACATAAATAACAAATTAATTCTACAGAAAACTAAAAATCGACGGAAAGTGCCTCTAAGTTAGCTAGTTAGTTGATTGATAACTTAGATGGCACTTCCTGTCGCCGCAGTGTACTGCTGGACATTGGCTCTCCCAGGCTGCACCACAACCTTTGTCCTCTGCCTTCCGCATCTAGTCTTTCCCAGCCCATTTAGCTGTAGGGCAGCCCACGCTACGCTTTCAGATACGCGTTCTCTACTCCAGGTCTCGTCTGCTCCACCAGCCATCGGTCCTTCGACAAACATCTAAGTTAAAGCTTCCTTTTAATGCTTTGCTCTTCTGACTTTAGTCAAGTCAAGGTAAAAGCTAAAGTTGCTACATTTGAAAAGCCGGTTGGTGACCGCAGGGCTAAGCAATGGCGCTAAAGCTGTAGACCAGCCTTAGGGCATGGATCCTGTTCTAAAAATAGCTGAGATAAAAGAAAAACAGTTTATAAATAAAGAACACCTTAGCAACAACAAAAATAAACCGATTAATTAAATCAAATAGGTATAATATACGTAACATAAGTGTGGAACAGTTCGCAACGGCCTTGCGATGTAACTGTTCTGCGGTTTGGAATAACCCGAGTCATTATGTAAATCAACGTAGATTTAGTGAATCTCAACCAAGCCAGCTGTTTGACTATACATAGGTAGGTACCTAACTATTTTGTTTATAAATAAAAATATTTTGCAACTTTAATGTGTTTTCGTGGCTACCTCACCTGTGCCAATGTCCAATTTGTACGCGGATGTGGTCGAGATGAAAACAAGTCTTGTGTTTACGAGCACTTAGTGCACTCGGTAACGATTGCATCTTGATGATGTGCTTACAAATGACACGATGATTAAGATACTTGGGGAATATCCTGGCTTTATGATTTCGATATGCAAAAATTATGAGTAGGGATTATCGTTACTATGAAGCTCTGAGGTGAATACTTAGAGTATTTTTCCCGAATCTGTTTGGTGCAATTACGCCAAACATAGTCATCAGCTTCATTCACACCCCAACTTCGCCCACGACTGGGTATGGCCTCTCTTTTCTTGTGCCGATCCCCACGCTCCTGTGTCACACGTTGCCTGCAATGCCATGTTTGACCCCAGTAATAAGTATCCACAATTCCGATTTTTTACAGCCGTATTTAGAAACCAATAAAGTAAAACAGGATATTAGTTAATCATAACACTAAGTTAAAATTAAGGATTAAATTAATACCACAATTTATGGCGTAAGGTCAAACTATCAACGAATAATAAAGAACGCGGACCCAGGTGTTAATCTAACTTAAGGATCGGCGAAGAATACCTGCCCCGTATAGGTACATATATGGGGCTAGAATAATGATCAAATGCTAATTTAAATTCACATAAAACAGGCCGGATTGAGCAGATAGCGCAAATACTCAGGTGTGAAGATTTGGGCGGATCAAGTTCTCAGGATCAAACGATTAAATTATAGCCTTATGAAGTGGAATTCGTCTAATGAATAATGGAAATTTTACTAATGAGGTCACATTTTTGTTCCTCGTCTGTGGCCTTGCAGCTGGCGTCTCGCTGGCGCTATCTCGGTCACTTGCCACTAGCACCCGGAACTGGCCGCATCGTCCGCATCACTAGCACTAGTGCTTAACTTTTTACAGCCTCTGCGCAAGCGCAACGCCTTCATATTTTTACCGTACTACATTAATGCCGTTGTGTAGAAAGTTATATTTTTCGGCACATGACTTGCATGGGTACGCAGCTCAACAAAATTCGAGACTTTATATCTCGCTGCTATCATCTCTGAGAATGTCGATTTAAGGATCGTCTTTCGACTTGTCAAGAACATTTAAGATAAGAATGATTTATCTTTAGAAGAACTTAAACTAAGGAATATGTGCATCCGTATTCTGAAATAAAATTAGCGAAAAATATACAATTTGGAATTAAAATAGAAAGATAAATGTTAGGAAATCCCCAAATTACGAAAGCGTCAATAAAATGTGCTCATATCTATCGATTATGTATTAAAACAACATAGTTAGAACTAATAAATGGAGGTGCTATGTCTTTTGCTTCGCAGGTGCTTTGTTTGTGCAATTAATTTATTTAAATAGGCTTTGATGATTTATGCTGATAAAAACTGCTAAGAAATCATAAGCCATCAGGCTTAAACAGGGTTAGGCAGTTTTTGCATATATGTTGGTGAAACTTGTCTATGAAGTTAATTAATTTCGTAAGCACGATTTGATGAGACTTTGCTATGAAAGTACAAATTCTAGTTACATGGCTATTTAAGTGACTGAATTACTGACAATGCAAAGCTTAACTTCTTCACTTCACAACTTCGTTAAAATTAGCAAGAAAAACGAATCTTTGTTGGCTCATAAATTTTGTATAGCTTTTTTTATTACTCTTCTGTTTCCACACAGACACAATTCATAATGAGACAAAACGATATCATGTTTAACTTTGGATGTACAATTTCACAATGGAGTAATAATACCTTCCAAAAAATTATATCAGAAAATTATATCATATACCAATGCAAATACACCCACACACTTGCACAGGATCTTTAAACCGCCTGGAGGGTTCGTTAAATCTGAATTGCTGTTTCGGAAATTACCGTAAAAGAGAGGTCGTGAGCAAAATCTAGTTTTAAATATCTTGTAACGAAAGACTATGAATTCAGCAATATAATAATCATCAAAATTGAATTTTGAAGATTACTCATATACATTTCATTCATAGAGTCTGTTCATGGTATTGCTTGTTGGTTCTGTAAGATCTGGGTTCTCGTTGTGCGCACCGCTAATCTTTGACCTTACATTGTGGTCCCGGCCTGGTATGCGATAGCTACAACCTAGTTAACCGTTCATCTAAATAACGTCAGTAAGTCCTGTTGTTCTCTACAATGTTATTTTTAGTTACATTATATACGGAAAGTAATTTTTTATGTAATCTTAATATTCAGGGTGACAACATCGACGCGCAGCGTGTTACCATGCACTCGGTAAACGATTCTGAACCGCATTGAAATTTTTCATAGGTTATTTAAAAAAAAAATACAGGTGAGCCACACATTCTGACCGCGTAGGTAACTATTGCACTTTTCTATGAAACAGCAGATTTTTTTTTTGGAAAACCGACGATAAATTTCTTCGCTAGAGGGGATCTAGAACTGAACTGGGGGGGGAACTGCTGAACTCATAGAAATATAAATTGATCTTTTGGTCTCTAACCAATAGATCATTTTTTTTCTTTCTTTTTGGTTTGGACTATTCCTTACCACCCTGTATAAATCTTAAACGGGTTTTCTTGGATACGAACGTCTAGATATTAAGTTCAGAGGTAGTATGTTAGGTAGTTTAACGAAACAAAAAATCGTTACTATATTTTTTATGCGTCCTAGATTACGAGTATATTTAAGTATTTAGGACATGAGATAAACATTTTTTTGTAAATATCTACCTAATGTAATGTAATTTAGCGCCACAGCCTGTTTTCCTCCTCTTCAGCAAGAAGAATTATGTAAAACATGTATTCACATTTTATTGTTAAATATAAATTCAAGGTAACCCCTTATCTCGACATTAATACAAATGTGCCCAGCAACAATTTTATTACTTTCGTTGGTTCTTCTTATCTTAAAGAGCTGAGACTATTTACACGCAAACTTGTTAAATTCTTATCGATATTATTTTAATTAGAACAACACCAAGGTTAGTTTTTCTCGAAACATTACATGAAAACCAATCAATCTGCCTATCCTTATACCCAATTATGTTGGGGTCGACTTCCAGTCTTACCAGTTGCAGCTGATTACCAGTAATTTACACGGAGGGACTGCCTATCTGACCTCCACAACTCAATTACTGGGTAATACAATGCCCTTTGGTAACACTGGTTGTCAGACTTTTGGGCTTCTGATGATCCGTAACGGCTGTCAAAGCTCCAAGAATGACAGCCGGGACCAACGACATAACGTGCTTTCCGAAGCACGGAAGAGTCTTGGTATTTATTTATTTATAATAAGCACACCAACAGCACTGTCACTTACATTTCAAATAAATTTACATCTATGATCGGCATTTCAGTAACCGTGCAAATAACAGGTATGCTGTATGCATGACATTGACGTAATGAAAATTAGAGACAAGAGAAAAAATAAAAAGTGTGTCCATTTTACGGTATAGTGGACACACTTTAAAAAAATCTAGAACACTACAGAAAACTATACATTTGAGTTATATAGGCGTACATTTTTCGCACTGTCTATATAGGGAGCGTCAGTATGAAACGAAACTCATAGGGAAAACTTCGATAGGGTAAACCGTCAAGTTTGACCTTTCATTATATAACCTTGCCATACGTGTTAGGGGGCTATTAAAGGTATGTAGATGGTCACCCACTCACGGACCAACCGCGGAAAGTAAAGCTTTAACTGATCAATCAATGTATGCGGCTGTTATAACTTAGCCACAAGCACTCCATTTAATTAAAACCATAGAATTTATTAGTTTAGTCCAAATATTCTCTTGCACATTCTTACCTAAGGGGTACTTATCGTGTTAACTAATACCTGGGGTTATGGAGGTCAGAAATGCAGGCGCTCCATTTAAAGTATGCTGCATCTGGTAAGATAGGAATAGGATCCGACAATCACAAAAGGATAGGCAGATGATGATTCTCTTACACATTTGCTCAATTTTCCTCCTCCTCAAATATGTTTAAGTAAATTCGTCACAACAAGTATGTATTTCCAACCCAATTTTACACAACACATCAAGAGATCACAAAACCCTATGATGTAGAAAATAAACTATCACAAAATAATAAGTATGAATAACATAACGTAAATACATACGAAGGATACAATTATGAGTATCGTTAAATACCTGACCTTATGTATGACTAAGTTAATCCCACCGCCGATGTTTCCGATCGTAAAAACTTGCAACAACGCGCTCTGTCATACACAACCTAATTTATGGAGCTGGCAGATCTAATAACCACATATTTGCATTCCAAAAACCAATCTGCAAAGGATTTTCATCCTTAAATGCAAGAAGGTAAGTGTATTCCTATGTTTTTGGACAGTAAAAAGGTTGTCAAGGATTTAAGAGCGACACACTCCTCTCGAATAAGTTTGATGGTTATTTTACTGCCTTGTTCTAATTACGAGGTTTCCTCTCGGATCCTAGGACACGACGAGCCGATTGTTTGTGGCCACATTAAAATGGTGTTCATACAAAAACTTTATGGGTGTTCCTTGTATTAACTCTTTGTTGTGGAATTAGTTTCGCGTCCGTTTTTCAACTCGTTTGGGTAGGTAGTAAAAATAATTCGTTATAATTAAGTGCCTCTATACTTTCTGGGGCTGTGCACTCAATTATGCTGTAACAAAATCTGTATTTTTATCAGATCAACTAGCTATCAAGAAGTAGGTAACTATAATCTTCCGATTTTCTTTTTCATTCGACTAACTTTCATACTCCACCAAAAACTTTTATTTTTGCTATAAGTTACATAAACAAAACTTTAAATTATTGTTAGTTAGTATTGTACGATCGAAAACCCTAGTCTAATAACCAGCAATATTGCAAATGAAACCTACATAGGTCGGTACTGTTCTTTATATCTCATAGTCTTGGCTTGGCAGCAAGTTGGGCAATTTAGCGACGATATTATCGCATCTGTAACAATTTAGATAATTAATTTATTGACAACTGTGCAGTATTACAATCAGTGTAAGTCATTTGTCGTAATTTCAACTGTCAGTCCTTGTCGCCAATTAATTAGTTGTCGAACTAATTATATTAACGGGTCGTCTAATCTGTGGCGATATTTCGGCCCCGCAACTGCATTCCGTTTAAAATTCAATATATTTTGCCATAAATATCGGAGTTTACGAGCAGTAGCTGCCAACATTCAGACACATGTCAAACAAATTGTTGACACATTCAAAATGTGCCGAACCCACTTAAATAAAAGATTACTTTTACATGAGAGCTGTTTGGTGTGAGAATTTCTCGTCCAATGAACGATATTTTTGTTACTAAGTATTGGAACAACTTTTTTTCCTTGAGAACTTCCAGATACTTGAGGAGAAATCTCTTATGGCGAGTATGAAAGTGCGTCAAACGTTGCAAGTTTTTCGAACACTGATTTAATGCACACCATATTTTTTACCTGCAGCAACCCACATTGAATCAATCAATGTTTTTACCTAAGTAAATCAGTATCTACCGAATCTCAATAAGTAGGTATCCAGTGACATTTCAATGACAATAAATTGGATCAGCGTTGGACAGTGCAGCTGCCGTATACACGTGCGATGGTCACGACCGAGACATGGTCCCTCACGGAGTTGTGATATCACGACAACAAACACTCGTTAATATTCAGCAGTTGCTTTACTTTTTTAAAGGAATCGTGCATTCCGATCTTGTGTAATAAAAAAGCCAGGATATATGACTTGGCCTGGTGACGTACGTGAACGCTGAAATGATTGTTTTGTAAAAAAGCAGGGTTATACTATCATTGTGGAATAAGTTTACATTCTTATGAGTAGATATTTAAATAGCCAAGGGCAATAGGAAAACCTTTGGTGAATAACAAACTTTTAACGACGCTAAACACCTTTACCATTTGACGATTTCTCGAAAGAAACATTGGTATTACTGATAATTTATCTTCAGTCAGGCAAGCCATTATTAATGAATGGTTAGTTATGCTTTTACTTTCTAGACACAACAACAGCTTCGCAAAAACATTCCACATCAATATCATTGGGTAGCACGTTTAACTGCGCTGCGCGGGCGCAGGTCGGAGGTTGGGGCCGCGCGGCGCCTGCGTCACTCTATCAACTTGCTAATTCATGCCACTCTGGCCAGCTGGCCGCGCGCAAAACAACCGTGGCCCTTTTTTACCCGGAATAATACACACATTTGAATTTTACACCTATTCATACACGGTACATTCACATACATTTACCACCTGACGAAAATTTTATTTATTATATTCAATCTGATTATGTGATTCAGAGCGAAAATATTCCTATAGAATTCTAATTGAAAGCTAAGCATGGTAATAAAGTCTAAAATAAAAAGTATAAACATAAAAGTTCCCGTAACAACAAAACGCGTATGTGCCTATCAGTAGGTAATTGATACAACTAATACAACCATAGTTACAGATACGGAAATGTAAACAAAAACAACAGAACAAAGCAGTCAGAAAAAGAATATCGTGCAGGTCACGTCAAATAGTCAACGACCAAGAATATTTCAGTCTGCAAAACAAGTAAAGTGAGTGCAGCAGATGTTTACAAACACTGACAGAGCATCCGAGGGCTGCGCCTGCGCGGCTTCAGGGCACGTGTGCTGACACCCCTAACAGTAACCAGAACTACTTACTATTTATGTTCAGCGCTTGTCATAGCGTGATGCTGTACAGCGATTATTTGTAACCCTGAACGTTTAATGGAAATCGAAATAACTGGTATCTGTTGAACACAGCTTACTCATTAGCTAAGACAGCTTTTCGTTATTCATTTTCCACCATGATCTTAGTAAGTAACTGCACAGTTTCTGTTTTCAATTCGGCCTCAATTTTGGATATCGATCGTTTTTAGCAAACATTAATTTGTAAAATCATGGGTAATGGTACAGGCGCTACTGTACTATGGTACTTAACAGTATAAATGTCCTATAGAACCAAACATTCGAAGATACGTGATATGCACTATGGAAGAAATCCATATCTATACAGTTTGAAAACAAAATCCCGTGAACACGATGACCACATCTGTTAACCGCCCCCTACCGCCTAGCGGCCAAGCGCTGCAAGCAAAAACGGTTCTTAAGGTGTATAGGTTGATACGGATATTCCTGATAGTAAGTACCTGCCAACCCGCGTGTGTGTCCCAGGAGTAGGAGCATTATAGGCTTATTAGTTTATGTACAGTAGATGCTTACATATTTAAATAACTACCGCCTTTTCCCCTCTTTGAGGAATAGATTGAGAGGCGCCATGACGTCCGCACCTTCCGCCTGACGCAGGTCCTCACCGGTCGACAGTCACGGGTCGACGGCACGTTGTGTTCTACGCGCGCCTCAAAGAGATGTCAGCACCAACTCTTGGGGTCCGCTAGGGCCGATGCCTACCAGGGGCGCGGGTTGTTCGAAGGATATAACGTTAATAAAAAATTAAAATCCTACCGCCTTTTCGTCTAACACAAAAATCGATTGTCTTCCATGTCCATTTTGGCCATGAACTTCCAAGTATGTACAGCAACGACTTATAAAAAGTAGCTAGGTAAGTACCTAGTTAATTTGCACGCCATCAGACCTTGGCCCCGGAAGCACGTTTCCTCCTTTGCATACAACAATGGTGGATCATTGTCCAGTTGGACGATTGCGTCACCGACACTTCTTGTTCGGTCCCAGGTGTAAACGGACTTAAAACGTTTATTGAAATGTAGGTAAGTATAAGTACTTTAGATTATTGGATTTAAGTATCTCGTGAGCGTGAAGCTGTGCGTGGTGTTTTAGACGATGTGCATAGTTACATCAGTAGAAAGAAGGACTGATGAAAATTATTGCAACCAATTCAGTGACGTAATTAAACAAATATGCGTTCTACTAACAGTAATTCCTCGTTATCTTGAGTGGACCTATCCTCTAAAGGCCATTGTTGCGCTTGATACCGATAATTCTGAATAAAGAAAGTGCAATGTTAGCAGGTGTCGCCATCACAGAGATGACGACGAATGACGGACATTAGGTGGTTTTAAAGGATATCTCAAAAATTTGATGAGTTTAGGAGGAAGCCAAGGTAAACGTACACAATAATAGGAGTCGAATCAAGCAAAGAATCCTAAAGAATCGTTTTTGAAAATTACTTATTCAAAATCCTATGAAACCTCGCGCCAAATTGGACGAATCGCCGAACGAATTTAGAAGATTTTCTTGAATTCAGCACGGTCGATACTTTTGGCGCGGATAAGTGTGCGATTACTATGCCATAAATAGTAGATATGTGAATATTATGTAGAAATATACATAAGCTAGTGTACAATTGAATCCAGTCTATTGTTAGCATCTGTTAGAATTGCCAGTTTACAGTCGGCGAGTACAAAGGGCCAGTATCGCGGCATCAAGCGACGCCATTGTCTCCGTACGCGATGCGCGTGTGCTATCTGCGATTGCTTGTTACTCGACGTGACGTAGATCGCAAGATTACTCCGGTGACGTCATCATTGTCCGATCAGACTTTTTAGAAAAGCTCTCGGCATGTTAAATGAGGAGACCGATGTATTAGAGAGTCCGTAAGTTGATGTTATATGTACATATAGACACCGCTTAACTGGTCCAATCACTAAAGCAAAGCCATTTCAGACACTAAAGTGTTTGTAATGGTATGGTTTCTATCTATTTATTATATTTTATGGTACAATATCGAAAGCGTTTGTGTATTTTATAGAAAACGTTTAGTTAATAGTAACATTAAGATCTCCGCAGGCACATTTCAGATTATAGCAGTACCAGTTTTAAATTAAACGACCATAAAGACTTGCTTTATGTCGACATTACTTACTTTCCCATTTTCTTTTCGATCTCGTTCAAGTTGTAAAAGGTAAGTTTATCATTATTATATGTCACGTTTGTTGAATTATTGACAGTTTTCAATCATTATCCTCGACCTCTTTCCAACTGGCCAATTGGCGTAGCCCGGTCGGCGCAGCATGTTTTCTTCTTACCCCCCCCCCCCCCCCCCCACCTTCTTAGTAGCAATAGTAGTCACAAAACGCCTGACATTTCAATAAAAGTCCGGATATTTTAGTCACAAAATCCAAATACCTATGTATTACCCACTTAGTTACAGTGGTATGGCAGGCACGGTAGCAGACGCTCGCGAGGTGAGGGAGGTTGCCCGTTGTCCCGTTTGATTATTTTGCGTAAAACTATTTTTGTTTTGGAGAAAATATTTTGTTTGAAGTAGTTGATTGTTTGCATATATGCAATAGTTAAAGAAGATTTATATTTTGATTTTAGATGAATGAGAAGTTAATAACTAATTAAGACCTATTTGGTATTACTTCTAAAAGTTTTATTATTCGTGTTCCATCTAAGTCAAAAAATCCGGACAAATTAAAGAGCTGGGCAAAATCCAGACAAAAGACTAGAAGTCCGGACATGTCCGGACAAATCCGGACGGATGGTAACCCTAGTCGCGACACACTGTTGAGCGAATATTGGGTGAAATATATCACAAATGGACGATATCAAGTAAAGAACTCATTGATTTATCAGAAGATACGTCACAGAACTCATTAGGACTAATTTAATGTACCTTTCTGAGTGTGGCTGTTAAGAGAAAGTTCGATCGCAAGCAGTTAACGAAATTCTGGCTGTCAGTTGCTAACAACTATCCTTGTCTGTTGCCTAAAATTGAAGTTTATGCTTATAGCTTTAGCATCAACTTTAATTTAGGCAAAAATGACATAAAATAGGAAAAATACATCCTTATCATTAAAATAGTACTTCCACATACTCTCCTTGTAATTGAGTATTAAAATTTGCGATTGTTTTCTTATTTGACCAGTTCTTCATTTATTTCGTCCGTGACAGCCAAGAGGCCGAATGTGGATGTCAGGTGGGTTGCGGTCAACTTTGGGAACCACTGATCTGAGCAACAATTCGAAATCTCCTCTGTTACGATCTTCAATGTTTCTTTTCAAACTTCTTGTTCTTACGATATAATAAAGTCTCGAGCTTTATTACTCATATGACCTGAAACAACATAATAGATAGCGAATCAAAGCAAACACTAGACAGTGCTCGTATGTTCAGAGTGTGAGCACATGTGATGATCAATCTGTACAGCACGTGGCTCCACAGCGGTGTCGCTGTCGCCGCCTGCGCCTGCGCAACTCAATGCGCCCTTGTCTTGCACGCACATGCGATGCCCACATGCGCTAATATTTTGGTACTTCGAAATTGAGATTCGTGAATATATGCTCCTTGGTCTATAACAAATGAAACACGCAAATATTATTTACGAGTTTACGACGCCCATTGAGATGGCATGTGATAACTAAAGGATATAAATCTCGGGAACCATTAAATTTTTAACTGCATGATGAATCATAGCCATGTCAAACAAATACCACACCGAAGTATATGGGCGGTTTAGTCATAGATAATGTTAAGTAACTTGAGTACGTAGTAAAACAAGGATGTACGCACATTAAATAAAGAAACAAGACTTAACATTTACATGATTAGTGTTTGGCTGCAGCACACAATAATGTCAGATATCTCGCATAAAAAAATGCGAATTCGCGAGTCACGACACTGTTATGCAAACTGGACACGCATCCAACACAAAGCCCGGGTTCGTCCGGCCGGATGTAAATGAATATCATTATATACCAAATGTATGATTATTTTAACGACAATAGACGTCCATAAATATAATTGACATTACCATATGAATGGTATACTTCATAACGAACGAAGTGTTCACGTTAAAACAGTATACGTGAAGTTAATAAAAAATCTTATCCGTACAATTCAATCTCAGATTGCTAATTTATTACTATTAGCTTTTTTTGTCCAATAAATCCATCGGCATTTAGAATCAGGTGCTTTGATAATAAAGATAATACTGCGCATGAGATATTAATGAGGCGAATAAGGATTTAGATTAATTAATCTACATAATAAAAATTCAAATTGAATGAATGCACACAAATTGCGAAAGAGAAAGTATCGAGTTGGCTTGACACCTCAAAAGTCTATTTAAAACGTGTAAAAACTGTCCAGTTTGTCACGGCGCGCGGCGATACGTCCAGTCCCGGTGATATAGAGTTTCGCCTTGTCGCTCCATCGCGCTGTCTCTACAACGCCAATTCCGACGTTTTTAGGTGAACTCGAAAATATGATTGGGTATATTTATAGGTGGCCGGCGACACTTCAGCTATTCTTCATAATTAGCTGGAAAATTTATTAGCTAGAAAGCGCTTTACATTTTAATAGGTGGTTCGGAATTCAAAGAATTAATTTAATTTTGTAATAGATTGCCCTACATATTTCATATTTCAAAGTCCTGGTATTTCGTGCTTTATATTAAAAACTACAAAAGCTTAGTCTTGAGAGTTCAGACAGACTGATGGTGATTAGTCAAACGAGGACAATTTTAAGTACATTCAATTTCGAAATTACTGGAAGTCAAAACTTTAACGAGCCGCCCCCGTCACCATGTGCAAGGCAGATTCTTGGTGTTCCATGACGATTGCCCAAAAGCCTGTAGTCCACATGGACGTGAGAACCCAAGAAACATTTGTTGGTGAAAGAAACACTCGTTTATATATTTTTACGATACGCACCTACTACGGAAACATATGGCGGATTTGTAGCGGGGCTTATTGGGCATTACTAATTGTTTTGCAAATAAGCGCTTGTAAAATCAGATGACTTTATTGCTAAACATCTGTTTTCTAGAAATGGCAAATATGTTCGAGATTAAGTTTTGTTTTAGTATTTCCAGTTCTTTCTTCAGTGGGAATACTTTGAACTTTACGTATTATAATTTTTAACTAAGTAAAAAACTCTCCTGCCACTGAATAATCACATAATAAGTAAGTAGTATATTTTAGTCCCAAACGAATACATATAGAACTGTAGAGCCACCTGGGTAGATGCGTAGGATTCACCAGATGATATACAGCACACGTGCTCGCAGCTGTACGCACGATCGCACGTGTGGGTCTTAACATATCCTTGAATTTATGCGCTCCTAGTACAATATGCCTTATTGTTAAACGTTTTATTGTTCGTCAAGAGACGATTATCTATCCACAATTTGTTAGTCAGTATCCTTAATCGGTTCAGATAAACATGTTATGGGATGTTCTGCCAAAATACAAATAAATCTGCTTGGCTTTTTTCAACTATATTGGGAGCAACTTCCAGTATAACCGGATGTAACTAAATAGTTTTATTAACATAGTATGTTACATGGAGCGACTGCCTATTTGACCTCCACAACCCAGTTACTGGGTAACACTATACGCCTCCTTGGTAAGACTGGTTGTCAGATTTTCGGGCTTCTGACAACTCATAACTACTGATTGAAATAAATCAATTACCATTTTATTATCATTACTCATTCTAAAATTATGAAAAATACATAACTTTCGATAACAAATCGCATGAATAACCACTAACGGATCTATAGAGGGAAATATATCAGTGAATGGATTACAGCTCCACATCTAAATATATCAGTGAATGGATTACAGCTCCACATCTAAATCTTATCGCTAACTATTTACAATTTAGTACTTACCTACATTATGCAGTTGTGGTCGCGAAACTAGCGCATTTCCTTATAATGTTCAATAAACTATCTGAAATCCACAGTCATGTTAGTTGTGTAACAAGTGCGCTAAGTTGTTGTTCTGGGCACATAACAATCCATACATACAAATAAATACAATTGAAGGCATTGACGGCACGGTTGGCACTGTGGTTAAAGCGATTGACTGCTGCGCTGCGTGTCGCGGGTTCGATTCCCGCACGGAACAAATATTTGTATGACCTACAAGTACTTGTTCTGGGTCTGGCTGTTTGTGTATGTGATTTTAAATGTTTGTAAACGCACCCACAATACAGGAGAAATTCCTAGTGTGGGGCAAAGTTTTTAATATTAAAAAAATTGTCTATTTAATGTCAAAGTAACAGCTTTTTACTAAATACAAATGAAAGTATATACGGTACCTAAATAGAACAGAAATAAACCGAAAAATGTATTTTTCTGGCTTATCTCCGAAATGTCTGGACCGATTTTGACGGTCGTCACATGCAGATATCTGATGGTATACGTGCCACTGGGACAAAAAGAAGTCTATGTAGTAACATAGGCCCCTCCTCCTTCTCCAGGTTCTTTCTCCTGTTCCATCCTTTGGGCCCCTTTATGTCCCAGTAACACGTTCTCGTCAGATAATTTCCAATATCCACGCGGGATAAGCCGCGGGCAGCAGCTAGTCCAATCAATATGCTCCGGGATTAACCAGCCATATAATTAGGCACAAAAGTTACCTGCACAGATTGATAACGTTTGGAGTACTGTTTCAACACGATGGTAAAGCAATTACAGCACCGTATCGCGACAGTTGCGGTTCTTATTTCGTTGATACGCTATCGCAGCACATCTGTCGACGTGGCTCATGGTTATTACACTAGCGGATAAAGGCAATGTATGCGATTTTGATGCGTCATCTAATAGTGTTGTAGGCCATTCTTCATGTTTGTTTTTAGAGAGCAAACCTTATTTGATAGTTCAATGACATTCGATATCCACGTGTACTCCCGTTTGTCCCAATGCCGTCGTCCCACTGACACTGGTAGGACGAACGGGAATTTAGTAAATAATATAAAATTTATACCCATTCATTTCAAATATTTTCTCTAGTCAAATATACAAACAAGTCTGCCGAAAACTGTTACATTTTGCTTATACCTATATTTAATTTTTACCTTTTATATTAGGTCTTTACCTATGAAATTGCCGTTTTGCAGTACTGGCCATTTCAAATCAAAATAATTTTTGTTTGGGTAAGAATTCTAATTTCAAATTAATTTTATTTTAAAAACATGGATTTTTTTTCCAAAAGTAGTCATTTGTTTATTGATTAGTGTTACATTTTCATCGCATTTCAATCTTTTTCGTCATCATGGATACGTTAAAAATTCGAGTAATTATGGAATATGAGTACCGTCGTGGCAGCAACGCGGCACAAGCGGCTTGCAACATCAACGACGTTTACGGAGCTAACACTACAAACCAACGCACCACCTGTTATTGGTTTGCTCGCTTCCGTTCTGGAAATTTCGACCTGAAAAATGAACCTCGCGGTCGTCCGAAGACTTTGGTCGACAATGACGAATTAAAGGCGATTGTGGAAGCTGATGATACACAATCTACGGCTGAATTAGCAGCAGCTTTCGACGTTAGCGTCAAAACAATATTGGTCCATTTGCGTCAAATTGGCAAGGTAAAAAAGCTTGACAAATGGGTGCCCCACGAACTCAATGATCGTCAGCGCGAAGTACGCGTCGAGACGTTCCTTGCACTGCTCAACAGACACACAAATGAAGGAATTTTGAACCGCATTGTTACCTGCGATGAAAAATGGATTCTGTTTGATAACCGCAAGCGCTCAGCAAGTTGGTTGGATCCTGGTTCAGCACCTAAACAATGCCCTAAACGAAAACTTACCCCTAGAAAAGTGATGGTCACTGTTTGGTGGTCTAGCGCCGGTGTGATTCATCACAGCTTCTTACCAAACGGGGTGAGCATTACTGCAGATGTGTACTGTGAAGAACTGAACACAATGATGGAGAAGCTGGCACATCTCCAACCAGCATTGGTCAATCGCTCGTCTCCGCTGCTCCTGCACGACAACGCGCGACCTCATACTGCACAGCAGACGGTCTCCAAGTTGCAAGAACTGGGGTTGGAAGCTCTCCGTCATCCGCCCTACTCACCAGACCTTGCGCCTACAGACTACTACTTTTTCCAGAATTTGGATAACTTCTTGGCGGGAAAAAAATTCAATACCCGAGAGGCAGTACAAAATGCCTTTGAAGAATTTGTTGCCTCCCGTCCAACTGATTTCTTTAAGAAGGGCATCAATAAACTGCCATTGCGATGGCAAAGATGCATTGATTGCATGGGTGATTACCTACTTCGATTAATACAAATAAAAAATACATGAAAAAAAATCGTTTAAATTTTTTCATACAAAACGGCAATTTCATAGGTAAAGACCTATTATTTAAACCAGAAGAAAATATTTTTTTTAATGGTTGCCCTGTGCAAAGCAGCAGTGTTGTAATGTATCATACACTGATAAATAGTGGCAGGGACATCAACACAAAACCGGTTACTATGGTTTCAGTACATACATGATTCTGGACCTATGCAAAAAATAAATTACTGTTGCATTATTACCTCGTAGGTATAGCAGTTTTGTAAGAAACAGTAGATTTTTTAAAATAACCGACGTAAAGATCTCAACGCATCGGGATCCCGAATCATGTACTGAATCCATAGTAAAAAGTTGTGTGTCGATGTCCAGTCACTCCGTATTTAATAAATGTTAAAAGTTTCTGGAGTACATAGTATGAATGGGTACCTACAAACGTCGCAGGACAGCCTTAGTGGAACACAACTTCGATTATAATAGACACACACACATCGCTTTAACATTACAATGTTATACTTTTCAAGTCATTGCTACGTACACAGTGTACTTAATAAATAAAAATCCACAATGCACTTAACAGTAATGTACTAAATTACCTATAAGTGACTGACCTTATACTTATCACCAACGAAATACGCAAAACATACCTGATACGCAGAAACAAATAACATAATTAAACAGGTGCACGCAATGACACATTAGGCACCTAATTCGTACCTAGTATCACACGTGGTGCTACAGCACCTTATCTACAGATAACAATGATTTACTCATTAGATTAGGTCATTATCTTAAGCCGGCTATTTATCGACAAACCTACAATAGGCACAATATGCTCTGCACCTGAATGTACTGACGAATTCGGGTCACATGGTGCGAGCCTCAGGACATCAGCCCATATAGTTCTGCAATTAAAACTAGTACATTCGATAAAAATAATTAGATAAGGCTATTGTTTGAAAATATGAACATTAATTCACGATAGTCGATTATTTTCGTTAGGTACGTATTTTGCTATAATAATATAAATGTAATAATGGATTTTCCAACGTTTTTACATACTTCTGAGTACAAATCTTATCGTTTTTAGTACCTAACAGGAAAGTCTCAAAGTGAAATCATTTCGCCTAACCTTTTCCTAACTATTTTGAAGTCGGCTTCCAGTCCCGCACCCTAATTGCGTAACAGACGATTAATCATAATCTGTTTCATTTTGACAGTTCAACAATATACATTGCTTTATTTACGTGGGTGAGCAGACACATTTTTCGAACATATGAAGCAATGGTGTAGCATTCTGTTTCTAAACGAAACAGATTATGATTACGCCATTAGGGTGCAGTTCTACAGGATGCAGCGCGAATACTGAGTCCAAACTAACCTCCACAACCCACTAAGCAATTCGATACCCCTTACTAAGACTAATTACTATATTTTCGGGCTTCTAGCTATCCATAACGACAGTCAAAGTCTCAAAATGAAATAAGTGAAAAAAATAACTGCAGCGCAAAAGCTTCCCTTTCCTTAATAAATAAGAAAACTTAATTTTCCAAAGTGCACGTAAGTAACCAGATTCATGACAACGATTAAGAAAACCCCGATACAGAAGCTCAACTGAACCCAGAGGATCGAACAAAAGCTTCAGCTAACACAAACAAACCCTCACAATGTTATCACCGCTCCCCATGTGCGACAGTTCCCTGATAACTGCGCCAATGTGTCGCACAGATTTGCGAACTAGCTTCCTTACACGTGCACCGTTATGGGAAGAGAACCCAGCATTTGCAGCGCACATGGCAAGATAACGACTGTTTTATGAAATGTTTTACAACTAGCGCTTATGGCTTTCTAAAGAAAGGTGATCGCCAAATGTGGCCAGCGTTTCCGTCAAACGGACGGCGCGGGCGGCCGCTAATAAACTCGAGTAATAAACGTCGTTGTTTCCTTATTCCTCATAATTGTTAGGTGGCGGTAATTATTTGCATCTGCGCAGTGTGCACACGTGTGTCTATTCTAGTACATTTGGTACGCGGATGTCATTGTTTGTGGATGTACGTTGATCTTTGTACTGACCACAACCTCCGCTCAGGTGTTCAACAAAGTAAATCCTTTTGCTTACATTTGTATTAAAAACATTTCGTCTTACTTAGGATTAGATGGGCAAATATAACCGTGTGAAAGAACTCTACAGCATAATGTTCCCACTGCTGGCCATAATCCACCAAGCGGGCCCAGTGCGGGTTGGTGTATGTCACAATCGTGTCTTCGAATTTTTGGTTAAAGAAATTGGCCGGTTTCGACGCGATGTCTTTCTTCACTGCTTGAGAGAGTGGTAGTAAAGTGCCTGCCTAGGTTCGAACTTCGAACGCACGACCTACTGGACCACCACTGGTCAATCAATAACAAAGATTTCTTTGAAACTAAATAAATGTGAGCTTTCACCAAACCACAACCAGTGTGGTAAACTGCCGCTAAATAACAATTTATGTGAAACCCTTGTCATCAACCGGCTATTTAACGAAATATCCTAATTTATTTTTCAATTTGGAAGATTTCCGTACGGCATAAAAACTTCTTCAGGTTACTCAATCATTCAGACTTGTTATTGAACTGAAAAACAAAACTTATAATAGATTGAAAATGTGGAGCGCGTGTAAACTGAGCTGGTCGAAAATAACAGTCGTTTGACGCGAACAAATGAGTGGAGAGACAGGAGGCTGTGGCCGGACACCTGCGCGGGAGTTGGTCACATCGCGGTGACGAATGTGTATGACGTCATTACGGCGCTTCCACCAGCTTATTAGTGAGTCCATAGTAAATGACCGCGCGCCGCTAATTGTTAGTTCTGTCTCGAAGTATCAATCTTCGATAATAGCATGACCTTTCGAAAGACCTCGTTCAAAAGTTTGCTTTTCAAAATGTAAACTCGTGTGTAATCGCTGTTTGCATACTAGGTACTAAATGTCAACAATAATAAAACATCGTGTTAACATGCCGTATAATAAACGTATGTACCTACTCATCTACAAGGTCCATGAATGACATTAACGAAATGCCTCCTAAAAATAAGACGCAGATAAATGACAATCTTTTCAGACATAATAAACGGAAAGCAAAGGTGACCTCCCTAATCAAGTGTTGTACAAAAGGCATACAAAGTATTCCCGCGGTCCGGTTCGTATCGCACGTATTAAATTATGCAAGTAATAAAATCCTATTCTGTGTCCGCTACAAAGCGTCCCTCTCAAGCACGCAATTTCTCAAAACATTGTCGCGTCATTTTTCATTGCATCAATCAGCCCGCTTATGTGGACTGATCTTACGTTGTCTAGGGCTGGCGCGCGCTCAGAAATCGGAAATTAAAAAGCTCTATCTCTTTATACCCTAACCATTTTTCTCCAGCACCTCATTTCTAGAACATCTATCTTCTTCTTCTTGAGGTCACGTAGTGGCTACGCCTCAGCAGCGTATATGCACATAGGAAAAACCAGTGGCTTTTGTAAAATCTCTATTACCCCAAATTCTTTTTCTTACATTTTAAAATATATGCACCGGTTTTGCACTGAGCTCTTACTTAGGTATGTAAGACGCTGGCATTAAAAACAAACGAATAAATCATGATGTTATCTATGATTCAAGTCTACAACATATTTACCTATTGATAACTCAAACGAAGTAACGGTATCCTGATTAATGAGATAAGGAGTTTAACGACTGGGTTTTATGTGTAATGTTTCCTCCTTCAAATGTTAGAAGACAAAATGAATCCTTAAACTTATTTCTGAGACACTTGTTATGCAAACAAGGCACGGTGTACAGTTAGATAGCATCTCCACGTATACTAGTAAAACTGTATGTACGTGTTTAGTATTGTGAGTTTCAAGAAACATTATCTGGCACATCCTTGATAAATCTCGCAGGGTTGTCTCATCAACTGTTAAATAGAGTGTGAGCCAATGAATATTTTTATTGACGCGCCTGACGAGTTTACATCGGATCTTGACGTCTGCGTCGCATCTTGGACTTGCAACCACTCATTCTAACTTGAATCTTACTGGACCAAGTTAAGATCTCTTTTCTATCACTTCAGTGAATCGATTATTTGGCAAATAAAATTGAATGTTACGGGCAGCAAAATAGAATTCAAAATCCAAAATGTCTTAAAACATAAACGTAATTCAACACGAAAGTCATCAAATGTACGCAAGCGCGATCTGCGGGATGATAAGTTCCTTTCTTGTCCGTTTCTTATGCAAATATTGACACAGTGTTGCTATCATTAATCAGGCGAAATGCCGGGGGTCCGACAATGAGCCCTGAATGTGCCCAGATGTTAAATGTTTCACGTGCTTACTTTGTTAGGTGATATCAATCAAGCCATTTATAGTCCAGCTTCTTGTTCGTTAGAATATTATTATTCAGGAAAATATAAATAGGGAAGGGCGATTTACCAGTCACGCAGAACCAGACATAAAGTCTTCCAAAATCTTGTAAATCTTGAAGCAACCCAAAACTTGGACGGCCACGATAAAATCGTTTCAATAAGATTTATGGTAAGTAAACCATTTTAGGCACTAAAATAAAAGCCAATAAGTACCTTCCACACCTGTCTAGTACATCAAACTTTATCATACTGCAGTCGAGTTTTATTGTAGCAATTTAAAGGTTTATCGGATTCGTACATGATGTAAGTATACTCACATTATACGAAACTGTATTTTACAAACATATTTTTATGTAAGTATCTATACCATAAAATGTATCCTCTTTCTAAGTGCTTACAATAGTTACAATACTTGCTTTAGTGTCGTTGGTAAAAAAAACCGCTACCATGACTAACAAGCCATACTTTACTAAAGGAATCACAATATTTACGGATTGTGGATATAAAAAAACATCGAAGAGAGCGCATGTGTGTCGCAGATTTACATTTGTTAAGTCGCTCACCGTTCTGCTGAGTTATCTTTAGTCAAATCTCCATTCTAAGCAGCCGAACAAATGTTTCAGTAGTTGGTTTCAAGGAATACATTATTTCTTTTGTAATATTTTGGTTCATCTTCTTTAAAATAAAATAGGACTTAAGACTTTACTTTGAAATCAATAAAGAAATGCGAAGTCAGTTCTTTTAAAACGATCTTTTTCTTAGTGAATCAATTAAATAGTAGCATTTCTATCACGATTTGTATTTGTGCCCGGCTTCGGTCAGGTGAATTTCATGTCTCTATCGCCCCATCCTTTTTCAAATTTCTGACCATTCGACCTTGTCCTGACAATTATGAACACAATAAAAAAACAGCCAAATCTGTCGAGCCGTTCTCAGTGATGGTCTTTGATATCTTCTATAGGTGCATGCGGCAAATATGTAGATAGTTGATACTTAGATACCTAACTTATTTATTAGGTACCCGTTTTCTTTTTTTTTTTGAAAATCATCAAATAACTTTTCCCGCTCTGGGAGGAGCAAGCGGGCGTGTCAGACTTTTACTGACTAAAACCCACCCGTGTTCCCTCAGTTGCCTGTGTGCCAGGGGCCGCGGTATCTCTTTCGAACAACCCGCAAGGTACCCCTTTGGTTTATAATGATGTTCACCTGAAACTTACTAAAACATGGTTCTACTTTACCGTTGAAAAATACACTATTAAACACTGGCCACCTTTAAAAACATTTGAAATTAGAATCTATTTTTGATAAATACCAAAGGCAACAACTCGTAAGCCGCTATAAAATTATATGATCGTGATCACCTTTACGACATTGTCTGGAAGTACCTAAATAAATGTTAACTAAGCATCGATTCTTTCGTTTGAATAAAAATAAATGTAGGTATTCATTAAAACTAGCCGTTCCGTGCAGTAAGTATAATTAGGAAGTTAAGTCAAAGTGAAGAAGGCCCGACTATATTGTAGCCACCAGTTAATGTAATATAATTGTATATACTTTTACTATGCGGCCAAACCTGAAATCGCGAAAAAAAAACAGCTGTTCCCTACATTTTGACGAGTTATGCGAACATAAATGTAGGGAACAGCAGATTTTTCGCGATTTCAGGTTTGGTCCCATAGTAAAAGTTGTTCATAACGATGAGTACAATGACCCCTTCAGATATTTCGTGTATGAATAGATACACCTTATTTATTCTCGATTTTTCATGGATTCTTTATCAGGGGGCCTATAACGGTATCAATTTACCCCAACTTTCTTATTTTTTATTTTACACATCAATTAGAACTGTGGAGTAATTACGTATCGCACCAACAGTAGGAATCGATTTCAATTTGACAGTTTAACAACATTCATTGCGTTATTTACGTTGCTGTGCTGACAAATTTTTCGAGCATAAATATGAGAAGCAATGGATTAGCAATATCCTTCAAAGATTGATGTGATTGATGCAATTAGGGTGCAGCTTATGTATAAAGGTGAGCTTTACCTAGAATTGGGTTATAGACAGCAAATCTCAGTGTGACAGCGATGCGAATGGAGACAGTAAATAAGTCCCAATATATACGTACTTATACTTACTTTTATAGGATCTAAACACATCTTTATATGCATTTTTCTGTATATTGTGTATCTTAGACTACCCGTTGTGTAACAAGAAAACAAAGTACATACCCACAGCTTTTTCAACGTACCTACCTTGATTTCGAAAATCATGTCCTAAGTACAAACGAGTCGTCTTCATGTATCATACCGTCATAAGTAAGGGCGGGCCGCCCTGCGCGGGCGCCACGTGCGCGCACAGATATAGCTCAACAACGGAGCTCTGTCATCTGCGTCTGCGACCAGCCATGTGGACCTCGTCCGAGCGGCACATGCCCCGCAGCTGAACACATTCGCTTCAGATACTGTTTAATGTGCTCATCTGTGATTCTGCACTGCTGTCGAGATAAAGACTGACAGCGATGAGAGTGGGCGATTTTCCTTTGTTTATGGCGTACTAGCTATTGCCAGCGACTTCGCCCGCGTAGAGGTCGAAAATGATCTCGCGGGAACGTTACCGGGATAAAAAGTATCCTATCTGTTTATCCAGATTATAAACTATTTGTGATATTGAGTAACAAACACACAAACATCAAAATTTTCACATTTATAATGTTATAGTAGAATGTTAAAATGATTTCGTACCAAGAAGCTTTACTCTGTTGTCTGCGACCAGCAATGTGGACCTCGTCTGAGCGGCAGCTGCCCCGCAGCATTCGCTTCAGATAGCTAATGTGCATCTGTGATTCCGCGCTGCTGTTGAGATCCTGAGAGAGAGAAGGCAATGACGACAATGAAAGTGGACGATTTTCCTTTGTTTCTAAAATGAAATCAAGCAAGCCAGCCAGGCCAGGCCTGCCAGGGGTGCGGGTTGTTCGAAAGAGATACCGCAGCCCCTGACACACAGGCAACTGAGGGTACACGGGTGCGTTTTAGTCAGTAAAAGTCTGACACGCCCTCCTGTTCCACCCAGAGCGGGAGAAGTTATTTGATGATTTCCCACCCAAAAAAAAAGCAATGGGGTATTTTACTCTATCTGATAAAAAATCTAAAAATATATTATTGAGATAGCTTAGGCAAAAAGCAGCCGGAAAGGTAGTTTTAGTGCATGAAATAGCAAACTAAATTTTTAAATTCAATTCAAAGATTTCACTTTTTTAATCTATTTTTGAACACCATGAAATAGTACCCGCTATGTTATTACGTCATACTGCTTTTAAAACTAATCAACAGAACAGCTTTGTACTTTTATTATTTTCGTAACCAAAGTAATTTTTATTGAAATAATAAGTATCTTACAGTCAGGAACAGCAAACCAACGATAAGTAGAATAATAACATTTTTTTTGTAATTATAAATAATCAACATACTTACAAAATATCAGCGCATTTGTTTACATCTTACGCACAGAGCAATATGGCGTCCACTGCGTCCAGCGTTTTCGTCAAATTACACGCGAAATATGAAAATATTGAAATTTAAATGCATTTTTATGGCACTAATTGATTCAATAAAAAAATGTGTTTTTTGTGGTTTATTAGCATTTTAGAATCTAATTAAGACACTTCTCAAAAATGTGTGTAATACCCTATTCTTCCAAATACTCATTTAGGGATTCCAAACAATTTTGAAGACACATCAGACGAGCATGCAGTAGCACTTCAAAAAATTCAAGATGATCCGTAGGGACTCCGGTCAAACGGCATGACAACGGAATACAATAAACATCGTTCGGACAAAATCCAATTTTTCAGTAATCAATAATAGTAAAATATGCATAAAAGTTTCATGGGAACGATGTCATAACTTCATAAGACACACGTTGTACTTTCTCATCGTCTTCCATTCTTCAAGCGGGAGGTGTCTTATCTATCGGGATTAGCGCTGTAATCTACGAGGTCATAATACGCCCATAGTGCGCCAAGTAATAAAAAGTGTTAGTTTATTAGGGAGTTTGCATACAAACGTGACGGCAGCTGTACGCGCGACTGTCCGTCGCAGCTGCGATTTGCCGCGCGGTGTGAAAAGCAACGCACCGCGATTCACATACAGACCAACTGGGCTGATGATTTTATAGGGGAGCTATGTTAGCACCTTGCTTAAGCATATGCAACTGAGCAACTTTTTGAGTTTTCTGCAACGGTAAAAAATATAATCAAGGCTTACTCTTATTTTATTATTTATATCATATTTTCTTTATTTCCTATCCTATTTATTTTCGAATCTTCGTTACTGACCAAAGACACGTACTAAATATTCTCAGTGGTTGGATTGGAATAGTACAGCACCCTAATTGCGTAACACGCGATTAATCATAATCGGTTTCATTTTGACAATTGAACAATATTCACTGCGTTATTTACGTTGCTGAGCAGACACATTTTTCGAACATAGGAAGCAATGGTTTAGCCATCTGTTTCAAAACGAAACAAATTATGATGAATCGTGAGTTACGCAATTAGGGTGCGGGTCCTACTTATATAGAGTGAATGTATGGACAAAAAAGTCGGAAGTCGGTATTTTTTTTGAAAAGAGTTTTTATTTTACACTTTTTAATTATAGTTAAAATTTCGAAATTTCATCATCCTTGGGGCAAAAACAATGCAAATTTATGCGATACCAGCAATCGCGGTTGATTTGCTATAATTTTTTTAAGAATTCTGTTGTCTGTCTGCGAAACTCATCATCAGATCTATATGAAATTTTAATGGGACCATTTCGGTATGAACCCCTTGCGAACAAAAAATATATTTGCAAATGCGTCTATATATGACGGCGTTATGCCCGGGCATACATAAAAAAGAAGGTTGTACCTTCCTTCATCAGCTCAGCGTCATGAGATGATGATGACCATACGCAAATATCTCAATAGCTTTAGAAAATTTGAAAATATATGTAAAACATTGTCCCTATAACATTTGAGGGTTGCCCTCGATTTCCCTGGGATTCCATAATCAGATCCTGATTTGGTGCCAACGGGACCACCTCAGGTGTATACTCTTTTAAAACAAAAAAGAATTTTGAGAATCGGTCCACAAATGGAGCAGAAATCAGTGAAAATATTTTTTTTTTAAATACCTACATACAGTCGAACATAGAACCTCCTGCTTTTTTGTAGTCGGTTAGTAAAGAAATATTAAATCACTTCATTTCTGTTTTGTACACACTTATACACGTCGATCATAATTTAAAAGTAGATGCGGTCGGCGTTTCCTTACTATCTGACTACTCAGAGAAGAAAGGCCTAAATAAACTCAGAGGTTACAGAACTCGTGTCAATCTGACAACGAATACCGAAATCAAGGTGTCATCATGTGATGGAGACATCTTTGTCTAGGACATTTAACTACAACAATACGAAATTTTGTCGACAACAAACTACAAGTGCTCCAATAACAAGATATCATTTAAACTGCGCCAAAGATAAAAGAAGGATAAACTTATGTCATACAATTATAATCATAGCTAATTGTACCCAAAACTGAGATAAATTGGTGACTCATACAATAAGTAAGACAATTAATGAATGGAGCTATGTACTATTTTTAGTTCACATTCAGCTGGCCAATTTATTATTATAGGCTCAATGGTTTTCAAGTACATATGATGTCATTCATAACAAACCGTAGATGTCTACAATGATGTGAGCGGCGGCCTTTTATAAAGACCAATCTAAACAAGAGGATACAGGATAAGTTTTTAACCAATGCGCAAACCGTAACCATGAAATCATTATAGACCCCCCAGCGCAGAAATTATTCGTCGGTTATACAAAAAAAAATCAGCTGTTCCATACATTTTGACCGCGTAGGTATTGCAATTTTCTATGAAACAGCTGATTTTTTTTTTGTATAACCGACGGAACATTTCTGCGCTGGGGGGTCTATAATGATATCCTGAATTCATGGTTACAGTTTGTGCACCGGTTAAAAACTTATTCTGTATAGTTTGGTTTTGTTACCATCAATAAATACAGCTTTAATGAACAGATGGTCACGTCACTTCCTTGTTCTTTAAAACCAATGTAAGATAGACCAAGAAAACCGGCTTAGTGCATGAATTTAAGACTGTTCAAAAATATTCCACAATACGAATAAAAAACCAGCATTTAGTAACGAACATCTGTTCAATGGACCAACATGAGAACACAACGTAACAACAATGTGGGTAACGTCTAAGAAAGTCAACAATGGCAAACAAAGTTAAAAACCCCAAACAACTGCTTTACACAGCAGCCAGAGACGAAAAAAAGCTCCTCAAATAAAGCAATAGCGCCGTCAACTACATCACAATACGGTCATATCACATCATCTGCAATTAGGGTCACGAATAATTGACGCCAAAGGTTTAAGGGCGGTTCTTTCACCAAAAAAAAAACCGACATTCATAAAGCCCTCATAAGTGAATCAAGATATCGTACCCCGATACACCTGGCTTTCACCCCGGGACTGGCCTATTCTATTATCGCGTTTAAAGGTGCTCGAAATTTCAATAATACTTTCCACGGCTCATTGGTTTCGTGAATGGGGCATAGTCTTGTGAACACGACGACGTGTATTGCGAATTTTTTATTGTTTAGGCAAGAATATGATAAAGTATTGATAGCGATCTTTGGTTGTTTTGTGCTCTACGCGTAATCTAGAGTGAGATCTCATGTTTGCAAAACTAAATCAATTAATACTACTAAAAACATCGTACGAAAAATCAGTTAGCATGAAGAATTACAATACCATACAATTATGTAATCGTAGGATAAGAAATACACTGCTTAGTTCGACAATAAATAGGAACATAAAGCACAACAACAAACTAACTTATCATATTCGCCAACATTAATCTTGCCCAGTCGCTTTGCTTTCGTTCCAGCGTCGTGCCTCTATCGAAATCTCTTTACGTATCATAATCCAATGTCCATTGATCAGCGACAACGAATGAGCAAAACGAATCCGGCTAATGGTCCTATAGTTCCTTTATCAGAGTTAAGTACCTTCACAATAGAGGCGGCTCCCACGCCATGTCAAAACACCCCATACGAACATTGCAGCCCCACCAGCATACTTAGACCTCTCGTTGTTGTAGCTTCGTAGGGTGCCATTGTATGTCATCGAGGGTTTTCGTAAATTGGTTTTGATTCGCGGGGTGACGTCACTCCACGCGCACAGGGTGATCCAATCCGTTTGATCCCCAGTGTTCATTATAACAACGATTGTGGGAAAATCGACACAGTTTTTGTTATAAATCTGTGGGAGTTTAGTTTTGACATCGCTATGTGGGTTCTTTGTTTAATGGTTCACGTACAGTTGCGATTTCTCAGTGGGAAACAATTGAGTTTCTAATCTAGGCATGTATTCACATAATACATAAAGAATGTCAACAATCGGTGAAAACTGTAACCATTCTCGCGTACCAACCCCAAGCCTGTTGTTTCTTAAGGGAAAGACGAATTTATTTTTAAATTAAACTTGAATCCCTTTAACGTAATTATTTATTTGCTTGTAAAACGGGAAAAAGAAGAAAATGAGGCTATTTTGGATTGCTGACGTAGTCAAAAACTTTATGAGTAATTCAAAAGCAGTGTAGGGTTTATTTCCACCTGTTTCTAAATAAAAGCTTGTAACGGGAAAAACAAAAAAAGAGGCTATTTTGGATTGCTGACGTAGCCAAAAACTTAATTAGGTGATGGAAAAGCACGTGTTAGAGCCTATTTCAACCTGTTTCGAAATAAAGGTTTGTGTCTGCGTTGGGATTATTATTTACTTAGGGAATATACATGATCTCGCCTTTATCCCAATTTTTTGTGAGTCTTCGCTGAGTATCTTACAGCTACAGCATATCATACTTCATGCAAGATGTGTCAGCCCAAGCCAGCCGATCATTTAATTTTATTTACATCGAATTCTAAAGCCTAGTTTCCACTAACTACCAAAATAACCACCATCAATAACTTTCCCTATCAATTTTGTAGTGTTGTCTTTTAATCAGTGGAAATGTTACAAAAAACCGAATGTAAATCACCCAGAGCGGCGGGCGGTAATGTAAAACTGTCACGTGGCTGCCACGCGACCCCCTCTCCGCCGCCTACCCCCCACCCCCGCGCCTTCATTACTACGATTGCTAGGTATTTGTTCACAATGCACGCACGTGGTCGGACGTCTGCATTATTAAATGCCTTTTACGCTTATTGCGAATTAAAACCCCTCGCCTATGTGGGAGCCATGTTATTAATCTCTAGACAGGGTTGTTAAGCGGGACGGCTGTATCAAATTCATGTAACCATTGATTTATAAAAGAGCAGTTTTAAACCGAACTTCTGAACTAGTTGTTAAGATCGGATTAATAGATCTTGTACGGAGATAGGTATCTGTTGAAAAATTATACTATCATCATCTGCCTAGCCTTTTCCCAACTATGTTGGGGTTAGCTTCCAGTCAAACCGGATGTAGCTATATTTAACATGGAGCGACTCCCTATCTGACCTCCACAATTTAGTTACTGGCTAATACAATACCCCCGGTAAGACCGGTTGGTTGTCAGACTTTCGGGCTTCTGATGACCCGTAACGATGTACGTAGTATACCTACCAGGGATGCGGGTTGTTCGAAAGAGATACCGTGGCCCCTGGCACAGAGGCAACTGAGGGAACACGGATGGGTTTTAGTCAGTAAAAGTCTGACACGCCCTCCTCCTCCACCCAGAGCGGGAGAAGTTATTTAATGATTTCCCACCCAATAAAAAAAAAACTGTGACAGATTCACGAATGACAGCTTGAAAACAACGGTTTAACGTGCTTTGTGAGGCACGGAGGGGTCTTGGTATGTAAAAATGATCACCCATCTACGGACCAACCGCGGCAAGCGTAGTTTAACATGATCAAAGACCCGTGCGGCTGTTATTACTTAGCCACCAAACCCTCGTTGAAAAACGATATCAATAACACTTAAATCATGGGCCATTCTTGAAGGCGCTACAAGGATAAGATGCGTGTTAACGGGCATTAAATTCAGTCGGCTCGTAATTCTTGGCTCATTACCAATATTAAGTCGTGGTATATTTTACTCATGTTCGTGTATGTTCGTGACCTCTCGGTGCGTCTCTCACGGGTCGGTTCACACAGGAACACCTACAATCTCACGGGCTGCGCTCGCGCTTGCTCGGAACTAAATTATGCCGCGATTTACTTGGGAACAACATCAGTCTCACGACTGTAGCATTCTTATGTAATTCTCACTTCATAGTTTGGTCTGGGAATGTAACATTTTATACAACAGGTGAACGAGGAACGTGGAGGAACGAAAGCAGTGTTGGCTCAGTGGTAACTGACGCGATTTACGAGATGTAGGTCGTAGGTTCCAACCCAGACCGGCGCTTTACTTTGTATAAAATATTTCATCACCACTGCTCTCAAAACGGTGAAGGAAAACATCGTAAGGAAACCGGCATGTCCTAGAACCAAAAATTCGAAGATATGTGACATCTACCAATCCGCACTGGGCCTGCGTGGTGGATTACGGCCCACCCCCTCTTACAGAGAGGAGGCCTGAGTCCCAGGCTGATTATGACACAACAGGTAGCTAGAAAGTGATCTATCTAAACGGCTTAGGGCAAGTTTCACCAAAATTGAAAATTTATGCAATCACCACTTCTAAACCACGTTCATGAGCTGTGTGTCAATATTTCACAACAATGATGACACGAATAGGTCATGAACGCGGTTTGTTGTGAATGTTAACCCACATAGGTTAAGGGACAATGTAAACTAAACTTGTAATCAGAACTGCAATATCAGCCGATGATCCTCCTTGCACCCCGTAGAGTTGCGCGTGCGTCGAACGCTCGGCTTCGCTCGTAATTATCCCGACCTGTGACCCGATCCAGTCGAGCCAACCGACCGACCTTCCCACGCCGCAATGTTCACACGAGAAATCACCGCTTCTCATCGGAACTTTGAATTTTCCAACCTTATTCGGAATTTTGTGGCTTCGGTTCAAGCAACGTGAGAAGCGGGGTGAGTCACACTGTGAAATGGTTGTTACAATCAATATTTTTGGGATTGTACTATAATATATACGTAATATGAGTATCATTGCGTGAAACAACACCTTTAGTACCTACCTATGCACTTATACATATGTGGTGTAACCAAAGCGAAGCTAAGAAAAAAATTCTAAACATAAGATATTACATAAACTCATTCCATGTAAATGCTTAAGAATCACAACAAGAATGTTGGCAAAGACAAAGGTTGAAGCTTATTCCTATGCTTCTTCAAGTTATTCAACAATAGCCTAGAAAAGATACCTTTACCCGCCTGTGTACTACATAACAGGCGCCACATAATATACAACATTCAACCATTAATCTACGTCGATCAAAGTAATGTTCTAAGTGCGTGCAACGCATTCGACCTAAAACTAAAGCCGATATGTGCGCAGTGCACGCGCCGCCACGTGTCGGAAAAGCGCGTAATGAGCCCGCACCTTGGGGGTCTACTCTTGTTCATCGAAAAACGAAGTTTCGATCGAAATTTCGCATTTTTCCTACCACGGTTCCATTCGTTCCGAAGTTTAATTCGAACGAACATTGTTTGACATTTAGATTCTCTAAACCTACTATAATTCCTAAATGTTGCGAACGAACATTTGAATTTGACAGATGATTGTTCGGAATTTCAAACTCAAATTGACGAAACCAAAAGTGTTACCTTTTGATTTTCGTTAGTGCGGATTTTGTGATAAATTTGCTTGAAATGGCTACAAGAATACTCTTAATCGAGGCTGCTCTACGTGAAGAACGTTTAGAGCGTAGAAGGAACCGGCGTCGCCTGCGCAATCAACTTATTATTAGTGAAATTCCCGACTTAGAGTTTGTAGGAAATTACAGACTCAGTCGGCAATTATTCGAGGGGTTGTGCCACGAAATAGTGCCTTTATTACCTCCAAAGGCAAGGTGTCATGGAATCGAGCCCACAGTTAAGGTGGTGTATACTTTTATTATCATTCTCTTCAATAAAAATAAGCATTTCACTGTTCACATTTCACAACCCTCAACTTTTTCCAGATCCTTACGGCCTTGAATTTTTATGCCCGAGGTAGTTACCAAGGGTCTGTGGGGCAAAACATGGACGGGCCAATGGCACAACAGACTGTTTCTCGTTGTTTGCAGGAGGTCACAACTGCCCTCAATGCACCCCATCTATTAAGGAAGTACATAAAATTCCCGCAAAATATAAATGAAAGGAATTTTATTAAGCGGGGGTATGTATATTTTTTTTATTTTTTTATTATTTATATCAGGTTATTGCACCTATTTTAAATAAATGTTATGTTCCTATTTCATTAATGTTGCAGATTTTATCAGAAATATAGGATTCCTGGTGTGATTGGGTGCATTGATTGCACTCATATTGCAATTGTTAGACCTTCTGAGCATGAGGAACAATATTTTAATCGAAAACATTTTCATTCACTCAACACCCAAGTTGTAAGTACTTAAAAGAACAAAATATTAATTATTTTATAGTGACATTTTCTGTTGTTGATTTTCATTAATCTCACTAACTTACTTTTTAAGTGTGTTCCATTGAATTTTCTTCTTTTCCAGATATGCGACAGTGATTGCTATATAACAAATGTAGACGCTTCATTTGGTGGAGCAACACATGACGCTTATATTTGGAGAGAGTGTGATATAAGAAGCCACATGGAGGGTCTCCAGAATGAAACAGTTTATTTATTAGGTATGTTTCAATTTATTGTGTCTTTAAAATATATATTACTAGCTTCTGCCCGCCGTTTTGCCTGCATTACCGGGATAAAAAGTATCCTATATGTTAATCCATGGTCTATCTGTGTGCCAAGTTTCATCCAAATCTGTTCAGCCGTTTTTGCATGAAAGAATAACAAACATTCATACATCCTCACAAAGTTTCACATTTATAATATATCTTATTTTTATTTTAGGTGATTCTGGTTATGCTCAAAGGGGGCATATGATGACACCTATAGATAATGCTGTCGAAGACTCTCCTGAAGGAAGATACAACTTTATCCAAAAGCGTGCTCGCTCCACCATAGAACGTACATTTGGGATATTAAAAGGTCGATGGAGATGTCTTTTGGCAGCTCGGGAACTGCATTACTGTCCTGAAACAGCAGGGAAAATTATAATAGCCTGCTGTGTTTTACATAACTTATGTATAACAGGTGGTATTGATGTTCCCGAGTTAACAGAAGATGAACTCCAAGCTGAAAGAAGCAGGCAGGTTCCCGCTCAATCAGCTGCTTCTTCAGCTCAAGCTCTACAGGCAGGTCGAAGGGCAAGAGCTGTATTAGTGCAACTGTTAGAAAGGAATAGATAGGATAAAGGTAGAACTTTAACCTACCTATTCCTTTCTAACAGTAGTGGTATTCCTATCTTTATTAGGTAACATTTATAATAGTTATCATTATATTTAGTTCCTTTTTGACTTTTTTCAATAAAAGAATAAAATTTATTGTTTAGCTTACAATGATGTTTTAATTACTTTAACTATATCTAGATACAAAATATTTATATTATATATTAATTCCTATGGTCTATCTAAATATTGCCTAAAAAGGCCAAGCAGCTGTGACAGAGTAGTCCTTATGCCAGCAAGCTCAGTGTTCCTGACTATTTCTCTCTCTACACGTCCCTCTTCATATTGATATAATCTGCTTCTGACATCAGAGGCAGGAGCTGAATGTCTCCTTCTGGGACGTGTAGGTTGTGAGGCTGCAAAACAACATTCCAATTGAAATGGGTAGGTAGGTACATACAACTCAACAAAAAATTACTATAGACACTTGAATAGGTTCAGTAAATAAACACATTTTACTGTTAAAGTAAATATAGAAATAACAATAAAGTTTTTTTTTTCTAGTATTATATTCTTTACATTTTATTACACAAGTTAGATATAATTTACAAGATTCCCTTATTTTCCTACAGTAAACAATTAAGAAATTGTTTTACTGCAATGTAAATTAATTATGTATTATTCAATGCTCATGTTTAATCTATAATGTCAATATTTTGTATGAAAGGTATTTCATACAAATACACTCACAAAATAATATTCTATGGTGTGCAAACATTTTTATGATAGCATTACTGAAAATACCATAATAATAAATACTTACATAGTGTGGAAGTCAGGGATTCTTGTGACACCGTTGGTTGACTCGCAGGTTCTGAGAGCTGTCTGTCTTCCTGGCTGGGTTCCACATACTCCACAACTACCTCATGCAAATCAAGAGGCTGTGAAAAGCTCGAAGGTTGGTTTGTGTGACTGGAGGTGGTTGGAATTGGTTCATTGGCCTGAAAATATAACAGATATTAATACCTAATAGAAAATATTGAAATTAAATGAAATTTGATGACATTAATTTAAAATGGACTTTAAATTCTTATACTTACATCAATACTGTATCATAATAATAACAATTATTGAAAAAAAAAAATATTTAAACACAACCAAGATTATGATTTATGAGTTATTGAGAATTCAAAGAAAGATTACCTCACTAAAGGCTGGCACTATGGCTCCAGTTTGGCGTTCACCAAACCTGTCTCCCATTATAGACAGGATCTTTAACTGCCAATGGGAGAGTGGGGGTGTCATGGATGGACCACCTCCAGTCGCTGAAGCTGACCTCCGAGAATCAGCAGCAGCTTTCTTGGCTAAATGTTTTCTATCAAACCATACCTGTAAAATATAAAAGCATGAGATTTTCATGTCACTGTATTATTATGTTATTAGTTAATAAAACACTAGGTACCTTTTGCCACTGCTGAATTGTTTTTGTGCAACCGCCCATGGCATTGAGCATATTGCACAATTCTTTCCACAGCCTCTTTGCCTGGGCATTCCCGTCGGCACTCCTCAATCTCCCGCGGGCTAGATCCCTATGCTCGTCCAAGAAATTGAGAAGGGTGTCAATTTGCTCAGGAGTAGCCGAACCCGTATGTGGAGCCATTTTAAACTGAAAAGATGTTTAAGTAAATGGATATTAAGAAGAGGCGATATTTATAATGGAAAACAAATAATTATGTTTAATATGTATGTTTAGTACTTACAAAGTTTCAATTTCAAGTTTGCCCAAAACAAAACTTTTGGTGACCCAAAATGCAGACTGCGACACAGTACGGTTTGAAACTTTCTGAAGGAAAGCACTTGAAAACATGATTTATTTTCACAATACTTAACCAGTCACGCCCAAAAACTTATTACGTATTAAGAAAAACACTTAGAATTCAAACAAAAAATCTTAAGTTGACATGTTATGATTAGATTGCGTGTGAACGTAAACAGAGGTGAATAAACAGTTAATTTTGGTTGTCGTAAGTTACTACCCATCGTTGGCATGAAATAGTAGTCTTCAATTTAGTCGGTTAACAATAACCATGAATGGGTGTTTTATAGTGTCTCGGTGAATTTCGTAGGAAATAAAAAATATATCTGTATATTTATATTTTTTGCATGAATATTGCAAGGAATATTTAATAAACCACATTATCAATGTAAAACTTCAAAATAAAGCCAAATAGTTTGTAAACTTTAAGTTAAAGTAAAAACCGTAACTTACTTTAGGTGACATCATAAAAGACCCACACAATATTGTTCATTCCAATCGTTCACGAAAATTGTCTATGGATCCGAACTTCAACTGCGTGTCCGAAAACAAAATAGAGTAGGGTCAATAACGAAACTTCGTTTAAATATCGTTCGTTTGCGAAATTTCGTTTCAGAGAAAGAGAGTAGACCCCCTGCACTGTCCGAATTAAGGGATTTCTCGCGCCCTCCCGTGGGAGCGGAGGGTATCACACGAATCGAACTGTTTGTTCTGTCAATAAGCACACGCTGAGGAACAATAACGGCTTGCCAATATTGTATGAGGGTTCATGATAGCCTCTGGCGAGGATATTGGGTTTCGTAGCTTGCAATTAATTTATATTAGACGCAAGTATATACGTATTCCTGCATAATGGTAATTGGTTTACTTAATAATTAACTAAAGGATTCTATTGTTTCTGTAACTCCATACCATTGTAACAATTAGTTAATGAACAGGCGAATTTGGTTACTAATAATCCCAGCGCAACCCCCTCATTTAAAACTATATCAAAAGGGGTTTATAGAGCGCTTGGAACTATTGTTTTGAACAGCACTTAACCGCATGTACACAATGAGTGTACTAATATCAGTAATAATGCAACAAATAACACTGATCAATCGGGACAGGGTGTATCGCGTGATGGGAGCGGCACGCGTCCGGCACTCCCACGACACGCGCGGGGGGTAAACGCTCCACCCCGACCTAATGCGCAGACCTTAATGGAAACACTCCAACAATACGAACAATGATGTCAAATAAATGGAATGCTGGACTGACGTTTATTGAGAAACATAGACTGCAATATCTTCTATTTACTTCGTCTATCAATAATTTATAGGGGCCTTGTCCAAGGTTATGAACATAAGAAACTGAACGTCAACTGGGTAATTGAATTCTTGGAGTTCAAGTGCATAATCGATTTTTAATCGAACAACATTTCTTTTGACGTTTTTGGCTGCGTAAACAATTCAAGTCCAACCAGTGTGGTACATACAATTTTTTTTTTTTTTTTGTGGCTTGCATATAATTATGTCAACCCCAATTTTTTTAGTATAGACGTTTAAAAACGATGAGTCTGAGGACTATTATGTCATGTCCCAACTTGAAATTAACCTAATTGCAAAAGCAAAAGCCTTAGTGCTCAGGGCTTTAACAAGTGGCAATCGTTTTCAAAAGATTTTCGTTTCTTGTATGCGTAAAATAAGGAGTGACATAAACTCCCATACATTTTTGACTATTCCATCATCGTTAGTGCTGATAGAATGTCTTTTTGTCTGTCCCCTGATTGGCATAAGGCACCTCCATAGTTCCCAATGAATCTGCCTAGCCATTTTGCAACTGTGTTGAGGTCGGTATCCAGTCTGACCGGATGCAGCTGAATACCAGTATTATACATGAAGCTACTACGTATCTGGCCTCTACAACTGTTACTGGGTAATACGACACCCTTTAGTAATGTAAGACTGGTTGTCAGACTCGGATTCTGACGACCCCTGATGACTGTCAAAGATCCACGAGTGACAGCCGGAACCAACGGCTTATCGTGCTTTCCGAGGCACGGTCTTGGTATGTAAGGATGGTCACTCACGGACCAACTGCGGCAAGCGTAGCTAAACCTGATCGTGCCTATGCGACTATTATTACTTAGCTAGAAACCCTTCAATGCACCTGCACCTCCATAGCTGCCATGGGAAACTTATACCAGGGGGTCACCAGTGTCCGCAACACCTCAATAGACTGTTTGTTTTCCAATCAAAAGGTAAACCTACAAGAACACAAATGTCTTTTGTGTTGCTACTATTGTCGTCGTCAAAACTGCAGGAAAATATCATTACAGATTACAAAACCATGCATTTCCGTTATTACTAATTTCACACCCTCAATATTTAAAAGATGTTCACGAGAATACGCGACACCTGCAAACAAAGCCTGTTGACGAATATTTTTTGTGCTTCGGACACTTAATATTTACAGAGTCATAAAAACACTTTACGCATTGTCATCGTTTTGGACTTGAGGTATTTATGTCCGTGTACTCTTGTACTATTTTTTTCAACGTCTCAACGTTTTAGAATCCGCATTTTGCTCTCAAAATCCTAAACCCTTCGTTTTTATTTTGGTTGAGATGAATTTTGATCTGAAGACTAATTCCCGTAATTATATTCGTTCAAAATTCAAAGCGACAATCGATGTCTAAAACTAGTCAAAAATGTACGAAAATTTGAGGTAGATATATTTGACAGATTGCGATTGAGATGAGACTGTGAAAGTTCTTAAAATTACGGGGATTTTCCCCTCTGGAAGCCAATTTAATTGATTTTGTCATGTTTCAACTGCCATAAATGGTTTAAAAAAAAATTAAAGGCTGTCCATACATGACGTCTTGACGATGAGACATGATAAAATAACTACAATTAAAAAAAACAAGTACAGAAGGGAAATTGAATACAGGATGTACATGATACGTGGCCAACACAAGGTAATCAATAACTTTTTATTCAAATATCTTAAAAGTTAAAACAGCCAAATCGATGGAACCCAGCAGATAGACAGCCGAATCAGCCTGACCCTTGATTTTTTTCTAAAATCTTTTTTTTTCTGATAATCCCAGAAAATATACCTGTGAAATTAAAACAATATTCTGTAATTTGCACGGCAAGGTGCCTAATGCAGTCAAAACGCAAATTGGCCAGCGCCCAGTGGACAATAGTCCGAAACGTGACGACACAATACGCCCGCCGGCACAAATAAATTATTTCGTCGCGACGACTAATTTCACAGGTAGCCGTGACGACACGTTTACGTGCTATTGATTATCTTACCATAGTAAATCAGTTTATGTTTTATAAGTAACTTTATCTTGGTGAGAAATTGAGAATGCGTTGGTCAGTATGGTTTGATGAGATAATAGGGATATTTGATTAGGACAACCGATATACTTCTGAAAGTAAGCGAAAATCACTTAATCAAACTCAACTTCGTTCAATTCAACATTTTTATAAGAGTTACGCTACCCATTTTACGTAATAAAAGCTCAGTAACAAACGAGGTTCGTTTTTAACGGCCATCAAAAACTCAACAACAATACATTTACTGTTCGTCACGTCCAAGCGTACGTTCCAATTTAACGAATCACATTATAACGTTAAATGGCGGTCCAAATAACTCAAAATGAAGCAATTCACTACCTGAGTTCCTTACTCCCGCCTCCAAGGTGACTCGTGACTTCTTGCCGCGTCGTTTTTTATGCCCAGTGTTATTGCGATTTGGACCTCTGGGCTCTGTGTGGTCGAACGATAAAGCGGTTATATAAATATCTAAGCCATTAATAGCACCGTAAGTTAATTAATCTGTAGTAAACATAAATCTTGGACCATTACTTATAGTCATTTACGTCGGGTTTGTGACAAACTTCACTTCAGGTCATCAATTTCAGTAAAAAATTCTCGATGTCAGCGTGAAATGGTTCGACGTAAATAAATGTAGACGTTCTTTATTTAAATAATGTCTGAAGCAGTTTTTACATTTACTGAATGTATAATTAACTAGAAATCGTGTGTATAATTGATGAAATTGGTTTTTTTCATCATCACGTAGCGTTTAGTATTATTATAATTAAGTATATTGACTTATATCAAAGTCACAGAATACCAACAAAAAAAAAACTTAACAACCAACACAGTGGATGACCCACGAGTACAAAAGGTAGAGTCACTGTTATATTTACTTCTTCTATATTTTTGCATTATGTTTTAATACTGCACCACCATTAAATTATGTGAATTAGAATAGGTGAAACCTATCCTATAAAATATCACCTCAAAACAAAATAGAATTTAATACAGGTTACTGCTTAGTGCATATTTTTTACATAATTAATCGGCGCATGGCGTTTATAAAATGTTATTCGTAGATTAAAAATATATTGATTAATTATACTCGTATCTATTTACTACCTCGTCAAGCAGGATCTGAATTACGTAAAAAAAAAGATCAACATTCTTTTACTTTTTGTATCTCCGTTTACTTCAATGTTGTGTTGCTATGGTTTTATAATTTTTGATTTTCTGTTTATGTGTTTAGGGCTCTTTTTGGGAAAAAGATTACAGACTGTTGGTATTTATTCTTCGGGTTACATTCACCATCCCGCGCATGGTGGAATACGGCCCACTGGATCTCACACAGAGGAGGCCTGTATCCCAGCAGTGGGACCATTATAGGCTGATTATACTATTCGGATAAATGTTATCTGACTATTGAAAAACCAACCTTAAGTCCAATAGCGGTCTATCAATGTAAACTAATAAAACAATACACGTTCCACTGTCACCTTCCAAACTATCTACCCACCTTCCACCAGAATATTAAATTTTACACCTCACTTCCTTCAAAATTCAAAAACAATTACATCGAAGCTTTTATTTATTAAAAACACGATTTATGTTTTTACAATTCGAATTGAAAGGCTCAAAAGGTGTTTTTTTGCGCAGACGCAGCCTCCGGGACCTGTCGCCGTGGGAGCGCGACAAGTGGATGCCTTCACGTTCTCCCATTGTTCGTCACTCCTGCAGCCTACCCCCCCCCCCCTACCACGTTCGTCTGGTGGTCATAAACACCCCCCATAACCTGAACGATACTGTTTTCTGACGATATATTGTGTATGTGTCATATTATACTTACGTATACTGAAATCCATTGAATTTTGGTATGACAATGTTGTAAAAGAAGGTTCTATAGTGTAGTACAGCCATGTCTGTCTATATGTATATGATACCGACCTGTCTGTACATGTCTGAATCTGAATACAACATATCGGGTTTTTATTAACACGATGTATTTTTAAAGTTAACATCCACTTTCTTTGGAGACTCTATACTCTATATCCAATAAAACTTTGCTTTTACTTTAAGGTGTAACATAAACAATACGTAGCTAGGTTTACTTTGATGAATGATTCTCAAGCCAACAACTTCGGAAGGCTCTACAAGGGAATTACGTAACGTGTGTAGAATGTAACTTTAATATACAAACAACATAATAATTAAGGACCCAGAATAAACAAGATTACAGACAGGACAAAGTGCATGTCACGAGCGCAACGGCCTTACTCAGGGCCGCCCAGCGAGGCAGACGCGGCGCCCACCGCCCGCCATGGGAAAAATCAGGCTTCGCCGCCCCCGCCCCCGCCCCGCGCGCCCATTGGACCGCCCGGCGCCGCCCCGCGCCCCACCAGTGCCCATAAATACTAGGTCGCTCCGCGCATCTCCTCATTCCTCGCTCGCAATCCGCGCCCGACGCACGTCCGCGCCCGTGTTTAGTTCCAACCCAGTGTTCGTGTTCAGTGACAGTCACAATGAAAGCGATAACAGCAGTGTGCGCGACCGGCGCCTCCGTGCCCGCCATCGCCGGCGGCCGCGTGCAGCGGCACCGCGACGGAGAGAACGCCGAGATCCAGATGTACCTGTCCAAGTTGCAGGACCTGGTACCCTTCATGCCGAAGAACAGGAAGATCTCTAAGTTGGAGGTGATCCAGCACGTGATTGACTACATCTGCGACCTGCAGTCAGCGCTGGAGAACCACCCTGCCATGGATCAGTTCGACGCGGAGGGCGCGCTGGCGACACCAGCGTGCGCAACCCCCGTGCGCCCGCTGCGGCGTCCGCTCGGGCCCCGCGCCGCGCCCAACACCATCCTGCGCAAAACAGCCCCCAGTCAAGACACACAACACAGACCTCAAACCGTAAGTTTCTCTTTCTGTGAACTCCTAACTCTAGTAGTCTATCTAGAACTAACTTATGACAATTTCGCTAACTGCAACAGTTCCCAATTAACCCTAATATGCCATGTAATGACTAAATGGGTAATTACGACAACCGCTTATGAAATAATCATTAAAATAGTCGTCTACTAAAATAAGCTCGCTCTATTGTAAAAGAAACGACTAACACTTTAACTTAATCGTTATTTCCAAAGTAGAAAGTTAGCTCTCAATAACAAATGCATCTAAATCAAACATCACGTGCGGCTATTAGCGGCTTTCAGCGGAGATAATATAGCCGTGCACTAGTTAGTACGAGAGATACCTACTATTGCATAAAAAGTAAATGAAATCGGCCGTGTCGGTGTTTTTGCGGCGCGCGCGCACCTGCGTGTTTCGCAAGCGCGGGAAGGTAAAAGCGGAGATGCTAAGTTTCACAACACACCGGCACGCATCACCATCACAATTATTATTGCATACATTAATATAAATTGTCACCACTGCGCCCATTTCCAACTGTAGAACATGCCAATATTCTTAAATCAGCCATAAACCTCTCATCTTACAAACAATCTTTGATCACTTCAGAATGTTTATTGCGGCCTTAATTATCTATTTTCATATTAACATCGTTAAATAAACATTCTGACTTACCGTATGATCAACTGAGTTTCATAATGAAATCATAGATTCGGTAAATAAGCAGACTTAGTGTAAACCGCTGTTCACGCATGCGTGACTGCTGTTTTGAATTTCAGCCTTGAAGCGCGGCCACCTGCGCCGGCGCCGCGTAAACGACCGTGTACTGACACACAATCTGAATATTCAACACATATTTATCTTACTCGTTTAACATTCCGCCTGACACCTGTGTGTGATTGCCATTTCGTTATTCCCATTTACCGTGACAGTACATTAACAAAGCTGGTCGCAGCTAATGTCCGTAGTACGCAATTAGACGTTTGTCGCTGTACGATAACTAAAAATGCTGCAGGTCGCCTGAGCGTGTTGCGATGTCTGGTCGCGGCACGCGGCAGGTGCATCTCGCAGGATTTATTCGTGCGCTTTGCGATTACGAGCCCCAGGCGCAATGCGCGCTCGTTAATACTTGGTCGCGCCACGTAAATTTTAATCACTGCCAGTTGTTGGAACCGAGGGAAATGTTCAAAACAAGCGTGATTTAAGAGACGCAACGTGCCTGCTGTATTTACAGCGACGCAAGTGCCACGTAGAAGACGACAACTGCGCTACGGATCTAAATTATGTACAGCTATAGTACGGCCAGGTACCTACCCACTCGTGACAGACCACACTCATACAAAACCATACATTTGGCGTGTCTAATGTATGAGCACGTTTACATGCTTAGAGCTGTAAAACTTCGCAATACGTCGTGATTTTCGACGACTATAAAAGATAAATCTCTCTTTTTATGTAACATTATCGTGGCATAACGACGGTGGCGCCGAGAGCTTCATGTAGTCGCATTTAAAAAACATGATACTTTCTTTGGAGAGCATTCTTGTATCCATATAATCTTTGAAAACAAAGATCGTCGTAAAACAGCAAGAAACAACTTATCAGCAAAGCAGAAACGACAAACAACATCTATTAATTAGTGTCAGGCGCCGGCCGTATCGCGATATCCACAGATATTTACTAATATACCGCCTACTATAATATTGGAATGTCGACTAATCGGGCCGCATTCTTGAATATAAAATGTAGAATATTCATTCGCACAAGGACAATAATTTATCTCAAACAACTCGATCATCGTTTCCTAAAACCCGAATGAGTGGTTCACAAGCCTAGAAAGAATAGCGCGGGGCGATCGTGCTGGAATTTGTATCTCCGTGGTCGTCGTGAGGTGGCATTCACGACGGTATCTCGCGGGCCATCGGGCGCCGTGTGCCACAAACCTCCGTCACGAGCATACGCCACGCTCTGCTCAGCGACGGTAATTGTAGCCTGCAGCTGCCGCCCGCCGGCGCTCGAAAGGCCGTGAGATCAATCCACTCTGCTCTTTTGATACTGCTCTCTAAAATCGCCGTCGTTATCATTGTCTGAGTCAGTGTTCCCTGTTGTATAGCCCTAGTTACCCCATTTGCCCTTTTGTTCTTGTTTGACTTTACACTTCAACCATAATAAGCTGCTAAGTACCGTAATGACGATTGTTAGGCGTGTAATCCGCTGCGGTGGCACCCCCGCTTTATTTCACATAAAGGGCGCAACCCTATTCATAATAATCATATCTGATAATACAACATAAAGGACATTATCAATGGGCCGTCTCATTCCTTGTTTACAAGAGAAGACATTTATCCTAGTCTCCGAACTATAGTTTGTCAATATCACTTAATCATCCAATTACTGGCCCGCATGTTGCCTTTCGTAACCAATTTAAGGACCCCTACCGTTAATCGAAGCAAACCAAGCAAGCTATTGAACATTAATATTTATCTTGTGCTTTAAGCCAATTTAAATCAAGTAAATAATAATTGCATATTGAGCAAACAAGTGTTCTTGCTTGTGGTACAAGCTAGCCCGATGACGTGTGGATGCAAGCCGGCGTCGCCCACGCACGGCGCGACGGCCGGCCGCTCCATCCGACAAGCGACACTAACGAGCCGCCAGGTGTCCGCGGCTGCCCACGCCTGCCCGCTCCTCTGAATATCTTTGTCTCCGCGCACCTCGCGCATAAATCGCGCACGTGAAAGTTTTACGAGCACCTTTACGCTTCTCCGAACTAATAAACCGCACAGCGTCGGTGAGTAGACAATGCAACTTCACCGCGAAATGTCTCGCCAGCGCCTGCACACGTGCACGATTTCGCCGATCGCTTGGATTCCATCGACGACGGATCGATCGAGGGCATTGTGCGGGTAACGGTCGCTCGCAGCTGCGTGAGAACACACGTGACGGCGCCGGTGGCCGGATAGCTAAATAAATGCGACGAACACTGAACATACCTATTCATTATCCGGCCGACAATGCTCGTCTCATAAAGGGATTTCACGTGTGCGCACTCGCGAAGTCCCGATCCGTTCGGGACATGTGTGCTCGCCCTTCGGTATGTGTCCGTAAATAGGGTGTGGCCACGTGCGGCCGTTCAGCTGTGTCGCGGATGTGCACGGACGGGAAGCCGTAATCTAACACTCGCTGATACTCGGAAAGTCACACTGAAACTGCCACCGTCCTCCAACTGCTGGAAAAAATCACACTCAACTAACCGTACCTTCCGTGTTTCATGCATTTTTTAAACCGGGCTTCCTCTAACATACTGCTCTCACATACGTTTACATTAGAACAACCAAATAACAGGAGGCCCATTGTCCGGGCACTAATGAATTAAAACAGTGTTGAAACTAGCGCATATGCGGTGACAGATGGCCGGACGCGGGCGCGCGGGATGCGCATGTGCCACACGATACTATTTGTCGCAATCACTAATAACACTAAAACGATGAGGGAGACTTTATTGGAAGTAATAAATAAAAATTGTTCATATCGCTTACAAATGTCTAATAACTACTAAACAAGCTTCAGTTTTCATATCATAATTATTGCGCTACGATCGTGTCAGATGTTAGGGGTGCATGTGCGCGCGCATCTGTTCAATGATTGGTAGCTGTACCCCCGCTAGTAATCACTACATAGACTATCCTTCTGTTCTCATATAAAATCGACTCTTAAACCATAAATGTTGATGCAATGGAAAAACTTTACTCATGTGTTGTCTCTTGTTGTTACAGACGCCAGAAAAGCAGAACCAGCTTGAGAGGCCCTCGTGCTAAGTGTTGTTAAGTTAAGAGAGACAATATAATTTATGGTAATGTTATATACCTCGAGTGGCGGCGGAGGTCGCCGCGGGAGGTAGCCGCGTCCCGTGCGCAGGCGCCCCCGCCCCAGTTCCAGTGAACATCATCACGACGATGATATCCTATGCACGATCTCGTTACGATCAGTAAACTACTTTAATGTAATTGTTTTGTGGCATTACACGCAGAAGACTTGAGCATTGCAATGCAATCACCGCGGCTCCCGCGCGGCTCCTGGAGCGCCGCGGATTGTTTTGTTAAAATGATTTTTGTAAAAAGCTTTACTAGGTAGTTAGTAGTGTAATGAATGTAAATTTTCCATGTTTGTAAATAGGTATGTTGAGTGGTTTTGTGGTACACCCAAGGGACATCCTGTCTAACAACAGAATACAGATGATATATTTTGTAATAAATAGATTCTTATTACTGTTCAGAACACTTCACGTACAAAATGCTGTAGTCTTTCAATTTTGTACAATCCTTTTTCTTAGAAAATGTCACTACTATCTTTTAGTTATAAAACTAATGCTTCCATTTATATCAAAGAAGTGGGCCGATTGAAAGTCGGTCCACGTATATAATTTTATTATTTTAAGTTATTTCATGAGTGTGATTTTGCATGGCGATTTTGTTTCTAATAATATATTATTTTGTGAGTGCTTAACGCAAATTTTCTATTATTAACTTATGATTTGTGTTTAGCACATTACTATATGTAAATAATGTATGTAATAAAAACTAAATGAATATAAAATTTAACTGAAAATTATCGATTTGATACATTTTATGATTTTATTTCGATTTTAAGGTGAAGATGCTTTAATTATCTTTATATACATAATTATTACTTATGGTGTATTATAATTTTAAATAGACTGTTATAGTTTTAGTTGAGGTGCGTTAATAATGATCAAATATGCTTTGTTGGTAGATGTGGCACGTTGTGCCGATTGTTACAACAAGAATCTGATCATGGCGGCCGCTGGCCTCAGGCAGCTAACGTTACAACTTTGTGTCACAAATTGTATCTGTCTTGATTGCATTTCACGATGTTAATCACCCACATTTTCCTTTATTATTTAGTTTTATAAATTGTGCACTGATTTTTTATTAAGTACCAGTACAATGAAACGGAAAATAAAAAAATTATTAAGGCTATACGAACTCTTTTATTTACCTATAAAGAAATACATAGAAATACAACTTTAAATGGGGTCCCGAGGGATCTGTGATGAATACACAAAACAAAGAAATTTATAATGACCAAATTATTAGTTCGGAACCATCACATTTGCAAACGAAAACTAAAAGGCTTCTATCATTGCAAAACAATCGACATAATCCGTCACATCAGTTTTAAGTAGATATTCTAAATCATAACAAATACCCGCGTAGGCGCGCGTAGGCTGCAGCTACGAACGATTCTTTGTCTATTATAATAACATAGTCATCACATCTGGTAAGCAGTCTAGACTTCTACTGAGTTGGTAATAGTTTGAATATGGAGACTTTATTTGGTGAATAGTGGTTGACTATTTGTGGTTGTTGAGCACCCTAAACAGAGGTGCTACGCCGTAAACCCTATTTTCCGTAGCAGGCTACAGGACGCCTACGCGCTGATTTGTGAAAAGGATTATTTCGTTTCTCATTTTTTGTTTATATAAAAGATACTATTAAGTACAGGTCATGAACAGAGATCGGATATTCGGATGCATATTCACCTAAAGTTGAGATGTTGCTAACATGGAATGCGCTTTTGTGTCGAAAAAGTCTTAATTTAGGTAAGTAATTTGTTTATTTTTTGTTTTAACTAATACAAACCACCCCTCCTCCAGTACATACACATATTTGTATCGGGTTAAACATTAGTTTTAATACACATTTGAATAGTTATGCAATCCAAGAATCCCGGGGTTTTTAATAAATATTACAAATAATTTATAAAGCCGCTTCCATACTTTCATAGCTAAAAATGATCTTTAGGTAAATATGCATCCGAATATCCGATCTCTGGTCATGAATTTACTTAATGCTTTTGTGATTTGTCGGATAAAGGAGAATGGCCGCCTTAATATGTACCATTGCGGACACTGCCGGTCGACCACTTTCAACGTTATTGCTTAAGGCAGAAGAGTGAAAAGTGATCCACCGCTATTGTCCGCGTTTGTACCTTACTACTTTAGTGTAAAATCCTAACACTAAAACCAGTAAGTAAAGTAGTTTAGGCCTAATAATACATAACTTTGCTGAACCTTAACAAAGGAAACCAATGAAATTATTTATTTATTTATCAGGCTTCTCACCAATGAGTAGGTTACTTTGTAGTTTAAACATTACATTCTTATATACTCAAACACATTATTAAACACATTATAATGTGAATGTGGCTTGAACCACAACAAAAACTCTGGTTTTCCTAGATGAAAAACTATGCTATATCTACTTATTAAAGTTGTTAGTTAAAACGAAAAACAGTAAAATAGTTTCAAAACAACATTTACTTACACTTTTCTAAAAAGTTTCATACCAGCTCGGATCCGGCAAGATCACGCGATTGCATCATGACCAATTATCGCAACTACAATATTTGGTCAGCTGCGTACATAATGTACTATGAACTTCAACAACAAACGTTAACCACACGAAATTATACTCTCTTAGTAAAGAATAGAGCTGAAATTCCTGTGGCCACATGTTTACGTTGTTAACAAAGCAATTTGTACCGTGATGCGATAGCAGTAAGTTGAATACGGTACACTGAAAACACAATACATAATTGGTTTCGTGAGCGTTTGTCCGCAAACATTAACTCGATGCCGTCATACGAACAATACGACTAATTACTAACGCGAGGTAAACAGACAAAAATATACAACAAACAAAAATTATTAGCTGCGACCCTGCCAGGATTCGAACCTGGAATCTTCTGATCCGTAGTCAGACGCGTTATCCGTTGCGCCACAGGGCCGGTTGTGGTGGCGATCGAAATAGAATATTCCGTCGCGAAGTCTATACTACGCCTATTTTTAAAGTAGCTATCGCCACAAAGTGTTCATAGGCCAAAAAAAATCACAAAAACGTTTACAAAAAAAATGTTTTAAACTTTTTGTTTCGTACAAACAGTAAAACGTCAAAGTCCAAGTACCTGTGTATTATCAACATCTAGCCACATAGGTTATACATAAGTAAGTACCTACATACCAAAATAAGTGCATAGGCGATATTTGCAGTGACGTCCAACACTTTAGCCGTACGGTGTAGGCAGACAGTAAGGTCGAAGATCACAGCCGCACCTTGGCAGGTTGTTAGCTAAGTAACGAGCCGAGCTAAGGAAATGCCTTAACTCGATGTGCAGCGTGGGACGCAACGACGACCAGGTAATAGCGTACTATATATACAGTCAGCTCAAAATATGTATACGTGGCGGCATCTACATCGCCACATGCGAACTATCCATCACACTGACGTCACGAAAAGTTCTGCATCGCGCAGGCAGAGTTTACCGCCCCACTGTATACAATGACCCCGACATCATTCGTCAGGTAGTTGCGCACCAGACACAAAACCCTTCCCACATTGAAGATTATCCACATTGTCTGGACACCTTCTTACTATCTATAAAAAAATTCAATTCAGTGTTACTGAAACAACCTGGGTTACGGGTAGTCGAAAGCCCAAAAGTCTAAAAACCAGTCTTACCATGCAAGGGGTATCGTGTTACCCAATAACTGGGTTGTGGAGGTCAGATAGGTAGTCGCTCCGTGTTAAATACTGGTATTCAGCTGCACCCGGTTAGACTTGAAGCCGACCTCAACCAAGTTTGGAAAAGGCTAAGCAGATGATGAGTTACTGAAACAAACCACAAGGATTTCAGCGATTTTTTTTCATTTCTCAGGACAGAGAAAACTTTGCGTCGCCACCCACCAATTTATTTGAATTTTCGGAGCCAAGCTAAGCAAGTTTATGTGTCACTTAAATTCCGAAAAACCATTTTCAGTAGCACTTTCAGTAAATAGACAGCCGGCAAAAAACGGAATAAACATAAACATTTGTTAATGTCACTTTCCGATGTTTTCGTAAAAGAAGACACTCATTCAAGCGGATTGAAGAGAATAAACATAATGAAAATGTTATTTACGTAAATCAACGCGATGAATAACAAAAATAAAATAAACAGACAATCTTGCGTGTCAATTTGGAAGACAATTCCGACGAAACAGAGTCGCGACAGTAATTGAGACACTTAATTTTTCTTCCAGCATTATTAGGCTTGTTGCAAACGATAGAAAACTATAAAAGCCGCTAGTATTCGTCGCCAACATGCATATAGTTATCGCGCAGTTCCGTTAACGGGTTTTTCAGGCGACGCTCTATCACACCGATAACCGAGTGGCGATTATTCACGCAGGTGCGCCTGCGCCGATGACGGCGACCTTCGCTCGGTGCACGTGTATTGTCTTCAGTACAACCCATGACAAATATCTTTATTGGGAGAAAAAAGTGAGTATTGACAAGGAATATGTTCTTCGCAGGAAACCAGTAAGGAACTGAATTCAGAATAATTCTTAAACATTTAAAAAAATATGAGCACAAACAAGTACGCTGGCAATTATCGTTACCTACTGATGATTAACAAACAAAAATTACTGTATCTGCATACACAGAGTAATGTCACATCTAAATCTTCTGTAGTTAAATGTTTGCTTGTGGTTTTCCGCTGCTTCGATATTGTTCTTGTCAACTATTCAATTAGCATAGAAGTTACACAAAATTCGCTACCTTACGAGTAATCCGCTTACACACCTTATTACTTATTTATTAAGATGACTGAAAAAGGATAAACGAATTTAATGTCCCGAAGTTTTCTAAATCATTGCTTCACAGTTCACACACACATTATTTTTGAATTTTTTGTCACTCTTTTTTTGCCATCTTTCGATAACATCGCACACCTATGTGTGAAAAACACTTAGTAGGTACTTTGCATAGAATAGTCCCAATGTTTTATTGACATTGATTACCTTAATAATCAAATATACCAAATTAAACACTCAATTTTCTTGCTCAAATTACAGATGTTTTCACTTAGCCTGTTTCCAGCATTTTCCTTTTTTAAACATAAGAAAACACCAAATAGGCACTTTGCATAAAATTTTCCTAAAATTTGATTGACATTGAATTCCCACATTGAACCCACCCACATCTATAATAAATTATACCAAGTAAAGTAGACATTTTATTAATAAAAAACATATTTGACATAACCTTTTTCCGACATTTTCCCTCTTCAACTTATGACTTATGAATTGCGATAACGTAACAGAAAACTTTTAAATACCGAACAGAAAAGAAAATGGCGTCGTCGGAGCACTGACTAGCGAGTTGTGGAGAACATTTGTTGATTAGTGCGCAGCTGTATGAAGCCGTGGAAAACGATGTTACACGCATTACCGTCGGGAATCTACCGTGCGAAGCCTAGCGCAGGCTCTCTGATAACGACCATGTACCGCGCATATTGTTACTTATTGGCTATTATGAAAGAAAGAAATAATCAATATTTTTAACCGACTTCAAAAAGGAGGAGGTTCTCAATTCGTCGGAACCTTTTATTTTTTTTATTAATTTTTTTATTTTTTATGTATGTTCCCCGATTACTCGAAGATGGCTGGACCGATTTGGATTTTGTTTTTTTTTGTTTGAAAGGGTATACTTCCTAGGTGGTCCCATGATCATCAAGTCAGGATCTGATGATGGGATCCTGGAGAAATAGAGAGAACTCTTCAAATTTTATAGGCACACAAAGCGATTTAGGTATTTTTTGGAAGAATACTTTCTCGTAGTGGTCTCATTTCAATTTGATGAAGATTTAATGAAGAACTTTGGAGATAGGCAACGGAACTCCTCAATAAATGATAGCAAATGGACTGGGATTGCTGAAATCTCATCTCTGTCTATTGCTTACACCAGTTCATAACATAACATCACGCCGGTATGCTGTGAAGGGGTAAGCACATGTGCACCACTAAAAAGTGAAAAATAACTTTAATTTCGGAAGGCGGTGACAAAAAATTCAAATACAGCTCCAAAGACACCGACTTCCGAAATTAAAGTTATTTTTCACTTTGTAGTGTTTTTTTGGAAGTCGGTTGTTTTTTTTTTGGAAAAAGTTTTTTTAGGTAATCATTGGCCTATTTTTACTGTTCGATAGTTACAGTTCTGAACAGAAGTACTTTACATAATCCATGTCATCAACTGCCTCGCCTTTGTTAGCATCTAGTCTAGCCGGATGCAACTGAATACCAGTTTTTTACATGGAGCGACTGCCTATCTGACCTCCATTACCCAGTTACTGGGTAATACCCCTTGGTAAAACTGTGACGACCCGTAATGCCTAACCGTAATCCACGTAACGAAATCAAAAAGAAAATTGTGTGAGATTGGAAAAGTTGAAGGATTGTGGTTTATTCGAAATTAAACAAAGTCGAGTTTAGAAAATGTTGAATGAAATTTTATTACCATTTGGATTGCGAAAATCTTAATAGAACTTTTCATTACCTATTGCGACGAAACTCCTTTATGTAAAACCATTAACATTCCTTTAGAATCGTTCAGAATTCTAATTACATTATGAAACGCAGGCAATATGAAACGCGCATTATTAATAAACCGAGCTTTATACAGTGCAACCGTATAACGTACCTCAATATAACGACTTCCTCGATAAAAAACTTTTTCTTAAAAAAAAACAACCGACTTCCGAAAAAACGCTAAAAAGTGAAAATCCAATTTCACCGACTTCCGAAATTAAAGTTATTTTTCACTTTTTAGCGTTTTTCCGGAAGTCGGTTGTTTTTTCTTGGAAAAAGTTTTTTTTTTACTTTTTAGTCATAGTACCTACCTCACACCAATTCCAAATTTCATCATCCTTGGTCAAAACAATGCATATTTATGCGATCGCAGCAATCGCGGTTGATTTGCTGTATTTTTTTGAAGAGTTCAGTTGTCTGTCTCCAAACGCATCATCAGATCTATTATGAAATTTAAATGGGACGACACGGGAAGCACCAGCTTTCACATAAAAAAAAATCGGTTTATCCAGTCGAAAGTTCTAAGCCAACAAAAAAAATACAGTCGAATTGAGAACCTCCTCCTTTTTTAAATATACCTTTACATTGCGTTTTTTTTGCGGACAACCTCTTTATAATGAATGTTCAACTAAAAAAAATGTGAAAACCTCTAATTAACGAATTTTGTCAACCCAAAACCTTTATAACATTCCCACCAATGTGACCCTTAATCCCATAGTATGTGATTCAGTCGCGAAAGGTTTCGACACATTTTTTACCTCTTTATAACCAATTTTAGACCAACCTAACCTCAATATAAAAAACCTCAGTTCAACGAATTACTTGATTTAGCAAATATTTACTGGTTCCCTTCCGATTTGTTATATCGAGGTTGCACTGTATAACGTATATAACTAGGTATAAAAGATTCAATTAAAACTGTACAATAAAATAGTGCACGTAAGTTCTATGAACTAGTTAAACTTAATACACGGAAATAGTGTAAAGGTATGAGGCGATTATAAGTACGTGTGATAATCTGACAGGTATGATATCACAATCAGTGATAGTCTGTGACAGGTGGGTGTGCAGGTGTTTGCACTTGCTCGGTGCGCCCGGACCGCGCTGATAAGATTACTGAGTGATAACACACTTAATCACGCTGAAGCACCGTAACGTACCAATGTACCTAGTACCCACTGCGCCATTTGTTGTACACGAATGTTCAGCCAATTAGTTACATAGGTATGGTTTCTTACTATGCATACAGCTAAGATGGGAAAAAACTGGCTAATTCTAAGTTACAGAGAGCAAGAAGGATGCAGTAGATATATCATACATTCATGTGTCTTATGCTTTGCATTACCGCGCGTTATAACATCATTTATGTACAAATGGAAATCACCCGGAAAAACATTTCACATAGTATCTAACTATTATTTGTTGCACCATTTGTTCTTCACACCTAAAGCACTAGGAAGTGGAGAAGGGCGGACGTTTTGGGGGACTGTCTTATGTAATTTTGCCGTTCAAAAAACTTATCAAAAACACGACGTGTGGTTCTCAGCCTAGTTATAATAAATGAGTTTTGATTTGGATTTTCGATTGAGTGAGTAGGTAACTACATTACGAATATTTTTTGTGACGGTAACTAAAATCAAAACCTTATTTTGATATCTAATATAATGAAACGATATAATGAATCTTGTGAACATAATATTAGGTCTTTACCTATGAAATTGCCGTTTTGCAGTACTGGCCATTTCAAATCAAAATAATTTTTGTTTGGGTAAGAATTCTAATTTCAAATTAATTTTATTTTAAAAACATGGATTTTTTTTTCCAAAAGTAGTCATTTGTTTATTGATTAGTGTTACATTTTCATCGCATTTCAATCTTTTTCGTCATCATGGATACGTTAAAAATTCGAGTAATTATGGAATATGAGTACCGTCGTGGCAGCAACGCGGCACAAGCGGCACGCAACATCAACGACGTTTACGGAGCTAACACTACAAACCAACGCACCACCTGTTATTGGTTTGCTCGCTTCCGTTCTGGAAATTTCGACCTGAAAAATGAACCTCGCGGTCGTCCGAAGACTTTGGTCGACAATGACGAATTAAAGGCGATTGTGGAAGCTGATGATACACAATCTACGGCTGAATTAGCAGCAGCTTTCGACGTTAGCGTCAAAACAATATTGGTCCATTTGCGTCAAATTGGCAAGGTAAAAAAGCTTGACAAATGGGTGCCCCACGAACTCAATGATCGTCAGCGCGAAGTACGCGTCGAGACGTGCCTTGCACTGCTCAACAGACACACAAATGAAGGAATTTTGAACCGCATTGTTACCTGCGATGAAAAATGGATTCTGTTTGATAACCGCAAGCGCTCAGCAAGTTGGTTGGATCCTGGTTCAGCACCTAAACAATGCCCTAAACGAAAACTTACGCCTAGAAAAGTGATGGTCACTGTTTGGTGGTCTAGCGCCGGTGTGATTCATCACAGCTTCTTACCAAACGGGGTGAGCATTACTGCAGATGTGTACTGTGAAGAACTGAACACAATGATGGAGAAGCTGGCACATCTCCAACCAGCATTGGTCAATCGCTCGTCTCCGCTGCTCCTGCACGACAACGCGCGACCTCATACTGCACAGCAGACGGTCTCCAAGATGCAAGAACTGGGGTTGGAAGCTCTCCGTCATCCGCCCTACTCACCAGACCTTGCGCCTACAGACTACTACTTTTTCCAGAATTTGGATAACTTCTTGGCGGGAAAAAAATTCAATACCCGAGAGGCAGTACAAAATGCCTTTGAAGAATTTGTTGCCTCCCGTCCAGCTGATTTCTTTAAGAAGGGCATCAATAAACTGCCACTGCGATGGCAAAGATGCATTGATTGCATGGGTGATTACTTCGATTAATACAAATAAAAAATACATGAAAAAAATTCGTTTAAATTTTTTCATACAAAACGGCAATTTCATAGGTAAAGACCTATTATAGGAGTTTGTTAATGCGTGCATACGTACCTAATAGATATCGACATACATGTGGAACATGCTACGCGGTTCTAAACTTTTTACCGAAATTCAATATTTGCGACAAATGACATACTAAATTATGATAACCGACAAACAAAAGCGATAATAGAGACAGATTTTAAGCTTTGTCCTTATATTTATTGACTCGCGGCTGTGTTATATGACCATTCAAACAAAATTCCTACACTGTGCCTAGCGGTGTAAACAAGTCAACACAAAGACTGCTTGTCGCGTCAAATTGTTTTAGGTATTCGATAATACCAACTAATAACAGTAACTAAACAAGTGAAAACCACTTCTATTTCAAGTAGGAGAAGGTTTTCGAGTAACGAATCAACAATATGGTTTGTTGCAAGCAAAATACCGCACGAACCGCGAATTATTGCAACAAGAGGCGTAACTAGGCAACGCGGTTATTCTAACCATAACAATAAGCCGTTGTTAGCCGACGATACGGTCGGCTACATAAGTTTACACACGCAATCTGTGGCCAAACAATACTCCGTAATACCGAGAGTACGTCGCGTCGTAACGGCCAAATATCTTGCACAATGTTGATTTACAACGTAGAATTTACGTCCTACACGTCTTGGAAGAACAAAGAACTTGATTGTCCACTTTATACATCAATGTCAAAGCGGCTCATCAATTCGAATCGGCCTCGAGGTAGCATACCGGAGCCGTTATTATAAGCGCTTTTTTCCTCGTGATCGGGCTGTAATTCGACATTCACACAGACGGAATAAAATCGCGGCAGGATTTTTCCGCGCATTTGATTTTCAACTCTTGGTGTTAAACCGAGCATTGAGAATCCAACCGAGTGCATCTCACCGCGTTGAAAAGATTCAGAGCGCGAAAAAAATCCGCCACGATTTTATTACGTCGGCATCGGTGTGAATGTCTACTAAATACCGCAAACCAAAGTTGGTATCACAAGAACAATTTTATTACATTACAGCCATCCCGTACTTCCTATATGATGTTCCTTATATTGATGAGAAAGTCTCAAAGTTTTTATATCAAAGTTGGAGAGATTAGAAATCCGCTTTATCTTCATTCGGTTTCAATTATTAACTTTCCAGCACCCTAACTGCATGAGACACTATCAATCAGAATCTGAATGATTTTTAAAGATTTGCTAATAGAGGGTTTGTTCCGCCACTTCTTCTTCCCAGCTTAAGCACTAGAAAGTGGTGAAGGGCGAGCGCTTTTAAGGGAATGTCTTATGTAATATTGATGTTCCTAATTTGAATAAATGTTTTTTTTTAATCACTTTTTTCAAAAATATGTTCGAATTTGATTGCTCAACAACGTGAATAACGCAATGAATGTTGTGGAACTGTCAAAATTAAAGCCGTAAGTACCTAATATTAGTGTGCTACGCAATTAAGCCCGCTGGTAATCGGAAAAGTTTTCAGGAAAAACGTAATTAGGTATTTCGCGTAACAAATCGACTCTAAAACCACAATTCTCGCTTGGTTGCCATCAGCAATGACTTTACCAATAATGAGACATTACATGTTTAACCATACCTACTGTACGGTAAATATAGCACAACTCTAACAAACCGCTAAGTCATTTTCCTCAGTCGAGTGTTACAACTTACACAAGTAGATAAGCACTTCACGTACGCCATTTTATGTGTTTGTTTTTCTTCGACACTTAAATATCTAGAATATTCCAGATACACGGTGTAACTTAATTAATGCAAGACCTTATGACACCCCATATAAAATATTGAGTTTAAAGCATAATACAATAACCAAATCTGTTTTTTAAGTTAGCTATTATTAATTAAAGAAAAAACCGGCCAAGTGCGAGTCGGACTCGCGCACGAAGGGTACCGTACCATTATCTATAAAAACGGCAAAACAAATCATGTCTGTGTTGTATGGGAGGGAGCCCCACTTTAATAATTTTTAAAGTGATTAAATAACGAAGTATTCTGGGAAAATTTCAAGCGTCTACCTGTTGCCGTTATAAATATCGAGCAAAAAAAAACACGTTTGTTGTATAGGAGCCCCCTTAAATATTTATTTTATTCTGTTTTTTGTATTTGTTGTTATAGCGGCAGCAGAAATACATCATCTGTGAAAATTTCAACTGTCTAACTATCACGGTTCATGAGATACAGCCTGGTGACAGACGGATGGACAGCGGAGTCTTAGTAATAGGGTCCCGTTTTACCCTTAACCCCCCCCCCCCCCCCCCCTAGCATAACTCTATTTGAGTCTTATTCTATTGAAATAAGATTGAATTTTCTTAGGCTCAATCGGCGGTAGGTATGGCAAAATACATAATCACAGTACTTTACTGCGTTTAACTTTTTGGCTCATATACTTTGCTAGCGTAGGTACAATAAACCATATTCAATATAATAATCTGCCTTATCAAAACTTGTGCAAACTTCAATGCAATGAAATCCTAACTTAATATTATAAATGCGAAAGTAAGTTTGTTTATTGTATATTTGAATGAAATTTGGCACAACATGGGTAGACCATGACCTGGTTTAGGACATAGAGTAGGTACTATTTCTCCTCATATAGCCACAGGATTCAGACTTATGCGGGTGAATCCGCAGGGCGAAGCTAGTATTGCCATATTTTTTTAATCACATGATTTTTCAGTGTCAAAGTCATACGTTTAAAATTTATTCGTTCTCGTTGGCTGTGACTATACTGGCTGCAAATTTTCCTCAAGATAAGTTATTATTATTGCAATGTTCAGATACTTCAGCAGGTGTTTCAGCCGTCAGCGATGCTTACAAGACACGTGTTACAATAATATCCTGCATAAGTTCTACTGCCAGCTAATTAATTTATACTCATTATTAATTTACAGGCTGGCAACAGTATATTATATGTAAAAGGGAAGGCGGACACAGCCAAATAAATTGCAATAACTTATGGGAACTGAAGCGAAGTGTGTGGTTTTTTTTTTATTATAATCTGAAAATCAATTCCATAGGAACAGATGTGAGTTTACTTATGTAGGCAGGTATACTTATGTATTGTGTATTTAGAACTACGAAATTAAACATGAGCTTTTGGTGTCGATTTTTTTTTTTTTGTAATTTTCTACTCTCTCAATGAAATCAAATATTTAATTTGGAAAGTGTGTTGGAAATTGATAATGGCACAACGTATAATACAACAATAAAATCTGTTTTATTATACAAAATAACAAACTACACAAGCATTGTGTGTCATGCCATGCAAAAGCGGTATAAACATTATGAGTAAAGTAGGTACCGTTTCTTTAAGCTCCACGTATATAATTCTTCAATTATCTTGGTTTATTTGTAAGTAGCGAACAACTTCAATAAAATCGGCGATGTAACGGTTGCCGTAAAATTAGACGTTATCGCTCGATATTCACAGCACTTAGTAAAATACGTCGGCAAAGTCCGCATACGATAGCACGATAAGGGTTATCGGACTACAGGTGTTTGAACCGAACTCGCACTTGATGCACTGGGACTGACAACCCAAAATGACATGAACATATTGAACATACGAGCCTGAAGATGACGGTTTATAGCTGTGGCCTAACTGAAGCGAGCAATTGAGCGAGATCTCAGCGTAAATTGTTTGAATGAGTAGGAGTCAATATGACTATTCATGCCAGCTTGAACACCTTCGTACATGTCATCTGCCTAGCCTTTTCTCATCTTTGTTGTGGTCGGCTTCCAGTCTAACCAGATGCAGCTGAATACCAGTATTTTAACATGGAGCGACTACCTCCTGACCTCCACAAACCAGTTACTGGGTGATACGATACCCCTTGGTAAGACTGGTTGACTTTCAAGCTTCTGACGACCCGTTTCGAGGTCTTGGTATGTAAAGATGGCCCTATCCAGACCAAACGCAGCAAGCGTAGCTTCATACGATGAAGCCAAATTTCACCAATAGACGCGAACAGCTGTCAGTGTTGATGATCCACAATAATGATGACATTGACAGCTCCTGAACGCGGCATAAATGTATTGAAAATGATCGGTTCCAAAGCTGAAATTGACACAATCGACGCGACGCTAGTAGTTTTCATCCTACTTCTTGCTCGCTCGCTCGCTCTAGTTTGGTCACAGCTTGAGTGATAAACCAACAAGTAATGTAGGACAGAAAAGAAGGACATGGAAAAATTCTAAAAAACTTTATTACGCGCTGCAAATACCTGCGAACAAATAAAAAGATAATTTCAACCAGATGGTAGCGTATGAGTGTTTTACGATAGGTTTTTAATAATATCCAATTTATACAAACGCTGAAGTCACATTTACCCGATGTAAGTTACTTCGGCCGCGACTTACGAGTTGGTCGTAGGTTCGAACCTAGACGGGTGCCTTACTTACTGTGATTTATTTCATCACCACTGCTCTCAAAACGGTAAAGGAAAACACCGTGAGGAAACTTACATGTCTTGGAACCAAAAATTCTAAAACCTGTGACATCTCCCACACCGCAACGGGACCGCGTGGTAGATTACGGCCCACTCCGTCTCACAGAAAGGAGTCCCAGCAGTGTGAAGATTATAGGCTGATTTTGCTTATGCTAAGTTTCTTGCATGTGGCTTAAAATACAATTGAAGCAACAAAATGACTTGCAACATCTGTGCAGCGGTGTAATGGGTGGTAGTTGCTGATAGGTGCTGGTAGCGTTGGTGCCGAGGAAAATAAATGAAAAAGCCTGAAATGAATTGGAACATGATTGAATTGGTTGATGAGGGTTGAAATGAATTTCAATTTCACATGTGTATTGGACCAGTGTCACAGTTAGAAGGGAAGTGTTGCCAGAGATCACATATAAATTTACATGTTAATTTTGGTGTTGCAATCTTAATTACTAAAATACCCAACAACATCTAAACACTAGATATTACACGGTGCTACTTTTATTGTTGCTTCAACTTATTATGGCATGCCATGCCACACGCAATTAAATCGCACCGTGTAAATCAGGCTTTAGGTATAAATATAAGTCAATGTGTTAAAGATTAATGAAGGATTATTATTATATGCTATTCATTGCCGTTGATTACTTTATAGGTAAACAAATAGAAAACAAAGTGTTTGCGCAAAAAATATAAAACACAATAACAATGACCACACTATTTTACACTAATTATGCCTATATTCTTCAACAATTATAATTTGCTGATGATGGTGTTAGAATCTTACTTATAATAATGCTAACTCAGCGTTTTCATTTTATCCACATCTGTCAAAAAAGCTAAGGGAAGAGTGACGTCAGGCTGACAGTTACCCATAAAACTGAACACTTGGGCACAAAATATTCGTATTGAATGGTACTGAACAGTCGGCGAGGGCACGACAACTCGTTAACCTTTCACGAACACCCGTCTTCATATATTATTCATGCCATAATTGAAATAAACTGACGAGTTCTTTAAAATAGAGACCGATTTACTTCGCCTCACATTTGGAGGTTCAAAGAATACATACAGGTGCCATTTAGTAGCACATTCACCTAGGATTATGGGAAGTTATTACCATATATTACAATGATAGTAAGGCGGAACAACAGATTTTTGTGTAAACTTATGCAATTTTCATAAAACAGAGGCCCGTAAGTTTCAGACTCTAATCTACACAATATGTATATATTAATATCAAACAACATCTGGCAGACTAATGAATTATGTAGTGAGTTTTTCTTCGTATTTTCCTACTTTTACGACTTAGCGTAATTCGCGGTGAATTCTCGGGTTCCCTATCCATATTTTCAACTAAACCAGCGCCCAAATTCAGTGACAATCCGAAGGAAATTGCTAATCATTGCTTTGTATGTTTCAAAAATTCTTCTGCTCGACAACTTAAATAACGCAATGAATATTGTTGATTTCAACGAATTACCCCGCTGACGGCTTTTCATAATAGTTTCTTATTAAGGAAATTCTTACAACAAAACACAAAATGGTTAAGCGCTAACTGCAATGTACTTACGTAATAATCCTTCAAATGCAAATAATGTACTTGATAATCTTTTTCTGCACCGATGCAATCTTTCAAGGCAATTAAAGCATATCAATAGTAACGAGTATATTGTTATCAGTACTATTGCGTTCATCAATATATACTTGAAGATAATGTAACGGAAACGATTAACATTCTTATAAAATTTCAAAAAAAATGTATTGAGTCATTTAGATAACCTAATGTTGCCTAGTCTCATATAGCCAGTAAGCAGTTATGTTGTCTTTTAATAACTGAGGACTTGAGGAACATATTATGTACCTATGTTAAACGATCGAACTGAAGAATTATTTCTATACAAAATTAAATCGATGATTCTAAACCGCTCTCCTGGCTCCTTTTCTTCAGCATAAATTCATAACCATTCGCCCAGTTACATTATTCACTCACAGCAAATACAGAAACGGTCTAACAAAGCAGCAATGTTCCACGTAACTCCCGGGGGTCAGACGTGAGTGAAACTGACGGAGACTTTAAATATTCAAAGGGTATAAAGGGCAACATTGCGCATATTTCCCCAGGGTCGCCCGTATTTACCCCTCTGCTTTCATTTCATAACTTTATACTACCTACACTGTCTACGCCGCTTCAAAGCATAACTTGGGTATATTTGTCTACTAGCTGTTGCCCGGGACTTCGACTGCGATTGTATGAATGAAAAGTATGTCTTTACCCAGACGGGTAATTGCGAAACACACTAACAGTAGAAATGGCTATCATTTTGGCAGACAACATTCATTGCATTATTTACGTTGTTATGCAGATAATATTATCGAACATTCTTATGTTTTCTCAAATGCTAGATGAAACTACTTTTCATCTCCTTACCCAGGTCATCTATCTGTGCGCCAAAATGCATCCAAATCCGGTCAGCCGTTTAAGCGTGAAAGCATAACAAACATACCTCCCTTCGCATTTATAATATTACTAACTTTCCCGCGGCTCCCCCACGTGGATGTCGGTTATCGCGTAGCCTATGTCCTTCTCAACATCCCAGGCTATATCTCTGCCAAATTTCATGACGATTGGTTCAGCGGCTTAGGCGTGAAAGCGTAACAGACAGACATACAGAGTTACTTTCGCATTTATAATATTAAAGTAGGGATTGTTAGGATCACACAAATACGTACAGTCATTAACACACCAAAATTTAAAATCGATCTTCTCGTGAAATAACGATTACAATTTAGAGATTAGGATCTATTTAATAATTGGGAGGGTTCCAAAATATGTCACACACGGGTACACATTAAGCTATATATTTCCAGTATAAGCTGATCTCGCTTTGTATAGGATTTCCGTACAGTGCGAGATCAGCGTAAACTGGAAATGTATAGCTTGATGTGTGGCCCTGTGTACTATGTTCTTAACAATAGTAACAGCATAAAATTATTATCAACCCTGAAGGAGAAAATTACTTTTAAATGTGTATACTTATTAGTGCTTGTGACTTTAATCAGGTAATGATATATGTGGGTACATACATACATAAGTACATACATAATCAGTCTATAATGTGCCCTCTGCTGGGACACAGGCCGCCTCTCTGTGAGAGGGAGTGGGCCGTAATCCACCACGCGGGCCCAGTGCGGGTTGGTAGATGTCACACATCTTCGAATTTTTGGTTCTAGGACATGCCGGTTTCCTCACGATGTTTTCCTTCACCGTTTTGAGAGCAGTGGTGATGAAATAATTTACACAAAATAAGTGCCTGCTTGGGTTCGAACTCACGACCTAGAACTCGTAAGTCGCGGCCGTTACCACTGGACCACCACTGCACTTGGATGGTGATGGTGGGCACACCCACAATAAAATAGCCTGCAGTCAAAGTTATTCAGATGTGATGAAAAACTTGTTGGACAAGACAAAACTGTTCTGTCGATGAACTGCCTATGATAGACTGCTCTGTATGTAGTTTGTGCAGGTGCACTGTTTTAATCTACGTCAGACTATACAAGGAATCGCATCGTATATTACATAATGTATGAACAATCACGTACAGGTACCACACTCTAAGAATTCCAGACCTTACAACGTCAAGAAAGAAAAACCATACACACCTGCAGCCGAAAGCCTTAAGGTGGAAGCTACATAGTAAAACCCCTGTAAGTTCATTTAATCCCATTGAAAGACTTTTCTTGAAATGGCGATTACAAGAAAAAAGAGATTCAATCCAGTTTTCTTGAAATTATTACTTATTGTATAAAATACATACTTACGATCGCGAATAATATTTTAATCAACATACGACCTGGCACTGACCAGGAAATTGTAAAAACGTAAGAAAATTTTAATTTCGCTACCCTGGAGCTTGCACCTTAAGTGATCATGAACAGTAGGTATTCCTTCCACATTGCGAAAATTCTATAGATAACGGGTATACTGCTATAATCCGTGTACATTATATTACACTGTGGCTTAGTTACCACACAAGTGCATAGCCTGCCTATCTGGTCGCGTTGCGTTCTGCAGCGGAAGTGATGGCCCAGTCACCTCGTGCATTGTGTACCAAATACCCACGCCACCGGCCCTGGGTATACTGCCTTCTCTGACATAGTATTCTATTTTTAGCCTATTCACGATAATGCTAAATGCAATTTGTAATTCTATTCAACGTCGTTTCGCTTCTCTATTGTGAATACTGAATTCTGACGTCACTTGACATCTACTTGTGTAGTTCAGTAATCGTAATGTTGACTATAAAATAGTAATTTAAGTAACAATAAAATCGACTAGCTATAGTTCGGTGGTTAATTGAGGAAGTAGTAAAAGTACTTCAAACGTTTCTAATTAATGTTGTTTTTTTCTCTCTTTGGTATTCGATAACATTTAATTTACAGATTTTGACATTTATATATAAATCACGACATTTGCTTTTTTATATCGTATTAGCACAAGTGCTTGCCACTCGTCATAATTTGCAAGTAAACGATCACTCGTAGCACATTACGGTTTGCAAGTGGTGGTGCAAAGGACTTCAAATAATTACTCTCCAATTTGGCTTTTTATATGAGCCACAGAATCAATTGGGCGATTAAACCATATGCCACATGCCTTTGCTTACTTGTGCCAGTTAGTCGAAGAAAATTCTACATAGGTTTCAAATTATTCCGTCATGCAAACTTACGATGTTGCAACAAAAAAGTAAGTCAAGATATGTCGTCAAAAAATAAGCATATAAGACACAGGTGTTCATATCGTAAAGCAAATACACACAGTCACACAATCTATTAACACTTAACTCGTTGCTTAACTTAATGTGCACATACTCAAAGTGACACGCTGTGGCAATAGAGACAAATCGCGACAATACGCGACAAAACGGTAATGAACGGCGTTAGCGGCCGCCCCGTCTAAATATAAAGCGCTTAGCTCATGCTTCAGCATTGTCTCCCTGGCCTGCACAATGCACAAACCGTTTTAAATACGCATGCAAAAGAATGCCTGTCTAGTAAAGTACACTCATTTGTATTCTAGGGTTGTCGCTTGTCGCTGCAGCGAATTGACACATTCAACGCGTGTCAATGTCAAACTACTTCGCTACTTCGCCAGTGACAATCATAATTCTGTATTTGTAAACCCGTTATACAAATGTCAGTAGTGTCACAGCATGTAATTTTAATGGGTGGTCCACAATGTTAAATTGTCAGTAACTTGGTTCCTGGCTTGTATTGTAATTGGTAGCGAGCAGGCACCAAGTTAATATGGTAATTTTGAAGTAAGTATTTTTTATACTATAATCTTTTACATACACTATTTCTTTTACCTTGATTTACAGGTTAGATCCAATAAACGTAAAAAATATGCATTATTTCAAATAACTAATCAGAATCGGAATATTTTTGAATCTTATTGCTAATCCAATGCTTCATAGGTACGTTGGAAAAAAGTGTCTGCTCAACAAAGTAATAACGCAATGAATGTTGTTTAACTGCCAAAATGAAAGCCATTCCCACTGTTAGTGTGTTACGCAATTACCCGACCTTTTTTTTTGCGTGGGAAATCCTCAAATAACTTCTCCCACTCTGGGTGGAGCAGGAGGGCGTGTCAGACTTTTACTGACTAAAACCCACCCGTGTTCCTTCAGTTGACTGTGAGCCAAGGGCCGCGGTATCTCTTTCGAACAACCGGCACCCCTGGCAGGCATTACCCAACCGTTCCAGTGCATATTACGAATTGCTATCCACTTTTTCAGTTTTAGTACCTAGGTACGATTTTTATCAGCGCAACGACTCATGCAAGTCACATTGTTAAACTAAAACCTTACCACAAACTCACTCAAATCTAACGAAATACTTCAATCGGCATGAATTCGGTATTTTTTAGTAAAAACAAAACATTATCGAAAACTGGGAGTTTTCAGCCTAATCTAAATTATGCTGAAAATTCCTAGTTTTCCTGGTGTGTTGGCGTCCCTAGACCGGTGTGCGCCGGTTCAGCGCCGGCTTTGTTTACGTCACGTTATGGTCACGATACTGTAACCACGTCAATGTGGTTGTTCGTGACAGATTATATTTACATGTTATAATCAACATCACTAAATTCATTAATACCGACGAGCCTTGGGAAAAAATGTTGCATTCTACAAGTTACATTCACAAAATCAGAAGGTTATTTTGGACGTAAAATCTTTATTTTATATGTTTAAATAAAGATTTTACGTCCACACCACAGTTACATAGTCATCGATTTACAACAAAAAGAGTGTAAACGTATAAATAGAAGCATCAAACATTTTGTAAAACAAAGAGTCGTACAAGAAAAAGCGCTAATAAACCAAAGTTCCCTGTTGTTACGCATAAAATAGTTAAAGCTGATGTTCACGAGCAATGATTAATTCGTGCTGTTTTACAAGCGCGTGCGCATCTCATAATCATAAAACCGCACTTGTGTTGTGAACAGACCGGGGATTTCTCGCTCCATTTATTTTGTTTTAGTGCCTGACTTACAGCTGAGTAAATAGGCGGCCACTACTACTGTACAATGGATCCACAAATAACCTCTACTTACGGCCAGCGCTTCCGATTTAACTTTCAATTTGTAATCAGATTATCTTTGTTTAATTAGGAATGCGGGAACGCCGAGTTTCACGCTCTCTCCTCTTGTTATTCAAAGAGCAGGGCGTCAAGATCCGTGATCTTTGTACAAGATAAGTGGTGGCGAATAATCAATGCTAAATTGTTTAATTAAAAGCAGCTGCGAACGTTAATAAGATAGCCTACGAGTACCGAGTGCCTCGCGCTTTATTTTATTTTTTGTCGTATATTTCTAATCTAGTTCAATTTGTTATATATGCTTCGGGCGACAAGAGAGATAATTTCGTTCGACGTACGTAAGCAGTCGTGGCCGAGCGGTTAAGGCGTCTGACTAGAAATCAGATTCCCTCTGGGAGCGTAGGTTCGAATCCTACCGACTGCGAAAAACCTTTTTGCATATTTATGTATAAACTTCATGTAAAGGTCATTCAACTATAAATTCAATAACAGAAGTTCGAAAACTTCTTTTATCCAACTACTCTTTAAAAAAAAGTTTATTAAATTCTGAGGTGGGCTGCTCGATAATTGACAAATGCGTGCACTGTTTGCGCAGGTCCACTCAAATCTATGTGGTTCTTTGCTCAAAAGGCTATGTCAGACATCTACAAGATCCTCAAATGATCTTATCAAAATTATTTCCAGATTTTTATTAACACATTGACATACCTACCAATTGAAATGTTATATTTACAATGACATCAATATTTACTTTGTAAAGTATTATATTATTATTTTAATTATTGTGCAATGTGAAGACTATGTGGGTGTTTTTTTTTCTTTTTTTGTTTGTTTTTTTTTTACTCTTTTATTTTTAATGATGGTTAGGCAGTTTGAGTAATTTATGCGGCCTACCTAAATGTCTTTCCTTTGGTGTAGTTCGTCGAATCGAGCTCCGTAAGTTTGAGTTGAGCTTCATGATTTCTGATAAATGCGTGCTCTACCTACTGGACAGGTCTCAAAAGGCTCAAAAGACCTTTTCAGACACCAATCTACATAGTCATCACATGATCTGACTAACATTATGAATAGACTGTGACCTCTGAGTTTGTTTCGACCTTTCTTCTCAAAGTAGTCAGATAGGAAGCGCCTACCTCATCTAGTTTTTAAAATATGATTGACGTGTAGAAGGGTTTGTACAAAGTTACAAACCTACTTACAAAAAAAAACATTTATCTACGAGGTAATCTTCAAAGGCACGGGAAATAAAAGCACCAGCGAAAAAGGCTTTGTAAGTTGTAACCCCTCCTTAATTATCGCGGTCATTATTTTAAATCAGTATCCAGCATCGTGGAGAGTAACGAGCGTAAACATCGATCGGAAGATGGCTGGCAGGGTCTCATTAAGCGGAGTGCACGTGCGTCGCCGACGGCAGGCTCGGCCGCTCGAGTGCTCCAGTCGCGATGCCGAGCTCGATCGCGCCAGGGTTGCGACACCAGCGATCGTGCAATCTCGATACCGACGCCACAGTAAAAGTAAAGATCATACCGATTGTATCACAGCTTCACAGTTTACAGCCGTGCCAAGGAAACAAGCATACAATGTTGTTCAAACATTAAAATGTAACATAAATACTGAATGTACACAGATTAGCAACAGGAAAATTGTACTTCGAGGTCGATTTTACTCGTCAAGGTTGTCTGCTACAAGTTAAGTTTAAACTATGGAATTTTAATGATTTTCTCTTAGCAGTGTGTTCAATGAAATATTTGTGATATTTCGTCACTTTTGTTTACGTATTCTGACAGCGATTTGTAAGTGATTGTTACGTAATCAGCTGACTTCATAAATAATAGAACACTCGGATGACTTCACCAGTTTATCTAAAGACGGCTCAAGAGTTAAGGATTTATTTTTAGAATTGGCTTAGCAGGACGAGACTGCAGTTTAGAAGGATATAATTATGTATAAACCAATTAAAGATTGCTTACTTGGCCGATGGCTGACTGGAGTCTCTCAAAAAATTCGCAGCCCCAGTATTTTTTATAAATCTAACAACTTATAAATCGGTCCTTTAATGTATCTCTTATTATATTATACGTCAATTTATAAAGGAAGGAACAGAAAAACCGAAAACTTCCCGATTTCTTTCATCCATCCTTATTTCAAACAGCTCAAGTGCAAGTCCCATAACAGTTGCAAAAGAGATTTAGATAAAAAACAACCCGATGATTGTATAAAAACACAATTTGCGCTGGAAATGAAACACTAAACCGCATTAGGTGCGGCCAACTGGCACGGGGCACCCCTGCACTAACTTCTCGTCATGGGATTACGAGTACGTACCAGGGATTTAAGGTTTCATTACTCGTCTGCGGCCGTCTCCCTTGTCTCATGCCTACCCAACCCTACTCGGGAAACTCGAAGCATACACGACATGCGATCAAAAAATCCCGATTTAAGAGTCAAGAAATATGAAAAGTCATTTTAAGGCTACAGAATGCGACAACAAAGAAGACGCATGAACAAAATGGTCCATACAAATGAAATGAAGATGCTTAAGAGTAGGAAGTATAATCAGACTTAGACTTGACAAAGTCTGCAATTAATAAACACGAGGCCGCTTCAATTACGGATAAAATGACCGAAAACCGTCTAAGATGGTATGGAACTATAATAGACACATTAAAAGTCTCAATGAATATCATGTGGTATAAATTGCACTAAATCTGCCATAACAAAAAAGAGTCAGAAGCCGCACGCCATTGACCTGGTCGTCAAATATAAAAAGAGACCTCAGGAAAGCCCAATTTCCAGAACTAACAACCCAAAACAGAACAACTTGGCGCAGAAAAGTGACGAGACCCGACCTCAAGTAACGGGACCAGGGGACGGAAGAAGAAGAAGATTATAAGGCTACAGAATATTTTATGGTTACAGAATGACTGAACATTTTGTTGTCATATTTTCCGTTTCACATATTTATGATGATTCTGCGCCTTCAAATACTAAACAACTGCAATTATGACGTGAATACGAAGATAATATCTATCTGTTACATCTAGAAAACTAAAAACATTTATATCGCAACCATTCATAATTGATTTTAACTGCATTGACGTCACCTTATCACTTCAATGACGATAATATTGTTGTTATATAACGTCTTATTCATCTCTGAAAACTAAGCATGTACCGATGGTAAGGGACATTTTCCCCTATAGAAAAGTGAAGCTATAGAGTCAAACTAGAGAGCAATAGGGAGCGAAGCGAGCCGAGACCTCTAATGTACAAATATTGCGGAGGAAATGAATATATTCGACATTGTGCGCCCTCCGAGGGGGCTAGGGGGCTGGGGGGCTCGCCAAGTGCACGTTTTGATTAAGTCGCCCCGCCATATGAATTTATGACTCGAATTCGTGTCGACGGCAGATATTGATGGATTAGGAATTTATTTCTTGTCAATTATGCAGTTTAATATGCGTCGTTGTAAATAGTTGATTATGTATGTATGATTGCTGAGACATCAATTAGTTTGTCATTCGAGTGTGATGTTATTTTATATAGACAGGTACCATTTATCAACCTGTCTACCTGACCTTTACGTGTATATCTCAACTTTGTACAAAACTTTTATATCTTTCACACTTAAAATTGTCTAGCCAAAAAGATTTGATTCATAGTACAGATAAAGCTATCACAACATAACATTAGGTCGCGAATGTAGCCAGTTGTTTCCATTCGAAGCAATCCCGCATCCAACTCCCAAGTGTCCCGCTAATACTCCATATGGCGCAACACCATGCGCAATGCATAAACAACCAATTATTCATGACCCCTAATATCACACACAACCCCTCTATCTAATATCACTTTCATAGAACCAGAAGGGGGCGGGGCAGTTCTAGGTACAATGGTCTATTATCCTTAGTAGTTTAGGGCGGAAAAGCTGATACAACGACATATGCATGCATTAGGGATGATGAGACAATTCGGACATTAGTAGTTCAGTCACTTAATTTGTACAACTGCTCTAGCGCATGCTATATAGTTCGTGCAATGTGTGCAAGTACTTATGTTCGGTAAACAATGACATATAACGAAGTGTAGGAACGAACGACGGATATAACATTGTTATGTTGTTGTTTGTTTTCATCATCATCATCATTTCAGCCGAAAGACGGCCACTGCTGGACAACGGCCTCCTCAAAGCACCGCCATTCCGACCGGTTCTGGGCTTCCAGGCCTGCACCCTAATTGCGTAACTCACGATTCATCATAATTTGTTTCGTTTTGAAACAGATGGCTAAACCATTGCTTCATATGTTCAAAAAATGTGACTGCTCAACAACGTACATAACGCAATGAATATTGTTGAACTGTCAAACTGAAACCGATTATGATCAATCGCGTGTTGCGCAATTAGGGTGCAGGTCATCGGTCCATCTTGTGGGAGGCCTTCCAACGCTACGTCTTCCAGTACGCGGTCTAAAGTACCTATTTCTCAAATATTGGCAAACTCATGTTAATCAATGGGCTGTCAATGTCTGGAGATCTATTAAGGCAGTAAAAAGTCCCTGAATACGAGTTGCTTTGTTGAGTAATTTAGGATGAAGAAGACCAATAATGTGTACCTAATGTTGTGCTGTTATCATTTATTTCTAGTTTTAGTTAAGTTTTCTCTTTGCCATCGTTGGCACCTAATAAACTGGTTGATTTAACATCAACATAACATAGTGCTTACTTACCCCACAACATCCACAATCATATAAAGTACGCCTCCTGCCACGAGGCCACCTTCTCAATACAACTTACAACTTAAAACCGTAGTTAAAGAACAAACTCAGCTATCTTTTTCCCACTAGTCAGCCGAGAAAAATATTCAGTATGCAGCAATCATACATTTGCATTCATAATGCTATTCTACTGAGTCTCGTGTGACAGTCTCAGGTTCGGAGTCAAAGCTTACCGTCCGTCTGGCGCCAGTCATTGACACCTTTCCACCGTTGTCGTGTTCCTAGAGATCGGCGTCATCATTACCTTCTTTATTTGAAAGTTATTTGTATGATAAACAATGCAATGCGATCTTCTTGGAAACATCTGGTGTGAATCGTGCTGGGTTTGGTATGTTTGTGGCTGTGGGATTTGCAATTTAAATTCAGTTATTTTAATTGAATTGACTGCCTCGTTGGACTAGTGGTCCCAAGCGCTACTGCTGAACATGAGGTCCTGAGTTCGATTCCCAGGTTAGGCAAAATGTTATTGGGTTTTTCTGTCTGGAATTTCTCAGTAGCAGCCCGGAGTGTGGATTTGTACCCGGTTGGTAGGAATAGACTCGCCCCATATTACATAGGACTTAAACATAACTGACGAAATCGGGGTGTACTAAAGGGTCACCTCCGCCAGCCCTTCGGAGATACAACGCGTGATGGTAAGTTTAGTTTAATTGTTCTGGATGGGTTCTAGTAACTGAAATTCTTCTTAGCGTCTCGATGGCAATCGAAATAAAGTCTACCCAGAATTTGACTACGAGTTTTGTGCCTTCAGTGCCATCCATCAGTTCCTGTGGCGATGACGTACCTAGTGTGAGTTTCTTACCCCTTCACCAATGCAGGACCAATCGGAGTACCGAACACACTCAATACGTTAAGTCGAGATGATTTAAAGAAATTCACGATAGGCACAATTTTAAGTGTCTCATCGTTTGTAGAACAGCATCACATTAACACTCTTGAAAGCTGGTCTTCTGTTTGTGAAGATTATGAAGTCGGGGATTAGGTACGACATCTGTTTGTGAACATTATAAAGTAAGAATTACGAGCATCAGTCGAGTTCAAAACCGACCAGACAAACTCGAAAATGGTCATGATTCCCCGAAAGTGGATATTAAACTACATTTACGTGTCTGTCAAGGTATTGCTAAAACTATTTTCGTGTCACAAAAAGTATCTATCAGTTTTCAGTAGCAAAATGACAATGTAAAGATTGTAGCAGGTGCCGTTCTGTATTTTCTGCCTCCCCCATGGGCGATAGGTGGTATGCATAAATCGTCCCTAATAATCATACCTACAAAAGGTGTTTGCAAACAAACAATCAAACAAAACATTTGCGAGTGACGTCAACACTGCATGTTGATAGACATAATGAACAAACAAAAATGATTGTCCAGGATTTACGAACTGAAGGTTTTTAAAGAACAATATTCACACCGTTTTCCATTTGGCTTAAGTGCATCTTTCTTTACGTAGATAACAGTTTCGTAAATGAGCGACTAAATGCCAGACAACAGCCGGTTTCTGAATTAATACTAAAGGTACATCATCATTGTCAGCCTATAATGTGCTTCTGGGTGTGTTGGAACACAGGCCTCCCTCCTCTCGGTGAGAGGAAATTGGGCCGTAATCCACTACGCGGGCTCAGTGCGGGTTGGTAGATGACATGAGTATTCAAGTTTTTTGGTCCTAGGACATACCGGTTTCCTCACAATGTTTTCCTTCACCGTTTTGAGAGCAGTGGTGATGAAATAATTTGTGCAAAGTAAGCTCCTGTCTGGGTTGGAACCCACGACCTAGAACTCGTAAGTCGCGGCCGTTACCACTGGACCACCACTGCACTTGGATGGTGATGGTGGGCACACCCACAATAAAATAGCCTGCAGTCAAAGTTATTCAGATGTGATGAAAAACTTGTTGTGACAAGACAAAACTGTTCTGTCGATGAACTGCCTATGATAGACTGCTCTGTATGTAGTTTGTGCAGGTGCACTGTTTTAATCTACGTCAGACTACTTGTGAGTCGCGGTCGTTACCTCCACTCTCACTAAAGATACAGGTAGGTATAACTAAATAATTATTGGGTTTCTACAGGCCTGAGGAAAAGATGTTTCCAAACTCAACTATCTACTGAGCGAGTCTTATGGGCAAATGAAGAAGCAGGCTTTAGCTATTGGGTAAATGATGTGTTTAAAAAAAAAAGTACATTTATTAAATAAGTGACGACGTTTAGTAGAACTTAGGTACTGTAAAGGTTGTCTACAAAATTCGACCTTATAGACTGCAAGTTGGTAATAATTTAACTCTGGTTGCAATGCAAAGTGCAGCAGTCAAGCTTTAGAATAGAGCGTTTAAATTATTTGTATTAGGTTTTATTTGTATTAACACGACCAATTGTTTTACAGATACAAATACAGAGAATAGAGTACCTACAAAGGTCTCAGTCTTATTAATCATCATTAATTTCATCTACGTCAAACGTGAATGAACCCACGCTAAGAAGCAAGTTCTGAATGAGGTGTTTGAGTTAAATCAGTTTGTTTGCCGTTCCCACGGCCTGCCTGCTGTTAGCACCTCGCTTCGAACACAAGACATGAACGTAGCCTTATTAGGACATTACCACACGCTTGTCCTGCGGAAACATTAATAAAAAAGACGATCGCTTGTAGGGCTCTTTATGTATGTATGAACATGCTTTTATGTTGGTGGATGTATAGTGTGGACGAAATATCACGCCGCCGATTGTCAAAAACAAAAACATTTCAGATTCTTTGTTCAAGGCTAGTAGTCGTGTAATTACTACTTGACGGGTTACCAGACTTTCGGGCTTCTGTCAACTGCCAAAGATCCATGAATGACAGCCGATACCTACTAGAAAATGCAGAAATGCAGGTGGGTCAATGACCACTATAGGCGCGCTAAAGCGATTTGTGTATATCCACCAATTTACCAATAATGGAATAAATATGTAAAGTATTAGTTAAATGACATCTCAATCATCTAATACTTACAATGTTTGAGCTATAATTACAAGACGATAATTTGACCAATTATAATACATATCCCTAATAATAACATTGCTAAACTTACACAGTTTAGAGCAGTGCTGGTCCAATGGAAACAGCACCGAGTTTCGAGTTGTAGGTTGTGGGTTTAAACCCAGACAGGCACTTTACTTTGAGCAAATAATTTCAACACCACTTGGTGATGGAAAACATCGTGAAGAAACCGGCGTAAAAAATACGATAGCTAGAACCAAAAAATCGAAGCAATGTGACGTCTACCAACCCGCAATGGGCCCGCATGGAAGTTTATAGCCCACTCCCTCTCGCATAGAGAGAGGAGGCCTGTGTCTCACAATTGGGAACATTATAGACTGATTATGCACTAAGTATGTTTTTTGTTATGCAAATTAAAAAAAAAACTGGTAGTACATCGCATACATAATTATTTATAGCGTGTTATAAAGAGCGATGGGTGAGTGCGAGTAGATATAGACGTCATCGAGCCGGCTTTATGAACGCTTGTTTATTTGAACGGAAGCGGATCAAGCTCGGTGATGTATAGGATTTACTCGCACGGCCGCGGCACCGGCGGCGCGGCGGCGGGCGGCGCCCGCGCAGCTACGTTCAAAATACACGGTTATACTTGACCGGCTAGACATAGGTACTTATGTTGTTAACTGACAGAAGTTTGATTTGCTAGTTGTGATTTGCCTAAATCATTAACTAATAATATTATATTACGTGGGACACTCTGAAAGTTTTGCGAAAATAAATAAAATATCTATCTATATCTATACATATAATAAAATTGTAGAAAAGTGGTGTCTGTACAATCGAAATATATAAAAAAAAAGTAGCAGGGGTTGTTATTATATCGATGCTGAACCCGAGATTGTAATTAATTTTTTTTTTGTCTGTTTGTCTGTTTGTCTGTGTGTTTGTGCACGCTAATATCAGAAACGGCTTATTCGATTTAGATGCGGTTTTCACTGTCACAAGTGAAGCTTACTCAATATATTGTAGTAAGCTTCACTTAACATTTAGTGTTTATTTCATGTCAATCGGTTCATAAATAAAAAAGTTATGTCAATTTAAAGAATCACGGCGAACATTTGTTAATCATTCATCCCCGATGGCCATACGTCAAATATCGTATACAGAGAAGCATTACTGTAAAGTAAATTTTTTGCTACCCAAACGACGGTATATTATTATGTAATTCAAAATATGCTGCCCAAAAAGTCACTATTCCACGCGGACGAAGTCGCGGGCACAGCTAGTGAGTAAATATTTTTTTATTAAATCTTTTCAAAGTACTCTCCACTAGCCTCTATACAAAGTTTCATGCGTCTGAACCAGTTTTCGAAACACTTTTTCCAGTCCGCCGCTGACACCTCGTTTACAGCCTGCTCGAACGCTGACAGCGCATCTTCCGGCGACGAAAATTGTATCCCTATGAGCTGATTTTTTACTTTCGGGAATAAAAAGAAGTCATACTGCTAGGTCAGAGCTGTAAGGAGGGTGATCCAGGAGTTTGACCGGCGTGCTGTCCAGGAAGTCCCTCGTTTTGAGCGCGGTGTGCGAAGGCATGTGTTGTGGTGGAGCAGTAGCCCGCGGAGCCCTGTGCTTGGTCGCTTGTTGCTCACAACAGAGAAAACTTCTGCCAAACATTAGGTAGTATACCATTCAGCGTTGATGCTTCTTTGGTTCCGTAAAGGAATTGACACAAAGTAGCCAGTCAAATTGAAAAAGCTCGCGATCAAAATCTTCCCCCGCTTCTAGATCGCTTCACTTTGGAAGGCGTTGATTCGTTTTGAAACACTCAAACCTTCGACTGGTGCTTAGTTTCTGGATCGTATTGATAAATCCAAGAATCATCACCTGTAATGATGTCGTAAACCTAGTTAAAGCACATGTAATTGCATTTTGTTTTATTCTTTGTTTTTATTCTATTTGTAAGTAAATTTTGTTCGATTTGTTTTGTTTTGTTAATATTTAGAGAGAATAATTAGTTTTGTTTTATTTGTTTAAGAAGATTCTATTTTATTTTTATGTTTTTTTTTTCTTTTACTTTTAGGTACATAGCTTTTAATTTGTGGAAGCTTGTAAATGTCAACTGTAAGCGCTATATGTTATTATTTACCTAGATATTAGACTGTAAGCTTTCTGAAGAATAAATAAATAAATAAAATAAAACACGCCGAGACAAGCCTGCTTCACATTTGTTTATCATATCACGGCACCATTCCACCCGGGCCTGCGTCAGAGCATCGGTGAGGTTGTGCGGCACCCAGCGTGAAACTATCCTCCTCACGCGAAGATGCACGGGTAGAACTTTGTGAAGGCTTCCCGATCCAACCTGCAGTACGTGCTGAATCTCTTGATACGTAAGTCGCCTATTGTCATGGATTACATTTTTCACTGCTAGCACGTTTTCTTCCGTAACAGCCGTCAAAGGGCGACAACTTTTTCTTCATCCCCCAAAGTTAATCGAACGCGCTTGAATTCGTTATACCAACGATACACGGTTGCCTTAGAAGGGCCTTCATCCATGAATGCCATTTGAAGTCTATCGTACGATTCGTCCCGTTTCAGGCGACACTTGAAATCGAAAAAAATCATAGGGCGAAAATGATCCCGGCGCAGATCCATTTTTTTATGTGACACGATAATATTTAAATTAGTTCGCAAACAATGTGGAGGGAAATTTAGAAATTGGAACGTACCTATTTTTACTTACAAATACCTAATCATATTTTCAAAATAGGATATAACTGGCCAGTCTCTCGTATATAAAAACTTTTTCGCAATACTTTCTGAGTGGCCTGGTATTTTGGTACAATTCTGACATTTCGTAAGGAGTCACTCGCTACCACCGTTTCTGCAGTAACGGCTGTTTTATCAGAATAATTTCAATTGATAGCTCAATAAGTACTCAGTACTTGATGTTACAGTGCCTTTGCAAAGTGTGTTGAGTTGACAGAATTGGTGCAGCATACTATTTAGGAACCAAAGTTTTGCTCAACATTGAGAGAGAATATTTGATGGAAACTGAAAGAATTCGATTTTTCCTCTGGAGTATGGACATGAGATAGGTACTTAGGTTTTTTTTCGATGAACTCTGACTTCTTAGCATTTTCCCTCCCTCCAGCTGAACAATGTGCGATGGAGTAAAAGATTATGATGTTAAAGTTTTTTTTCTTCTCTTCTGGGCTGATGTGAACTCAGGTTCTCACAGTAGGTACCCAGCTTTAGAAAATGGGTGTCAACCAGGTAACGGAGAGATATCAAAAGGTATACTGCCAACCCACTTTACGTCGGATGGCATCTAGGATTTTTATGCAAAAATGCAAAAATGTGTTGTACTACTAGTCTGGTACTTACTATTCACTGCAGAAACCAGCCACAGATAAAGACTGCCTTTTGTATAAACAAAGTATTATATATCTACATAATGCTCTATCCACGTACCTAACAAGGGCACAGTTGTGTTTATTAGCAATTTTCTATTTTAAGTAGAACCACCTGCGCAGCGCACACAGTGTAGCTATCGCCTTATCTCAAGTGGTTGATTTAGATAAACGTAAGCAGGCCTTACTTCGCCTGAAAGCCCTCGCAGCGTTGAAATCACCTCTCTGAACTAACGGTCGTTATCATTTCACACTCAACTCTTCACACCAATCATTAAACAGCTGGGAGTTGCGAGAAATTGCTCAAGTGCTCAAGAAATTTCTCGCTATATATCACTAAGAGATACCACATTAGAAATGTACACAAAAAAAAAACATGATGTTACGCAAATTCATACAATTGGTGTTACACAATATTCAAAGTTATCTACAAACTGCTCTGCATATCATTAATATTCATACATTTTTGAAATAGCCGTTTCGAATTCGATATTCATAATTCCAATTACACTTTTTACCATTTTTACAGACATACCTACATGTGTTCAAATAATATTTTCTCGTATTTTATCATTATATTTTATTCGTATAATAAAACTTCATAAAACCGCATTTTTATGAGGGAAGTGGAAACGGTGGTGCGTGGTTCAGTTGCGACAGAACAGCCGACGAAGTGTTGATAGCCATAGGAACCTTGTCGCACTAATTTATGTGCATAATGTTCCTCTTGAAATGTTTTATAGTATGAAAAATAGTCCAACGCCTTCACACGTGGAAGACTTGGAACGACAAGGGAAATCGTAAAATGAAACGATATTAAAATTATATTCGTGTTAAATCTTTTTTTAGTGTCTATTCGTAAGTTTGAAGTGATATTATATTTTGATGTTGATATGTGGTTCATAAAATGTGTTTTTATTGATCCCACATTTTCTTGTTATCTCACTTCGTCGTGGAAATTAATTTGTTCTATGATATGAAAATTATTATTTAATTTGACGCTTACATATTCAGTGTGCATACTAATAAAGTTATAAACAATATATTATGATCAATACAAGGTTGTTTATTATGCCTCTGTCATGTCAAATTAGAATAAAAATCAAATAAATGCTGCGTTGTGGAGCGTGCGCGCGCACATTGGCGCCGCCCCGCGGCCGTAGGGGGCACTAACGAGCACGCGGCCTGCACACGACCTCACTGCGAGCGTTAATTAGTAAAATGTTCACGTGTTCGCTATCTAATGAACCTCTATAAGTAACGATCAAAGAAATAGCCATTGTGATAAAAGCACATTAATCTCTTTTAGGTGTTAGAAAATATCAAGCATTTATGAGTTTGAAAAAAAAAACAAAATTATAATTGTAATTTTGCAAGTACTTGTAAAATATATTCAACAAAACAAGTTTATGATTGTTTATAATTTTAATGAGAATCTAATGTTTAATTTTACATACTATTACATCTGGCCCTGTGGCGCAACGGATAACGCGTCTGACTACGGATCAGAAGATTCCAGGTTCGAATCCTGGCAGGGTCGCGAAAAACCTTTTTTAATTATATTTTTTTGTCCTATACTTATTTTATTTTATATTTCGAAATATAAAATATGGTCAATAATATGAACCGCCTTCACAATATATACATAATTTTCTGATTATCCACTTCAAAGTAGCATAAATGTTTTTTTCATATCAGTTATAATATCTACATAAATCGTAATTTCCCCCAGCTAAGTAAAAAGTCTTTTACATAATAATATACTCCTTGAACAATCGTGTCCATCTTGACTTATTGATCGGCGCGTCCGTCTCGCGTTCTTTCCTCTGCGCTAGCCTACCCGCTGTATGGCGAATATAATGAGCCTCTTGTTATTCGCATTGACAACCTGCTCATGATATATAAGGATGTGTATTGCTTAAGGTACATCAGGAATGCAGAAATTACATGCAGAAATCTTTATAACTGACCAAAATTAAACATTAGCCTCGCATGCAAGATTAAGTTATGCTAATACCAAATCCCTATGGCTGATTTTACAAAAGAAAGTTACATAATTATCTTTATCCCTGGAATAAATTGACGTCGGACAATTCTAGTATGGAAAAACTGTAATAAAATCAAAAAAATCCCATAGAAGTTTATAAATAATACGGTCTAATATAGTCCTTTCCTTGATCAAGAAAAAAAAATGCTAACACAAAGTCACATAAATTGTGTCTAATCAAAGTATATAACAGAATTATAAAATAAACATGAGAACATGCAGATAGGACTGCCACTTAAGGCCCTGGTAACTTTAAATATTGTCGTTATGAGCGATAATAGTTCTTATTGCAATCTGATACGGGTTAAAATCTGTTGTAATAAATTCGAATAATAAATGAGCAAGCATTGTCGTAAAAATGCAAATAAAATCGTATAAAATTAGATATTAACTATTTAATAATAAGTCATCGATCACTGGATGCAGTTTGGCATTTGGAATTGTATAGTATATTTTTAATTATAATTATAACTGTTATTGAAGGGATAAACTGGTTTTAAAAATAATTAAGAGGTGACTTTGATGATTTTTTGATGCATTAAAGTATGTTTAATTATGTTTTGAATTCCGTCACTGTATGCAAAAAAGACTTGAAAATATCATACATTTTTTTGCTTTCCAAATTATTTACGGTTAAAGAGATACACTGATTTAAAAAACCACCTTTTTGAGCGTTTTCAAGAAATCACCGCCTTAAAATAAACACAAACATTTAAGAACCTACCCTAAAACCATCCAAAATAGAAAATCAATCATCATTAAAAGTAGATAACACAAACACCTGCAAGTTTTATAGCGGGAATATACACTGAAAATAACATAATATATATAGGAAACAGAAAGAAAAAATATTATGACAGCCCGCAAAAAGTTAAAGGCGATAAAAGTCAGCAGTGTTAGTCGACGATGAGTTTACTGCGACACTGCTTATCTGCAGACAGCCGAGTGTCAAAATATTTGATGGCTTAGCTTTAAACGATAGTCGAGCTCAAAATATAACCTACTGGAGAGTGTTTTTGCTACACTTTGGTTTTTCTGGAATCTTTTGCACCTAGTCGAGCAATATAAAACATCTTCCCCTATTGCATCAACAAACACTATTAATAATAAAAAACTTTTCAATGCAAAGATTTACATTGCAGCTCGGAACCTGTGTTTGAACTTAAAGTCCTGTTAAAAATAATGTTTAGGTAGGTACTATAAGCGCTTTAAGATGTCCCTGTACCAGAATCTAATAATGAAACAGCGTTTATTGGTCAACCACTACAGTACATATTTACAACTTAAAATTCTGAGCAAACCGGCTTTTCAGGACCGGCTTACTGATCATATAATACCACTTTTACCAGCGTGTGGTCCAAAGTAGTCAATCTACCTAACAAAAAAGACTTCCTTTTGGAGGTAAGTAAACAAGGCCAATGGTTCAAGAGCATGAACAGCGCCCAAACAGTGATCTAATTTTAAAGCTTCAAGGCAATCCATATTTTGTGTTATTTATGCTATGCCTAGTAGCTTTTGCCAGCGGTTTCGCCCGCGTAGAGGTCAGAAATTACCCCACGGGAACGTAGGTAGGTACTACCGGGATAAAAGTATCTTATGTGTTAATCCAGCACCCTAATTGCGTAACTCACAATTAATCATAATCTGTTTCGTTTTCAAACAGAGTGCTAAACCATTGCTTCATATGTTCGAAAAATGTGACTGCTCAGCAACGTTAATAACACAATGAATAGTGTTGAACTGTCACAATGAAACCGATTAAGATTAATCGCGTGTTACGCAATTAGGGTGCTGGTTATAAGTACCTATATATGTTTGCCAAATTTCATATAAATCCGTTCAAACGTTTTTGCGGGGTTGAGTAACAAACATCCAAACACATTTATAATATTAATAGGATACATTTTTAATGTTATGCCATAAATTAATAAATTATGAGTAATACTAATAACAGTAGAATTCGGTGTTTTTAACCAGCAGTTCCCACAAGCGGACGTATAGCATACGTTATCTACGGCCGGGCTATTTTAGTCTAAGCTTTATCAATTCGGGGTCAAGAGCGCGCCTTCCGGCTGATAACAGCACACGATAAGCACAACCGAAATCGTCACAGCATCCCTAACATGTATTTATGACCTAATATAACAAAAAAATACCGATTCCGTATCAGAGAGCATTCTGTCAGAACTGTTTTTTATGCAGCCACACGATAAGATACTTCAGATTTACTTATTCTACATTCTCTGTTAGGTCGTGAGGAAGAGATCAGAATTTTTTGTTGAATATTTGTCCGTGAAGTTTTCGTTTTAAATATTTTCTTAGCTTTTAGACGGACGGCGTTATATGTACCGCAAACATCCTGGCCATATACAAATATTGGTCAAACCCGGCAGTTGTCAGTCTGTCACAACCCAGCGGACATCGCGGACACGTGCTAAATAAGTACCTATCTTCTGTAAACTCGTGTGTTTGATTGAGGTTTACCTTTATCCTTCAGTTGTCAGTTCTAAACAGAAATAGGCTAAAAACAATCCCATTAAAAGACCACCTTAAAGTCAAAGCAGCTGATGAAGAAAATCAATACCTGGTTGTTATAAATGCTTTCTAACTTAACATTGTGAAGTATCTTACAAAAGAAAGTACGAACGTAATTAACGCGTTATCCATACATTTGTACCGTGCAGATAATTCTCATATCGTGTTGAGTTGACAGCGAACAAGTGTTCAATTGCGGAGGCGCACAGCCGCAGACGCACCCCAGATCGAGTGCCGTTCAACTCTCAAGAGCGGCGATGCGCGAATCATTCGATTTGCATTAAGCGTTCACACCCAAGTATATCCGTGTCGAATGATAACTTTTGCTCATATATGTACCTACGTAGAACAAGGCGAAGAGTGCTTTAGTATTTTGGGAATGTTTTGTACAATTTCAAAACATTTTAGTTTTTGTTGTAGCAGTAACTTTGCAGCTCAATCAACGTATTTAAAACATTCTCCTTATGCACAACCATTCCACCAAAATTTTCATCTCTAGGAGCTCCTACCCAAGTCGCCCAAAACATATCAGCAATTCGTTTTCATTCAAAAAGTGAGAGTGCAAGCAAGTGCGACTGAAGTCACGATCGAAATATTGTCAGACAGGGCCCTCAATGAAAATATTCATCACGAGATGGCTTTCATTGTAGGACAAGCGTGTCGTCATTACCCACTGCACTCTCGTCGTGATTCGCTCCGCCCGCCCTGAGGGCCTTAAATGGGAAAACCGAGTAGGGAAGATAACACGACCACTGTAAAAAGACCCCTCAACCCCCTAAACTTGATAACTAAATAGATTATGAAGAGGGTTCTTCTTAATTTAGTCAGAGTACAAGGGGGATGAAACAGTAGTAGTGTGTATATCTGAGATTTCTTTTTGATGACTGGTTTTATGGCTGCGGCTTATAACTATAAAGAGCAACAAAGACATTATAATGAAAATGGTTATAATATGAAGGGTACGCAATTTCGTAGACAATAACTTAAAGCTATTCATGTTTCTGATATTAATAAGGTTTGTTCTTTCGTTTATGTCCAAACAACGAAAGATTGCTTACTTAAAATTCTAAATAAAAAGTGAATATTGCTTAGAATTGAATATTATGATTGAGATATTAATACGCCTTCTTCCCATGGGTGTAGACAGAAACTGCAGAATGTCCCCTGCTATGATCCTTACAGATTCCTTTTGCCTCATTTACATTCATACATCTGGCCAAACACGCACGCCACACTATGGAAAATGGTAGAACAACGACGTATCAAAAATCGTTTTTTACTAATGTCGTTACTTACGTAACTTTTCTTTTTAAATAGTATTAGATGTGAAACTGTAAATAATGTAGGTAGTAATTTTGCTTCAATTTTTTTTTTAATACGACAAAGTGTCAATTCCAAAAAATGTCTATTTCAGGTCTGTTCGCTTCAATATTTTAAAATTGATTTCTTTCAAAAATTTGCGGTACATAATAGATATAAAGAGTTAAACATTTCTAAAAAGCCCCTTGTATGTAGATTTTAAAGCAATTAAAATGTTGTAGGTTTTATTAGATTTCTATAAAAAAAAAAATTAACAATAAGTGAGGGGAAAAATACAGTTTTTTAACTTCATCGAGACTTTTGACAGTTACGGATGTCTCCCGATGCTTTACATTTGATTTTGTTTTGTAGCGTAGCATAAAAATTTGCGGATACGTGCGGTTTCTGAAGTTATCGTGAAAAGTATGACACAAGTCAGGGAACAGTAAACATCTATGTTTTGCGGTTTCTAATGTGAATAGTTCACTAATTATTTTGCGGTATATTTCATTTAAATATTAATTATTTATTGATAATAGGGCGTACTATCTACAGTTTACACTCATTTTGCCGAACAACTTTAATCAACAAAATGCACACTACCCTTATTTATCAAATAAAATATAAAGAGTGGATTCACTTAATATCACTATTACAATTTCGTAATAAAACTAAACAGACGTTTGACTGTTACGTACCTTCGCTGAGTTTCAAAATGACTACCACTTTCAAGTGTTCTAAGTGTGAATTATTACTTCCATACATCGAAGGAAGAAAACACTTGAAGCTTTAACAACAGTTTGAAAAGAAAACTATAATGTTTCTGAAGACAACATCTGTTTTATTATCAGTGATATTCAAAGGAATCTTATTCCCATATTTAATAGACGATGGGCAGAAGCGTCGAAGAAAAAGGATTCATTTTTAAAAAAAGAACAGCAATTGGTTGGATTCAGAATATTTGGTAAGTTTACCAAACTGGGATGAAGTAACGCCTGATTTTACTCCATCTAGGTACTTCTTCTGGGAAACGCGGAAGACCCTGTGTCTCTTATGGGGACTCATCAAAATCAACCAAAAAAAGAAAAATACTGCGCTGCTTAGTGAATATGGCTTTGAACACATCTACAATGCCTTTGTTCAGGGACTACATTCAATAGGAGAAGGAATAGAAGCAATCTCGTGGAAAAACTAAAGCTTGCTGATAGTGATACAAAGTCTCAATATTTTAATCTCTAGATATTTTTTTTATTTTTGCTAGAACTGGTACAACCTAACTTATTGCCCCGTACCCGCTTGATTTTGAGTTTCGGGACATCCTGTGTATACTTTTAAATATCTTTTGTTAGTCGCCTTTCATTCATCCTCTTAAAAGGAACCTAGTCGCGGGCTCGAACTCACTGGTGGGCCTGGCTAAAAATCACGCTGTCTCACCAGGCTTCGTGTCCGACAGAGATAGTATCAGTGATGAGCAGTTAGACGCTAGTCTACACGCACAACGTTATTGAGTGAGACGCAGGATCATTTATAGTAAAAAAATCGCGGAAAAAATTAAGAAAAGTCCTTTGTAAGAACGGGGTTTATGAAAAAGCCAATGCATAAATCAATGACCAATAAAGTTTATTGAACTTTTTGATAACTGAACTTTGTCGGTACCGACTTGGTTTTGGAGATTTTACACTTCTTTTATTACTTAAACACGCCCAAAGTTAAGTACAATTAGCAGGAAAAACGAATCTTTGTTGGCTCCTAACTTTTTAATAGGTTTTTATTTTAATATTCTGTTTCCGTACAGACAATATTAATAATAACATATAATGACATCATAATATTTTACTTTGGACGTGCCATGTCAGACAGTGAAGTAAAACACTCCCGAAGTTTGTATGCAAAAAATGTGGACTAGGTTCACCTTAACGACCATCACATCAGCATACTTTTTTATTTTTTTGTCACTACATCTTAGTGATAATTATCACTTCAATTATTCCTCAGATTATCACTCATAGTCGCACACATACTTCGCAAGGAACGCATTTCCACAGCATTTATTGTAGATATTAATATTCTACTGCCAATTTGTACAACCGATTTATTTATGTCTTGCCCAACCTAAGCAGCGAAGTCATGTAATCGTCGAAGTAAGCAACAACAGCACCGGTGGCTGTCGAAAGGTCGTAAGCCGAAGTGTACCACGTTGGTAACAAGCGCACGACTCCGACAATAGGTCGGCTCAGATTATAGAAAGAAAAGATCGTTAAAGGTTGACACGAAGAACATACTTAAAGTCACGCTTTAAATCATAAATGTACCTAAGAGAAGGGTTTCATTATTAGTAAGTGAGGTCGTGAGATAGTCGCATTTTGCAAATGGCGGATTCCACCCTTTGAATAAGCTGAAAATAAACACGAACTTGCCTCACTTAGCACGGTACAATATTCAAATTTACTTTTAGATAAAGTTCACCTCAAAATTATCTAAGTTGATATCACTGGGGGCCGATTCTACTAACAAATTTGTTAAAAAAACGCAATAGAACCGCAACCGAATCACCACTTTTAAGCGTTTTCGCATTCTACTAAAATGAACAACGGTCCAGCTGCGACACAGCTGCGGTTACGTTTTAGTTACGCCAACGATCGATTGAAACAATGTCAAAACCTATTCTACTAACAAAATCGAACATGAGCGTGACGTTTACTATAGGACAAAGTTAATGATAAAATTATGATCATTATGTCTTTTAATTATAGAAAATACTTTTAGTGCCACATATTCGTGTTTAGTAACATTTTTAGATTCAACTTTTTTCTTTTTGGTATTAATAAAACATATTATTTTGGCATGTTGGTAACGCGGGTTACCCGCTGTGTTCCCGCTACAGTTCAGTTGCAATTCGTTTTAAGTTTAGTTTCCATTTTGCTTATAAAATAGTAGAATGACTTTTTATGTAACTATCGAACGGCGATCGAAATCGAACTGTTGTGGAAACACAGTTTAACGTGTAACGTTGCAAATTAGTAGAATCGGCCCCCTGATCATCATCATCCGCCAAGTCTTTTCCCAATTGTGATTAAGCAATGTTGTCGATTTAGCGAATGTGAGTATCAATACTAACCATTTCTGGTTTTAACGATACAAATAAATGAACCTGTATTAAGACCATATGTATGAATAAAAAAATTATGTTGAGGTCGGCTTCCAGCTTAACCGGATGCAGCTGAATACCAGTATTTTACATGGAACTACTACCTATCTGAACCCGAAAATCCAGTAACTGGGTAACACGAAACCCCATGGCAAGCCTGGTTGTCAGACTTTCTGGCTTCTGACTACCCGTAACGACTGCCAAAGATCTAGAATCTAGATCTAAATGATGGACCAAAACGGCTTAAAGTGCTTTCCGAGGCTATTTGATATCACACAATCCCTAGCATATTTTATAGTTCCCAGATCAACTGATCATTACAAGCACATTGTTCAGAATAGGAATAAAGTACGTGAATTCAACCCCTCAGCCCAGACACGTGCAGTACACGCTCACCGTTATCTTAGCACGTGGCTTCTTGCCTATCGATTTTTGGAGGAAGCATTGTCAACTTTTTTTTTTTTACTTTTACTTTTATTGTTGTGCTTAGTTACGAAGTTACACAACAAACCATTTTCAATCATCAACGTGATACCTATTTCTATTTTTTTCAGGACTTCCTCAAAAAAATAAAAATTGGTATCACGTTGAATACACGTCTCACGTTGTTATTTGTTACATTACTTGAAATAGCAGATTTCAGTTTTGTTAACGACATAGGTAGGTGGTACTGGTAGGAACTTGTTGGATACGCTATGTAATTATGTATATACAGAGTGTCTGGAAATGATCACAGTACCTAAATATCTGATCTAGGGTGTTGATTTTCAACATTTTCAAAAGAATACCTATTATCACTTAACCAAGTAACATGGATTTTATTTTTTATTTTTGCTAGAACTGGTACAACCTAGCTTATTGCCCCGTACCCGCTTGACGTTGAGTTTTGGGACACCCTGTATATATGTTGAAAACCTTCTTTGACATGTAAAATTGTAAACGATCTAAAAAGATATATTTAGAAATGAAGTTTTAAAACTTTAAAGAAATAAAGTTCTAAAGTTTGTTTTGTTAATCCGACATTGGATCGAGTTTAATCTGACATTTCAAGTCTTTTGTGTTTGCTTTTTGCAGTATAAAAGTTTGACATTATACCTGTCAAATTCGAATCTGAGTTTAAAAACAAACTTTAGTGTCACTATTTACCTATCTCTGTAATGAAACAAAAATGGTCAATTTACACAACATAGTACATAAACCTTAAGTATATGTGCTACGTCACGTTATATTCCAACAACAAACGTTCTGATTGCGTGAAGCGGAAATTGACGCAAGTTCCGTTGCGGCACGTGTACTTAGTTCCGGCCTTCCGGTTTTGTGCCGAAAATAGATGGCGGGGAGTAACGTAGCTTGTGGGAAAAATTTATCGACTTTTCAAATCTTTGTGTGAGTGCCTATAAAATTCAGATGCATATTTTATTGCCACATATTTCATTTTAATGTAAACGAGAAAATACTTCGCAAAACACCTGTTGTGATTTGTAAACCAATGCTAAACCACAACTTTGCCAATGCTTTAATTTAAAAACAAAAATTATGACTAGTCTTGTGCTTTCTAAGAACAAATTGCTACGTGAATAATTGCACTGACACATGTTGAGACTTACCTATACCTACATTTCTAAAATATCAACTACAAAACAGTTTCTAAACAGCAATACCTACCGACATTCTTCCAGAGCGATGTGTATAAATTGACTAGATTCGTATACTGAGAAGATAGCCAATTTTTTCCTATTTCGTTTCTTTTCGATGGTGAGTCATGAGAGGTACACTCGTACAGTCAGAAAAAAAAACCTAAAAAACACAAGGACATGTTTTCACATCATGTCCCTTTTTAACACGGTGAAGTCAATGACGCTTGCGATGGCCCGGGCGGGGCGAGGGTGCCCCCAGGGATGAGCGTAGCAACAGAAGGGTTGATGACTGGGCCTGATGTAAGCAAGTGTTGCGCAGATTTTAACATAAATCTACAAGGAAGCCAAACAAACAGTCTATAAATAGTTTTTATTGCAGTTTATTGATCGTTTTAATAATGAATCGTCTCTTCTCAATAAAATAAATAGGTACCTATATAAGAATGGTGAGTAAAAAAAAAAAAATTCGTAAATCCCAAGTTCAAACAAATAAAAAATTACAACTGGCTGATTCGTTGTAAAGCAATGGTTGTTGTTTTAAATATATACTTACTTACATAAACGCAAAGAAGACAGAAACTTACCTAATCCATAAACATTTTACAAAACTTGTGTAACCATAAAAAGTCAGCAATAAAAACATTACGTCACGTCAGCTATTTGCCGTAACGTCCCAAATTGACACTTGGGTATTTGCGATCGTGCATTATTGGCGCATGAAATGCTTACAACGTTTTCCACTCGGCCCAAGTCGGATCGTGTCGGCCCGACTCGGCTAAATTACGTGAAACGTGCTCGCAATTCACAAAATATCCGCTCTGCCTTTTCCTTCCCAGATTACACCAAAACACATTTATAGTACCCGTAAAATGTAACTACTAATGCAGTCACAACGTCGATATTTTGAAAACGAGTAAAAGGATGACTTATATGTTTATGGTACAATAATAAACGTTTTTGTTTCCACTACTATTCAGTGAAAAAACGTTGACTATCCCAGTATCAGGAAGCCACTTAAATACAAACAATTTTAATCCGAAAATCAATAACACCGCATTAGCAAGTTTGTACCTATCACTTATTTGTAAGTATTCCGTATCGCCGATTCAATCAAGTAATTAATCTAATTTGAACGAATCAACGGCATAAATCATAGGGACGAGCCCGTACAACTTAGCCAGCTGTCTGCCTCGCCAATCCAATTTAATAAAAAGGTTTCCCATAGAGTACGTTGCTTAGTTTACAAATAGCCCCCCTTCCCCCCTGCCGTTCTGTGCGCGATGAAAATGCACGTGCGGCGTTATTGCGTATGGCAATCGATGACGCGACCGCGACCGTGCGATACAACTTTCTTTGGTTTCACTTTGTGGCTGTTATAGCAGATTGTTTGTTACACATTGTCTGTATCTTTGTTAAGACAGGTCAGTTTGTTACACTTATGTCTTTTATAACACTCCACTTATGTGGACGAGACATTTGTTTTCACTACAGTGAAATATGGAAAACTATGTCGGTAGCTAGATGTACTGTAATCTTTAGTAATCATTATGTGGTACGTTTTAAGCCTTTAACCTAAATACAAGTCGTTCCTGAGACTTTATGTAGTGTAAACACGTTTCAAGTCATGTTATTAATTATGAATACGATATGAGTTTTTGTAAAATTACATTACCAATTTACAAATAGTTTTTCGTTTAGAACCCAGAGAAAAACAAATGCAGTTCGTTAAACATCAAAGTCAGACAAAGGCACCATCTACTCTAATTTAGAGTTATGTACATGTTTTATTAAATATATCGAGGTATATTTGCCTATAAAGCTGGCTAGGGTGGGTAAAAGAAGGGTGTTGATTAAGTTACGTGACATGCGCGCGCCAATTTGTATCGGAGACTTCGCCCTCCGAGAGCACACGACACCATCAGCGGAATTACATTACTAGCCGTAATTAAATAGTCCTTGTTTTTATAGGAAAACATGGCGTGTTTACTGTGAAGAAACACGCACGCTACATACGGCTCTAATGACACTGTAAATATTTGGTATGCACTGTGTGCCATTTAATGATGCTTGTTTTCGTGTTAGCTTAAAAAAGTTATATTTTCTTAACCTAGCCTACACATTTGTGTCGACACCCTTGCGCCATCCCATCTTCTGAGCACGGCGGGCTGTGCTGGTGTGGCTGCTGCAGGTGCAGAAAGTCTCAAACGGCGCAAATATAACAAACTTATTGGGAGCTATATGTTTGAGCCGTTTGAGGTTGAAACACTATGGCCGTGGGGTCCGAGTGCTCTTCGAGTATTTCGAGACATCGCTAAGTGGTTGGTCGACTCTTCACGTGACCAAAGGGCTGGCCTATTTATAGGTCAATGAATCAGCATCGCCATCCAACGTGGCAACGCTGCCAGCCTTTTGGGTAATTTTCCCACTGACAGCGATGCGGACGAATTCTTTGATGCCAAGTGAGCTCTTCCCTTTTTTACTTTATATACTTGTTCATAGTGTCTAATTATTTAATTTGAATAAATTTATACATGTAGGTAGTTACAGTAAAAATATACAGTTGTATTACCTAGTCCATGTTTAACTCAGTTCAAAATTTGAAAACGGCTCAAATTCAAAATCCTTCTCATCATCATCTGCCTAGCCTCTTCCAGTCTAATCGGAAGCAACTGAATACCAGTATTTTACATGGACCGACTGCCTCTCTAACCTCTACTACCCAGTAACTGGTTGTCAGACTTTCGGGCTTCTGACGACTCGTAACGGCTGTTTGAATAAGAGCCGGGGCCTGCTTTTAGAGGCACGAAGGGGTCTTGGTAAGTAAAGATGGTCACCCATCGATGGACCTACCGCGGCAAGCGTAGCAAAACCTGATCGATCCACTCGTGCGGTTTTACCGCTTAATTTTTTTATTTTCATAACCTAGTCTATGTTTAACACAGTTGAGATGAATTTGATAATGGCTTTTTTTTTTAGGTGGGAAATCATCAAATAACTTTTCCTGCTCTGGGTGGAGCAGGAGGGCGTGTCAGACTTTTACTGACTAAAACCCACCCGTGTTCCCTCAGTTGCCTGTGTGCCAGGGGCCGCGGTATCTCTTTCGAACAACCCGCACCCCTGGCAGGCATCGGCCCTTGCGGACCCCACCAGATGGTGCTGACATCTCTTTGAGGCGCGCGTGGAACACAACGCGCCGTCGACCCGGGCTGGTCCGGACAGCGAGCCACCCATTACTCGCCGTCCGCAAGCCCGCGCCTACAATGGCCGGGAATCACCCAGGGCGTCTCCTGCGGCGACTAAGGCCGTGAGGGCGCATATACTGCCTCTCCGTGATGTGCGCCGCCTCCCTCTTCGCGAGCATTACTGCTTCGCAGAAAGAGGTGACGGCTCTCCATGCAGTCTCGGTCCGTACCATAGCCTGAACCATGGCCGGACGCGAGAGATCGCCGCCGCCGATCGCCTCCATGAGGACACGGCGGTGCTCTGTCCAAGTCGGGCAGATCTCCACCGTATGCTCCATCGTGTCCTCACGGCGATCTTCGCAGTGGAAACACCCGGGCGTTTCCTCCCGCCTTATCCGAAACAGGAACCTTCCGAAACAGCCGTGTCCGGTGAGAACCTGTGTCAGGCGGAAGGTGAGGACGCCATGCCGCCTCTCAAGCCACTCCTTAAAGAGGGGACTTACCGCTGCAATCGTGGCGTGCCCAAATTTGATAATGGCTCCAATCCATATTCTTCCTGTCTAGACGAAAACAGAAAGACTAAACAATACACTAATAAAAAATTGAAATCATGACGGAAATATCGATAAAACAGAACTGTTATGTAATCCAACATTTATCCGCGGCGCCTTCTTCATTATCGATCATACTAAAAGCTTCTCTCATCAGCCCGCTCCTAATACACTCCTTACTGTAAACAATAACATTGGAAACTTTTTAACACGTCATAGAGCATGCTCTTTTTATACTATTATCGTAAGCAAACGAGGCGAATAATTCAACGTGTTGTGAAAATATACATGTGCACGTGCACCGTTCGGTTCAAGTGAAAACTCTAATTTTATTTAGTTTACAAATTTAGACCGCGGCTGTAATTAACGTCACCTTTTGTAACGAAACAATATAATTTGTACTCGTCATAATACCTACTTCATAATACGTACAACATTCTAAATGGTGATTTAATAATGTTTCTTACTAACTTTCCATTTTCCTTAGCTTTTATTAAACATAGTTATTTATGTCATTTACTAGTCAAATTCGTTGATTCAAATCACTCAAGCAATGAAATCATTCCACAGTTCTTAGAGCTGAATATAATAATAAAGAGTATCATGTGTGTTTCATCTGTCAGTCAAGGTGCTTGTACCAAACGGTTATCCAAACAGAGAGGGCGTGCGGCGCCGGCCGCGAGATTATGATCGCGCGAGGATCGTGATTAATAGCGAACTAGCGCGTGCGCAGGACACACACGCATGCGCGCCTGAAACTTGTGAAGACGCCACGATAAGAGTATAATTAGAAGCCTTTGTGCCCACGAAGCTCACGTTTTTCCACAATGAATACAATAAACATATCGAAAGTTGTTTTTCATTTTTCGACCGTAGTAGCGTAGCAGATATCAAATTCTGCTGAATTGAGGTGAATACTTTCAGGAGTTTGATTTTTGATACAAAAACAAAATCTGAAAGGCATAGGATGTCCTGTTATTGAGTCTATCATGACTATTTTCCTGTAAGCCGCCTTAAAAATTATTGACTCATCAATGACCTTTATATAAATAAAGCACCTACTTCAAGTACAGGTCTAAAGTTTCACACGTACCTTTGAGCAACATTATTGCTCATAGTAATGAATAACAAATGCGAGCGGCGCTCAAGTTCCAAGTAAATAAATCACGGCGCCCGCGCAGCCGTCCGGCGTCGTGTCGGCGTCACCGCGACGTACTCCGGAGACTGCCACACGTCCAAATGACTCACTCGCTTGACGAGCTTCAGATACTTAAGAATGTGCTGATGATAATTACTGCTGTTGATATGATTCAGGTTGCTTTATGGTCAATAGTTCACCTGTGACTGCCCTGTATCTGGTATGCTCTATGAGTCATGTATGCGTGTGAGCAATTCTTCCGGTAAAGAGAAATATATCGGATTTATGATTAATTCAATTGACTACATTTACGTCGATTGCACCTGTAGTATATACATATTTTGTGGAAAAATCCGAAATTCCGTACATGAAGCACCTACAAAGCTTAAGATCCTAGTATCTAGTAGATCCTAATATTATAAATGTGAATGTTTGGATGTTTGTTACTCAATGACGCAAAAACTATCAAATGGATTTGGATGAAATTTGGCACACAGATAGTTCATCACATAAGGCACTTTTTCCCCCAGAAGTACGTTCCCGAGAGATAATTTCCAACCTGCACACTGGCGAAGCAAAGCTAGTTGTAAATAAGTACTAAAACAAAAAGATCCACCTGCAGCCGATCAGCTCAAAATAAACGACTCAACTTCTCATCTGTCACATTCACCTCTACAAGTCAATGCTCGCCAACTAATCAAACATTTCAATCAGTCAAACAGTCACGTCAATGGTTTGATACTAATCCAACCGCTCTATACTTATATGTACCTTTATTTATGAACATGTAACGCTCAATTAAACAAGCAAAGCCGACGGATCTCCATGACTAATACCAACACTGGTACCCTGACAGCGACATTTAGTAACAATTGTGTCCTTTATGTTTGATAAGGAGAGTTTCCAAGTATTGCAAAGCTATAAGGTTTAGAGTTGAAGACGAAACACGACTGATACTCGTTCTGCGTCGTTTCGCATATAAGGTATTGGCTACATCGTTTAGACCAAGGCTGCTCAACCCCATGCCCGCGGGCCACACTGTGGCCCGCCGACGAATTTGTAATGGCCCGCGCAAGCAAGTTTTATAGTTCCCGCCAAATTTAAATAGTGTTGCGTATCGGGGAAAGAACACGTAAATATCTATTTACTTTGCGCGCGGACACCGGCCGGCCTCCCTGCCGCCCGTTCCCTCGTCGCCCCGTACGGCCCGTACCGTCTCATTCTGCTTCGAGAAACAATAGAACGCGTGCGCTTGCTTACAATTATCCTCTTTACAAAAATATATCTACCTAATAATAAGGGTATTTTTAACTTGTGATTTTGATGTTGAGGCACTGGACTAATATTTGACATAGTACCTAGTCAGTTTTATTTAAAACAAGTGTTTACAGTGGCGCTCAAATGTAAGTTATTTATTATTCGTTAATTTAAGATTTTATATTATAGTATCTATTCTGAAAGGACAGATAAAAAAAAGTTAATTGTTTCAGTATGGCTCACAGTAAACCAAGTTCGTCGAAATCGACAGAGTCCTATCGTGTTTTTCATGATGAATGGGAAAATAAATATTGTTTTATTGAAAGCAAGGCGCAAAGACCTATTTGTCTACTTTGCTTCACTACAGTAGCCGTTGCAAAAAAGTATAATTTAGAAAGGCATTATAAGCAAAATCATAATAATTTTGAAAAAGAATACCCTGTTGGTAGTCCTATCAGAGAAGACTTTTTAAATAAAAAGAAACGGGAACTAATAAACCAACAGAATATTTTCGTTAAAAAGCACGACGAGCTTGAATCCATGGTCAAGACATCTTACGAGATTTCTTTGCTTTTAGCGAAAAAGAAGAAATCTTTTTCTGATGGAGAAATTGTTAAAGAGGCTTTGACAATCTTTGCACAAAATTGTGATGATAAAAAAGTCAAAGCTAAAGCCGATAGTGTTTCACTCTCACGGCACACTGTTACGCGACGGGTAGAGGAGATGGCAATTGATATTAGTGGTCAGATCCAAGAAATCGTAACAAAATACAAATACTTTTCATTGGCGTTAGATGAAACTTGCGATTTAACGAGTAGATCTCAGTTGGCTATTTTTGTGCGGTGTATTGATGAACATTGGAATGTTTTGCAAGATTTACTAGGATTCTGTCAGCTGGAAACTACAACCCAAGGAAAAGACATATTTTTGAAAATTAAGGAATGCATTGAAAAAAATTCTTTATCATGGGACAAACTGATATCTATTTGCACTGATGGTGCACCTGCAATGACTGGGAAAAATAATGGTTGCGTAGCTTTGTTACAGAATTTCTTGGGCCGAACACTATTTTCGTATCATTGCATTATCCACCAGGAAGCATTGTGTGCAAAAGACATGAAATTGGATGACATTATGGAACCAGTAGTACGTTGCATAAACTACATACGTGCAAAAGCTCTTCATAGACGTCAATTCAGAGTTTTATTTGAAGAAGAAATCAACGAATATGGCGAGTTACAACTGTACTGCGCTGTGCGATGGCTTTCAAGGGGCAACATGTTGAAACATTTCTTCAACTTGAGAGAGCAGGTGTTGGAATTTTTACAGGAAAAAGGGGCGTTACCTTTTGAAACTGATTTACTGGAGAATATATCCTGGTTGAGTGATCTTGCATTTATGGTTGACGTTACGAATTACCTCAATATTTTGAATCTCAAATTACAAGGCAAAGATTGTTCACTTCCAACTATGTTTAATTTAATAAGTGGATTCAAAGCTAAATTAAATCTGTTTTTAATTAATTTAGCCACAGGAAATATTGACCATTTCCCCACACTCAAACTTTTGAAAGAGAAGCTCAATATCACCTCTGTTAATTGTTCCAAGTACGCATCTAAAATTACATGCTTATTACAGTCGTTTGAGAGCAGATTTCAGGACTTTGAGAGACAAAAACAAAATATTAACATTTTTATAAATCCCTTTATGATCAGTTTGACTGAAATAATTGGTTATCCTGCCAATATTCAGTTGGAACTCACTGAACTGCAAAATCATTTTGCGCTAAAAAATCTTTTTGTCGAAAAAGTATCTTCGAAACCACAAAATTCCTCAGAAGATTTTGCAGATTTCTGGAAATTGGTACCAAAAGAAGACTTTCCTGCGATCACTGACCTGGCCTTGCAGTTCTTAAGCAGTTTCGGATCAACATATGTTTGTGAAAAGGTTTTTTCAAATCTAAATTATGTAAAAAATAAATACCGCACATCTCTAACTGAGCAACATATTTGTGACTTGCTGTTACTGTCAACATCTGATTTGACGCCTAACATAAAAAAATTATTAAAACAGAAACAATGTCAAAAATCACATTAATTGTATAACCATAGAATTAGTATGTACTATCAATGACCTACTTAAAATTTTATTTTTTCGATTTAAGATACCTACCTACATTGCATATAGTTTAGTTTTTATTCGCTTTCTGTTTCATATTCTTATTTTGAATAAACAACAATTACATTTATTAATACTGTTTTATTTTGCACGAGTCCCAAAAGTAAAATAGGCCCGCCAAACATGTCTAAATCATCCGTTTGGCCCGACAGGTAAAAAAGTTGAGCAGCCTTGGTTTAGACGTAGCGTTGAGTTGCTCCTCTGTAAAAATGTTGCCGTGAAAAGTTAGGTCAAGTGAACTTGCATAATCAGCATATATTATTATGTTCCACAGCTGGGACACAGGCCTCCTCTCTGCTGTAATCCCACACAAGTCCAGTGCGGTTTGCTAGATGTCACATGTATTCGAATTTTTGGACGATGTTTTCTTTCACTGTTTTTGAGCAGTGGTGATGAAGCTATTTACACAAAGTAAAGTGCATGCCTGGGTTCAAACCCATGACCAACAACTCTTAAGCTGGGGCCTACACCACTGGGCCACCACTGTTCAGTCTTCTTCAGAAGTGAACTTGAAGTATGCATTAGGTTGAATAACAACTCACTTCAAAGTAACATCAACTTCACGGCGAAATTTTTACAGAATAGTCCAGCTGATGTTATCAAAACCTCGATCTGTGCCAAGCTTTCGAAATTTCAAATTCAAATGTGTATAATTACTTGATTCTCCATCTGGAAAACGATTTAATTCTAATATACATGAAAATTAAAACTGAAAATAATGAAATTGTAGGTACTTACATATTTCTATCTCATGAAAATGAGAAGCGAATTTTCTTCGATATCTAATATATAGTTTTTGAAATGTCACAAACTATCTCAAAGCCCTAAAGTCACACAATTGTTTAACTAATCTCCATGCACCGCTAAGTATAATAGGTATACAAGTTCAGATCAGGCAGAAGCAGACACAGCAGCCTATGAAAAGCGGGCGCTAGTTTCGTAGCCATGTCACGTTTCTGTCTGTGAAAACGTCCCGAACATTTAATATATGCAATAGTTGTATCAGTAAATCGCGTTGTTCACGATCTATGTCCGCAGCTGAGCGCAAGTGGAACGCAGCTGTCGCGACGAGCAGACAACAGTTGTCCACCGCGTTTGTCTTCAATGCGCGCGCGCAACCCATCCAACCACCAGTACCAGATTAATCATTCGTAACTGTTTTCTTTTAAACACGACATGAAAAAAGTTTTTAATTAAGTATGTTCAATTCTTGTCTAGTAGGTACTTAGATATCTAAATTGAATCTGGAATGTCTACATTTTTCAGCGCTACGCGTGTCTCGAAGCCGATTACAAGTATAATAATTTTCATCAAAACAGTAGAGAACAATTTCCATAGAATTTGCTTCAAAACGTTTTGAAATTTATATTTATGTTCGACAATAAATACATCTATTTATCTTATCGCTAAGCCGTTTATAAAACTTAATATGAAATACATTTACACAAAAATAATAAAACGTCAAGCACAAAGGAAAACAGCAACTTTTTTCCGCTACATTTCAATTTTTTATATGAGAGCATTACATCTCTATAAGAAACCACCTTTGATGTTAATCCAGTGTTGAAAAAGACACCATTAATAAATCGTAATGGTAATAAAAAGGGTTGTATTAAATCATAAAAATATATCACAAAGAACTTTATCTGACACGTGAAAAATACCAATCTGGCGCATATAAAGAATGTTACTGTCGCTCACTAGGCAATATCACGCGGTAACAGAACTCTAAAATAGACGAGTGTTCAAACACAAAATGATTGTAACGAGACGCTTATACTCTTTGATGGATGGTTTCGGTGAGAGAAGCATAAAATGGTGCGATAATGTAAAAATTGTAGCGCGAGCGAACCGCCGCCGGCGCCGACCACCATCCATCATCCGGCGAAACGGCCAGTTTCCATGAAAATTACTAGATGATTTGCATATAACTTTACAACGAAGAGATATACGCGAATGATTACAGTAACCACCGGCTCGAGCACACTTTAAATACCAAATAATACTGATTTACAACAAGATTCGCACATAAATAAATCGTTTCGAGAAAATCCTGCCTCGACAATTCCGATGTATAAAACGGACAACATATCATTAACCTAAAATCTTATTAAACTATGAAAGTAAATAATATGATATTCACAATATCTGATCAATTCTTATGTGTCGTAGCCTCAGCTACGCAGGCGCGGTCAGGCGCGTACATTTCCCGGCTGGCGGGCAGCGAGGCGGCGCGCGCGTTTTCCACCGGATGCATTATGAGTGTAACTACATTAAGCCAACAAATGGTGTGATTTTTAAGGAAGAAAGGTCCAGATGAACGCTGTATCTTGTGACATGAACGAAAATAATTTGACGCAGCCGTTCGGCGCGACATACGGCGACACGTGGCCACGATATATTACACGCGAGCCGCGCACTAAAAATATTGTGTTGGCAAATTAATGGGCATTCCCGACGGTGGGTAGTGGGATGAAAGGAAGTGCCTTTTATATCTGAAACGTTGGTTTTGTATGAAAATGCGCGGCAGCCGGTCACACCTGTCCGCGTACATTGGAGCGGGCGGCGGAGCGCGCGCGCCGCCCATCACGCCAGGGCTGTTATACCGTTCACTCTAAGGAAAATCTTCATCTATTAGGTTATTAAATAAATGATTACTAGCTTCATAGATCTTAAAACGCTTTAAAGTATCAATCTCTAAGTCCTTGTTAGTACTTACATTGCAAAGAAACAGGAAAGCATACCTTTCAAATACCATCGAATAAACTGCAGTGTTCATATTAAGTTATATCGATACTCAATCCTAATAACTTTTCATGAAACGATGTCCAATTTTCCCGTCAAAAGCAGAGATTACGATAATGTTACGACTGGCAACCATTCCTGGGTTTCATGTTGCACAATTTCAAAATAAAGATGTAAGTATGAATTGCCATTTTTGCATGAAATATGTTTTCTGTTAAACATGTATATGTACCATACAACCAGCAGGTAAAGGTGGAAAATTATGTGAGGGTCAGTTGTTTTAGAAATGCGAGCTTTGGAAAGGTAATACAGAAAACCAATATTCTCCACCATCTTATGCTGTTCGATGAACAGCATCATCATCTGCCTAGCTTTTTCCCAACCATGTTGGGGTTGGCTTCTAGTCTGACTGGATGCAGCTGAATACCAGTATTTTACATGGAGCGACCGCATTTCCAACCTCCACAACCCAGTTACACGAGACTGGTTGTAAGACTTTCGAGCTCCTGACGATCAGTGACGACTGTCCAAGATTCACGTATGACATATAGTTCGACGAAAACACAAAATTTAGAAAATTCTATGGAAATTCCTAACGCTAGTAACTGAAGTGTCACCCCTACCTAGAACGGATGCGACAAAGAAGACGCATGTCGCCTTGTGCGTCAGTTTCATAATAATTGAGCAGATTAATAACCCCCGAGGGTGTTCATATTTCGCCGTCCGGCCGACTGTCGCTTCTTCCGACTCGTCATATCACACCCACGGGCACAGCTGTTCTGGCTACGTCTTTAAAAATAAGTTGGGAAAAAGAAAGAAAGTGAGTGGCCTGTAGCGGATGGGCTGGATTTGATTACCGCAAAGAGTTCTTGAATTTAAAATAACTCCCATAATCCACAGAACAAACATTCAAGAGTCATTTTGACAACGTTTACTTCTTTCGCTTCTTATTGTCGAAGTCCCCTTGTCTCTACCACTGTGTGCTGTCTCGTCTCATCCTCGTTATTATTTTCCTGTTCATTCAGATTTTTTCTTCGAAATTATTCATCCCCCAATTCGGTTAAACTCTTCAATGATATAATAATTATATTAACAAATTAATCTTTATCGGTATCTTTCAAGACCTAGGCGGTCACCGCCTAGGTCTTGAAAGAGCCTTACCTTTCGGTAAGGTTTGGTAAAGTCAGCACCGAGGACTATATGAAAATCACTTGTGTTAATGTTGAATAAGTTAAAACGATCATAATGAACCGCTTGCATCGAATTGACGGTCAAGAATACGCATCCTCGACTTAAGGGCGGGCGTTACGGCGCGGCGTCGTCGTCGGCGTCTCAGTATAAATACGTGGCACGTGCGCCGGCGCAGCTGCCCGCCACGTGGCCGCCTCTTTACGCGCCCAAGTAAAAATAGATCATTGTCTCGCGGACACGCCCACCCCACAGATAAAACACCACATCAAACATTATATCGACAGTAAAATCGCCCGTTTATTTGTTAGTCCGCGGTGTCATAACATCTGGTCATCTGCCCGGAGCTGACGCCGGCACAACAATCAACATTACACGCTTTCATGTTCACGTTGCTGCCACTGTGTAAATAAATCTCTGCTAATTCCGATATGCTAATAAATAATTTGATTGTAAGCCAATACGCGTGTATTTAGCCGAATAAACTCATAAATGTGTTGGCAGCACATCGGTCTGTGTTGTCTCTACCTACATATTTCCCAGGATACATCATAAAATATATTACAACCTAAGCAGTCAACATATCTGTTGATTCTAGGATCATCCGCCTCCAGTTTACATTCCTCATTTCATATCATGCTTGTCTAGAATGTACAAAGTTTCCTGCTAGAACACAATTAACAAAAAATATGTATCTAAAACTTTTAAATATACTATGGCACGTGTCAAGCGGTATATCTTCGCACTCAAAAGCGAAACAAAAAGACGACAGAGCTTCCGGCGCGAAATGCTTCCGCCAGCTATAAGTTACAGTATCTGAATTACAATAGCTACTTGACACTTTATCAAGTGACATGACTTTACGTGCACCAAGGCGTGTTTCATAAAGCATTAGTGCTGCCGTACCTGCCTTTGAAGTGAAGAGCGATTTACAACTAAAAAGTAGTTACTGTTTCGCTAGCATTTCCACTGTTTACTTGTGAAGGATGGGCTATGGTAGCCCGCTAAAACCAAATTTTCTTCTTCAGTGTCAGGTTATAGTAAGGTTAAGGTTGATTCAAAAATAATCCGCGACCGCAACAAATATAGCTAAAATAGTAATTGAATGGAATGAAATGGTCATTGAATGGAATGAAATGGTTATTGAATGGAATGAAATGGTCATTGAATGGAATGAAATGGTCACTGAATGGAATGAAATGGTCATTGAATGGAATGAAATGGTCATTGAATGAATTTAGATTTTTTTAATACATAAGTGTGATGGTCGCAAATCATATTTTGTTCTACATCTTACAGACTAACACTGACCTGCTATTTGCAAAAACGTAAGAAACTGATATTCGCAGGCTGCCATGGCGCTTGCCCCTTAAGTAAACATCCATACATGTATGCAAGTTTTGCAAGGGCAAAACACACGAAAAAGGGAAGAGAATTTGTTTCAATGTTTTGCAGAAAAACAGTTATCATTGGCTCCATGTCCTATCCGTCTTACAACTTACAGTAAAGTTATTAAGTTCTTACAGACATATAAGTAATTTGTCAATCTGTATTCACAACGCGTAATCTAAAAAGCATGGTAGTAGATATCGTTGGTATTTCTCTGTTAAAATATTCCGAAATTACATAGTTCTACATACCGATGTTATCTTACCTTCTGCCCGTGACTTCACATTTAGCAATAATGTAGCTCCCGATTAGTGAAAGAATTTTCAGAATCTAATCAGTATAGACCTCAAGATTGTGCCCTACATACAAACTCACAAAATTTACCTCTTTAAAATAAATTTACTTTCTGGAGGTCGGGAATTAAGTCACGGAAACGTACTGTCTGTATAAAACGTATCATAAGTGTTAATCCAGGATAATAACTATCTGTGTACCAAACATCTAAACTGTATTTTTTTTTTTTTGGGTGGGAAATCATCTAATAACCTTTCCCGCTTTGGGTGGAACAGGAAGGCGTGTCAGACTTTTACTGACTAAAACCCACCCGTGTCCCCTCAGTTGCCTGTGTGATAGGGGCCTCGGTATCTCTTTCGAACAACTGAACCGTTTTTGTGTTATTGAGTCACAAACATACAAACTTTTTTCTGACATGTTCAACAATCATCGTCATATTTCAGCCAATTTACACAAAAACTATTGAATTATACATTTAAACCTTCCCCATGAATCACGCCGTCCATTGATAAAAACTGTATGGAAATCCGTTCGGTAGTTTTTGAGTTAATCTCTTTCAGATAGACAGACAGACGCGGAATGATTAGTACAGATGCCGTACTGTGCATATTCTTATATTGTACACCTATAACGTCAGATTTCCACATAGCGTTTGAAGAAAAACTAACGTATCGGCTTCTACCTTTTATATTTTTCATCTAGCTTTCGGAATCAACATACACAAAAATACTGAAACTGCTGAAAGTTGAGTATGTTAGCCGTCGGATTCAAATCTCAACAACAACGGCATGTTCATTTAGCGGTAGTCATGGGTCGTTCTATATTTTTACGCTACAAGGCACACACAATACCGCAGTCCGCAGTGTATCTAGCATTTAGCGCACATTGTCCGTGCGTCTATCAGCGATCGACAGACGGGCGGCGCGGGCGCCTCTTCCTAATTCTAAAATATACACAAGCGCACGTGTCGCCGCAGCTTGTTGGCACTTACTTATGGACAATGACTGTTGATTCCCCACTTTGTCTTCTATCTAATAAAATGTCCTTAGTATGGTTTATCAATTACTGCGACAGTGTTTTATGTAGTTCTGCAACATTATTACCTATTTTGATAAGTCAGAACAATGATATTTTACTAATATTTCAAACATTTATAAAACATTAGTTGACTTTGAATTGTTAATAGTAGCTAAGTTGGAATGTAATGTAGCGGCGCGGTGCCCATTAACATTTTTTCGCAGTATTAAAGTTATGGAACAACAAAGGTGTTAAATCCAGGTTGTAACTGTTATAAGTTAGTGTTAGCTTTACATTAGGCGTGATCGATGTCAAGAGCAGGCCCATTTAACAATAATAATGAAAAAGTGTAAGGACATCTCACATAGAGTCATTATAAAAAGAGACACTACTTTCAATTAATTGAGCAAGCAAAACATGAAATGTTTCAAGTTAACAACCCTACCTTATCAAGGCGTTTATGATGCCAAGACTAGACATGCCATTTACACAAAGATAATGGTACTCTTACCTTCATTTACAATTGTTTGACTTAATGATAAGGACTTCACTGTGGTAGAACGCACTACCTACTATAGGTATTAATTCAACAACTCAACACAAAACAGATATGAAACATAAAATCTATTTCGAGATGTATCACAGGATCATATTTCAGTTACATCGCTATGAAATTGAATAAGTAAACTTTAACATTGTGAATACAATTTCCCGCCTCCCTAATTCCCCCCTCCCCCTTTTGCAGGCTATTCAAGCAGCCCTCGCGATCGATACTGGCCGCCATTTTGAATTTTCCGACCAATGCTGGTAGCTATGGAAAGCCGTTGCCATGGTAACACGTCACGCCGCGAACTGGCTCGAAGGGGAAAGTGACGTAGGGAAGGTTTTCAGTCGTTTTGTGCCGTTTTATAGTAGGGTGCAAGGCTATAATTATATCTATAAGGCTATGATAGTTGCGTATATGAACGTATACATAAGAGCAGCAGTTTTTGCGTGTGTTGTTTGGTAAACAAATTATAATAGTAAGCAGCAACCTACCTTTTCTAAACAGCACCCTAATGGCGTAACACACTAATGAAGCAATGGATTTTGCTAATCCATTGCTTCATTTGTTCGATTTTGAATTTGTCTGCTCAACAACGTAAATAATGAAATGAAATCCCATACCCATTATCACTGTAATTTGAAAACATTGTAGAAGCAAATTATTTTTAAAAGAGTAACCGTGGAGTTTCTTGCCGGCTCTTCTCCATAGGAAGCGACAAATTGGAACCGTGCACCTAGCTTCTGACGTTTCATAAGTGCCCATGCAGGTTTAAGTGAAATATATTTTTTAATGTTGATATGCCAAAATGAAAGCCATTCCTACTGTTAGTTTTACTCGCAAGAGTAAAATAAAGCTGCATTTCACTTTATTTTCCATTAACTTTACCAATTCCACATAATACATTTATGGGGCGGGGCGGACTAACTGTATGTGCCCAAGTTGCAATGAATATGTAGAAAGTATTGCAAACTCAAACGGAATTCAAATGAAGTTAGCTGTTCGAAACCGTTTCTGTCTGTTATATCACTTACAAAATGTACACTTGGGTTTTCTCATGCACACCTACTTTAAATATCTATTATCTAAACTCAATACGTTTAAAGGTTCTATTCTTTATTTAAGCTCTTTATTCTCATTCTCCACTCAAGGTGAAATAATACCCGTAAATTCTTTCTGCACGTGCATTGTAAGTCAAAAGCGTATCTTCAAATACATAGTTCACTGGTGTTGTACCAACACCGCTGCAGGCTATACAATGAGTTAGCAATGTTAGCATTGTGCTAATTGATATATCCTTTTATACTTTCGCAAAACTCTTCAAAACAACTTCCTTTTCTTTGACAAGCTAAACCGCATTGATGCTGTGTAGTCTCTGTAGGGGTACCATGCTTTTGGCGAAAATATCCGGACTTGCACTTACCTTGGAGAAATTGGCGTACTATGAGAGGTCTCTACAGCTTTAAATATTACGCTTTATTTTTTTTTTAATATATTCTATCTCCTGTATCTCCTGTTTTGTTGCAGTTTCAAACTGTAGATGCCAATAAAGTTTGATTTAATGAAGGTCTAAATCTTGCCTTTATAAAAGTCAAAACACACCTGAACATATAGATAATATATTTCCATACAAAAAAATTGTGTATGTCAGAACAACATCTTGTATGAAAACTTTGCCGTTTTAACGATAGTTTCTCGTAAAGCATGTTCCTCTTCTGTCATATTATCCCCGAATGATCCTACAAGATCCTCAACCATTGTCTCCATGTAGAGAGGTTCGACATTATTTATAACGTTGTTTGCAGCTCCAAGTGTTCGTCGACATAGAATAGAAACACCTGCGACCTACCTGTCTGTACGGCGAAATCTCTCAGCGGACTTTCGACTTTACAGTTTCCTGCGTTTGTTCGCTAACAATAGGCAATAAGGCGGCGCGGGCGCACCGACAGTCGATGCGCTATTCAAACCCGACCGTTGCCCCGACAACACTATTCTTAATATCGCCCATTCATCGGTTAGCAGTATTTCTTCGCGTTCTTGTATACTTGTATGCTTACATTCAGGTGGTCATGTATCGATGGTGTAGCGGAAATACCCTAAATAATGCTTACTGTCCATTTCAATGAACGATTGTCGCCAGTATTGAGTACAAGTTTCGACCAGTCCGATTGTGTACTTCATGAAGCTTTGTTCAGTCTGTTCATTTTGTTGCAACATTTGAGGGTTTATTATGCGGCATTGATGCTGTGCATCGATGACTCACGACACACGTGAGATCAAGTACCTACAATGTTTCAAAAACGAATGCATGGACGCCTACCAACCTTGAATGCACTAAAACCGAACCCATGACAAATGACTAAAAACGACAATGACAGAATTTAGTTCTTCATACAATTTTTAGTAAGTAGGAATAACCCCATTGAAGGGCCACTAAGCATAACAGACGCAGCGCTCTTCTATAGAAGGTCTAAGTAATTGAAATAACTGAAAACATGACAAGGGGTATTTGTACGGTCCTTACCAACATTTACTAGGGAAACAACCCTGAAATCGCAGAAAAAAATAATCTAACTTTCATACCAGCCTATCTGTCCCACACTACTGGCCGGGAAAGGCCTCTTCTCACTTCACTACGTCATTGCTCGATTTCGGCCATTATAAACCCTATTTTTTTCTTGACTCTGACTCTGACTGCCTCATTGGTGTAGTGGTCGCAAGCGCTACTGTTGAGCATCAGGTCCTAGCTGGTTTCGATTCGCAGGTAAGGGGCCATCCATAAATCACGTCACACGTTATGGGGGAATGGGGTCAATGAAATGTGACATTGAGTGACAAGGGACAGGGGGCCTCAATTTTTTTGTGACGTCACATGTTAAAATCTAAAACACTAACGGCCTTATAAACCCATAAAACTCGAAATTAATATGTATACCAAAACCTAAAAATATTACTAAGTCGATCTATATTTATAAGGCGTATGTCCGTTTAAGTCGTCGGCGAGTACTGTGTTTTAATTTAAATAAAAAAAAGGAAAACCTGCTGCTGTTTTAATTTAATTACTTCTAAATATAAAATTGAAAAATATGTGACGACACACAGGGGGGGAGCGGGTTCTACAAGTGTGACCACCTGTGACAAGGTTGGGGGGGGCTCAAAAAACCATAAAATTTGTGTGACGTAATTTATGGATGCCTAAGGCAAAATGTCTGTGAATTTTCTATCAGGATTTTCTCAGTAGCAGCTCGGAGTCTGAATTTGTGCCCGTTTGATGGCAATAGGCTTGCCCCTATTACATGGGACTGAAACATAACCAGCGCAAGGTGGGTGTAGTTTAGGTAAACCTCTGCCCAACCGGTCGGGGAAACAAGTCGTGATGTTATGTATGTTTTTCTTCACCATCGGTCAATCACAAAGTACCTAGCTTAGAAAGAACGTAATATGAAATTGCATAAATCATACAGGATAAGTTTTTATCCAGTGCGCAAACTGTAACCATGAATTCAGCATATCATACTAGACCCCCCAGCGCAGAAATTTTTCGTCGGTTATACAAAAAAAAATCAACTGTTTCATAAAAGTGCAATACCTACGCGGTCAAAATGTATGGAACAGCTGGTTTTATTTTGTATAACCGACAAAAGAATTCGGCTTTGGGGGTATAGAATGATAAAATATGCTGAATTCATGCTTACAATTTCGCACTTATCCTGTATAGTAACTTACTTGCAAGTGCCCAATCTATTACTAACGTGGTGATTTAAGGTTTTCACAATATCTCCCCGAACAGTAAGGCGACCTTGTGATCAGTATTCGTTACATAAGAACTATTCTTTTGTTGTCTGGCTGAGATTAAGTCAATATGTACAAGTGGCCGTTTCAAGATTTTTACTAGCGGTAATTGGTTGCTGACAATAGAGCCGGGACTACCTGTTTCTTAATCACCAAAAAAATGCTTTGAACAAAGTGCTTGGAAACAATAGACTTCAACAGCCCACTTTTGACTTAGAAGACAGACAAATAATTATACCCTTATGTAATAATTCTTTATTGTAGGTACTACAATAAACAGAACAGCTCTTATACAGACAGGTAAGAATACCGTGCTGTAACGCCCAAAGGATATCTAAGAAGCAGGCGATATAACTCAGCTCTCAATAGTCATGAATAATAAGAACAGTACAGAGGATTGCTACAATTGTGCTGTCACTTCACGTGGAGTGCGCATTATGCAGATTCAGTTACATTAAAACAAGTTTCTAGTTAGTGGAGGGCCCACACACGTGCAGCAATCCTACGCCCGCCGATGCGACGACCGACGCCGAGAGCATTGACTCGCGATTTGCAGGTGTCGCGGTCGCGACCCAATGGTGGCGAGCCTGCGCGCGCACCTCGCCAACGCACCCGCGCCCGCGTACCACACTGCGCCGCGAGGTGACGTCATCGACCAATACCTAGTACTCTATACGGACAACGGCGCCGGCGCATACATTCAACGATTCTATTAACATTTTTCCAATACCTGCTTTTATAAGCTAAATAAAGTACACGAATCACGTCCACCTAGTTAATAGTTATTGCACTGAAGTCGTGAAATTTGATCTTTACTATGAGTAAATACTAAGTTATTGCTAAGGTGGCTATAATAAAATGGGTAATATATGGCAACGCTGTCAGATATGTTGATTTACTTTACTGCAGGAGCTAATATTACCATTTATTTACATTAAAGCAACAATGTTTAGACACAGATTACCTTGTGAAATACATAGCTACACAAAAACCTGCGTACGACGCATATCTACTACGCACCTATTTCATTAGTAAACCGATCATCGCCAAACGCAAAGAAATTTTATGGCCTTCCTTTCCCGACGGGCATCCTTAGCCAACTTGGAGCGCGATCCTCTCGTCCATCTATGTAAGGCCATCACCACAGCTAAGTGATGTGGGTTTTTGTTTCTAACTCCGCAAGGAAAGTTGACGTCGCCTTAAATCAAGGGAGCTCGTTATTAAAAGAAATCACTGCCTTCCATCGACCATTCCGTCCGCCATATTTGGCCTGAAAATGTACATTTTTATGTTTGCTTTATAAAAGGAATAAGAATCCCTTATGGATGCAGGCGAACTGAAAGAGCCGCTGTGAGTTTACGTAATGAGGAACTTGTGTTCCTTAAACGTTCTATAAAAACGAACGAATGTTCTGCATTGGAATTCTTCCTGATAATTTGTTTACATTAAACCGATCCATACATATATCAGTATTCGGGGAAAAAGCCGTAGTGATCAATCAAAGTTTTTTGCAATCGCTAATGTCCTGCTGACATCGAAATTGACATCGATCTCAGGCAGTGATGGAAGAAAAACAAAATATTCGGACACCAATACCTTTGTGTTTATAACGAAGGTGACTTGTCTTTTGTTTCTATACCAAACACATATACTGTAGATGAGTTTATTGTTCTTCGGTAACGAACAATACTAGTGATAGATTGTGTTGTGTACCGGCGCAGGCGGCGACGGGTGCAGGTCAGCGGTGAGCGGTGGCAGGGTTATCTGCAGCGGCAGGCCGGCGCCGGCGGCTTATCAACCTGCTGCCACATACTGCGACCATTAGTCACGCTACAATACCAGCCGCTGATGCCTCTGTGGCGTCTGACGTCATCTCACAGAGTACTTTTCATGTTGCAGGTGTCCAGACCACAAAAAATGAGTAATTAAAAAATCTGGTAAATTCCGTAAATTCAGAATGGTTGGAGTTGGTTCACATCACAGACTCATTCATTACCCATTGTAAAGTTCTACCATTTTAAATTCAAATCATCTTCATAAAAAGTTATTCCTCTTATTCTCGGTTTTTTGTAAACAGTTTTAGCTTTAGCATCAAATGTGACCAGATGTGGCGTGATAACAGTGTATATACTGAATAATTCAAATATTCGAACCAATTTAAAATACAATACCTACATATCCCATTCTCAAAATATTATAAATAATTTAAAGTATGAAAACATTTTAATTTTGAAAAAAACAGTCACCCTTCTGAATGGCTTATCTTAACCTAATAAAAATTCCGAAACAACCCAGAAAATTATAATGACCAAAATGACTAGTCAAAAATTTGGTCAAGCTTGAGTCGGTGTTTTAAAGTTGAGTTCTGAACAAGGCCAAATGGCAGTATGAATTTAAAACACTCAAATACTAAAACTCCATGTAAACTATCGCATTAAAAGGTAACTACGAGATAAGAATAACATCAGCATAGAACAAGAAATAAGCAGCCTATATGACACAAAATTATTAATAACTGAATCACTTTCCGTTAAATTAATCCTACTATAAATAATACTAGCAGCGCTCCGCGGTTTCACCCGCGTAGTTCCCGTTCCCGTGAGAAAACGGGGATAAAATATAGCCTATGTCACCCAGGGATAATGTAGCTTACCAGCAGTGAAAGAATTATTCAAATCGGTTCAGTAGTTTCGGAGTCTATTCAATGCAAACAAACAATCAAACCTTTACTCTTTATTAGTATTAGTATTATATAGATTATAAATATGAAAGTTTGGATGTTTGTTACTCAATCACACAAAAACGGCTGAACGGATTTAGATGAAATTCGGCACACGTATAGTTTATAGCCTGGATTAACATTAGGATACTTTTTTATCCCAGTAGTACATTCCTGTAGAAAAAATTCCGTCCCCCATGCGTGCTAGGCCGCTAGCAAAAGCTAATTCTACATAAGATGTGGAGCAACTAAGCCAATTGCAGGCTAGATGCTACATCCATACATACATCCCATGAATAAATCTCAGGGCAGTTTATAATGCCCGCACAGAACTCTAAAACTTGCCTTATTAACAAATCTTGGGAAACTTGACGTTAAAGTTCTTTTAAAACACAAGAAAAAAAACACAAACGTTTCTTCAATACAAAAATGCACCTGAGAATGGAGGCGGGACTACTTGACTAATATTTCGATTATTACAAATCACCGTGAAATGTGCGATTCAACAGGGCTGATGTTCATAACTGGTAGATGCGAGATTCTGAGATTTAAATGTGAAAGGAATGGTTCAATGGATGGGATGCATGGTGAAGATTTCTTGATAGTTAGTGTGGAACACGTGTGAGCGTCGCAGGTAGTGGTTAATAATTCGTTTAGTCCAGAGGTAGCGGGTGCGTTTTTTGGTCGGCGGGCCACACAGGTGCACTCGCCTTCTAATTTACTATTCCCGATACCGACGGGCCATGGGACACAGACGTGTTTAATGCTCCTTTGTGCTCCGTGGTGCCCACAGACTGTGATGGAGTCTCGTAATCTCACAGATTTTATTTTGATATTATTCATAGAGTTATTTAAGTCCTTAGACGCTTGATGGAATATTCAAATGAAATCACGGTAATGGTTAAGTCGCAACATAACTTCAATCAGTTCGAAAATCAAGCGACTTATTAAGGTGGAAAGCCATAAGCTTCTCACAAGACTTACTTAGACGTACCTACCTAAGTGCTACGACAAGTCGGTGTAAGTATTTGGTTTTGATTTTCGTTATTTTGCCATCGACTTCCGAAATTAAAGTAATTTTTCACTGTGTAGTGTTTTTTTAGGAAGTCGGTTGTTTTTTTATAAATAAACTTTTTATTGTTCACTTTTTTGCTGTGGTAGGTAGGTACCTACCCCACACAAATTCGTATAAGTACCTTCACTTGACCAAATTTATATGGGACCACTCGATAAATATACCTACCCTCTATCCCCAAAGTAGAATTTTGCAAATTGGTTTATAAGAGTTCTGAGGTAAAAGACAAAAAAAATACCACTGAATTGGGAACCTCTTCCTTTTTGTGAAGTTGGTAAAAAAGCATATTTACCGTACTGTAGTTAGCAATTAATGAATGCGACTAATGTGTAGTTCTAAATATAACGACATTAGTGGACATTAACCGTCCGTATTAGACATCTAATGACCACGCAAATGCCGCAATTAGTACAATCGTAGACATCCTCGGTGGTGTACGCTATGTTTGTTATCCCACCACCACCTGTTTCCTCTAATCTTATAATTCCAAGTATACCTCATTTAACTTAATTGAGACATAGATAAGCGGCAATCAACTTTATTACAAGTGGCCCAATTAAAAACTTAAAACGATATATAAGTTAATTAATTAAATTGTTAATAAGCATCTCATAATCAATATATTATTGGTATCGAAGGTACTGGAAGCATTTGAATTACCTTTCAAATGATCGTTAAGAATTCTCTCGTCATTAGGAGTGCAACCACCTACAGACATTCCCAAGATAATTTAATTATTTCATAAGTTAATTAGCAGGCTACGTTATTTTACTTTAATTTATTTCAACTAAAATGATTGTATAAGATTAGGTAATTAATAGGTATGCTTTGACTGTTTAAAGCTTTTGACTCTCATCTACAGTTCAGCTCTTACCGAGTGATACAAGAGACCGTTCTAGATTACGAACAAGTCTCATCAAATCAAAAGTAAAAAGCAAGGGATTTTTAATTTGGACCAAAAACAAATAGACTTAAATTATAATGGAAACAATTATAGGGACAAAATTTCAAACCAGCGCCACAGATATCAACGCCCGTCTAAACAAGAAATACGCTGTTCCAGACTTAACTATGACATGGGTACCTACTTTTTAACCAAAATAAGGTCCGTAAACATGCTAAAATATAAAAAAGCAAGGTGTGTATGTTGAGTTGTGGTGCAGTGTGGAGTGGTGGTGTGAGTGAGGATGTGAGTAAGTGCTTGGGCTCATTAAGTTTTAAGGTCCCACAATGTTTTCAGTTGAATCATATGAGAGAGATTCCAACCAGTCGGTCAACTTTACTCTCAAGACCTTGCGAGGTAAGCGGTAACTGTCGATGCTCTTAATATTTACTTTAATGTAGATCCATAATGCAGGAGCTTTCGTTTATTATCATTGCTTCGTTGTTTGTATCTTATTGGCTGGCACTCGAGAGGAGAGCGGTGATCATGAGCAAACTGATCGACTGGACACGTCACGATCCGAACGTAGGTAGTTTTGTACAATCACACGGAAATCACGATTTGTATTGAACTCTGTTGTTATACTGCTAATGGAAAAGTGTAAACAATCTATAGCCACTAACTTATTTATTCGATGGTACATCAATAAAGTACTGTTCGTTAACGGGGCCTCAAGGGGCAACTAACACAGTTGACACAGCTCGAAGACCGTAAATCTTCCCGAAATGGCTTTAGTTTTCATGACTGATAGACAGTGTAGACATTGATTTTCGATCGACATTTAACATTCTAACTGCTCAAAGTTCTATTCGGTGCATTCGGGATATCTAGACTTGTCTTTTAAATTGATATGCTTAAAAGTATTTTCCATCATAGACTCAATGCCACAAGCCCACAGCACGTCTGTCGGATAAATAGCTTACCCATGCTAAGCTACTCAATTTAACTTGTAGCTTTCTTTCATCTCTCCATAGCATTTTCCTGGGTGGCGATTTAGAAAGTATTGTTTTCTATAATGTCTGAACTCTGACGTCTTGTGATTATATGACAAACGCAGATAAAGTGGTGATGTTCAAAGTTTTTTAATGAATAACATGTGAGATGAATAAAAAATCTAATTGATTATTCAACTCATTAAACAATCAAATAAATCGTAGCACGTAGCCAGCGGAAGCGTTTATTGGTCCTCACTCCAAAGGTAGGAACATGTCGAGTAAGCAATAAACCATGCCGGCGCCATCTTGAATTTGTATTGTCACCGATTGTCGGTGCAGTGCTGAAGTGATGGGAGGTCCATCCGGCGCCGGCCATTTGCATCGGACGAGCTCGGAATCGAATATTTTCAATCAAACTAATATTCTATGCTGATGCCTTTCCTTGATTTTAAATTACGTGCTTAAAAACAGTCACACGTGAACCCAAGTCTACTTTAAGTTATTCGAGATTAACAGACGAGACCCAACAAACATGTTCTTCGAATGCATGAATTTAAATCCAAATTGTAATTATAAAAATCTACCAAGAAGCCCCAAGATTTACCACAACTTCTACACGATGTTATCTATGCAATGGGCCCACAATAAATTTCCATACGCATGCAATTTCGTTAAAATTTATTAATTAAATAGCTGCTAGGTAAAGTTAGAACAAGTGCAGCATCAGCGACAGGTGGCCCCGCACGTGCCGCTTTGAATAAAAAGCAATGAATGTCAAATGTGCTCGGGGCACCGCACACTATGCACTTTACTAACCACACCGCATATAAAGAACCTTCGATAAAAAACGTAAAACACATTTCGAGTCGCCCTCGCACTCACTTAAGTCTTTTTACGTCGAACGAACGCGAAGATACTTTCTGATTCCATATCATTAAGATATTTATTGCGCGACGTTGAGCACGCAACTATAGTTTAATTTTAGCGATTGTGTCCACGTCACAGGACTTAGTTTCGCGGAGCACAGGCACGGCTCCGGATTGAGGGTTAATTCGCCACCCTCTGTGAATGCCTGACTTTTCATTATCGAGATGTTTTATTAAAGTAGGGGCCGGTACGTCTGACAAGGGGAGCACTAGGGTTATCTCCTAGGTAAACATACTTAGAAGTCATACAGTCAGAGAATAGGTGCACAGTCGATCAACAATGTTGTGAAGGTGATGTCTTTAGTTATATAAATTGGATTTCCCGCTTTATCTAAATCATTAAAAACTTTTTCGAGTAATTAATACGGGATTCATGGGACTTCGTATCTAACAATAGCACCCACATACTACAATCAGTCATAATCTATTTCCAGTTGAAGCACTTTCTACCATTTTAATTACGCGATCTAAATTTTAAATTTTGCAACCCTACGCAGGATCTGAGCGCCATATATTGAGTTACCCTAGGCGAGGTGTGGGTGGAATGTTTACACTGGGATTTAGGGCTGGCCCTGGCCATATTGCATTCCTATACGCAGCCGAGCATCGCACGTCACGCTCAACGTCAGATAAACTGGCTGATTGCGATCTATGCCTCACAGACACTCCAGGAGATTGTTTTCTGACGGCACGTCCATATGAATATGAATGTGAAACACTAGAGACGCAACTTATTGCCTTAGGCAGTTGGGAAATCGCTTCGTAGTAGTAACTTCTTGTGAGAAGTAGCCAAGTAGAATCCATAAGGATGCAATGGTCACAAAGAGAAGCAATCAATTATGCATTTACATTTTCTTCATTATTGTAAAGGTCTGAAGAAATCGGGATGAGTAAAATACGAAATCGATAGGTTAGTAGTAAGTAAACAGGTGACAGTGAAGTAAAATATTGTAACATCACCTGAATTTCCGCGCTGCGGTTCGCAACGTCTGATGTTATGTCTAAACGGCGTGTTGTGTTGTGCGCTCCATCCGCACTGGTGACACACATACGACGTCCAATCTATCAACAAGCCACAGACGCGTTCAATAAACATGGTCAGTATTATAATGGCTGTAATTTCCTCGAAACTCTGTTTGACAAAACATAATAGACAAAGACAATGCCACGCGCCGAGTCCAAACATTGCGACGGTGAGTCAGCCGCGTCAGCCCCACCGAATGTCGGACTGACTGACACCTCCGCACTCCGCAGACTGCACGACTCTGCAAATTATAATCTGAATACCTATAGCCCATGTTTACTGAGGTCAGGTACATACAGTGCAGACATAAATCAGACTCGTGATTCGCTGAAAAAGGCTTCACTTCTACTTTTAAACTCTCTTTTTTAACCTAAACTTGAACGTCAACATTTTATGTCATAGCGGATGGATGTAACACTAAACATAAAATAAATCAATCAATCTGCCTAACCGTTTCCTCACATGTTATGGTCGGCTTCCAGTCTAACCGAATGGGTCGGCTTCCAGTCTTGTCTGACCTTCCAACCCACTTACTGGGTAACACGATACCCCTTGGTAAGACTGTTTGCCAGACTGCTTGGGCTATTGACTATCCGTAACGACTGTCAAATATCTACAAATGACAGCCAGGACCAACGGCTTAACGCACTTTCTCAGGCACGGTAAGATCTTGGTATAATGGATGGTAGCCTATCCCCCCGCAGCAAGGGTTGCTTAACCCTTTGATCGACCCGTTCGACTGTTATCATTTAGCCACGAGCCCAATCATCATCATAATTATTTATACACAAATTTTATCAGTTATGTTTACCTTTTTTTTTTTGCAATGCAACACCTACGAAGTTTAAGCTTTTAAAGCTTCAACAGCTGCCACTTGCAAAACTAGAATAATCTAGATCTAAAGTATTAGCTGAGTTAGCTCGGCGGCAATCTTAAGAGCATCTTTTACACAAAGAGGATCTTAAAAGCGAATCTTTTATTGGAATAAAGTGGCCAGGGCGAGCGGCAGCCGGTTGATCGATAAAGTGTTCACGCCTTTTAAATTATTGGCCGCGATATGCGCCTGAGTGAGTTGTGGTGTTGCCAAGTTCACGGATTACATGCACTATCAGAGCGTGGGCGGCGTAGCGCTTTGTATATTTTTATATTGAATGAAATATACGTATTTGATATTTATCGACGCCATAGTGTACAGTCACCAAATTCACAATATCCGACGACCCTGGTTACTTATCTCTTTTGGTAACCGTACATAAATCAAATTACAATAATTTCACAGTACTTATGTAGGGGAAGGTTGCTATGAATGGACCACTTAACTTTACGACTACATATATCAAAAAGTATAAGTGTTAAAATTAAAGCAGTTTATAATTTTTATTTCCTAGGACCTTTATTTATAATAATCAAACGCACAAAAATTCGGGCTAACACTTTTTGATATAAACGAAGAAAACTAAATTTTGGGCTGTCGCCTTCTTTGGACCATGGGCACCTTCGAGAAATTTGTTCTATAGGTCCAATCGAGGCTACTAATAATATATCAATATTACTTATAATAAATGGCAATTGTAAAGAGATCAACAATACTTTAAAAAAAAATAGGATAAGTAAAGTTTTAAAATTGTCATCAACTGCTAATTCTTTAAAGTAATTCAGTCACTTACGAAAGTTTGAACAAGATCAAGAAGTTATAAAAATCTCATTTTTTAAAAGCACAATTCACATACACATTTTGACCGTGTGTGTACTTATTGCACTTTTCTATGAAACAGCAGATTTTTTTTTTGTATAACTGACGAAAAATTTCTGCGCTCGGGGGTCTAGAATGATATGCTGAATTCATGGTTACAGTTTGCACACTGAATAAAAACTTATCCTGTATAAAATTATGTGACGTCTCAAAGATTTCAATTATTATTGCAAGTGAGGTCTATATTGTGCAATGAGGGCACAGGTACTTTCTGACATATTTTTGAACACAAGCAGAATCAACATGTAGGTACAAAGGTCTTCTATTTCACATTTTAGGCAAATTTTGCAAAACCATTTCTTCTACATTCTCATTAGCTTGTTTATTGGTACGGTTGAGGTTCTTTTGTGGACAGTTTTGGCTTTTCTGCCTTGGAACCTTTACGTTCTCATGTAGGGTAGTTTTGTACGGCGACGAAGTCAATTCTATGCTGCTTTGTGCTTTCCGACTCCTTTTCCGTAATTCTTTTTTCGGCGACATTCTGGAATTTGAATTTTATAATGATTTTTCTATGGTTTTTTCCATAATTAGTGAAATACTCGGGACCTATTCCCATAATGACCGAAAAAATACAATAAAAAGTTGCTATGATTGATCCGGTCCAACGCTGGAACTCTCTTGAGGTCCATTGATGGCAACAAGGTACTGGTTCAGAAAAACTAAACTAAAATATAGATGGTCATGATTAGACACTCATGGAATCTCAAATAAACTTTCCAATATTTCATAACAGTGCACGCAGACAAATATCAATAGGCAAAGAAGATATTCTACTAACAGAAGAATCTATTCTTAGTAGAAGCGTTTAAGGTAACATGATTTAATAGATATATATATTGAATTTTAATGGAAAACTAAATACTGAGACATGTCTGTAGGTGGAGGGCGTTTCAACACATAGTATGTATATTCGAAACTTAGTTATAGATGACTTTTCTTTATGAACGACACGTAATACAGGATAACATTTTAACTAGTGCGCAAACTGTAACCATGAATTCAGCATAACATTCTAGACTAGCCCCTAGCCTAGAAATTTTTCGTCGGTTATGCAAAAAAAATCTGCTGTTTCATAAATTTTGACCGTGTAGGTATTGCACCTAAGCGTAGAAAATGTATGGAACAGCGAATTTTTTTTTGTTTCGATTTCGATTAATTTACATAGTAATACCATTGGTTTTAAATATATAAATCACAACACAAACCCTTCAGCAGTGCCTTCGTTACGTATAAGTACCTACCTACCTGTAATTTATTTATGTATTGAAATAAAAAGCCTTGGTAAGGTCCAACGGCCGAAGTTTCCAAGCGAGTCAAAATACGGCTTTATCTACCAGTTTTATTTTTCTTTTTATGCCAGTGGTCGGTGGAGCACACGTGCACATCGCCGCCCGCGCCAGCGCACGTCGTGACCTACGCCCGCGCCCCGCCGCGCACCTCAACCACCTCGCCCGATTTTATTGTCTGTCGCTACTTCAACTCGAAATTCTCAGACTTTTAATAATTAGCACTAATTTCATTTTCGACCATAATTAGATTAGGAATCATTATTTTTGAAAAGTCATCTCAAATCTAAACACGAACGAAACAGTAATTCATACAATACAGCAGCTTTTTATATTGCATGTAAGCTCATATGTACAGCATCTACATACAATATGTAGTTACCTGCCTACATGGATCGGGGATAACCGTTTAACCGTAGGTAGGTAAAGATGCGGCTTCTCAAAGTGAAACGAGTTGGAATACTCAGGTGCGCCTGCGCCGCGTCACGGCACAGATACATTGTGACGGTGCGTCGCCGCCGCCGCTGCAGCCAGAAAATAGAATTAAAAGACACTCCACAATGGACCAAAGCCCTTTCAAACCGAGCACAACGTATTGGAATTTTAAATCCCAGCGAAACAAACCTCAGGTGTTCTGAAGAATGAAACGATACCTATTCATTATTTTATTGTTGAACCAACTGTTGGTTTGGATGAATGGGCGTGTGAAGAAATTGTGTATTATGTAGGTAGGTATAGAGATAGAAATCACTACTGAAACTCCTTTTTTGACTTAAGTTGCGCTTAGAGGGTGACAATGATGAGGCCGTGAAGCTGTTTGGTTTCACGGCCTTTATTCATGAGAGACTTTATAGCTAGCTTTGTTGTGACGAATTCTACTCGCAGATTATGTACCTACTTATAAACAATCTAAAACGATGAAAGTTTGGCCTCTTTAAATAGAGAAGCGAAACAATCTGATAATTTCCACTTTAGATCAAATTCGCTAATTCCTTTGTGTAGGTAGTTAGTTGTACCTCAGCTGAAAGCCATCGATGCTGAATACAGGCATCTCGTAAATCTTTGCCCGATCTTTCATGTCGTGCATTAAAACTTACGGAAATACAGTATTTTAACTGTTAAATTACGTCTGTAAAATCAAATAAATCAGCGTAATCGACATAATTTCGTATAAAGCCTCTTAACGCATGGTTCGATTAACTCAAAACTGGGTAGTAATACTTTTGACAGGAAATTAAGATTTACAAGATTTTGTGTTTATCGAAAATCGACCCCTAACGGAGCAAAAGGGGGTGAGTAATTAAGTTTTTAGGGGAGGTATTTACTGCGTCCAGTGACGGGATCACCAGCAGGCTGAGTAGCTTTGAGCCTAGGACGGCAGACTTGGGGACGATCTGCTTTTTTTTTTGCTATGTTTTCTGATGATACTTATTTTATAGTCTAGAACACGTGTTTCGATGAATTTTCCTTCTTCCCTTTAATTGTGCATTCGACGGTACCGCAAAATTCTATATTATGTGGTAAGACATCCAGTTGGTACCATGCATTCAGATCTCGTACTGAATTAATGGTGACCACTGGTGACAGATTGCGCGTCAATGTGACTTCGATCCTGTATTTTTACACTCTTCTCACTACACTACCCTTTTACACATTACCCAATTTATTTATTTTTTCCTTTTGTCATTCCTCCGCATCACATGTCCATACCATGACAATCGATGTCCACATAACTTTTCAGTTAGGTAGGTACCTACCGTTGCCACTTTCAGAGTCCTCCTATGTACTTATTTCTTATTCTTTCCATTCGTATGACACCACACATCCCTCTAAGCATTCTCATCTCAGTTGCATGCAATTACCTTTCATTCATCCCTTTTGTGGCCCAACATTTTTATCCATGCAAGATAGCAGGTCTAACTATTGATTAACCGGTGGGGACTGTTAAATATTGTAGGAGAAAATACGAGATCCAAAGCGGCGCGGACGAAGTTGCAGGCGAAGTGCTTGTTAGTAACCATTCGTTATTTTTTTACCATTTTAGTAAAGAACCCTAAAAACGAACGGCCTTTACACACGGTGTTTTTATACGAGAAGATGACTCGCGTTTCGTGAAACGCGCCTTTATTACGCTGTAAACTTGAAAAAGCAGATTCTTTGCGTATCGATAAAAACACGTTTAACCCTGTATTTTGCCGGTTGCATCGCCAAAAATATAATTATAGAATTTCTGAGGAAATTCAGTATTCGTAAAAATCATATAAATCACTATAGACGATTTCAGGATTCGGCAATTACAAAACAAGCTCAAATACACTCGCAAGCAATAAACTGGAATCACTTCATCGCGCGTTGCTCAAGACAATTTTTTACAATTTCTATGCAAGCTGTGGATTGTGGTATAACCTGAAAGGTAATTTTGTTAGCTTTCAAATGATATCAAAAAGATTTAAAATTTATTAAATTTTCTACCTAAATTTAGAGAATTATTGCAATTGGTCGAAGTTGTGGATGCCTAAATGAATAGGAAGTAATATGAAAAGTTTTTTTTATTTATTTTACTATTTATGTTATTTACCCTTTAATATTTTGTGTGGGGTAATGAATGCCTGTAAACGGTTTTTCATTGACCGAATGAGTTTCCTGATGGAATCCTGTGGGATTTCCTGCCACTCTTCGACTAAAGCAGTTTTCAGGTCATCTATTGACGCCGGAGCTGGACATCTTCGTATCCGTCTTTTCAGCTCGTCCCATAAATGTTCAATCGGATTTAAGTCAGGGCTGAGGGCTGGCCAGTCTAGTGTGGGAATCCCGACTTCTACAAGGTACTGTCTAGTCACTGCAGCGGTGTGGCAGCGGCCATTATCGTGCATTAGCAGGAAATCTTCGCCAATAAACCCGGCGTAGGGGAGCACATGGCCTAGCAGAATATCATTGATGTATCTTTCTGCGGTTAGTCCCCCTCCCCGATCTCCACCAGGTACGAATATCAACTCCATTTTTGCTTCAAAAGAAATCCCCGCCCACATCATACAGGACCCACCCCGTATGCCACTGTTTCCGCAAAACAGTATTGTGCGAATCGCTCCCCCGGTCTCCTATAGACTCTCTGTCGACTGTCGCTACCATGCAGGCACATCCTGGATTCTTCCGTGAACAGGACTCGCTTCCATTGCTCGATATCCCAATCTAAGTGATCGCGAGCAAGCTTAAGTCCCGTGGCTGGCCTTTCGTGGTCTAGTTCGCCTCACTGACTCTTCGCCTCACTGTCCACTCGCTGACAGCCCTCCCTCGAACTTCTCTGAGCTGCTGCTGGACGTCCACGCCGGTCAGTTGTCGATTTCAGAGAGAAGAGGTGACAATAAATCGGTCATCTCTCACCGAAGTGCATCGCTGTCGTCCAGATCCTGGTCGCCAGACTAAGTTTCTAGTCTCCCTGAACCTCTTGTATACCTTCGAGACACAAGACTGGCTCAAATGAAGCTGTCGAGCGATAGTACGCTGAGACAATCCTTGCTGGATTAGGATGACTACTTCAGTCAGCGGCTTCTATAGGTGTGGTTTCCATTTTATTTTAGCTTCAGTATTCCCAGTGACGTGAAATATTGGACTGATGATCAATTTTCATAATCAACTCTTTTTTTAAGGTTTCAGGGCTACCAAATAATAATTTTATTATGGTGTTTTGTTTTAAAAACTGATGTTTTTTGTTTTACGTTCCATGACATCTTCATCATGAATCTTTGGTTACGATATTTAAAGAGGTTGAAGGCTAACAAAATTGCCTTTCAAATTATATGCCACAATCCATAGTTCATAAATGATAAATGATAAATGATTTATTTCTGTAAGTAGGTTTGTACAAACACTTTTACACGTCAATCATATTTTTTTTAAACTAGATGAGGTCGGCGTCGCGTTCATTGTATAGAAGCTGTAAAAATTTGTTTCGAGCAGCGGACGATGAAGTGATTCCAGTTTTATTGCTCGCGAGTGTATAACTTTCATAGGATGGATGGTCGTCTTCATGGGCCAAGTTTGCGGTATTCCTGCCCTCTATACTCATTATTTAAAAACTGCGTGTATTATATCGCTCACGTGATGTCGCTAGTGTAGATTACTTAGCAGCGCCATCTACTGGAAAATAGCGAATACGTACTTTAGCTATTCGACACTAGATGGCAGTAAAACCAATTTTAAAATGTTGTAAAATGGCAACTCTGGCGATATAAAACTGAATGCTATTATTGAAAATGCTTCTTTTTGATTGGTGGATCGAGCCGGTACGAAATGGCATTCTTGACATCCGCCATTTTGCCGACGCCTGGCTGTGGAAGAGGCGTTCAAAGAATTACTGTGATTATCAAGCCGCATTGCGGCAATCAGCGGATTATTCTGAAAGGTACGTAAGAAATCATTGTTAAGTATGATTCCTTAACCCACATGGATAGTTATTTTCTTTGCACTGGGTATCTCCACGGTGGGTTCTATATCGATCGTGGTCGTTTTAAAGGTGCTACATCAATAAGCTCACCCATTCGAAAACACAGGTATTTCTCTGTTTTCGTCAGTTACGAGCATAACATTTTTACCACATGCTAAATGCCACGTTGCGGCAAGTAATAATCGAACCTCTGCTATAAGTAACATTATTTGTGCTTTCAGGTGTAGGATAAGACCGCAAAGATGTATCTCTACAATTTGACTTTACAAGGCTCATCGTCTATCACACATGCCGTCCACGGCAATTTCTCCGGCACAAAGCAGCAGGAGATAGTGATATCACGTGGAAAGACCTTGGAACTCCTCCGCCCCGACCCGAACACCGGCAAAGTACATACGCTGATGAAAGTGGAAATATTCGGCGTTATCAGATCTATGATGTCATTTCGGCTCACTGGAGGCACTAAAGGTAAATGACCTCTTCAATTTTAATTTGGTTAAAATAACACGTGGGGTTTTCGCCGGATATAACCACAAAAACTTAGAGATGGTCCATTCATATTATCATTATAACGACTCTTTATAGAGGTCTAATTCTCAATATTGCATTGTCTTGCTCCATGCAACTTATTTACACACGAGGTGTATGGGATAACTAGATGCATACATTATAGCCAATGCGTCGCTCTTTACAATCACTATGGTTGTCGAGATGTACCGTACTGGTACACTAAACTATTAACAATCCTCTTTGCATTCATACAGAATGTTTTATTTATAAAAAGTTATATGTGACCCACTGACTGTATATTTTTGTTGTTACAGATTATATTGTAATCGGGTCAGATTCTGGTCGCATTGTGATATTAGAGTATATTCCGAAGAAGAACATCCTAGAAAAAGTTCATCAAGAAACATTTGGCAAATCAGGATGCCGCAGGATTGTTCCGGGTCAATATTTGGCAATCGATCCCAAAGGCAGAGCTGTTATGATTGGTAAGATTATTTTCATACTAGGTCACAGAAATAGTTCATTGACCTATTTGTAGTGCAACTAGGTCAGTAATCTATTTGACTCTTCTTTGAAGTGGGCCAATTTTACTGCCTATCTTTACTATTAAGAGGAGTTTGCAGCTACATCTCTGCAGGTTAAGAGCCTCACTGTAGTTGATCTGTAGATGGTTGACCATCTTTACAAACAAGACTCCTCTTTGCCTCAGAAAGCATGTTAAGATATTGGTCCAAACTGTAATTTTTGGATCTTTGAACAGTTGTTATGAGTCAAAAGAAGCCTAACTGACAACGAGCCTTATAACCAGCCTATAATGTACCCACTGCTGGGACACAGGCCTCTTCCCTGTGAGTGGGAGTGGGCCGCAATCCACACGGGTCCCGTGTGGGTTGGAGATGTCACATGTCCTCGAATTTTTTTGGTTCTAGGACATGCCGGTTTCCTCACAATGTTTTCCTTCACCGTTTTGATAGCAGTGGTGAATGTGGTAATGAAATAATGTATGCAAAGTGAAACGCTTGCCTGGGTTCAATCCTACGACCCACATCTTGCAAGTCGTGGCCGTTACCACCACCACTGCTATAAGGTCACCACCAGCCTTACCATAGGGTATTGTATTACTCAGTAAATGGGTTGTGGAGGTTAGATAGGCAGTTGCTCCATGTAAACAACTGGTGTTCAGCTGTATCTGGTTAAAATGGGATCTGAACCCAACTTATTTGGGAAAAGGCTAGGCAGATGATGATCTGGACTTATAATATTCATATTTTATAACCTAAACATAATATGCAGACTACATTAAGTGAAGTCTGCATATTATGATTGGGTACTATGTTTGCTTAAGTTTATTAAAAAAATTCTAAGCTTAAGCAATAAATTACATTGTGTAAGTTTAAATTAATGCAATAAAATCTATTTTTCAAGCATGTTTTAAGGGTAGTAAAATTAATAATTATACTTTTTATTTGTAGGTGCAACTGAGAAGCAAAAGCTTGTGTACATATTGAACAGAGATGCTGAAGCTAGACTCACAATTTCCTCGCCCCTGGAAGCACACAAGTCAAACACATTAGTCTACCACATGGTAGGAGTAGATGTTGGCTTTGAGAACCCAATGTTTGCATGCTTGGAGATTGACTATGAAGAGGCAGATGCTGATCCTTCTGGTAAGCCTCCATATAGATCTTTTGTAAGAGCCCCCCTACTATGATTATTTTGAGGTCCGTGTTTCTGACTGACAGTGACGTAAAATCCTCTAAGAATGAGTTTGCACTTCACTCCAAAATAGAATAACTTCCAAGTTTTCCAAAAGCTAACACTTCTGTTCTTCTTTTAGGTGAAGCAGCACAAAAGACACAACAAACCCTAACATTTTATGAGTTAGATTTAGGTTTGAACCATGTAGTAAGAAAATACTCAGAGCCTCTTGAAGAGCATGCAAATTTTCTCATAACAGTGCCAGGAGGCAATGATGGGCCATCAGGAGTACTCATTTGCTCAGAAAACTATCTCACATACAAGAACTTGGGTGACCAACACGATATTAGATGTCCAATACCTCGACGCCGAAACGACTTAGATGATCCTGAGAGAGGCATGATCTTTGTCTGCTCAGCAACACACAAAACAAAATCTATGTTCTTCTTCTTAGCACAGACAGAGCAAGGAGACATATTCAAAATAACCATTGAAACTGATGAGGACATGGTCACTGAGATAAAGCTAAAATACTTTGATACTGTTCCTGTGGCTACTGCAATGTGTGTGCTGAAGACTGGCTTCTTGTTTGTGGCCTGTGAGTTTGGCAACCAGTAAGTATCTATATATTGAAAATTTATATGCATAATGTTACAAAAAATGAGAGACATTTAGTGCTCTCTTTTGTAAACTGCAATGCTAGAGAAGAAATCTCTGAACCAAGGACCTCCCTTTTATGGGGGAGGGCACACTGATATGAGATGTACATTTTGCTCTCTAAATTCTCATGATTTATAAAAACATCAGTGTTTATATACTTACAATAAGTTTACTTCTTTCAGCTACTTATACCAAATTGCTCATTTGGGTGATGAAGATGATGAACCTGAGTTCAGTTCAGCCATGCCATTGGAGGAAGGAGACACATTCTTCTTTGCACCAAGACCATTGAGGAATCTTGTGCTTGTTGATGAATTAGATTCTCTATCACCCATTTTAGGTAAGATAATCTACATAATTGTTCTTTTTTACATTGAAATGTTACTTTCCCAATGATGTCAAACTATATCGCTCCGTGTTTCATCTGAAAAACATTGACGAATGCTTAACCAGATCTGAGATTCTCAACTAAAAAATAAATACATTGCTTGTTAGAATTGGTTTTAAATTTTCAATTTACTTTCTAGCATGCCGTGTGGCTGACTTGGCTGCAGAGGATACCCCTCAAGTTTATCTGGCATGTGGCAGGGGACCAAGATCTTCATTGAGAGCCCTTAGACATGGTTTGGAAGTTGCTGAAATGGCTGTCTCTGAATTGCCTGGTTCACCCAATGCTGTATGGACTGTCAGACGACACAAGGATGGTAAGTAACACATTTATTACATCTAGGAATGAATTTAATGAATAGACATTTTTATTTCAATTAAAAAATAGTCAACATTCAATTACTGTAACTTGCAATATTATAACAGGAAGAATGAAGGAGCTTAATGATTATATATTTTGGTCCGTGTTACCGACATACAGTGACGCTACAACTAACCACTTATGAATGCTCCTCTTTATCAACAAGTTACTAATAAAACCCTGGTTGTTTGTCATACATAAACACCAGTGGTTTTTCTTTTCAGAATCTACTTTCGGCTGATGAACGAATAGAGATGGTTTCAACAAACACTCGAAGGTAGGCATCCATGGCTTCATAAAACGCAACTGGAAGCTGACAACACAAGAAGACTGTTATACATTTTCACTAGTTGTTAGGTCTAATTTTACCTTAGATTTTTCTTTTGGTTGCAGAGGAGTATGATTCTTACATCATTGTGTCGTTCGTAAATGCCACACTTGTGCTGTCTATCGGTGAGACGGTCGAGGAAGTAACGGACTCTGGGTTCTTGGGCACAACGCCCACACTCAGTTGTCATGCACTTGGCGCGGACGCGCTCGTTCAAGTGTACCCAGATGGCATCAGGCACATTCGGGCTGACAAACGTGTGAACGAATGGAAAGCGCCCGGGAAAAAGTCAATCGTCAAATGCGCAGTAAATCAGAGACAAGTAGTTATTGCACTGACGGGAGGCGAATTAGTGTATTTTGAAATGGATCCCGTAAGTTTAATTTCTAAATAAATTAATTTATTTTACCGACGTGTTTGCGTGGCCGTGCCTTCGGGTGTGGCCACGCAAGGGTGGTGCGTAGCTGCCCCATGCAGTGACAAGCCCACAACGTCGCAGAGCATGTCACTCTCCCGCTTGCGGTAGAGAGCGGCACTCGGCATATTCCATAGCCAAGCTGGAGTCGTTCAGGCGATGAAGGCGGCAAAACCATGCCGTGGACACTTAAATTAAATATTATTGTTTTTGTAACATTTCCTGCTGTTCAGTTCTAAACAGATAAAACTTTTTCAGACTGGTCAACTAAATGAATACACTGAGAGGAAAAAACTATCATCAGATGTATCATGTATGGCATTGGGTTCCGTAGCCACCGGCGAACAAAGGGCGTGGTTCTTAGCCGTGGGGCTGAATGATAACACAGTCCGAATCATCTCTTTGGACCCATCGGTAAGAACTACTTTTAATAGTGATCATAAATTAAATTTTCCCTTATTTTAAATGATGATACAAGGACACCATTGAATTTTTGTGATTACAACAACCTAAAATGCGTTATTCTAATACTGCTGATTTCAAACTCCAACTAATCAACATCACACATTTCCATTACAAAAAATAAACTAGAATATTATTTCAGGATTGTCTAGCTCCACGTTCCATGCAAGCTTTGCCGGCTGGTGCCGAATCACTGTGCATTGTAGAACAACCATTCGAGTCTGGAGCTAAGTCTGCATTGCAGTTGAACATTGGCTTGAGCAATGGAGTACTGCTGAGAACCACCTTAGATTCCGTTAGTGGCGACTTAGCAGATACGAGGACTAGGTATGTTTGTCCAATAATCTTCCTGTTTCAACCTAAAAATGCAAACTACCAATGATGAAAAAACCTATCGCTCCTTTTATAATCTGAATTTTAGTGAGGATTAACTTAACCAGATCTGAGGTTCCAATTGTAATCATTACAATATCAACACATCTGTTCTTATTTTCTAATAGCAACCTTTTTTGCATCCTAGGTACTTGGGATCGAGACCAGTGAAATTGTTTAAAGTACGCGTGCAGGCTGCCGAGGCGGTATTAGCTGTGTCATCAAGAACTTGGTTAGGATACCATTATCAGAATCGTTTCCACCTCACACCATTGTCCTATGAATGTCTGGAGTATGCAGCTGGATTTAGTTCTGGTTAGTACAGTTTTATAATTTTAGGTCTAGTCTTATTGATAAGTGACACTTGTTACTTGGCTACACGCCAGGCTAAGAAAAATATTACTTTGCTTAAAAAATTGGGCTTAACATATTAGGTCCTCTACAAGAATTATGAATGGTAGTGCAACAAGCACATACAACTGACTCAAATTGGTATCACAGCACCTCTTTAGCACCTGAAGTGTAAAGCGTATTTAGTGCACTGCTGACGTTAGAGCTGAAAACATTTAAAATGAGTAAAAAATTAAATAATGATTTCGTCGACTTACTTGCGAATTTTCACATGTCAAACGTCACCAGTACCTAATTACGGCCCAAATTGCTTGATACCGACGTGTTTGCGTGGCCGTGCCTTCGGGTGTGGCCACGTAAGGGTGGTGCGTAGCTGCCCCATGCAGTGACAAGCCCACAACGTCGCAGAGCATGTCACTCTCCCGCTTGCGGTAGAGAGTGGCACTCGGCATATTCCATAGCCAAGCTGGAGTCGTTCAGGCGATGAAGGCGGCAAAACCATGCCGTGGACACTCAAAATACGTACATACAGCTCTTCTTCGAACTTCCACAAACACTATTGTAACACTACCTTTACCTTTTCAGAACAATGTGCCGAAGGTATCGTAGCTATCTCTTCAAACACTCTGAGAATTTTGGCGTTAGAAAAGCTAGGTGCTGTCTTCAATCAGACCTACCTGCCCCTTGAATACACACCTAGGAAATTCGTCATCAACTCTGATAACAACAACATCATTATACTTGAGACTGACCACAACTCTTACACAGAGGAAATGAAAAATCAAAGAAGGTAAACAAAGATAAAATATCAATTTCTTATAAACCTTGTTCCACATGATGACAAAAATACACAAAAACCGAATTCATTGTAGATACCCCTGCAGTACTGACTTAATGTTGAAAAATAATATTTTCGTGAATCTTATGACGTTTTCTGACCAGCTTTTTTTATTCAGGGTGCAAATGGCACAAGAAATGCGAGAAGCGGCTGCAGGTGGAGGTCCAGAGGAACAACAACTTGCAAATGAAATGGCTGATGCATTCCTGTCAGATACTCTGCCTGAAAACATCTTCTCATCACCTAAAGCTGGAGCTGGTAATTAAACTTTGTCCGTTTCTGTAATAAGTACCCTAAGCCACATTCTCTGGGCAAGAGCAGGAAATGACATTGAGCATACTGACTCTAATCGGGTGTGGCAAGATTAAATTCCCAACGTTAATCCCAAATGCATCTTACTATAAGACATTTGATTCAAGTTTGGGATACATTAAAATTTTTGATACAAAATTTATCCTTATTTCTGTATTTTTTCTATAACTTAATGTTTTCGTTTATCAGGTATGTGGGCATCTCAAATCCGCGTGGTAGACATGGGCGTCAGTGGTGGCCAGCCGACAACACTGTTCAAGCTGCCGCTGGAACAGAACGAAGCAGCCGTGTCCGGCTGTATCGTGCGCTGGGCCGCGCATGCCGAACACGCACAGGCTCACTTGGTCGTAGGAGTCGCCAAAGACATGATTTTGTCACCTCGATCCTGCACAGAAGGCAGCTTACATGTCTATAAAGTAAATATTGTAACGGTTTCTACAAAATAAGGTCCATTTTATTGTAAAATTATGAAATTTACTAATAACATTCTTCCGTTTGCAGATTTATGGCAGTACAGGAAAATTAGAGCTGGTTCACAAAACACCTGTAGACGAATATCCAGGCGCGTTAGCACCATTCAATGGAAGACTATTGGCAGGAGTAGGGCGAATGTTGAGACTGTATGACATTGGTAGGCGAAAACTGTTGCGCAAATGCGAAAACCGACACATTCCAAACCTTATTGCCGACATCAAGACAATCGGCCAGAGGATATTTGCATCAGACGTACAGGAATCCGTATTCTGTCTCAAGTACAAAAAGAGGGAGAATCAGCTTATCATATTTGCTGATGACACCAATCCAAGATGGATCACAAATAGCTGCATATTGGACTACGATACTGTCGCCATGTCTGATAAATTCGGCAACGTAGCTGTGATGAGACTGCCACAATCTGTCACAGATGATGTTGACGAAGATCCTACAGGAAACAAAGCGCTCTGGGATAGAGGTAAGCTGGAAAAATTTACTAGTTCATAATTATCGTCTCGACGCAAAATTCTGCCGAATTTATGCGCTAATCACAACCTTGCGTGATGAAACAAAATTATATACATGCTAGACTAATGAAAGTAATGATTATTTATTCCAATCTGATGCTGATACCAAATTAGAAATGTTTACGCGACAATGATTACACGGCACTAATTTACCATCACATTTACAGGTCTTTTGAACGGAGCGTCGCAGAAAGGTGACGTCGTGGTCAACTTCCACGTGGGCGAAACTGTGACGACACTACAGAGGGCTACCCTCATCCCCGGTGGTTCCGAAGCCCTCCTGTACGCGACCGTCAGCGGCTCACTTGGTGTACTTCTGCCGTTCACCTCGCGAGAAGACCACGACTTCTTCCAGCATTTGGAGATGCACATGAGAAGTGAAAACCAGCCCCTGTGTGGCCGAGATCACTTATCGTTTAGGAGCTATTATTACCCCGTAAAGGTCAGTATTTAAAGTTATTACCTGATAAGGTCATAGTCAATGAATAAATCTGCTGTCAGCTGAACCTGGTTTTTACATAACCAACGTCCAGTCATTTTATCTAAATCTTGGTAGGGTATCCGCCAGTTAGTCAGCAGTTTACTTCTCCACGAAGTCTCCTGTGTTACACTGTCGGTAGAGCACGGCGGGCGCTCCGCGGCATGTGTGCTTGTCGTTATGACTGTGCCTCGTCGCTACCGTCCGTCGAGTTCCGGAGAGTTGGGCGCGTTTCTCATAGCGCTACTTTAGTTTTGGAACGGACAAACTTCTAAAAATATTTTTTTAATCATCCCGCTATTATTATTAATCATTTTAATTTAATTCAGTATTACATTCCATAACTTGTTAGTAAAAAATACTTAAACCTACGTTGGTGAAATTATTAATTATTGTACAAATTCAGCTATCATAATTTTTTCAGCCTTTTCGCTATTTTTCTCCGAAACTCTGACCAACCAAGTTACCTCTCTCTTTGACAGAATGTGATAGACGGCGACTTGTGCGAGCAGTTCAACTCGTTGGAGCCAGCCAAACAAAAGGCGATCGCTGGCGACTTGGAGAGAACGCCCGCGGAAGTATCCAAAAAGTTGGAAGACATTAGAACTAGATACGCATTTTAAGTTGAGTGATTTCATTGTATTAATTTAGTTTAAGAAATAAAAATGAGAATTAAATGTTACTCTTTTATTTGTATACATAGAAATGGATAAAATTAATGACACTTGACATAATAATATCGACGCACAGCCGAAACTACTGGGCCTAATAAGTTTTCGCCCACTAAAAACTACTCTTAGGGTCAATTCTCACCGAGACGCGGCGCGACGCGCACTTTTTAAGATCACGATACAAAATAGATCTTATTTACTTCACAATAAGGTATACGGGCTGCACAACGCGGTGCACCTTAGCGTTCTTCGACACGCTTTCGCGCTCGTAGTGAAATTATACCTTTTCGTGTTGTAAATAAGTTAGATATTCTGTTGCTATCTTAAGGCCTCTGCCTCGAATTTTGCGGGCGGCGGCGGCGCGGCTTGTCTGGAGTGCACCGCTCGTTGCCCGCCCCCGCGCCGCTGTTTTCGAGAACCGGTCCATTTGATTTTACGCATAAGATCCTGCCGCTCCCGCGCCGCCGCCGCCCCGCTGCCCGCAAAATTCGAGGCAGAGGCCTAAAAAGTGCGCGTCGCGCCGCGTCTCGGTGAGAATTGACCCTTACAAGGGGATTTATGAAAAAATCTTATTAATTCTTTGGTGCATAAACTTTGTAAACGACTGCCTCGTTGGTTAACAGTCGCTACTGCTGAGCATGAGGTCCTGGGTTTGATTCCCAGGTCAAGCAGTGTTATTAGATTTTTATTTCTGGAATTTCGTGTCCGTTTCAATGGTGCGACCACGTTCAAACCCTTGTAACTTTTTAACTATAGCTTTGACAAAATTATGGTTTTGGGAACAAAATTCTACCGAGATTTTGTAAAAGTTGACTTTACAAAATCTCGGTAGAATTTTGTTTTGAAATATCGCCGTGGCTGCGCCTTTGAAACGGTCACGGAATTTCTCACCAGCAGCCTGGTGTCAGGATTTGTTAACGTTGCCCCACACTAGGAATTTCTCCTGTATTGTGGGTGCGTTTACAAACATTTAAACTCACATACACAAACAGCCAGACCCGGAACAACTACTTGTAGGTCATACAAATATTTCTTCCGTACGGGAATCGAACCCGCGACACGCAGCGCAGCAGTCAATCGCTTAACCACTGCGCCAACTGTGCTTTCAAAACGGAACAAATTAGAATCTGTAAAAACAATCTCTAGTACCTAACGAGCAATATTGTTGTATATATACATAATCTGAATCTCGGAAACGGCTCCAACGATTTTCATGAAATTTAGTATGCAGGGGGGTTTCGGGGGCGATAAATCGATCTAGCTAGGTTTCATTTTTAGAAAACGTCATACCAAACAAAAAAAGCGAGCCTAGCTCAGTCATCCGGATATTAACAACTACACGTCATACAATGATACACAAACTATACAGGTGTCATTTCAAATCGCTGTGTGGAAAAACTTATGGCGTTGTTTCGTAGGACGGACCTGGACAACGGAACCCTATGCATTCCGATGATAATACCGCCGAACTGACCTGGATGCTTCAATAGCCTCTAGTAAACTTCTCGAGTGTGAGCTTATGAGAGGTGTGTCAACGAATTCTGTTCATTTTACCTGATGACTGACCTGAATGCTAGATAAAGGAACTTTTGAATAACTACTAGTAAGCAGCGATGGCTAAAGTGTAGAACGCGTACGATTAACTGAAGCTGAAAAAACAGCACATTGAAGGTCTATTTTTCACTCTTTGCCTGCTTCTGAAATATGTGTTCTTTAACTACACGCCTACCTACCCCTTCGAGAAATACAAGCGTGATGTTATGCTAAATGACTGGAACTTATGCAAACCTCCAATTCAGTGTTTTCTAGCGCGGAAGCTACAAACGAAGGTTGATTTTGACGGATGTCTTCAATCAAGAGGTGACGCTGTAATCTTCTATTGTATAGTCCACGTCGACACGATAATTATAGGGTCATCCCGCTATTATTCCCTATAGCTAAAAGGTGAAAAATAAAATAACAACAGACTTTCAAAAAACACTACAAAGTGAAAAATAACTTTAATTTCGGAAGGCTGTAACAAAAAACTAATATACAATATCCAAAGTCACCGACCTCCGGTTATTTTTCACTTTGTAGTGTTTTTTGGAAGTCGATGGTATTTTTTTTTTTAATTTTATGCCCTTTACGTCGAGTGCCGCAAGCACATACACAACAATTGTTTCGATTTTCTTCCATAATTAAGAGGAAACGCGGTCACCTGGTCGATGGCGTTCTTTCCAATAGTAACTTATATGTTCTTTTCCCCCGCTATCTCTGGCAAGGCGCACGAAAAATAAATCCGCCAGCCATTTTTCATTCACGTTTGAAACATTTTTTTATGAAATTGATTTTCTTCTCCATCGCAAGTACCTACGTCATATGATACGCGTGAGCATTTGTCATTCCATTGCATTCGAGGCGAGCTGGTATCAAAATATATTATAGTCGAAACAAGTGCCCCAGTTTCATATCTGCAATCACAAGCTTGATAATAGGTTATCCGTTTTAATTAGAATCACTTTTATTGGCTGCATACGCTTTCCAATTAAACACGATAAACTAACTTTAATTCACCTCTGTATCAGTAAGTAAAAACCTATACCTACCTACTTATAGGAGCTAAGTAGATTGCTGATGGTAACGGTATGTACTCAAAAGAGACTGCAAGAAATATTATATAACCATCAAACCGCTACACATGAAGCCATTTCCAGTATAAGCTGATCTCGCATTGTTTAGGATTTCCGTATAGTGCGAGATCAGCGTAAACTGGAAATGTATAGCTTGATGTCCGTGTGTACCTACCTAGTAACATCCACATTTCGCTAGATATTTATGTTCTAGTCCCATGTTGGGGGCGAGCCTATTGCCATCAACCGAGCACAAATCCAGACTCTACTGAGCTGACTCTACAGCCGCTACTGAGAAGTATCCTGGTAGAAAAATACAATAACACTGCCGGACCCAGGAATCGAACCCATAGACATGAGGTCCATGGGCTCGTCAGTAGTAGCACCTGCGACCGTTAGACCAACGTGGCAGTTACTGTAAGACATGTTATGATTTCAACGGAGAAAAATAAATCTCTTATGTACCTGATTTAGTTACAAAATAAAGTTGTACGTAAACACTAGCCAGCAATGTTAACCGTTGTGAGTAAAATAAAATAACAAAAGAATGCACAGAGCTGCATTGCAAAATCGCATAACTAATAAATAATCACTGTAACGTCTAAAAACTAACACATTGCACATGAATGATGAAAAACTCGTAATATCTAGCAAGCGCACGCGCATCTACCGAAACGTACATATTCTCAAAGCTACCTACTCTGATCACCGAATGAAATCAATATTTCTATCGTTTTAAAAGAATCTCGCAAGCCACAGAAAAAATATCAAGAGACAAGATTAATACCCCAGTGGATTGCTGATTGGATAATGAACATAAGAACATTGTAATTGCTAGCAAATGTTCTGCCACGCGTTAACTATAATCCATTTTTTTTATACTAAGTTAACAACCGTTAACTCATTTCAATGTTTTGCCGTTTTCTCAAACGCTTTCACAATTATTACACCCAACATTGTAGGTAATTCGTATAATGTAGCATGGCGAATAAGTGTGATATATTTAAGAGCAAAGTGAATAGGTATTACACTCATTTTTGAAAAGTGTCTTAATTCGATTCTAGAGTGCTAATAAACCATTAAAAAAAACACAATTTTTTTATTTAATCGATTAGTGCCATAAAAATGCATTTAAATTTTCAAATTTCCCGCGTAATTTGACAAAAACGCTGGACGCAGTAGACGCCATATTGGCTCTGTGGGTATGACGTCAGTTTGCTAAAAACAAATGCGCTGATATTTTGTATGACAATTGTTTATAATTAATAAAATGAGTTGTTTTACTACTTAGCGTTGGTTTGCTGTTCCTGAATGCAAAATATTATTTAAATAAAAATTACTTTGGTTACGAAAATAATAAAAGCACAAAGTTGCTCAGTTGACATGCCGTATGACGAAATAACATGGCGGCTACTATTTCAGGTATTCAAATACAGATTAAAAAAACTGAAATCTTTAAATTGTATTTTAAAATTTATTTTGTTGTTTCATGAACTAAAACTAACATTTTCCGACTGCATTTTGCCTAAACTATCTCAATAATATATTTTTAGATTTTTTCTCGTATAGAGTAAAATACCCTGTTATGTAAGTACCTCTACCTATTCATCTCATCATCATCTGCCTAGCCTTTTCCCAACTATGTTGGGGTCGGCTTCCAGTCTAACCGGATGCAGCTGAATACCAGTATTTTAATACGGTGCGACTGCCTATCTGACCTCCACAACCCAGTTACTGGGTAATACGATACCCCTTGGCAAGACTGGTTATACGACTTTCGGGCTTCTGACGACCCGTAACGAATGTCAAAGATCCACAAATTACATCCGGGACCAACGGCTTAACGTGCTTTCCGAGGCACGGAGAGGTCTTGGTATGTAAAGATGGTCACCCATCCATAGACCAATCGCGTCAAGCGTAGCTTAACCTGATCGATCGACCCATGCAGCTGTTATTACTTAGTCACAAGTCCGTCATCTAATACATATCTATAAAGGTACCTACTAATAATAAAGCTGACGAGTGTTTGTTTTTATTTATTTGAACGCGCTAATCTCTGGAACTACCATGCAGTCGGATTTGAAAAAATCTTTTTACATTTGATAGCCTTCTTCAGAAAGGTTATTTACACGCTTCGACCCTTGGGAGCCGAGCAAACAGAAAAAAAGTCAGAAAGAGCACTAAGCGAAAACGAAGTAACAGCGCGGAAATGGCGACGACGCTGGCGATGGATTAGAGACGCGGTGAGTTAAAGGCAAAATTTCAAGCGAACGAAATCAGTGGGACAGAAGCTAGTTGTTACAAAATTAACTCAGTCTGCTACCTTTTCAATATTTGAAGTAAGTATATAGACCACGACCTGCACCCTAATTGCGTAACTTACGGTTAATCATAATCTGTTTCGTTTAAACAGATGGCTAAACCATTGCTTCATAAATGTTCGAACAATGTCTTTGCTCAACAACATAAATAACGCGATGAATATTGTTGAACTGTCAAAATGAAACCGATTATGATTAAACGCGTGTTAGGTACGCAATTAGGGCTTTTCATCCCGGTAGTACGTTTTCGTGTATCCCCACCGGAACGTTTCTGACCTCCTCACGGATAGAACCGCGGGCAATAGCTATATACTCGTATAGTCTTTTGTGTTTGTGGATCATGGTATCACGCTATTCTTACCAAACCATGGCTATGATAAACGACGTTTGCATGTAAGTAAATGGTTGTGTTGTCATAGGTACGAGACTCTTACAGCAACAATAGCAAAATGTTCCGTTTTAGTGGTTTTAGGACTGAACCAGCTGAACTGAGAACTATTTAAATTAGGTACATTTCGTAAGATAGAGATAACATCATGTGATACCTGCCGATATCTAAGTAGGTAGGATATGTCTACAGACTACAATAGGGTTCACGACAATTGATAGTTTGACATGCTACCTAAATATTGGCTGGGTATTGACCTATTCTTAAATTATAAACATCCCTTGTACAATTGTACCTACCGTGTACCTAGATACCGTAAGGTATCTGAAAATATAAATTAGGTTATTTGTGTTTGCTCTTTTGATAGTGCAACGATGGGGTTCGAAGTCACGACCTCTCTTTCCACGCTCAACAGTGGGCTATTCGGTAGAAATCGTTTGCAAGTAAACATTATCCTCAGTAAGCTCAAATATTTGCTAGAATGAAACAAATAAACCGTGTTTAGAAGTAAGCACATACCGTAAACAACGCATTTTTAATAGGTAAGTAATACCTATTGAAGAAAAAAAGGAATCCAAACAGGATTTCTATAACATACCTAACCTTTATACCATCATATTCATAACATAACATTTTTCAAATTCCATAATATAACCAGCAGTGCTATTCTGTAAAAATAACAGCGTGATAACTGTCAATCCCTTGCATCTATGGTGGTATGTTAACTCACTTCACCTAAGCATTCACGATGAGATGTTTACAGAATAGAATGGCTGGAGTCCAGCCGCTGGACATCCGGAATGACTCATTAGCTATTTCTAGCTACCTATCTACTACCTATTGGAATTACGATATGAATGAAAAATTATCAATTTAAAACAGGTACTTAGATAGATATTTGCCTATCAGCAGATTATATCGACGTGATTTCCTGAGATGATGTCATTGCCAAATGGCTCTCTCCTCGTCACTTTAAACGGCACGGTTGGCGCAGTGGACAGCGGCGCTGCGTGTCGCGGGTTCGATTCCCGCACGGAACAAATATTTGTATGACCTACAAGTAGTTATTCTGGGTCTGGCTGTTTGTGTATGTGAGTTTAAATGTTTGTAAACGCACCCACAATACAGGAGAAATTCCTAGTAAGGGGCAAAGTTTTTATTAAAACGGAAGAAATGAATATTAAGTTCCAACTTTCAAGTAAACCTCCCAAGAGAATAGTTTAGTAGTCAACACGGGCCTGCTCTGCCATAATACGAATCAGATGTAGGTACATACATAGTAACACACCGTTTAAAATGAAATAAGCACCTGGCGCCGCGTTATTAATCGTCCCACATAACAATATCTGCGTCACCTCGTGGCCTAAAATGCAAATAAGAGAAAAATGCCACGACTCCTCGCGAGCACGTGAAACAAACGTTACCATGACAATGATATCGATCGGCGGCTTTTCCGAGGCTTTTCCCTGAAAGTCTCATTCGCGTGTCGCCTTCTGAAACAATAAGGCACCGAAGTCTAGACACCCAGCTCGTTACTCGGCGGGTTGTTTACCGTCTGACCCTTATACAATCGCGTTTGTAATTGCTCTTAGATGGATAGTTATTAACCATGCATATTGTGCGTGTTTGTGCCGTTAATTTAAAAAAAAATACTGTCTGCCTGGTGATTGAATCGTGTCGGTAGCTCGGTAGTGCGGGTCCAGCAGCCGCGGACAATGAGTGCACGCGCGAAGCGAACCGAGACGCGCGCTCGCCGGCAATGCGCGAGCGTCCGTTTTTAAAAAGCACTCATTAGCTGGTGCACCGTAACTGCGCTACGGCATCAGTACGAAACGCAACGTGTGTGCAATACGGGGAATTAGAAAGTGTAATGAATACTGTGGTGCGATGCTGTCAGTGAGCAAGCCGGCGTCGTTAGTCCAGCAGAAGAAGCAGCAGTGGGCACGGGAGAGAGGTGCGTACTCCGTAGTGTGGTGCGTCCGCGCGTCTCGTGCTGCCCGCCGCCCGCGCGCTGCCAGTGCGCCGCCGAGCTGGTGCACAGCCGCATCTGCATCACGCTCCTTTACCATTTCGAAACATATTCACGGTCGTGATTCCATCAAGGAGATTTGTTAACATTCGCGACTTTCAGACACGTTGGTTTAACTAAAGTTATTTCGGATTGCGACAACATAAAACGGTACGTATAAACAAAACAATATTTTTCTAAATTTTTTGGAGTACCTACCTACCTACCTATGTCTTAAAATACTAGGCGTAAGACTGGCTTGTTAGGATTTGCCTAGAAATGGACATAAATCACGACATCAATTTCATTTTCTGAAGTGGTGTTTATGTAAAAAATATATCACACGATTATCTATTAGTTCACACATTTTCAATGGCTTAGGTACAAGTTACCCGCAACAACAGAAATTACTATCGTGCAAGTACGTTCGATTTTCTCAGCATTTTCGCGGTATAGATACTTTATTGAAAAACAAGTATCTTTCGGCACAATAAGTTATCAGAAAGCATATTTTATGAATCTGATCACAAACCTATCTAAGAATCGTTAAGTTTAAAAAAATGCAGATGAAATGGAATTTCTAATGGAACAAAAGTGTTAACTTACATGTCTATTTATAGAAGAAAATTATAACATTATCACCTATTGCGCCTAGGTACTTAACCGGATTCGAAATCACTCTCGGTAAGCAAGCAATAAAAAATGCGCGGCTAGTGAGTGCCCTAAAGGTAGGTCAGCGGTTATTAATGTTAGAGCAAAGTTAAACGCTTCATAAGCGTCTATTGGGTTACGAAAGCAATTCTCATTTTAAATTAACCGTATTGAGTCACTTAAAACACCAATTAGGTCGACAGTGTTTCCGTCGCCAGGAAGTACTTTAGTTTACGACAGCGGAATAGCCATCAAATTGTTTCCTCGCTTTTTAAATAACAACAGAGCGTTACCGAATGACAATAGTGAAAAAACGATTGTTATTGACAATGTTGGGGCGGCAGTCGATGAAACAATCAGTCACAATCTGAATTCAAGGTTGATGGAACCAATGACCTTTGTGCTTTCAACATACACGTAGACTTAAAAATAAACCGCCATTAAATCACCCTACATATTTAAAGAACCTCCACAACATAATCACTAGGCTTTCAGTCGTATTTATTGATTTGTAGAACCTAATGCTTCAATCACTTATCTAGGTAAGTATGTACAACTTTATCATTGAGGTTTTCATAAAGTCTACCGTAGTCGAAATATTTTTAATTAAAGTCATATCTCTATGTAGTCTGTGATTAAAGTTCTGTCATTCCGACTAGATAGTGCATTACTGTGGGATCAGCTTGTTTTATTATCTAGACGTAAACGCAATCAAAACATCTGTGGTTAAGTGACAATATTATAATAAAATAATGAACGTAAGTACCTACCTACCATAATAAGGCAGAGTTGTTTCCATTCCATGTGAAGTCCTAAACATTAAAGTTTTCACTATACAACCCTAGCGCTACTTACCTAACGTTTTGTACATTTACTAAAACGTATGAACAACTGAATCAAACTTATAGTTGCTGAAAACAACACTACATAATATTTCAGCACACTACTGCACCCTAATTGCTTAACTCGCTATTAATCATAATCGGTTTCATTTTGACAGTTCAACAATATTCTTTGCGTTATTTACGTTGTTGAGCAGACACATTTTTCGAACATATGAAGCAATGGTTTAGCCATCTGTTTCAAAACGAAACAGATTATGATTAATCGTGAGTTACACAATTAGGGTGCTGGATGGACGCTATTTGCTCGACGAGACAACACACCAACGCAACGTTAAAAATTCCAACCATATTTTGTTTCGGTGTAAGGTAGTTCTATAAAAATCGTGTTTAAGTAAGATGCTGGGGCCACACTAACGGTCAACGTCAATGCCCATCATCGCGATAAGCAACGTGCCCACCGAGTTATCGCCTAACGTCAAATGGCAATGTGAATGCCGTTGTCAAATTATCGCGATAAGTTGTGGCTACACCTACGGTTAACGTCCATTATCACGATAATCAACGGCGTTTCCCGTTGGTGTGGCCCCGGCATTACACAATTGTTGCAAGTTCAAATAAAACACATAAGTACCCGTCATTACGGGAGAAGTTGACCGCAAAATACAAATTTTCTTCCGTTATTTGCAACCCCATTGGATGACTATTTCATGAAAATCCTCTACACAGAGGGTTGTGTTGCTGAATTAATGATAATAATAATTCTGTTTAGCCATGTTACGGTTGCGAATCATATTTTGTACTACACACAGCCCGACAATAACCTGAAATTTGCAAAAAAATACCTAAGACAATTTTAATTTTGCTCGCTAAGACTTTAATAACTCTCATTTTACCATCTTGCTTATTTATGACCGGAGTTGAAAGTCTAGTGAAAATCTTTCTTTTATTGATTTCCTACAACTAGCTAGAAGTAGACTGAGACAATAAACAATTACAGTTTCGATCTATAATTTTATTCTACATCATCATTAAACAGGTAACGTGCTGGCGTTAAATAATGTAACAGAAACACTCACTGCTCGTTAATACCTAGACGGACTGCGCCTGCGCTCCACGAGAGCGTGACGCTAACAAAATATACCATTACTAGCTAGAACACTTGTTTTTATTTACTATCCGTTATTTTCCTTTATTATCTACTTACTATTCGCTCATTCAAACAGAAAATAATAAAAAAACAAACTTTTTAGATTCAGTGGCCGTAAAAAATGGCCAAACGGATAACAGCTGTAATCGATCCGGAATTATTAAATAGTGAATTATTCAGGCCGTGACTAAAGAACGCCACATTTCACTTTCCACTAAAGTTCAACGAATTGTTGTAGCTTACATGACCCAGATCCTTGGCAGGCTGCCTTCGGATATGTTAATATTTTCCTAGGGACATAAATCGTTGAGGTTTCCACCGCTTCCGGCAGAAATATGTTACTTCTAGCCTACTGCACGCCTACGTGGTACAGCCAACCGCTCCTCCATGGTAACTTTGATGGCGCCTTTATTTTGCAGCAGAAAGGGCGGTCCTCGGAGTTCAAGGTAGTATTATAACTGTCGCTCGGTTGACCTTACCAACGTGGTTACATGACACATACTTACTCACAAAACAAAAAAAAAAAGGTTTTATTGGCAAAAAGGAAAAGTGATGGTTGACAGACAGTAATCTAACATACTTAAAACACAGTTAAGTTAGTACATCACAATTTTGGTGACTTACTTTCCTATTTTACTTTACAGTTCTGATGTAGGCACATGGACGTGGGGAAATTGTGACCCCAGCTTTGTTGTTGTATGTTATAGGTATGTTTTCGAAACGAAACCGACGACAACATGATTACGGTTCCTTATAACATTCCATTCATTTGTTTCCATAACTGAGCTTCGCGTGTTGTGTGTCGAAACAAAATACTAAAGTAAAGTTGAGCCCATACGTCCCCATTTGTAGACCGCCACCGCTAACAGTAGGGACCTATTAGAGTAAATAGAAACACGTGCCATAAGAACAAAGCTATTGTTTCATATAAGATTACAAGAACAAACGAAAGTGATCTTCAGTGATATACCAGCCGTAGTACGTCCCTACTCTGGTAGTACTGACGCAATATAAACATTTAACACGCTCAAATCTCGGAAGTAAATTTTTATCTGTTCATCTGCATATTATTATGTAGATGATACGCATACTTACCCTAATGACAATAATGAGTGTGATTTATTGTAAGTGCACTTAACAGACACGTAAGCTTTAAATGTTTTAAACGTGCCTTCTTTGAATTACCTGGCAATAACTATAAAGCAATTGACGTTTTGTAACCTCAGTTTTTATAGACTCAATAAACTCTGAAAATATCAAAGCCTTTCAATGGTTGCGTGTCCTCAGCACTAAAATAAAGCTGCGGTGGTTTACAACACTTGCTCACTATAACATTATATTATGCAGCTCGTATGAATGACTTACGTTTTCAGCGTGCGCTATCGATAAAACTAAAACCCTTTGCACATAAAGGGGAAGGTTTTCCATTTATCTTTTCCGAACAAAAAAATTGAACAGTTAATTCAAAGACGGCTGTTGTCATGGACGGTAGTTATCAAGTTTTTCTTGCTAATAAAAATAGAAAGTAGTCTATTAGAGATAGTTTCAGTGTTTGTTTCGTTTGTATTTGTTTAATGCTTACGTAATTATTGTGGTAGTTTTAAGAATTAAGTGCAAACAACATTTTTGTTGTTTTCAGAGGAAATGTCCCACCTCTACCTGCCCTGGGGCACGGGTGAACGGTATACGAATCGTTTGCAAGTGCGGAATCAATTTGCGAGTACATTGGAGCTTCATAAGCAGTCGTCGTACGAGTACCAGGAGCCTGTGCAGCGGCAGCGGAGCCCTAGCCTGCCGCCGATACATAACATTGAAGAGAGATCCGTGAAGGACGACAGGAGGAACAATGTGCTCAACCGGAACATGACAAGCGCGAAGAGGTTCTCATTTTATGACGAAGACGGAGAAGGCGACACTTCTGGGTACGGCAGTGAGACGCTCAACCACATGAATAGGAGCGGCCACAGAGCGATACACGAGGGTAGTAATCGCAGCCCCGTCGTCGTGGCATGGCAGCAAGAAGGAAAAGACGACAGGTAAGATTGTTTGAATGCGGAAACTTACGGGTGTAGTGCAGTCGCGTTTTAACTACCTATATAACTTACGTTTTATTGTTTTATATTTTGCAATGTTTTGTGCTATTCACTTTTTATTTTTAGCGCTGCTAGTCACGCGTGTACTAAATTCGTTAAAAATAACGCGGAAAATTAGGTACCAAAATAATTGTGCAACATTTGTAGTTTTTATGATCCACAGAGGCAGATCGACATTATATAAATCTGTACCTCTGGCTTTATAAAGAATACTTATGAGTAGGTTACCTACCTACTCATTAATATAAAGAATATTATATATATTATTAAAAAGCATCTTAAACGATTGGTATAGGTACTTTTCGAAGTCATAAATACCTCTCTATCTGCCTACTCGCAGAACAAACGCGTGTTTTTTTTGTTTGATATGTTATTTTTGACACCTAAGTATGCTCTTGTTTGTAATTTTAGACTTCGAGTCTTATAACAAAAAGCCGGTCAAGTGCGAGACGAACTCGTGCGCTGAGGATTCCGTACCTACCCATTATACCGCTATAATAAAAAGGATATGGGCAAATTTAGATTTTCGCGAAAACTTGTAAGTAGGTACCAAAATTTACCTTAATTTTCAACTTTTTTAATTTTTTGGATTTTTTCCTTTATTTGTGCTGTAAGACCTTGATTTTCGCGAAAACTTGTAAGTACCAAAATTTACCTTAATTCTCAATTTTATTATTTTTTAGAATTTTTCCTATATTTGTGCTGTAAGCCTTGCTTTTTGCCATATTTCGTGATTACATGTTTCGTGTCAACGGGAACTACCATATAGGTTTTCGACCGAAAACCTATACTTAGGGTACTTCCGGTTGACCTAGAACTGTCAATTTTGGTTAAAAGCAAGGTCTTATAGCACAAGTAAAGGGAAAATTCCGAAAAAAAAAAAGTTGAAAATTAAGATAAATTAAGTACAAGTTTTCGCGAAAATCTAAATTTGCCCATATCTTTTTATCGTGTTGACTCAGGACCTTGATTTTTATACACCTAATAGGGACTATATACCTCAGTGTCTGGTATAAATTTCAACTTGCTAGGTCCACCCGTTCCTGAGAGAATCGGTGGTGACACACGGACAGACAGACGGACAGGCGGACAAGAGAGTGATCTTATAAAGGTTCCTTTTTTACCTTTTGAGGTACGGAACTCTAAAAATACGCTTGCGTCTAGTCTGTGTGATTGGTGCAACTAGGTGTCAATTTCAGCAAGACCAGGAGTTTATTTTGTTTTCTCGCAACGTCGTAAGTTCCAGTATAATAAACTTTATAAAGTTCCACAATAATGACTTAGCTTAGTGATTAAATAGATTAGCAACCTCAGTTTACCCAATATTTAATAAGAAAATCTATTTTGAGATGATCACCTCATTGATTGCCTCGGAAAGCACGTTAAGCCGTTGGTCCCGGCTGTCATACGTGGATCTTTGACAGTTGTTACGGGTCGTCAAAGGCCCGAAAGTCTGACAACCAGTCTTACCAAGGAGTATCGTGTTACCCACTAACTGGGTTATGGTAGTCAGACAGGCAGTCGCTCCATGTATTCAGCTACATCCAGTTAGACTGGATGCCGACCCCCAACATAGATCTATGGGAAAATACTAAGCAGATGACGATCTATTTTGATTTAAAAAATGTTCATAGAGTTTCTTGCCCGTTCTTTTTACATAGGAAACTGCGTCGCTCCCGATTCGCTTTGGAATTGGCAAATATAGCTTCATCTTACTGACTAACTGGATCTTTTGACAGTTCAAAAGTTCATGTAAGTGGTTTAATTGAAATAAAATGCATAGCGTTTGAATTTCTCTGATGCGGACGTTCCTCTTGAAATATTCCAAATCATACCTAATAGCTTCGAGATCAATCTTCAATAGGTGACGAGGCGCCTGCGCCTGTACATGAACTAATCGTTGGAATAGAACCACTCGCACTAGTTTTACTCTCATTACAACGGAATAGCGTGAAGATATCTCATACCTACGCAAGTGAAATCAATACTACGTTCGGTATTCCGTCGCCAACAATTTGCTATTGAACAAAGGCACCGCGGTCTAAACTAGTGAAAACTAATTGCCTCTGTAGCTTCAAGATATTCGTTCGCAATCGCAGCGTGCCTTTGTTTAGTGAAAAGTTTTAACAGAACCGCGACTTCGTCTGCGTGTATTTCATCATTTTATACAAATATCATATAAAATCACGCCTGTAATGTAATAGTTAGGCTGAGGTATACCTATAGTACAGCCACGTTTTACCAGTTATGTTTAAATACCATGTAATAGGTGGCGAGGGAGTTCTTGTGGTTCCGGACGTAAAGAATAGCACCATCCCATCTCTTCCCGTCGGTGTTGTAGGAGGCGACTAAGGGACTTAGTAGAGAATGGGCAGCAGCGTTCTCTATGCATTTTACCACCATACTACGATCGCCAACCCGCCTGGTGATTATGGCAAACCCCCCCAATTTGGGGGAGGCCTATGTCCAGCAGTGGACGTCTTTCGGCTCAAAAGGTGAGGGGGCGAGCCTACCGGGCACAATTACAGACTCCGGGCTGCTTGCTACTGATAAATCTCTGATAGAAAAACCCCCATAACACTTTGCCAGACCCAGGAATCGAACCCAGGACCACATGCTCAGCAGTAAGGATTTCGAGCACTAGACCAACGAGATAGTCAGACAAACAAAAAACATAAATATCCAGGATTAAAATTGGCCTATTGTCGTTCTCAAGTCACAGACTACCTAACTATTTGTTTTTGTAAACCTATCGTTTACACACAGACAGTTACTTTCGCATATATTATAGTGTAAGTATAGATTCTAGTTCTAGCTATCCTGTTCGTAACAAAGCTTAGGTACTACCTATATTATTTGAGGATAAAGGGTATTTTCCAATTTATTAAAAACTATTCTAATTTGAAGATTGGGACAAAATTATGTAACAGAAAAATAAAAGTAAATTGATTTATATTCATTTTCTCAATTAATAAAAACGATTAAATCAAATTGATTTTTCGTTGTTTTGAATTTTACGCCAAAACGCTCCTTACGATGACTTTTTTTTATCACATTATTACTTATTATTATTTTTCTGATAAATATTTCGTCCCAATCTTCAATTTAAAATAGGTTTTTATTAAATTCGAAAATACCCTATTTGGTCTGTATTGTGCTTGACCATTGATATAAATAAATATTAATTTACGTCACACACTATGGGAAAATTACGGAATAGGAAAATGTGGAATTGTAGAACGCGTACCTATTCATTAATCTGTACAAAATAAAACGAACCTACTTCAAAATGTAGTTTTTTTTTAAACTGATTTTCAAATACTAACATACTATACTTAAGCATAACTCGGTACATAAACTCACGTATTTTCCCATAGGGGTAGACAAACTATTAGAACCCTACTACTACGATCTTTGCTTAGTTAAGTACTCCTTTTGTTTCATTTACGTTCATAAATCCGCACCCTAATTGCGTAACTCACGATTAATCATACCTAATCTGTTTCGTTTTGAAACAGAGTTTTAAACCATTGCTTCATATGTTCGAAAAATGTGTCTGCTCAACAACGTTAACAACGCAATGAATATTGTTGAACTGTCAAAATGAAACGGATTATGATTAATCGTATGATACGCAATTAGAGTGTTGGTCATACACGCACGCAGGTTGATACTAAGTACAGATACTGACTAAATACTAACATTAGATTTCTTTTAGGAACAGGGACTCAAGTGGCGGGAAGTCAGGCATGTCCGAAGGGGCGTGGTCATCTCGCAGCCCGAGAACCTCAGAAGAGGGACGACTGCGGTGGGGGGACCGCGGCGTCGCCACCGGTCGGCTTTGGGAACCCACGGCTCCTAATGCTAGGTTGCCCCAGGTAGCTAAGTATTCTATATCTTGTATTTTTCGCAAACTGCCATACAGATTCACTGCCCATACTAAAATCAAGACATATTTGCTTGTGCCACTGGATTCGAAATTTCGAACACGAAAACTGGAAAATGGATAAAATAGCCGCCAGTACTTTCATTTCGTGCTTGCAACAAATAGAAAATCGGAATATTAATAGCCTAATTAAGAACCGATGCACCATTGATCCCTATCTTTAATGGCTTATTGATATAAATGACTGGAATAACTTTTCATTTTCTATGTAGATGCCAAATCAAAAGAAAGGCACACCGTCATGGGTGGAACGTGGATTAAATATGATTGACAACACAGCTGAGGTTCTAGTCATAGACCAAAGAAGTTCAAGCAATAGTACCGGGATAGACTGTGACAGATCATCCTGCAACGGAAGCGATGAAGGACGGTAAGTCGTATCGATGACCCTAGTAATTTAATTTACCACAACGATATAAGAATAACGTTATTGATAATCATGTACTTTTCAGAACATTTTTAAGAGGACAAAACGTCCCAATAGAACCTGAAATTAAGGCTCAGCGAGAAAACAAACGCTTGAAAGCATTAGAACTGCAATCGGCTATACTAAATCAGTTAGAAGACCGAGAAAAACGGCGTCAAGAAGAAAGGGAACGACAACTAAGAGAAGAAAGGTTGGAAGAATTACGCATACAGAGACAACAAGAAGAAGACAGGCAAAAATTGGAAGATGAGAGAAGAAAATTAGAGGAGAAACAAATGATGGAACAGAAGAAATTAGACACGTTAAAGAGAGCTCTGGAGGACGCTGAAAGGAAGGCCAAGCTGGATAAAGAAAAGAGGTTTAGTTTGCACAAGAGAAACGCAAACACAAACAATCATTCGAATGTGGAAAATGTTGCGAAACCAAAAGTAGAAGAAACCCTAGCAGCTGAAACAACGCCTCGTGTGGAACCTACGAGTCCAACTAAAACGAGTAGAACATACGATATTCATTCCGCAAAAAGTCAAAAAAGAGATTGTAATTCTCATCAAACAACGGAATTTAATTCTCCTAGATCAGTAGGTCCTGGGAATCTTAATTTGTTTATCCATAGCGTACCTCCATTAGCTTTAGCGGATGGTCAATTTAACATCGTGCCCATTGGGTTAAATGGTAACAATGAAGTAATAAACACGCAGCCAAATAATATACAACTAGCAGTATTAGTACCCCAGAATGTGGCCAACAATTTGTATAGTGTATCATTAAACTCTTTGAACAATACGAATGAATTAACGGACATCGGGAAATTATTGACACCAAACAAATATCGGACATTGAGAATGAAAGACGCATCAACTCAAACTGATTCAATATTTAAATCAACTAACGATAAAATTATAGAAACCGACGAACCCGAAAGATATATAGACAAAGATTATCCAAACATTGATGAAAATGCACCACAGGATAGTCATCATAATACACTGAAAAAAGATAGACGTTTCCGATCCGAGGAAAGGTTTAAGAAAGATTTAGAAAATCGACCGAAGTGGGGTGTTAACAGACCTGCAGCTCAATACAAGAAACAAAGCGAGAAAGACCCATTTTATAGCCAAAAAAGAAAAATGCGCCAAAAATATAGACCTCAAGCGAGACAGTATCTATCACATTCTAGTGAAGATAGTCGTTCTCCAAGTCCACCAATACGGTCTGAAAAAACAATCGAAAATGGTAGTAAACATCGCAACTCATTAAGTCAATCGTATTGGAGAAGTAAACGGTCTAGTCAAGATAATAACATATCGAAATCTATCAATATATCCGAATCCATAAATAATTTACAACCAGATTTTAACCCGTTGGGACAATTAACAGCCAACGAAATGCCTGAAAATAAAAAGTCACCCAAAACGTCTCCTATAAAAAGAATGACATTATCCCAAAAGTTTATTAACGATAAATATGGAAACAGAAAACTATGGATAGATGATGTAAACGAAAGAAATTGTAAATCGAATGTGTTCGATGTTGAAAACCGAAAGAAAATAATAGACCAAATAAATATTGCCAAAAGAGAACTTTTTGATAAACATGAAGATCAGGAAAATTTTGTAAAAAACAAATTTTAGATTTAGATGTTTCTTTACGGAAATAACACAATATGGCTAGTCATACAACACGTAGTGGAAAATTAGGTTACTCACGAGATGTTATCGATTCAACGGTTTCCAAGTAGACGCGACATTCAGTTGGATCGATACTCCTCATAGTATCAAGTTAGCTGTACTTCACTCACTTTGTCTTAGTAAATATGTCTAAAATAGACGAATTATTTGATAAAAAGAAAGATGAGGCTCCCATGTTGGACTTGTCTAAAACTGTGATAAATACTGCTGAAGAATATAGAGCAGTTTTAGATAAAGTGCCAGACTTTAAAACTCGACCAGAGAAGGTAACTGTTGCATTATAATAACCAATAAAGTGAACTGTGACGATACTTATTTATTTACAAACATTTGAAATGAAATTCACTAGGTAAGATCAGAAGACCTGAAAATCAAAGAAGACAATAAAACCAAGACACCCAAGAAAGAAATAAAAGCTTACGAAACATTAGGGACGAGAGGATACGAGGAAAAACATTTCACATTCATGGATCCCATACCAGTGGAAATGAAAGGGCTGAAGTTCGAAGAGTTGTGTATTGTTCCCATTGAGTGGCGGATGCTTACTTCTGTCAGACCCAAGTTGAAGATGGATGAAGAATTTTTTAACAGGTGAGTTTGTTTTATAATGACACATAAGGCGCAACCACGCCGAAATAACTTTTGTGGTGCAACGTTTGCTAGATAACAAAAGATTAATTAAAGCTTTAGAAAGTTAATTTTATCATATCATGTTGTTGCTCTATATGTTTGTAGATTGCTCTACAAACATATAGAGCAACAACATGATATGATATACACCTTCACAGTCCACACCGAAGTTACGTTGCCGTAACTTCGGTGTGGACTGTGAAGGTGTATTCTCACCGGAATCCTTCATAACTCCGTTCCGGAATCCTCTGTGTGTTGTCCGTCAGCGGTTTCATCAGTAGTAGTGTAACCAACTGTAATGTTCAGGTGTTAATAAAATTTTCTAAACTTATATTTTCAGGTTAGTAGAACTGGGCAAGTCCGAGCTTAAAACTAAAGCTAAAGACAAAAGAGATTACGCGAAGAACACCATGTTCCGAAAAACGAAAAATCGTTCCGGGGTCACCGAGACGAGAATAATATCTTGTGCCGAGTGCGGTGAAGAATACTGCAACGGTGAGTCGAACGATTTGGTAGATAAACACCAGAGAGGTAATTGCGTAAGACACTAACAGTGCTAACATTTTCACAGAACACATTCATTACGTTATTGACTAGTCAAATATTTCGAACATATGAAGCAATGGCTTAGCAAATATCCTTTTAATAATTCTGATTCTGATTAATAGGTACTGTTTTACGTTAGGGTGCTGGGTGATGAATGAGGGGTGATGATTTGCCCAATCGTATTGTCAATATTCGGTATTGTCATGACCATAGCCGTAACTTTATAAACATTACCCATTTTTTTTTGTTGCGAAATTTGTAATGCTGTACCTACCTAATACAACCTATAGGTTTTATTATTTAGCAATTTGTAATATTTTTTCTTTCTTGCTATAGGTAAACAGTGCGCAATAACAAACTACGACATGTTCGCGCGTATAAAAGTGGAAGTTGAAACAAAGTCATCACGAGCACAAGCAGCGCCCACACAAGGCGTCGGCAAGATGAAGAAACTTCGGAAGCGCTCAAAACGTAAACCACGGAGTAAGAGCGCCGCTCCGGAACTAAACATGGGACTCAGGAAGAAGTCTGGGGCTAAAAGTGATTCAGAACTTTAAACTTTTCCATCAAATTCTATCCTACTCTTCTCACAGAAACATATAGATGCAAGCTGATGGTTATAAGTCATCTGCGTCCATTCACCCCCTGAATTTGATTCTATCTGTCGTATCATTCTCTGAACAACTTATCCAGTTCATGAAAAAATAATCACCTACAACAAAGTCGACATCCAAACCTACTGAATAGCTAAAAATTTGTTTTTTCGCTAGTTTTCGAAGGCAAGTTGTTCTGCATAATTATGATGGGTAATCAAGTGTGACTAAATTAGGCGCCTGTATTTAACAGGCATGCTTACATTACACTGTTTTAAACATTCACGGTTTTGAAGTATTTACCTATAGTTACACATATATTTTGTCACTCACCTACGAGATATTTTCTGTGATTTTTGGCAGTTTGGCTATACTAGGCATCCGATGTTTGACGTTATTGCAAGCTTCCACGTCGTGATGGGGGCGAAAAAACTGGTCGTAACACACTGAAAAAAGGGTAAACAGATTTATCTGCACTTCATACTTTATTTATTTACAAGCCGCGTGCCCGATGGTATCCCAACGGCAAAAATTACGAACTGTCATACAAACTTTCATCACCTATTTAAGTAGAAGATCATCCATCTATATTCTCCAGTAAAGCTTGGTATAGCGTCAACGAATCGGCAGGTCAAGCTATGACAAGAAATCACGGAAGATATTCTATGGTGTCAAAAGTGTCAATATACGTAGGTACAGACGCCAGCACATCAAGCTACCCCCCAATCTGTCAAATTTCTTTGATAGATTTTCAACTTTAATACGTAAGGGTAAGGTTCATGTTCAATTGGGAAACTTTGACAGTTTTGGGGAGCTTGATGTGCTGGCATCTGTACATATTTAATACGAGGTTTACGGGAATTAAGGCCGTTGGTCACGAATGGACCAACGGCTTTCATTCCCATAAACCCCTCGAACTAAGACTTTGTTTATTATAGGTACTTTTGATAAGAGATTGTTTTATATCTATGTGGTCAATAAAGTGCTGTGTGACACCTTCCTCTCTATTTGCTGACTGATGCCCTAACATTTGGACCATTTATATAATTTGTAGCATGACATTACTATCATGGGCGTCCATGGCTCCCGATAACACAGGGAATTAAAATTTATGGAAATACAGGGTGGCTCGACATCGATACGCAAACTATTACCTTGCATACAGTTTAATAACTGTGAACCCCACTGCATATACATTATTGGTCTGGTATAAAAAATATCTGGTCTTTCATAGAAAAATGCCGCGGTCAAAATGTATGGAACAGCAAATTTTTCACGTGCCGATCATGGTTAGTTTTCGCGTCATCCCGGCCACTCTGTATCTTTTAAATTTGCGTCCACGATAACCTGACAACGTGCACATATTTCCATTATACTACATAGACGTGTATGTAAAATTGCGCATTGTCGTCTCATTTTTACACATTATTATACTTACTATCAAACCTTATGGCCAAGTTTCATGGTTCGTGGATAACTGTTATAAACTCGCACAATCTTATGTCTAGATAATACGATTTAACATTATATTCATCCAAACATTCACTCACTTAACTTTTTTAAATCTTCCTAAGATAGATACTTACCTAATAATAAGGCGACTGACTTGTATGATAATTTTTATGCAGATTAGATATTCTTCACCTACGCCTATTGTATCCTAGTCGATATCAATCACAGTTTTATATTCTCAATCGAGTTAAACTTAAGACGCTAGTTAGGTATAAGGTAATATTGTATACTTACAAACAAGTACTGTGAATCTCAATTTTGTACTGGCAATTTTATTATACGATTATTATGTGAAGCACCATTAGATATTTTATTTGTATGTTAGTAAACCCTGCTGCAAAAATGTGATGATATTGCTCGAAATATACATGATATAATAGGGATTAAAATAAGAATACGATTTCAGGGATTTACCGATATGTACTATCAACTATCAGGGACAACCATATCTACATATACACCTTAAGGACTATTTTTGCTTGCAGCGCTCGGCCGCTATAGAATGAAAGCGGTAGTGGGCGGTTAACAGATGTGGTCATCTGTTCACGGGATTTTGTTTTTAAACTGTATAGACATGGATTTCTTCCATAGTACCTGTATAATTTTTCCTTTAGATTCAATTTCCAACCGGAGTGGTAATTGTGTAACACACTAACGGTAGGAATGGCTTTCATTTTGACAGTTCAATAACATTCATTGCGTTATTTACGTTGTTGAGCAGAATTTTTCGAACGTATGAAGTAATGGATAAGCAAATATCCTTCAAAATGATTCAGATTCTGATTAATATCTAGTGTGCTGCAGGCTTAACACGACAACCGTAGACAAGTGTTTTGTCGTCGGAAGAGTAGACAAAAATTACGTTTCCGTGTAGACAGTTGACAGCTTTGTAAATTTGTACCGAGAAATGTAGACAAGCGATTTCTATTGAACTCTCTACTGAAGAATAGAAATATAAAGCGTCATGCTAAGCCTGCTGGTGTTTACAGTGGACTAAATGAATAAAACCGCGTTGGGTTGATGATATCGTCAAAGTTGCGGGTAATGCCTGGGTGAGGGACGCACGGAACTGACAAGTATGGCGGAAAAACGGGGAAGCCTAACCCAGTAGGTAGTGGGCGATTCGGGCTGAGACGATAATTATGATGAAGTGGATATAAAATAATACAATTATATCAATATCACTCTTTATTGATTTTAAAAAAATATTTATATTACACATTCATTATATTAATTACTTTAGAGCCTATAAAACAACAACATTATCAATGTCTCTATACGTTGGCATTGTCCACCCCTGGCTTGCGCAGGCGCAGGTTCCCGTCACTACAAACTACATAATTATGAATATGAAGCCAAAAATATCTTTTACATCATTATACCTATATCGATATACGAATTTAATTCATCTTCGACAGTTCACTAGATGATAAATTCTTATAAATCTAGGCCCTAAGTACTGAATTAGACTATAAGGAAACGTAAAAAGATATGGAACCACAACTGGAAAAAATCTCCTACGATATGCTTACCTAAACAACAACAAAATTGAAGGTAAAACTCAAGTGCTATCAGCACCCCAATTTCGAACTCACGATTAATCATAATCTGTTTCGTTTTGAAACAGATGGCTAAACCATTGCTTCATATGTTCTAAAATTGTGTCTGCTCAACAACGTAACTAACGCAATAAATATTGTTGAACTGTCAAAATGAAACCAATTATGATTAATCGCGTGTTACGCAATTAATTTGGGTGCTGGAGTCGTAGTAGAACACTATCACTAACTATTGCAACGAAAATACTACAGACCCTTGCCCTGGCACTAGTAGATATCACAAGGTAATATCAAGAACATGCAAAATAAATAAATTATAGGTAGATGAAATGGAGCTACAAAGATCATTCGCGAGAGTTACATGTAGTAGATGTTTTAATTCAGATACATCGGCAACACGTCATTAACGCTGTAAGTATGTGCCAATAAAACATTTCACAGCCGATGTCCAAGACAAATAAGTAGTGGTGTGATAATAGTGATATACGTTTGTTTACACAGCTTTGTCTTTGTTAGCAGCGAATACCTTAACACATTGAATCATTCTCGCTTTTTTACCCTATTATTTAATAATAATAATAAATTATTTGCATTAATAGACATTTCAAATTTGAAAATGATTGTTTAGCGGCGTTACCCTAGAATTATCCTTAAAACTAGGTTTACAAAATAGGAATCTGCAATAAAATAGTAGTTGTTACATTCGTAACAATCGATGACTGAAGATATTTTACAATAGGATATAATGTTTACTTTAATCTTAGCGAAATGGATATGTGGTATTGATTCAATTGAAATATATTTTTAGAGGAATAACTTTCTTATTATTTGTGCCAAGCTTTAGTAAAAGCACAAATATGTCCGGACGGATAATATCCACATGTCTATCTAATCTAAATGTGCCTATAAACGGAATATAGTTTTATCATATTCATTAGATTAAGCTACAACGATGCAAAAACATAAAACCAATCAATCATTTAAAATTTAAATATAATTAATGAAGACATTACGACGTAAAACCGCGTATTAACTCGGATTGGTCCAATTTCAGGTCTCACATATTTTGTCATGGGTAAATCACAACACTGTTTATTATTGACATAAAACAATTTAGTTGGCTTTCAACTAAATTACATAAACAAGATGACGCTATCAAGGTAATGTAATATAAAAATATTTAGCAGCAATGACATCTACTGATATCTATTTACTGAAGGTGAAATGCACACGAATGGAATGAAAGGAGAAAAGAGACTTATTTACTACAAGCACCAGAAGATCTCAAATATATTATTACAGGATATACAGTTCTACAACTAGAGGTATAATATAGAACTATATTAGGTATGGAAATATATAAATTATAATACACTACACGCGCGCGATCAGAGTAGGGCTGCCGCATCAAGAAATATGTTCCAACATATCGAAACTGAATTTAAACAAGAATAGTATTCGATTTCCTGGGATCCAATAAATATTAAATCACGGTAAGACCGCCCAGAAACCTAACACGGACATAATATAATTTCGTTGTTAATCCGATTTTGGAATCCTTATGACGACTTGGAAGACATCGCGCACGCAGGTAACAACAATTTTCATCAGAATACGAGTCCCATCATATTTTCGAATCCGCATTCCTCAAATTATAACAAAGTATATTATAAACACGCAACATATTGCAGATTCCCAAAATTCACATTAAAGTTCTCGAAATACATAATGAAATTATGACTCATAAAAAATATTATGCTCTATTTATTGAAAACAATAATTAAATTATTATGAAAAACAAAGTCAACGAGCTAAATGTACAATAAAATATGAAACAAAAAAAAACATGGACGAAAGTTAACTGAATGTGTAAGAAAGTTAAGGTATTAAAACTTAAATATAAACAACTTTCTCACCCTGTAAAACTACAACCCTGAACTGAATGGTAATTTACGACTTTTAATTTGAGGTTTGTATGAATGGCAACAGATTAAAGTATCTTCACTTCGAGTATGTTAGCAGCAGCAGGTAGATAATTTTATCAGGTGTGAGTGGCATTGAGCTAGCAACGGGGCGGAGCGCCCAGCTGGACCCTGTGTCTACGACTCACCCCTCACTGGTCTTTGCGAACCTTCTTTTTGCTCTTTTTGGCCACTTTCGCGTCAGTCCAAGTGTCTGTAACAAAGAAAACCATTATTGAGCAAGTTGTTACATGATCATTATGTAAGTCAATACTGATTATGCTATAATTACAATAAGCCCTATAAAACACATTTAACTGTATGCCAGTGGTCAGTGGTCAACGTATTCCAATATAAATTTACATTTCTACTTTACCATTAAGAACTTGAACCTTGCTGCTAATGTAAAGTTTTTATAATGCAATATTTGAAATAGACTATACACTCACCGCCTAACTCATCAAAGGCCGGTGCGTTTTGGTTGTCTGGTTTCTCGGAGTCAGAGGAATCCTTCTCCACTGAGTCTTGCTTCGGCACACTCTTAGCTGCAGAAATCTGTAACAAACATCGTAATCATCAGCCTCTGTAAGCAGAGAGTGCGGGACAGGTCTTGAAAACAATAAAATTTGTTTGAAAGAAGAATCCAAAGATTTCTTTATAATGAAATGTGTATATAAAATATAATATATTTATATTATTGCATTAGCAAGAATTCTAAAGTATGTCAAGATAAGATCTCCTTTACTTTTATTACAGTTAATCAATTGGTTTCCAGTGTTATGATAGTTCTCAGATTCATTAAATATTATGTCGACGGTCCCTACATATAATCCCCTAAATACAAATGACAAATTTTACAGGAGAACGCTTCAAAGTTTCAAACACGTATACATCATGTACTAGTTAATGTAATGTCATGATGGATTTAAAGTGCATTTTGCCATCTTAGACTTATTTTTGTTAAACTAAACAATAGTCCTCGGTAATCGTCTGGCCTGAAGGTAACGAAAACAAAACATGCAAATCATGTATCTACCACTTATGGGATTGTACATAGGGACCGTTGATGTCTTGTTATTATTGCCTTGAAGAAAAATCATTGATAACAATAGGTAATAGGTAATACGGGCTGTTATCCGCAACTCCACGTCGAAGCGCGTATTTTGCGTACCATTGATAACAACAGAGCCATAACTTAATTACAATTACCAATCGTACAATAATTATACTGCATACTTAAGGAAGTAGGAAGGCCCTGTTTAGCAATGTAAGTTGAAGTAAGTCCTGCCAGGGTAATGTATGCGCAGCACGACAAATTATAGTCGTCGATCCTCATGTGCTGAAACGAGACCTGAAAGATTACCTCTAGTCATGTCTTGTTTCAACGTTAGAAAATACGTGGACAAAACCTTGTTGTGTGCCCCTGACAAAAGCTGATATTATAAGTATCTCACCTCTACAGATTTCTTCCTGATCTGCTTCTCTTTATTTTCCTTCTTCTTGTTGCTCCTGAGATCCTTAACGTCAGTCAGCTCCTCAACATCTGGGGACTCTTCATCCTCGATGCTGCCCAGAGCAGCTTGGTCACGACGCTCTGCCTAGTTAGTTAATGTTTAAAAATGTTAGTCAAATCTGTGGAAAGTCTCTTAGATTTTTATAACTACATACTAGAAAGGTGGGGATCCTTTTCTGTGGCTTTAATTTAATAACTCAACAAGTTATGGGATTGGGATGGATTGCATATTGTATGTGAAAGATCTTACTTAACAGCAAACTTTTCATTATTGTTTTTCAAAATAACATTAACTTGTTGCTCAAATATATTTTAAACTATTGTCATTGAAACGAAATAAGACACAACACAGCACAGCATGTGCCTGTCCCATAAAAAATAAATTATCACAAAGACCAGCTGGCCCCAGACATGAATGGGAATATTAGGTTTATCTATACTAATATTATAAAGAGGAAAGATTTGATTGTTTTTTATGTAAAATTCTTTCACTGTTGGGAAGCTACACTATCCCCGGATGACAAAGGCTATATTTTATCCCCGTATTCCCACGGGAAGTGCTGCTAGTGTTAACTATTTGGAAGAAAACTGGATGCCCAGTTGAAGTAAAGAAACAAACTATTACTTTTATTATTGCTGCACTAAACAAATTGTTTAAGAATCCGTGTTTTATTCTAACATTACAGTTGAACTGTTGAACCTTTATCATGAGGAGGCCTGAAACTTTCACAGCAAATTGTATAATTTTCCAAGTTACCTCTTTCAGCACACGCTGGAGCTCCTCCACTTGAGCTTGCAGTGCTCGGGCCGCATCCTCATCCACCTGTGGACCCACAGCACTGATAACCCTGATAGTTTCCTCAACAGGCTCCTCCACTGGCCGGGCAGCCTCTACATCAGCATCCTTCACTTTCTTACTCTTTTTAGCAGGACTTTCCTTCTTCTTGTCCTTCTCCTCAGCAGGCTTTCGCTCCTTCTTTTTGTCACTTTTCTTTGGCACTTCTTGCCAGCCTCCATCATCAAAGTCAGCAGGCTTCTCAGCCTCAGCTGCACTCTTGTTCTTCTTGCCCTTCTTGGCATCAGCTGCCAGCTCCTTCTTCACAGGTTTGGGCTCAACTGCTCTCTCCTTAGGCTTAGGTTTCTCTGCTTCTTTCACCTTTTCCTCCTTCTTCTCCTTAGTTGGAGACTTTTTGGAGCTTTCGGACTTTGTCTTCACATCATCAGTCACAGTGCGGTTGGGGGAAGACTTCTATTATAACGAAATAAATTAGGTAAGTTTGATGTTTCTATTTACTCATCACTTGGGTTCATGTAGATACAGATTTATAAATTAGAACTAGTAGGAATCTAACACAAGACTTCACATGTAAATAGAAGCGGTGTTTGTCGTTTTAATTTTGTATCTCCCGGTGAATAACGAGCATATGCTTACAGGTTAAAAATAAAATGAGCACGCATTGATGACAACGGCGGGAGTGCATAACATATTGTTTGTACTCACCTTGTCCTTCTTTTTGTTCTTCTTATTGGACGATTTTCTGTCGTCCAGAACCAGCGGCAGCTTATCAAACTGCGGCTGTTCTGCTGACCGGAACCCGAATACGAATACGAGGGCTGCGCATACTAAAACAACAGCCACAGCCGCAGCGGTGAACATAAACTGCGTGTTAGACACTTGACTCAAAATTTCCATCTTAAGCCTCTAAATCAAAAACCGTCCAAAATTTATAGTTCACATATAAAGTTGTCGATAAGGTATGATAATGTTGAACAAATTAATTCCAAAGTGATAAAAGCAGACACGGAGACATGATGACGCGGCTGTGACGTGCCAAAAATTGCAATTTAGTACAAAACTGGGTTGCCACTTATTTCACAATTATTCATTATATAAAAATAGTCATAATTTCAAGATGAGTTTTTATCCTACAAATCGTTTATCCTGTATTTCCGTAGTGTATTCACATACATTTAATATACTTCTTTTATTTTTCAAGGCGTTTTGTCAACAGGAAAAACGTGATCTTCCGAGCTTCTGGCCCGCCTAAAAACCGTTATCTTCCGGTTCATGCTATATTAACCGGTATATTAAAAAAAAATCTGAAACATCAGATCGGAAACGTAAAAGTGGGAATAGAATAGTAGGAAAAATAGCGCCTGCCACTATACCTCCTCCAGCCCCTGGGGGAATCGACTTCCGTAAGCTGCAGTGGCCCATAGAGAAAGCAAACAATCAATTGTGAGATTTGTGGGCCCAAGTAGGCTGCAGCTGCAAATACAATTTAGCGAAATGGGGCAATAACACGGGCAATATTGACCCAACCAGCAGACACTAAGTTGCGATTTCCGAACGAAAAGAGCACTTGTCAGTTGTCACACTAAACAAAATCACAACACGAGTTTTTGGCGGGATCGCGTTGGAACATGTCTCACGAATTTTCATTTTCATCAAATTTAGTGAAATAGTGAATTAAATTGTATAATTTTGGTAGTGAATTATTCAATTTAGTTACGTGTGAGTACACAAGTGTAGTGAAGGTGAAAATAAGTGACTAGCGTGGACTTTTCGTGTTCCCCCCAAAAACTCGTACTAGGTTGTTGTAAAGTTACTACCGCTTTACAATAACTTTGATTTGACTAACTAAAGTCGACCTTGACTGTTTCGTAATTTCGTGCCCGATGTCGGGGCATTTACTTGATCGAAAAGAAAAATTACTTGACACTGGCTAAATGCACAAACCGTGCGAAGCCAAAACCAAAAAAAAAAAAAAAAATCACAACACAAACACAAGTCAAGTCGTTCTTGACATGTGACATGAGTCACGCACGCATGCTTAACAAACATTTGGTAAATCTAACCTAAAAGAACCAAAATACAAAAAGCGAGCAGGAGCACATTTTCTTTTATTAGGTGAATTTAATAACAGAAATATGGCTAGTTATAAAAAGAAGAACAAAAACAAAAGGAAGAAACTTCAACGGGCTAAAAATGCGATAACTGGCGATGACCGCCCTGAAGAGCAACATAAACCAGTAGAAAGGGATAATGAGGAAAATGAATTAGAAGCTCCGGCTAACGTATCTAGCACCACCAAGAGACAACACGATAACAATGATGACTCTGATGTTGAAGAAAAACCTCAGAGAAAGAAAAAGAAGAAGCAACCTGTAGCAACAGAGACAACCGACAAGAAAGGAAAGAAATCTATCCGACAAATGAAGAGGGAAAAGTTTGCTGAACGTCAGGCTGAAGCACAATCTGCCGCCAAAGATCAGCATAAGGGTGAATGTCTAAATTATCTATCACAGTGGAAACATAATAAACAAAACTGGAAATTCATGAAAGCTAAGCAAGTCTGGCTTTACAAGAACAAATTTTCTTCATACTTATTACCAGACGCATCATGGCCACTGTTTTTAGAATATTTTGAGTCTGCACAGGGTAATATACGTAATATGCTACTGGCTGATGCTCACAAAGTTATAAAACAAATGGATGAATGGACTGATTCTCAAACTGGCGAATCAAAAAACAAAGATGATGAAGAGGATGATGAGAACAATGAAGATAGTGAAACAGCCTCAAAAACCATGAAACCTAATGAGAATGTATATAAAAGAGCTAGGGATTTAATACAATGTCTAGAAGAATAAGCAGTTGTTTTATTTTTCCTTTATTAAATTAAAATCATCTCGTTGGCCGGCAGCAGCTTGTTAGGGCAGCTAAGAAAAAAAAAAAAATATCAACTACTTGGTAACATCAATAATTTAATAAGCACGAAACTTCATATCTTAGACATTAACTTTATGCTTGGTTTCATCGTCAGATGTAAAGTCTTCAATCCATTTACGCAGCTTGTCAGAATCTTGCAATCCAACCAGGCGATGCAAGACTTTCCCATTCTTTATGGCCACCAGGACAGGCACAGAACTAACTTCATAGTCCAAAGCTAAGTCTGTCTGTTCGTCAATGTCGACTTTTGCTAGAACCACCTTTCCCTTGGACTCTGAAATAATGGATTCCAGTCTGGGTGTCAGTAGACGGCAGGGATTGCACCATCTGTAAATTGAAACAATGGTCCATGTTTGTTTATGTGCCCAGTAATTGATTAGGTAGCCTGAGTTATGCTATTTTTATTTATGTCATACTCACGTAGCGAAGAAGTCAACAACGACCGGGACTTTGCTATTGATAACTTTATCTTTGAAGTCATCTGTGCTTTGAATTTTTACTATGTCACCTTTTACTGACGTAACAGAAAAATGTCTAATAGCTTGGGGCGATTTCAGTAAAGTCCCTTTGCGAATCATTAGATTGATACCCAATTTGGCGAACATTTTAGTGCTTTTCTATAATCTAATTTTCTACGTAGTTATTTGACAAGACTGCTGACTGCGACAAAAGAGAAGAGATGATGGATGAGATCTGTGAGTTCTGTCCTGTCAGTGCCCAGAGTACATTAGAATTGTGTCAATGTCAGTGTCAATCTCTGTGCTGTCAATGGCCAATGTTAAAGTGGTGCGATGCCAGGATGCCAGCCGTAGACCACAGAACACATAATTATACTCCTAACTGTCTACGGCTCCGTTAGGAGTTTTACAGCATTCTCTGTCTACGGTGCCAGCCATGCCATGCCATGCTAGTATTGCCAGCAGAGAGTATCATTTATAATATTGCCAGTGCCGGTGGGCCAAGTGGAGCTACTCAATATGTCGTCTCAACTTGTTTTTAACCTGTGTATGCTTACTGTATTACCTGGACAGTAAATAATTTATTTTTTATTATGCCGTTGGTCCGTTGGTCCTGGTTATCATTTGAGGACCTTTGACACTTGACAGTCGTAACGCCGCCAGAAGCCTGCATTCTCTGTCTACGGTGCCAGCCATGCCATGCCATGCTAGTATTGCCAGCAGAGAGTATCATTTATAATATTGCCAGTGCCGGTGGGCCAAGTGGAGCTACTCAATATGTCGTCTCAACTTGTTTTTAACCTGTGTATGCTTACTGTATTACCTGGACAGTAAATAATTTATTTTTTATTATGCCGTTGGTCCGTTGGTCCCGGTTATCATTTGAGGACCTTTGACACTTGACAGTCGTAACGCCGCCAGAAGCCTGAACCGACAATCTGACAAGTGACAACCAGTCTTACCAAGGGGTAATGAATTATCCAGTTACTACCTAGGTTGTATGTAAAATACTGGCACTCAGTTGGTAAACTGGAAGCTGACCCTAACAATAATTGGAAAAAGGCTAGACAGATGATGATGGTTTTTAGTGATTGCGGCTATCAATGACAGCGTGAGCTGCAAAAACTAGATTATGCTCGGGAAGTTACCAAAACATTTTAGTATTTCGCCTTACAAACAAGAGTTACTTTTTATTGGATCATATAAAATGCAATAGGTCGCCAAAATCATAAAATATAAAAAAAAATGTTACTTTTTCATGTTTTTGTATAGTTGTTTCGGTTTGTATGTTTCAGATTATAAAACAAAGGCAGATTGACCGCGCGGAACACCAAGAGTGAAGCCAAAAAACCAAATACTAAAGCGTCGTATTGTATGTTACATTCAATGCGACGCTGAGTTGTATGCATACACTTGTAAAGAGAGTACCTATCAGTGGCGAAAGCAGCATAGAAGATGATTCCTACCGGCTTCCCTTCGGGGATTCGCATCGGCAACTCTATCGCTATTAAAAAATGGCACGTCAATAGTGGCTACTACTGTCAAAAAATATAGTTACACCACGGGTATGTAATTCACCACAACTTTCAAACAACAAAAACGATTCTTTTTAGCTTTGTATCACAACAAAAAAATTGTGATAAAATAACCCGGCGCCAAAACGTCAAAATCGGGTACAAAAAATTCATACACCAGCGATCCCGTAATAATGTCACTTTAGGTCACGTGGCACCCCTTGATATGGACGCGAGCAAGCCGTTGTATGTACAGACGCAGCACATCAAGCTACCCCAATCTGTCAAATTTATTTGATAGATTTTCATATTTATTCCATACGAATAAGGTTCATGTTCAATTGGGAAAATTTGATCGTTTGGGGTAGCTTGATGTGGTGGCGTCTGTACATCGGGTAATGACAGAGACAGTTATAGAAAAATGCATCAGCGAGAATGAGATGGAGGAATATAGTACATTTTATTTGGTTTTCAGCTGTTCAATGTTATTGTATTTAATTCTTTACGTTCCTTTAATAGTTTTAAAATTATAGTAAGTTCAACAAGTTAAAGCCGACTGTGCAGCCATCTATTGGCCAGTCGCAACAACACCCGCGAAGCAATGCCGGTTTCGGTGTTAGTTTGCATCGGGACCAATAGATGGTACTTTTTGTTTGAGTCCAAAAGATAGATCGCGGTGTTAAGATTCTCCGCCGATTACATAAAGCATCCGTGTCATAAAGCTTAGATTGTACATTATAATAATGTGACTGGGCTAAGGTTTAAGGTAGAATAAACGTTGGCTAATATAATAATACGTAGCAAGAGCAGTCCGTCCGTAACCGAATTGGAAATCACCGGGACCGGGCGGACTGCATAACTTTTGGTTAAAATGGCTTACTAGTTCACACAGTCGCCTGGCATCTCAATTCCAGTCATCTTTAGAGTCTGGGTCGCTACCACAGTTTCTAACAACAGGCGTTACCCACCTGCTCCAAAAGTCAGGTAGTCCCGCGGAACCCAAGAATTAGACCGATCACATGTTTGTCGACGGTTTATAAACTTCTTACATCCATTTTGACAACGATAATTAATACGTTACGCACATTGAGTATAACTCGATTATGTCTCCCTCTCAAAATGGGTGTAGGAACGAGTCTCGCGAGACTAAGGAGCTACTCCTCATTGACATGGCCATAAGCCAACAGGTTCTTCGATCCCGTAAGGATCTGTCGACATGCTGGATAGATTATAAGAAGACCTACGACTCGGTGCCACATGCATGGTTCATGAAGGTGCTGGAGTTGTACAAGATTGATGCAACTCTACGCACCTTCCTTGAGTCGTGTATGGGGCAATGGAGGACAGTCCTTCGCTATCCGGGATGTCTACAGATCCAGGGGAATGATGAGCCTATATTGATCAAACGGGGAATATTTCAGGGCGACAGCTTGAGTCCACTTTGGTTCTGATTAGCCCTGAATCTTCTAAGCACACTGCTGGGGGAATCAGGTCTAGGCTATCAGCTGAGTTAAGAGGGAGGCTGCACACGTGAGGGAGAGGCAGTATAAGCGCCCTCATGGCCTTAGTCACCGCGGGAGACGCCCTGGGCGTCGGGAATCCCAGGCTGATTCCCGGCCACCGTAGCCGCGGGCTTGCGGACGGCAAGTAATGGGTAGCTCGCTGTCCGGTAAGGACCAAGCCCGGGTCGACGGCGCGTTGTGTTCCACGCGCACCTCAAAAAGATGGCAGCACTAACTGGTGGGGTCCGCAAAGGCCGATGCCTGCCAGGGATGCGGATTGTTCGAAAGAGATACCGCGGCCCCTGGCACACAGGCAACTGAGGGAACACGGGTGGGTTTTAGTCAGTTAAAGTCTGACACGCCCTCCTGCTCCACCCAGAGCGGGAGAAGTTATTTGAAGATTAACCACGCAAAAAAAAAATAGTCATCCTTTTTAAAACAAGAAAAATGTAAATCGGTCTAATAATCATGAAAAACTCCGTTTACACATCAATGAGATTTCTGAGTCCCTACCAAAATCAAAGTGGTGCATACTTCTGGAGCTTGCTTCGCTCGATGCTATATTTATAAGCTTTTTTGCATGAGTGTACAAAGTAAGTCGGACCCGAGCGTAGAGATATTAAATGAAAGCTAGGGGGCCCGCGTCTTCAGTCTGAGACAGAGTTTATTATGCCCGCCGGCCGTCAACATGTGAAACTTGGCTTAGTATTTGGGCGTGCACCTTGATGTGGAGAAGTGGTGGCCTAGTAGTAACGGCCGCGACCTACGAGTTGTAAGTAGGTTGGATCGACAGGCGCTTTACTCTGTGTAAATTATTTTGTCACCACTGCTCTCAAAATGGTCAAAGAAAACATCGTGAGTAAACCGGCTTGACCTAGAACCAAAAAATTGGAATTGGAAAACTCAGCTAGTTACGGTTTAGCGTAGTTTAAAGGTTCCGTCGATTCACTCGGATTCGTACTTGTGGTTAAATGCATTTAATTTTGACCAATAATTAATACACAGGATTCACTTAAAAAATTATGTTAGAGTTGTACTACGATTGAAGTTCGGCAAAAGTAAATGCTCAAATGAAAACGTAGTGGCTAGGTATGGTGTACAGACGCCAGCACATCCAGGTACTCCAATCTGTCGAATTTCTTTGATAGATTTTCAACATTAGCACACGTGACTATTGACAGTTTTTGGGTAGCGTGATGTGCTGGCGTCTGTACATGCATCCATTTTTAGTATATAAAAGGTACTCTGGGCTGGGCTGGGTTTATCGGTGTCTTTTGGTATAATATAAATAGATCACAGAGTACTTTATCGTATTATTCTGGAACACGGATCACAGACACAGAATCTGAGTCCGTCGGTCAGGGGCGGTCAGGGGTATACACTAGGTTAAATACTCTAAGGTATGCACCGGTATACACCGATAAACAGAATATTTTTTTTGTAGGGAGAAGGGTATATATATTCTTTGGCCTGTATTAGCCAGTCCCCGACCCACCCTTGCTCGTTGAAGCGCCAGCCCGCGCTGCAGCTGAGCCAGTAGCTTTAAATTCCCCGATTAATAATAATAATGCCAAAATTTTGATCCAGCCTGTCCCCACTAGCTGTCCCCCTAACAGTGACGCCCTGAGCCGAGGTTCGTACCCCACAGGGGGTGCCCTCAGCGTGCAGTCGCTTAGTATGTAAGTTTTTAGTTTGTAAGCCCTGGCTGGAGGCGTTAAGTTAACTCTTAATGGCAGCCCCAGGAAAGTCCGGTCCAGCAGTCACGGTCTCTCAAGGTCAACTGCGAGATGCCTGAGAAAAAAAAAATTGCCAGGGTATATATGTTCTGTGGTATTAGCCGTATGACGTTTGCGACAGCGTTTTCACAGAGTTCATTTTATAAATTCTCGAATTCTCGTAGACAGATTTAATATCAATAGAGTTCACTATTTTATTGTATAAGAAAACTAAATAATGTATTCCAGTGACGATTACAGCGAACCAGCTGTTAGTAAAAATACAAATGTCCGAGCCTTAATTTTATTTATTGTGAATTTGCAACATAACCTCTTACGCGTAAAAACGTAAGCAGTTGTCATAAAAACTATATTTTAAATGTTATTTCTATATTTTTAGGCTGCATATGAACCCTATAGTGATTATGAACCCCACACAGGAGATCCCCAGTACGACCTGGAATATGATAGGTCTTCATTTTACAAAATGCCCGACATGGTAAGTTACTGACTGATTTCATTTTCTTGGATTCTCAAAGTTGGGCTCAGATAGTTCAGAACGGTTATTTTAAAGTACAATATTATGAAATTTAACTAAAACTGATGATAGGTACATAGAAATAGATCCAAGATGTGTATTGTAGAACAGAGATTGACTCATTAAAAAGCTGGGACAGGCTTTTATGAAGAGACCCCCTTTAATTCAACAGTTGCTTAAGACCTATGCTGTCTAAAAATCTACTAAACTGGTTAAATGAGACCTGCATTAACTAGTGAATACTATAATTAATTCTCCAATATCATTATTTTTGTCATTATCATGTGCAATAATAAATTTCTATTTCAGGTCAAGAAATTCCTTGTTTACTTTCGTAACATGATCAACGAGGGAGTATCATATGAGATCCTGAACCTGTATGAGAATACCTTCCCAAAACTCACTGAACAGTATTTTGAGAACACTCCATGGCCTGATGAAAATGAGGTGGCACCTGTTGTGGACAGTGACCATGTGAGTATACTTCGCGTGAAACTGTATGGCGGGTCTGAAGTGCGCTACTCGCTGCGCAGTACCCCACCCCTCAACCCTGCTGACCCATGAATTTGTTACTGCGCAGCGACTCGCCTCGTGTTCCGAGCCGCCATCAAATTTGAATCGAGCTGTACACTATAATAACATATTCTTTTATATTGTGGTTGTTAGTTATCATAAGATTTCTACTATCTACTTTTTTTCTGTTTTTATCTGTGAGAACCTGTATTTGGCTTAATGTTTAATAAAAAATTGTTATCCATCTATTATAGCTGTTGGTTATCCTATGAATAAATAAATAAATAACATAACACCTCGTTTCCCTGAAGGATTGGGCAGAGGTGTACCAGTATGTATTTTTACCACATTTCACTAGGTATGTTTAAGTCCCATGTAATAGGAGCAAGCCTGTTGTCTTAAACTGGGCACACATCCAGATTCTGGGCTGCTAAGGAGAAATTCCAGATAGAAAACCCAATAACACTGCCCAACCTGGGCATAGGAGCAAGCCTATTGTCTTCAACTGGGCACACATCCAGATTCTGGGCTGCTAAGGAGAAATTCCAGATAGAAAACCCAATAACACTGCCTACCCTGGGCATAGGAGCAAGCCTATTGTCTTCAACTGGGCACACATCCAGATTCTGGGCTGCTAAGGAGAAATTCCAGATAGAAAACCCAATAACACTGCCCTCCCTGGGCATCAAACACTATAGACCACACTAGACCAACAACACTATAGTAACTAGTCATATACAGCTAGTCATTAAAACCTATTTTAAAACAGGTTCACAAAACGGTGTAATACTACAAAAAGCATTGTAAACTGCCATAAACTACTATTAGAATGTGCAATTTCACAATGGGACGTAGGACTCAATCCACACAAAGTTAATTTTGAGTTATGGGCTCTTCATACTGTGGGTTGAGTCGGGGTAGCGAGAAAAACTAGTTTCCATGTACATTTAAAAAAAAACGACCCTCAGGAGTATGATGGCGTACTTAACTCAATTTTGGCCAAACTGTGGATTGAGTCCTTTCTGCTTAACTACGTCCATTATGGTGCATACAATTACGCAAGACATAATCAACTTTCGATTTTAAGTAAGAGGGCTGCAGAACTCTGTAGTAGCATGGAATAGAATGAATAATTAATATAGCTTTACAGACAAAGACAATGAGTTGCTGGGGAGTTAAATGCCAATTTTCAGTTTAAACATTAGAATGTGGTGAAGAGCTGCCATCTAGGGGTTGCTTTAGATATGCTGATTATTAGCTTATTTGAATACACTGCTTTATTTCCGTGTTTCAGGTATTCATGATTCTGTACAAAGAACTGTACTATCGCGACATATACGCGCGTGTGCCTGGTGGTCCCAAACCTGACCAAAGGTTCCACTCATTTTACAACTACTGTGACCTTTTCAACTACATTCTGTCTGCGGAAACGCCTGTACCCCTGGAGTTACCTGACCAGTGGCTGTGGGAACTGATTGACGAGTTTGTCTATCAATTCCAGTCATTTGCGCAATACAGGTACATACAAATTTAAGTTGGTTTTTGAAAGCCTTTTCAATTTAATCTGTTGGCATTTGCATCATTTGATGTCATTGGCTATTGTAATCTTCACTAAACAACAGCAAATATTTCGATATTATATGAAGGATTCAGAGATTTGATCACCTTTAAAGAAACCTGGGGTTTTCTATATTGCTACCTTTTTATATTTGATTCTCATGATTCTTTTGTTTTTCAGGTCGCGCACATCAAAATTGAGCCCAGCGGAGATTGATGCCCTCAATACTGAAAACAAGGCATGGAATGTACTCTGCATTCTCAATGTGTTGCACTCACTTGTTGATAAGTCCAACATCAAGAGGCAACTTGAAGTAAGTAATGTAAGCTGTAAACATTTAGTATTTTTCAATCATCATAATTATTTTATCATCGTCTGCACTAACTTCACCCACTACTGCCCTTAAGCTGCTCTTTATTTGAGCCAATCTCCATGCTCCTGTGCCATTCTCATTTAAGTTTTGAAATGAACAATTAAGTCTTGTGAAATATAATAAACGAGTGTTATCAAGTAAAGCCGTTGTAATTTAACAAGAAGCACTATTTCAAATAAATCTAAGTTAGCTACAGATATGATGCGACTCAAAACAAAACAGCACAACTATGTGCGCAAACTGTAACCATGATTCAGCATGTCATTCTAGACCCCCAGCGCAGAAATTGTTCGTTGATTAAGTATACAAAAAAAAATCAGCTGTTCCATACATTTTGACGCGTAGGTTATACTTTTCTATGAAACAGCTGATTTTTTTTTTGTATAACCGTATCTATGAAAATGCTGAATTCATGGTTACAGTTTGCGCACTAAATAAAAACTTTTCCTGTATATGGTCGGCGTTATCATAAGATGGCGCATGTCATGACGTCATCTATGACGATTCACGGGACATCATTATCGCGCTCTCGCCAATTCGAAACGGGTGTGAGAGCGCTCAAATAGATATTATCGCAACATTCGCAACTCGGAACGTAGCCAATGCTGTCCACCTATCTCGCTGCCTGACATGAAACATTCCTGCTTTTATTCATAAGTATTATGCCACTCATTCTAAGTATTTAAATATCCATACTTGAACTGCCATCATGCCTTATTTGCCACAATGTGAACTAGTAAATCAATAGGATGCTACAAAGGATATTGACAGTTTAGACTACCTATGCCTCTATTATTTAATACTAGCTGACCCAACAGACCTATCCTGTCCAGGTCCAGTTTTTCCCGAATCCGATAATTTTCCGGGAAACTATAAAAACCGAATTCGGACTATTGCGAACATTTTGATACAGAAATGGCCAAATCGGTCCAGCTTAGCTAGGCTAGCGGCCTAGCCCATTCTAGATTTGCAAAAGTACACGTCAGACTGGAGAGATACCCCAACCAATTGGCAGCTCAGACCACAATACAACCTTGTGTCCGTCGACTCAAAAGATGCAACAGCCTCCTACTATTAGATAACTTGTAGAGAGCTGTATTACTAATAAGAGGGTTGTTCCTGATAAGGAATACCTCTTCCCTGCCGGATCTTCCTACAACTCACGTGCTCATACTTTTTAAAAACAAGAGAAGCAAAAAAGAAAAACTTGATTTTCGAATTGCATTACTGCCGTTATTACAACGTGTTTGTACAACAGATCTTTTAATCTGTTGACTTCTCCATCTTTTGTTTTTGTTTCCCAGGTCTACGCTGCTGGCGGCGACCCCGACTCTGTGGCGGGAGAGTTCGGCCGTCACTCGCTCTACAAAATGTTGGGCTACTTCTCTTTAGTAGGCCTCCTCCGTCTGCACTCCCTGCTTGGAGATTATTATCAGGCCATTAAGGTGAGGTTTTTGTTGGGTAATTGAAAAATCTGTGTATGTTTGCTTTAGCACTATTAAACGAATAGGATACCCTAGTACATAATTACAATGCGTTGTAAGGCCCTTGATTATTTGTGGCTTCTTGATGATCCTATTTAATTAAGGGTTTTTCACTAATTAAAGCTACCTGGATCCAAAAACTAACCTCATAATACGATTATTTCAGGTCCTGGAGAACATTGAGCTGCACAAGAAGTCACAGTACTCCCATGTGCCAGCATGCCAGATCTCTACATCTTACTATGTGGGTTTCGCGTACATGATGATGCGTCGCTACGCTGACGCCATCCGCACGCTGTCCTCTGCTCTGCTGTACATGCAGCGCACCAAGCAGCTGTTCTCGTCCCGTTCATACCAGAACGATCAGATCAATAAGCAGACGGAGCAGATGTACCATCTGTTGGCTATCTGCCTGGTCCTCCACCCACAGTGTGTTGATGAATCAATCCAGCAGGTATGTGAAATTTTGAACCACATTTTTTTAGTTCCTCTTAGTTTGAGTTTCATAAGAAAGCGGTACCCTCATATTACGGCCGCAAAATGCCCGCTGTGTAAGTATACAATAGTTTTTTTTTTGCCTACGTTAAGTTACCGTCAATTTGACCATTACATGACGGATTCCTTAAAAAACCCACACAGCCCCCAACCCCAACCCAAACAATGAAAAACCGAAACTTTATGAAACTGTTAAAGTTAATTTTGTTCTTCATTGGTTTAATATGATTGCAACCAACTGTAGAGTTTTCTAAAAAGGTCTTTAATTTAGGTGCTCCGTGAGAAGAACTATCATGAGAAGATGTTCAAGATGCAGTATGGTGACCTGGGAGAATTCGAGAGCTGCTTTACTTTCGCTTGCCCCAAGTTCCTGTCCCCTTGCCCGCCGCCCATCGAGCCGGGCTCCAACTACGGACGTGACGCCGTCAAACACCAAACTCAGGTGTTCATGGATGAGGTCAGTTATTGCAATTAATATTATCCAGTTTGTTACAATTTAGTAAGTGACTAAACAAATTTAATCATATTTTAATTAATTTTTCCATCAACATGCTAAGAAGCAATTCCCTATGTTAGGACATTTTAAAATATTCTATTCTATTATGTTGCGTTTCACCAGATATGTGTGAGGATATGTAGAGGGATCTATGTGAACCACCCAATAGTATTGCTTCATAGCTTGAACTAAGCTAGTGATGTTATTGGTTAGTTTTACCCACATCCTTGCACAACTCTGGTGGAAGCACAGCCTTACAGTTACAATATTAGCCGAAAGACGTCCACTGCTAGACGACAGGCATAGACCTCCTCAGCCCATCAACACAATGCCTTAACATGGTGTCAACATCTGCTTCTTTTGAAAAAGCAGACAAACTCTATTGTATTAATAAAAAATTGCTGTAACTCAAATACGAAATTAAAATTTAAAGGTCCGTCAACAAAAGATGCTGCCAACGATTCGTTCGTACTTGAAACTGTACACGACCCTGCCCCTAACCAAGCTGGCCGCGTTCATGTCGGCTGCGCGCGGTGGCGACCGAGACGCAGCGCGGGAACATGCCGCACTCGCCATCCATCTGCTGTGCTTCAAACATAAAATGAAGAACGTCGTCTGGACTAAGGGGCCTAGTGGTCTTGATGGGAAGTTCCAGAGTGGCTCTGAGGTGAGAATGGGGTATTTTACAATTTATTAAAAACGATTCTACTGTGAAGATTGGAACGAAATATGTAACAGAAAAATAAAAGTTAATTAATTTATATCCATTTTCTCAATTAAATCAAATAAATTTTTCGTTGTTCTAATCAATCCATCTAATCTCTTCACCACCCTTGGTTGACTGGTAGGGAATGCCCTAAGGCACTAAGTCCGCTTTTGTACCTTTTTGTGTGCGAGAAGTTTAAATAAATAAATTGACCTTCAAAACGCTCGTTACGATGACTTTTTATCGCGTGACCACACGTGACGTCAACTTTGTGTAAACTGAAGTAGTTGGTAAATAAAGAAGTGAATGTCGAGTTTAGAATTAACAAGTTTTTGAATGGATAGAAAGTGATATTACTTGTGTGCGGTGCCTCGGTGCACAAATACTCCTAAAACTGCGCCAAACTAAGTATTTGTACCGGTGCCGTTTACACAAAGCTGACGTCACGATGTCTCACGTGATAAAAAAGTCATTGTAAGGAGCGGCAGTAAATTCAAAACGACGAAAAATAAATTTGATTTAAACCGTTTTTAATTGAGAAAATGGATATCAATCAATTTATTTTTATTTTTCTGTTACATATTTCGTCTCAATCTTCAAATTAAAATAGTTTTTAATAAATTGGAAAATACCCTATTGGTTTATCTTTTCAATTGTTACTACTTATCTGCAAATGTGGGATAGGCTCACGCTAGGTGGCGCGATGGTCTTCGCAGGGTGCCTGGTAGCAGTTGCATGAGAGTAGCCAAGAGTAGTGTTTAAACGGTTGCGGTTGAAGAGGCCTATGTCCAGCTGGTGACTGTTATAGGGTAAAGGTTTTTATCTAGTCTTAGGTTGTTTTAAAGAAGACCAGACTACAGATTAAAGTTTATGTAGGTATAATAAATGTAAAAAGTTCATCAATGTTATTATTAAAAAAATTAGCTGCATTTATTTAACAATAACAAAATGTTGATTCCTTTCATTGCTTCCAGCTGGACTTCTACATCGATAATGACATGATCCACATTGCTGACACGAAGGTGGCTCACCGCTTCGGCGACTTCTTCATTCGTAAACTCCTCAAATTCGAAGAGCTCAACCGCAAACTTCACCATATAAAAATCTAAGGTGTCTCAAATAAATGTAACTATATAAATAAAGTTACTAATTTTTATAATATGCATTTAATTTACGATTCTCGGAGTATATGGTACATATTTTTTATTTCTTTTGAAAAACTTCTTTGGCTGTTTAATTTGAACTGTGTCTCGCTGAACTGTCTCTGGATAATTTTCTCTGTACTGCTGCCAAGGATGTTCTGATTTCAATGCGGTTTCTACATTTATTTCTTTTAACCAGGTGGTATAGTATTTGACGAAAATTCCGTAAGACTTCTTGAAAACTTCTGAACCTTCTTCCTGAAATAATGGAATAGATGGTATAAATTTTAACCATTCTACGAAGGGCAATCTGATAAAATATTATATTTAAGCATACCTTTTTAATAATATCGACACACTTGTCATTAAACACTTGCAAGTGTTTCAGGAAGATATGATTCACTTGTATATTTTCTTTTTTTACCACATTCATAATGTGTAAGACATAACCAAAGTGGCTGTTTGCTGTTCCCTGTCTCAGCAAAGTTCCCAGAATTTCTATGTTGACTCTGCAAAAAAGATAATATAGAGCTTAGAGAATGCAATTTCGAGCCATTTTTAGAGATTTTTATTTATAATACAAACGTTGATTAAAGTTAACCAGTAGAATGCTGGTAATTATAGAAACAATTAAAAAGCCGCGGATCTACGTTCTATACAAAGGGTTAAGATATTTTTTAAACATCAATAATGTATGGTTAAACAGTCGGTAATCATTACTTAACTTGAAGCAACGTTTATAAATAAAGTCGTGTGAAGATGTATACTGGAAATGTCGTTCGAGATCTCAACCGAGAAACCGCGCGCGATTTAAGTGAACGTAATTAGTAACTAAATACTTTTACATAATACCATTTTCAAAGTGGCCCGCCAACTTACCCTCTGGAGGGCGGTACCACTCCTAGTTGTCCAAGTTCCAACAGTTATAATGAAGATCCAAATAGCTCAAGAATTCGTTACTAATTGGTACCTAAGCAAGTATTCATTATGATTCAATAGCTTAAGCAGATTTAGATGGGCATTGCCATAATATATTTTTGCATCATCCTGAAGTCCGCGTAACAAATACGCTATAGTTCTGTGTCAGCAACATTGCTATGGGGCTATGATTGTGATGTTTAAATTAATTGCGAAATGTGGGTGTTATCACCTCTGCCCACCCCTGAGAATAGAGAGAATACTAGTATGGGTTTGCAGTTTGATATTACAAACCCTATTTATTAAAAACTTATATAGTTCTTACTTTAGCTGTTTGTCCTCCATTTCCTTGAGAAGCTTCTCTGCATTTTCTTTAGTTTTACATGCCAATGCAAGGACACCATATGTCATGATATTGACTTTGATTTTCAACTTCTTGGAGAATGGAAACCTTTTCTTACGAAATTCGCTTTCTTTTTTTATAATATTTTGTACAGCCTGAAATATAAAAGTGCAATCAGTGGCACATGAGATAGCAAAAATAGAACTGGAAAAGTGTAAGGATACAGTTATAACTTACAACAGCAGCATCATAATCTGATCTCAAGCACCTCTTTTTTATTAGCATATTGTAAAAATCTATATCAACCCTGATATCAAAAGATTTCATTTTTTTCAGTAAGTCATCCTCGGCTTCTGTAGTGTTATCTAACAGCGGCAGCATTTGAGTAAAAGTTTTGATATCTGGTTTGACTGAATATGCTTGCATCTCCTTTAGGAAGTCATCTTGCCCTCCCACCACTGCAAACTTATCTTGTAATGTGTGTACTTCTTGCAATGCTGTAACTTGCTCCATTTTCAACACTCTGGATAATAAATTTGGTACAGTCCTTTCATTGGTAACCTCTGTATCCAATTTGTTTACAAATTCTATTGCAATATTATCTTTCATGTCAACTATACTTAATTCACTGGAAGGTGGATCTGTATGCGGATAATCATTTTTAATTTCATTGACTGATTTTGTGGCTTCAATTAATAATTGTTTATCTGGTTCAATTTTCAAATGTACACTTGATTGGGTCAATTTCAGTTCATTATTTTTACTCTGTAACTGTATCTGAGCTTGTACAGTTTCAATCAGTTCTATAATGTCTTGTTTACTACCCAAATTACAATCTTTTACACACTTTAGCATTAAATTAAAAGTGTAAATATTGGGTTTTTCCCTCAGAGTCAACATTTTCCTCCAAACTATGAGAGCATGGCGCAATCCATTTTGTTTATCAGTAATACAAGCATGCAGTAGGTGGTTCAGAGTATGTGTTCTTATTTTTATCTTCTTTGCACACATTTCATCAACAATTTTAAAAGCTGTAGGTAAGTCACCACATCTGCCAAATGCTTTGATCATTGCATTGTAGTTGGTTAAATTAGGTTCAAATTCCTTCTCAATCATTAGTTCCTTCAGCTTCTGGGCACGCTTCAATCCATCTACTGGCCAGGGACTATTAGCACAAGCATGAAACAGGGAAGTGTAGGTGTCCCCAGTAGGGAGCAGAGCTCGTCTTTTCATGTCATTAAATAGTTTGAAAGCTTTTTTTGTGTACCCTACATTAGCACAAGCACTTATCAGAATGTTATAAATATAGTTTTCGGGCTTCACTCTGTCTTCTTTTAACATTCTTACTTCTAGCACGTCAATGGCTTCTTTCAGTCTCTTGTAATGAATAAATTGTTTTATAATATCGGCGTATTGTTTAGTGGTTAGTTTCTGTGAACGTAATGGTTTATTTTGAATAAATTCCTGCTCTTGTTTATCTCCTTCGTCTTCAAGTTCGACCACCTGAGTGTTAATTGTCCTGGATAAAGTTCCGAAGGTATCTGGGTCCTCTAAATAAACCAAATTATCTTCTGTTTTATATTCCTTTGGCTTACGGATTTTTATTTCTTCTGGCAGAGCAACAGATGTTGTGATGAAATTGTGGCGAATCACATTTGTGGATCTGATTATTCTTAACAATTTTATGCACCGAAAGGCCATCGTAATTAATATTTTTATTTACCGTTTTTTATATTGCCAAACCAACATAACCTTCAAATCACAGCTTCAAATATAAACAAAACAGAGGTGAGGTAATCTCCTAAACTCTCTACGATCCTCTATGTCCACAGATTACTAATATGTAGCAAGCTTGAAGCTTTTAGGTCGTACTGTGGTCGTACTCTATCAGTGTTTCCAACCCGTACGATAATTATGGGGGCGTACGATAATTTGGCCAATGGTACGATGCACGATAGTGATTGTCCATTGTACGATAATTTGGAGCTTTGAAAAAGAAAGTTCTATGAACAAAACGTATTTCTCAGACAAAATAAATCGCAGAAAGTCCACCAAATGTCAACGTGAACTGTCAAGCGTGGTTGTGTGTAAAGATTGGCGGTTTGTGCTGCTAGCGCTACTAGTGGTGAAACTTGGCATATTCTCCCCCTTTGACTACTCTTTGTCGTTTGTTATCAATGTTTGATGAATGTTGTAAGTTTTTTTTTAGATTTTTTTTCTTTTGCACGATAATTTTGCCCCCAATTCGATAATTTCGACGTGGGAACTCGATAATTTGAACTTTTGGAGTTGGTAACACTGTACTCTATGTAAATGACATTGACATGACAGCACTCAACTACACAGTGCTGTCATTTTGGCCGCTTTCCGAATTAGAAAAATAGCGCTGCGAGCGCTCACATCAAATAAGTGCGGTATAATATCACGATTATGACAGCTCAGAGCTGTAGCTGTACGGAATACGGAACGTTTGTGAACGCGCTTACAGTGGTCACTCAATGTTAAAACCTAATAAAATTTGTATACACCACGTCTTCTTATTTGGTTAGGTGGAGACTCTAGCCAGAAGTAGTATTTCTAAGAAAGATATGATACGAATCAAAACAAAACAGCACAATTGTCATTTTTAACAGCGCTCACGGTGTTATTAGTATAACGCATGGTCGGCGTAATCGCAAGATGGCGCATGTTATGACGTCATCTATGACGACTCACAGACGGGTGTGAGCACACTCACATCGATATTAAGCAATGGCCCAGCAGGCCAATTCTCGTAATTAAAAACGTTCACAATCTAGTCGCAGTGTCATCTCAGCGACAATCAAACGTCACGAAGTTGTCAAAAATGTATGGAAACACGAGGTATTTTTGACAGATTGAGACGAGATCAGACTGTGAACGTTCTTAAAATTACGAGAGTTGCCCCTCAGGTTTCGGAGGGTCTTGTTTGGTGACCCAACTGAGGGTAGGTTTTATCAACATTTTATTTTGCTCTTTCAAAGCATAGCGAGCATCCTCGGATCCAGGGGTGCGGGTTGGTCGAAAGAGATACCGCCGCCCCTGGCACACAAGCAACTGAGGGAACACGGGTGGGTTTTAGTCAGTAAAAGTCTAACGCCCTTCTGCTCCACCCAGAGCGGGAGAAGTTATTAGATGATTTCCCACCCAAAAAAAAGTATCCTCGGATAACTTTTATCAAACTTTGAGTTCCTTAGATCCGCTACCTACTGATCGCTACAATATTACTAATTTTTCATTTTATTTAGTTGAGTCATCGATTACGCTATGCCAAAAAACCGTACATTTTTCTAAACTGTCACGCGACCTCGGCTCTTGCGGTTTATATATCTGTGATCTGCTGGCTGTCAGTCACTGTCAAACCTACAAAATAACCTAAATCGCGCACATCGTTGTCGTGTTGTTATTATTTTTTTATATCAAAATTCCGACTCTGTCCGATTAGTCATGTCTAACATTGTGGCAGAAGACGACATGGAAGCCAGTTCCTCTGAGAGTGAAGACGAAGTTATGGAAGGAGAAGACGAAAATGATGATCGCCCTAAGACATACCTTCCTGGGCAGCCTTTGAAGGAAGACGAACGTTTAGTTTGTGACCAGTCGGCCTACGTGATGCTGCATCAAGCCCAGACTGGCGCCCCTTGTCTTAGTTTTGATATCGTTCCTGATAATCTTGGTAACGACAGAAAAGAATACCCGATGACGGCTTATTTAGTTGCCGGTACTCAAGCGTCTAGCGCACATCTAAATAAGTAAGTTGCTAGTATTTGTAAGACTACTGGTAATGTAGGTCAATTTATTTATTGGTTTGTGCACAATTTGTTACCTTAAGATACTGTTGACATTTATTGGTTTGTGCACAATTTTTTACCTTAAGATACTGTGGACATTTATTGGTTTATGCACAATTTTTTACCTTAGGATACTGTTGACATTTATTGGTTTGTGCACAATTTGTCACCTTAAGATACTGTTGACATTATAATATATACCAAAAGCCGCCAGTAACAGTCACAATACTAGTTGATAATGTATTACAGTGGGGTATTATTCCTCATTGCTGTGACCCGTATAGTAACAAACGAGTGAGAACTTAACATATAGGCTCCACAAGAAAATGGTCTCAGTAAGCACCTCTATTAGAGGCGGATAATATATCCTCCCATGGTGGATTATGACCCACTCCCTCTCATAGAGGAGGAGTGTGGCCCAGCAGTGGAAACATTTTAAGCTGATTATGAAGATTATTGAGCCTTAAAATAAATCCGGACTACCAGACATACTGTAGGGTACCATCTGCACTTGGTTGATACACCTATTAGTTGTACACAGTGCTTCTCCTCCACATTTATTCACTACCAAAATGTGGAACTGCTAGCTCAACCTGTCTGTATTCAAAGCAAGAGTTAACAGGTATCTTCTAGGCATGCTGGCTGGTTCCATCTTAGAACTCATCCATTGCTTTCCATCAGGCATGATTGAGGTTAAAACAGCCCCTTCAGCAAAAAAGAAAAACAATTACCCTTCGTCAGATATATAAATCGGCTTTTGTCTAGTACCTAAGCTATTTTATGCAAACATTTATGAAACATTTTTGTTATTAGCCTATTAGTAGTCAAAATGTCCAACCTGCACCAAACTTCAAAAGCAGAGGATGACGAAGAATCTGATGAAGATGAGGATGATGACGATGAGGAGGAGGATGAGGAGAAGAAACCACAAATGACATTCTCTTTCATCAAGCATCAGGGCTGTGTTAATAGAATTAGAGTAAGTAAATATTATGCATACACCGTCCCCTTGTTCCAGAAAGCAATTTATATCTGTTGGTGGTTGGTGTAATTTTGATCAACAATAACTAACTTAGGTAACTTTACTTTGCCCTCTGTAATAAATGTAAATTCTCCATGAAAATAAAATTTAAAAAAATGTGATATTTATTTCAATGAGACAAAAGTTAAGTGTTCCTAAATGTATAAATTTTTCAATTTGATCTTTTTATTTTCACAGGTAACAAGTTTCAGTAACTCTGTTCTAGCTGCAAGTTGGTCTGAATTAGGCAGGGTAGATATTTGGAATATAACACAGCAGCTACAAGCAGTAGATGACCCTACACTTCTAGAACGCTACAACCTGGACACTGTTAATAATCCTGTCAAGCCGCTTTATTCATTTAATGGACATCAGCAAGAAGGATTTGCAGTTGATTGGTGTTCTACAGAAATTGGTGTAATTGAATTATTTCTTCATCCTTAAATTGTAGTGGTCAGCAGAGTGCAATTTAAAATTATAAATACATAACTGTTAATCCTGTTACCATACCATAATCATGTACTAGTATTTGGTTGCATTTCTTCTTAAACTAACAATAATTGTGAAATTGTGAACCTACTTCAACACAAGATATACTATGTACTAGATCCATATCTTGTGTTCACAATTGCACAATTATTATTGTTGAACTATTGTGATGTAAGTATACTTACATCACAATAGTTCAACAATAATAATTGTGCATTTGACATATATGTCATGAGGTAATGCCTGCCTAAAATCTGTGCTAAGGCAGGTTTTTGTTTTTACAGGGTTCAAGAACTTTTTTAGTGTCTTATCTATCTATAGTTGATTGCTGCCTATGCGCAGGCGCACCCAAAATGACTGACCGGCACCCTAATTGCGTAACACGCGATTAATCATAATCGGTTTAATTTTGACAGTTCAACAATATTCAATGCGTTATTTACGTTGTTGAGCAGACACATTTTTCGAACATATAAAGCAATGGTTTAGCCATCTGTTTCAAAACGAAACAGATTATGATTAATCGTGAGTTACGCAATTAGGGTGCGGGTAGGCGCAAATGTCAAATTGTTCTATGACAGCTGAGGGGTTATTTGATTTTTATTGATATTTATAGGTTCTAGCAACAGGTGACTGCAGAAGAGATATTCACATTTGGAAACCAAACCAAGCTGGAACATGGGATGTTGACCAGCGACCTCTGGTGGGACACACTGCTTCTGTCGAAGACATACAGTGGTCCCCTAATGAAAGGCAAGTATTTGCATTAAACACAAAACTTAAAAAAAAAACAGAAAACAGCTACGGTAGTTGTTACTTTTGCTATTGCAGTGGCATTTAGTAACAGCACTAAGTAACCTTATTACATTTCATAATACTTTTCGGTATTTGCAGGAATGTTCTAGCCTCATGTTCTGTAGATAAATCAATAAGAATATGGGATACAAGAGCAGCTCCTCAGAAAGCTTGCATGCTCTCAATAGAAGATGCTCATCAAAGTGACGTCAATGTTTTATCATGGAATAGTAAAGAGCCTTTCATAGCAAGTGGTAAGTTTTATTTTGTTTATATTATGAACTACAAGCAAAATATTGATTGCATCGTCTACAAGTATGTCCATTTTATTGTAATGCGCAAAATTCACTTGTACGCTCACCTGTAACTTGTCCTAAGCATTGGACTGAGTTCTTCACTAGCTATGTTCAGTAAAAAAAACATCTCCATACCTTGTAGTTTTAAATAGTGGAATTACGAGAGCCGAGGGTAAAGTAAACACATTTTCTGTATCTGTGGTCAGAATGGGAGTTCCACAAGGCTAAATCTTGGGCCATTTTCGTTTATTCTTTGGTAAATACTATGGTGATCTTAACAAACCAACAACTGTATTTATATTTGTATGTTCCGTAACCCACATGCAGGCTTCATTCTTAAAGCGAATTTTTTGGGACAATTTTATTGTGAATTGCAGGTGGCGATGATGGGTTCCTTCACATTTGGGATTTAAGACAATTGGCAAACAAAACCCCGGTGGGTACTTTCAAGCACCACACGGCGCCTGTTACTTCAGTAGAGTGGCACTGGACCGAGCCAAGTGTGCTGGCATCCTCTGGTGAAGACCACCAAGTTGCGCTCTGGGACTTGGCTGTCGAGCGTGACGATGACGATGTTGTTGATGAAGAATTGAATGTATGTTTGCATTATTTAAAAAAAAATGTACAGGATAAGTTTTTAACCAGTGCGCAAACTGTAACCATGAATTCAGCATATCATTGTAGACCTCCCAGCGCAGAAATTTTTCGTTGGTTATACAAAAAAAAAAAAATCTGCTGTTTCATACATTTTGACCGCGTAGGTATTGCACCTATTTTTTATGAAACAGCTGTTTTTTTTTAGTTGAACCGACGCGAAATTTCTGCACTGGGGGGTCTAGAATGTTATGCTGAATTCATAGTTACAGTTTGCGCACTGGATAAAAACTTATCCTGTATTAATAAGTAGAAGGCAAAATATGGAGACAGTTAAGAGTGGAATGTTCCTTTTTATTTCAGAATCTTCCGCCCCAGCTTCTGTTTATCCATCAAGGACAGAGTGATATAAAGGAATTGCACTGGCACAAACAAATTCCAGGAGTCATGGTGACAACTGCACACACAGGATTCAATATATTCAAATCTATCAGTGTATGAAATAAAACAATGAAATTAAACATAATTTTGATTTAATATCTCTGAGATTATCCAGTAATTGTTACATGATTCCGATTCGTGACAAAAACAAAAAATCAGGTATCAAATCTATCCTTTGTGTGGATCATGGCCAAATTCACTAAATGCCTAATTGTTGGTCTGCCGTGTGGACAATTCTGAAAAGATAAAAACCGCATTAAAGCACTGCTTAAACGCGAATCCTCAGTTTAATCAGTCATCCTCATACCAGCCGAAAGACGTCCCCTGCTGGTCATAGGCCCGGCCTGGTATGATTGGTGGTCACAATACAGGGTTCTTAAGTTAACTTACCCATGGTTTGTCTATTTCAGACATGTGATCAACAAGCTTTCTCATATCGGCTTTGCCCAGAGCTGTGCCGATCATAACTGATTTCCGACAAGCTCTTGATGCAAACATTGCCCTTACTCTGCTTGGTCTACAATACTCTGAAGGGGATTCCTGGAATTTAAAAATGAAACAACATAAGACAAACCTAGGTATCTCTTGGCTTTTAAATCTCAAATGTCTGGTTTAGTCACTCATACATACCCTCAACATAAATAAAAGCTCTTCAATATCTTCTTTTCCGAAGATCCAATTTTTTGACATAGGCAGTGTTAACAATTTAACCCTCTTTGAAGGTAAAGCATCTTCATTGATTTCAAACGTAAATCCATTCTTTTTAAACACATCTACATTATCCATCAGGATTTGTTCATTCACTCCGGTTAGTTCAAGTAATTGTGGTCTGAAATGAATTGTATTATGATATACCCTCTTATTTATAAATGTTGCTTAAAGTTAAGAGATGTTTAAATGTCAAAAATGTGTGGTTAATCAGTGTGTTGTCACTAATCATTACTTGCCTTTAAGCAACATTTATAAATAAGGGGGAGATAATATTTCAAGCAATCAATCAACTCAGCCTATCGCAGTCCACTGTTGGACATAGGCCTCTCCCAGGATGCGCCACAACACTCTATCCTCCGCCTTCCGCATCCAGTCTGTCCCTGCCACCTGTTTAAGGTCGTCGGTCCATCTAGCTGGGGGGCGTCCCACACTACGTTTGCCGATACGCGGTCTCCACTCCAGGACTCGTCTGCCCCACCGTCCATCGGTCCTTCGACAAACATGGCCAGCCCACTGCCACTTCAGCTTGCTTACTCTACAAGCTATGTCGGTGACTCCGGTTCTTTTACGGATAATTTCATTCCTGATTTTATCTTTCAAAGAAACTCCGAGCATAGCCTGCTCCATAGCGCGCTGAGCGACCTTAAATTTGTGGACCAGCCCAACTGTCAGTGTCCAAGTTTCGGCACCGTATGTCATCACGGGTAGGACGCACTGGTTGAAGACCTTAGTCTTCAAGCATTGCGGAATAGGCGACGAAAAGACTTGGCGTAGTTTCCCAAACGCTGCCCAACCCAACCGGATCCTCCTGTCGGCTTCTTTCTCAAAGTTGTGTCTACCGACCTGGATAGCTTGGCCTAGGTAGACATACTCCTTCACAACTTCGAGAAGCGACCCTTCGATGTGGATTGGACTCTGCAAGACGTGAGAATTTCTTGTCCAAATTCATGCCGAGGCTAACCCGCCGAGAGGCTCCGTTTAGGCTGTGCAGCATCTGGTCTAACTGTTCCAGTGTCTCTGCCATTATGACGATGTCATCGGCAAACCGAAGGTGTGAGATGCATTCGCCGTTAATATTGATACCCTATCCAGTCCAGTCCAACGTCTTAAAGATGTCCTCCAACGCGTTGGTGACCAGTTTGGGGGATATAACATCCCTCTGTCGCACCCCTCTGAGCAATTGGATGGGGCATGTTTCCTTATCCTGGATCTGGACAGTCATCGTAGCAGCGTCATACGAACATCTCAACACTTCGATATAACACCAGTTAATTCGACATCGGTGCAGAGAAGCCAGAAATGCCCATATATCGATGGAGTCGAAGGCTTTCTCGTAATCCACAAATGCCAAACACAGCGGTTGGTTGTACTCTTCAGTCTTCTGTTTAATTTGACGAACAGTATGGATGTGGTCTACGGTACTGAAACCTTTTCGAAAACCGGCTTGTTCAGGCGGCTGGAACTCGTCAAGTCTTCTAGCGAGACGATTCGTGACGACCCTCGAGAATAGCTTGTAGACGTGGCTCAGAAGTGAGATGGGTCTATAATTCTTCAGCAAGGTTTTGACACCTTTTTTGAAGAACAGAACCACCGCACCTCTGCTCCACGCCTCGGGTGTTGTACCCTCTTGGATGACGGAGTTGAAGAGACTCGCTAGCTCTCTTAGGACTGGAGCCCCGCCCGCTTTGAGGAGCTCTGTCGTTATTCCGTCATTACCCGGTGCCTTGTTGTTCTTAAGCTGCTCGAGAGCCGCCCTAATCTCGCACTGATCGACCTCTGGGATGTCCTCCGAGTAGTGGCGCGTTAATTCGGCTCGGTGGTCATCTGCACTATGTTCCGCTGGTTTTTTTGTCCGCGTTGAGTAAAGGTTCCCGTAGAAATCTTCGACTTTCTCGAGTATCTCGGACTTTGAAGTCACGATTCTGCCATCCGCAGTTCTTAGTTTCGTCAAATGGGACTTCCCTAATTGCTGAGCGAACACTTTCGACCATCGGTTTTGCTCAATCGCGTCGCGTCAGCTTTCTTATTTTTAGGTTTAAGGCCCTGTTCTCTGTCGAAGACAGCTCGGCTGTCCAAAATCAAAACCTAGCAAGGGACATTTTTGATGAAACACGTTTTCTTCAACCAATATTCCCAAAATTTTTTGCTGCGTCTATAGCAAAAACAACTGTATTTCTATCTTAAATAGAATCGGAGATATGAACATGTATGAACCTAGCAAGTGCACTTCGTACTCGGTGTTTACAAAGTGAAAAAGCTAGTAAGTAACATTTCCAAATACAAAAACCTATTAAGTACGGTACATGCTAGGTTTTTGAATTTGTGAATGGACTTACTAGGGTTTTGAATTTGAAATTAGTCTTTTTACTAAGTTTTTGAAGTTGGAATTGTCCCTTACTAGGTTTTTGATTTACAATATCACTGAAGTGTACACGATTATCAAATAATGTCTATAATAAATAATAGTAAGTCGATGAGAACTAGGCGTGCAGGACGAAGAGGGGGGCTCTACTCCCGCGCCGCCTTCGCCGCGCCCGTCTCAGTTCGCTCATTTGGAATTAATTAAATTAATTAAAAAAATGAAGATTTCTTTTAATATGCCAAGAGGAGACAAATGTGATGAATGTTTTTTTTATATGGAAGAAAAGAAAAAATACGCGGATGAATCTTTTATGCCAGATGATCTAAAACAAAAGTTTGTGTTACATAAAGCTAAATCTGATCAAGCTCTCGAAAAGTACAAAATTGATTCGTCACAAAGGAATTCAAAGCATATAAAGTATTTTTCGATGGATTTGCAAAAAGTAATTTTGCTGCCTATAATGCCCCAAATTAAAGAAGCTGTTTTTATAAGTCGATTAATTACATTTAATCTAACTTTTGCACCTATAAGTAAGCAATCTCCTGATCCAGCTACTTGCATAGTTTGGCACGAAGGTTACGCCGGTCGAGAAGCTTCCAACATAGTTGATGCTATTTTAACATTTATGAAGAATGAAAGAGATTGCCAACATTTTCATATTTGGGCTGATAACTGTACAGCCCAAAATAAAAACTGGACTCTGTTTACGGCTTTAACTACTATAGTAAATACAGAAACAACGATCGAGACTGTGACTTTGAGTTACTTAACAAAAGGACATACTCATATGACTGCAGATTCGGTGCATGGAAATATTGAAAGAAAAATTAAAAGACAAGGAGACGTTTTGGATTTCGAAGACTTTAAGGATGTCGTAAACAGTTCAAGACAAAAAATAAAGGTCATAGATTTAAGTGATTGTAGGAGCTGGCCGAAGAAAAAAAGAGCACCAAGGAAAACGGATAATGAAGACTTGGTGAAATCTTTCTTGCTCAGCCAAGTTGTCCAAGTAAAATTCGTTACTGGATCGAGGAAGATTCTTTACAAGACAAGGTAATTATTAATAGTAGATAGATGTAGTAGTGAGTTTAAAGTTAAACCCGTTGATTAATGACTATGGAATTTTCAGCTTGTGGAACCATTTGTGGAGTTAGACTTCCTACCAAAAAAATTTCAAGTAGTTGGGCTGCCTGAAAAAAAATCAGCTCCTCGAGGCATTCCTGGTCAAAAAAAGGATGTGATTGTGGCAAAGCTGGTACCCTTAATGCCAGAAACAAGGCGTGCGTTTTGGGTTCAAATACCCGTAAACAATGAATCAGTTGATCTCCAAACTGGAGGCGAAGTAGCTGAAGAAATTTGATTTTTTTAAGTTGATATTTTGTTAAGTTGATTATGTACCTTATGTTCCTCAATAATTTAATTAAACCATTTTATATTAAGTCAACTGTTTTTTTTACTATAATTATGCTACTTACTTGGTTGAAATACGACATAAGGTATTAAAAATAATAAAAAATCCAATTCAAAAACCTAGTAAGTGTTTTTGCTAGGTTTTCAATGTTAGATCCAAAAACTAATGTATAGAGAAACCAATTAACAAACCTAGGTAGAGATCTAACTAGGTTTTTGCTATTGGTTTAGTATCATACATATCTTGAAGTATCCAAAGAAGTCATTAGTAAGGCACATAAAACTTGTCCAAATGCATTTTCATTTAATTTATCTATTTCGTAAAATAAAACAAATCATAATTATTGCCATGAAAACAAGATATGTTTAAAAAAGGAATTATATTCTAAATGGCAGCTGAAAATGTTTCATGTCTTCTCCTGTAAAATTAACTCAGATGTACTTGCTAGGTTTTGATTTTGGACAGCCGAGCTGCGTGGATGGCAATTCCCGTCTTTCCCTCATAAGTCCGAGAGGCTCCGAGGAAAGTTTGGACACCTTACTTTTCCGCAGTGACGGGAAAAGTCTGCGGGATACGTCACGTAGTGCTTTGACCACCTCGTCGGCTTTCTCGTCAACAGTGCCTGTGGTTTCAAGCAGGGCGAATCGATTTTGAAGTTCCAGTTGGAACTTTTCGGATCCTAGAGCAGTATTTATCTGAAATAAAATATTATGAGAGCAGTCCATATTAACTTACATGACCAATTTTTGACTAGTTAGCTCAGTAGTTCTCTGTAATGTTTCAAAATTGTAAATTTCATCTGTAGCATGTTGGTCTATTATAAAAAGATCATCTTCCAATTTGGTTATTATAAAACCTAAATTAAACTGTCCAATGACTTCCATCTTTTTAAATGAGTCTTTAGATATTTCTTTACTTAGTTCCTCTTCACATTTCTTGTTAAATACAGGATTAATTTCGCTTTTAAATTTTACCCTTGCGGGAGCAGATTCTTTTTTATCGTTGACATACATACTTGCCAATGCTTTAACATGTTCCAGTGATGTCTTTAAAGTTACAGTTTTCCTATTATTCTTCCCCAAATCCTCCTTATCTGTTACAATTTTCTGCTTTTTAGGTGTTTTCTTATTGAGTTCACTTGAAGTGTTTGCTTTCGTCTTTAAGTTTTTTGTGGTACAGTATATTGTATGTGACTTCTCTATTATGACGTCGGCAATATCTCTTATTTGTGTATTAGGTATATTTTCAAAATCTAAATACATAACATTGCGTTTATCATCTTCCAGAGATGAACTTTTAGACAAACCATTTGTGTTTTTAGTTTCATTACTTTCACCAGAGTCTAGTGGCTGGTTTTCAGCATAATCACTATCTTCTATTACTTCTTCGACATCAGACTTAAGAATATCAAGTGACCTATTGTTATAGTCTTCAAATTCTTCGTCCAGTTCTAAGTTTTCTTCTTCTGTAATCACTTCTGTCCTCTTCGTTTTTGAAGAGATATAATCTAACATTGTTGTTGATTTTCGTTTAAGTTCAATATTTTTAGTTTCGTTATCAAATGTGGGGACACTATCAGAAACTTGTTTTGTTTTATTTTGAAATTGTTTCAAAAACGAATTGAACACTCTTGGCTGTTCCAAATCTGGTTTAACATCATTTCTTTCTTTATTGTAGAAATTAGCAGTAGATTCCATCTTCAATGTCCTAGGTATATTTTCAAATAGTTTTAGTAAAGAACTTTTCAGTATATCTAATATTATTTTTTCTTTTGTAAGAAATATTTTCCGTTTATCCGGAGTGACATTTACATCAACTGCTGTTCTTTCCAGATCAACATTTAAGAACACAAAAGGGTATTGATGAGAATTGTACTGCCTGTATATTTCATTGATAATTTTCATTATCTTGTTTGGTTCACAAGGTCTGGAATTGATATAGTAAAACTGTCTGTCAGTACTGGAACGTCCACTACCATGAGCACAAGAAGATATAAAACCTGTAAACTCAATTGGTTTCGCAACATTTGTATGCCCTTGGGATTTCTGTGATACACTAATATCACTATTAGTAAAGTCTGATTTTTCTGCATCATTAGAGTCCTCAGATAAATCAATTTCAACATCTTCTATATCTACACTTTCATCTGTTTCTTTTACTTCTCCTGACAAACCCCTAAATATATTATCTTTTATGTTTGTGACATACTCTGGCTTTATTTCGAGTAATGTTTGTAGTTGCTTAACACCAAAAACACTGGCAATATTGTCTTTATAAGATAATGTTCCTTGTGTTGCTACGACTACAGACTTTGAGTTGGAGCTTGTTTGATTGCTGCAAGTTATTCTGGAAAAAAATTGTATAATTTTAGTGTCATAAATACCACATTTCGTGTGTAATACTTTACTTTCGTATAATGTTTTTTGAAACTTACTTAACTCCGACTGAAATTAAACAGTACGCATACAGCAGCTGAGTCATTTTGTTGAATTCTCTCTTAGCATTTTTATGAAATTCTTTCTGTCTCACAGGCAATGATGAGAAGAGGTTTGTTAAACTGACAGTTGTACCAACTTGTCTTGAACATGGTGTTTGTTTAGTTATATTCCCTTTGTGGTCATATTCTAATTTCGTAGCTACAAAAAATATTTACATAACATCACGCCTTGTTTCCCCGAAAGTTTGGGCAGAGGTGTCCCTACCTATAGTACACTCACATTTCGCTAGTTTTGTTTAAGTCCTATGCAATAGAGGGCGAGCCTTTTGCCAACAACTGGGCAATAATCCATATTGCGGGCTGCTACTGAGAAATTCCAGATAAGAAAAACCCAATGACACTTTGCCTGATCTGGAAATCGAACCCAGGACCATGCATCATGCTCAGCAGTTCTGCTTGCGACTACTAGATCAACTAGGCAGTAAAAAAAATATCAAAATAAAATATTTCGATTATTAAAAAGACAAAATACTCCTCACACTCACTTGAGTGTGAAAAATGACATTGAAAAAAGAAAGGAAGTCAATAATGAGACTGATGGAAGATAGGCATGCATTGACAACGACATGCTGTGCAGCTGTGCCGACCCCGAATACTCTGGGATGTGTGGACTGGAACAGCAGAAACAAATAAAATTGGTCTGTTATAATCTTATTATTATCTGAAACAATTACGAATTAGCCATATCATACCATATTCATTATGTTTGTGTCTTGTAGTAACTGTGAGATTAGCTAATAAACATAATGAGCTTAGCGCTTCCCCTCTAAATCCAAAACTTGACACTCCAAGTAGATCTGAGTAATCAGTTAGCTTTGAAGTGTGGTACTTTAAAGCTGTAAAAACAATGAGACATTAATTTAAGGCAGTGATACAAAGTAATAGCCTCTGAATAGAAAAAAATAGTGGAAATACAATAAACAGCAATCGCGCCGCGCGCGCGACTCAGTTAGGCCGCGCCAAAAGAGATTGTTGCGCCAGTACGTGATTGTCGCGAACTTTTTTATGAATATGACATAGTCTCGCAATTATTCATGTACATTCGTAATTTTAAATACGCCGTTTTTGAATCACAGGTAGACCATGTACCAGGCTAGGACTTAGGATACTGTTTACTCCAGTAGTACGTCCCCGTGGGGTAATAGGGTAATGTCCACAGTCGCGCGCGCGCGCTGGGTCGCAGGTAAAAACGCTGGCAAAAGCATTTTTTTTTATATACAGGGTGATTGGAAGATGGGTGCAAAGCTTTAAGGCCAGGATAGTACAGGCAATTTAGAACCATTTAAACCATGGTTGTCTTAAGGCCCATAGTATCCTCATCAACCTTTCGCATGTGGGCGGAGCTAAGCGCAATACTCCCGCACACACGTAACGAGTGGCGGCGCGGCGGCGGCGGCGCGCTAAACTAAAACGACGACCAAAGAATATGCCGTGGCGCAGATATGCCCACGTAGGTCCATTTTTTGCCTACATTTCCAGAAAGATAAGACGCAACTTTTTAAAGTTTGCACTGGACATCATTTTTTTAACATTTAGGTAATAGGTAAGTATGTGATTAAAGTAACTTTTCATCCTTAAATATATTTATTTGCTCAAACATGTTTATACACAAACAAGAATAAAAGCGTGCATGTAGGCCGGCTGGCGATCGCAGTATGGTGGTAAAATGCATAGAGAACGCTGCTGCCATTCTCTAGTATGTCCCTTAGTCGCCTTCTACAACACCCGCGGGAAGAAATGGGGTGGTGCTATTCTTTTATGTCCAGCACGACACAGGACTGTGGTCTGATAGGAAGTTGGTATTCAGCTATGTTCTACAAACATACACATACATAAACTCACGCCTTCTTACCTTGGGGTCAGGCAGAAACTACAGAACGCCATCTGCAATCCTTACCATACTCGTTTTTCTTAGTGTACATTCATACATCTGGTAATATATTCACAGTAATAGCAAGTACTTTGCACCTGACCTTCCTGAAGGGCATCACCAATAAGGTCTGTATTTATGTCCTCTTAGGGCGTCCCCTCCTATCGTTTAACCCTCACATTTACCTTGTAAATACCTGTTTTGTTAATCGTCTTTCATTCATGGTCTCAATGTGAGCAAACCATCTAAGCATACTCTTTTATATTTTTGTCACTAACTTGTACATGTTCCTTTAACCGCCAGAGCGTAAACGCATCGGTATCCCTCCCACGCGAAGCCACAAATTCGGTGCAAATAACTACAAATAAAGAATAGGGATTCGTCCCCCATTTTGTTAAATAAAATATTACTAACATCGTTCTTTTATTTAATTTGACCCTAAAATGTTGTTTTATTGTCGGCATTAGCCGACAGTGGCGTGTTAGGCACGTTTTTTTTGTCGGCTATACCCGACTGTGGCAGTCAAAAGGTTAAGCTGCACCATTGCCTTATCACATCATTCCTCAGCCTAGCAGTTGGAGCCACACCTGCTGCGCTTATAACACATGTCCACAGCATTTATTTTGTCTTCATGCTTCTATTGGCACCCAACATTCACATCCATACATAAGCGTGGTAATGTTCTATTCTATTTATAATGTATATGAGTGATGTAATTGTAAAACAATATTAATTATTCTTACTCAAAGCAGCAAAATTATCTTCAGTGACACCAGTTCCATTATCTGATACTTCAATCAAGTCAATGCCATAATTTTTAAACCTTATATCAATATTTGTTGCACCAGCATCTAATGAGTTCTCAACCAACTCTTTTACAGCAACTGCCAGACTTACAACAACCTAAAAAAAATTATCAATGTAAAATGTAAATATGATAACAATAACAATTTTAGTATTCTCTAGATTACATCGGAGGCAACCACTGAGAATCTGTGATACTTTTAAGTGTTAGAAATACTGTAATTATTATGCATAGTTGAGACATCTTCAAGAAACGATGTATCTCAAGATTAGAAATCTTGCTTCTTCGTGTTTACAACTTCATTCATTTCATTTCTATTTAATTACGCAGTAAGAAAGGCTATTAGCGTACCTGTCCAGAACATATTTTATGAACCGTATCTTTAGCAATAGGCTTAATGTTCGTAGTAGTTTGATTTGTTTTTATGTCCATGATTTATATAAAGTGATAACATTACAAAACGAAGTAATAAATAAATCTTATTTTAAATGAATCTTCTTTTCCACTATACTATTACATTTGTTTCATTTAAAATCGCAGTTCACATACCATCCAGACTAAAGCGGCAAAAAAGCAGCCAAACCAAACTAACCAACGCACGAATTTAAGATTGTTTACCTACAACTACCATAAAAAACAACACTAATGTCAAATCACTACCCTGAACCACAGACATATACTACTGAACGCCCTTGAGGACTCGAGTAATCTTTGACGTCACATTTTTAGACTTTGGCCATGGAATTAGTATTTACTAGTACAGACGTCAGCACATCAAGTTACCCTAAACCACAGACATATAAAACTATGTCTGTGCCCCAAACTGTCAAACATGAACCATATTTCTTGACATAGAGTTTAAAATCTATCAAAGAAACTTGACAGATTAAAGTAGCTTGATGTGCTGGCGTCTGCACACGATACATTTTTTACATTTTTTTAGATTTTGGCCATGAATTAGCATTTACTAGTTAAATTACAAGTGCAGTGCTAACCATTTCATTCGTTCTCGAATTCGATTATAACACACACAGCACACAGTGACTGGCGACGCGCTGGAGTTTAAAAAATCTCATGTCCACACACAGATGTTGACAGCAGTTTTGTTGTTAAATGCTGGTGATTTCTAAACATGTGTGGACGTGAGATTTGGAAATCGCCAGCTAGTCGCTACGTGTGTATTCCGTTTTCTAAAACTCCAGCGAGTTGCCAATCACTGTATGTAACTAGCATTATAATGAAGTTCGAGACCGAATGAAATGGTTAGCACTGCACTTGTGAATTAACTAGTAAATGCTAATTCATGGCCAAAATCTAAAAATGTAACGTCAAACTACATTTTTAACCGACAAAAAAACGGAGGAGGTTCTGAAGTCGACGAGTATATTTTTGTTTATGTATAACGCATAATTATTTACAGAATAGTCTGATTTTGATCATTCTTTTTTTATTGGAAAGGGTATACCCCGAAGTTGTTCCCATGTAACTTTAGAAAAAAAATCCGACCTTAAGGGTAGGAAAACAGGGGTTGATTGACTGTCCACTGACTGATTGTAATGTATGACCACGCATAACTTTTTACAGAGTAGTCCGATTTTGATAATTATTTTTGTATTGGAAAGGGTTTACCCCGAAGTTGGTCCTATATAAATTTGGAAAAAAACTTCCTACCCCAAGGGTGGGTAAATAGGGGTGAATTATTGCTCACTCTCAGATTTTAATGTTGAGTTATGTTATTATGTATTACAATCATTAGTAGATTATAGCCACAAAAACTTATAAAATAAAAACTTAAAAAAATAATAATTAACCGCCGAAAAAACTGAAAAGTAAAAAATAATAAACCTGTTTGTTTAACCTTAATAACTAAGTTCTTAAACCAATGTAAGTATACCTAAGTAGTTTTGAGTCGGCGCCAAACAAGCAATGAACAAAGTTCACTAAATTACTTTAAATTTTAGGAAATAACCAAATCAAATTAACAATGCAACGTGGAAATCTCAAGAGATAAACATTGGCATTCCAAAAAATGCGCTCTCCGCACGACCACTCGCAACGACGTGTGCCCTCACATTAACTTCGTGAACGCTCGGCATTTTCCGGTGAAGGGGCGTGTCGCGCTGCGCCGCCGCCCGCCGCGCATCACGCTTTACGTAATTCATTATTTTGCTTGGTTGTTAAATGTTTGAGAGGTAAATAAATAATGATTACAAGGTACAGACGCCAGCACATCAAGCTACCCCATTCTGTCAAAATTCTTTGATAGATTTTCAGCTTTATTACATGAGGATAAGATTCATGTTCAATTGGAAAAATTTGATAGTTTGGGGTAGCTTGATGTGCTGGCGTCTGTACATACATCGAAACGTAACATAAGGGTTAATAAGTCATTCATAATCCCGTGCTTGCACGGGTTGCATAGCAGGCCGTGTGAGTGCAAGGGGGGCACCGGAAGCTGCCCGGCGAGCACCCACTCGCCACCCGTGGTCGCGGAGGCCATAACCCCGCTGAAGCCGTCCCAGCATGCGCGGCCCTAGGGCTGCGGTGCCGGGCCTGAAAAGTGCCTGACGCTGCTCCGGGCGACGATGCTGTTAAGCATCGGCGGCACGTCCCCCCCCCCCCGAATTCGACGTCCCCCCCTAGAAGAGGGGAGAAGACGAAGATGAAGAGATGGGGAGCGCCGAGCCAGCTGCGACTGCTGGCCCACCGCCGTCATTGGCGCCTGCGCGCGTTGCGTCGACGCCGCCGTCGAGCCGGCACGCGGTGCCCGTCCGCCCCGAGGCGTTCCGGCACCGCAAGCGCGCGCCGCAGCGCTGCCCGCCGCGTCCCCGTCGCTACCGTGCGCTCCGCTGCGCCGATGCGCGCACCGTTGCGCTGCCCGGACTGCCCGCGCCGCCCGTGCGATGCGCCGATCCCGCACCGCACGCCGCCCGCGCATACACCGACGCCGTGCACTCGCGCTGCCCGCGTCCCACACTACGCCTGCGCCCCCTCGCGCTGCCCATGCCCGCGGGTGATGACAAGACAGCCGAAGCTGACCCGAGCTGGGTCAGCTTTGAAAACCTGGGAAGCCAGAAGACCGGAGCTGCCTGCTGCTGTTCGTGTATGTGGCGCTGCCCCGCGCGTCGCAGCCCCTGTCGCTGCGCCCGCCGGCGCCGCCACGCGTGGCACCCCCTTTCACTGGTCGTCATCCGCTGGGCCTCCCCCATTGAGGGATGGGGGCCTCACCTGGAGGTGACTTGACGGCCGGGGGGCCGAGACCACGAACAGTAGCATTTCCTGATTTATCCCGGGAGCTTCGCACCGAAGCCCCGCCTACCCAATGAAGACCGGACGGACAGATGGTGGCGGGCCCGCGCCCCTCCTCCCCTCCACTCCTCCCATATTCTTCGGAGCTACGCGCGCCCTGTCGCACCGATGCTGCCCGCTACCGAAGCCCCTGTAATTACACCGGACCAGAATGCCTGTGCGATTGTCGCGCGGTGCCTACACGCACTGCGCGGCCCGCGCACGTGCCTCCCCGCGCTACCCGCGCGCCCCCTGTGCGGTCTGTCGCGCTGCCGCCTCGCCACGCGTGACTGAAGCCACCAGAAAATGGAGAAGACACCGAGGCTGGCCCGAGCTGGGCCAGCTTCACTTAGAAGATTACAGCTGCTGCTCGAAGGCGTCACCAGGCTGGCGGTTGTCTCCAGGAACCCAAAAGGGTCCACCCAGCACACAGAAGATCGACGGGGTTGAACTGGGGTGGTGCCCGGATCCCCTGGTGCGTGACGATCACCTGCTGGGGCGACGACCTGCCGGCCGCCGGAGACGCCGACACCTAGGGAGTGAGGAGCAGCAGCACCAGAAGCCGGATGCCCAGTGGAGGCAGACCCAACGAAAGCCTCATTTTCACGGGTCGCTGTATAGCGTCCGCGGTCAGGTGGCGATGCCCCGATACCGCCTGCCGCGCCCCCTTACGGGGTCGCCGCGATTACCCGAGTTCCGTTTGAGGTATATAATTTCCTAGGAGTAATAGTGTTCTGTGATAATTTCTGTGGGCACCGCTAGGAATAATAGTAGTAATATAGTAATAGTGTTCTGTGTCTGTGGGTGTGATCTCCGTTACGAGTATATGAGTTCTGTGGGTGTGATTGTCACTGTCAAAAAGGCGAAAATCTATTTGTGTCGCTGTTTATTTTATGTTGGTTGAAATTGTTGAAAACAGCAACGTATACGGACCAGTATTTGGCAAAAACCTTTTTAAACCACTTTAAAATTTGTGCATCAAACCAAAATGTCTCTTAATACGGCTCATGCCGATCATGGAGTGTTGATACATGCAAGAGAATGGTGAGTCATCTTATAGTGTACGAATGACGACTGCGTAAATCGTTTTAGAATGTTCTACACTAGTGTTTTAAATTGCTAGGTATTGATTTCTGTAGATACATATCCGTTACCATATTTTTTAGCTTTGGATACCTCAATATCCTGATTTCCTTAGCCCTTTTCCAGTAAGATCCATTTTGTTGTTGGATTTTTCATATGAATTTTGAAGAGCAACATCAATATTAATAATTTTCTTCTTCCGAATCTTAAGTACCGCTGGGGCCATTACAATAGAAAATTAATTGTGTCTCATTAGCAGGTAGTTGACAGGTTAACGGAATGAATCTATAAATTAAAAATATACTAAATACCAGCTACTTAGTTATTTTAATGTATTGTGATTATGTAGCATTTTAATAAGGTGACTGAGTTAATTACTAGTTCCCTAACCCTAATTTTATTTGTTTTAACTATTTTCAAAAAAGGTGTTTGAAAATTTGTAGAAATCTGAACAAAAGTTTTGGTTATTTATCATGATTGAAAAAGGATATATTGATAAATATCCTTTTCATCACATCAGATTTCATGTATTTCTATGTTTTTAATAATTTTGCTTTAGTGAAAAAAAAATATAAAATCCTGTTCAAATCTTTTTGAATGACAGTTTGCAGTCACTTACTGGTTTAAGTTGTTTTTTATTCACACCCACCTTAATGGATTAAGTGTTACATCATTATTACACCTCATCTACAGCAATATAGGATTTCACATTAGTCACAATGCCACATTGCTTGTTACCTCATTATGAGACATTTATCTTAATTTATTTTGATAGAGTTACATATACAATTCAACTGGTATCAAAATCAAAATCCATTTATTCAAATTAGGCTGAGAATCAGCACTTTTCGAACATCAAAATACATAAGACAGTCAAATAGTATACTATGTCTTTGATTGGCAATTAAAATGGGCGCCCATTAGTTTAAAAAAAATTCCAACCAAATAGATTGCATAACACATAAACATAAGTTTACCTCTTCAAAATCATTAAGGCTTGCATGAAAAAAGAGATCTTCATCTGCTATGAGATAATGGTGACTATCCAATAAAGAAAACATTGATTCAGATAACCACTGAAAATCAGGACTGTGCTGTGGGTCCCCCTATAGCTGATCATCATGCTGAATGGAAGCCTTCTTGCCACAGTCATGTCATGCAGCTGTTGACTATTTCTGTTTTGTGCTTGTTAATAAAGCTCTATTTTGTTTTTAATTTTTCTATTTAATTCAAGTTAATTGTCTTTTTGTATGCACGTGTTTCTATGTCAAATAAAACAATTTTTCTTTATTTCTAATCTAAGCGAGTGCTGGTTGTTTGAAAGAGATACCTTGGCCTCTGGCACACAGGCAACTGAAGGAAAACGGGTTCTTTTTTAATAATTTTTTTGGGTCATAAATCATCGAATAACGTCTGCTCTGGGTGGAGCAGGAGGGAGTGTCAGACTTTTACTGACTGCAACCCACCCGTGTTCCCTCAGTTGCCTGTGTGCAGGGGCCACGGTATCTCTTTCGAACAACCCGCACCCCTGGCAGAAGGAACACGGGTGGGTCCTAGTCAGTAAAAGTCTGACACACCCTCCCGCTCCGCACTGAGCGGGAGAAGTTATTTGTTGATATTTCATCCTCAAAAAAAAAACCACACCCCATATAGTCTAGCCTGACTAGCAAGTAATCACAATAATGATTAGGAACCAAATTCAATTTACATTTTGAAAAGCATTTTGTTTTTTGCCCTAATGCTAATTTGACCTTATTTTTCAGTATCATATTGTTTTCTGACAATGTCACAGTTGAATTCTATGGAAATGACACTCCTGAGTTCAAAGGTGTCAAACAAGGCCGCATGTATTTGACTACTCATCGCATGATTTTTAATTCAAAAAGCCCTGCAGAACCACTGAAGTCCTTCAGTTTTCCGTTTGTTACATTGGAAGATGTAAGTGTTTTTTTCCATTTATGTAATACAATAATTTTTTTCTGAATTATTGCAAAAAAAAATATTTCTCCACCACAAAATGGAAACCATGTTTTAGCCTGATGGGATCTCCCATTGGCATAAAATTTAAACTTCTTTTATTTTCTAGCCTGTTGTGTCTGGTAGTTCTGTGTAATTTTGTATACTATATTATCATAAAAGCCCACCCAATAAATCATTGTTTTTTATAACTAGGTTGCTGTAGAACAGCCCATGTTTTCTGCAAATTACATCAAGGGTAAAATCCATGCGCAAGCCAACGGTAACTTTATTGGAGAAGTGAAATTCAAAGTAGTGTTCAAATCCGGAGGTGCCATTGAGTTTGGTCAAGCTATGTTGAAAGCCGCACATCTTGGTATGTATTTTTAATTAGCAGCCCTTTTTCTAGATATTCTATAGTAAAGAGAACACAGTATATTGCTGGGAGTTAACTTGTTTCTCTCTTTGTGATGTGATTCAGGTTGTTTAGGTAAGAGTCATATCAAAATGATAAGATATCATTGTTTAAATTTTGTTGCTGTTTCATTACTGTTATCAAATGATCAAACAGTATGTTACTCCATTGACGCATAATCTCGTTTTGTGATAATTATGGTTAACAAAGCTATAAACTCTCTAATGACGTTGTTGCCCAAACTACCTAAAAGTTAACTCCGGGTTTACCTACTTGGTTGTACATAACTCTATTTTAAAATGTTTGTTCAGCCCCAATTCAAAGTTTATGGTGGCTCTGAAGTGCGCTACTCGCTGCAGTCGCTGCACAGTACCTCACCTGTCAGCCCCGCTGACACATGAAGTGTTTACTGCGCAGCGACTCGCCTCATGTTCTGAGCCGCCATAAAGATTGAATCGGACTATTACAGAAGCTGTTGTCTATACTAATATTATAAAGAGGAAAGATTTGATTGTTAGTTTGCATTGAATAGGCTCCGAAACAACTGAACCGAATTGAAAAATTCTTTCACTTTTGGGAAGCTACACTATCCCCGGGTGACATAGGCTATATTGTGTACCCGTATTCCCATGGGAACGGGAACTACGCGGGTGTAACCGCGGAGCGCTGCCAGTAATACTTACATAAAAGCCGGCCGCTATATAGCACTACCGAGATTTAAAAAAAATCGGCTTTGTAGACCGTCGGGTCACACGACGAGTCACAGATACCGGTGCGACAGTATTCTTAAGTAGGACATTTACAATCGACGTAAAACCATTAATAAATCATTGCTATGTAACTCTTAGGCGGTCATTGCTACGTAACTCTTAGCTGGTCATCACATCTCCGTTGCGAAACCATAGCAGCGAAACCGCACTAACTGTGACTTACTAATGGTTTAACGTCAATCAAAATGTTATTCAAATATGATCATGAATGTCCTACCTTACTGACAGTCTCTTTCAAAAACTTAAAGAACCTGGGTGAACGTGGGTTCTTGTGTGTAACGTGTTTAATGAACGTTGAACTCGCAGCAACCCGTCACTCGGTGCCGGACTCGCAGCCGCCGCCGTACACTCCGCCGACGGGTCCGTGGTACGCCGCGCCCCCTCCTGCGTACGCGCCGCCACCGCAGGGATACTACGGATGGGTGCCTCCGTACACGGTTAGTAATGTTGCAAATACAATGAGGGGGCCTGTATTTACAGGGCAACGCACACTCCGCGGTACTTAGCCCTGGAGCCGTCCGTCACGCCCTTTTACGGGGGCGTTGCTACATCCACATCCAACGGTTAGTTTCACAGTATACTTGTTGTCTAGTCGTCGCAAGCGCTACTGCTGAGCATGAGGTCGTGGTTTCAATTCCCGCCTCGGGAAAAGTGTTATTTGTTTTCTATCTGGAATTTCTCAGTATAGCAGCCCCGTTCAAAATCAAAATATTTTATTTCACTTAAACCTGCATGGACACTTATGAAACTTCAGAAGCTAGGTGCACGGTTCTAACCTGTCTCTTCCTATGAAAAAGAGCCACCAAGAAGCTCGGGGCGACTGGATTACCCCAACGCAGATATATACGTACATCCGCGGTGTGGTTACCCAGACTGCCAGGCACTTCTTCTCCTGCAACCGAGCGGGTGGGCAGGTTGCGGATAGCCTAACTCCGGTGGCGAGGACGACTATAACGGCCGAACTCGCACCCGGAGCATCTTGAAAGAGATCCCGGACAAGAGAGAGATTCATAACATAACATCACGCCGGTACGTGAGACATTTAGTTTTGTTCGCATTAAGTAAAAGATTATTAGCCGCAAACCATTTCGAAAAAACAGCTAGACTATCGTTGACATGCAAGACATCCGTATCTGTTCTATCTATTCCAAAAACAACATATGTGTCATCAGCGAATATAATTATATCCGAGAAGTTAGCCATCAGTTAAGGAAGGTCATTAATATAAACTAGAAATATAAAAGGGCCAAGGACCTTGAGGTATCTTAACTAAAGACCCCGAGAACGTCGCCCCGTTAACGCTTACTTATTGCTGCCTGTTTGATAGATAAGAAAGTACAAGATCAGCAGCTTGTTCACGAATTCCGTAGTGGTGTAATTTACAGATCAGTGTATTGTGGTCAACGCAGTCAAACGCTTTTGAGAGGTCAATTGCATCCTGGGACTTCTCCCAGGATTCCATTCCAGGTTAATGTCAATACGCTCGCCTCTTATTACATGGGACTTAAAAATAGCTGGCGAAATGTGAGTGTTCAAAAAGTACACATCTGCGTACCTTTCGGCGATTAAGTATAGGCGTGATGATATGTATTTCATAAATATAATGCAGTTCTTATGTAGGAGTAACTCATAAGGTAAGTCAAGGTTTGGAAGAGATCGCAAAAAGCGATAAGACCGCCCATTATTGTTTTGTAGTGTTAAATGTATTTTTTTGTTATTTTCTTGTGTACAATACAGTATATATAAATAAATAAATACCTACTACGAATACCAATCCGCACAAACACATTCGTTTCACAGTATCATGTTTTTATTATAAACGGAACTGAAAACAAACATTTAACCGTACAATCTCTACCCCCAAAACGATGGTCCTGTTAAAACAGTGTAGCAACTGGGACGTTATTATTTGAATATGATAAACTAGCGACCCACTCCTATCTCGCACAGTTTTAATCACTTCAGAAAACATCGAAATTTCTTTATTTTGTGTAAGTATTATTCACAAAACGTTTCGGATGAATTAATAATTATCTAAAAGATATTGAAAACCGCATCAATTAAGTCGCGTAGTTTAGAAGAACAACGCGGTCACACAGAGAGACGAAAAGCGACAATAATTCAAAATATGTATAGATGTGTAAATCATATTTCCAGGCGTTCCCCGATCAGCCGCCACCAAATTCAGTATTCGTGTCCAACAACCCCCCGCCGTACCCCGGCGTGATGGGCCGGCCGTACCCGCCGGGCACGGGCTACTCCGGTGTCAGTTCCATGGACAGTCCCTCCCCCACAGGTGCATTCCCGCAGGGCCCCTCCGCGCCGCCCGGGTACCCTGGGGCCACGGCTGGCATGTCCTCCAATGGTGAGGGTTATTTTTTTCTAAATTCCAAATTCTTTGAACAACTGCACAGGTGATTTAAGTTAATGCTGCAATGTGAAGTTCTAAATGTTAAATTTTTGTTTAATCTGTACAGCTTTCGTGAATATTGCTATGAATATTAATCAAACGAACGGCCAGGCCGAGGCTCCACTGTGAGTGCAAGTAGAAGGAGTCTCTTGCAAATATATCCGTATTTTTGTAATCTTACTAAGTATTATGAGTATGTGTCTTTTAGTTTCTCATGTTGCTCTAGATTAGTATCATTAGTTAAGTTAGCTTCTATAGACCGATTAGACCATATTGGTTTTAGGATAGACTTGAGTTCAGATTCTTAGATAATCTACTTTCATAGCCACTTACTCAACTATCAACTTTAGCCTAAGTTGATTTTTGTATGACCATTTGTAATAAAAAGCTCGTATACTCCATAGGTAGCTAAGTAGTTAAATAAAGGTAAATAAAAATAAATAAACGTCATTGTGACTCATAGATGCGAAACTTTTTATTTTAAATGTTAAAATCATATTAATTATAGTCATTTAATAATAGGCTCTATTCTGAATCTGAATCAGAATTTGATGAAGTATCTGTGACATTAATAATAAATCGTTCCGATGTATCATAAATTATTTTGCTAGCTATATTAACACAATTTAACAAAATCGAACCGCACTCGCAAAATCGTTAATGTCGATTGTTGAAAGCGCTTTCAAAGGCGTCCGGTTAACCGACTAAACGTAATATCTGCTGCCACTTTAGTTGCCATACTACATCACAGTTGTACTTTTCAATTTAGCAATTCGCTAAAATTTTCTAAAAGTTTAGGGAACCTGTCTATTTGGGTTCTTTACAACAGGCAGATTACAAAATACTATCTTATATATAAAATTCTCGTGTCACAATGTTAGTTACCTTACTCCTCCGAAACGGCTGAACCGATTTTGATAAAATTTCGTGTGCTTATCGAGTAGGTCTGAGAATCGGCCAACATCTATTTTTCATACCCCTAAATGTTAAGGGTGGTCCACCCCAATATTTTTTTTTTATAATGCGAACTCAATTTTCATAGTTAAGACAGGACAACGTCTGTCGGGTCAGCTAGTAATATTATATAAATCTAACTAAAAATTGTGCTCAAGTAGTTACGAGTACATCTAGGAAGAGTAGTTTAAGAATAAATGATAAAGTTTAAAATATATTAATAAAAGAGGAAACTTTCGTATTAAACGAAAATAAATTTCATTATGTTACACCGTATTTTTAAACAAGAAAGTGTCAACTATAAAAAAAAAACCATTTTTACGATTTGTTTACCTTCATTTAACTACCTAAACATATGGAGTATAAGTAAATCTTGTTTGTCGTGAAGTTGTAACTTAGTCATCTATGACTTTGAGTTTGTTGTTTCAAAATTTGTAAATCATCTAGGATTCTGAATTGAAAGTTAGTTAGGGTAAATGTGTATTGGTTGCTGCAGTAGTGTCATTATCATTTACAGATGCTAAAGCTGCGGAGGCAGCACAAAGCGCCTATTATGACCCTAACAGGCCTCAAACAGCTTACGTACCACCGCCTTACAACGTAAGTACCCTACACAAGTCGAAATTACACTGAGTAAAAGACATTACAAAAAAAAAGAGTCTGACTGAAGTTCGTTTTCGGTTTTGGCTATTTTAAGCATAGTTAACCATTTTCGGTCGAAAAATAGAGTAGATAGGTATTATTTGCGACAGTGACCGAAAAACTGTGATTCCAGAAAATCAATATCAATTAATTTTATAAGAGACATACCAGCGCTGTAAAAATTATAAGCACAATAACCGAGTAAATGCAGAAAACAGTTGTATAAATGAATGAGGTAAGAGTTACTTACATCAACAAACTTTGAATAAAATAAAACCCCATGATATCAGACCGAAACTTTTGTTACTTGAACACAAGCGTTTTCGCTACTTTGTATGTTTGTTATGTTTATTAAATAAACTTTATTTTTAATATGCGTTTTCTTGCTTTTCTTTATTTATAATTATTTTGAGAAAAGTATAGATTTGTGAGATTTCAGTTGAAACGGTTAAAAACAATGATTATAAGGTAAACCCGGTAAAACTATTTTACTTTTACCAAACAATAACTATCGACTAACAAAAATGTATAGGTAAACATATGCGGTCATTTTCGGTTTTCGGCTGAAAATGCAAATCTGGCCGAATTTCGTTTCCTAAAAAAAAAAATTTCGGTCAGACTAGTTTTTAGAGTAAGGTGAGGAAATCTCATAAACAGAATTGGCACTTAATATTAAAATCAAATATTTGCCTAAGATTTAATGTTGTTTTTTTAGATTTGCTAATGAGTGATTTAATGACATTAAGGGTCAATTCTCACCGAGACGCGGCGCGACGCGCACTTTTTAAGATAGCAACAGAATATCTAACTTATTTACAACACGAAAAGGTATAATTTCACTACGAGCGCGAAAGCGTGTCGAAGAACGCTAAGGTGCACCGCGTTGTGCAGCCCGTATACCTTATTGTGAAGTAAATAAGATCTATTTTGTATCGTGATCTTAAAAAGTGCGCGTCGTGCCGCGTCTCGGTGAGAATTGACCCTTAAAAAAGAAAAACATTTATCAAAGTACAATTTCTAAATTACAGGATCAACCACCGACGTATCAGGAATCGTTGTCAAAAAAAGGAAATTAATGCATTGTCCACATTTCCAAATGCCACTGAAAAACTCTTGTCTGAAGGGTCAAGACGAGTTCTACTGCATATTGGAGAATAATTATAGTGAAGAAACCGTTATCAATAAATAATTCGTTATTACTTACGAGTATTGCACCAGATTATTATGTTTTGTTCTTTTGTGTGTCATACAAAATGGCTCAAGTAAGTATTAGCATTCGTTTTTTTTTTCGAGAAAATTCTGAAAAATCGGACTGAATTTTTGTCGTTGCACAGTGCATAGCTCTGTAGCATGTATTTATACTGAATGGGGAATTTGCGCAGCTTTATTCTTTTTGTTTCTTTAAAGATCGAAGGCGTAAAGATTATAAAAACAAATTTAAAAGTTGGCCACCTTCTGGCTCCATCATCCGATTTACATACGCATGCAAAAATTCAGCTCATTTGGATACCGGCAAGTGGATCAAATTAAACTTGCAATATTCAAGATATTTCAGACAACCACCAGGATTTATGAAACCAAATAAATCCTGTAAAAAAATATTGACGTGATGTCACGCCTTGTACATCACATCTGACATAAACGTAAGTCAGAAACAAACAATATATTTTCAGTTTTGTATAATAAATTAAAATAATATGATCGAAATATCTACAATCACTTCTCAAATATGAATGTATCATTATATATAATGTATCATTATAAATTTGGACCAAGTTCCCATTCATGGATTATTTTAATAGACTCAAAATAGTTGACAGTCAATAGAAAATACTTTTTGTTTTGTTTGAAAATAAAAAGTGAAAATAATTTCATTAGTGAATCGATCCAACGTTGTTGGATTTCAGCAGTCGGTATGTTTCAAACGCCTACCGAACCATGGACAATGAAATATTGCAGATGAACGTTCAATTCTATATTATATTGTCAGTCTCGTGTGAACGTAGAATGAAACAGAAATAAACATTCACTCTAGTGAAGCGTCTGATATCATTATTAATATATCTTGTTCAAAACTAATTTAGTTCAACGATTCCATTAAGCAGCTACAAGCTCGATTTTTCAGATTTTTGGTGAGATTTTTGGAAAGTTAAAGTAAAGGGGGAATATTGTTCACGACTTTTGGTGCTCAATATCTAATTAAATAATCACCAAATTAAACGTCCCCATATCGTTCTGTATGCTGACTGTGGCAAGACACGACAATGTCCATGAAATTATAGTAATCGTTTCATCACTAGTACAGTCACCAAAAGAGATATGTAACCAGAGTCGTCGGATGTAGTTGAAGGTTAGTAAGAAACCGATGGATGTTTTAGAATAAAACAAACAGTTCACCCGTCGCGTGTCTAATTACTGCTAATTGTGTCTGCACACAATAGAAATTCTATTGTTATCTGTACACATGGTGTACACTTGACGTGCGAAGAGTTAATGAAATTAAAATTTATTCGAAAACATCCATGAGTTTGTTACTATTTAAACTTCAACTTATCTGATGATCCTGGTTACTTACCTGTTTTGGTGACTGTACATAAATAGTGATTATATAAATATAACATTCCTCATAAATGTTCAAGGTCGTAGTCAGTAGCAAAATGAAATCAATCAACATGATAAGAAATATATATTTTGTTCTAGCAGGTGACTACGACTCGGCAGGTTTTTTTATACTATGGTCACAGCATTTGATATTATTTGTAAAATATAAAAAGTCGAGAGCTTTAGAACAAAAAGTAGAACTAATATCAATCAACATCAACAATGTTCTTGGTCTACTCAACTGCGGTTCAGGATCCGCAGTCTGTGTCGCATTCATGAAAAAATCTGTTTGTCGACTGGTTTCCGAACTTAGGAAGTATAGAGACACTTCCACATATTTTTCTATTCCGTGATCCGACCATTGTAAACTTCGTTTATTGTTCTAAATATATATATTCGTTCCGCTTTTTTAAGATAACAGCGCTCGACTATAAATATGATACATAATTAGCAAGACGGGCCCATTTACGAGTACACTGAACGTGTTTATTTAATCAAAGCTGTAATGGAGTCAAAGACTGACGATGTTGGTAATTCTGAGATAAAGAATAATCAAAAGGCTAGGTACGCATGGACCCTTGCTAATGCAACTATTATAATAGTTTCATTCAATATATGTATAATGCTAAAAGTCTTATCTACATTTATTAATGTGATATTTCATGATAAAATATAATATATTCTATATTCACTTTCACTGTTGTAGTAAATAAGAATCTAATCAAAGTGTATTATAATGTTTGATCAATCGCAGAGTTATTTTTATCTTAAATATTGTAGTGTTATGACTGTATATTCTTAGGCTGTTTATTTATTATTTCCGTACAAAATTCAATGTACACAAAATTATTAGCTTAATAAAAACTGAGCTTGTTTTAATCTAAAGGTTTGATTCATTGTGTCTATTAGATACCCATATATTGTTTTACCGACATAGCCTGAAGAATTGCCAAACTTAAGTGGTAGTGGGCCGGGCACGTTGCTCGCAGAATAGATGGCCGATGGGGCTGGAAGGTTCTGGAGTGGCGACCGCGTACTGGAAGACGTAGCGTTGGAACGAATCCGCTGGATGCGAGTAGCACAGAACCGATCAAAATTACGATGCTTGGGGGTGGTCTATCTTTAGCAGTGGACGTCTTTCGGCTGAAATGATGATGATGATTTTAAGCGATACGCGGCTACGACCACAGCCAGTAGCCACTCCGACCAAGTTAAATTACTATAGAAACCGAAAGCACTAGTCGTACGACCAGCCGTCCGATCAGTTGCGGCCAAACATCAAACAAAACTACGTCGGTCGGAGCTTTTCGGCACGGTTGTTTTGGTCCTAGTCGCGTAGTGCGCGAGATCCCTAAGTCAGTGCTCTAACCGAAAGCGACCATTGCACCAGTTCGTGGTCGTTGCGCTCTTTCATATGATTAATCAAGTCTCGATTGTGCGTTAATTCAAACAAATGGTCAGTTCCCGCGACGGTCGTTTTCGGTTAGGACTCGAGATAAGGGAGTGTTCACTTGAGGAAACATTCAAACAGGTCGCGTGAAGCACTCACGCCGCTCGCTCCTTAGAAAGTTTGGAATTCATACTTTATGCCTCTGTCCATATTCTTCAAGATCGCTAACCGTGTGCGGCGTACTTGATTTTAAGAATATGAACCTACATTTTACAAGAGGCATGCAGTATGAATTCCAAAGTCTTAGAGGATAGACGCGCTAGTGTGATTGAGCCTAATAATTGCGTGTGATAGATTTCTTACATACAGAATTAACAGGCGATCGAACTTGGTATGGCAAACGCAGATGATGGTGTGGCACTTGTGGCAGACGGAATCCGCGGGTGATACTCCCTGGTCGCGCCACAGTAATGTATTAAAAAACGTGTTGCTTTTGCATGATTAATTGTTATGTACAGTCACGGGCAAAAATATATTAGATACTATTACAGTTCGGCAAAAATATCTGATTTCAAGATTCATCCATTAATACCTGTCGCCAAGATAATTTGTGGAAAGCATAAATTAGATGTGCATCTGGATTGAGGGCCCATTTTTTTTATCCTTGCGAAGCGAAATAAGACTTATAGGGAAAATTTGTAAAAGATAGTTAAAATTTAAAGCAAGGGGCCATGAATTTCTTAAATGTGAGTTAAAACACTTAAAACTGTTATGATTAAATAACTTGGGCCCTCAATCCAGACGCGTGCATAAAGTGGCATAGGCTAAATCTCAGAAAGTACTATCTCTGGGTTAATACAATTTTTTACCTTGGCCTTGATGAGCTTGAAATTTGAAACTTGACCTTGAAATTCAATAAAAAAGCGTGGGGTGCTTTTTGAGGTATTTTTATAATCAACTAGCTGACCCGACAGACGTCCTGTCTTAACTATGAATATTGTGTTCGCATTATAAAAAAAAAAATTGGGGTGGACCACCCTTAACATTTAGGGGTATGAAAAATAGATGTTGGCTGATTCTCAGACCTACCCGATAAGCACACGAAATTTTATCAAAATCGGTCAAGCCGTTTCGGAGGAGTATGGCAACGAAAACTGTGACACGAGAATTTTATATATTAGATTAATGTCAAGCACCCCACGCTTTTTTATTGAATTAAACTATTTTCTCCTTTTTTAGTTAGGTTTTTAAAGCGTGTTTTTTAGTTTTTTAAACTAATATTTATTTTCTATTTTTTAGTTCTGCTAACTACAAAAACGTGTTTTTTTTCTCATTTTTTTTTTAAATTATTAAATTGTCATCGGTCCTCGACAAGTTTACAAAGTTTCAATGAAATCTGACCGTTTAAAGTGGGTCAAAATCGCGCTCAAAGGAGTCGGTTACATACAAACAAACATACAAGTGAAGCTAATATAAAGCGTGTAAAAAAGTTTGTATGAGGGTACATACTGATCAGTCCAAAAAAGATTATCATATCCACCCTACAAAACTTTCTCCTTCAGAAAATTTAAAATCAATTTTCTCATAAAGTATGGTATTTAGAAGAACGGCCAATATGTTAAATTTGAAAAAAAAAAATACATACAGACATAAAATCTGTAATGACATATTCTACAGATATGGGAATTCAAAAAAATATTTAAGAAAATCTTAACTAAATTCTTAAACAAAAATGATTAAACCAGAGATAGTACTTGCTGAGATTTAGACTATGCCACAAGATGCACGCGTCTGGATTGAGGGCCCACTAGTTATTTAATCATAACAGTTTAAATTTACGTTTAAGAAATTCATGGCCCCCTTGCTTTAAATTTTAACTATTTTTTACTAATTCCCCTTTATATCTTATTTCGTTTCGCAAGGATAAAAAAAATGGGCCCTCAATCCAGATGCACATATAAATAAGTGGCAACACAAATGTGACATCGAAGGAACAACAAAACTATCTGACAAGAGAAGCGACGACGTGCCTAAGTATAGGATCGGCACAAAAAGACGTGTCACCACTTAGAATGCTGAAAACTGAGCCGAAGTCAACTATTCTGCCAGTATCGATTAATTATTCATCTTAAAGTAGGTGAATCATAGGTACTTAGGCATTAGATTCTTCTGAGTAAAGCAGATATTCATTACGCAAGACATGTCCGACATTATTGCATTCTAAGACACATCTTTTTGTGCCGATGCGGCATCTTAAATTTTGGCGTTGCTTGTGTCGTCAGATAGTTTTGGTGTCCCATCGATGTCACATTTATTTTTTTGCCAAGTGTAACATTTTTTTCCACTAATGATCACATATATTTGCCGTTATCTTGACGACAGAAATGAATAGATGAATCATGTACCTAATCAGATATCATTGCCGAGCTGTTCATAGTAACATATTTTATGCTCGTGACTGTACTTTACGTTCTTATGAAAAAAATTATATAAAGGGTGGCAGGGACATCGACGCGCCCTGTTACCATGGATTCAGTACATGATTCTGAAACGCAAGGGGCGTTGTTATTTTTCGTCAGAATCGTGCTGAATTTATGGTTTCAGTTTACAACGTTCGACGCGTAGTGAAGTTTTGTTGACGAGTTATTAGTGTTGTACTAAGCAGTAGCTCCCAAAAACGTTATAATATAACCGAAAGGTGTACCTACCTACTATTTTAAGGGGTAACGTCGGACCTAGATTAACCTAATCAGCAGTCTTGCTAGTCTTTGTATTTAGATACGGCTTTAATATTTATTCTGGAATTAGCTTAGTGGAATGATTGCATAGAAGGGCTAAAAATAATAGATAAAAATCTAAAAAAGCGTGGGGTGGTTTTTGAGGTATTTTTATAATCAATTAATATCAAGCACAAATTATTTTCTGCTTTTTTAGTTTGGTTTTTAAAGCGTGTTTTTTAGATTTTTTAATCTATTATTTATTTTCTATTTATTAGTTCTGTTATCTACTAAAGCGTGATTTTTAAGTATTTTTTTTTTTTTAATTATTGTATTGTTATCGGTCCTCGATAAGTCTACATAGTTTAAATGAAATCTGACCGTTTGAAGTGGGTCAAAATCAAGTCCAAAGGAGTCGGTTACAAACATGCTTACAAACATACAGATGAAGCTAATAAAAGCGTGTTAAAAATAAGCAACACGATACAAATGTTTTTGAATACCTAACAAGAATAATGTATCTGCAAGAAGTGCTGAAGGGTGCTGTATTGCTGTGTATGAAGGAGTAGGTTACAGGACATTGCTTTTTACTATTTCTTGTACTCAAGTTTTATTTTAATAATGTGCTCAACAATAATGATTCAAAAACTGAAGTGTTATTCTACTTTGCTGTCGTCTGTATTTTACGTATCTATCGTACGTAATTTTTTTATAAAACCCGTCATGTGGGGAGTATGACACTGGACCTAAAATTAGACTGAGCGTTATTTGACTAGTTGGTTAAATTGTACCTATATTACGATTTGTTCGCTTTGTCCCGCGTAATGTCTTTGATGATGGAAGCTCCAGGGTAGCCTTCGAAATTCAAATTTTCTTGACTTTTTCATGAAAAACCAATTCAATCGAATAAAATGAAGTTATCAATATAACGTAGATGATTTAAATGATTATAATTATGTAAAGCCATATTTGTCACGATCGCGAATCATGTTTTAATCAACATACAACCTTATTACCGATCTGCAAATTGCAAAAAACGTAAGAAAATTTGAATTTCGCGGACAAACCCGAAGCTTTCACCTGAAAATAAAAGAGTATTTAGTACCTAGAGGGCTGAAGCTTGATTTATTTTTGGATATATTAGGTACTCAATTTATACAATAGGTATAGTTGCTCTTACCAGTAAAAAAGTTTATAAAAATCCAGTACCTATATCATTATTAGTTTTTGAAATGAATATCTTTATTTATAATATCTCGCAACACTTTTTCTTTCTGCGCCAACGGGATGCACTTGAGCGCCGTTTGTTAGCTTTTCGTATTCTTCTCCTGTGTTTTTTGGCAGTCATTTTTTTGCGTTTAGTGAATCTAGAGTCTCTAGATTGTACTTTGGAACACACACATGGTATACCTGCGCGAGTGACTGTTTCCATAGCACTAGGACATTTCTTTTTGCGTTTGATGCATTTCTTATAACATTTGTCTGGTTTCGGGCAGGGAGCCGGTCGAGGTCTGTGCCTATGAACGCTGCATGTTGGCGCAGATACGCACGGCTTTAAACTCTTATTAGAATATACACCTGTAATATAGCACACAAGCAGTCAATAAAACGAGCAAACATTCGCTTATCAAAATAAAAGCTTACACAGAAAATAAAATAAACTTATAACTATTGTTGCTAGTAGCAACAATGGTTTCTAGCAACTTGCTACACCATCTATCTACTTATGGGGGAAGCGATAAGGTACCTCACCTACGAAATTCAAATTTTATTATGTTTTGTGACCGTAAGTACCGTAACCAATATGGCTTTATAGAATTATAATCATTAAAATCATCAATATAACCCTCTAAAGAAACATACAACTTGGTACAGAGGCCAGCACATCAAGTTACCCCAATTTGTCAAATTTCGCTGATAGTTTTGCAACTTTACTACAAAGGAATAAGGTTCATGTTCAATTGAGAAAATTTTACTGTTTGGGATAGCTTGATGTGCTGGCGTCTGTACTTAAAATTCTATTTGTACTTAAGTAACAAAATTTTTTGTATCATCGTTTTTATTCGGATGGCACTTCCTAATTTTTTAAAGTTAAAATAGTTATTATTTACCTATTCATTTAAAATACAAAATAAGCTTACATTAAATGAACACCAAATCACTTAGGTTTATGCTAAATGAAAGAGAAAGAAAAAGTAATTTAAAAGAAAAAGTATAAAACAATAGCTCTCAATAAGTTTAATGATAAAAGGCACTACTTTGGCAGTTGGGGTTATGGTGGAATTTCTAACTTAAATATTGCTGCCATTGGGATGTCATATATTTTTGCCAAACGAGCGGTACTGGTTGCAATAAGTAGATATATAGAAGTTAACTCGAAACATACCTACTGTCAGGTTTGAATGCTGCCAAAACGATGTCAGATATTTTTGGTCACAACGAGGTATCACATTCTTCAACTAAAGGAACTATTGATAGAGTTCTTTTGGTATCTACCTTATGTACCTAATTAATACAGCGAACCCACGATTGTTTGCATCATGCAATACAAGTTTTAAGTACCTACCTTGATGGCAATTGGCGGTTTAAAAAAAACGGATGTAAACCTATCAACGCAGCTAAAATTGAAAAATGGAAATAAAACAGCATTAATTCCAAGTACCTAAATCATTTTATTTACAGTATAACTACATGAGTATATTCAATTAACACCTGCACCCTAATTGCTTAACTCACGATTAATCATAATCTGTTTAGTTTTGAAACAGATGGCTAAACCATTGCTTCTTATGTTCGAAAAATGTGTCTGCTCAACAACGTAAATAACGCAATGAATATTGTTGAACTGTCAAAACGAAAACGATTATCATTAATCGCGTGTTACGCAATTAGGGTGCTGGCTTCAGCATACCTATCTAAACATGACCATTCCACAGGTTATCGTATCGAAAATAACACATTTCGAATAGCTGACTTGCCTTGCCCCTGACAGCAAACAGCTGTCGTATGCCGTATCTGCTATGTATTTTACTGTGTGTACATAAATAATAAAATAAATAAAAATAGCGGTCGTATAATTGATTTAAACTGATAAAAAAAATCAGGTTTTGAATTTATGAGCAGGATATTTGCGTAAGTAGGATCCCTACGATAACATTGACTGAACTTCGATTCGGTACGGAAGAATATCCAATAGTTGTGAGTAGCTGTGCTGGAGCGAAAATCAACGTGCCAAATCAAAATTAAACTGAATCACAGCATTTGACACGAGCTAGACAGTTTCTTAGTAAATGTTTATATTGATTAACGGTCTTATTCATAAAAAGTTATCGAACATCTAAACAGTTGCTAAAGTCTAGTTTTCAAAGAGAATCCAGACTAGCAACTGTTTAGATGTTCGATAACATCTTATGAATAAGGCCGTTAGCGTCGTTCCCATGCATTGCGATTAACGTAGCTTTTCTATAAAGAAAACCAACAGCTAAAATGCAGACCATCACAGATCTCATCAATCGCTTTCCATCGGGGCCTGCGTTCACTACGACCACTTACTTGAAACCACGTCAATCACACACGACATCTGCTAATATCGTATTAATAATATCGACAAATTGTCTTGGAACATACAGAATATTACATTTCGATTCCTTACCGTTACATTTGTTTCTAAAAAAACTTGTTCCAAAAAAAAAACAACCGACTTCCAAAAAAACACTACAAAGTGAAAAATAACTTTAATTTCGGAAGTCGGGTGACTTTGAATATGTACCTATTTAATTTAATTTTCATGTCACCAGTCGCTGACTTCCAAAATTTTAAAAAAAAGTTATTTTTCACTTTGTAGTGTTTTTTTGGAAGTCGGTTGTTTTTTTTTTAAAAAAAGTTTTTACTTTTCACTTTTTAGTTAAGTGTAGTACCTACCCCACACCAATTCAAAATGTCATCATACTTGGGGTAAAAACAATGCATATTTATGCGATAGCAGCAATCGCGGTTGATTTGCTGTAATTTTTTGAAGAGTTCCGTTGTCTGTCTCCGAAACGCATCATCAGATCTATATGAAATTTAAATGGGACCACACGGGAAGCACCAGCTTTCAAATAAAAAAATCATTAAAATCGGTTCACACTGGGTAAACCGATTTTGATGATTTTTGAGCCAACAAACATAAAAAAAAGATAAGTACTGTCGAATTTAGAACCTCCTCCTTTTTTGAAGTCTGTTAACAAAAGAAAGACCCGCGCAACGCAAGTCGAAACATGTTCTGTCACGCAAAGCGACACGGTGGAGCATACGGTGGCGGTCTGCCCGGCTTGGGCGGAGCACCGCCGTGTCCTCGTGGAGGCGATCGGCGGCGGCGATCTCTCGCGTCCGGCCCTGGTGTAGGCCATGGTACGGAGCGAGAGTGAATGGTTAGCCGTCACCTCCTTCTGCGAAGCAGTAGGTAATGCTCGCGAAGAGGTAGGCGGCGCACGTGAGGGAGAGGCAGTATATGCGCCCTCACGGCCGTAGTCGCCGCGGGAGACGCCCTGGGCGTCGGGAATCCCAGGCTGATTCCCGGCCACCGTAGGCACGGGCTTGCGGACGGCGAGTAATGGGTAGCTCGCTGTCCGGACCCGGGTCGACGGCGCGTTGTGTTCTACGCGCGCCTCAAAGAGATGTCAGCACCAAATGGTGGGGGTCCGCAAGGGCCGATGCCTGCCAGGGGTGCGGGTTGTTCGAAAGAGATACCGCGGCCCCTGGCACACAGGCAACTGAGGGAACACGGGTGGGTTTTAGTCAGTAAAAGTCTGACACGCCCTCCCGCTCCACCCAGAGCGGGAGAAGTTCTTTGATGATTTCCCACCAAAAAAAAAAAGAAAAGGTCACGCGCACCGACACCGATTGAATAAGAAAGTTAAGATCCGTATCCGCGAATCTTGACGCCAATTATCCGGATCCGTATCCGCGGTTCTACATTTTGAATGATCCGGCAGTATGCATATATTGACATTGTCACGCGGTCAATTAGAATCGTCTCAGTTTTTCTACGTCCTACTCTACTAACAGCGTTTGTCCACCGCCACCGTAAACGGGACGTCAAAGAATAAAAGCGTGTTAAAAACGAGATGATTCGAACCGAACGTGACGTCCTGTTGATGGACGCGCGGTGAACACGCGGCCATAGTCATATACTATCCCAACTTCGGCGACGCGCCGTTATTTCGTTCTCGTTGACACCCCATTGACGTGGCGGTGGACAAACGGCCTCAGTCATAGATTAAACTCCGTACTCTAACTCGTTTCCGCATAAAGTTAGTAATAGGTAAGTGTTCCAGCTTCCAGTCAAAGCATCTATCTTCATCACACTTCAGCCGGTCTTGTGTTCTCTTTTTTCACGAGAAGATATTTTATCTTCTCAGATTTTCTTCCGCGGTTTCTACAAGCAGCTTTGTCGCATAGGTACAGGATAAAGGGCTAAGAGCGTTTAGCTTGAGCCGTCTTGTATGCATTGTTCCGTAGGTAATATGCAATTGCATCTTGTGGGTATCCAGTATAGCGACATTTCTGGCGCTTACCTACTCTCAAACCAAACCGCTCTTTGTTTAGGCACGTGGTGGATGGGTAAACAGCAGCATAATCGTATGAATACTGTAAATAAAATAAATGCGTTAAATTTATGGAATAGAGTTGTTGGCCACATCAACAAAAACTAAACAAACTACCTATAATTATACCTACACAATACAAGCAATCATTATAAAGTAGCCAGCCTCGCATAATACTCGTACATTTAAATAGGATAGTAATCATTTTCATCTTACCCGAAATTTGGTACCTACCTATATCGATTTGTTGTACCACCACAATTTTCCGTAACGTTCTAAATAAATTGAAATCGGGCAGTGTTCAGGGAGGAGAGAGCGTATTAATAAAATTAGCAGTTACTGATTTTGTAAACGTTGTTATTAAATAAATAGTTAAATCGGTAATGTATTGCAAGTGGAAAATAGTTAATCTCCCAGTCTGCGAACATAACACGTTTTACAATATGACACATCTAAACGGTCTTCGCAGTCGACCTCGGTGACCATGGCCTGCACAGCAGTCAGTTTTTGATTTCCTGGAGCCCTTTTTTCTCGTATACTTCAAATATCTGTGAGATCCTCGAAGCCTATCTTTCTTCCTCATTTTACGTTCCCTTGATTTTCTTTTTAAATATTTTTCAACGTGTTCAACCCTCCGTCTTTGATTGGAGAGTGTTTTAACTTTTCCACAAGTGGTGCATTTCGTCTTTGATCGTGTTGACATAATAGATACTGCACTGCGGCATGGCCTTATGCCCTTCGAAATCGTTTTCCTGAGGCATTTTTCTGGATTCTGACATGGAGGGGGAGTAGGGTGGCAGCGGACCGGTTGGCATGAGGCTGATGGCACGCATGGTGGGTGCATAGAAGGAGCCATTGATACCAATCAGTTAGTTCGCTGCAAACAAAGTTAACATATTAAATCAACTTAGCATGTCAATAGAAGCGAAGCCAGCGTCAACAAAATTACTAAACTGCCACTCATTCTACGAATATATAAAATTAAATTAAATACAACTTACCTACTAGGGATTGATGCAAGTAGGCGCCTAATTAAACACTGAAATCGTGAAAATAAAACCCGAGTACGAATAATAGAAGCTAAAACCTACCTATCATGAATTGTAGCCAACTCCTTTAGTAACCTAAGTATATCATGAATGATGAGTGATACTCACTATATTTGCTCATGTTATATTGATACTTCTGGACATTTATTTAGATTCTCCACCGGCTTCGCAATTTTACACTAAATTTAAAAGAAAAAGATGTTCTTAGTCAATCCTTTTTGAGAGGTGAAGAACTAAAGTAAACTGAGGTGGATAAAGTAAAAGGAAAATTCCATATCTGCTTACTATAGTATCGAAATGTAGGTACCTTACTAAACTTATCACATTTACTTCTGTTCGTCACCTCAATCAATGCAAAGCACTCACAACTTTGTACAAAAGTTCAATGCCTGTCGCACGTATGTAATTTAGTGCTTTAGGTTGTTATACCTAATTAATCCAATATTGTACCTACTCATAATTTTAATACGTAATTTTAATAACACACATGTGTTCGCGCCTATTCATAACTTAAGAGCACACATCATTCGTGTGCTTTGCGTCTAAGGATTCCACAATCACTTTTTTCTTTTTTCTGAGATAGATTGTAAGCTTCTAAATTTCGCACTCATCATTTCAGCTCCGCTAAAGAAAATAATAATATACGAAGGTCAATTTAGAATTCTTGTGCGTAAACAACATGGAAATGGAATGGAAAACATTTTTGCATCTGTCACTGCATTTGAACTTTTGTATGAGATTTACACACGTCTGTTACTAATAAAATACGAATTAATTATGAGTGGCAGTCATATTTACACGAGGCTGGCTTCTTTTATGGATAAAATCAATCTACATTTGCAGGCTTCTTTGTACAAAGCTGTCATTAGTGTCTACTTCAAGTTGGAAATTCTAAATACTTAAATACTGTGATTACTCACCCATAATATGGTAAGGCTTTTAACGTGTTTGGGTTACTATTTTTGTTTCATTTCGGTTTATTTTAGTTACATTGTTAATTTAAACATTTTTGTTTGACACCAGGATTTACATTTTTGATCTTCTATTTTCAAGATATATTGACATATAGGCTAATAATCTTCTTTTGACTATCTGTTATTTACCACATGGTTGTACTGCATAAAAAGTTAAGTTTGTATTGAAAATCATAGGGAACTCTTATAATGATCTCGAAAGTGGAAGGTTAGCTAGAGAAACATTGATTTAAAACCTTAGACAATTGAACTTCCAGTACTGGACTCTCCTCTTGTGATTATATTAAAAGCTGGTTAATTATTGTGGTGATTAATTACAGTGGTGGCACAGTAGAGAGCAGTGATGGCCCAGTGATATTTTTTCATTCAATAGGTATCTTTTGCCAAATAATATGTCTGTAAGTATAAGCTAATATGCGAAATTATACCCTAGTTACTCTTCTGCCAAAGATTTTACGACCAACGTTTTAGAATGGATTTTTATGAGAGTTATAATCGTTTTCGCTAAACAAATAAATAAGGTGTTCCGTAATTCGTAAGGCGCACTGGATTTCAACGCACTTCTTAGCGCCGAAAGTTGAAAATGTTAGGTTTTTCAGAAAAATGCCTCAAAAACTTTACCGATTCCGCAATCGAGTACCTAATTAAATGTATAATAGCACGCGGCCTCGAAATGGTTAAGTTTCCTTTTGAACATTGACGTAGAAATGGGAGAACAACCTCTACAGAAAAGTTTGAAATTGTAGGATGCAAGATCGAGGATAAGAGCTCGAAAATGTTAATACCCGCCCAGGATAGGCAAGGTTAAATAACTGTATAGGTTGCAAGAGCGAGCGAAGCGAGCTCAAAACTTAGCACTATCAGTTCTAGCATTACATGCTCGACATGGCAGTATCATCAAGTTACCTTTTATTAGATTTTTCTATTTCAAGCATTTTATGAGATGGGCTCTTGTTGTTAGCGGTCTGGGCTTGGAACATATCTACTGCCACTGAGTGTTTATTTAGCACTACAAGGTAATTTTGAAGTGAGGCCCAAATTCGGACTAACAAATACGTCATCCGAGCGCCTAAATATCCTCGTAGCACTGTATATCTTTGAAAGCTCCAGGGTAGCCCGTCAAATTCTAATTTTCTTCTGTTTTTTGCAATTTACAAATGACTATTTTATGATAAAATCATGGTGCGTCATAATAATTTCCGAATAAACATATACCGACATACCTAGTAAAACACAGGGGGTCCCCCATCAGAAACGAAGTTTCTTACGCTTTTTCTTCAACTCTGAATGTAAAAATACTCAAACTTTACCGATAGTGAAGTCAAAACTTTATTTTGACTTCTGTTTAGGCTATGGTCAATCCAAAACCATGATAACGACAACGTAACGACACCCATGATGAAAAATTACATAGTCGCCATCTTGGATTTGGATCATAGTACCTCACTAGTAGCTTCAGCACCCTCGAAAACCATGAAAACGACACCCATGATGAAAGAAAATATCATTATATAATAAATTAAGTACTAGCTTTTGCCAGCGGCTTCGCCTGCGTGGAGTTCGGTGTTTTAAACGGTGTCGTCCCCTTGTTTCGCAGAGAGAAATTTCATAGTGTTTTTTTTCAGAAAATGTTTCATAATTAAAATATTAGGTCCTTGCATTTTTATTTCGAATGTAATAACATCCAATTATTCATAGTTTCAAAAACTATTTACTTGAATGAAACATATTTCACAGAAACACAATTCAATGAATTTTTATCACATTTTTTTGTTTAACAAACTTATCAAACAGTACAATTATTTTTTAACGGATATTGTTTGTTCGGTGTATTTTATTTCAACGAATTAAAATATAGTCTTAAAAAGTCAATATGTTGTGCTACAAAAGTTAGTGTCAGAAACGAATCGCTGCAAAACCGACTCCACGTAGTCTTGTTTGTCCTACCCCTAGAGTGTAATTTAAATCCGCGTGGAACCGCCGGAGCCTCGCAGCCCCAAAGCCGTGACAGAAACCATGCCTGCTGCATGATGCATGCTCACTTGCAGCATGCAAGCAGTAGGTTTGTTTAGAACTGAAACCCCAACAGAAATTACCGACATAAATAATAAACATAAACAATAATAAAATGTTATGCTTGGTAATAGTTTTATATTAAATAAACAATTTATGGATATAGAATCTTTGATTTGTTATTCTATGATAATTATGATTATTCTAACATTAAACTTTATGTGAAACAAAATTTAAAGATTTTCAAAGTAAGTAAGTATGTACCTATTCTGCGTATTGATTATTTGAAACGGAATTCTATTTTTTTTATGTGAAACGGAATTCTATAAAACTATTAGCTATAAAACAACGTACACACGGCTACACATCAAGCTATACATTTCCAGTTTATGCTGATCTCGCACTGTACGGAAATCATATTCAATGCCAGATCAGCATAAAGTGGAAATGTATAGCTTGATGTGTAGCCGTGTGTACAACCGTATTATAAAACATAATTATAGACCTTCCTCTTGAATCTCTCTGTCTATTGATGAAAACCACATTAAAATCCGTTACGTAGTTAAAAGATCTAAGCGGTACACACGGCTACACATCAAGCTATACACTTCCAGTTTACGCTGATCTCGCTTTGTACGGAACTCTTATAAAATGCGAGATCAGGGGGCCGATTCTACTAATTTGCAACGTTACACGTTAAATTGTGTTTCCACAACAGTTCGATTTCGATCGCCGTTCGATAGTTACATAAAAAGTCATTCTACTATTTTATAAGCAAAATGGAAACTAAACTTAAAACGAATTGCAACTGAACTGTAGCGGGAACACAGCGGGTAACCCGCGTTACCAACATGCCAAAATAATATGTTTTATTAATACCACAAAGAAAAAAGTTGAATCTAAAAATGTTACTAAACACGAATATGTGGCACTAAAAGTATTTTCTATAATTAAAAGACATAATGATCATAATTTTATCATTAACTTAGTCCTATAGTAAACGTCACGCTCATGTTCGATTTTGTTAGTAGAATAGGTTTTGACATTGTTTCAATCGATCGTTGGCGTAACTAAAACGTAACTGCAGCTGTGTCGCAGCTGGACCGTTGTTAATTTTAGTAGAATGCGAAAACGCTTAAAAGTGGTGATTTGGTTGCGGTTCTATTGCGTTTTTTTAACAAATTTGTTAGTAGAATCGGCCCCCAGCACCCTAATTGCGTAACTCACGATTCATCATAATTTGTTTCGTTTTGAAACAGATGGCTAAACCATTGCTTCATATGTTCGAAAAATGTGTCTGCTCAACAACGTAATTAACGCAATGAATATTGTTGAACTGTCAAAATGAAACCGATTATGATTATTCGCGTGTTACGCAATTAGGGTGCTGCTTAAACTGGATACGTAAAGCTTGATGTGTAGACGTGCGTACAAACACGAAAAGCGACTTTGTTTTATACTAAGTCGTATGGAGGATAACGATTTTTTGTTAGCTACATACCTACGTAATGATTTCTACAAGTACCAACCACAAGCTGCGTTTAAAGAACTTAGTTCCAATTATAATGCAATATCTTGCTCCTACTATGAAGTTCATGAACACCAACCTACAGTAACACAGATTTTTATCGATATCGATCCATAGTCATAATAAATGATCACTGATCGCATCACTGTTCAAAACATTAGGTATAAGAAATGGAAGGGAGAAAAGTAGTAGTTGTCACGTGATTTAGATTCGGACTCGATTGTTGTATCCGTAAAATTCTCGATGCGTTTTTCTTCAAACTGGGGGATTACTGACTCATTCAACACCCAGTGCGAGTACGGTGCTTCTGATCAGATCATGCCCCACCTACTGGAGTGCCCTAAGTGCCCGTTCAACGGCACGTTGGATGATCTTAAAGCCACTGATGCCGCAATAAACGTGGCCACCTACTGAGCTCTAACAAAAAATAAAAAACCTTTACGAGTACCATCGACACGAAAAGAAGAAGAAGAAGTAATATTTTAAATTGCGAAGGCTTTCGTTAGTCCATATTTTTAGACATTTTGGTATTTTCTTGCATGCTGATATTTTTCACGGAGCACTTTTTTTTTGGGGTGGGAAATCATCAAATAACTTCTCCCGCTCTGGGTGGAGCGGGAGGGCGTGTCAGACTTTTACTGACTAAAACCCACCCGCGTTCCCTCGGTTGCCCGTGTGCCAGGGGTCGCGGTATCTCTTTCGAACAACCCGCACCCCTGGCAGGCATCGGCCCTTGCGGACCCCACCAGTTGGTGCTGACATCTCTTTGAGGCGCGCGTGGAACACAACGCGCCGTCGACCCGGGCTTGGTCCTTACCGGACAGCGAGCTACCCATTACTCGCCGTCCGCAGGCCCGCGCCTACGGTGGCCGGGAATCAGCCTGGGATTCCCGACGCCCAGGGCGTCTCCCGCGGCGACTACGGCCGTGAGGGCGCACATACTGCCTCGCCCTCACGGGCGCCGCCTCCCTCTTCGCGAGCATTACTGCTTCGCAGAAGGAGGTGACTGCTAACCATGCACTCTCGCTCCGTAGCATGGCCTGGACCAGGGCCGGACGCGAGAGATCGCCGCCGCCGATCGCCTCCACGAGGACACGTCGGTGATCTGCCCAAGCCGGGCAGACCTCCACCGTATGCTTCACCGTGTCCTCAGGGCGATCTTCGCAGTGGAAACACCCGGGCGTTTCCTCCCGCTTTATCCGAAACAGGAACCTCCCGAAACAACCGTGTCTGGTGAGGACCTGCGTCAGGCGGAAGGTAAGGACGCCGTGCCACCTCTCAAGCCACTCCTCCAAAGAGGGGACTTACCGCCGCTATCGTGGCGTGCCCAGCACTGCGTTGCGACAATCGCACTCTCCATGTCGCCATGAGATCCCGCCGGAGCTCTGTCCGCTGCGCCGCAATTTCTTGCGGCAGCGGAGTAACGCCCCGGCATTTGGCCTCCTCGCGCCACTCCCAGATGTGCGCGAGGACCTTTGCCTCCAGATCCCATGGCGGTAATCCGGCAAGGAGGCCCGCCGCCTCACCTGAGATCATGCGGCACCTTACTCAGCATTACTCAGTTAAAATGATTTGAATAAGAATCTGATTAGAACCGATTCCAAAACACCTTTTACTAATGTTAAATTGTAATAAAATCCCAAAGAAGCACTCTTAAACTATGCTGTCAGCGTATCTATAGCATTCTTTATCTACGCACTGCAAAACCCATTACCGTCCATTACCCTGCTTTAGGGATATTCACTTAATATATCGATATATTGAAATTATTCCATGTTTTGACGAATACCTATTTATTCTAGTCAATACATCGATATATTTATTTCTAAAACATCGAATCTTTGTTTTCTTTTACTTTTTTTGTTGAATCTATTAAACTTTGGCTAATAATTACAATAAAAACAAATGTAAATTTAACCCTACTTGATCATTTCAATAGGCCTTATCATTTTCAGTGCGCATGTCTCAATATCCGCCATGTTTCTCGGACTGTTTATGCGTATAGTGAGCAGTGTATATGTGCTCAGCAATTTGTATGTAAAGTGTCCAAAACTTTTATTAAACTACTAGTGTAGTTACGTTACTCTGGTCTCTGCTTCTACATTCACACATGCGAAATCCAAGACCTAAAACTTTCTGCGTTTGACCGGAAAAGTGTAATCTTAAACTTTTGTGGTAAGTATTCGATGTTGAAAAAATATCGATGTTTTCAAGCGATATATCGATAAACATTGATGTTTTACATCGTATTTATAAATATCGATATATGTTTTAAGTGGTCACCCCTACGCTGCTTACCACAGGCTAAAGTATATAATTCTACAAGGTGAGTCCATCCATAGTGTTATAAAATAGGGCGATGAATACCCACGCTACGTGACTGTTCGCATGTGCGTAGCTTAGAGATAGCAATAATTAAAAACATTTTTTATAAAATTACAAAATGTAAACCATTTTGTTTTCTACCGTCTGGGAGAAACATTATTCCGTGAGCTCATGACTACTCATGAGTTGAGCTGGTAACACTGCCCTATCGGGACCAGCGAGAGTGAACGACGAAAAGCTAGGGAAGTGGGCGAAGTGGCTAAAGTAGTTTTATTTTATTTATGAATGAAATGATTTTCTGTACACAATATTTTTTTATTTGAGCTGCAAGCTAATATTTTATTGGGATTATCCAAAACAATACTAATTTGTGTTAATTTTGCCGTGATAAAGTTATCTCTTCATCTTCACAGCCGCTTGGCCCGGGTTATTGACGTTTATTAAAAGCTAGTTAGAATTTTAGCTTCCGAATACTGTTTGTGTACGCTATTTTGTGGGCGTGTGGTCTAGGTATGTAGTGAATAGTAGCTACCTACGTAAAGAATTATTGAGTATTGTGAAAAAAGTGAAATTGTGTTATTCTATTGGTCTGTTATGTGTTACAAATTGGTATTGATGTGGCAAACCGGATTGCACCAAGTTGGAGAAAACGTGACGCTCTTTTAAGGTCAGTAACAATTTATAATAATTAGGTAGGTATGGCGAATAATTAATTTACACATTCTTTACAGTATAAATCCATAACACTACAAATACAGATTTGATTAAACCTTTATGTATTTAGTCAGAATTATTGTAAGAATATGCAGGTCATTTTGGCAGAATCTCTCACTACACATAATTTGTTTCTGAACCACATTAACATTTACATAATATACAATAATTTATAGTTTACATTTAACAATACCAAAAATTAATAGACTATTATTTTCATGACAAAATAATTTCAATAATTATGTAGGTACTTGATCTTAAATACCTCACATGGTAGTAACTAGTACAGCTACAAACTTTTACCAAACCCTATAACATCTGCTTTCCCTTATTTTTTGCTAGTAATTTAACTTTTCATGCAATTTACTAACACAGACACATTCAAAAATAAATAACTTTTCATAATATTAATTTGCAAACTTAATATAATAACCAAAAGTACTAAATCACACATTAAAAGTACCTACTTTTAATGTATTAATTAAATAAATATGTATAAGTATATAGCTGTAAATAAAACAATAAAAAAGTACCTTCTTAATTATTTTAAACTCCTAACTATTGAAAAAGCTATGACACATCATTGAAAGAAATCTAAGAACAAAACGCTGCCTCAAATTTGCCCATATTTTGAAGATTTGGTCTAAAATGCTGAAGATTTTAAGGAATATTGAGATATTTCATTTATTAAGTGTAACTGCCTACGAAGCTATGAACCAGTGACTATTTTGTCTGCTACTGCCCACCTGGTTGGGTTCAAGATAATCATACCATTGAAAGAAAGCAAAGAATGAAATGCTGCCTCATATAACCTAGCCTAGATTTTTATGATTTTGTCGGCAAAGGTGAAGATTTTGAGGAGTGTGAGGAATTATATTTATTAAGCGTTACTGCTCACAAAGCTATGAACATGCAACACTTTTTATTTTACTGCCCACCTTTGTTCAGGATCAGGATGATCTAATTTTACATTTTATACAGTTTTGGCTTGCAAACGGGAAGAAACAACCTAATTTTCTACTGTGATTTACAATAATTTAATGAAATAGTGACATATTTAAGAGCCTAATCGAAATTATGTAAAAGATGTTTTAATTCCAGAACCATGCTTAAGAATCTGTTATGTCTGTGAATACAACACAATGAGTGATTAGTAATTATTTATGCTTGATTAATTTGGACAAATTCAAATGTAGGTTTATTTTGTAACTTCTGCAAAATCACACAATTGTTTATTTTTGTCATTGTCTTGTCTTAGTTAATGATTTTTACTCTTTGCTGTGTACTCAATGCTGAGAATCCACTAAACCAACATACAGTTAAGCACAGCACGGCAGCATAATACCTATATTATAATTAAATAGGTATATTGATGTTTATTTAACTAGATGCTAATCTAGATATTTCATTATCATAAAAAATACCATGTTGTAGTTAATTTTTGATTTCTTGATTTAGTTTTTTTTTTATAAATGAGGTTCTTTTCTTTTACATAAATCTATGTGCACATTACTTACATACATAACAGCAAAACAGATTGGCTTAATACTAAAAGAAAACTTGCTTTCAAACTGCTTTTTTTATGAATGAAGCTCAGTAATTAATTTCAATTCTAAAACAGACAGATTCCAACTAGAATATGGGCTTGAGTCTTTGGTTAGGTATTACAAGAGAATAGGTAATTGGTGGAAAATTAATTATGTTGCATAATGTATGAGTATGTTGCTTATTGTATAATTATGACATCCAATCAATGACCTGTGTAAGTAGCAATTATTCAAAATTTTTAGATCAGTCTTCTAAGAGTAATAGTCCGAAGTACAGGCATCCTGCCGCAAGAGGGTCCTGAGCTTGGGTGACCTGGTTTTTTTTACAAACATACCTACTTGACGTACCAGTCTCTCAAAAAGTTATCTCCTTTTGCATGCACTATTGCAAAATATTAGCTTTAAAGTACATAACTCGTATAGAGATAATAAATATTTTATATTATTGTGCATATTAATATTCCCAGCATAAACCCTCGCCCGGGGTTTCAAAAATTCACCCTGTACCTATCCACCAACAGCAAGCAATGTTTATTTTTAATGACTAAACAATTTTCATGATCATTTTTAACATTAAGTAATTTATCTTAGTACTTCTGTAAGTTTGTAATAATGATGCTAGAAACACATTCAATATTTTCGTCATATTCACGTGACATAATTTGTGTTCCATAGTAATACTTTCTCACAGTATCAACTGATAAAGTATCATATCTACATGTTTCTATCTTCTAAGCATACAAATAAAGTAGGTGACAGGTAAAGGTATAGATGTTCTATCGATACGAGACGTGTTGTTCGTCGTTCGCGTGCCGTCGAGAGGGGTTGTGGCGTGCCCAAGTGGTGGGGTACGGAACTACGGACGCGGCGCCCTCCGGGCTCCGGTCCACCCTCCATCAACGACCCTCAACTCGATTCACAACAACTGTAGGTACTCGTTAGCTAGTGCTATATCGCTACATGGCTTTGATAACTGTCGCTAACAGTACTTATAAAACGAACGATCATTTCACTTTAGTCAGAAACAGATAAGGTAGGTATACATACCTACATAGGTATAACAGAAAACTTTAGTCATGAAATCTATGTCGCCTATAATCTGTGCCTTGGCCTACCTAGCTTGCCCATTGCACATTTACCGGTATCATAAATGTGACATTTAGTACAAATAATTACGTGAGTGCAATAATAATAAGTATCCTACCTCGTTACTTACGAAGAATATTGTGGTTGGATTGGAGTAAATATCCATGCTCCCATATTAATATTATTAATTGCGAAAGTAACTGTCTGTCGGCTGAATGAAATAGCATGAGATTTTCCACACGGATAAACCATGACGTAGGTTAGGTACCTAGTACCTACGATAGGTCCCGTGGGATAATTTCAGACCTGCACACAGTTGAAGCCGCGCGCAAAAGCAAGTCAGTTAAACATTATACAAGTGCATTATAAATAAATAACATTATTTGCCTACTTATGCTTAATTTGTAATCATTAGGTTCGTGTATAAAAAAATAATATTTAGTTCGTGTAAAGCCGGTGTCACGTCTTTTGTAAAGTGGTTTTATTCAACACACTACGAATACGAAATTTAATCAACCTAGTATACTAAGAACCTCTGTTTAGCCGTTCGGGAATTACAGGTGTGTTGTTATGTATTTCAAACAAATCAAAATCAAAGCTTTATGTTGATCAGTCAGTATCACGCAAACATCCATAAAAGCATCGTAAGTGTTAAGTTCATATAAAACTTACCCTAAAGAAAACATACTAATAAGTTAGTATTTTTAGTTTTTGTCTTGTTTATCAAATTAGATGTACCTACTTACGTCTCATCCCTTAGTCCACTCTCAGCCCCACATCCCCTAAAAAAAAAATTGTTTTCTCTCAACCCTTAAACATAGTTCACAATCGACTCCCAGGGGGTGAGACTGAATTTTCCAAAAGACAGGTAGGTATATACCTCGTCCCTGCCTCGTTCACTTTCGACTTCTAGTTCGGTAAGTTTGTACCTAAAATTAATATTTTAGTCCAGTAAGGTACAGACTACTATGGGGGTCGAGAGGAAACTAACACTTGTCTGGAAAATAAAATCCACTCTCGACCCCTAAGGGTGAGAATAAACTATAGTCAGGGGTCCAGTGGACACATTATTTATTGGGGTCGAGGGGCCGAGAGTGGACTATACGGTCTCATCCAGATGTTTAAAAAAAATTCAAGATTACGTACAGGCCGTCGGATTAGTTGAATTTTAGTAAGCAACCGATGGATGTTTTCTTATAAAATTTAATTTAATTAATAGAAAACAAAGAGTTCATTATTACATTCGAAAACATCCATCGGTTTATTACTAAACTTCAACTATACCCTACGACCCTGGCAACTTATAATTTTTGGTGACGGTACCTATTTACATACGTAACACGTTATAAAATAAAGTTCGTCACCCAAAATAACCTAAATAACTGTGCAGATATTTACACCAACATAAAATACAGATCAGATATGTAGATATGAGTAATCGTATATTACTCCAGTATCTGCATATAATATGTATATTATATTTTAATACATAATATGTATTTATTTATATAACAGATGTATGAACGTAACGAGTATGTAAGGATCGTAGAAGCTGACGTTCTGTAGTTTCTGCCACCCATATGGAGAAAAAGGCGCGAGTTTATGACTATGTATGCATACAGTATTCCCCCATTGGGGGAGGCCTATGTCCAGCAGTGGACGCCTTACGGCTGAAATGATGATGATAATGATGCAAACAGTATTGCATAAAATTCAAAACGTACCAATTGCCTAATACGTATTTCTGGAGTTGTGGATTCGAACAAATTTAAAAATAATTTCGTGCGAATCGTATTATTAAAAAGTGTCGATTCGCCCGTTTCGAGCCAGTAGATTTCTGCGAATCGACTATTAAGCCGAAATAAGCAGTTCCCGTCTATCTTTATATCTGTTCTTTTTTTTTAAAGGGCGAAATAGACACGCTACAATATATTTTTTTTTCAAAACAAACGTGTGTCACAAACTCAAACTCAAAGCATTTATTTCAAATAAACCAATTACAGGCACTTTTGAATTGTCAAGGTCGGTGAGGTAGAAAGATGAAGCTAGTTGCCCATTCCAAAGTGTAGGTACCTATGGAGAAGAACGGGCAAGAAACTCCATGAACACTCTTTTAAAATCATGATAATGTTACAAAAAGTTAGTTACATCATTATGTTGAAATTATCAATGTGAGTACGATGTAAAAAGACGTGCACATTAAAAGCGTCCGTAATTAAAAGAAAAATAAAATAACAATTCAGAAATTAAAATAAGCCGTGGGAGCTAAGAGATGACCAGTCCCTACTGGCGGCGCCCGTTCACGAACATGACGTATGCATCAGCACCATTCAGCTCAACATGTCTATGGTGTTTAGTAGGCGGTGTACGTACCTATATGGGGGTTTTTGGTTTCAACGCCAAGCCCATAAATTAGCATGCCAGTGACCCCTTTTCACGCTATTACCTTCGGTACATTTTTAAATTAGATATAGGTAAATGACCTTTTAAGTAGGTACTGTATGTTGTATCTATTCTTGCTATTATATCCGATTTCTTTTAATTGCTACATTATAGGAAGTACAAATGGTTACAATCTCTCTCAATTGTTAAGTAATTACTGAAAGCCAGTGCCGGAATGCATAGGAATACGAAATTAAAAGACACCCATCAGGCATCTAATAATACGCTATTAAAAATGTTACGGTTTTTTTTTTTTTATCCAATTCCAAAGTTAATCCATTTTCCTTACCATATTCTACTACCTATGTAAATAGTAAAGTGGTGACTAATGAACGCAATCAGGTAACTTTAGTCTCTTTGTTTTGCTAAGCCCCTTTTGGAAGAGACTTATATCCAGTAAACGGTTACGTGAACTGATATAGGTATTTTGATGTAAGAGTGTCCATGGAGTTTAGGGCCCTTCTCCATAGGAACCTTTTATTTGGAATGAGCTTCAACTTTCTGACCAACCGACGAAGACGCCTTGATAATTCAAAAGTGCCTGTAAATGGTATAATAGGGTATTATCCAATTTAATAAAAACTATTTTAATTTGAAGATTGGGGCGATATATTTAACAGAAAATATAAATAAATTTATATATATCCATTTTCACTATTAAAAACGATTAAAATCAAATTTATTTTTCTTTGTTTTGAATTTACCGCCAAAACGCTTCTTACGATGGCTTTTTTTATCACGTGAAGTCGTGACGTCAGCTTTGTGGAAACGGCACCGGTACAAATACTTAGTTTGGCGCAGTTTTATAAGTATTTGTGCACAGAGGCACCGCACACCAGTAATATCACTTCCTATCCATTAAAAATCTTGTTAATTAAAAACTCGACATTCACTTGTTTACTTACTAACTACTTTAGCTTACACAAAGTTGACGTCACGTGTGGTCACGTGATTAAAAGTCATAGTAAGGAGCGTTTTGCGGTAAATTCAAAACAACGAAAAATTAATTTGATTTACATATTTCGCCCAAATCTTCAAATTAGAATAGTTTTTAATAAATTTTTAAATACCGTACTGAAATAAATGTTTTGAATTTGTGTAAGTAAGTGGCTATAAGCTCAACTCCGCGTCATTAGTATCCAAAATGGTCCTAAGAATTGTAATTATCCTTGTCTACTCTACTAAAAGTCTATGTTGGTGACAGTTATTCGCCAACCCTATATATAAAGGGACTGTTTGTTAAATATTCATATTATTAGGATAACAAATCTGTAAGATAATATCACATGATCACACGCAACTTCAGTATTGGAGAGTGGTACTAGTACTTAGAAGCTCAACTCCGCGTCATTAGTATCCAAAATGGTCCTAAGAATTGTAATTATCCTTGTCTACTCTACTAAAAGTCTATGTTGGTGACAGTTATTCGCCAACCCTATATATAAAGGGACTGTTTGTTAAATATTCATATTATTAGGATAACAAATCTGTAAGATAATATCACATGATCACACGCAACTTCAGTATTGGAGAGTGGTACTAGTACTTAGATGCTCAAAAAGTTATATTCATTAGGCTTGCCGTCCACGACGCTACTCAAAAGTGATCATTATAATCAGCCTCTAATGTTCCCACTGCTGGGACACAGGTCTCTCTTCGGGAGGGAGTGGGCCGTCACCACGCAGGCCCAGTGCGGGTTGGTAGATGTCACGTCTTCGAATTTTTGATTGTAAGACATGCCGGTTTCCTCACGATGTTTTCCTTCATCGTTTTGAGAGCAGTGGTGATGAATTTACTATCGCAAAGTAAAGCGCCTGCTTGGGTTCGAAGTCCGAACCCACGACCTACAATTTGTCAGTCGGGGCCGTTACAACTGGGCCACCAATGCTCAAAAGTAATCAGCGATTTTAAAACGCGCGATCTTTTAGTATCCCATATTATCTAATAGTAAGGTGGTGCAAGCACAGCGGATAACCGCACTCGGATTCTGGTGATATTGCTTTACCAAATGTAGTGTCTTCGTATTATAGATACTGGACCACAGCTTATAAAATTTAATAAAAGTATCGATCGACTTTCTGTAGTACTTAAAAATCTTTTCGGGATGCCCGCGCACATTTGACAAAAGTATCCTTTCAAATGTCTTTAATCAGTTAGTGGCTGTGTACCCAGTACCTATGGTGGCGGCGTTGTTTACGTTTTATTTTTGCAAACGAAAGCTACATGGACGGACTGACAAAAAGGCTGAAAACTAAAAATGGGATTGGACCGCTGGGCATCGGTCTCCACGCGGTGGGTAACTGACGATGGACCGCGCCGCCGCCGCCGCCGCGCCGAGGCCGGTGAAGCAGCGATGAGACAACCAAGACGCGTACCGCAAGTGTAGAATTAAAGTGGCTCTGGAAGACGATGCCTGGAAAAAAATTCGGGAGACCTTTAATCAGCAGTGGGACAGTGTAGGTTAACTAAAAAAAGCCACAACAGACGCTGCTAGCCAGAAATACATATAAACACCAGACGCAGTGCGTGTTTGTACGCGGTTTGACGTTTTTGGCTATTCCAAAATAGAGTGCATTTAATCGTAAGGCGTGCTAACTGCTAAGCCTAATTGTTCTGACTGTCCTGGGCTATAGTTAGCTATTTGAATATCCAGTTGATGCTTAGTCGCGGGGAGGTCGCTGGTTATTTCCGCAGCTGCCCCAAAAACGATTCGAATAATCTAACAGATGTTACATGTCTTAAATTAAACAAACGAAATTTGTGCAAACAGATGAACCGTTCATCTTTTTCTGCGAATACTTTCCTAACAGATATACGGAAAATCTTGCTTTCACACGTAGAAAGTAAGAATAGTACCTAAAACCACAACCCAACTTGTACACTGTGGGATATAATTAAAAGTTATCTTGCCAGAGTACACAAACTACGAGTCTACAACAAGTCCTCTTTGCTCTCCTCTTGCAAACAGTGCGGAAAATGTACGAAGTCCTTAGGGGACACTGGCCTAATTAGCGGAGCATATCAGCATGAGAGTTGGGAGGGCAATTTTGTATTTGCAAAATGATCCAAGTACCCATATTTTAGTTGCCACTTGCGCTAATGCGCTAGCTGAAAGGGCATCCAACGTACCAGACCATGGCTTAAAGACAGATTATGCATTAAAGGTAATTCTGATGAGGGCACATAATAGAAGGCTAGTTTATTATCCTAAGTTAGTTGAATAGTAACACGGTAACAATCCCGTCTTCCATATTTATTTCCAAGCATATTTTGTGGATACAGGACGTTGTTCTGATCGAAATCTTCATAATGAGGACTAAGAACTTTTCTACAAAACTGCTCTTTTTTGTCTTTCTTCTGTGGTAAAGGCGACTGGCAGATACATGTTACACCTTTGCCCCAGTTTCATTCAACTACTCACGTGGATATTGTGTCGGTGACGCAGGTGTATGTGGAGAGAAATGGTAGCAGCGTCCCTAATTCCTTATGTGAGGAAAGGGTACGGCGATTGATTAAAAACCAACGGAATTGCATAGCGTGGCAATTAACTCAAAAGAAAAACCACATTGAATATAATCTCGATATTTCTCCACTGAACCTGAAATGTTTCTGGTATTGCCTCCATAAATGAACGAAATTTGCATGATATTCGATCGACGATCCTCTCCCACAAAGATTTTTTAAACAAGGTGGTTGCGACCTTGTCGTGGCAGCAGGTGAGGTGTGGTAAGGTCGTAGCTTCCGTGTATCTAGCACTGGTAACCCAACTCGCATGTTCCAGATGGAAGAGCTTGCGCGGCGAGCGGGCGGCGGCACCCTGGCGTCGGGTGACACGCGCTACGCGGTGCTTGGATCGTCTAATGAGCATCCATTTATCCGGTATGTAAGCTTTTGTGCATTCATATAGTATGTAAGGACCTGAACAGCAATCACGCCATTATAAATCGTGACGTTTAGACCAGTGTGTCGAAAGAGGTTACAAAGCCCCGAGCAGCAGTAGACTGAGCTTCTTGTCGATTCTGTAAATTCTCATCGTGTAAACTTGCGTGGAGTGTGGCTTCAGTGTGATGCTACGGATTCACTAGCATCAGCTCAGTGGGATGACACTGACAGCTCACTCTACGCTCACTTCACATAAGTTTTCACAGTGGATAGTTACAGAATAGCATTGCTGTTGATGCTAGTGATGCCGATGTCAAAATGAAGCGCTGTCAGCTGTTACACTATTTCGGAGTCTTGTGATAGCCTAATGTAATGTCTTTGTCTGGCAAGGGTATCAAATATAGTTTTCTTTGCAGTCTAAATATGTATTTTACAACCTTTTAAAACATGTGTCGGTAGAAAAAGTTAGTGCTTGAATTGGCATTACACGATATGTACTCTGCGACTCTGATTTTATCTACTAAACGGCCTTAATCTGATACTTCTAGCATCGCTGAGATGGTTTAGTTATCTAGTAAACTAAAATATACATAATGCATACAAGTTCATTTTAAATGATATAATTGCTAATAAAATGCTACTATGGGTCACCCCTTTCCTTTAAGCCTGGAATCACTTACAAGGCTTGAAATGATTATGATGAAGAAAACAAACATTGGATGTATGTTTGTTTTCTTCATCATACCTGTGTATTACGAGGAATATAAAAAAAAAAAAAAATTAGTAACACTTTACTTAAAAAAAAAATACATTATTTTATTACTCATTTCATAATATTTGCATTAAATGTGTAAACTTTAGTGTTAAAATTACAGTAATTAGAAAAAAATAATTAAGCGTAACTAGCGCAATTATCAGCTGGCCATGCTGTTAATAATTCTTTATGATAGCCATCAGTGTCGACGCAATAGTACACGTCTCCCACGTTCTGGTTCGGCTGGTAGTTGCCATTCGCGAGGCAGGTCTCGGTCACCGTCATGCCACGATCAGGGAAGTACACCATGGTGTCTCGCGCACAATCTGTTCAAATCATAGCTTTAGTTAATAAATGAAACAATACAAATGACCCGATTTCGTAATTGGGTTATTCATCAGATGTACAACTAATATACTTACTCTTAGTCGACGTCTACACGAATGTTTCTATTTTAATGTAAATGTTGACGTTCAAAAGTGCCTTTTAAGTGCCTATTTGCAATAAATGCTTTGACTTTGACGTAAAAAAACCTTTTCCAAAAAAAAAAACGACTTCCGAAAAAACACTACAAAGTGAAAAATAACTTTAATTTCGGAAGGCGGTGACAAAAAAATTAAATACATATCCAAAGACACCGACTTCCGAAGTTAGTCATTTTTCACTTTGTAGTGTTTTTTCGGAAGTCTGTTTTTGTTTTCACTTTTTAGTTAGTAACTACCACACACCAATTCGAAATTTCATCATCTTTGGGGTATTCTCAAAGTCAATCAAATCAAATCAATGCATATTTATGCGATAGCTGCAATCGCGATTGATTTTTTAAATCCAATTTATCAACCAAAAAAATCAGCTGAAGGAATTATAATAGTTGTAGAGACTTAGTGCCGTAGTAAAAAATACTCGGACTGACTTCCCCAATAGCGGTGACACCTTTTATTTCGTTGGCGCCGCACTTTGACTTTTGGGCCAACTTTGTATGAACCGTGAATGGTCTCCTTTTAAAATACAATTTAAAGATTTTATTATTTTTTATCTGTTTTTGAACACCATGAAATAGTAGCCGCCATGTTATTACGTTATACGGCATGTCAACTGAGCAACTTTGTACTTTTATTATTTTTGGTTAATATTATAATATTTTGCATTCAGGGACTGCAAACCAACGTTAAGTAGAAAAATAACTAGTTTTTTAAAATGATAAACAATTATCTTATAAAATATCAGCACATTAGCTTATATAGCAAACTGACGTCATACCCACAGAGCAATATGGCGCCCACTGCGTCCAGCGTTTTCGTCAAACTACGCGCGAAATTTGAAAATCTAAAATTTAAATGTATGTATTTTTATGGCACTAATCGGTTAAATAAAAATATTGTGTTTTTTGTGGTTTATGATCACTTTAGAATCTAATTAGGACACTTTAAAAAAATGGGTGTAATACCCTATTCTTGGCGCTAAGCAGTGCATTGAAGATCCAAAGCGCCAAATGATCCCGCTGCGATATTATTACACCCGTTCGAACGTAGACTTATGTACATATGTCCAAGATACTCATGTTCTAGCACCTAATGAAGTTTGCAATGGCAAGAACATAGCCAAGGCTTCCATTTCAAGGTTTAGCTCACAATAAAATACTTGTTCAATCGTTTCTGACTTATCGGCAAAAGTGTGGTTCACGGTCAATTAATTTCTCATAACTGTCGCGATGAAATGTGTTGCGAATTTGAAATATACAATAACTTAAGGGAAGAAAGATTCGGATTATAGTCTTAGTAAAGTTTTAAATGTCATAATTAAACATAATACACGTGAACTTCTAACTGTTTGAATCAGGCTTGCCACATTCGCAATACTACATAATATCGTTACTGCTTTAATCCTACTTCCTACTAAACAGGATAAGTTTTTAACCAGTGCGCAAACTGTAACCATGAATTCAGCATATTATTCTAGACCCCCCAGCGCAGAAATACATTTTGACCGCGTAGGTATTGCACTTTTCTATGACACACCTGATTCTTTTTTGTATAACCGACGAAAAATTTCTGCGCTGGGGGTCTAGAATGATATCCTTAATTCATGGTTACAGTTTGCGCACTGGTTAAAAACTTATCCTGTATCATCATAATCATAAATGTGAAAGTTTGTGAAGATGTTTGGATGTTTGTTACTCAATCACGCAAAAACGGCTGAACAGATTTGGATGAAATTTAGCACACAGATAGTTTGCAACCTGGAATAACACATAGGATACTTTTTATACCGGTAATACCCGTGGGATAATAAAATTATCGACCTCAAAGCGGGCGAAGCCGCCGGCAAAAGCTAGTTGAATATAAATTGACATAGGTACATGTGTGTGAGTGGCACGTGCATTGATCAATTCACCTGTCAGAGGGCAACTTTTGTTGAATTAATTGGTGAAGTGTGTTAGTCTCCGCATTCCAGCTGAATGATAGGATGGGTGGGACCGTTCAACGTATCGGGAACAGGGTCACGGCCAACAACCGGTCGTGGTGGCACAATGCGAATGAGCTATGCTAACGGTACGCTGATGCCCTCCAGCCCATCTTGTTTTATGTGCATGTAGTCAGGTTAGTAAATGCGTATATGCAAATAGCAATATCAATTGTTGAAATTGAATAAAAAAGGAAAACAAACAACATACTACAACTACAAGTCATTTAGTGAAAGTCGGAAGTAACGTTACACACAGTATCTATGTCTTCATTCATAAATATTGGCTTTTATAAGTAGATTCACCTTGGCCATTTGAGTATGATTGGCTGTGTAATCCACTTTATTGAAAAAGGTTTTAGCGGAGTAGCAATGTAATGAGATCACTAGCCCAGTGGCAAGTTATTAGGAAATATGTTTGATCCATAGCCGGATGAACTCTCATTCCGCCTATGCACCACCCACACAGTACAACTTTTAAAAATATGTTCAAACTTGAATATTTTAACTGTTTTCTAACTCTAAACCAAGGTGGAAGCGCCAGGGAAACCCGCGAAATTCAAATTCCTCCCAAATCCCATTGAACATTTTTTTCATGAAATTTATAAGGTTGTAATGATGATTTTAATTATTACTAGCTGTGCCCGCGACTTCGTCCGCGCGCAATAGTTATTTTTTTATTTATTATATATACAGGAAAAGTTTTTATCCAGTGCGCAAACTGTAACCATGAATTCAGCATATCATTCTAGACCCCCCAGCGTAGAAATTTTTCGTTGGTTATACAAAAAAAAGAAGCTGTTCCATATATTTTGACCGCGTAGGTATTGCACTTTTCCATGAAACAGCTGATTTTTTTGTTGTCATATGTATGCATGTATAGATTATTGCGTAAAGCCATATACGAGTATGTTACGGTCGCGAATCATATTTTAATCAGTTGTTTTTCTCACATTTTGTACTGGACGCTCACAAAGGCTCACCGTCGACTTGCTTGCTTTGGTGTGAACACAGCCTTAAGAATTAAGTAACTAATCCAATTTCGACATTTCTGTCTGACTGCGCTTAAGTACATAATTTTGTTAAATTTAGAAGAGGGAAAAGCAGTAATTACCTCTGAACTAATTTTATTGCCACGTATCATCATTCATGTCGACGACTATAGTTCGTCGAAAGACTGTGCAGTGCCCATGCTTCGAACTTCTTTTAGTACTATTTATGACAATCTGACATCTTACTTACCAGCTTTTTGGTGATTTTCAAAATGGTTATACGTTCCAAGTAACATTTTTAAAAGTTGGATACTTACTGCAATTCATTCCCTGCATTGAATTTGTCGGTGTCTGCCAGGCACCTAATATTTCTCCATCTCGACCAGTACAGTAAGCTCTGAAACATTTGAAAATGTAAATGTTTATTTATTTGTGCACAATTTAGTACCATAAAGGCTAACAGTATACTGTTGAAATTAGTTAATTAGTTACCAATACATTTAAGAAAGGACCACTTCTGTTTTTGGGCTCGGCATACAAACACAGCGGAGTCGCATAACTTTAAGAATCCTGAAACCTTATGGAAATTGACCCAAAATCGCATTGAGCTAAGTACTGCTTCACAAACAAGTTATAAATGTGTCTTACATGCCGTTCCTTATTTGGAATGGTCCATAGCTTCCGTCGTAGTCACAATATGAAACAGGGTGACCGAGGAATCTAGTGCCATGCTCCAATTGCTCTTTTGCTATCACGCCGCTGGCTATTACTAAACTTTCGCATTTTCTTAAATACTGTTCTCCGACAACTGCAGCACTATCTGTAATTATGTACAAATAAATTACATTAAATTAAAAACTTACATCTTACTACAAAAAACAAGCAAACAATCTTAATACCTATAGACATATATATGTACCTATAGACATTTTTATGTCTATAGATATTAAGTATCATGATTTCCTAACACTCGACAAAATTAAATATCATGGAAGTAACTTACCATTGAATTACGATAAGGCTGTTAAAATTGTGTAAGGTGAAGTCTATACATTGGTCTATTATTAGAAAATGTTTTGGACATCTGAAGCATTTTAGGTTTTTGTTTATGTTCGCAGCGATCGATACGGAATAGTAGGGTGGCTGCCCTCTGTAGTATGACGTCACTGTGGACATGTGCCTTGTGCCGGTCGCATCGCACCCACCTGTATTTACTACCTATATGCATAAATATTGCACTACGCGCAGAAGTAAATTCTTTCAGAAACCAGGTCACTCTGCAGTGTATGCTGGTAACCATTAACATCAAAAACAGATACCTGCTACACTCGTTCTTTTATGATTCTATTCGTTAATAATTTTCTTTTCGAAGCTAAATAACCACGGATTTTTTTTTCTAGGGACTGCGTAACATTAGTGCCTTTTAAACGGACACCTAGTTGAAAAGGCATTTCGTACTTGATCACACCAACCATTATTCTCAAAGGTTGCATTTTATAAAACACATACCTTACGTGGTTTCATATAGCGTATTTGAACAAGTGTATCTGGGTTCGTTGTTCGTTGTCATACTGATTGTGTACAATTGCCTTTGGTCACTCAATATCTTGAGACTGTGAATCACTTGTGAATATTGTGTGTATCCTGTCGTTGCATCTACTCGACAAACGAATGATGAACTACAGTGGCGAAATTATTCTGGATTTATTGTACTACTTGTATTGTCGTGCAAACTACTTTATTTCTTATCATCCTCCTTTTCGGATGATAAATTGTTTTTTGCAGAGATCAGAGTAGCTTTAAGATACTTAAAATTCAAACTTACAATTCGATTCTCCAGTTCTACAACGGATTCAAGTATACAGGGAACAAGTGCTACCTTCAATTCCACGAGGAAATATAGACTTAACTTGTCTCATAAATAAAAGCCCTAACTACTATTATTTCTCCAAGGATTTGACCTGGTTTCGGCCTACTCAGCACTTGAACAAAGAGGTTAACATCTTGTGTAGGTATCTTGCGTGTACACCGTTATAAAAGGTTATAATATAATACATAAGTGTTTCCTCAACGAAATTCAAATACGTACAACATGGCAGTCGAGTCATATCTTCTTCTGGAATAGGAGAGACGATAGGCTGGCCAGTCTTGGGCTGGGCGCACCAGCACATCCCATCATCACATTGGAGTTGCTCGTAATCACCATTTGCAGTACAATGGAGCGTAACAACCCTGCCTTCAGCTTCTAGTTCAGCTCTTCTGCGACTGCATGCTAAAATACAAATAATGCTAATGTAATAATATTGTTACACTTAAAACGTCTTTATATCATGTTATAATAATTATGATAAGGCTATGAAAACTTTAGGTACACGCTTCGGTAAATGTTCGTGTTTCCGAATCAGCACAAACTTTTCGCCACAGAGTAACCCCTCACATAGCTTCAAGTTTTGTACTGCAGTGCTCTTTAGTAATGCACCTATCATTGTGCGTTTGTATGAGGTTATGAAGTTTTTTCTGTCGGGGTACCTACTCCAGTCGCAGACCATCATCAATCTCTCAAAAGTTTTCAAACGTTTTTTTGAATAGCATGGAGTTTAAACATTTTTGCAAATATGTTAATGCGGAAAAGGCAAGTACTTTCCCATGAAAGTACGTAAGTTGACGTTATAACAGGTCAATATTAGATTTTTCATCATCGCGGGTTCGTATTGCCGAAGATCATAGAGTTTATAGTCTTTGCCGAAGATAGAACGATGAATCCAGAAGCGCACGCTTTTCTTGGGATATCTAGGACTTACTAATTCCACGGTACAATATTTGATGATGATGATGCTGATTTTCATCCACTGACAGTTAGTTTTTTTATCTTTTTCGTGACGTGTTGACTGTGCTTTTGACGGTCATGGCACTTTTTTGCGTAAATTATTGTTTGTTTTATGTGAAAGGAAGTAGAAAATAATACCATTTAATCTGAATTTCAATGCCGAAAACGAAGTCGAAGTGGAAATCCATTTACAGCCAAATATTTTCTTGTATTATGTAATGACAATGATAAATGTTGGCGTTTTAAAAATTCCGAAAAAATGCAAGATCCTATGTTAAATGAAGCACTATCGTGTTTGAATAATTTGATAATGTATCAAATTCAGGTCAATGAAGATAATATTATTTAACTTGAAATTTCATCTTCATCATCGCCATGTACCTACTGCTCGACTTCACCCACTACTGGCCATAGGCCACTTTATTGAACCTTATAAACTTACCACAATGCATCTCATCCGCTTGGTCCCTCCACATTTGTCCAAATATCCTCTTTCCATTTTCATCCGAACAAAAGCATCTAAAATAAAACAATTCTGTTACAGTCATGGCTCTTACTTTTAAAAGTAAATTAATAGAACATAGTTTACACTTATCTTGATTTTAATGGTAAAAATAACAGGAATGTATTAAAAAAATATGTTTTAAAAATCTTGGTATGCCTTTGAATCGGAAGTGGCAGTTGATAAGCGATTGTTGTCACTGATGTACTTAATCTTAACTATATCGTATGAAATTCATCAAGATTAAACGAAAATGTTTCATGCATGAAGCTATATACATTTTCTACAGATATCAATAAATTGTTTCAATATTTTTCCTTATTATCGCAAAAACACTGAAGAAAAAGTATTGTTTAGTTCAGTCATCAATTTAATCAAACAAATATTTTCTTTATTAAATGCTAGAAATTATAGAATAAGAAATGAGTGCTTGAGAAAGTGGCACCGATAACTGAAAAGTTCTATGGAAATGGTATGGGCATGTGATACGGAGGAATGAGGAAAATGTCGTGAGGAAAGTTTTGAGTATGAATGTCAATGGCTATAAAAGTAGGGGAAGACCAAACAAACAATGGATGGACTGTGTGTATGATGATATGATTACAAATGGGATGCCTACCGAGATGACGTCTAATGGAGAAGTAAGAAGAAAAAAACATGTTGGGCCGAACTCAAATAAATTGGGATGAGGGCAGGAGAATGACGATGAAATGCTAGGTAATATGAACCACCAGCAGGCTTAGCATGACGCTTTCTATTTCTACTCCATCGTAGAATAGAAATCGCTTGTCTACATTTCTCGGTACAAAACTGACAATTGTCTACACGGATACGTCATTTTTGTCTACTCTTCCGTCGACAAAACGGTTCTCTACGGTTATCGTGCTAAACCTACTGCAGGCTTAGCACGAGCACCGATTTGTCGACGGAAGAATGACTACTAACTAAATGATCTACAAACAGGAGAAGATAGCTATGTTTTTCTATTAATTATCACAGTTATGCGTTCTAAACGAATCATGATTTTGTAGATAATCGTATTTACCTACTTTGTGGCCGTCGAGTAGAAAGTTGTTGTCAGTGTGATTTTGACAGTTTGGGAAGAAAATATTCTTCTGAAATTTCTAAGGACTTAGACAAAGATCGTTAGAAACGAAAGACAAAATGACAGATTGTAGAAGGATATCTACGGTGCGATGTCAAAAATGGAGAAACGAAATGTCACTTTGTATTGAAAAAGCACTGTCTATTCTTCGTAGAAATAGAAAGCGTCATGCTAAGCCTGCAAATAGGAAACCAATAAACGTTGGTGAATCTTTAATCGGGAGCCACTGAACCGTGAGGACCATGTACCCATTCATCATTGTTGCTGATAATTTGATCTATACTCATACCTGCCAGTGAATAGATTGCCCTTGCATTGTACAGGTGCATATTTTCCATCAGGCAAGCAATCGGATTCATTAGGCTGGCAACCCTCGCTTTCTGACTCGCTGGAATCTCCAGCTGGAAAATTTAAAAGTTTCGGATTAAAACTTAAAATTAAAGAATAATGTTTTTGCTGTAAAAGATAACAATTTTACTATAATTATTGCAGTCACGTGGAGTCTAGATTTGTGACCGGTTTTTTTTTTTTTTTTTTGAGGGTGGGAAATCATCAAATAACTTCTCCTGCTCTGGGTGGAGCAGGAGGGCGTGTCAGACTTTTACTGACTAAAACCCACCCGTGTTCCCTCAGTTGCCTGTGTGCCAGGGGCCGCGGTATCTCTTTCGAACAACCCGCACCCCCGGCAGGCATCGGCCCTTGCGGACCCCACCAGTTCGGCGCACCAGGACACGTGGCACGCCGTGACCACCCCAGGAACCAAGTAACAAAAGGGCCCCAGACGAACCCGTGTCTGGTACCCTTGGTCCCCTTGCGACGGGTCAGCGCAGTGGCCCCGCCGCCTACCACCTTTCGGCCGCAGGGGATAGGGAGAGCGGCCAACGCTATACCGACACTCCTCTTCCCCTGCGGCCCCACCGCGTCCGCCATCAAACGGTGGCGGCCCCGTCCAGGCTACGGAAGGGAAGAGCGCTACTCAGAAGTACCGGCACTCCTCCTCTTCCGCAGCCTGTAATCCTCAGCCGCGATGCCTCCCATTCGACATCGCGGCCCGCCTCAGTTGCGGTGCACCTCACCGCAACCTACATTTTGGCCGCTACGTCGTCGGCTTGGAGACAAAAGCCCTGACGAGCGGCCCCACCTTTGGGTTCCTCTTCGCTTCACCGTGGGAGCGGACCACGGCTACTGAGCCCCCCCCGCAACGACAATGCGGGAACCCACTGGGGGGGATTTGTGACCGGTTGATGGCAATAAGCTTCGCCCCCTATTACATGGTAATAAAACGTAACTGGCGAAATGTCGGTGTAGGTAGTGTAGGCTATAAATACGCTTCTGCCGAAACCTTCGGGGATTACTGGGGGATGTTATCTCATGTGATTTACCATATCATCCAAACAATTAAAAAACACTAAAGAATATTGTTTTTGTGCACGTACACAAATATATTCAGAGTCATCTATTTTCGAGGAGCCTTCACTTAAAGAGCTAAAGGGACCATACAAGATATATTGAATTACAGTTCTGCAGAAGACACGCTCCACTGATGACTTGCAAATTTCTACTACCGGACGTACCTAACGTTCATTGTATGAAAGTGATTTTGCGTGCTATCGCTTACAGCTATTTAATTCTCAGCAAATAATACAAAACAGTATGGACAGGCATAGGTACTTAGATCGTACAAAACAAAGCACCTTTTATAAAACGAATTCATTGTCTAGTCTTGTAGAAGTGTAGAACCCTTTTTATGCAGTTTTGTTAACTTCTTGCAATTTCCTTAAAAAAAGAAGTTTCTAAAGTAGCTAACCTTTGTTGGTTCATTGATTTTCGGTATTTCCCCTTTGCACAAAACAGTTCAACCTTTTCAATTATGTTATTGAAAAAAAAAAATAGAACGGTTTTGTTGAACAATCCCATTGGATCTAGATGGGGTCACTGGCGTGAGATGTAAGTGTACCTAGTCCAGTCGCAGGGGTCACAGTGTGACACAATAGAGCGGATATGGACTGCAATTTTGTAAGTGGTAAATTGGCTATTCTGAACAAAGTGGCAAATTGTCAATTTTTGGGCAAAATACTGAGTACCTTGTGTTTTATTTCTTTGTCTTAATGTCCCAAGCCAAATAATACTCACAACTATACTTTAATAATGTAGGATGACTATCAATGACAAAAGTACTGTACAAATAATTAGTGGAACACCTGCAACCGGACGTTTTCTCCAAGGTAATAAGTCCTTTCCCGGAGACTGCGGTCGGCGGGCGATCGCAATGACTAGATCGAATAACTTAACTTCCGACAGGTCAATGTGAGTGAAATTTAATACAAACGATACGTTCTATTTAAATACATACTTAGTTTGATACGATATGTATTTAAAACCTACCTAAATAAGATATATGATTTTTTGATGACTTAGATAACTTACCGGTGGGATTTCCGCATGATGGACAACACCCAAATATGCTGCTACCTGGTACTAAAACTTGGCTTCCCCAGCACTCACTGATTGAAATATCAGATACACATGTTTGTGCCACCTGACACTCTGGACTCACACTCCTTAAAGTAAAGCTAAGCAATAAAACCCACAGAGGGCAGTTCCGGAACATTATTATAATTTTAATTAAACATACAATTATTTTATTTTTGTCGGTGATTCTATTGAAGCTCAAACAATAAGTACACATTAATTACTGATTGAACAGTTATCTATGTTATCATATTAACACCAGCATCTTATCGCTTATTATTTCAGGTACTACAAATATATCAGTACCTATAGTATGCGTATGATTCACATGAGATTCGCGATATTACATTACCTGGCTGCTTATTATATTTGCTGCGGTATTGTGATTATGATGTAGGTCTAGTAGTATTTATTAAATTGTAATATAATTCAGAAGATGGTTCCGAGTCGTTTATTAAACTGTGGTATATCAGGGGTTATTAAAACAATAGTGTGAGTTTAATAATATTATCACACGAATGTTTTAATATCTAGATGTGTGCAGCTTCATTCACTACTTTATCTAAACTCATGGCGCCCAAATCCAACATTTTACCGCTGGAGTATGCTCCACAGCAGTCTCTACCACAGATAATTCTAAAATCATTGAAAACCTTATTAGAAAAAAAAAAAAACAGATATTTCAAAAAGCTTTTTTTTTGCTAGTGAAAAAGTTTTATATAGGTAATTTTTTTCACTTATTACTTAATCACTAATTAATGTTCAAGTTCTGATTTCAAAATAATGACTTTACCGTATTAGTAGATAGAGAGAGATAGGTAGATAGATAAAGGTAGATATAGAGAGTAGATAAATTATTTTAATTTACACCCGATGTGCAGCATACGATCTACTTCGTCCGAGACAAAGAAATTGCATATGACTTATTAAATTTACTATAGGAGAAAGATAGGTCTTCGCCCTGCGGTGAGACAACATAGGCTAAGCATAAATTATTAAATAAATAAATATAAGCATGGTCCTTCACTGAATTGCACGTTAGCAATCTACGAAATATCAGATTTGACCGTTTAAATAAGAATACGCTGTTATCAGCACTATCGCTATCTCAAGTTAATTTAACGCAGAGAATAATCAAGCCAACCCGGCCCAGCCAACGTCGCGAGTCGCGCGGCGGTGCCCGTTCCGAGCGCTAACTACTTGCGCCAGTTCGCATTTTACATCGCGCCTATCTAATTCTACTTTATCAATTTCGTATAAGCGCGTTCTATTATTCAATGACGGTGATCAAGAATTTATTCTGATTTATTTATCTTACAGGTTGGATTAAAACGGGCATACCCGGCTAGTATGGAGGAGTGCAAGAAAAGACATTCAGGCACTAAAGTTTCAAAGATTGCGAACATATTTCAAGGGATGCCGTCGAGAGAGGAAGACGAAGTTCGCGGTAGCGACGTGACAGGCGTCCGAACCGAAAGTCATTTGGCAAGGTTCAACAATGCTCGTGCACTTTTTGAAAAATTGGGTGAAGAAAATCGTGGATTTCGTATTGAGAAGTCCCCTTCAGCAGCTGCTAGTTTTGCTGGCACCCGTGGGGTGACGCCACCAGCGCCGGCGCGATCTCGGTCCAGTTCTGCAGGCTCCGTGAGCCCGCCCAGACGAATCGTAACGCCGACGCCGATGCCGGTACCTGCTGTCAATGGCGATCGTCTCGCCAATGGTGCAATGGTGCCGCCGCCGAAACCTGTGAAGCCAAGTGTTTTGCCTAAACCTGAAAAACCAGATAGAAGGTTTAACAAGGAGCTCATAGAAAAACAGAGAAATTGGACTGCTCATTTTAATAAATCTCGTCAATCTCGTCATGATGAATCTAAAGTGGACTCTAATAAATATTCTAGTGGCTATCACGACAGAAAGTCACCGGAAGTTCCCGAAAGATATGTAGTTCCTTCACGTGTTTATTCTCCACCGCTTTCGCCGTGTGCCGGTGATTCTCAGGTGGAACGTCCTACTACTCTTCCTTCTTCATTAGTAAGTCGAGTTACACCTAGCGCAAAAACCCCGAGTCCTATTAAAAGTGTTACGCCTGTGTCTCCGAGACGTAATAATTCAGTGTCGCCAATCCCGAGGCCCGAATCTTCAATTTCGCCTCCCGTGCGAAGAGAACGTTTAAACTCACCAATCAAAACACAACCTGATTCGGTATCTCAACTTACACCCTCTACTGAGAAAAGTCATCCTGCCGAAAGGTCGTCGATTACCCCTCCAAGTGAGGATGAAGAAAATAATGATTTTCCAATACATCAATCAAGTGAACAAACACAGTATACTAGTTCTATGTTAAACACCATTGAAAGAATATCACCTACCCCACCGTTGCCATCTTCTACACCAACAAAGTTAGAACCAGTTTCGGTTCCTCGAAGACAAAAATCGCCATCGCCTTCAGCAAGGTCACCGAAATCTCCAGTTTCCCCGTTGTACCACGACAAAGATAGTTTACCTTCAGCTGAACGCGAGTCTTCAGTGTCACCAGTACCAAATAATCGAACGTATACATCGTCGTCAGATAATGTTCCGGATGCAGCACCTCCAGTTGATAGATATGAACCTAGTGTTACATCTCACGCGTCGCCCGTGTTGTCGCAGTCTGACGACGATAATACAAAAAATGTTTGTGATCGCGTGTCTCCGACTCCGCAAAGTCCAGTTACTTTGGACAATGGCTCAAGATCGTCAAAAAATTTGGATGAAGATGCTTATGAGTCTATAGATTATAGTGAGGAATGGGATGAAAAGAGCAGGCGGCGTTCTTCGACGCCAGAGTCTCCTACATGTCCTGTAAAGATAGAGCATGCGCCACGCTCCCCGCTAGTGTCACCATTAGCGTCTCCTGTACATCGTATTGCGGAGTCCTCGCCTCCTGCTTCGCTCCAAGCTTCACCCTCGCCTGGTAAGTTATTTTCCTACCTTCTATTTATGACTACTTATTATGTTCATTACAAAATTCTTTATACATACGTAAAGTCTATTATCTTTATTTTGTTATACTTTATCTGTGTTTTATCTCCACTACAAGAAATATTATTGACGTATATAGTAGACACGTACGTACTTCACGTATGAGTTGAAGGCTGAGAAAACCATGTTTATTATTTGTGCGTGATATAATAATTTGCCAATGGATCTAGGAATGTATTTTTTTACCTACTCATTTTCTTGCTCATGTTTAATTATTCATGGGGTTTTGCACTGGTTCGCTTTTATAATCGTCAACCTCATTACCTTATCTTACTGATATCACTATTATAGGTACATGCCATCATAGTCTTTTACGACCAAAATACTGGTGTTTTTGTTCATATTTATATAAAGACCGAACGCCGAATGCTGTCTGGGGATTTGTGTAATGTATGTGAATGATATGTGTGATATAGCTTTTGTGTTAAAGTCTGAGCTACCTGATGCTGTTGTTTCTGTATTGTAGGGAGTAAAACCATAAGAAACAGAAAAGTGGGCGTCGATTGACGTACGTTTAGCGGTCTCGTGTTCAGTGGGTTCAATGTAATATTGAGGAAGTCAAGGTATTTGAGTCGTTGCGAGACTTGCGAGTCGATCCCGATTTAGATGCTCCGGCGCCGCCGCCGCCTCCGTCGTCGCGACGCAGTAACCCGAGCGACGTCGCCCTGCGCGCTCCCCTTCATACGCTACACTATTCTACACTTTACGGGACCGTTTTGACAATTGATTACTCTCCTCAACACTCTTTATTGTATCTGTATTGTGATACTGAGTAACTCTCCTTACCTTATAAACAAGTGTGTGACTTTCTTAAGTTTGTGTGATCATCAAACAAACAAAAGCTCAAAAGTAAAAAACAGTGATATTTCGTGACTAGAATGTGAACAATCGTGTGTTCGTCGATATTTACGTACAAACGCTGATTCAGTTCGCGATAAACTTTGCATAGAAATTTCGAATAGTCTCCCTTCAGTCTTTTATCAATTCTGTCTTTGTAAGCTCCCCAATGCTCCTTCTCGTTTTGCTTTTAGTCGTCTCGTTCTGACCGGTGTGTGTATGCTCCTAGCTTGAATATTACATTTATTGAGCAACGCTTCGGACTTAATAAAATATTTAATGCACAATATGATCCTTTATTGAGATGTGAAATCTTTTCCTTGTTCGAAGATTGCTTCTATTATTTCATTATCTTGTACCGTGACCTTCAAGTCGCTAACGTGAGCTGCCTACGCTTCCAAAAAATAATCCAATTTTTGAAGAGGTGTGTAATTCTTTAGTCTAGTTATGTTGCCAACTTGCTTATCTGCGGCTGTGTTTGTTTACAACGCGCGCAGGTACCGGTGATCGACAACATTGCTGTCGTAAACTGTTACTATGGTTTTCTCACTTGTGCTATATAAAAAACAGCCACAATCTAATACCTGAAAATAATAAGTGTGAAAAATATGGTTGGTTATTACTATTAGGGCATCGGCTTCCTTTTCGTCCTTCCGTTTATCTGATCGTTTCGTGTCGCGTGTGACTTTATAGAAGTTATTACAAAATTCGTCGTTTGGAAGTGAATGTCCACGTGAGAGTGGTCGGCGGCGGCACGGGACGCCGGCGACGATGGTGCGGTGATGCGGCGGGCGTCGCGCGTGCCCGTCGCATGCGCTCGCTCAACATGCGCCTCTGCGGCTGTTGCCTCGGTCAGTTGCTTTATTATTGTTTTGTTCTTGCTTAGAAACAATATTATTTGGGTCGCTTCTCAGTCACGGTTTATTGCTGGAGCTGAACGCGTTTCTCGCGTTTTCATACACTTCAGTGGAAACAAAATATGGATATGCTACTGCTGTGTCTTTAATAGTTTTTAAATAAGAGTGAATTAGCTTTCTACTGCTCTTTGTTTCATTAAGTTCTCTCATATTCTTAATATCTCTACTAAATCTTAAATGTATATAATTTATCATTTTCTCTAGATATACTGACGTATTTTAGTTAGTCTTTTATCTGGCATTTCAAGCTGGGAAAACGTTAATCGACACTGATGTTGAAAAGAGTATGTTACTCTGCTGGACATCACATCCTACTGTCTTATGACATTCCGTATTGCTTTTTTAGGCATTATAGATAGACACATAGATAGACTGTTTAATTGTTATCCATTGGTATTTTTTGAACACTTGTAATGGTTTTTAGGTGTATCTTAGGGAACATGATTCATTGTGCTAAAATTTACGCAATGTAAACAAGCGCATAACGCTCACTGTGTAATACATTAATCCTAGTTAAGCATTGAAATTCAATAACCCAAACTGTACAGGCCTTTTTAGCTACATTATTATGTACATTTTGTGAATTGTTTCGAAGCGAAGGCTCTACCTTCATGCACACTCGTGTTTAATATCCACCGTATACAAAATAGTTCTTGGCACATCGCGTCCATTCAGCGAACTTTCGTGTATGTTCAATTGATTCAATGAAGCAATTATCCGTAGAGGCAATGAGTTTGATGTGTCTTTTCTTTATGCAGGAAGGGACACGCATCAGTTGTAGCTAGGGTTGCTTACTTCTTTTATATCATATATACTTTTCAAAGCCATTGTCATTGTCTGTAAAAATATAGTCGATGGCGAAAAAATATAGTAGGCATGTTTAAAAAAAGCCGGCCAAGTGCGACTTGGACTCGCGCACGAAGGGTTCCGTACAATTATCTATAAAAACGGCAAAAAAAATTACGTTTGTTGTATGGGAGCCCCCTTAAATATCTATTTTATTCTGTTTTTTTTTTAGTATATGTTGTTATAGCGGCAACAGAAATACATCATCTGTGAAAATTTCGACTTTCTAACTATCACGGTTCATGAGATACAGCCTGGTGACAGACGGACGGACACGTTTTACCCTTTGGGTACGGAACCCTAAAAACTATTTTTGTATGCATATTTTTTGGTAGTTTGAACCTTTATCAACCATTTTGTTTTTTCTCTCGTAACCATTATTACTCTCTAAATTAAGGTTATAAGATACCATTAATTCAGCTTTGTTGAGATAAATACGACCGGCCATATTTCGCTCATTTCGCCATTTTGTATTATAATAGTGGTTTCGCCTACTATAAAAATCTTTTTAGAAATACAGTATTGAGCCCATTTATGCAAATATAGTAGGATACTATGTAGTAGGGATGGCAACCCTAGTTTTTGGTCTAAAATTGGATATATGGAGCCTTATTATAAAACAAGGTTTTTCTTCAAGTATGTTTGAAACCACCAAGTCAGTTTTTGAATTAAGGTTTCGCATTTCGCTACATTCCCTTGAGCGTAAAGTGAAAAATCTATCCACTGTTCATTACTTTTTCTGTTATACAATAGTTCTTGTAGTAACGAAACGGCCAAGCCGCATATTTTGACTAAGGTGTAGAGTTTGAAGCTTAGCTCTACATGAGATCTGATAACTTTTTGATAGTGCGATTCATATGGTCTCGTCTTAGCAACATTTTACATGATAATGTTTTTGGTAGGATTGTCTGCACGGAAACAGAATACTAAAATAAAAAGCCATTAAAAATTTAGGAGCCAACAAAGATTCGTTTTTCTTGCTAATTTAACCTAACTCTGGGCGTATTTAGAGTAAAATCTCATACCAAGTCGGTACCGACAAAGCTCAAATATCGAAAAATTCAATAAAGTTTATTGGTAATTGATTTATGCAGTGGTTTTTTCATAAAACCCGATATACCGAAAGACTTTTCTTTTGCGCCTGTTTTACTATAAATGATCTGCATCTCATTCAATAACGTTGTGTGTGTAGACTTGCGTCTAACTGCCCATTGCTATCTGTGGAGGCTTGTAAATGGCTTGTCGTAAATGACCTTACTATTACTTTTGTATTAATAGCTGTAAGCCACCCAAACACTATAAAATAAAATAAATAAGGCATCATCTGCCTAGCCTTTTACCAACTATTTTGGGGTCGGCTTACAGTCTAACCGAATTAATAGACTTACTTAAATAAATATGAACTAGAAATTGGGAAGGAAATTGGTATTAGGAAAAATCAATCAAATAAAAATAAAGATTATCGAAGTCGAACCGTGCATTACTTTACAAATCCTAGAGGCAGGGAGAGTACACTCTAGTTTCTTTTCAAACCGTGTTTTTTTGCTACGTGGTCACGCGAACATGTAGCACATCTTGATAATCAGGATGAACGTTAATAGAGATCAGAAGGCCAAATCACGTAAAATAAAAATGTCCAAAATCTAGTCGCAGTCTCATCTCGGCGACAATCAAATGTCAAAAACTTGTCAAAGATGTAGGGAAACTTTAGTTATTTTTGACAGATCGGGACTGAGATCAGACTGTGAACATCATCATGTGCGTAGCCTTTTTCCAACTATGTTGGGGTTGGCCTCCAGTCTAACCGGATGCAGCCGAATACCAGTATTTGAACTTGAGATCAGACTGAACGTGCTTAAAATTACAGGAATTGCCCTTCTATTTCTTCTGGACTAATATGGGAGTATTTCCTCCCAACACTTCCTACCTGTCTTTAACAAGGATTTTGAATAACCTAGTAATAAATATATGACTGGTAACACCTAACCTAACATATGTCAAGTATACAATATATATCACATAAAGCATTAGGTACCTACATAATGAATTTTACAACGTTTGCGTGGGCATCATCCACTCCACATCTTGACGCATTAGTTGAAAATGATCATTTCCTTTTTTGGAAGGCCGTCTTCATATTGACCACTTGTTGGTACCTTGGTTGCCAAGGTAAAATTTTATGAGTTCTTGAGTGCTGGCTTTGAAGCTCTAATTCTTTACCAAGTCTTTAAATATTACGTTAGAAATGCTTGGGAGTTTTGTGTAGGTTTGAATTTATATATCAGCCTGCTATGTTATTTCCTATTACACTATTGTGCTTCTTCTCGAGCAAAGGACGAACAGTTTTGCTTATTTAAAATAATGCTATGAAAGGATAGGAATTACTTCCGTATTTCCTTAACATAAATTCAAAATTGATTCTGGATATATGTTTCTAATTTTATCCACAGCTATTTATATTTCCCCTCTTTCTTTTGTCACCACAATTTGTCTCCGACTCGAACCGTATCTAAAGTGCTCACATTCTTGGGGTACCGAGATGCGAGAAACGACAAACGAATAAAGTACTAGTGTCATCAACATCCAATTTCATATAGTCCCATATGAAGATACGAGTCCATACTTGTATGTGTAGTTGAGTTTTAATTAGTAAAGTGGGCATGACTCGCTCTCGTTGTGTCGGGAGATCGCGTGATGGTTCTAACGGTTTACTGCAAATTCATGCGTTACAATAGATTACTATAAATGTTGAATGGTCAGTCGATTGTTATCATAAATTAGTTTCTGAGGATGTGCAGGTTTAATTATCTCTAGATCGGGAAACGAAAGTGTAGACACGCATGCAAACTGTAAACAAAAACATTCCAAGAGATATTTTGTACTGAGCGTGTTAAAATTTGTTGGTTTGTTATAAACGTAAATATGTATTAAAATGTACTGCCTCGCATTCACTCAGTAAAAAAAAAAAATCTATTCGAATGTTCTACGTACAGTAGTTCCTCTCCACGTAACCGAAACAAGAATGTGATCTTTACTTCTGGACTCTGGTTTCGATGTCATTTGAGGGACGCACAAGGGCGTTTCATATAAACGTTGCATTTTATAAATATCCTAATGGACGAGTTTCAAATCTGAAGTTGTGGCCTGAGGTTTGTTAAAATAACATGTACCGATTTAATGTTTGTTTATGTTGGGCACCTGTATAACCGCCACCTGCCCGTGCCGCGGAAGTAGAGTATCTGCGTTAAAAATAGTTAGCTCATTAGCCTAAATTTACTCCGTACTCGCTCTCCGATGAATATACTTAAATGTTTTTCATTGAGGCGAATATTTAGCCACGAGAATTTCCTGTAGCATGATTCATTTGCATAGAACAGGAGTATCGATCTCTTCAAATTATTTCGAAATAAAAAGTATTCTAAGCAAATTAATAACGCCACTGTTATCTGTTCACTGCAACTTGTTTTTTTTCTTCTTCGTTCTCTCAAGTCTGAAAATCGGACTCAGAACCACAAATTTCATCACACTTAGTACAGTGTGAGGTGGAATTCTCGGTTACTACTTAATACCTATCTGGTATGTGACCGCGTTGCCACCGACCGCATAGTTTCATATGATACGCACCTTGGCCCTGGCAAACCAGCCCCAATTAGGTTACCACTTATTTTATAATATTTTAGTGAAACACTCGACTGATTTGAACCTTTTCAATGCTACCTTTCACATCTTCTTAACGAATCCATCTTATATCTTCAGCGGGCGGAGGTCGCAAGTCATCCGAGAAGGAAGAAACCCCGCGACGGAGTGGATCGCGGGCGTCGAGCGTGTCAGATGAAGGTGGATTCAACGAGCCGTCGCCCGAGGTGGTGGCGCGGCTGCGGCCGGCCGACTACCGCGAGCCGCCCCCGCCCGCGCCCCCGCTCACCAGGGACATACGTGACGCGGAGCGGACGCGCTCTGATCCTGATACGCTCTCCGTACTGCAGCAGGTACTTGTTCACCCTTCTATCTCGTCTTCTATAAGCGGGAAGGCACTCAGTGCCCGTAGTTGCCAAATGAAATGGAAACTAGTTCCGTCTTTCCGGTCAGGTGACGTGGCTTTCCGTCACCAGCCGCGCTGCGATAAGCTTGAGCTTTTACCCGAGCTTCATTGGTTGCCCCACTGGTATATACCTAATGTTTTAAGGAAACATTTCAAAGAAATACAACAACCACCAAGACCATAGTTTGAGCTCTCCAACCCTGCATTACAGGACTCCGGCGTGGTAGTGAGCGAGGCGAGCCAGGGCTCCATAGAGGTGCTCGACAAGTCGACCACCAGCCAATGGAGCGTGTCGGAGGGGGAGAACGCGTCCGGCGAGAGCGGGCGGGGCGGGGACGCGCCGGACGCGCGCTGGGACGACGCCGACGCCGACGGCAAGCAGCCCGACAGCATGACGCCCGACGAGGCCGAGATACTGCTCAGCTCCAGGTGAGCGACGCTATCTAGCTTCATATTGCAATAGAATAAACCCTTGTATCCACAGGCGATTTTTTTACGTGCACTGGATTTTCAACGGTGCTTAGCGCCAAGAGAGTTGAGAATCCAACAATGTGTTTTTTTCGCGCTGGGATGCACTCTGTTGGATTTGCAATGCTCGGCTCAACATCGAGGGCTTAAATTCCAGTGCACAATATAAAATCGCCCGTGCGTATTTGGGCTACTTGTAATTGGTCATATCCCCCATTTACACACAGAAGGTTCAATTTTTACGAAACAGCTGGTTTTGTGCTCGAATAGCACTGCACTCAATTATCCTTTCGTGCATTTTTTCAAAGACCAAGCACACCGATTGCGAATGAAGCGTGTTGCTTCCGATACACAGCTTTCTCATGTCGCTGCATTGTCGATATTATGCATTATTTTGCAAGAATTCATACTCTTTGGGGTATTCCACTCAGAGCACTGATTTCAATGGCACTTTAACGAACGGCACCTAAGCTGTTCTACTAACTGCATTAAATAGACTCTGTACTTCATAATCAGATATACTGATCCTGGTCTTAGCATGTAACTTCGGGGGCATGACCAAAGAAATAATATTCAAAGATTTATAAGTAGGTATATCATTTAAATTTAGTCAGATTAACCTTACTTTATTGTAGTTAGTTGCATAATAAGGCGTCACATCAATTCTGTTTAATTACTTTATCTGAGGCACGTACGCTATGCGGAACTAAGTAACTGTTTAATATTCGTCACACCTTTCTTCCTCGATGTAATCATGCTATTCATCAATGTTTACTTTCTGGTTCATTTTATTTCTTATTGGAATACGCGTGATGTATATGAAATTTCTGTCTTATTTGCATGATTCCACGCACTTGTAATGTCTAACGACGCGTCGCGTTCTATATTTATTACTACTCTTATTTATTTATCCTAAACGATGTTGTTAAAATACGCTATTCTATATTTTCTTTTTCCAGGACTTGTTATTCGTAATGCTTAGTATTATTATTAAATGTCGTATTTTTATCATTTGCATGCTGCCTGTCCGCACAACGCTTCATTATTGCCTGATATTTGCAGTATTCTGAAGAAAAAACTTAGGTAAGCTCGGGGCATTTGTGCAACCGTCGTTTTTCTTCTTCATATGATGTAGTCTTTTGTAGAATGCTTTTTTAAATGTGATCCTTTATTCTGGCTTAGTTCCATTTAAATACGCTCTTTTTTGATATACATAAATATACAAATTCAGCGATAAAACTACAATGATCATAAACTAAAACAAGTTATGAAGTATGCTGTCTCGTCTTTTAAAGTACAGTACGCGACAGGGCGAGAGAAGTACATTTAATCAAAATAAGACAAGTTTAGACAGCTACATTACAGGCCTATCTGACAGTCAATCAAATTGTGATACGCTGAAAGTTTTAGCGAATTTATTATCCATCCAGCTATCGTTATCACTATTCATACAAAACCATTATGACAATGTAAACAACAATTTGATACGCACTTAGCTTTTTTCGTGACAAGTCTGGTGAGAGTAAAAAGCGGAGTTGGTCCTTTATTTGTGTATTTAAACTTCACAACTTTTGCACTGTCACGTATTGTACAGTGCAAACTGTTTATTTCTGTATCATGCTACTTATGTACTGCTAAGTTAGCTAATGTAAGGCTAGCGCAAATATGGGCCGCAACGCAAAGCATTGTTAAGTTTCTCCTACATCACTTTCGCCGCCCCGGGCTTTTTGTTTTGCGATGCGATGCGCTGCCGCCCGATTCGGTTCTAATATGCGCTAGTCTTTAGTGGTAGTACAAAATAACTGTGTAGTTAGTGGTAGTTTGAAGGTAACATGTGTTGTATTCTAGGCAAGAAGCTCTGCTGTCCGACGAGCAAGCGCAGGAGATTGTCGCCATGTTGTCGCCGCACGCGCTGCCGCACGACAATGGCGTCTCGCTCAACGACAGCTACCAGTCCGTGCTCTCCTACGAGAGGTAATGTCTTTATTTATTTATTTATGTAGGTAGTATCTCCCACAAAACATAACTAATATATAATGGGCAACATGAGGTTGGTGTATTCTTTCACGTATAGGAACCACAGCATGCACAATAGTTAACAATTAAGCTAACGAAAGCAATGAGCAATTTCTCTTCGTACAGCTGTTATGATTTAGTTAATCTAATATTGTGCAGCGCGACAAAATTCTGTCGCTCATCTCGTGCCGAAATAAAATTATAATGAGACAGTGCGATGACAAAACGGATTTTAGTCGTTAATCGTGCGTAGATGAAATGCAACAATAAGTCATTTCTTATGTTATGGATAATTATGGGAAGTAATAGTAGAAGTAAAAAGATGCTCATAAATGTCGTTTTGGAACGAGATTAGTATCAAATCTGTCATCTTGGCATTGGTAAACAAAAACAGCTTGTAATTTTGTGTTGGAAGTTCAATAACTATAACACAGTTGGTCCGTGGTCGATTTTTCCTAGATACCTGGCCCCAAACAGCAAAAGATTCATAGCCCTGATGTGGGACGTTAAAGTAATTTAAAGACTGAATTTTGAAATAGAGCTGAATTTCGCATTTCTTAGAACAAATGGAGCAATATGCTAAAATACAACAAAATTGCATATTAATACATAGTTTACATTTCAGTTTTTTTACTATTACTAACACAGCTTGTAAGTATGTACCTAAATTGTTATTAACGCTATAGTCCATTTCACTCGAAAATGAATGTGTTATTATTGCAGTATGCAGTCAGTGGATGAGAGCTACGAGTTCGTGTCGCTGGAGGCCGACGCGGGGCTGGCGGGCGGCGACCGGCGCGCGCCGTCCCCGCCGGGTGCGCGGCCCGACGCGGCCGCGCGGCCCGGCGCCGAGCCGGGCGCGCCGGGCACCGTGTTCGAGCACTACCCGCCGCAGCAGCTGCGCGAGCTGGGCGAGGACAACGGGATACACTACTTCGAAGATGGCCACTTCTATACCGAGGTACGACAGCTGATTCAGTATAATTTGAATGAAACCAACAACCAGCAATTATTTACAGTATACGCCCCTAAACTAGTGGTAGAATACCAAAGTTATATACATATAAAATTTAAATAATGAGGAATTAATAACTAAATCGTGAAAAAAATAACTTACTACAGGAGTAAACGAATCCTACTTGTGTTTTTTTAACCTGTAGTAGTAGTCCCCGTGAGCCAACCACGCGGGCGAAGCTCCTGGCAAAAGTAGTAACAAAAAATATTAGAGAATAAGTTTTCTCCTCAGCATCAGCATCCAAAAAAGGTTGTAAATCTTACTTCATTAGGGCGTCTGCTAATTTGAATATAACACGTTCGTTACACTCAGGCAAATAATTTACTACGGAGGAAACGTAACATGACACATGCTTCTTTTATGCTACATGCCAATCGAGTAGGTCTACGCTTCCCAATCTACCCAAAAATTCTCAAGCCTAAGTGGTCAACATTTACGTATTAAATACTAATTAACTACAATCACACGAATTGATATTATTTTTGATAACTTATTATCTTACAGGTTGCAGGACTTCCGCCTATTGAGGAAGACGAGGACGACGATTATTACCCACCAGTATTTGTCAAGAAAAATACCAAAGTTAAATTCAGGTAGGTTACCAACGTTACAGGGGCTCGTGTCTATGTAATAACAGCCGCACGGGTCGATCGATCAGGTACAGCTACGCTTGCTGATGATGATCCGTGGATGGGTTACCATGGTTGCATACCGAGACTCCTTCGTGCCCAAAGCACGTTAAACTATTGGTCCCGTCTGACATTTGTAGAGCTTTGACAATCGTTACAGGTTGTCAGAAATCGAAAAGTCGCCGAAAGTCTGAGAACCAGTCTTACCAAGGAGTATCGTAAAACTCATAGTCGCTCCATGTAAAATACTGGTATTCAGCTGCATCCGGTTAGATTGGAAACCGACCCAAACATAGTCTGGAAAAGGTTAAGTAGATTGATTGAACCAAAGTTACACAGTTCACACTCTGCTGCTTAGCAGAGTGTGAACAAGTCTACTGAAAACTGTAACTTACTGTAAACTGTGCTGTTATTCATTGTTCAGATGAGTGCTTACTCATCTGAACAATGAATAACAGCAGCTTGCCTGATAGCTGCAGTGGTATCAATCTCCGTAATCAAACTCTTTTATATTAATACGAATTTTAGAGGTTTCACAGTCTTATAAAAATCTTCAATTCATTCATTCATTCACTGACAGACCATTCGTAGCCTAAACCGCTGGGGCTAGAACCGTAGAATTTTGAATTCTTTTTAAAATGAAGGTGAAGATTTATGGAAGAATTTTCTGAAAATTTAAGCCCTAAAGCCGAAGATGACAGTTTATATGGAAGTTCGTAATTTTGCCAATCTTACTAATATTATAAATGTGAAAGTTTGTATGTTTGGATGTTTGTTACTCAATCAATCAGAAACGGCCGAACGGATTTGGATTAAATTTGTCACGCAGATAGTTTATAATTTGGATTAACACATAGGGTACTTTTACCTTACCGTGTGATAATTTTCGACCTCCAAAAGCTAGTGAAAAATCTAGTGAGTGATAAATAAATAAATAACAAGTCCTCCATGAAGGCTACTTACCTACCTATACCACAAGCTAACAAGTCATCGTACCTTACTTCCAGCACGCACCCGATGCGCGTGTTCTCGACGCACTCGGTACGCGAGTACGACCGGCGCAACGAGGACGTGGACCCCGTGGCCGCCAGCGCCGAGTACGAGCTGGAGAAGCGCGTCGAGAAGATGCACGTGTTCCCCGTCGACCTGCTCAAGGGGGCCGACGGGCTAGGTCTCTCTATTATCGGTAAGTTGAAATTTATTAAACGATGGCTTTATTAAAAGGGGCGGCAGCCTCGTTACCTGTTTATTTAGGGTCACTAACAAAAGATATACATATTACAGACACATAAATAATGTGCAACATCAGAAGGCCAATTTTAGTAATAAACGTTCCAAATCTAGTCGCAGTCTGTCCTCGGCGACAGTCAAATGTCAAAAATGTATAGAAGCTCTAGGTATTTTTGACAGATTGAGACTAAGATCAGACAGAACATTCTTAAAATAACGAGGATTTCCCCTCTGGTATTAGATAGGCCTCCTTCACGTACAGGAGACCACAGCGTGCATAATAAAGTAATCGACTTTCATCCCTAACTACACATTCCAACCTTATTTAATTATACAGGCTGAATTTTCCTAGTGTGTTATCGGTAACTTGGAATTTATTAAACGACGCCTCGATTAAAAGAGGCGGCAGTCTCGTTACCTGTTTATTTAGGATCATTAATAAAACATATACATAATACAGACACATAAATAATGTGCAACATCAGAAGGCCACATCTAAAACTATGAGAAAGAGCAAAAAAAATACTCAAAGTAGTCTCCGGCCTCCCGTAGGTCGACATTCGCACAGACGTAATAAAATCACGGCGGGATTTTTTGCGCACTGCATTTTCAATTCTCAGTGTTAAACTGAACATTGAACACACACAACAGAATTAATAGTGCGTCTCATCGCGTCGAAAATCTAAAGGTGTGTTTTGATTTTCAACACTCGTCGCTTAGCAGTGCGTTGAAAAAGTATTCCGTTTGAATGTCAACTTAAAGTCAAAGCATTTATTTCAAATAGGCACTTAAAAGGCACTTTTGAACGTCAACATTTACATTAAAATAGAATTGATTCTAGTCGCCCCTTCCAAAATGTAGTTTCGTATGGAGAAGAATGGGCAAGAAACTCCACCGTTACTCTTTTAAAATGTTTCAAGTACAATATTTAACATAGTACATTCATTATTATGATTATGTGTGAAAACGATGCACCCAGAATAAAATTACCATACCAAAATAGGTAAACAGAATCAAATTGAAGCAATACAGATAAATTAATTATGTGATAGATACATGGTGTTCACACATTTACAAACATTGTAAAAGTAAGTATAGGTACGATTTTCCTACAATATTAACAAGTAATGAGTCAGTGTCAGTAGTCGCTTGAGTCACATATAAATGGTCATTATTGAAAAAATTGTATAATTAACTCGTCGTGAACTCTTTTCAGGTATGGGTGTTGGCGCGGACGCTGGTCTGGAGAAGTTGGGCATATTCGTGAAGACCATCACTGAGAGTGGAGCCGCCGCCCGCGATGGACGCATTCAAGTCAACGATCAAATCATTGAGGTTGATGGCAAGAGTTTGGTAAGGTCTATTCTTCTGACGGTGATGGAAACACCCACAACATTTTAAAATGGCCACCTATTTGACAATTACTGTTGAACTTATGCATTTGTGTCTGGCTTTAGCATATCCGTTACAATCACTATGTATTGATAAAAATATTTGTTTTTGCAATTTTTACTCCATTGCACATTTTATAGTGGAATGAGATGAGTCTTTTAACTGGTGAACTCTTTACTAACTTTAATTTTGGACATAGGTGGGTGTGACGCAAGCATACGCGGCTTCTGTGCTACGAAATACATCAGGTCCTGTGAAATTCCTCATTGGACGTGAAAAAGACCCAGAAAATAGTGAAGTTGCACATCTTATTAGACAGTCACTTGCTGCAGATAAAGAGAGGGAAGAAAGGTAAATCCTACTGATATTATTGAAACTTAGTATATTTGTTACTCAATCACGCTATAATGGCTGATCTGATTCGATTGAAATTGGCCACACACATAGCTGGGTATAGTGTTTTAGTGGATACAGATGTAGTAGTTTCCCTTTGAATAAGATAAAACAGCTGCTATAATTTATAAATATTAGCCCATATTCTATTATAGTCTCTTAATGAGGGTGTTCTGAAATGACGTTCACTAGGTGGCAGCACTGAGACGTCAGGTCCGGGCACCTGTCAAAAGTGTCAAAGCGCCTACGGACTGAATGCTAAACGAAAGAATGAAACGAATGACGTCAAATATTTTAAGTTCATTGTCGAACTGGAAGACCTCTTGTCAAAGTGGCGCCAATTGGTGGCTTGAATATTCATGAACCCCTCATTGCCACTTCTTATGCCTCTTCTATTGCCTTTTCTCATGAATATTTGTTACGCTAGTCCTAACAATGTAATATTTGTTCAGAGCGAATCGCGAACGTCAGAGGCGCCAACAAAACGAAGAGGAGGATTCCAATCAGACCGCTCCCGCTGAACCGTCCACGCCACAGACGCGACACCCGGATATCAACGAACTTCGATCTTTTCTACAAGAGGTTTGTTTTGTTACGCTAATTTTTATTAGTGACCAATTAGTAGAGTCCGACCGCAACCGGATTTTTTCGGTGAAAAAAACTATAACTAAAATTGGCCAGCAGGGCTAACATGACAAGCGCGAGAACGCTTTTTTTTTCGATCACGCTCGTCTAATATGATTCTGACATCATTCTAATGTCTAACATAACGGCAAGGCTGGAGTAAATTCGAAAAAGGCACTTTGACTCTTTATCTCGCAATGAGAGACGTAGCAAGTTATAAAAACAAATAATTTTTATTATAGCAACATTGGCTTGAGGTTCCGTTTATTGTTGCATAAGCAATTCTAAAAAAATAAACTAACAGCTAAACAAGATTCTAATATTATGAGATTCCGATAATCATACCGAATACAGTTTTCTATAAAGCCTTCGCAGTGCCGTGGTTTATAAAGGTATATAAGAGACTTGCACTGTATTAGAGTTAAACTAGTTAAGTAACCCTTATTTCTATACCCAGCTGGTAGGCATGGAGTCGGGTGGTGGCAGTGCCGACGAGATAAGCGTGCGCGTGCGCGACTGGTGCCAGCAGCGCGCGCCCGACGACCAGCTGCGGCGCGCGCTGGCCGCCGCCGCCGACACCGCGCACCGCGCGCAGCGCAAGTACGACAAGGTAGGTCGTGTCTGCCACGTACTAGAGATAAGCGTGCGCGTGCGCGACTGGTGCCAGCAGCGCGCGCCCGACGACCAGCTGCGGCGCGCGCTGGCCGCCGCCGCCGACACCGCGCACCGCGCGCAGCGCAAGTACGACAAGGTAGGTCGTGTCTGCCACGTACTAGAGATAAGCGTGCGCGTGCGCGACTGGTGCCAGCAGCGCGCGCCCGACGACCAGCTGCGGCGCGCGCTGGCCGCCGCCGCCGACACCGCGCACCGCGCGCAGCGCAAGTACGACAAGGTAGGTCGTGTCTGCCACGTACTAGAGATAAGCGTGCGCGTGCGCGACTGGTGCCAGCAGCGCGCGCCCGACGACCAGCTGCGGCGCGCGCTGGCCGCCGCCGCCGACACCGCGCACCGCGCGCAGCGCAAGTACGACAAGGTAGGTCGTGTCTGCCACGTACTAGAGATAAGCGTGCGCGTGCGCGACTGGTGCCAGCAGCGCGCGCCCGACGACCAGCTGCGGCGCGCGCTGGCCGCCGCCGCCGACACCGCGCACCGCGCGCAGCGCAAGTACGACAAGGTAGGTCGTGTCTGCCACGTACTAGAGATAAGCGTGCGCGTGCGCGACTGGTGCCAGCAGCGCGCGCCCGACGACCAGCTGCGGCGCGCGCTGGCCGCCGCCGCCGACACCGCGCACCGCGCGCAGCGCAAGTACGACAAGGTGGGTCGTGTCTGCCACGTACTAGAGATAAGCGTGCGCGTGCGCGACTGGTGCCAGCAGCGCGCGCCCGACGACCAGCTGCGGCGCGCGCTGGCCGCCGCCGCCGACACCGCGCACCGCGCGCAGCGCAAGTACGACAAGGTGGGTCGTGTCTGCCACGTACTAGAGATAAGCGTGCGCGTGCGCGACTGGTGCCAGCAGCGCGCGCCCGACGACCAGCTGCGGCGCGCGCTGGCCGCCGCCGCCGACACCGCGCAGCGCAAGTACGACAAGGTGGGTCGTGTCTGCCACGCTACTGAAACACAACACTCTGACACTATACCTTTCTCGCAGCTACTTTGACGGTTTGCAGGTGTACACCGTGACATTTTAGTCGTCTTACAGAGGTAGAGTTAATCCACCCAATGTTGGAGACGTAAACTACCTCTAGGCGCGATTAAACAATGTTACCATTAATTAAGATAATATAGGTGCAAAGAACAATAAATAATGCTTCAGGTATATGTAACACCCTGGCAATAATGTTTGCGTGTCAAACGGTAGAAGATATTGATAATATTCAATTACCATTACATTCCATCTTTCATTCCATCTCCATAACAGGGTGTTTCAAACTACGTCATGCGTCTTAGTGAATTTGTAAAAAAAAAAAATGTTTAGAGGTCATTGGATACATGAAGTGGGCTATCGTTGTAAGACGATTAAAATGTCACGGTGTATATTTGTGTTTTTTTCATGGACGTTTATCTAGTCCACGGAATTGGCTTTATAATGTAAGACAATGTTCCCCCGTCGGGCAGGCGCGGCGTGCCCTGCGCGAGTGGCGGCGCACGCGCGCGCTGGTGCGCGCCCGCGAGGAGTGGTGGAGCGGCGCGCTGCGGGACGCGCACCGCGAGTACGCGGCCGCGCTGTGCGTGCTGCACGAGCGGGTGCAGCGCCTCGAGGTGCTGCTGCTGGTGAGCACGCGCGCACGCGCTGCATGCACTACGCGCGCGCTGTGTGACTGCGAGGTGCCACGGACGATATTTTTACGCGGATTCTTTTTTTCGCGCTCTGGTTTTCCAACACCCTGCTTAAAACCGAAAGTTGAAAATCCAACAGTATTTTTTTTTAAAGCGCTGTAATGCACTCAGTTGCATTGTCAACGCTCGGCTCAATATTTAGAGCTAAAATTCCAGAGCGCGATAAAGAATCGTCGCGTTAAAAAATGCCCGTGCCTACCTGGGCTGATACATCGAGTTTTGTGCCCGCTTGCACCATAAATCACTAAAAACACATTTAACGCTACACGAATTTAAATCATCGTTCTGTTTCTGTTAAAATGACAGTACAAAATTTCTTAGCCAATAACCTAACTTAATTGAAATTTAGTTTTTTTGAAGCTATTTCGATGTATTCAATTTGAATGCTATATTGGTTAAATGCACACGGATTCCGCAACATTTAAGTAGATAATTAATTGAGAATGATATTTAGCGCAAACGCATTAAATGCGCTAACGTAGTTCGCGAAATTTAAAATTTCTTCCGTTTTTTAAATGACTATTTCATGAAATCATTGAATGGGATAATACGATCTTAAAAGGGCTGTATTGATGTTTTTAATGGTTAATATCTAATATTACTGAGCCTTGCTCGTTTTTTTTTGGTTTGACGTTTTCTAAAAATGAAACCTAGCTAGATCGATTTATCGCCCCTGAAACCCCTTGCATACTAAATTTCATGAAAATCGTTGGAGCCGTTTCCGAGATTCAGAAAATATATACAAGGTGTAACAGAATAGACGCAAGACCTTAAAATACTTTGTTCCTAATTGATTATTGAATCGATTTCAGTAACTTTTAATATTTATGTATTTTGTTTTAATTATGTATTTTGCCATGCCTACCACTGATTGAGCCAAAGAAAATTTAATCTTATTTCAGAAGATATAAGACTCAATTTTAAATGCATAAAGTAATGCTTGGGTCGACACGTTTTTCTTAATAATATCAGTTAGCTTTAGAAAAAAAATAGTTTTGGTCATCGTATTATGCTTTCAACTCAATAGTCTAAATGGGGTTTATGAGGTCTTGCGTTAATTATGTAACTCGTTGTATATATATACAAAAATTGCTCGTAGGTATTAGATAATTCGGTAAATACGTACTTATTACGGTTCGCTATTCATATTTTGTTCAACAAACAGCCTAACACTGACCTGCAAATAGCAAAAAACTTAAGAAAATTTCAGTTTCGCGGGCTACTTTATCCCCCCTCCCCCTTTAGTGATTGGTGGTGCAAGCAAGCCTTAGTAACATTTTGGAAGAGCAGTGACTCTGTCATTGTTTTATACTTGTTTGAGCCGCTTTCTAAAACTCGATAGGTCATACAACGCGCGGGTACTGTGCAGTATAGACTCGAATATTCGTTCCTAAGTACAGAGAGCAAATCGCACTCAATACTCATATATTGACATCCTTCCAAGGAAGAAAATAACCTATTCTTGAATGTCATGGAAATGAAACCAACTCTCAAATATCGTAACAAATATCTCCTGTTTGTATTAAACAAAAATCCAATACAAAATATATGAGACAAATTATGTTTTTAACTGTTTTTTGTAGCGTTGGTAAAATAATCGAGTCTGTACTGTACTTATTTTGCTAATATAAACCCCTGATTATAATAGGGTCCGCCTTTAGGCTTAATTATCTATTTGATCTTGAAGATCTTGTTAACTTTTTTGCTTCTTCTGTTTTGTACAAGAATTCATAGACATTTCGGCAATCGTCAATTGACAGACGTTTAATTTCGCCTCATGCAATAACTACGATTCTAGAGCATAATAAACATGTTCCATGTCACCCCAATCGTGTATTTTTTCAGTGTACATTTTATTATTTATTAACGGTCAGTTCATTGGCTTTTATGTTTCCTTGATTCTTAACGTTGGCTAATAAATTCAGCAAACACACACTCATTTGCACATTTATGGATACTAGCTGTTGTAAGTACTTAGAAAATAAATGTTTTGCTTTCTCAAAAAAGATGAATATCACCACTGTACTGGGCAAGTCGTTGGTTTTTCTTTCGTATGATCACGACATCTATAAAAGTAGCTCATGACTTGATAAAAACATTACCCAGGTGGTAAAACATTGTACTGAGGCTGTCTGCCTTACTAGCTAATTGCAGAGGCATTAGTTTCCAGCCTAATGATAGTTATTTTTCTTAAATTTAATTACTTACACTAAAATTCTAGGAAACTCAAAAGAAGGCAGGTCTCCCAGTGATGTTGCCACATGAACCGTCGGCTCGTCGCGAAACGCCGCCTTTACCGCGCCGCCCCGATCCGGATCCACTTTTGATAAACAGTTAGTATGCGATTGCTTACTTCGTTATACCACAAATACACGCTTGAACTGCCCTGATGGTCTCGTGGTTGCAAGCGCGACTGCTGAGCTCGGAGTCATGGGGTCGATTCCCAGGTCGGGCAAAGTGTTATTAGGATTTTCTATAAGGAATTTTTCAGCAGCAGCCCAGAGTTTGGAAGTTGGTGGAATGATACTACCCTCATGCGTCGGTGCGCACGTGTCGCCGTTGTTCCTGAGCATGCTCTCTCCCTGCGACTGTCGGATTGCCGTCCCATTGGACTATGAGAGTAAATGAACAAAGAGTGCATCTGAGTTTGCGCACTATAATATCTTTTGTGAACTGGGATAATCATAGTTGAGATTGGCTGTTGTTCGTTTAGCATCACTCAGGGGGCACGTGTAGGGTGGGAAGCTTTCAGATGTAAATAGGTATCAAGATGTTGGTCATGCCTGCGGACGCGAACAGCTTCACCTTCTAACGTTCAGAAATAACGCACATAAGGTACCTGGCCCATTGCCGGTGATTACTGAGAGGCAAGTAGAGTGATGACCTATTAATATAATGTATCTCTCTAACTGACGAGACAATCATTTGAACGTTTCTAGAGTGACAAAATAGTAGATAGCTAGTCACTTCCTCGTCGGTGATGGGACAGGTGTTTTACACTTATGATTCCCTTATTACAGATCCCTGGAGTTCCGACAGTGATCTTTCCGATTTATCCCCCGTGGAGGACGAATACGCTAAAGTGGACAAGTCGAGGCGGAGCGAAGCGCCCGACCTCGGTGACGTCACCGCGCCTGTCGTTGAGGAAGTTAAGCCCGTCGCGTCCGCGCCCGCCGCCAGCCCCGCGCCGCACGTGCCGCACGCCTCGCACGTGGCGCCGGCCCCGCCCGCCACCGCGCCGCCGCCCACGCCCGTGGTCACTGCGGTCACCACCTCGCACCCACCTGTTCATACAACTCATGTGACACATACGACACATAGCGCACCTCAGCCGATGAATCATCAATTGGATAATCAGTGAGTTTCGCTTCGGTTTTTTTTTTATAAGGGTTCAAAGAATCCATACACATTATAAATTGAAGCCGCTGTTCGTTTCTGTCTGTGGAGGGGGGTAGACTGCGTTGTTCTTCTAAATTACGTAATGCATTTTGATGCGGTTTTCACCAACATGTTTAAAACATATTTTCAGGTCGATATCGTCGCTGGTGGGCGCGAGCACGACCAGCGCGGGCTCGTCAGTGGTCGCATCCCGCGAGCTGGACGCGGCCGTCCCGCGCGGCGCCCTGCTGGACACGTCGGCGCACCGCGCGCGCACCGACCTGGCGCGCCACCGCCACCACTCCGCGCACTCACCGCACTCGCCGCACTCGCTCAGCAACGCCAGCTCGGTCAGTACTCGCTAGAATACCCTTCACGAAGCAAAGTTGTACTTCCTGATGATGATGAAATTAATTTTTTTGGAACGAGGTACCTAACGACAAAGCGTTATGTTACGAAAAAACGTTTTGGCCCCTCTATACGACTTTAAATTATACAAAAATGAAAGAGACAGAGAGAGAGAGAGAGTGAGACAGTTTTCATGGTTGTAGAGTGTCCAGTAGTCCGATCAATATGAAAACCCAAGATGGCGGTTGAAAATATTTTCAAACTTTCATCATGGGTGTTGTTTTCATGAGTTTCGAGACTGCTGAAGCCAATAGTGAAGTTGAAATTAAATTCTAATATGGCGGCTGCGAAATATTACAAATTTTTCATCATGGTGTCGTTTTTATGGTTTTCGAGGGTGCCAATAGTAAGGTCAAAATAAAGTTTGCATATTTTTTAAATAGAGTTAACGATGTTACATTCGGAGTTGAAACACTCCCACGATCCCTGTACCGTTACATGCACCTATAAGCGCAATGCTTTGCGTGCGTCATATTGCGCAAACAGGGTTTTTTTACACCAAAAATAGAAGTCGTTTCGCAGCAATTATTTTCACACAAAGTATCTTTGTGCGAAAATAACTTAATTTCGATAAAACGAAAATATTTTGATGCTCTTTTTGTGCTCAGTAAATATATTTTTTTGCGTAAAAATGGTTTTCTTTTCCAAATCAAATCAAAATATTTTATTTCACATAAACCTGCATGGGCACTTATGAAACGTCAGAAGCTAGTTGCACGGTTCCAATGTGTCGCTTCTTATGGAGAAGAACCGGCAAGAAACTCTGCGGTTACTCTTCTAAAAATAATTGGGTGTTCATTGTTTTCAAATTACAGTGATAATAGGTATGGAAGGACAGTGCAGGCCAATAAGTACCAGGTACTTAGAGGAATGCAAATAATGAATAGAAAATCGTCAACAAATCTACAGTCTGTACGGATTCTCTATTGTGTTCTCTAACTTTTTTATCCATAATCTAAAGTGCCATATTTTTTTTTTTGTCCTAATTGTCATTTGTCCGAATAATAACTTGCCTGAACTTAATGTCACATAATATAAACCTAACACACAATTGAAATCCCTAAATACAATATGCCCTAAATTTGTTTGTCATAAGTAAATATTACAACCAAAAATATACAAAATACTTATAACCGTTTTCAATAAAAGTTATAAGTCCTAAATTGAAATTATTTAATGTTTATTTATCCCAGTAATGTTTTTAAAACACATTTGTATTACAAAGCTTTTACTATGAACTTCTCTCAGGCGTTACGTAGATACGAGTTTAATTAGGTATATGACAACGGACAATATTTTTTCTTCTATCGACTTGTTTTTCATGTATTGTCACTCAATAAAACAGTTGATTGGGAACATGTTGTTTTTATTTGCCTGTAAGCAGCATGCAAACAAGCATACACCATTCATGCAGCATGCCATCAAACATGCAACCTGTAGCATGCAAGCAAGCATACAGCATGCAAGTAATCAAGCAGCATGCAAACGAGCATGCAACATGCAGCAGGCACGGTTTCTGTCACGGCTCTGGCGCTGCGGGTCTCCGGCGGTCCCACGCGAGCTTATCACCGCAGATGGTTCAACGCTCACCACCGCAGCTTCGTCTTGCTGGCCGGTTGCGGCGGCCAGCCCCAGCTGCGGCGGAGAGCGTTACAACCACCTGCTCCTCAACTTGCGGGCCGGCTCGCCCCTCTGCGCCTGAGCGATTTTAAATTACACACTAGGGGTAGGGCAGACAAGTTTGCGTGGAGTCGGATTTACAGCGATTCGTCTCTGTGACTATAACTAAATTTTTACCAAATGTTTTAGGACTAACAATTTTATTAAAAACGAACATTCGGAATAATACACATTATATAATACAATACTTAAGGACGTATGACTTTATGTCATGCAAATTTAGGAGATATTATGACAGAATAGTTTTAGAAGTAAAGATAATTGAATTTTTTTTCGAATTTTTGAACATTATGTTTACTGAAGTTTAAAACGTGTTATGGATAATGGTTTTCGGACAAAAAAAAATAGGAGAAGAGAGGGATTACCGTCTGTAAGGCCTACAGCGTTCTCTGATTCGCAATATGTAAAAGAATCTACATAAATAAAATGAACAGGTTTTACTTTAGATTACGCAACGTTGCTAATATTGCTGCCCCTCTAACTCTACTGACCTTTATAAAAAAAAAATCAAACCACTTTTTATTGTAATAAACAACTTCCTCTTGCCTATTATTTAATAGCTTTTATTTGTGTTACAGTATGACGGTCTGGACGATTCGTACAACGACTCCGCTGATGAGTCGCTCAGCGAATCCACATCCGGTGGACCGCCTCACGTTGGTGCTGTGAGTTTTTATTTTATATTTTTTGGCCTACTTTTGGATTTACAATAAACACTGTTCACCATGTTTTAAAGCCCATATCTGCAAATTTATCTGATTAGTCGAAGATTACGCGTAATTTAATGCATGCCAACCGCTAGCATATATTTTCAACGAAATTTTTACAAGCAAAGAAATAATTTTACTAGCATCGTGACACCCGTCAGAGTTGCGGCAGTTCCGTGGGCAGTGCAACCGACGACGCCGTGTACTCCAGAGACCACAGGCATCACCCTCTGTCGGGTAAGAGTACGCCACATAACGCTTTCTAATCATTCTGTACCGTGTAACGTCAACAACTGAGAGTACGTTTCAAAATAGAACCAGTTTACCAATCATTGGACTATTTTCAAACTTACGGCCTAATAATGTTTATGTTTGTAACCTTCACAAGTTCATAACAAACTCACCAAAAGCGAAACTGCGGGTTAATTGCGGAACACACTAACAATTACAATGCCTTTCATTTGACTATTGGACAACATTCAGTTCGGGTTGACCAATTTTTCAAACATGTGAAGCCATGGAGTAAGAGATTCTTAAAAAATCCTACGAATTGTGAAGGATAGTGTGTTACGCAATTGGGGTGCTGTTCGTAGCCATGTGTTTGTGAATAATGGCGTCATGTGCTTAAAACAAACACCGATCGAGGGATTCCACCCGAGTGATAAGTAGCTGGTGCTGCGAGCCGGCGCGGAGGTAGTGTAGTGTCGCTGTGCTAGGTCCCAGCGCGTCGCTGGCGGAGCAGCTGAAGCTGGTGCTGGCGGAGCGCGAGCGGCGCCTGGCGGGCGCGCCCGGGCTGGCCGCGCCGCCCGGGCTGGCCGCGCCGCCCGACGCCGTGCAGCTCACCAACGACCTGGTGGACGAGATCCGCCAGGCCGTCAGCGAGGCCAACGCACGAGGTTCGTACTCGCACTCCAACTGATGCTATGCCACCTCACGTTGCTTCTCTTCTATTTTTTTTCTCTGTTCTTTAAGTTTGGAGATTCGTGTACAGCTGTTTTATTGTTTATAAGAAATAAAAGTGTTGCCCGAAATTAAAGTACCTTTTATTTATAAAGTTTATAAGAATAAGTTTTATACTAGAATCCTTCACTCGAGGACATTTTTTCTCGCGCTAGGCTTATACTTACATCTGAATTGTAAAGAACAGATGGCTGCAGAGCGTGTGCGTTTACAGAGTAAGCAGCAAGTCTTCAAAGAATTATTTTCTCTTTGTGGTTTTACCGTTGTTGTCTTTAGTTTTCTGCACATCTTGTATCTTGTGTTGGTGTTGGTTCGCTTTCCTAAAATACGGTGTTGTTTGGTGGTGTGGTGGTGTTATAGTTTTTATTTTCAATTGGTTGTATAAATTTGACCTTATCAAATTGATGTATGCTACAGTACAACTTGGAAAATGGAGTTTTAGATAGATGTAATTAATTTTAGATGTATTTCGGTAGTTAAGATTTGAAACTTGTAATATAGTAAAATCTAGAAGCACAATATGTACAGAATGAAGCGCACACTAAATGTATCCAAAATCACAAACCGAATTTTCGGCGAAAACCTATTATACCCCATCGCGTCGCAACTATCGTTTAACGCCAACAAGCCCTTTTTATAACAATTACTTTATTCCACTGTCTCTCAATTATGTTTTTTTTAAGGGTGGTAAATCATCAAATTACTTCTCCCGCTCTGTGCGAGCGGGAGGGCGTGTCAGACTTTTACTGCCTAAAACACACCCGTGTTCATTCAGTTGCCTGTGTGCCAGTGGCCACGGTATCTCTTTCGAACAACCCGCACCCCTGGCAGGCATCGGCCCTAGCGGACCCCAATTATTCTTGACCTTTTTGGGACATGTAAGACCTTGAGTTATAATGGTGCAATTTGCATGCAATACAAATCAGTGTCAGGTATGTTCATTAAAATATGATTCGCGACAGTTACAAAATTATAATCACTAAGTTCATCAATATAACCCTCCAGGAATAGAACCCTCCAATAGAAATTGGCGCCTAGGGCACGCATCACATTTGCGCCCCTTCGTAAATTATCTTCTACACTGAGCAAAGCTAGGTCGCATAACCTTTCTTGACCAATTATAGCCTCTGCCAGAGGTGCGGGTTATTCGAAAGAGATGCCGCGGCCCCTGGCACACAGGCAACCGAGGAAACAAGGGGGGGTTGTCGCTTGCAATGCTGCAATTTTAAGATAATTTGAATAGAAATAGGCAGATTTGACATTTTTATTTATTTTATTTTATAATTGGCGACTTTTTCCGCCCCCCTTTGATAGGCGCCCAAGGCTCTTGCCCTGCCTGCCCCACCCTAGTTACGCCACTGCAACCAGTTCATTTACTCCCATTGAATGATTTTTACATGAAATAGTCGTGAAAATTTTATTTTTAATGATTATAATTCTGTAAAGCCACTTGCCGCAGATACCGAGATTGCCGCCGGGCTTTTTGGCGGCATGCCCGCCGGCACTGTGTGTAGGAGCCTTTACGGTCGTACATATAACCTGACACTAATCAGCGATTTGCTAAAACCGGAAAATTAATGAATTTCGCGAGTTACCGTAGCGCATCCACCTTATCTCTATCTTTACGGGTTACTTATGCAGGTAACCACAATAAATGACTGGTCGTTACTCTTTTTTTTTACCACATTGTGAGCTTCATCCTTTACCTATCCACAGCTAAAAGGATATTTTGGCGATCAAATGACGTTGACAGGGGGCGCTGTTGGTAAACATTTGTGCAATGAGGGTGTTCTGAAATGACGTTCACTAGTTGGCAGCACTGAGACGTCAGGTCTGGGCACCTGCCAAAAGTGTCCAAGCGCCTACGGACTGAATGGCGAACGAAAGAATGAAATATTTTAAGTTCATCGTCGAACTGGAAGACCTCTTGCCAAAGTGGCGCCAACTGGTGGCTTGAATATTCATGAAAACCCTAATTGTTTTGTGAAATGTCACTCGTTTATTCTAAAAACAAGATGGCGGCTTTAGTTCCGATTTTGGCCACGTGACAAAATAGCCTTGTAGCGCTATACTTCTAGGAAGGGCCAAACCATACGTGTATTATAGTTGACGATAGGTTATGGTTATAGTAAAGAAAGCTCCGGCGTGCGTAGTCGGCGGCGAGGTGCCGTGGCAGCCGCTGTCCAGCGCCGTGTCCGAGGCCAGCCTCACGCCGCCGCCGCTCGCGCAGCCGAATCCCGTCAATCACTGGACCAAGCAACAGGTACCTGCCACGCGACATCATAACGATCGAATGACGTAAAACCATTACTAAGTTATTGCAATGTAAGTAACTCTTACCTCGGTAAGGTAAGGTATACATTTGAATGATTGCCGAAAGATCTTATCAGACTCACGGTTATCATTCTAATTTATACTTTACATTACAATGACTTACTAATGCTTTAGTGTCATTCAAATTTGATCGTGAATGTACTTTTAAACAAGAATTAACCGAAACATTTAGTAGTCTATATTTTGAAATAATTGTTAGCGTTTATTTTGACGAGTGAGTAGACTACCATCACATTTGACCAATAAGAGAAACCTTCCAAGCCTATTTATAAACAGGCTTGGTAAATTTTTCATCTTGGATCCAAACCGATATCTAAATCGATACTTTTGTCCACGGGGCATTGTACGAAAACCGCCCTTACTGCTAAGTAATAAAGGTCAAACTGTAACCACGGACGTGTCTACTATAAAAGTTGTCCTAAAACAGGTATGGCAGTGGGTGTCCGGGCTGGGCGAAGGCCTGGAGCGCCACGCGGGCGCGTTCGCCGCGCGCGGCGTGGACGGCGCGCTGCTGCTGGCGCTGAGCTCGTCCGACCTGAAGCTGCTGGGGCTGGGCGGCGACGACCGGCGCCGCATGAAGCGACGCCTCAAAGAGCTCCGCGCCGCGCACGAGAAGCACCTCAAAGCGCTCAAGAAGGCCGAGAAGAAAGCCAAGAAGAAGTAAATCCTATGACACGACCATGCCATCACCAAAGAATGAGTCAGTTCACATGAACTTACTGTCTACTTAGATGTGACGCAATTTGTCTCTTCAAAGCAATTAGATATTTAATTTTATATTGGAGATGCGAAAATTATTGTGTGTGCTGATTTTACGTAACTTCGTTATTACTGTATTTACTTTTTATATTCTGATGCATATGTAACGTTTCATGTGAACTGTCTCTTGTGTTTCACAACTATATAATTATAATGTTTGTTTTTTCTACGGCAACTATAATATGGCATCTAGAATATAATATGAAATATGTACCTATAAACATTGAACTAATTTCCCAGTATATATTTTACATTATCTAGAATTTCTGACTCTCGTGTTCAACTTTCTTTTTCTTGCCTTTTTCTCCTGTATGACGTGTGTGAAAGTTCGACAGTGTGTAGTTATGTAACTACACACTGTCGAACTTTAGACACTCACTCACTCACTCACTTTTTTCACTTTGTCTTAGAATGTTCTAAGATATTATTAGAAATACAGGTAATTACTTGGAACATGTTCATGTGACTGAAGTTCGAGATGGTGTTGGTGGTGGGGGTAAAGCTGCGTCTGATAGCATACAGAGTGCCATCTGACTCATAGCTTAGAGACTAGTGACGTTAGTGCTGCTTCAAACGAAGAAACGAATATTATTAATCGAAAATTAGACATAAGTGAATGTGGAACAGGACATGTAGAACTCATTTATCTAGACTGTCTAATGTAATCTATTTCCATATAATCCTTTAACAGGTATTTTGTTGGTTTCTTCATCGTTCCTACATTTTTGTATTAATTGTGTCAGTTTTTCTTGGAGTTCGAGATCACGTTGTGGACTATAGGAAAAGATACTGGCTCAATCTAGTCATAAGATGAATTAGCTGTTCTAAAGTCATGGATTATAACAATTTTTTCTTAGAAATTTTCAAGTATTTAAGATTAGGTCATAACTTTCTTGTATGTAATGATCACCAATTGTAATAACGAGATTGTAACGCGGTAATTTATTTTACATTTGTAGCCAATGCAATGCAAATTGATTTTGGTAATGTTTGGCATTTATTTATAATTATAAAATATAATGCACAAAATGTACTTAGTGATACGGTGACTGATTATATTCTATGTCGCCAACGTTTTAGTATATTTTAAATTGTATAGTGAAGTAACGTTCATGAAACATATTGTGATCTCATGTCATGTAAGAGTACCAGGTTATCTTCCCTGCCCATGTCATAGTATTTATTCGAAATATCTATCATGTGAATTCTTATGAAATGCTATCTTCACGATTTATTATACATTCCAGTAAATTACTATCTCTATCTTATATAGTTGTTTCTGTGTGAAGTTTTGGTCCTTTAGATGAGCTTTATAGTTTTTCTTAGGCGACATACATATGGTTTATCTACAAGTAAGTGTTACTGTCTGTGTATTCATGTGCGTCATTTGGTTCTGTGCCCAATCATGTAACCATGTAAATATAGTCTCAAGTAGATAATGTGGAGACTACCAGAGTGAGCTTGAAATCATACTGTGTGACTGGATGTACGTTACGCATTTAGAATATTTATTTCAATTAAGATATAATAATAAGTAGAGTCCATTGCCAAAATTGATCAGTACTTTTGTTTAATGTTGTTGTTTTTTTTTTAATTTACAGTTTCTTATAATTATTTAAATATATTTATTTTGGGACCAAATTAATTTATTATGAACTTAATTATGTATTTGGGTGTGTGTTCCAGAGAAAGATTTTTTATTTATAATTTAATAAACAAACCAAAGTCTACATCACATTGTTTTTTACTGTTTTTTTTGTGAGTATCACGTCATGTACATTTTGTGGGAAGAGGATGAAAATATAATCTGCAATGTAGATGTGAGTTTTCTTGCTGTTATTCTTAATGCCTGTGAAATGCATGGAATCTTATCTGTAGTTGGGAATTATGAATTTAACAAATAAAATAAAAGTAATGACTTTGAAACAAGTATTTAATTAGCAGGTGGTTTTTGGTTCTTAGGCTTTTTGTTGCGTTTTCGTTTCTTGAATTTCTTGGCTGGTGGTGGTTTTATTTCCCCTTCCTTTTCATCATTATTGTCTTTGACATCATCGCCATAGCTTATAGTGACAAAAGCTCCAGGTTTCCTTTTAGGTGGTGAACTAACTTCCTCTGCTTCATCTGAATCATCATTCTCTTCACTTGCAACATTTTCTTCACCTTTATCTTCTACTTCAGACTTCTCTTCTTTTTTGATAAGATGGCTTTGCCTGTTCAATGTAACACAAGTCACTCTACAAGCTGCATTGCAGGAACATAGTTCAACTAATTTCGAATCTTCTACAGACCAAACTTTTAGTACTCCAGTACTAGAAGCTGAATATAACATTTCGTTTTCATAATGCAGTGATTTGACCCTCTGTTTGTGTGCTTTGTATGTCAGAGCTTGAGTATCGGACACGGTCAGGGTTATTATATTTCCATTTTCTAATCCTACAAATAACCTTTCATCAGTCAACCACTGCACTGATGTAGGTTTTGAGTTGCATGTGATTCGTTTTTCGACCCCTGCTTTACTTATTGTCCACACATCAACTGTTTGTTGGGAAACTAATGAAAATCTGTCTCCTCCTGGAGAAAATTTGATTTCTGTTGGCAATAATACACCTTTGCTTGCAAGATTGATAGTGAAAGCTGGGCGACCTTTGATCAAATTCCATGTTCTCAAAGTCTTGTCACCACCAACACTGAGAGCAAGCTTATCTGATGGATGAACAGCAATAGCGGTGACTGGCAGACCTGAAACAATTTTTTTTGTTCTAAGTATTGAAGCAATGACATTAAAGTAACATGTCCATATGATATTAGATTCAAAGAAAAAAGTATTGCCTACCTCCATGGGCTTTTTTCCATATCTTTTCTATTTGCCAGTTGCCTGTTCTAGTCACAATAATAGAACCATCATCACTGCCAGTTAGTAGATGTGTTCCATTATTGGTGAATGCTACAGTATTTATTGTACCATCATGGTTCATAAGTACTGTGTGTTCTTTACGAGTTTTCATGTCGATAACGACCACTTTGTCATCGGTACCACCGGATGCCAAGAACTTTCCTCCGATAGACATGCACCGGACTGATGCTGTATGCGAATGGGTAGCAAACGTCTGTTTCAATTTCATTACCTGAAAACACGAGTGGATATTATATTATTATTTAGTTACAATAGTGCCTAAAAATAAACCATATTCAAAAACAGTAAGGGGCTTACCGCATCTTCTGTACGTATTGAATAACCGAGAACAAAACCCTCGTACGTGCCAACTATTAATTCATCCATTATTGTTGTGGAGTAGCAGGTTCTTCAATCATAAATAAGCAAAGATATTGTGAAAATGAATTATTTTGATCCCTTTCTAACCTCCAAACATGCACGGCACAACATTGACACGATGTTCATGTTATTTTGAAACAACTGTCAAATGTCAAAGTCATCACACTCAAACTTTCCAAAATGTCAGAAGAAGAGATGTCCTAGTCCATAAATTCTATGTTATATCGGTGTTTTGGAAAATGGAAAAACGATCTTAGGGGAAAACATTAAATGAGGGGTCTGTGAATTAAATTATAATGATGCCCCTTGCAAGAAATTCAATCTGAATCATCTACAGTTTATAAAAAAAAAGAATTCATTCACTGACAGCCAACGCACAGCCTAAACCACCGTGTACCAACCCTTTTTTTTTTGATGATGGGCGCGAAATCTTTATGGATGTCCGTCGCCCTGGGGAGGGCGGAAGGGTCTGCCAGACTCTTACTGACTAAAACCACCCCAGTGTTTGATCCCACACTTGCACCGGGAATTCCGGGATCCAATGCGTCTTCCGCGATCCCCGGCTAGCGGCGGGCCACCTAGAGTTAGGGGTAGGAGTGACGTGTTAAACTCCCCCCCTTACATCATAGAGAGGCGCTCCTGGAACACTACGCGCTGCCTTCTCGGGACCTACGGAATAGGGGGCGACGGATATCTCCAGATCCGTCGCTCCAAGACCCATTTAAGGGGGCTGAGGGCGTTATCCGCCCTCCGCCAACGCCTGGGGCATCTGCTGCGGATCGGGCTAGCGGAAGCAATGGCAGCGACAGGTCGCTGCTTACTCTTGGGATGAGGACACGGCGTGGTTCCTCCCAAGTGGCACACTGCCAGCGTGTGCCGCACCGTGTCCTCCCGACATTCGACGCAGTGGTGACACCGAGCGTCCTGCTCCCTGTTTATGCTACACAGATACTTCCCGAAGCAACCATGCCCCGAGAACACCTGTGTCACCTGAAACGACAGGGATAACCCGTGTACCAACCTAACCCAAACATTCATGATTTTCCAGGATTTTTTGTAAATTCATCCCCTAAATGTTTAAAATGGGGAAGAAAGTTTATATGGTAGTGCGTCATAGAAACGTGAAAGTTGTTACATATACTTCAAGCTTCTGTTTGTAAGGGGGTCTAAATAAGGAATGGTAGTTTGTATGATGGTACGTATTTTTTTAAGTTAAAAGCGTGGTGGTGGTGGTGCTTTTTATGTAAAAAGCAGTTAAATAATTGGATCATCGTTTTTTTGATAAATCATCGGATGAGTCGCATCCCCTGAGGCTTCTGAAGAGAGGAAAAGCTGTCGACGGGAAATCCTATGGGCACACGGCTTGTTCACACGGTTTTTTTTTTGTCAAAATATCGATCTAACAAAGTACTAAAATACTAAAGTGATTTTTGAACTAAAATAGTAAGACAGCTTAGGGTGCAACACTAGATCGTTTTTATTCAACAATCGAGAAAAAATTGACAGCGTCAAGAGAAAAACGAAAACCTCACTATTTCTATTTTTTGTGCAAGGTATCGAATGGATAAATCTGTAATTAAAATTTAATTACTCAAATTCTGTTTAATTCTTTAGCACGAACATATTATCATTCTGGTAAGTATGCGTGTACACGGTGTATGAGGCAGTGTTTGAGTGAACGTCTGGCGCTATCGATCTCCGTGGTTGGCATTATTTGCTAAACTGTTTGTTTGTTATCTCGAAGGATTCCCAAAAGAGAACATATTTAGACATCTACAAGATGGATTTGGCGGAGACGATGAAGAGTGTACTGGCTAAAAGCACTGGGACTTCGAGTGGCGCGGCGAGCACGTCAAGTTCGGCAACTCCGCACGGAGCTGATGGCTATGTCACCGAGAAGCTGTACATGCTGCTGCAACTGTATCTACAGAACAAGGGCTGGAGCCCTAGCATAGAACTGCTTCAGTGTTTCAGTGATCTCAAAGAGTCATCTATGCTTCCCAGTGCTGCTTATTTGCAGTAAGTAAAATATTAACAACTTTTGTTGATATTGTCCTTTCTTACAAGATTCTGGTTCTAAATATGGTATAAAATTTTGAGGTTCGAGTATAAATCATCACATACAGACAAATAGCTGAATGACCCTAAAAAGGTGTGAGAATTCAAAATGGATAAAAGCCATTATTTCATTAGAACTCAAATATATTTTTTTCCACATGTCCTTTGTGCAATTTATGAAGAGGCCATAAAGCAATATAATATTTATTTACAGAATGATGGCATCCAGAGTAGGTTTAGATACACAAGGAAGACTGATTCTTCGTGAAAATGGCAAGATAATATTGCCCTATGAACACTTTGCAAATGCTGTCATGTTGAAACACATGAATGGACCCCACGGACTTCATCTAGGATTAGAAGCAACTGTTAGAGCTGTAAGTTTCCGTTTTATATAGCTAGCTTATGATTTCAGATGTAATTTCTATTAGATTTCACATCATGTAAATGAATTATAATAGAACTCTTGGGCAAGCAATAGTACTGTCCATGTTTCTATATACTGGTTAGATAGACAAACAATAGTCATCAACATGAAAAGAAGACTAGTTTTGTGACCTTCATTTGAGAGCCAATTCTCAGCAAAATGCTATCAAGCAATTTAGTCTGGATTTGTGCCCAGTTTAAGGCAATAGGCTCACTCCTTTATGCTCCGCCCCCTCCCATTACATGTGACTTTAACATAACTGGCGAGTTGTGGGTGAACTATAGGTACACCTGCATAACTCTTCAGGGAAACATGGCGTGATGTTATGTTATACTGTCAAGTAATTAACACAATTACTTTTCTATTGTTATCAGACTCAATCTGCCTTATTACAAAAAGCGATCTAACTTTAGTCCTAGCCTAAGGGATGATTCTCATTAGACCGGGCCGTGCCGTGTCCCAGATGGGGCACGGATTTGAAAGGTTACATACATTTTGTATGAAGCAGTTTATATTACAAAGTGCATGATCCGTGTCCCGTCTGGGTCCGAACGACGCTCGTCTACACCACGGTTGTTGCACACACATGCCCCGTCCCCTCCACGTCTTATAACCCGGTGTAATATAAACGTGCACCACCGACGGGCTCCGGTCCGGCCACGGCCCAGACACGGCCCGGCCCGGACACGGCACGGTGTAATGAGAATCATCCCTAAAACTCTTAAGTCAGTTTTTGCATTACCAACTTTTCTTCTGTTTGGGTAAAGAAATTTATAATCATCATCTATTTTTGCCCACCATATTTGTATGCCTGCTGGCATAACATAGCGCCCTGTTCATCAAACATAAGAAATATATTTCTTTAACAGTTTACTGTACAGGATAAAATTTTAACCAGTGCGCAAACTGTACCTATGATTTCAGCAAATCATTCTAGCCCCCTAGCGTAGAAATTTTTCGTCGGTTATACAAAAAAAATCTGTTGTTTCATAAAAAACGTGCAATACCTATGCGGTTGAAATGTATGGTTAAAATTTTATCCTGTATAAAGACCATGAATATCAACTTTAAGGTGGTAGAGTCATACACAATAGGCAGGGAGCAGTTTGGAATGGAGAAGGAGTTCATAATAGAGGTAGTGCAGAACTGCCCTAACCCTGCTTGCCGATATTACAAGAATCAGCTGGAGATGACACAGAAGTCAATACAACAGCATCTGTCTCAGCAACCCACATATATACCTGGTAATTGCTTGTATCTTGTTATTCTGATTTTGTGTAAATATTCAACTTGTGGACTTTAAGTGCATGGTTTTGCTGTAGCTGCCTGTCAGTTCTTGTGATGTTTTCCATGTTGACAAGAAGTGTGCCCATGGGATTATCCTTCAGCAAAAATGACGATCTTCATTCAAAAAATTTCATTTCACTTAGTGCCCACTTTCGTTCTTTAAGGACCTCTTGTGCAAAATTTCAAGGTTTTTAACCAAGCAATTTAGGTTGTGTGTTGGAGTGTATTTACGGACGAATTGAGAACCTCCTCCTATTTTTGAAGTTAGTTAAAAAAGTATTATATATTAGCGAAATTATTACCATCAAAAAGAGGAAATCATTGTGTGCATTCACAGTCCAATTGGTTTCCATTAAGATTATGTACATACTTCTAACTGTATTATGTTCTTATGAGCTATTATGACCTACTTGGGAAATCAATGGAATGATTCAATACTAAACATGTACTGATTTATGTCTAAACTAGCTTTTGCCTGCGGCTTCGCTCACTTGGAGGTTTTCTTCATTATTCTACTGGATTGTATCGGTGGGATAATTTCCGATCCCACCGATACAATCCAGTAGAATAATTTTCGAGCTCTAGGCCCGCCAGGATAAAAACTGTCCTATGTCCTAAGCCAGGTCATAGTTGGTTAAGCCTTTAAATGAGTGAAAATGTATTTAGAGAGATAGGCCAACTGACAGACTGTTCTTTTCGCATTTTATTAAATTGTTAGATTGAGTCTTATTTTTCTAACTTCGCTAACATTTTGTATGATGTATTTTCTTCTTATGTTTTGTTTATTTCTTAAAAATGTTCATGGATGTGGATTCGTTTTTGAATAATGTGTATAATATTTCTCGATTGAACGTCCATTATCCTGTGTATCAGATGCAGGGGCGTCAAACCTGCCCGACAGTCAGGCTGTGGAGCGTCTGTTACGCAGCACGGCCCTCGCACAAGACTACCAGCTTCCTCTTGCACCGCACCTCGCGGCTCTCAGTGAGTTGTTATGTAAAAATCACTCTTCTTTCTTGAAGTTCTCACTAACTTCTAAAGAATGCAATCTCGATTTCGCGGATCGAGATGGGCAATTCGACATCTCGCCTGCTAAATCTGAGTTCAAGATTGGACATTTGAAATCACGCCCGGCAATCTGGCCAAAAGCAACATAAATTGAATATAGAAAAAAAAACTACCTACGATTATTTTACTTTATTCATAATAATATGTAGGTACTACGCTTACATAATGCGAGAAATCACCACAACACGCACACTATAAATTTGAAATTGGGTTTAAAAAACAGCATAGTTTAACAACTATGCTGTTTTTTTGACTTAACAGTCGGGCGCCCTGTTTCGAAATCTCGTCCAATACGGTCGAGATAGCAATAACGACACAGTCTTGCCGCGACATTGAATCACGAAAAATGGCTCGAGATTTCACGGGATCGAGATTGCATTCCCTACTAACTTGAATTGAAACTGCAGTTCTTGGCCACACTTTAACATCGATTGGTGTTTGAATGTAATCACGAATTCACACACAATTTTTGATTTCATTGCATTTATTTTTATTCCTCCCATCACACTTTTTATATACATTTGAATGTTGCCACGTTTAGGTATAAGTATTCTTTATCAAGTTGAGATACACCAACATAATGATAAAACTTTGACATGCATCACTATGAAGTAACAACCCAGAAGCTGCATATTCTTGCTTTACTGCAGGGAAAAGGTCTATTTTTGTACAGAGAAAGTACGGGCATTGAAAACCGCGCTTGCTCAAGTCGAGTAGCCGATTTCAGACTAAGTATAAGTCCAGGGTTTCTCATGGTGTTTTTCCTTCACCAATATTGGTAATGTCCAAGAGACACTATTTAATTCTATTTTAAATTCTAGCCAGCCTAACAGGCGAGAAGTCGGACCGTCGCAGCCAGGACAAGTTGTCGCAGCATCAGCAGATGCTGCTACAGCACCAGAGCCGGTCTCTGGGGCACCAGTCCTCCATCGACAAGTACACTCACTCACAGCAGAGGTCTTCAAACTCTTCACAAGCCGGTCTGGAAACCAAGTCCAAGCATCATTACACTGATGAGCACAAGCTCACTGACTTTTTGAGGTGAGTTACTTTGTTACTTTGCACAACTGGTTCTTTGTACAGTCTTTGATTGCAGCTATAGAACTAAAATAGAGTGGTTTAGGGATCTTATGGCGCCTGAATGACATTGATAAGAGTCGTTCTTGGTAGACATACAAAACAAGATTCAATTATTTTGTTAATAGATTTTGCTAGCGGCTATGCCCGCCTTAACCAATTTAAACAAAATCTTAACAAATTATACACCTAAACCTTCCTCATGAATCACTTTGTCTATTGGTGAAAAACGCATAAAAATTCGTTAAGTGGTTTTTAAGTTTATCGCGAACAGACAGACAGACAGACGACTTTGTTATATAATAAGTAGTGATTGACTAAGTATCCTTTTGTGATTCTTAAATGGACTGTCCAGTCACTTAGCGTCGTACTTAGGTAGTGGTCAAGGAGAAATGTATTTACTGCAAAAATAGAACAGTCGCTACATTATTTTTATTTTCAAATAGTAATTTGAAAACAAAAATAACGTAGTAAAACAAGAAATATTTTATGATTTGTTGTTTTTCATGCTTCTAGACCCAGCACTTTACCCACGGCTGTGCATTGTCTGTCAGTGAATGAATTTGATATTTATTAAGTAGTTTATAACTAACTGACTCTCTCTGAAACTTATGATAATCGGTTCCTCTTCCTTTTAGGGCAAACCTAGAGAGCCTGGAATCCCTATCAGGCGGGACTGGATCATCCGCACACGCGGAGCGCTCGGGTGCGGGCGGCGCGGCGGGCGCGGGCGGGGCTGCGCCGGGCGCGGGCGGCGCGGGCGGCGGCCAGGAGCGCGTGGTGCGCGCCTTCGCGGAGCTGGCGCGCAACCTGCAGCGTATGCGGCCCTGCGTGCGCCCCGCCATGTGCAAGCCCTACGGCAAGCAGAGCGAGCAGCTGCAGAAGAGTTAGTAATACACGCATTGCTGTTTTCTGAAACGAAAACCTACAGCCTATAGCTAATATGGATTGGGTTTTTTTATTAGATCGAAATTCTTTAACGCAGCTTGCGGTTAGAGTGAACTGGTAGTAATCGTCAAATAACGAAAAAGCGTTCATGGAACTTTTTATTATGTAATAATAATAGAGAGAGATAGTTTTCATGGTTTTCGAGGGTGTTGAAGCCAATAGTAAGGAAAAATGTAAATCTAAGATGTTCAAATTTTTTGTCATGGGTGTCGTTTACTTGGTTTTCAAGGGTGCTAATAATGAGGTCAAAATGAAAATCAAAGATGGCGGCTACGAATAAAAAAATATCATAGATGTCATTTTCTTGGATTTCAAGAGTCCTAAAGCCGATAGAGCAGTGATGGCCAAGTGGTAACGGCCGCAACTTACGAGATGTAGATCGAAGGTTTGAACCTAATTAGGCGCTTTACTTTGTGTAAATTATAAATTATTTCATCACCACTGCTCTCAAAACTGTAAAGGAAAACATGAGGAAATCGGCATGTTCTGGAACCAAAAATACGAAGACATGCTACATACACCAACTCCATTTTTCGCCATGGGTGTCGTTTTTATGGTTCAATTGTACACATTTCTGACAGGAATCTGTTTCTTTGATTCCAAACACCATTGTTGAACTTGCACATGGAATTAGATTTACGAGATGTTTGTTTTCATCATTTCAGTTTTGTTGGACACCATCCAATTGGTTCAGTCGCTCCGTAGCTATCTGCCGCCGCCACATATCCAAGTCACCTCTTGGAAGAACGATGATAAGCTCCGGTAAGAATATTTTACTTGAAAAACACTATATTATTTTCTTAATCCCTGCATTCATTTGATCATCTGTGGGCAGATTATCCAATCAATCTTATTTGACACGGAATTTACGCAAAATCGAAAGGTGATGTGTGAGACTGATAATTATATTTATTGATATTTTGATAATGATGTACGTATATCTCACCTTTTAACCCTCCATTATACGGGGCAATTTTTTTACTTGGCTATTTTATTTTTAACCCTCGATTATACGGGGCAATTTTTTTACTTGACTATTTTATTTTTAACCCTCGATTATACGGGGCAATTTTTTACTTGGCTATTTTTATCACACACCGGATTTTCAACGCACCGTTTTGCGCCGAGAGTTTGATGTGTTGGGATGCACTCTGTTGGGTCCTCAATACCGGAATTGAAAATGGTATGCGCGAATGGAATCGCGGACGGCGAGTAATGGGTAGCTTGCCGTCCGGTAAGGACCAGGCCCGGGTCGACGGCGCGTTGTGTTCCACGCGCGCCTCAAAAAGATGTCAGCACCAAATGGTGGGGTCCGCAAGGGCCGATGCCTGCCAGGGGTGTGGGTTGTGGGTTTTTCGAAAGAGATACCGTGGCCCCTTCACACAGTCTGCTGAAGGAACACGGGTGGGTTTTAGTAAGTAAAAGTCTGACACGCCCTTCCGCTCTACCCAGAGCGGGAGAAGCTATTTGATGATTACCCACCCTCAAAAAAAAACCCCGACCGCCTTAAAATATTTCGGTTTTAATTTTAACGCATTTCTTTTGTATATTCAGCTCCAACAACATGGAGGAGCTGGAGAGCCGTAAGATAGTGAGCGGCAACTAGCCCCCGGACGGCAGCGCCGCGGCCGACTAGCGGTGACGTCACACGGCCACATGTGCTACCACACGGTTTGACGACACGGCAGGACCGGCCGCCTGGGGACACTACAAGGAGATTACAGCGAACAGAGTATTCAATATATAGGTTCATATCTGCACAAAAAATTGTAAGGCATATCGATAGTCGCAGCTTGTAGAAACTAATAATCTCATATTATCGATAAGTCGATAAATGGTCTTCTTAGCGCGCACCCCTTAAATTGCATGAGACAATATTTTTTAGTACTCCAATATAGACGGGGTATAGCAAATGTCATTCAGTCTTAGGTCTTATATACTACTTAAATATGATGATAATAGTTCGTGCTAAAATTGATCGCTGTAAACTTCTGTACTCGGGCCACACTTAATGTTATTTAAGTTTGTATTTAATCAAGATCTGCATATTTTATTCGTAAAAGTAATTCTCGATAAAACTTGTCATTAGTTAGTGAGTAAGATTGAGATAGTTTTTCCATATAGTTTGGAATGTTGTACCTTGACAGTGAAACCGTGTCGGACACAGAGCTGTCGGTTCTTTATGTATTAGGAATATTGTTGACGCTGCGATCTGTGCGTCTACGCTTTCGCTGAATTACTTGAATATCGGGTGTGTGTACAATGTGTAACGTCGCCACTTCATATTCAGCACAAACTGGGTGTAGTTTGGTATCATGCTGTCCTTGTTTTTGCGGTTTTTATTGCTTTACTTGTTGGTGTTTGCAGAAGTTTCTTTTTTTATATTTTACTTACATAATGTTTTCATACAATTTCAAATTGTCTGTTGTAAAAGTTCATACAAACATGTATGCTGTTGCTTTCATTGTTACTGAACGTATTTAATGGTTAAGGTATTTTTTTTTCTACAGTAATTTCAAGATTCGTCCTAATTATTTTAAGTTTATTCTCAGTTATTATCGTAAGTGCATTATTTACACTGTGATAGAAGTGTAATAGGTGTAGGTCTGACCGAAGTCTTGACATGAATGTTACCTAGGAACGAATGTAGTTGTGAGCGTCACGAGTGCGCGCAGAGTTGGTCGAGGTTGGAGGTGCCGGACGCAACGTATCGACGTCAGTTGGTAATCACTCGATCACTTCGCAGGTGTATTTCCACGCTAAGTCACCGAGTATTAAGCGCATATTAATATATATTAAAGTTTTGATCGCCATGTCTTGTCTTGTGAGTGATAGGGAGGTTAGTATCTTATTGAAGACTGCAAATTTTTCACGTCTTAGCTGATGTTGCCTGTGGATGTATAAGATTAGGATCAGTAAGTTATGATGAAGTACATACTGTACACTGGCGTACTCGTCGCGTCGTACAAAACGGAATTTTTATTGCTAAGTTTAATAGGTATAAATTATTATTCGTAGTTAGGCCACTTTTTTATCCTACATATTATATTGTGTTTATAGTATCTCAGTGTACAGTAGAGTACATAGAACGGTCGAAGAAGCTTAGCTGAAGTGGACTTCGATCGGAATGTATCACTGATAGGAGTCACTATTTACTTCCATAACATCATCATGTGAAATAATGGACTACATAAGTTAATGATTAGTGCAATAATTAGGCAAAGCCTACTTTAAATTTAAAGTTTTGTATCTTAGTACTGTAATTCTAAATTATAAACATAACTTATCATATTCGCATCACAACGGGGTGGGTGTGAGGTTGTATTGTTTAGCGTAAGTACTTGATTCTGACATGGTCTCGGTTCATTGGATTGTTGTACGCATCACAATTTATTTGATTATTGTCAAATAACATTAATATTGTAAGCAGCTTTTTGTAGGTAAGTGCATTGTACACTTATGTTGTATTTCATAATCGTATTACCTGTTCATATTGGAAAACTATAATCGGCATACTAGATGTATGAATTCATTACCTACAACTCGCTTTTCGGTACATTATCCAAATATTTAACGAGGCTACTACGTTTTCATCGACAACTAACAATACCCCTAGTATTAATTAAGTTGATATAACCGTCAAAATCTTACTCTTGAAAAAGTATTATAAACTTCCAAAAGAATCTCTCTCTGTATTAGAATTATAAGCTTTCTAGTCAAAAATGGATTTCATATTGCATTTTTTATTGAAATGATCGGAACTCTTTCTTAAGGTATTGGAAATTGATAACTTTGAATGTGACTTTTTTCGTTTAAACGTTGGCTCTGTCAGTTCAGCGTGTAACAATAATATTGTGACCAGTAATACTTCGATGATCTCACACCATACAAACATAATTTACATCGTATTATATTGTGGCGGCTTGGTCGAGCTTGCTTCGGTGACAGAGTCATAATGTATCTGTAATATTTCTCCATTATATACTTTCTCTCAGTGATGGTTAATTCATACGTAATAACATAGTTTTTGTATTGTATTGTAGTATTTACGGACACGTTAAATTATTCATTATCATTATTTGGTTTCTCATCGGAAAAAAAGCATTTATTATTATTTGGTAATACGTACCAGTAATCTTCAACAGCGAATAACGTTTGGCATCTGAATTCTGTGATAAATTTTTATTCAATCAAAATGTAATTTTGACATTATAATGCAATACCAATCGGAAATTTAGTTACTATTATAAATATAGATTATGTTTCGAAATTTCTTTTAGTTTATAGTGTATTTCACAACTGATGGTTGCTTGATTTTAGACTGATCCAATTTGAAAAACACGACACAAGGAGGTGTCTTTAACCTATTGACTGCACCAGTCGGATTAATACGATAAGCGTTTTCATGCCCGTGCTGTGAGGACCTATGTTAGAATTATGTTTTTATTGATTTACAGGCATTGAGCAGAGGTGACCCAGTAGTAACGGCCGCGATTTACGTGTAGTTCGTAGGTTTTAACCCAGACAGGCGGTCCACTTTGTGTAAATTATTTCATCACCACTGCTCTCAAAACAGTAAAGGAAAATATCTTGAGGAAACCGGCATGTCCTAGTACTAAAAATTCGAAGACGTGACATCTACCAACTCGCACTGGGCCCGCGTGGTGGATTACAGCCGGGTTTGACGCAGAATGTGCACTTCTCAAAATGTGCACTTGACGCAAATTGAGCACTTCTCAAAATGAGCATACACACAGTTGGTCAAAATAAAAACCGTTACCTTTTCGCGAATTTTACCACCATAACAGTAGTTTCTTTGTAAAAATAAACAAGTTCTGGAAATGTTTGATTACGTATTTTAAGTACACGTCAGCTATGCAGTTAATATAAGTACTCCAGCCATTCATTGTAGTATGCTGTGCACTGCATCTATCTTTATTTAATTTTATAAACATATATTATTATTACAATATATTATTTTCACCTACTTATCGTACTGATCACGCTTACAAAAAATACAGTTCTCTATACGAAAATATAGGTACATCATTATTTCGAAAGTTTTGTAGGTACGTACTCAATTTACTCAAAAATAGGAAAATTAGGAAATATATTAAATGCTATATTCATATATGCTGTATTTATGTATTTACTTATAATAAAATTAGAATTATGAACAAGTATATAAAGTAAAAAGGGAAAAGCTCACTGGGCATCAAAGAATTCGTCCGCATCGCTGTCAGTGGGAAAAGTGCCCAAAAGGCTGGCAGCGTTGCCACGTTGGATGGCAACGCTGATTCTTTGTGCTAAGAATTGGCCAGCCCTTTGGTCACGTGAAGATTCGACCAACCGCTTGGCGATGTCTCGAAATACTCGATTATACTAATTATAATAAATATATGAATACATACTTTCATAATCAATTTATTTTTTCTATTTAAGTCATATTAATGTACAGACGCCAGCAAATCAAGCTACCCTAAACTGTCAAATTTTCCCAATTGAACATAAACCTTATTTATTTGCAATAAAGTTGAAAATCTATCAAAGAAATTTGACAGATTGGAGTAGCTGGCCTCTGTATAATGATAAATTTATGTGTTGTTACTTTAGAAGAAGTTTTCATTTACGCTGGTGTGTCAGGACTATATAATAAAAATCATAGTGTTTTTATTTTGACTCATTGTGATAAAATTCACTCTCATTTTGAGAAGTGCTCCTTTTGATAAGTGCTCAATTTGAGAAATGCTCATTTTTAGAAGTGCGTATTTTGCGAAGTGCTCATTTTGCGTCAAGTGCACATTCTGCGTCAAACCCTTACTCCCCCTGTGCCCAGCAGTGAGAACATTATAAGCTGACTCCGCCCGGGGGCACGGAAATTGATATAAACCAAGCGGTCAATAGGTTAATAAACCACTAGTATTACTATTATTTCGCCGATAAAGAAGTCGATTCGGTAAAAGCGATCATAAGTTGTATTTATGTTATATCAAAATTGGCCTTGCCATGTAATTTATTATTTGTATTTGAAGATTATTTTAATGTAAAGGTGGTAATTTAGTAATGAAAAGCAGTGCTTAGAAATTAATAAATAATGATTAAATTGAAAAATGTTGTTTTTTTATTTTCTTTTTTTGTATAAGTACAGGATGAGTTTTTGAAAAGGGATCTATGGCAGCTGTGTGGACCGCTAGATATGTGTGCGTAGTCGCAGCGTAAAAAAATCGAATTTCTTAATTCAGTTTAGCAGATATTTAGTGCATGACGTCGTGTAATTGTGTATGGTAAATACAAGTTTTTGTATGCAACCATTGGGGAGCTATTCAATCGGCTGTCATACCTACAATATACTTAGTCACGGAGTCCATGTAAGGCCACGAAAAAGCGGGTAATTTAATTTAATCATTTAATCAAACTGTACCCTGTAACATCAAAATATTTGTACGCTGGAAGCACCAGAATATTAAGGACACAATAATTACCTACTGTTACAACTTTTTGTAATATTCTCACAAATAAATGCATTTGTTAATACAGATGCAATTAATGAATATTGTAATAATTTCGTAAGTTAAAGAAAAAAACAAGTGACTTACTAATTTTATCTCGAAAGTTATTAGTTATTTGTTCAAGAATTGTGTGCCCACCTGTACCAATCCAATAATGGTCCAACACTGGAAATTTTAGAACGTTAGCTCTATATACTGCACGGCCGCCTTTTCCTAACCACTCAAACTTGGTCGGTTTATCCATGTATTATGTATATTATTAGGTATTTTTATTACATCTCTTTAATTATTTAGTGTAATGCGTACCGCGAGGGCTGGTTCAAAGAGGCGGGTGAAAACAGTTCCTGGAAGGACTTGGGGGAGGCATTGGCCCAGCAGTGGGACAGTATAGGCTAAACAAAAAAAAGAGCTGAAATTTTACATGTGAATAGTTGCATTAATACACTAAATATCGGAATATGTTTTATTCTTCTTTTCCATTAAAAACTACAATCGGATGTCATACAATATAGTGGTCCAGTCGTAGTAAATTATGCCATTGCTCATTAATTACAAAAAGCACATAAATGAAACTTGGCAAGACATTTGTCGAACCTCAAAAGAAACGTTATACGTTAGGCTCTAGACTTTCTATTTTAAGTACTTGGACCTAATAACCTTATTTTATTTTTACGTGTATGTCTTATGAACGGTATATATTTTCCAAATTCTGTTTTCACACTTTTTTTTTGTGGTGCGAAAACATCAAATAACTTCTCCCGCTCTTCGTGTCAGACTTTTACTGACTAAAGCCCACCCGTGTTCCCTCAGTTGCCTGTGTGCCAGGGGCCGCGGTATTTTACACACTTTATACACAAATTCAAAGCAACGTGCGTAAAAAATATATTTTCATCAAATAGCCAAACGTCAGCGCAGCGGAAACTTGATTATCTCCGCAGTTTAATAACACACAAATTTCATTTAAACATACCTACACATTTACTTCTCGTTACACACTAATTATTGAATGATTTTTTTTTTGTACGTCCATAGGAAAAAAAACTAGGATGACGTAGTTCTAGCGGAAACAGTTTTTGTTGAATAACTCCCCAATGCATGGTTGGATGCACAAATTTGTATTTACCATACACAATTACACGACGTCATACACTAAATATCTGTTAAGCTGAAATGAAGAAATTCTACATTTCTCCGCTGCGACTACGCACACGCTAGAAATAATATAACAAAGCCTTAGTGATGTCTGCCATAACTCGGTAGGAGCACACCTAACATAGTCGTCAGCTAGAAAACGCTTTATACCTTCACAGTACCAGCAGGCTTAGCACGAGAACCGTAGAGAAGCGTTTTGTCGACGGAAGAGTAGACAAAAATGACGTTTCCGTGTAGACAATTGACAGTTTTGTACCGAGAAATGTAGAAAAGCGATTTCTATTCTACGGTAGAGTAAAAATAGAAAGCGTCATGCTAAGCCTGCTGGCTGTCATAAATCGGTAGGAGCACACCGAACATAGTTTATGTCTGCTAGAAAACGCTTTATGCTTTCACAGTACCAGGTTGTCATAACTCGATAGGAGAGCATGCGCAATGACTCAAGCTGTTATGGTGGCGCAAAGATTCTGTTGTCTGGCGATTTTCATCAAACACTAGGTACTTACTTAGGAGTATTTCCAGAACGACCGCTGCCGATGAAATAAACGCTTGCCTAAAATCATCGACTCTGTGGCGATAATATGTGAAGAAACTTCAGCTGCGACAAACATGAGAGTTGCAGTGCTGAACGATCCATCTGCCGAATATTCCGCCAAGCATTTTGATTCGCTTCAATAAAGCAGCATTACCTTTGCTGCGACGTGAATCAAATTCAATGTATTTAAAATCAAATTCAATGTATTTAAAATCAAATTCAATGAATTTAACTCATTTTGTGTAAGCTTAATAAAAAACGGAATTTAATTCTACTAATAACATTTATTGATTTTGAGGCGGTACAAAGTTCGCCGGATCAGCTAGTAATAATAAATAAATTATAAATTAGAATAAAGAGAAATAGATACATAAGTAGTAACATTTCAAAATGAGACAATACAACATTATTTTCGTGGAATGTTCTATATACACACGTTTGGCACAATCCTTAAGTACCTACACAACACAATAAATACTTAGTTTTGGTTTCCTAATATCGAAAATATCAATAATTACCTAACGTCCGGTTTCTGGAACGAAAATCAACTATATGTTAAATTTAAATTCTCGTCTACTGATCAGAGGGGCAATTCCCGTAATTTTAAGAACGTTCACAGTCTGAAGGCCAATTTCTCGTAATTAAAAACGTTCAAAATCTAGTCGCCGAATCCTCATTTCGGCGACAATCAAATGTCAAAAATTTATGAAAACTAGAAGTATTTTTGACAGAGTGAGACCAGACTGTGAACGTTCCTAAAATTACGAAGATTGAGATCAGTAGCCCTAGTGTGAGTTTATTTTAACCATCTCGATCTAACGCGCCAAGCGCGTTCGGTGCTCTGATTGGTCCTTCACCAATCTAGGGCCAATCGGAGCGCCAAACGCGCTCGATGCGTTTGATCGAGATGGTTAGATAAAACTCACACTAGGACCACAGTGGGGATCTCAGTCTGTCAGAAATACCAGTTGTGATACAGTTTTGACAAATTTTGGAAATTTGATTATCGCCGAGGTGAAATTGCGACTATATTTTGAATGTTTTTAATTACGAGATCAGGCCATTTGATCGGCTGTCATTAATTTAGTCAACCAGTCACAGCAGTTGTCACGAGCTAGACAATTTATTTAAATTTGAGTGCTTTGGAAGGTCTATGTCCACCAGTGGACGTCTTTCGGTTGAAATCATTATGAATAGTTTTTTTTTCCGTAAACCGGGCGTTAGTCTCACCATCTACATATTATTAAGTATTACCTTCGAACACAGATTATACGAGTATTCAATTATTTATGTATTAAAGACAATAAATAGGCTAATATAAATATATCGTAGAAAACGTAGAAAACATCTAATTTCTCATACTTATTACTGTTAATACATGTAGTACAGAATATACATAATTTACTAACACTGATATTGAAAAACATCTATCGATGTCAAATATACATAGTTATGAAGACAATAATTGTAATCTTACAAATACTGTTCGATGATTTCACTACCGTTCGTTATGTTTTTTCAGAACTAAACTATTCAATAAAAAATATTTACAGCAGGTTTAACAAATAAATTACATAATCACTCAAATTAATTTGATATGTAACGTAAATTGACAACATAATTAATAACGTAAAAAAATATCTGTTGATTAAAAAAAACAGGATATTAAATATACTTAAATGTATTCAAACTGACATCACGAAATCGATAAATGCTGTTCGACCGTTTGACGAGCCTTAAATATGTTGAAATGATTAAGTATGTCAATAGAATACGATCTACACTAGGAATGTAATTATGTAAGTAATCTTATGCACCCCACAGTGGAGGACCGAGAAGGCGAAAGTTACGGGGTTGTGATGAAGCCCTCTCTCCCCACTCCCTTGATTAAGCCCATTTGAGTTTTGAAGGGCCTTAAGGCTCCCGCAAATAGGCGCGTCGCGCTCTCCGAGAACAATTTCTGCAAACTTCTTAGAAATTGTTCTACAAGAGTCGCACCGCGCTTTCGCGTCTCGCCTGTCTGCGGGAGCCTTTCTTCGTTACCCAAACAGCTGAATGAATAATGTTTCGGTTCCTCAGACCGACTAAAACTTATTTCTGGACCATCCTAAACCGTTTGGCCAGCGTTTAGCAACTCTTTCGAGACATTGTGGGACATTTTGAGTATTGCATGCCACCAGGTGCGATAGTTGAAAAATATTTATCTATTTCTATGCAAAATAATAAGTACATTTTGCTTATTCGCAGACGGTGGATAGTAAATAGATGACTGCCCAACGAGTACAGGCAAACTAAAAGTTCTTCAACTAACCATCATAAGAATAATAAATTCTTAGCTCGTTTTGCTTAACTCCTTACAGTTAAACTCGTATGTGCAAGCGCATACAGTATACGGAACTGATTTATTTAAATTTACATTTAATGTAAGTACAAAAATTCTAATACCGTGATCAAGTTCCCAAAAGTCTGTTATTCGATAAAAAACCTTATAAATTTTAACAAGTAAGTTTAATTTCAAATTTCAGAAACGTATACTGCACTACAGCGGATGTTGCACAAACATTCAAAACGATGTTTTAAAAACTTTTCCTTAATGAAAAATGGTTACTTATCGTTACGACGTCTATTATAAGTGAGCATAATATTCGTTGTTATAAGATGTTATTTGTTTAAGGTGTGACTGCGGTTGGTTTGAACACATAGACGGAGTCATCAAGCCAGTAATAAGCCTGGGCGAAGTCCCCTTCACAGAGGTAGGGCGCTCGGGTCCAGGACACCAGGTCGAAGCCAGCTTCCTCACGCATGAACTTGACGAAAGCAGTGAGCTGGTCTTCGAAGTACAAGCCTTCGATCGGCAGACGTTCTTCTGGTTTGTGGTCTGGGGTCACTGGAAGAAGAGTAAAACGGGTATTTTACATACATAAGTTCACGCCTTTTTCGTGTGATTTTGGAATACACGACATCGTTGTCGTCGAAATAAAAAAAATACTGCTGACGTAATCACCATCCAGACTCCCCCCCAACCCCTTGTAGAGCTTACGTAATACTTGAATGGCCCCACGAGGGTAGCCAGAAATTACAGAACGTAACCTGCTACGATCCTGACATACTCCTTTTACGTTCATACATCTGGTCAACAGGCATTTTGTAGACTGGTATCACCGCCAGCGGCGTATTTCTTTTATACACACATTTGTCACCTGTTAAAACGCCCCTTGCGTTCAACGAGTGGCGGTTCGGTGTATTTGAGTTTTAGCTAAATACACTTGGCGGTGAAGGTGTTAAATAAAATTTTGTCTTTACGAAACAAAGACTTCAACGCGTTTCGGCACCATAGCAACAGGTCTCATTGTAATCAAACATGGATATTTTTACAAAAACTATTTACTGCCCATGTGTCTGGAAACATTCCATTTCCAGCAGAATCACCTTATTGGCTAAGCAAGATGTCCTGACTTTGAAATAATTAGGGTTGGTGATAGCAAACCGTGGACACCACTCAAGTGGTCCTTGTCTGATTCTGCTGGCTCTTATTACTTCTGCTCGTACATTGTCAGTCAATTAAAATTAACTCGTTTCATATATACCTATATGGGCAAGGTACAAGTACCAAGTAGGTATTAAACAGTAAAAAAATATATATATCATTATTATTGAAAAAAAAAGTTTTTTTTTTTTCAATAATAATAGGTATAATAATTTAATTATCTAATTTTAGGCCTATAGTATTCCCATTACCTAAATGTTAGCCGATATTGCGGCAGACCAAGACTAAGATGGGGGGAGGACCCTCCTAACCCTTACCGAAAGGACTTGCCCGCAATGGTTGAGTTATAGCGAGAGTTTGAGATATGTGTGTGGAAAAGATAGAGGGAAGCCTTTCGCTAGCAGTGCGACATTATGGACTAAATTGATAGATGAGATTAGAAGTTTATGGGTCTTACCTTCCACGTAAGGTTTATAGGGCAGCACGAGCGCCAACATGAGGACTCCGCCCGGCCCAAGAGCATCTCTGGCTTGTTTCAGCATTGTCTTCGGCTTGCTGCACCGATCCAGCAGATTCAGCATGCATATACAGTCGAACTGACGGTAGTGGTGCCACGTCTCCGTGTCAAGCAATCTGGAATGAAAAAGTTTTACGTTCAACAGTGTACGCGCTGCGTTACGAGATACTCCGCCAAGCTTTATAAAGTCCAGTACTGGTTTTAAGGAAACCGGCATGTCCTAGAACTAAAAATTCGAAGACGTGACATCTACCAACCCGCATTGGGCCCGCGTGGTGGATTACGGCCCACTCCCTCTCACGGAGAGGAGGCCTGTATCCCAGCAGTGGGAACGTTATAGGCTGAGTATGTACTGGATTTAAGTCTCTCGATAAATGGTGGACGGTGAGCTGTCATTTTTGGCCATGCTGTGATAACAACAGCAATATCCGTCTCTCTATTTCCGTCTTGGCAGAGGTTAGGTCCCGCTTGACATCAAGAAGACCAACTGTTAGTGCTTTATTTGGTCTTTTAAAGAAAGTCTTTGGAGGTCGGCGTTTCGTATCTGACTGCTTCCGTATTTGTTTGTTTCGATCTTTCTTCTCAGATTAGTCAGATAGGAAATCTAGTTTAAAAAATATGATTCACGTGTAAAAGTGTTTGTACAAGCCTACTTACAGAAATAAAATCATTTATCAAAGCTCAGAAAAAATAGACTGACAAAAAAGCGATCTTATAAATGTTCCAATTTTTTTTCTTCTCGGGAAAACGGAGGGATGTGTCGGACTTCCGAGTAGTTGGGTTGTCGGACTGAAGTCCGACAACACAATGGTTCCTTCTACTACCATGAGTGGTAGTAGCCCCGGAGGTACTTTTAAATTCGCGCACAACCCCAGTTGGAACCGTCGGAACCGTAAAAAAACAAAACTTCAGGACTCACTTGTATCCCTTATCAGCCAGCGTCTTCCTCATGCTGGCAGATATTTCAGTGGCGTAGTTATTTGGGTAAATGTGTGCGAAGCGCCGGCTGACCTCTCCGTCGCCCGCGCCGACGTCCACCAAGGCGCCGGCGCCAATGCCGTGCCCGCTTGGGCCAATGCGGAGCAATTCGCGCGCCTGTGCCTCGGACAGCACGAACATCGAGCCGCGACCCAACCATCTGCAACAACAAAATACAGGTTATGTTGGATAATTTGGGAAAATTATCATACGAGGGAAAGTGTTATGAGCAGATTTTAGTCTCTGGGGGCCTACTCTCTAAGCACGAAATCCGTAATCTCGGTCGAACTTACGGGAGTTTCCTACTCCATACTCACTTACGGACCTACGATTAGTTTGAGGTCCAAACTAACAATGAATTACTACACGATTTCACAACTGTCCCTACTCCCTAGATGCTTTTACCCATCCACAAAAGTTAATTAATCAGCTGTAGGAGTCACTTTGAAGTTTCGAACTATTTTCGGACGGGCCCGTATTTTCGTTGACGGAGTTAGAGAGTAGCCCCCCTGATCAGCATGTGTGGATTAGGTAATGGTTCGCAAAAATCGTTTAATAAATAAGTGTACCATCGTTTCTGCCTTTCCACGATTTCATTCAAGGATAAAATTTAATGAGAGAGCTTCCTTAGAGACCTTTAAAGTAAAATTAGAGCCTAAAGAAGTGCTTCGCACACTATTTGCCATAACTCTGTCCGAGTTTGTGCATCGTCCATTTTTATTGTTGTGCCATGAGGTTTATGAACAACCTATGGCTATAATAAATATTCTTTTGTGAAACATTAGCAGGCAGGACTAACGTTCAACTAAGTAGTGGATCATCATGAAATGAATACGGGGTATGAGAAAATTGCTTCAAAGAACAGGGTGTGGTAAATTTCCACCGCCTGGAGTGAACATGCGATGCTATATTACAGCCACGATTCAATGGAACTATTAATTTTCTTATCTAACTTAATTGTCCAAATAACAAAGTTCGCTCGATGTTTGAACCTTCTAATTTAATCGTGGATAGCTTCCTTGAAAGCGATTTGTGAGCTAGTCGCTGAGCTAGGCAACAATAGCGCAATTATCTAGTACTGGCGTGGGTCGTGTGGTGGTGGCCGTCGGAAGGTGTATCGCGCGGTGCACGGTGCAGCGGAGTACCGGCCGCAATTACCGGGATCAAGTACAAAGCGCTGCGGGCTACGGGCGGCCGAGTGGCGGTGCGGCGGCCGGCGCTGGCTGCAAATTGTGCGCCCTGGGCTCCGCGACCCCGCGACGACTTCATCGCGCCCCCGGCACCAACACAAGTGGATAATGAGTAGTAAATCCCGCTCTCATTAGCTGAGACCGAGCGACGCTCCGATCGATACGAATTCGTCTGCGCCGGGTAAAGGGATAATCGGCGCTGGGCTCGAGCTGTGTTATTAGCCGTAGTACCATATATCACGTACGGCATTATCCGCGGCCTCCGGCGTCCGCGCCGCAATTACGGCGGACCGAACAGCGCACACCGTTCAGTCACAATGCACGATTAGGAAAGCCTTAGAGGTAGTGTTGCCTAAGTCTGAAACTGGAGTAGGTTTCCTGCCGAGATGGCCGTCTGCATCTTCAGATAGCAAACAAGTAGAGAACATGTAGTTAAGTCGCGTTACACGACAGGTATAGTTTGATACATATGTATCGCGTCGGACGCGGCGGAGCGTCGTCGCTGGTCCTGGCAGCTCGTTTGCGGAGGCGCGCGGTGCCGATTGATTGCTTTATTGTCTGGTCGGTGGCGCTGCGAGCGACGCGCAATACATGATACATGAAGCGGCCGCTCGCCCGCAACTAATGAGCACCGGCACCGCGTAATTGTCACCAGCCGCCGCGTAAACTCGCCAGATTCCACACTCGATGTGACAACACACGATTGAGTCAACACGCAAAAAGATCGCAGGAATATGACGGCGGCTGTTACTGTGTTGTCGGCGGAATCAAGTGATTGATTTATTAAGACCATAACGAGGATAAGCACCGTTGTCGAGGTGACACTTTACCCATATCGTTTGGAGTAAAAACTTTCAAAATGGGTAGGTACTTTTCAGAGGCTTCTGACAAAAAGAGTGCGACATATCGTGCGCGTAGTGTAGATAGGTAGACACGTATCGGAGGCGATGAAGTAATAGGTAACAGAAACCACACGGAAGAACGCGGTCTGTCGAGTGGAGTTGAAAATTGTGCGGCGCGGGGTGACGTGTAAATCGAGTAGAGCAGTAGGTAGGTGGATAGGCGGGCGCGGGGTATCTATTTCAATAGAATGCGGTGGCTTGCAACAAGGAATCCGATGCGGTTATCGACGACGGAGGTGAGAGATGTGTCGCCGGCGGGGGCCGGGGCGCGGGGGCCGAGCTCGTATCGCGATTGCATCGGAGAGCAAACAAGCGGGCGCGACACCCCGCCGGGGGCGCTCAAATCATATTACCCCCGGCCTCACACCCGCTCCGCGCCACACACGTCATAAGAGTGTGCGTCGCTATGGCGACGGCCCGGGCCGTGCATGATATTAGTACGTGTGCGGCTCATCTCCGGCCGTTTAAACTTAACGCGCCGCCGCCTCGCGCGGGAAATTAAAACCGGCTCCGGACCGGAAGGAGCAATCGACCCTCTCGCTTCGTACGGGGACGGCTCACGGCCGGCCTGCGCTCACACCGCCCGCCGCTGTCACACCGCACACACACCTTGTATTGTTCTACATGCTTGATTTACAGCGCGTTACCTGCGATGCTCTATAATACCCTTACAAGTACTCACGTATATTCAAGAAAAAGGTGCCTAAGGTAGGTACCCGGTTGTCTTAGCTATTAACTGAATCTACAAAATTGCAAGGCTTAAAGTGTTCTGTGTTATCGTGTCATGGTTTTTGTAATAAATCATACTTAGTAGGCATTGTTACACTGATTGATTACCCATGCATGGTTTCACGGATCTTGATTGCCAATATTTGAGAACCACGTATTTCTGCACTAGGTAGACAGAGATACCTACATTAAGAAGTAAGTAGGTACCTACTTATAGAAACAGTATTCTACACAGAATGTTATAACCAAATACCTACATTTTCTAACAAACACTCTATCCTGAAACTTGCTTAAAAGAACATAACGTTTTATATATCCATCGTAAACGTACCTTCACTAGATACACATTAAAATAGAGCGTCGCTAGGAGGCAGCCCTCCCTTATGTAGATACCTACACATTTGCTTTACTCAAAGACATTGTCGCTTTCAGGCACCTCATTAGAGCGCGTCCCATGTGAGCCTACCCCCCCACCCTCCACCGGCTCACCCCCCACACACACACATGCACACACTCTCCAGCAATTCTTTCTCTCAGCTCGCAAACTTGGACGGATAATTACACTTAGATAAGAGCCCGTCCTTGTTATGTGTTTTACGATAGCAACGTTTTATGTGAAACAAATTATATTATGTAATGCGATAGAAATTAACTTGGAAAATCCTAGAACCTTGTCGTTTTACAGTTTTTCCGCTGTTAAGGCTGTATAGACTGCGAAATTCGTAAGAAATGTAATGTGAGTGGAATTTCATTGTCATTAAATGATCATGCCGCAGTCTGTTGTACGTACCTTTATTGGGCAGTTACTGGTGGATAGGTCGGGGCACGCCACCAGAACGACCAGGCTTACTACCTGACGGGCCAGCCAAATATACACATGATAATTTCAAAAGTTTCCGCCTGCCATCAGGGCGTAATAAAAATCAACTTCTATAGCATACAATCGAACGTCACCCGAACGTTAGGCGGTGTCATAACCCCGAACAGCACTCAAGCTGCAATAAACTATAAAAAGTGGATAGTAAAATGTATAAACAATGAGAGCACGGCTAAAACGTTTTAGTGTTAAGAGTGGGCCCATAAACCGTTGACACGCACCCGTAAAATATTAACGATACCTACAAGAAAAATGACGACTATCAATGTAGGTACCGATTTTCGGTCGCGAGGACGCGCTACAAATAATGGCGGTACCAAATTTATACGCGGACCCGAATTGCCCCGATTGAATATTTTACCAGGCCACGAATGCGTCCGACGATATTTTTCTATTTCGACGCCCATTTTTACTATCAATTGCTTATTTCCCCCCTAATATTATTCGTGGCTGTGTCGTGTCTGATTCTGCTTTGAAATTCACACGGGTTGTTGACAATATTAACGATCTATTAGAAGCCGTAACCTTCGAATTTAAATGACACTGAAATTATGTAAAATGAGTGCCTCTACGTAGGTAATATTATTTTGCACATTGCTTATTGTATTTCAAAATGTCTATTTGTATTTTGTTTACTTGAAGATGTGAATGTTTGTGAGGCTGCCGAGTGCTGAATGTTTATATCTTGAGCGTTTCGGAAACACAATAACCTTTAAAAGGTGTAAAGGCGTGGGCTCAATTCGAGTCCCAGTCAGGGTTTAAAATAACTCCTCGGAGGCGAATGGTTTATTGCTTATTGAGTAGCTCTGACGAAACGCGCCTCCGACGATAAAACATGGCGAGAGTGGAATCTCAGTCAATATCACAATATACGCGACGACATTGAAATTATCGCTCGGTGGGAGGCGATGCCGGCCGGCGAGGTGGACCTAACTAAAACAAAATAAGAATAGTTTGAAACAATGAGCATTGTCGCGATGTCTGTGCGTGTGCGGCGTGGCGGCGCGGGCGCAGCGGGCGCGTGTCGAGCGGCGCGGTGCGGGCGCGACAGCACCTCGTTAGCGGGCCGCGCGCGATTGGCCGCCGCGCGGTGGGCGGGGCGCGCGACAAACTGCGCGCACGCAAATAGCGCACCCGCACACAAATTAAAACAATAAAATGAAAGTAATAAAACAAAGTGAACCCCGAAGAGTATCCACTATCGCGAGCCTTAATGGCCGAGCGGAGGCGGCCGCGGCGGCCTCTCGATTTATTGAGTGAGGTGCTTCGCCCCAAGACCTCAGACACAAGTCAAATTCGGAAAACGAAACGTTTTGACACGCTAGTATAAATTACTCTTAATTTTAACAGGTGCGAATTAAAGATAATCGAATTGGCCTGTATAGACCCAGATAGGTAGGTACTAACTGCATGGAAGAAAACGAGCGAGACTTCAAGCGAGGAAAAATGAATTAGGTAATACTATTGTAATAATTACCTACTTAATAAGACTTTATTATCGTTTCACGCTAAAATTTAAACTAAATAACCTACATGAAAGTATTGTTTTAAACAATAACATTTTCGCTTAGCTCTTTGAAATAAACGCCACATTACACAGCTATTTCACAATTATTTTCAGGTTAAGGTATCAACAGCTAACAACCAAGCAATCAGTTTAACGAAAACAGAGATCGTCAACATTTTACTAGAGAGATTGCATTTGTGTTGAACCATCAACTCGGCAGGCTTTCAATGAGGAAATTCTTACTGCGCTCCGCTCCGGTAACGAATGTCGTCTCATTTACTAATGTGTCACATGCAGCCGGCGTTGTTTCAGGCAGGCGTCCGGGGGGGTGAGGTGAGGTGGCCGAGCTCAAGGGGGGAGGCGGGTGGCTGCCCAGGGGTGGGAGGGATGACCAATGGCGTCGCACCGAGCCGCACCGACGATGCACCGTTAATTACGCTATCATGATCAAGTGTGTGTTTGATAGTGCGCGTGTATGTAATGGGAAAAGTACCTAAGATAGTGTAACTTAGGTAGGTGCCTATTACGATGAAATAGGTATGTTGGGTTAGATACGTACCTGCTTAGGAGTTATGGTTAGTTAATCTTATGTAGGTACCTAACGCCTAACCTATATAACCTGACTTTAAGGCACATTTCCATTACCTAAATGGAAATTTGCCTCAGAGAAAAGTTACGGAATGATACTTAATTTAGTATGTCTTTCTTACATGTCCGAACGTCGTATAGTTCTGTTCTAATTAACAATTGAAAAGCTCTATCTATATCTAATTACGAGCTCCTTGTTCGCTACGATCTACAGTACTGATTCAATATTATTTCTACAAGACTTAATTCTCTTGTAGAATTAATATTGAACCAAAATCATAGGGCACTATACATTTCGTGTTATTCCTAAAATGAAACTAATTGTCAGCATTCCTACACTTCAAGAAGACCCGAAATAACCTTCATAGACCAATTCACCTTTTCGTACAAAAATAATATATCGGTCATCCACAAAAGGGCAACCCTGAAACCGCTCAACAACGTGAAGGGGTCTCGCTTGAAGTGTAAACAAGAGCTTCGGACGAGAGGCTCCATAAGAGATACAGTGAAACATATGACGCGCGAACGTGATTATGAAAAGGCTCGTGATTACTCAAGGCGTAGTTAGAGGCTCATTAGAAGATGCTGGGGTGCACGAGATGGGCGAAGGGGGGCGCTCATCTCGGCGGGTGCATCCTGGCTGCGCGCGCAAACAAATTAAAACGTAAGACGCGCCCTAATCAATAGCCGACTCCGCCGCGAAGCCGAATTAACTCGCCCGAATGAAAAAAATGAACAAAATTATATTCGCGCGAGACCTCAACCCCCTGCGGCCGCCCGCCGCCCGGAGGAAATTGCTTTTCTTTCAGTGGGCGCGCACACACGCGGGCGCGACGTGAGCGCGAGAGGGTTAGCACCGACACACACAATATTATAATTTACGTTTCCTCGTATATCGAGGTGTAAGTAGGTACTTTACCTGGGCGTTTCGCGCCTGCTCAGCCCTCGGCTCACGCTAAATCTGAGCTTCATACGTTCACTTGACGCGACGAGAGCAATATTAGTTTCGAGTCAACTCCTTCCCTACTACAATATTTATTAATGCTTCAACAGCGCCTTGCGCGACTTTTTTCATTTCCTTTGCGATAAACCATGTTTGAATGATATAGAAATATAAAGTTTGTCTTTCAAGTAGTTAAGAGCTAGAGGTTTTAGAGGACAATTGTTTAGAATCTCATGAAATATTTATACTTGCCTAAGCATGCGCAAGATTCGAGGTCTCGTGTTTCTGAATGAATGTTTAAGATTAAGTTATTTCAATAGCAGATGTAACTAATTTGGGTTTTGCGTAGAAGAGAACTTTACCTACAAGTGTATAGGTAGGTAAGGTTTCATTAGCGCCTCCTAGCTATCCACATAGCAACATATAAGCAACTTGGGTATGTTTCAGTGGGTACGAGAGTCCGGTTTCATTAACGGGAACCGTTGCTGTAATCTGTGCGCCTTCCCGCCCAATTAACGCGTGGGCGATGAGACGTCCGCCCGCCCGCACGTCCCGCTGGCCAATGGCAGCCGCGCGGGGATTAATTAAGTAACTTCCCGTCTACCAGCACCCCCTCCCCCTCCCGCCACCACCTACCCCGTGCACCTCACCCCCCCGGAGTCTGCGGACACGCCCGGAAAACTAACCACCTAATGAGGGGAGATGACCTCATGTGACTGTGTGCTTTGTCTATTCAACGTATGTGCAAACTACGTTCATTTGTGTGCAGCAAGTGTTGGCCTTTTGTGTGTATGTTATGTAAGTGGTCAACCGCTGTGTTGTTACATTACCTACAGCTCGTCTCCGGCCGCGGAAACTTTGTCATGTGTCGTGCGAATGGACACTGGCCACTGGCCACACAAACAACTGTACCTACACATTGTGCGCGCTGCCAACGTTAGAGTAATTGACATGCATTCATTCGCCACTTTCACAAAGTCCGTCCAATTTGAATAATATAACCTCTTTAGATTTGTCGTGGGTAGCTATCGAATTAGTCTGTGTAACACTTATCCAGTTCACGATTTCTAGTTTTCTATTCAGATCCATTACCGAAAAATATTTACTAAGAACATAGTCCGTCACTTTACAAGTAAAGTTTATCATCATAAGAGCATGATCTCATGAATTTTCTAAGCAGTTCCTGTATAAATGTACCCTGTGTATTAGTAGGTACAAATAGGGTGGACAGGGAGGTCAATTAAACAGGAGGTCGTGCGTCGGAAGCGTGTATGACAGATGGGAGGGCGCGGAGGGACATGTTTGCGTATCTCGTCCACATAGGTCGGACTGTGATCGAATACGTTAAACATGTAGGTTAGAATACGAAGCGTAAGAGATGTTTTTTTTTCAGGAGTTTTCAGGTTATTATTTCATTAATCACATAATCATCATCAGGTCAGACTGTCTGATGACTGTGGTTAGCTGAATACCAGTATTTTACACGAAGCGACTGCCTATATGACCTCTACAATCCAGTTATTGGGTAGATAGATAATACGATACCCTTTGGTAAGGCTGGTTATCTGACTTTCGGGCTTTTGATGACAGCTGGGATTACAGTTTAACGTGCTTTCCGAGGCACGGAGGGGTCTTGGTATGTAAAGATGGTCACCCAGCCACGGACCAACTGCGGCAAGCATAGCTTAACCTGATCTATCGGCCCGTGGGGCTGTTATTAGTTTTATTTTTTGGGTGGGAAATTATCAAATAACTTCTCCCGCTCTGGGTGTCAGACTTAAACCGACCCGTGTTCCCTCAGTTGCCTGTGTGCCAGGGGCCACGGTATCTCTTTCGAACAACCTGCACCCCTGGCAGGCATCGGCCCTTGATGGCCCAACCAGTTGGTGCTGACATCTCTTCAAGGCGCGCGTGGAACACAACGCGTCGACCCGGGCTTGGTCCTTTTACCGGACAGCGAGCTACCCATTACTCGCCTGGAATCAGCCTGGGGGCTGTTATTAGCTTATGTAGCTAAAATTAAATAATCAGGTAAGACATTTTCTGGTAGAACCTTATCTACCAAGTTCAAAGCGGTGATAGCAAAATTACCCTATGGTATTTGATGTTGATGATGAAGTTAATCAACAGTTCAGCCATATTCAATAGATAAAGAGATAACTGATACATTCTTGTAAATATCGCTAGAATCTTATAAACTTAAAAGGAAATAATAAAAGTTCTTATTAAAGCTGTGATGAAGGTCAGATAACTTCTGAGCACAAAATCAGAATCATAATCAAATCTTATCATTCCTCATAAGGCCCTCAATTTTAAGGGTTTGTTTTATTAAAAATTACTTTGCGTTTTTTGAGAATAATCATCTCTTTATATCTAAAAATTTATTTGGATAGATTTTTGTGAAAATTATTTCTATTGATCACTTTAACTTTGAAATTAGTAACAGTTGCAGGTAGGTACTTTGATCATTTCTAATCTTGTAGTAATTTAGTGTGTAATTTATTATTATTTTTATTAATGATATTTTTTTAAATTTTTGTTGAATGTTAATTACGAGTACCTACCTACTTGCCTATTATTGTATAGAATCAAGTTCTTACAACTTAACAGACAGCTGTGCTGCTGGGGAGCTTGTTCCGCCACCTCTTCTTCTCAAGTGGCGAAGGGCGGGCGTTTTTTGGGAACTGTCTTATGTAATTTTGACGTTCAAAAAGTGCTGACTCTCAGCCTAGTTTGAATAAATGGATTTTGATTTGTTTACTAGCACCACCTAAGTCAACCAAAACTTAAGTAAGAATAGCAACACTTTACTGGTTTGGGGTCTGACGAACTCCTTAAGGAAAATGGGCATGAAAACAAGGAAACGTAAGCATCTGAACACATATTTGTTTTCACACTCTCTTATTTTTCTTTTACAGTTTGAATGACACAAATAATGAGGTGTTCATTTTTGTATGATGCAAGATAACAGTGTTCAAGAAAATGGCCTTTTATATACCTACTTACCCACTGACTATTTCTTAACTTACACTTTACACGTCAATATTTTATAACTAGATGGCGCCGGCATTTACTGGCTCACTGATCCCTGCCGAAACAAACTTAGAGGTCATGGTCTCTGTTCATTTCCAAACATTATATTATTAAGATTGCATGTGATTCCAGGAGATGGCATAGAAAGAAAGAAAGAAGAAAGAAAAAATGTTTATTCTGTTTGTGCAGAATAAACAATTTTTCTATCTTCTTTCGAGTCTAACAATGCAACCATACCATACCATACCATGCAGGTCCATACCTGCATTTTTAGACTCACATGCAATCTCCTGGAGTGGCTTTTTAGAGAAAGAGCCATTGCAGCTTTCAGCTAACTTGTTCTAACAGACGGCATACATACATCAGTCATCTTGTATCTTATATCATAAGCCCACAAAAGAAGAAAGCGGTAGAAGCAAATTAGAGCTTACTAATTATTTTCTGCCTTAATTTTCTTCACCTCTTTTTTTGGTTGATATTCAAAGTAATAATGTAGTGGGCTGCAATATTGTTAAAACTGTATTTATTATTCTTATTTGTAAACATTTTATATTGTAGCTGTTTATTGTCCCATAATAAATAAAATAAAATAAAATAAAGTCTAGTCAGCCCATGAAATTAGTCTAGAAAATGTCGAAAAATCAGACCACATGGTCTTTTCTAGTCTCTGAAATATAAAACCCCTTTATTCAATAAACACTTTCGTAAAACCGTTTCGCCCCAAGAATATTAGAAAAGCCACTAAACTAGGAAGAATGCCTCAATGCGCAATATACCAAACAATACCACATGCATGAACGTTAAGTTAGTGTGTATGTACAGTTGACGTAAGTACACATTTAAATATGTAGCCGACTTCATAAATAAGTTAACAGCAATAAAACTTTTATGGCCCATATTCTTTATCTTGTTTTGAATTTCATCATCTTGTCTGCAACGCGAGATTTAAGTGTTAAGCCGGCTTTTTGTAACCCTTCCAATGTTTTAGAGTCGGTTTTGCAATCTGCAGATTGGATCCAAATAACTTATCAGTTGAATTTTCTCCGTATGGTGATCCGAATCGATCTTGATACTTATTAAATGCGACGCGCTCTGGCGACAGATAGGTACTTTGCTAATACTTAGGAACGTATCGCTATCGAGATTGATAAAGAATGTGGCATTGTTTTCTTTGAATATCTATTACTAGATTTCTGAGCATATTGCGATTAAAGTGTCGCTTATGACTTTAGGTTACCCACAGGTACACACATGTAGTTACGATTAATGTTCAAGACTATCACTAAAGAAAATCTCGTTTAGCATAGAAAATAGGGCTGAAAGTTGATCGTGTTACCTACTCTATGTATGTTACGTAGGCAATGACAACCTTGCCAGCCCTTATTGCTAATACAACAACTTTTTCCCTTTTTGATATTTTATGAGTAAGGTTGTTTGCATTCATAGTATACTATGCTGCACTCTTATTCTATGGTCATATTAGAATCGTGACATGTGACTAGTAAATTGAAATTAATAAGCGTGTGACCTCTTAAAATACAATGTGTAGTGGTTCATAATCGGAGGAAGCGAGGGTTGTGGGGGTGCCAAAATAACTAATAGTTTTCGCGGGGGCGTGTTAGCATTTTTCTTCTGGCGGTGACGGGCGGCGGAGGCAAGGGGCGCGGAGTGCCGGCAACGGGAGGGGGGGACGAGGCTGGAATAACTCTCTTTCAGGAATGGCTACGCGGATCATTTATACTTCATTGGCTTTGTTAATAACAGTGTTGTAAGCCCCCAACAATGAAACGAATGCTTGTTCTTTTCGAGAGCGCGAGACTTTGTACCTGCCACGGGCAGAATGGTGTAGGCGAGCAATATTTAGGTACTTCCAGGAATTAAAATAATTACGTACTTTTGATCAGAGGTATCTGAGCTTCACAGTTTAATAACCACGTTTCAGATTATTTCAACTCCCACCAACCAGTCGCGTTCTGAAAAGTGAGTGTGCTGTCAAACCGAAGCAGTTTCTTATCCTAGTCTTGAAGTAGATTTCGTAAATATCTGCATCATTTTCACTCTACCAACATAAATCCTAACCAAAACTAATTTACAGCGAGGTACAGTCAGCTACAAACATCTCTTATCACTGAAGTCCACAGTGAGCCCGGTCGTGTGCCTCCGGGCCGTTCGGAGCCACTAAAGCCCAAGCCCAATTCTTCCATCTACACCTGTTTTACGTCCCAATGAATCGCTGCATGCAAATAAACCTGCGTTATTGTTTCTTTGAAGGGTGCGTAAGTCGGTTTAGATCTTTATTTACTCAGTATATTAAGTTCCTGCGAAGGTGAAATAAAGATGAAATTTTCACTTCCACGTAAAGCTTTAGAGCTGCGCGAAAATCAGACCAACAATTGATTATATTTTGACGGTTTTTATTCAACAAGATTAATGTCGACAACAAAACCATATATTAAATAAACGTTTAGTATGTATTGTGTGCTGTTACATTAACGGCTATTTAAAACAATATGGACAGACAAGGGAGTGCCGCTGCCACTCCTTCGCGTCGGTGGTGATTAATTGCACGCCCCCGAGAACGCCCGGAAAATCACAACCCTTTCGCCTTGTCTTAATTACCACGCCTCGCTTCAGCGACGCGCCCCCATTGGCCGGCTAAACGTGCCGCTCTGTCGCCCCGGCTTTTAATTGGTCGCTGGTAATTAACGCTGTGTAATCACCAACCGCGTCGCGCGAGGGGCGACGTTCCTAATTTGAATTTTTAATTACTCTTGCTCGCAAGCAGTGGAACGCCATCCGATTGGTCGAAGCGTTTCTTGTTTACACTCGGGAACAATGCCTATTGTCTTTGCGATGTTATCTCGCTTCACACTTTATTCTACTGGTTTGATTGTGTGTACCTACTACATTGTATTTAAGTAAATGTTTCATCTTTTGTTTTAAGTTTAAATGATATTGCACTATCTGAACCGGTCTGACATTCTTACGAACTTCAAAGAACCTGATGCCATGGAAAAATCGAACCACACTACCTATCTAACGTTCAACGATTATGATTCTCAGAATGACTAATCGCAAGCAGAGTAGATAATGCTCCGTACGGAGTTATGAAAACGATCGTGCAGAGTGCATTCCCCGCATTCCGAGCAGCATTAGATCCCACGTATGTGAGAAGACAGGCGAGCGCATGCCGAATTAGCTCATTACTGAAACACCGCCTGCGCCAGGAGCCGAGATTTATCCCGTCTAGCGTCTGCTGTACCAATGAGACCATTAGCCGCCGGGTTTTCAGCCCCACGATTCTAAACTATTAAAGTCTTCGTCTATTTTTAATCCCTATTCTCATCACTTGAAAAAGTTTTTGTGAGTCCATTAAAAGAGCGTCTGAAAGGTTCAGTTAAATGTCAACCGCAGAAAAAACTTAGTTCAGGAGCTTGATAAAATGAAAAATTTGACTTAGTAGCATTAATTATTATTAGTACGCAGGCTAGGCGAATAGTATATGCATGGTGTCATGGTACTTTCGTAATTGATGAGTTACGATCTATTCATTAGACATTGCGAAGTGCTAAACAACATCGGTGGGTACGTGTGCGTGTGCGCGGCTCCGATTAGAGAGGCGATAGACGGTAGCTAAGGAGGTGTTTATGCGTCCGCGCAAAGCGCGAGTGACGTTGAGTGACGCGGCCGGCCGCGAGCCTCCCGCTTAATAAGGTAAATGAGATGCGGAGTCTGCGCTAGCGCACAGCCCCAGCTTAAATTAGCGCCGACTCGCGACTCGCGCGCTCGCCTAACAAACGCCTTGTTACCTAAGGGATTTATCCTAAACGAGCGGATTTTCTGCCGAGATCTCGCGTTCAGGCATCGAATTTAGCGAATCCGTCGAGGAAAACGTTCCGGTAACGGTCGAGTGCTGTGTTGCCATTTGCACAAAAATACAATCGGATACTTACGGATCGTGTGCAATTGTGTAGAAACGCTTTAATGACGCTGTAAATATATTCATGTTTAAAATATAATGGTGTTGGTGGAGCATCTCAGGCATTTTACACAAAAAGTTGCGATGTAGCAATAACATCATTACGAGGACAGGCATTTTCATCTGCATTAAAATAGTCTACGGCGTTACAAGAATAATACATTAAGAAGATATAAACGGGTCGTTTTAATCGACAAAAACGTGATCAGTTATATTTTTTCTCCAATTAAAAACAGCTCGATGGTAGTTTTTTAGTGCTTTTTATTAGTTTTTGGTCAGGCACGGTTTTTACCCGGGGCACGGGTCAAGCGAGCTGAGACAAAGCGCGGCGTGGATGCGCGCGCGTCGTGCCAGGCGTTTGGTTCCGCGTGCCGGCCGACCATTCAGCGCTAATCGCTTCATTCACCGGCGAGCGAGCGCTTTTTCCCCGTGGCCGATCGGTCATGCATTCCGAACGTGGACACTAGCGACTGTACCCGATATCGGTTTGATGTGGCAAATTAGCGCGTGCGTAGCCTCCCGATGTCCCCTAATATAAAGACGTTTATCTAATTTGGCAACCGAAGCGTTACTTCAAACATCGCACGCAAATAAGATCTGTGATAAAATAGGCCATGACGTTTTTATATTTTATTTATTTTTCTTTAAAATTATAACATAATACACCCTGTAATAATTTTCCGGGCTATTCCAAGACGCTTGTTCATTTTATTTTGCTTAGGTGACACCTCACCTAAGCAAAAAATATTTCTTGTTTACCAGTTTTTTCATAACAGGTGGTTGAAAACACGTGCTTTCAAGTAAACCAACAACTATATTATAGTGCACTACTGCTGTACGTGGTCGGCAGTCGTGTCGTGGCTTCAGCGGTGCTTGAGGTGAATTTCACGGATAGTTGACAGTGGCCTGCGCGTGAGCACGACATCGCGACACCCAGTCTGGCGGATGTGATGAAAATAGATGGGGATTTTTTTAAATGTGGGATGCTTTTTTGGCAATATTTCAAAAAGAGATTCCTGTTGGATTCGGATGTAGACGATTCTTATTCTCATTCTCATGGATATTTCCAGATCAGCATCATGTCGTAGATACCAACATTTCTTATTCCTTCTGGATATCACCACTAGCGGTTATCAGGAGACATTTCGGTGTGGTTAATGGAGATATTGTTCCTGTTGGATTCGGATGTAGACGACTCTTATTCTCATTCTCATGGATATTTCCAGTTCAGCATCACGTCGTAGATACCCACATTTCTTATTCCTTCTGGATATCACCACTAGTCCTTCAATTATCAGAAGACATTTCGTTGTGGGATGGATCGAAAACCCGCTTGAGCTGTTATTTATCTAACCTCGAGATTTTGTTTCAGAGTTCAAAATTTCGTCATGATACTACCTATTGGGTTGTGGAGTTCAGACAGGCAGTTGCTCCATGTAATATACTGGTATTCAGCTGCGTCCGGTTAGACTGGAAGCCAACCCCAACATATTTAGGAAAAGCCTAGGCAAATAGTGACTACCTATTGCTTCGTTTATCAGGAAGTATATATTTTCAGTCCAAGTCCGAGGATTAATTTGATATGACATAAGTATTTATAGATGGGAATTCGGAGCTATTGCTTCTAAGTCCCCAACTTCATCAGGATATCAACACCAGTGCCTTCACATGATATAAAGAACAATTTTAATTGCAGTAGAAAGTCACTGCAGCCAACAGGAGACATTTTGTTGAAATAGATCGAGGATCACTAAAAGCTGTCGCTCGTATTTCAAGCTCTAAGATGGTGCTTATAACTTCCGAATTTCTTCAGGATATAAACACTAGCGCTTCATTTTCAGGAAGTGTATATTTGCAGTACAATGTCACAACAAGAGACATTCTTTTGGAATGGGACGCAGACCACTCTTGCTGTTTGTTTACCATTAGGAATGTAGCAAGGTGTGCGCATGCGGACCTTTATGGTGCAAGCTTTTACTTCAGGTAGATAAGACCTCGTTATATTTTACAAAACTTTATGCAGTTGGAAGAACAATACCAATTCTCTTCTCTTGTCTCTTTCTTCTTCTTTTCTTTAACTTCCTCTAGCTTTTTAAATGAGACAAGCAAGTGAATTATAAATCTATCTACCGTCATAGCTTTATTGCGTCTTTCTGTCATTGAAGGACTGCCCCTCGATAAGTGAAGTTTTCTATATATTTTTTAAGTTATTAGTATAGCTTTGGATTTGCTAGAATGCCAGATTCATTTTATCACACATCATTCATCATATCATTGAATAAAAAGCCTCAAATTTCCGAGACCTTTTTTAGTATTTAGAAGATAGGTTTCAGTATATTTTTACGCACGTACTTATTATTATTTTATGTGATATCTACCCACGGCCACTTACGCACGACCTGAATAAATATTGTGTAGATGTAAGATGAGCGTTACTCTATTTTTAAACGTACGTCCTTAAATGCCGAAGGATCGATCCTTTACACACTTCAAAATGAATATCTAGAAATTCATCTTTTGCTAAAATTATTGCCAAACCTAACCGCGCACCACATTTTGTCGCGCGTGGTTCACTGGTAGTGGTAAGCCAGTAAGCTACCGTGAAATAAGAACCGGCCAACAATGAGTCACCAAGTTACGTATGACTCTTAAATAATCGTTTGTTTTTCACACAACACACACTTATACACTTCTGTGGAAGCTTAAAGCTCATTTTAGGACACAAAAGTATTAAGTAAATACATAGAAATTTTGTGTCCTATAAAGGTTTATCAAACCTTGGAGGTATTCAGTATCTAGCCACCAATTATTTATAACTTAATGACCTCATCTTAGTACCGATGAGGACCCATAATAATTAAACACGTGCTTTGCAGTTTAGCTCATTTTATAGGGACACCTATGGCCAACGTCAACAATATCGTCGATTATGATTGACCTTATCAAAATGTTCCGGCGTAAGAACACCTTCATTTATCTCAACTTATAAATGAAGAGCATTCTGCGCTTGCACATGCTGGTGATTAAATCCTAACCTGGCGGTGTTACACAAAGTTTTTCTATGATCATAATCCCTGTAGGTGCCCGCGAGGGTCTAGTGACGGGGTCACGCATCGGACGGACAGATACATGTGCGCAGCCGCGTGATTAGTGTGCGCGCGCAGCAGCCGCTGTAACCCAAGCCGTGCGCATACGCAGCGCGCCGCGCGCCCGCGCCATAACATAATTAAAAATGATTTAAGGCATTCGCTCCGGCTGCTTTGTTTCGCGCATTATGTTTCACTTGTTCGCGTCGCAGTCGCGCTCGCCCCACCATTTTTAACGCGCCCGCTCTTAATTCTGTCACAGTTTTTATAACCCTTTTGTATTTATTAATTCCCTTTCGGCTCCGGTAGCTCTACGCTTCTCGGAAAACGATTTTGACGTGACATTTCTTTGGGTCGCGCCGTGTCCCTGTGTTAATGAAGCGTCCGATTTCGGCGCCGCCAAAAAACAATCATATTCTGTGTAATCAAAGCGAGGTCGCATTCTATTCCAAAAACCGTTAATTAGCACTTCTAGAAAGTTTTTTGTTGTTTTTTTTGGTATCGCTTGAACAATGGTGTGGATCCCATGATAATTCATTGTATTTAGATACCATTAATTGTTGTTTTCATCGCATCAAAGTGGTAAGGAATTTGCTTTGCCCGTTTTCCGTAATAATACCTATATGTACGTTTGGGAACGTTCACTAAAAAGGTATAAAATGGTGGTAAAACGGGAAAACAATGGCGAGTCACGTCAGCGACAATACAGTTGCAGAGTTAAAAGTACATATTTAAAATGATTAAGTTCGACTTGTTGACGCGTCGCGGCTGGTTATCGAATTTCGGAAATCGAGCAACCGTGTCCTGGCCGCTACCAAATAATTTTCCATGGTTCATTCATTGTTGACATTGGAGTCGAGATTTCATGTAATTACCAGGACTTATACCATTGCCATCAATGGGTTGAAAGTGGCACATGTTAAAAGAAGATCTTATAAGATCAGCGAAATCAAACGGATTCCTTGTATGTTATTATAGCAGTAGAATGAGTCCAATCTATTTTTCCAAGGCTGGCGAGCAATAACAAGTAAGTAGCCAGTGTTGTGTCGTGTTTGCGGTCGGCCGGCTGGCGGACACCATTGGCGCTTCGGCGATCCATCATGACGACAATCTATCACCACGCGAGCCCGGCAACAACCGACACGCATGTTACACATTATGTATAACTAGAGGTACACATCTACATATAACTACGCGCATGTGGGTGTCCATATTCTAACTTTAAGTGCGCAGTAGGTAGCCATAAAAACGTTCTGCGATATACGATCATAAACCAAAGCGACAGGTTTCTATGGTAATTTGACACTGAGTATTTTCTATGCTAGGCTTAGGATCCGTCTAGTTTGGCTTCCCACTAGGTCTGAGAAGGAATGCAGTTTAAGACGCTACAACTGGTTTCTAATTAAAGCGCGGTATGAGCAAATGAATCACAAAAATGATCTGGTTGAATGTCATCGTCATGGTTTCACAGTGTTTTATTTTGTTCTCGCGAATGCAACATAGTAGGTAGAGGTGGCTCTGGCTATCTCGTGGTCCATCTCTGTTAATTAGTTTTTTGTCGGCAGCGGCGGGGCGGGCCGGCCGACGCCATCAAATTACGATGAGTCGGCCTTTCGGCTACCGGCGCCGCGGCCAACAATAATTATACACTCGTTACTACCGTGCTGCGCTCGCGCACACATACACCTCACGAATGCTCTCAATAAATTAAATCGGAGAAATTGTTTTGACAACAAATTAATGAACAGAATTTATTCGGGTCGAATGTAGACGCTGAATGTAGAGCTGTTTGCTCGTCAGTAATTGACACTAGCTTACTGCTTCCGTTGATGAGAATCTAACAAGATGAAGACTTTTCGTAGATATCAGAGGATCATATTGGAGATTTCTAAACGCCCATATATTGTATGCGCATTGATAGGGAAGGGCGCACGCGCGAGTCGACCAGTGTCGACGATAAATTCCATCGATAAAATCGGCGGCGTCGACGGCGCGCCCGGTAATTTCTTAACGACAGCGTAACCCGGTGGCGACGCGTGCGCCTATACATTTTATTTCTCTCGCATCAAGAAGCCGACTCCGAAATAATCGTTCACCACTCAACTTAGATGGTAATCAAGGCGACTATTAACGACCATCTTAATGTAACTTTTTGGGCAATGAGTTAGAAAGGTTCCGTCCGAGAGCAGTTAGATGTGTGTCTCGTGTGTTGAGTCATTTCCAATGATCACGATTGGGATAATTTGTCGTTAAAACCAATAAAAGTTCGCGTTCAACGACATATAGTGTGCTACGTTTAATTTATGGTCCATATAGTGAGATGAATTAGTTTGCGCGGAGATGAGTGAGGTTATTTCTTCTTAGAAGTGGTCAGTTGGTGAGGCATTGTGTTATAATTGAATATAGGTAGAGGTGGCGAGGCGGCTACCGGCTACATTGTTGATGCTATTCACACTGCTCGAGAGCGCTTTCTACTAATTACCGCCGTACACTCGACGATGCAGGGCTGTCACGTTATAATAAACCAGACTGAGGAGTGTAATAACAAATTTATATTTTGAGAAAGCAAACTGCGTGGATGCTTCTACGGATTTAAATCATAAATTAAGAAAGAAATGCGATGGTTTCAGATGTGAGGTACCTATAATACGACTCATCATATACGTTGGGGTCGGCTTCCAGTCTAACCGTATTTTACATGGAACGACTGCCTATCTGATCTCCAAAACCCAGTTACTGGGTAATACTTACGATACCCCTTGGTAAGACTGGTTGTCAGAGTTTCGGGCTTCTGACGACCCGTAACGACTGTCAAAGATCCACGAATGACAGCCGGGACATAAGGCTTAACGTAGTACTTTCCGATGCACGTGCTTTTCGATTTCTAGAATCAATCGACCATAGCCTTTTACCCGACTATGTTAGCGTCGGCTTCCAGTCTTACCGGATGCAACTGAAAACCAGTATTTTACGGAGCGACTGCCTACCTATCTGACCTCCAGAACCCAGTTACTGGGTAATACGATAGTAAAGTAACACAGTCAAACTTTTGGGCTTCTGACGACCCGTAACGACTGTCAAAGATCCACGAATGGCAACCGGGACCAAAGTGGTGATCATCCATCCACGGACAAACCGCGGAAAGTGTGCTTAACCTGATCGATCAACCCATACAGGTGTTGTGACTTAGCCGCAAACCCTTGCTCCATTAATTTCTAAAAACACTGTTTAAAGAAGCTCTCAGAGAGAACCAGTGTACCTATCTTGATTAATCATCGTCAAATATTCCTCTGCTCCGATTGAACATTCCTTTCGGTGCGGAACTTAATTGGCGGACGCTGGAACAGCCCTAACCGGCGGTAGTTGTGCAGTAGGTACGTGCTGCTATGTAACATTATCTTTAATTAAAAACCTCCAGAGGCCATCTCTAGATTAGTCAGAGTCACAAAAAGGGTTACGAGGGATCAGGCGAAACACCTTCGAGATTCGTCACGAATCAAATTTATTTTTATTTTCTTAGAAACCTTTGTTGAAGTTAACCGAATTTGTTGTTCAATAAAAAGTGGCTAATTAAGAAATGTTCGAGCTGCTGTTAGAGATTTGTGGTCCTTTTGTTCTGGATACTAAGTTATACGATTTGTTTAGGTCTACCGTTCGGGTTTGTGTCGGGTAAGGTTTATGTGGCAGCCTTTACAACGATTGATAGCCGGATTTATGTTTTGATGGTGATTTGATAGCTGAATATCTATCGTAAGTTTAACATTCTTAAAGTTGTGTTCCCTTAAACTAACTGTGTTTATTTAGTGATTATTTTGGTACTTTTACTGCTTAAATATGCTATCATATGTCTCTATGATAAAAATATTTCCTACGTTCATCCAAAAACCAATTATACTATGGTATCTTCTCCCATCTAGCCAACATTAACACAACGTAGATTGTGCATAAAGTTTTACACCAGAGTCGCGATCGGCTATCAGGCTGGTGGTCGCGTCTCGTCGGCTGCTTAGCGCAACGATAATGGCCGCCATTACGCGTCATTCCCAGCATTCCTGCGTCGCGTACGTACACAATAACAACGTTGCGTATCGACGACAAAACGCCGCTGTCGTGAACCCGGCCTAAGGGTCAAACACTACAATGAATGCTGTGATATTTATAACAGTTACTTTCACCAACAAGCCGTTGGAATTTGGGTAAGACTTTGTACATGCAGTTTACTGTGCTATTAGGGTATGATTTACGTCCGTAGGGCTGAGATTTGGTTACCTATAGATGACGCAAGATGTTTCTAAACTAGCTATTTAAGGTTCTAACTTTCCTACTAAATTGTGGCGATTTTGACGGTGTTTGGAGAGCATTAGGTGCATTACAGCGAGCTTTTAATTACTATTATGAGCTGCTGAAGCTGCTGGAAATTGTCCTCCCACCGATCGCGATCAATTGAGAGCTAACTGCTAACCTTTTTTTTTGTTTTGATATCGGGCGGAGAGGTCTATCAGACTCTTTCTAACTAAAACCACGTCGGTGTTCCTTCCCATACTTAACCTAACCTTTGCCCGGAAAGGTACCTAAGTACACACGGCTACACATCAAGCTATACATTTCCAGTTTACGCTGATCTCGCACTGTAAGGAAATCCTATACAATGCGAGATAAGCTTATAGTGGAAATGTATAGCTTGATGTGAAGCCGTGTGTACCTATTTCATCACACTTGGCAAACGAATTAACTACCATATTTGGACTATTGACATCAGATTTAAGAAAATATAAACATTGCATGACACTTTGTGTAGGTACCCGAAGGGTTGGGTATGCACATTAAGTAGGAGGGGGGCGAGCCTATTGCCATCAATTGGGCACAAATCCTGACTCCAGGCTGCTACTGACAAATTCTAGATAGAAAAACCCAATAACACTTTGCTCGACCCTGGAATCGAATTCAGGACGTCATGGCCAGCAAAAGCGATTACGACCACTAAACCAACGAGGCATTTAAACAAACTATGTTTACATAGGAATAACTTATTTAAATATCTATATAAAGCACCAGAAAATAGATAGGTATCAGAATTAATAATGAATGAATAATCTTTTTAAACAAACTCTACCTAAGTTATACTTGTTAATCAAACCTCTTTTTAATTAATTTAATTTTGTCGAGCACAGGAAATATGGATCCAGTTATGGCAGCGTATAAGTAAGTGGTCGGCTGATCGCAGCGGTTACATCTTTATTCAGCAAGGCACCTAGGGCCGCGAGACTCAGGGGCGCGCAATGACAGTCGCGCATAATTGCGCAGCCGCAGCCTAATGTGCGGTGTCGCGGAATGTAGCACTTTCCATGTTAACGAGCGTGTACACCATCGCATCCCACTGCTCCACAGCTCGCCACAACGTCCGCCGTTTTATTCCTCACACAAGTAACACCTATTTGTGGTAATCCTCATCCTAGTTTATTACTAAACTTATGATCACCAAGATTTATACTTCAGCTACTTAGTTAATAACGATGCGCCCAACCAATAAGGCGATCTACAGAAATGAATAAACCACTGGATTCTGGTACATCAACACCGAGACGTACGCTTTCATTACGTACGGAAATAAATCAAAATAATACCAACGTAAAAGATAGCGAATGGAAAATCATCCCCTCCCTGCGCGCCCGCCGCCGCGTGATTTATGCCTGTAATTTTCCGGGCGGTTACGTAAGTAACTTGCGAGTTTTCTCTCTGCACACACGTAATTAGATAATTTTCATGAATTTCTCGGACCGACGAACCCGGAAGGCTTACTTTAATATATTATGTGAGCCTCCTAGTATTTTTTCCTGAAGTAACACGTAGCAAAGATTAAGTATACAGGGCACGTATTATGTTTACAACGTTTCTTTTCATAGTGCAGTCGAAAAGGTAAGTTACGCACGAAATTTCTGCTTACAACAACTTGGGCACACTTTGAAAGGTCTTTATTTATAATAAGAGGATTAATAAAGCATACAAGCTGTGAATTAATAAGGTGGCGGCGAGCGGTCGCTGCTACCCGGCCCGTTCCCGTATTAATTTCTGTCACAGATTTAATTACTCACCTCTGGCTTAAGCTTTTTAATAAATTCGAGGACAGACAACGAAACGCGACGCGACCAAAAAATACACGACCGGGGCGCGGTCGACCAAAAAAAGGACGGATTTTAATTTATAAAAGACAGGACAAACGATTAATAATTTATTTGTATCCTCGGTTTCTTGCGCGAGGGTCGAGCGTTAAAAACAACCGTTAAAACCGGCGACTTTGTATAGCTCGCGCTTAGCCCGAAATGCCAATTGCGGGTAGACACAAGTATACAGCGAGCCGGAATGTCGCTTTAAAAAACCTCGCAAATAAATAAATCGCGTCGCACGCACCGGCCGAGCAAAAAAACATCCACCATATTCGATTCTTTAATGTGATCTTTAAAAAAATAGAAGTAAGCGGAGGCTGCCTCCGATTGAAAATGAATGAGGGCGAGCGCGATAGTGGAAATTAGCATTGAGGTAGGATTCAGGAGCGGCTTTTGTGCGATTATATCGAGGTGTATTCTTTGCGCTTTTTACGGCGGCGGCGAGCCTGGCGCGTCTTTTCAGTCCCTATTACGATCCTGTCGCCTTTTTGTTGCAGATAATTATTGTCACCCTACGATAACACATCGATATCTAGCTATATGCTTTGGGATCGAGGACCAAAAGAAAAGACTCAACATTCAATGCCGTACGTCCCATTCTCTATCTTCATCTACTCCAACAGCTTTATGATTATTAGTTACAGAAGAAATCGCGTTCATTAATTAGATATGTCCTATTGATATAAAGGATTGCACTTCACTGTAAATACAATACAGTTCTTGCTTATTACAATAACATGATATGGAAATGGTAACAATAGTCCTGGTATACGCACAAACGCACTCTGCGTAAACAAGCCGAAAGCCGCAAACGTAGATTAGATCACTGGTGACGTTGGCGCGGTCAGTGCGATCCATAAATTAGCGATTACGCATATATCCAATAATAAAGGCAACAATGGGATTGAATGCAGATGAGCGGGCCGAGTGAGGCGGGAACGGAACCCGCCGATCGACATTTGTATGCGCTATCTAAGCGCACAATTGGATGCCGGCGCGACTCTTCGCGCTAATGGTACACTATCGAACGATCGCACACCGCCGCTTGAAAAGTGGAGACCGCCGCGGAATACGGACCACACGCCCGTTTAGTGGCCACAATAAATAAATAAACATTCCCAATGATCTGCGGGTGGAAAACAATTGCTCACTTCTTTTCCGTACAACTTGTTAGACGTTACTGGGGGAAAATGGGTTAATGGGTAACGGTCGTCATCGACCGCTTCCTAAAAGGTTATATTAATAGTAAAGACTTCGAAAGGGTGCCATTGCCAACACCCCCATTTAGAGCTCTAAAAACCCCGCACACACAACGACTGTCTCTTAAATAAAATACTTAACGTGCCTTCAACTAAATTGATTTCAATGAGACGGTGCCAATACATTTTCCACACTTATAACGTGTTTCATTGACACCTTATTAATATCGGTTGAATCTTATTATAATCCAAACTTAATCAGTGTTACAATCGAATCAATTTACCTGCAACGTAAAATATGAGATTGTATAAGGAATCTCATTATGGTTTTTAAAAAAACAGGCAATTAAGAAGAAATGTCAAAAAACTTAATAATATTTAATGGTGTCCGAAAAATAATTATATGGCATTTTTGTATTATTAACTCGAACGATTTAAAAAGGTCGGGATAATTAACGTGTGCAATAACAATCATTTTAATGTTTAATATTAAGGCTTTATGGTAAAATTTGCATATAGTGGTGATTCTTTAAGTTTATCGCGTTAATTCACAAATAATTATTGTGTAAATATGTTTCGTGGTATTTTCTCGCATAATATGATCATATACGTGGGTGCTTTAGGAGCTTGTGTAAAACAAGAGTTAATTACAGTTAATAAAAATGATATAGTGGAAAATTTTGTAAAACTTTAAGTACATTTTCGTAACCCGGAGGCAGAATTTCGCGATGAGAACTCAATTCCCATTGCCGAATGGGAAAATATTATGAACTAGTTTTTGCCGGCGGATTCGCTCGCGAAGATGTCGGAAATTATCCCAGGGGACGTACCTACTACCGGGATGAAAAGTACCCTTATATGTTGGATGCAGCACCAACAGCATTCTACGCGGTATAGCCGGGAGACATGACATCCCGTTGGCGAGGTCACTTGTCACCTGGACAGTCTGTGTTATTAGTTAAGTACTGACATAGATTTACTAACCCAATGGATCTTTGTTATCTGAATAAATAAATGAATTATTATTATAAACTATATGTGTGCCAAATTTCATCCAAATAATTTCAGCCTTTTTTGCGTGACTGAGTAACAAACATCCAAACTTTCACGTTTATAATATTAGTAGGATATAGACGTGACATGCACTGTTCTAGACGACTTGTGACCTCATTCTGAATTACTCGACGTCCATTGACGTCTTCAGTTGACACAAATCTAATGCCACATCATTTATCAAAGTCGCTTAGGTTTGCAAGGAAATTACAGAAAGCCAACTGCCATATTTTTATACCTATTCATAGAAGGAGATTTAATAACTATCTTTGGTATGGCTGTTAGTGGCACATTGTTATATGGATACTGTTTTGAAGATCATTGAACTTGATTCGTTTTAGGTCGGGGTGTCGAAAAACCATGAAGGTCGAAAGACTGATATGGGACAAATTACTAACTTAAGGATTATGACATTTAAGTTGATACTTAAAGTCCAAGCCTGCACGCAGTAACGTTTAGAACCATCGGACAGCGAACTAGGAAATATTATGAAAAAGGATTTTAGACCTTACGGGACAGGGCCACATCCAGAAATTAATACTGATATCGTGATTTAAAAATAAGTGAAATAGAGCGTATGTGTTTTTTCTGTAAATATGACTTCGGAAATACTTTTACCTACACGTCATATTTAAAAAATAAAACAATTTTGATGGAGTCCACATTTTCTGTCTCACTAACCCTGAGAAGATATGGCGACAAACTCAAGGATTAAATACCAAAAACATCATCAAACAATGTATTAGAGTATGCTAGCCAGTTGATGACGTTTCACGAGCGACATGACAAAGACAAATCCTGTACCCTAATCGGGATACACACTATCAATCAGAGTCTGAATCATTTGAAGGACATAATACCTAATCCATTGCTTCATATGTTCGAAAAATTCGGTTTCGAAGTACTAATCGCATTCAGTGTCTATGGTACAATCTGCTGCAACGCAATTACCCTTCTGTGGTTCGAAACTTAGACGAATACAAGCGTGATTGCTACATAGAAGTCCATATCACAATAGAAAAGACCCTGATGACACGTAAATTCGTCTTAATAGACGCCAATGCGTTTAATTTATCCACACATTAGCATAGACGCCTTCAATATATCGCCGAGTCCGAATATTACCATTTGGCAATTGATTTGCCGAATTTATTGCTTGGTGTCAATGAGCTGGTCTGCTTGCTGATTGAAGTGCGTTTGTATGGTTTTAAACTTTTAATGCTTTGTGCCGAATAATTATTGGGTACAAATAAATTTTCTTCTTCGTATCGATGACTCGATTTATTCTAATCCTAAACTATTATTATAAAGAGGAAAGATGAGTTTTTTGTATGTTTGTTTGTAATAGGATTGTAATAGATAAACTCAAAAAATACTAAACTGATTTAGTAGTAACGGGGGCTGAGGTTGTATTTTATGGGTATTATGTTAAACGAAAGGCAGTAAGTAGATAAATAATGAATCTCAATGGGTGTTGAAATAATATTTAATGATTTACTACACGTCGAAATAGTTGCAACTGGAGAATCGGTCATCGTTTTGTTTAAATTTACCTAGTTGTGGTTAGATTTAATGTCAAGAAAATATCATTTTATAAAAGAAAATATCAGAGCAGACTGGTCATCTAAGCAGGAGATATTACAGTGCGCAAGTGTTTGCGCAGACATAGGTGCACTACATAAATTAATTATCATGCTTCAACCAATTGGCTATTAGCATTGGTGTCATGGGAATCTGGCATGATACCACATAGCACACAGCAGTGGTGGCCCAATGGTCACGGCCGCGACTTACGAGCTGTAGGTCGTAGGTTCGAATCCAGACAGGCACTTTACTCTGTGTAAATTATTTAAGTAATCACCACTGCTTTCAAAACGGTGAAGGAAAACATCGTGAGGAAACCGGCATGTCCTAGAACCAAGAATTCGAAGACACCAACCCGCACTGGGCCTGCGTGGTGGATTTATGCCCGCTCACAGAGAGGAGGCCTTTGTCTCTGCAGTGGGAACATAATCGCCTGATTATGTATTGGTGTTTATTTTACGTCGATGGTCCTAGGTTATCATTTGTGGCTTCGAGTTGTAACTCGGGTCGTAGCAGCTCATCATTTCATCATCATTTCAGCCGAAAGACGTCCACTGCTGGACATAGGCCTCCCCCAAAAGGGGGGTTTTGCCATAATCGCCACGCTTGGCAGGCGGGTTGGCGATCGAAGTATGGTTGTAAAATGCATAGAGAACGCTGCTGCCCATTCTCTAGTAAGTCCCTTAGTCGCCTTCTACGACACCCACGGGAAGAAATGGGATGGTGTTATTCTTTTACGTCCGGCACCACATGGAACCGGTCGTAGCAGCTATGTGAACATAATCCAGCATTGCATATGTAAGCTATCACGCCCTTTATACCAGGAGGCTTTTATTTTAGTAATATGCTTTGTTTACATTTTTATTTTATGTGCTTGAGTTAAGTTTTCATTTTGTTTGGTATATTGGCATGGCCAGCTGACATTATGACAAATTATTTAAGTTCTGTGTCTCATAATGTTGCTTACTTTGCCTACCTATGTAGGTATAGCATCAAGTCTATCTAACTAAACAGACAGCTGTGCTGCTGGGGAATTTGCTGCGCCACTTCTTCTTCCCAGCTAAAGCAGTAGAAAGTGGTGAAGCGCGGGCGTTTTGGGGGACTGTCTTATGTAATTTTGACATTCCAAAAGTGCTGATTCTCAGCCTAATTTGAATTTTGATTTTGTCATGATCATTTTGGTTACCATATCTAAGTTAGATTTTGAAAACCCTAGACATTGCTTTCAAAGCTACAGACAGGATTTCTTAAAAATAAATTCTACTGCATAATCTCGAAGCCAATTTCTTTTACAAGAACTTTCCGAATGCATTCAGTAGTTTCTTAGATTATCTAGGGATTTGAGAACTTCTTTCAAAACTAGTAATAAGATAGCTGATAAGTGATAAGGCTTTGCTGTTCTTGTATTTCAGTTCTTTATAAAAACTTCCATGGAAATAGGATTATTTATGAAAAACTAGAAATCATAAAAGCAAACATTTCTAGAAATAAGCTCAAAGGTAAGTATAAAGATGGATTTATCTCAATCTTTACTTCATCAAATCGCAGTCATGATGAGGCCGACATGCCATTGTGGATGGAAAAATATTAGTACTAAAACTCGCCGTCAACCTACAAGGCATTCCTTACCAAGGCCACGACAAGATTAGTCAACTCTAATCAAATTAAATGAGTACCTTCGCAAAGAGGATACGTACAATGTAAAACAATTGAAATTCATTGAAAATAGATTCATTTAGGACGGAAAAGTGGATAGGGCGGCGCTCAGTGCGTCCTCTCTCCTGACTAATAGCACTATGATTAATATCCCGGATATACTGAATAAGGGGGAGCCATCACGACACGGAACTTTCACAAAAAATATTATCATTTTATAATGAAATATGGCTTAGCATGTGTAAATAGTAAGTAGGGATCCCCTTGAGTTATGAGGAAATCAGTTTTTAATTGAAAATTCTCGTGGGTGTCGTGGAAGGCGACTTAGGGATTAGGTATGGCGGAGAACAGGTGGAAACATCTTTCTTATGCTAATGCTACCTATGTGTTTGGCAAGCCTGGTTATGCCAATAATAAAGTACATGTACCTAAGTTAAGGCGAAGTAAGAAACAGATTTTTAGGTAGGTATTTGAGAAAAGCGCATATCGGCAACAAGTTAGGTTCAAAATAGCAATGCAGTTAATGTGAGTTGAATCGAATGGCTACCAAAATAAAAGTTATTTTACAGATTGAATAACTTAATTTTTGTTTTAATGCACGGCAAAAAAAAGCGAATTAAATTTTGAGAAGTATGCGACGAAAAATATATTTGAGCTCTGTTTTTCGATTAAACTTATAACTTACTTAATATTTTTGTATGAGTCTTTTTTAACATATCAATACACTATTCTCTGGCTTTTAATGTGGTCAAACTATGTGACAAAAAACTGAGCGTTTTACGGCCTCCTACGTCTGGGCAGCGCCTCATTAAGGTTTTCCACAATCTAATGGTGGAAACTTACATGGCATGAATATTTATTTGTATTCCATCGAAGTTCTCCATTTTCCAAGGTTTGAGAAAACCGAAAAATATATATATGTTTTTTAATTCTTTTAAAAAGAGAATTGCTTGCTAAGATTGGCTTTTTCAATATTAAATTAAGAAACAAATAACATCCCCCGTAACTGCCGCATTCACGTTTGCTTATGACTCCCAAACACACGCACATAATTATAACACACAACGAAAATTAACAAAAAACATAAAAGCACCAAATGATGATGATGACTGGGATAAATGCAACAGGATAATGGAAGGCACCAAAAAGAGAGGGCACTAACTCATACGCAGGTACAAGTAATTATAAGAGAACTTAATTATTTCGCTTCTTTTTTATTATTTTTTAATCAAGCATTTGTGCTGTCTGAATCTGATTACTGATTGAGTCTTGGAAATGAAACAATTAACTGAAGGAAAATATATTTACGAATTTTGAAGGAACTTATCTCATTGATTGTAGAAAGAGACAAGAAATATTTTTTATCTGCTGCTTATTATTTACAGTAAGTTTTGAAAAGCAATCAAGACTTGCACCCTAATTGCGTAACACACTATTAATCAGGATTTGTTTTTTTTTCAAGGTTATTGCAAATCATTGCTTTATATGGTCGAAAAAATTGTCAGCTCAGCTATGAATGCTGTTGAACTGTCAAATTTAACGCCATTTCTACTGTCAGTGGGTTACATCACTATCCCGCTGTTGTGAGGCATTATAATGAATGTGACTCAAAATACATTTTTCCTTTCAACATCTTGTGCCAAATAGTGATGGGCTACGAATTTACATTTCCCGGACTATCTAGATAAATACTAGTTTCACGATAGTTCAGTCGTTCGTCCAATACTCGCGGCGGTCGACGCGTAGTAAGTGATAAATAAAACGTAATTGAGAGACGGAAGCAGTCAATGAGTAAATCTCGTCCGTCAATTTATTTAAATTATTTATTAGTGGTCGCTATAGACACCCGACGATCAGCGGACGGACGCCCCTACTGATGCAATTATGGCGGATGGATACCGTTATCGATATCCACCGATGTACTTTTATTATAAAATATTGGATATGTTATTGCGGTGACTACACCCGAAGAAGAGTTAGAAGTGGTGTAGATCCTAACCGATGCAAAGAATCTTTGAATCCTCTAATAGAGACTAACCGTTCATTAAAAAACACATCATTTTTGACAGCTGTCACATAAGCCTTGCGTTAGCGTTGTACAAAATGAACGAAATACAGAACTATTAGCTGAAAAGCAACAAAAGACTAAATCACATCCCGAATTAGTTAATTTGTGCAGGCGCAACACAATGGATGAGGAAATAACACATACACCCACATCTACGTATGTATGTACCGGGAGATTGTAATTGGCGTAATTGGACGAATCTGGACGCACTTAATAATGCCCCATTGTCGTCATTCAACTGGCAATTCATCGTTTGTAAAAGATATGATTCATTACTTTTAAATTAAAAAGTTTGAAGTAGTTGTTCAGAGGCAGTGTGTGTGCGAAGGTCTCGTTGGTATGCATTGAAGGATAATGATGAAGACGGAAATTTCCTTAAGATAGTTTAAGAGGAAGACCATAGAAAGGATGTTATTTTACATACAAATAAGGAGGAGGTGTCAGACTAACGATGTTATAGCACTAACTGGACAGGTCCACTCAATCAATATGGTTCTTTTGTTTGTTTTCAGAGTAAGCAGATAGGCAACGGCGACTTCGTCTAGTTTTAAAAATATGATTGGCGTGTAAAAGAGTTTGTACAAACGTTCATATACAGATATAAAATTATGTATAGTCAAGTTGGCAGTGGTTTCACTCCACACCACACTGCTGCTCAATGCTAGCTTTCACAGGGAATCTTATAATCTAAGGAAAGCGATAAATAGTATGGTGGTATCGTGGCTGAACAACTCGAAATCCTGATTAAATATTTTCTGTATGTATAAGTTTTAGAACTACTAGATAGCTCTACAAATGCGTTGTAGGTGGCTGCTAATCATAGCTAATATAGGTAGTTGATTAATGTGAAATTGAGGTCACATACTCGTAGATGGCAAAACGATGACGGGGTTGTGGCTTAGTAATAATAGCCGTATCGTTCGATCGATTAGGTTAAGCTACGCTTGGCGCGGTTGGTAGGTGGATGGGTGACCATGTTTATATACCAGGACCCCTCCGTGCCTCGCAAAGCACATTGAGCCGTTGGTCCCGGCTGAAATTCGTGGATCTTTGACAGTCGTTACGGGCATGTGCGTAGCAAGGGGGGGGGGGGCAAGGGTGGGTGGAGCCTATCCATCTCATCATCAATTCAACCGAAAGACGTTCACTGCTGGACGTAGATAGGCCTCCCCCAAGTTCCGCCGCTTCAACCGGTTCTGTGCTTCCCACATCCAGCAGATTCCTGCGGCCTTCACCAGGTAATCGGTCCACCGGTCTACTTCTTCCAGGACGCGGCTGCCACTCCAGAACCTTTCGGCCCCACCGGCCATCTGTTCTGCGAGCAATGTTTCCTGCCCACTGCCACATAAGTTTGGCAATTCTTCGGGCTGTGTCGTTTACCATGGTTCTCGTGCGGATCTCTTCATTTCTGATTCGATCAAGTAGGGAAACTCCAAGCATAGCCCTTTGGGTGACTCCAAGCATAGCCATAGGTCATCACTGGCAACATGCACTGGTCAAAGACTTTCGTCTTGAGACACTGCGGTATGTGGGACAAGAAGATATTTCGTACCTACCCGAACGTGGCCTAGCCGAGTCGGATTTGACGATTGACCTCTTTCTCAATGTTGGACCTACCTAGTTAGGTAGGTCCAACATCCACTGTCCAGTTGGACAGTTCGTCCTAGGTATACCCGTCCACTACTTCAAGCGTAGCGTCAGCGATATAAATGAGAGTGGTTACATAAGCATTTGACATGACCTTTGATTTGTCCATGTTCATTTTAAGACCCACGCTTTCGGAAGCTCAACTGCGGTCTTCGAATATTGTACTGAGGCCCTCCATAGTCTCAGCCATGATAACTATATCATCGGCAAACCAAAGGTGGGTGACGTACCCTACTCACCATTGATGTTGATGCCAATGCCTTTCCAATCCAGAACCATGAACATATCCTCCAGTGCAGCTGTGAGTTTCTGAGAGATAACGTCTCCCTGTCTCACACCTCGCTGCTGAAGGATAGTCCGAGGCGAGGTCCAGTCTTGGAGTCGAACTGACATAGTGGTGTTTTCGTACAAACACTTCGGTACCTTGATATACCCACCGATAGTCGATCTGGCACCGTTGAAGAGACTGCAGTACAGCCCATGTCTCGATCGAATCGAAGGCTTTTTCGTAGTCCATAAATACTAAGCAAAGCGGCAGGTCGGTCTTCTGTATAACCCGCCACAGCGTATATTTGTGGGCTACGGTGCTGAAGCCTTTACAGCATCCGGTCCGGCTTGAACGGCTCCAGCCGTTATAGGCCCATTTCACCCTTCTTAAAGAAAAGTACCACTTTTTTTTTCTTTAAAAGTACCACCACACCTCTGTTCAATGCCTGTGGCATTTTGTCCTCGAGTATGACGGAATCAAACAGCTTCTGGAGGGCTTTGAGAACGGGTTTTCCGCCTCGCCGGCCATTAGGAGTTCGGTCGTAATTCCGTCATCACCGCCTAGTTGTTTTTAAACTGCTTCAGAGCCTATATCCTAATCTCTTATAAGCTGACGTCCGGAATGTCTTCAGTATAGTTTCGGGTCAATCTAGCTCTTGGGTCGTTTTCCAGATTCGTAACGGGGTTACGAATCTGACAATCTTGTTGACGTGTATAACTGTACATAGAACCTCTCGATCTCTCAACAGCTCAGGTTTGACGGATACGATCCTGCCATTATTGGCCTTCAGTTTCGTAAGCTAGTTCTGCCCAATAGACAGATCCCTAGCAAAGATCTTGGAGCCTTTACTCCGCTCTATCGCGCCCTTAATACACTCTGTATTAAAGCGGTTAAGGTCGCTTTTTAAGGGCTAAGAGATCTGTCTGTCGGTCTCTCGATCTCGCGTCTCCTCCATGAGGTGCTAAGTAGGATCAGAGAATTTATTTTGTATTTATAATATTAATAGATATAGCTATGAGACTTTCAACTTTACTAAATAATTTAGAAAGATGGCACATGGTGAGTGAATGGGGTACTACCTACATTGTCTCGAAGCGTTTCTTCGTATTTTAAAAGCTTTATAGCTTCGGCCTGGACAATGCTAGAGAGCCCAAATTTTCAGAAGATCTAGGTAGCAGATTTAAAAACACACAAAGTTTTATATCTCTAGGTTTTATAATTTTGATTTTATTAATACCTAAAAACGTCGATTTCGACACTGACTGACTCACTCATCAACACCTCTAGGGAACTTCTTACGGATCTTTTTACGGGCAGTACAATATCAGCGCTAAAACCCTACAAAATTAAATGAAATCCCACCAAAAACATTTCATGTTAAGTAGGTTGTTCGCTATTAAAAAGTTATCTTAGTTAAGTCTTGGGTTAAAATACACTCGAGAGCAATGAATCCGGGTCACTTAAAGAATCCTAAAAATCTCGGAAACTAAAAATGCTAGGTTAATGCAATAAATTGTATTTAATAGACAATGTAATACTCCTTAAATGAAGGTATTAAAACTTCATAGTTATTGTAAAGTTATATCATAAAAAAATCTAATTTGAAAAAGGGCCACTTTCGAAGATGGAACTACGAAATTACAGCATTTGGTTTTGCTTTTGTTTGTAATCTGTCATTTATGTGGGTACATAAACCATGTTGATAGTGCTCTATATTCATTATTCAAGCTGAAATTATGTCGCTTACGCCTGAAGAATGCACCAGAATACTTACAATGCTGGAAACCGGCCGGAGTCAGCGCGATACAGCCAGGACTGTCGGTGTGTCGCTGTCAACAGTACAAAGAGTTCTCCGACGTTACGAAGAAACTGGTTCTAACCTACGCAGACCAGGAACGGGCAGAACCAGGTGTACCACAGCACGAGAAGACCGATACTTGGTGAACACCATGCTTCGAAATCGCTTTCTCACAGGAACTGAACTCACAAATCAGTTTCGACGCGTCGGAGGAAGTAACCCAAGTGCATGGACAGTAAGACGTCGGCTTGCTGAATCTAACTTAAAACCCCTTAGACCTGCAAACGGCCCTAAACTGGAGCGTGGGCATCGTATTTCAAGACTAAGATATGCCCAGAGCCACGTAAATTGGAGTATTGAAGATTGGTCAAAAGTTATGTTCTCCGACGAATCAAAATTTATGCTCTACAAGCACGATGGAAGACACAGAGTGTATCGAAGACCAGGGGAAAGATTCAAGCAAGCATGCATCGAAGAAAAAGTAGCCTACGGTGGTGGGTCTGTACTTGTGTGGGCCGGAATTTCTTCTGAAAGTCGCACAGAGCTGGTGATCATAGAAAACGGCTCTTTAACTAGCGTAAGATATGTGGAAGAAATCCTCAATGATCACGTTGGTCCATTTATGGTCAATTTAGGTGAGGATGCTATATTTATGCATGACAATGCCCGACCTCATACAGGTAGGATTGTGAATGACTACCTTCAAGAGATGAACATTACTCGTATGGAGTGGCCAGCGCGCAGCCCGGATTGATATCCGGGTTGATACCCGATCGAGCATGCTTGGGACGAGCTAGGCAGATGCGTAAAACAACGAAACCCTCCCCCAATCACGCTTCGTGAGCTCAAAATTGCTCTCACAGAGGAATGGGAGAATATTCCCCAAAATCGTATAAGGAACTTGGTGTACAGCATGCCAAACCGCGTAAACGCAGTAATGGAAGCACGAGGAGGCAATACGAAGTATTAAAATTCAAGAAAATCGTAATAAAGTTCAAAAATTTCATGTTTCCTATTTTTGTTTTAAGGAGAGATCAGCAGTTTTTTTCTTTATGTAATTTTGTGTTAATAAAATGTATGGTGACTCATATTTTTTTTACTTTCATTTAAGGAGTATTACATTGTCTATTAAATACAATTTATTGCATTAACCTATCATTTTTAGTTTCCGAGATTTTTAACATTCTTTAAGTGACCCGGATTCATTGCTCTCGAGTGTATATCAAATTAAAAATTTGAAGTAATTTATTAAAGTTGGTCTGAATCTAGAATCAGCAATTTCGAACGTCAATATTACATAAGACAGTCCCCCAAAACGCCCGCCCTTCACCACTTCTACTAGTGCTATAGATGGGAAGAAGAAGTAGCGCAACAAAATCCCCGACAGCACAGCTGTCTGCTTAGTTAGATATGACTTGCCCGTTCCATTGAACTACCCCATGACATTAAAGATCTAGTGGTCTTTAATGTCATACATTCCTACCATAAGCCCATATGAATATCTGTGCCGCGAAACGGCCAAGCCGTACATTTTGCCCAAGATGTAAGGGTTGTAGAGTTAGGCCTTCTAGGCCGCGAAACAGCTAAGCCATACATTTTGACCGAGATGTAAGGTTTGTAGAGTAAGGGGCTTGTACTATCAAAAAGTTATCAGATCCGAGGTTACATCACATCGGATCTGATAACTTTTTGGCAGTGAAACCGTTATTTAAGTCTTGGCAGCAAAGTCAAAGTCAAAGTCAAAGCATTTATTTCAAATAGGCACTTTTGAACGTCAACATTTACATTAAAATAGAATTGATTCTAGTCGCCCCTTCCTTAGCTTACTTTACATAAAATATTTTTGGTGGTTAATTTATTCAACTGGCCGGCTGCCCCCTAGACAAAATCCCTAGCTACGTCCATGGTTACGGGTCGTCAGAAGCCCGAAAGTCTGACGACCAGTCTTACCAAGGGGTATCGTATTATTACAGAGTTGTGGAGGTTAGATAGACAGTCACTCTATGTAAAATACAGGTATTCAGCTTCAGCCGGTTAGACTGGAAGCAGACACCTTCTTAGTTGGGAAAACGTTAGGCAGATGACGATGTCTCGTTGATGACAAAACTCATTTAGGTGTTTAGTATTATTTAAAAACCTCGTTCAATTAATCCATAGAGATTCTTGTATTGTGTAGTCTTATCCCCTAAAAACGTGCCAAAATAACAATAATATATTGACATCAATTTGATATATTTATTTGCCACGAGCTTTATTTCGAAATCATATCTTTAGAACGAGTATGAATTTCAAGTATTTTCTTTTCAGCTACTGTGTAGTTTTCTTCACAGAGTATTTAACGGAGTTATATTACATGAGTTTTCTAAGAATTTGGAACGTGCTTCATATTTTCTTAAGCAACCAATTCCTTTAGCATTACCCTTTCTATCCATTCGGCTTTCACCACATATCTTGTTTGTGATCCTACTACTGATCCACTGTAATCCCACTGTGTCTCGTCAGCCGAAATTAATATTCATCTATGAGCGGTTATTGTGATTTAAACAACTGTTAAGAAAACTACAATTTTGATCATAACTCTTCATATTTTAATTTTACTTATTGAAGTAACAAAATCTCAAAAGGTACTAATGATTTGCTTACCTTGATTTTCCATTTATGTGGCGCAGTAACAGCCTTCTAGCCTTTCAGCTTTAATCAGGTTGGCGTGGTGCTAAATTCATATAAATATTCAAATACTTCCTACATGTTTGATCGAAGTCTTGAACATTTGATAATTATTGTCTAAGTGAGTGAGTGTGTTCTGAGTTCTTAATTGTAATTTATTGTGGTGTACAATAAAGACTATTCTATTTATCTATCCATTGTCATACAAAATCACGGTTCAGTCTAAAGACGTCCACTGCTGTCATCCAAAATTTCTAGGAAAATACTAGGTTCTAAAGACCAGTTTTATAAAGGAGTCGGTAAGTCCAATGGCATTTTTACAAACGCTAACTTGATGAATCATGACTCTGAGGATCTTGGGTCTGGGATCTACTTAACAGCCCAATGGTGTTCTTTTTCTTTTTTAAGGGACGTATTGAACAGAAAAATATCTTGATATAGACTTACCCATTGATATCAGTGACGGACCAGAAGTGTCTGAGCACAGCCTTGGCCAACAGGTACCAGATCTGCGTCCACACCCAGGAGGACTTGTCGATGGAAGCCGACAGGAACTCCTTGGTCTCTTCATCAGGGTACAGCTGGACAAACTTCTTGATCAGGTCTGGAGACAGCCGGTCCTTGTTCACCCGGTACCACTGCAACAAAATGTTAATTTAAGTATGCTGTGATATCTACGTAATGAATATCATATGGTTTCAGGCTATTGACGTTTATTTCTGATCATACATACATAATCAGCCTATAATGTTCCCACTGCTGGAACACAGGCCTCCTCTCTTCGAGACTCTGAGAGGGAGTGGGCCGTAATCTACCACGCGGGCCCAGTGCGGGTTGGTAGATGTCTACTTAGAATTGTTGGTTTTAGGAAATGTCGGTTTTCTCACGATGTTTTCCTTCACCGTTTTGAGAGCAGTGGTGATGAAATAATTTGCACAAAGTGAAGCGTCTGTTTGGGTTTGAACCTACGAACTAAAACTCGTAAGTCGCAGCCGTTACCTTCACTGCTCTCATTACTGATCATAACACCTAAATCATGAATTGTGTTTTTGATTTTTCAGTGAACGTTATTATAAAAAGGCCCTCTATTGTGGATAGAAATCCTGCTTCATCCACATATCACCACAACCATAAAATATCTACAGTTCAGCAAGTACGGGTTTCCTTGTACTGCAATAAAATATGCAGACAAATCTTGCGTAAACACACATTGGTACTAATAAATCGTGATCTTTACTAATCTATCTTGTCAAACTTGTCTGGAAACCGACAAATTATCCCCACGTCTAAAAAGTTGCATAATTTCCTTATAAAGCACATAACTTAGATCTAGATGAGACGTCTCAAGTGAGACATGCTGCGTCTACAGCGTTACATATTAGTAATGACATGATTAAAGGCAAATCGCAATTTCTTCTTCTCGACCATTATACAAATTGATGTTTAACAACCCATTGCAGCAGTTCTTAATGAAAGCATACAAAAAAGAGTAATCGAGTGCAAATAAGAGAGTGTTGTATGAAAGAAGCGTGCATCTCGTCACCCGTTGTGTGTTTAAGTCAGCCGCTGCGGCCCTACAAAGGGCAACGCGGCGGCTGTTAATTTCACGCTGCCTCGAATTAACATTTCTTTACGCCACAGAATAATGACGAATTAAAAAACTTCTCGCCTCTACATGTAGCCGTAATGATGGCGAGCGGCGAGCGAGACGGACGATGCGAACTCATCAGCCCAACTTAATTAATGCCAGATCTGTCTTTGTATTAAAATCGAACGGCGGCCGTATAAAAAATTGGGAAGGTAGTATGGGCTGCATATCAAACAGGGTTCTCCGTAGTGTTTAATTAGTGTGTGTATAGTTAATGCACGATAGCAATTATCATGTGGTTTTTTGTTCTAATTGGGATTCATAATTACATGATAAAATGTTACTGCTCATTACAAAAAAACAACAAAGGAACATCTTTGCGAACACAAAAACGTGACCTTCAAGTATCAAGATGCTGTAAATTGTCAAAAATACAAGAGTGAATGTCAGTTACGAGTGACAAATGAGAACATAAGTGACAGAATACAGCTTCAGAAGGCAACACACGGAACTCCAAATTGTCTAAAACCGGTAGTTGAAACAATCGTCACGGCAAATCGAAACGTCAGGCCGGGAGCTCGTATTCAATTTTATAGTGAGTTCGACTCAGAGCGGCGATAAATGATGGCCGTCTTTACTTTGTGTAATACAATCAATGTTTTATACTGTTATTCATCCGATTAGACATCGTTTTTTCGTTCGGCTACTAGTATTTCTAGAGCTGTTTTTTGTGCTCCAGGATCTTTTAAATATTTGAGCTCAGCAGGAGGAACTCGAGGTATTTTGGTCATGGCAGATTAATCGTTTGTAATTAAAGAAATACACCGATAGGTTGCAATCAAACATATAAATCGTAAATCAGGTGAGCAAATAAACGTAGCAACAGCTGTAACGGCAGTAATCACTCATGAAAACGACGCAGAGTTCGTCAAATTTATTTAGTAGCCATATGGTTTAAAATAGCCAAATTGTAGCATAAACGTGATATCTTAGCATTTTTACGAGGAACAGCAAAAAGTATCGTAAAAACCAAGGGAAATAAATATTTAGTACCGAATACTGATAGCGAATCACGTTGGTGATTATGCAATGCGCCGTCTTTACATTTAAAATAGCCTGCATCGGAACTACGGCTTTCAAGGAGGTAAATTCCCCAGACGGAATACAAATCATGGAAAATTTTGAATCCTGAAGTCTGAAGAGTCATCATTGATATACCAAAACTGTTCCGTAATCTCTCATGGATTTCAGTTTAAATTGTTAATAGATAACAGTTGGTATTGTATCGAAATTACGCATAATATCCGTGCTTTTTCTAAAATGATAGAAAATTATAGACCGCCTCTCGTCTCGTGAACGTTGGAGCAACCGTTTTATAAGAAATGTGTTTGATATTGGTTAAGGATCTGCTAATAATAAAGCTGAGCAAAAGGATGAATCATGCATGTTTTGGCTTCATGTCACAACACTTTTCTACACGGATTTTCGGTACGTTTGAACTAATTAATGATACGAGAGTACGTTTTTTAAAAAACCGAGAAGGTACTTCCTTGTTATTCCATCCATACCATACACAAGAGGCACCCGTCTGATTATATTATTTATGAGAGTCTATGTTTAGGATTCATTTTCTGCTCGTGTAAGTTAGATTTGCATGAATAACAATTACCTCATTTAAAAAATCTACCTGTTGAGGAAGACAAATCGTGAATGATTTTACATCCGACAACTTATTGAGGCCGAGTCCATTTCTTATTTATTTTACTGTCAATGTGGGTTACCGATTTTCGCGGAATGGTCAACAGGTCAGATGATAATAAAATGTTTTAGATTATTTCCGTTTGTATTTTCATTCGGCCAGTCATAGCGTTCAATGCGATTATTATACTCGGCTGACTCGTTAGCGCGCAGGTCAGTGGAGGCGCATCCATGGAACGAATGGAAGGATCCAGCTCCTTTATCCGCAGGTCGTTCGCCTCCAGCTAATGAATCAAAGCCCTTAGTGTGAGCATATTGTCAATACGAAGCGAAATATTAACGCTGAGCGCGCTCAGATCGCACAATGCCAGATTAATTCCCATTTAAATGTGTGAATAAATGGCGGAGCAGCGGCCATTTAAAAGCAGCCGCGTTTTGTTTGACTTCTACACATCAATTCTCCGATGGATGAATGGTGAATGGATGTCTTTGAAAAGCGCAATCATACAATTTGTCGCGACATGTGCAGTAGATAAAATTTCCATATTTACCGCTGCTTTAGTATATAAGTTATAAGCTTGGATTTATAACCGTTATATAGGTTTATAAGGGCAGAATTTATTAATGTGGGGAATCATTCAAGGTATTTCCAGTAGCCTTAAAATAAATGATATGTTCGTGTGACGGGCGAAGAACCAGGGTGTGCTGGAGCAAGTATAAAACATTGTACGTTTGCGAGCTAAGTGGCGCATGGGATCCCGGTGGATTTGCCAGTAAGCGGCTCGGAAGCTTGTTTGCCGGGCGCTCCATTAAAATGGGATCAAGCGGGATGCAGATCGCTTGGACGTACTGCAAGCGGGACGCATGAGCTGCCGCCTTCGGGATATACGACATACAATATTGATTATACTGAACGTAGCGTATGTGTTCACATGATAAACGTACCTACTTGAGACGTAATGCAGGTGGACTTAGATTTATGTAAGTTGTCCACCTGTTCATATTATTCTTGTTTAAATATCGAATGTTTAAGGAATGGAAGAATTTGAAATGGGTGTGAAGAAAGGGAATAGTGTTGCAGAGGCTGAAGATTTTCTTACAAAACTGTGCTTAGTGTTCTCACGAATTCAATAGAAATAAAAAAAAAATGGTCCTGTTATCAAGACTGACTATAACCATGGGCACTGTAACATTGCTGTACCGCATTGATTTTTATGAATGTAATAAACAGGATTTATGTCTAAGACCTACAGCAAACAGACATTGGGTAGTGAATAAACTATAGTAATAGCCTAAGGCTCAGATGCATAAGAGCGATACTCTCAATTAAAACCCTATGCATGACTTATAGCGGCGAAACAATTGATTTCGATTAACACTCGCCAAAGCTACTAAACAATAAAGCATTCTATCAGATACGCATACATTTTAGCAGATTTATAATGTTCACGTGTACAAAGACTAGCGCGCAGAACTGAAAAACAATAGACGAATTTTAAAGTATAATAAATTCTTGGTACTTTATTTATTACTTGCCATAGAGGTTGGAGAGCCTTCACTGGTGTTTGGTGTCATTTGAGCGTGTGAGGATCAACATAAGTTTCCATTTTACTGAGCTCAGAATTTTCTGGATCGAAGGACCAATTTTGGGTTATATTCATTAAGGAAAAACAACCATTACAAAGCACGGAATACAGACTTTTGGAAAGTTTCCATTAAGTGCGCTTGGGGCAGTTTTATTTTAATGTCTCAGCTGCTTCATTGATCTTTGTTCTATGGCATCACGAGCAAGCCCAGGGGCCACCGTTGCGTAATTGTTTTAAACTCGTCTTTTAATTGTTCTATCGGGGGTTGGGATTTATGGGCCGACGTGATCTCCAGCCGTAATGCCATTCACATTCATTTGCGCTATTATTTCCGCGTAGCCGGACCATGGGAATGCACCGTCTACAAATTTAATCAACTAACAATTCATTGGAACGTTTTGTCAGGCTATAAAATAACCATTTGGAATTTACTTCTTGTAATTTTTTTTCGTCGTGATTTTAATTCATTCTTATTATAATAAGAATGAATATTTGTATACACATCAGTTAGGTTTCAAGATTTTCATCAGTGGATCTCACACATTAAAGGGCTGAAAAAAAAATGGAGTTGCATGAGACACAACGTCATCTGCAGCGTGGGCACGCGTTCAAAAGATTTACGAGTGTATTTAAACTGGTTTTACATTAAGCACCAAGTTGGCCGATTTGATCGTAAAATCAGCCGTTATGTTTCGAGACAATATCGTCGCTGGTTACCACCCAAGCGGTGGACTGTTAAATTAACTTAAGGTTAACTATGGGTCACTTCGAAGCCCATTGATTGAATCGTGGCACGTCTGTTACTGAGCCGTACATATACACAATGTATACATATGTTAAGATTCCACTGGGTTCGAAGTCGACCAAACAATTCTGTAGGTTACAATAAAGTTGTTTGACGCCGAAGGTTGTTAAAATAACTAGTGTTTATTTAAGGTGTTGGAATGGAAATTACTTGTCGGTAAAGAGAGCAATTAAGCGCGCTCACGCCCGGTCGATTGTTCGGACTCGATCGCCGATGGCCCCACCCATTGTCCGCTGAAATTAACAGTGGCCGTAAAAAAACACGTTTAACGAAAGAGCCAAGTCAACTAAACCGGTGTTACAAATAATTTAAATGATAAGTTACGATTTTTAGAACTACTCTTATTATAGTAGACAGCTGTTGTGCGAGACAGATTGAGGAAAAGTTCGATACTAAATTTCACATTTCATTTACATTCTATTTCTTGTTTCAGATATTTAAAAACTATCACATATGCCCGGACTGCTCGAGGCTAGTTTTTCAAAGCTAAGATAACAAGTTAGAACCTTTGCTTTCTATCCAGGCTTCGCACAAAGCTAGTGCTGTTTACACGATGCTAGTAAATTTTAAGCCAATAGCATTGCGGTGACAGTCCGTAGAGTAAAATGATCATACGGAGTACCATCTTCGCCAGCCACACAAGGCTAACACACTAGCTAGGGTAGTAAAATGGCTACTAACCCCCAGTCTATTAAACTATCCTGGTTTGAGACGCTAGCTTACTAGCTTTCAAAGCCTAGAAATGATGCTAGGACTGTATACACGAAGCCAGAGTAACTAGCTTGCTAGCTTACTAACACTAGCATCACTAGCCTCGTGTATATCTGGCATTATTATATAGAGGTATGAGGAACAGGGTGTAAAGTTCACTCATACCTATTGATAAAGGGAGGAGCCTTCGACCAGACGGGTGTTGTGTCTGGTGGGCAACTGCCCAACGGTTGATGTCGGGATGTGCCTACCTATGCGAGTCGCGCGGTAAACTCTGATTGCGCGATGCAGGATTTTGTGTGACGTGAGTTTTGCGTAGTTCACCTGTGGCATTGTAGATGGCCCCACTTCTCTTTTTGTGTTTTTAGATATTTGTTGCGAAGTATTTTTCTGTAGTGCCGCTACAATTAAATTCATTTATTACATATTATTTCATCATGCGGAGATAGCTAACCTAGCGAGATGTTTTTAGGGCTGCTTCTCCGCCCCCGAGCAGAGTTCCGGCTCATGCTAAGTACAAAACTGCATTAACATAACTAAGTTATCGTTTGAAATAATATTGTTAAGTTTAGCTGCTCCCGTTTTAAAGTGACTAGCTTTTATGTAGGCGATCTTGATGTCGCCTGCTATCAGATACCTACGAGCCCCCCGTACGTCATTTCTTATTCATTGATATACAGCACCCTAATTGCGTAACACGCGATTAATCATAATCGGTTTCATTTTGACAGTTCGACAATATTCATTGCGTTATTTACGTTGTTGAGTAGACACATTTTACGTACATATGAAGCAATTGTTTAGCCATCTGTTTCAAAACGAAACAGATTATGGTTAATCGTGAGTTAAGCAATCAGGGTGCTGAAGTTATGTACGTCTGTATTTCAAAGAAGGTGAAGGTGAAGTGAGATGTCAACACTGCCAATCCCTATCATCAATCGGAATGACAGCTTACTTCACTTAAGTATTCACGGCGAGATTGATACAGAATAGATCAGCAGAACTTCTTATTTTGCACAGGATGCTAAGTGTTCCAAAAATACTGTAAAATCTTTGATAGACTTGCCACTAATATTAGGCATACTTCTCAATTCCAATGTCAGAAAACGCTCGAATGTCGCAGGATGACCCTTGTGAAGGATATTGTCAGGATACAACTAGATGAGATCCTCAAAGCAGTATCATTTGTTTGGGATGTCACAATATCCTTCCGTCAGAAGCCAATCGAACTGCCGTTGATTGAATTGATTGAAAAAGAAACGTAGAGGGGGTGTCGAGGCCGGTGCCTGGTCCACCGGTATTTTTATAGCCTGTACACGTCCCACGACGCGAGGGCGACACATTCCCGACGAGGCGACGTTTTTGCTACGCCAACTTTCATTAGACACCGCGCGCCGCGGGACCGAGGCGTTTCCTTTTAATAAATGAGTTATGCGTTTATATCCAAGATGGCTGCCCGCTTTATACCACTAGGGTGTCAAGAATGTTACGATGGCCGCGAGCTTTTTGACTTATACAGTTGCATTGTTTAAAAATTATTGTTATGATAATTTTATTTGGATACCAGTGTGTATTTAAGTCTACCCCAGTGGTCCTCTAAATATCGCAACAAGTCTGATTTGGCTTTCTAAACACTCAAAAGTTAAATCTGAAAGTTTAGATTGCAAAGAAAGCAATCCAAAAATCCTCCGGTCGGTAGCCAGTTGATGCGTAGCTGTCAGTGTAGAATTCATCAAAAATGTGCGCAGGTATTTCCACATTCGGTTGGCACGTACGATCTTTTTGTTAGCTGTAAATGTCCTCAAACTCCGCAAGGCCCGCAGTTGTCAACTTTTCGTGTATTTATTTACTCATTCATACATTTCTTGTATGTCTGCCCTTTTGTTTATTGCTTTTCAGTGCGTCTGTAGACTGCGCTTGTAATTGTACTTCGGAAACGTCTGTATCATAAAACTAAAAGCCATGACAATTTAAAAGAGGTATGACATTTCTTTCTGAATTTTAAGCTCTAAGTATTTAAACACCTATCAACAGAGAAACGTTCCACAGACTGGTTTATTTTTTAATCGAGATTTATATTCGGACTCTCTTAGGAAATAAAATAATCACGGCGGCGTCGATTTGCATACAATGGTAAAATAATTTTACGCGCGTTTCGCAGCGCTTAATTCTACTTTTTATTTGGCCTTCCGCGCCCTATCTACGAATCAAACGGCCTGCTCGCGCGCGCCCATTTAAGTGTTAACATTTTTGAGAAGTCTTTCGAATACTTTTATGAATTGTATAAATCTAACAGCGAGTAGTCTTCATATACCAACGTGCATCAGCATTATAAACTTTTTTACTTTTCGTTATTAATAAGCTGGGCGCTTAAGTTGCTATGGATGTGTTATGAATTTAAAATATTATAAAGTGTTTTTTAAACATTAACATAACTGGGAAATGAGTTGGCTTCACTAAAAGTGATGGTCCTATCGGCTATAAACGCACAACAGGCGAGCGAGAGGCGTCCGCGGCAGACTGCGTGGCGAGGTCGCGATCCGAGCGTCCGACTCCGTGGACACCGACAGTCGTCTTGGCGCCGCCGTCTACCACACAACACACCACGCACATAAACAACTTACTGCTTTCAAACAGTGAACTAAAATCGAGTAATTATGTGGACATAACACAATATTTCAGCGAAAAAGGTTGCGAAAATAATTTTCTAGCAGATCAAATTTACATTCAGAGCAAACATCGGCCATCATAAATTCAGCACAAAAGTGCGAGCGACGGTCGACTAGCAACAAAAGGGCATGACTTTTCCCGCAAAAAAAGATGATCCTTAATCTGATTAAATCTCCATCGCGGCGGACGTCGGACCGTGAAAGATTAATGAATATTTGTGCGAGGATTCCCGGAGCTGGGCTGGCACGTACTGCTGTCATAATCATATTAGCCGCGACCGGGGCCCGGCGACCGGAGGCTGGCTAAGCACGCACGCACGCACCGCACACTTATACTCTGACTTACCTACTCTAAACTTTGGGGTTACTTCTGTTATTTGTGTAATGAATAATTAGTTGATCATGTTTTTGGGAAACCTTGCGAAGATATCTAAAGAAAAAAAGAGGTTCTAACAGATGTTAAATAGTGTTTCAACTTAAATGACACAAAACGATACGATCGATTGAATTTCAGAAATTGTCCTAAGCAATCTAAACATCAAGATATTCAAAACAATCGCACCGTAATTGCCAATTACGACTGGCAAATGGAAACAGAGATACAAGTAAAATTTATGACAACATTATTTTCTAAGTAAAACAAATTCGCTCAATAAAATAACAAACAGGACTAGATACGAATATATATCTTGATGATTTAATATTTCGTGTTGGTGTAAGTTAATAAAAGGATCTTATTAACAGCGCAGATGTAGAAGTAAAACTCATTATACATTTTAATACGTCACTCTACACATAAATAAGCGATTACAAACATGGCGTAGCGAGCGATACGCAACGCGGTTAATGTAAGTGTTTTCATAATATTAATTATAAATTGAATTGTGTCTAGGCGGACTCTTTATCTCATACCCAGCGAGGCATCGGACGCATTATGCCATCGACTGCGCTAGATTTTTATTACATATGCCCCAGAAAAACTTTAAACCACTAATAAAGGCTTTCCATGACGTCACACCTATCTACCCACATACAAGTTGCGATATCGAAAATCACAATTGAAATTAACGCATTTCGAGTGAGCTCAATAAACACACTCGTAAAAGAATCAATTGTTAAGACCCGAAAGAAATTAAACGTGAGAATGTATTGTTTCATACAAGCGTGAACAAAACGAAAATCGTTGTTTGCGTTAACCAGCTCTCAGGTCGTTTTCGACCTGCTTTCGTGAACATAAATCGCATTAAATAAAAGCATTATTTATGACGTCCATACTTCGAATTGAAAAAGTTGACTTTGAGTTTGAATATTCAAATGGGCCTCCTTGGCTATTAACCTGAACTTATTCTTTTAGGATATTACGAATATTTGTCATTATCTTGAACCGCAGTAACTACTCTTGCAATAGTTGAGCCCATGTTCTTATTTAACTCGTATTTTTTAAATTGCCCGTCGTTGTTGTCGAGGCATCGTTTTGAGTAAATTGATTCATTATTAAAAGCATTACCTTCTCTTTTAAAGAAATAACGTTGACCAGTTTTTTGCTGTACGAAAAGAGTTATATTGGGCGCGTTGATACTTTACGATATACGCTCAGTACAAACCAATTGAGTGAAACTGTCGAGAAAAAATTGCAGATGGGCACTATATTTAACGTGATGCCGATTAAAATGTTGACATCAATGAGCTTCAAGTTTCACAATGGCCCTACACTCGGAACATATTTGGAGTTGGGCACGTTAAGGGCGGCGGAGTGTTGGATTGGTAATTAATTATTAGTTATGGCTTGTGGCGGCTATAAAGGCGCGCTCATCAATGATTCAGGCGAGCAAACAAAGCGAGCGTGCACCGCGGGCATTATCCGCCATAAGACATCATAAACGGAGCACCATCATCTGGGCTTATAAAAAATTCATGCTCATCTCACATTTCGGCGCCCCTCTTAATTTCGCGTGAGCCTCTTCTTGGTTCGTGTAAAAACTTCGGGTGTCTTTTTATGACTTTTACTGCGGTATAATTGGGGTGGGGCGAGCGCTTGCGTCCCCGAGGTGACATAAATACTACCCCCTAACTCCTCGCTTCCAACTACCCCCGAGTTAATCTCATGTAAGGCTATACGCCACGGAAGCAGATCGCATTAAAACGTCTTGCCAACTACAGGTTAAATTACTTGAAACCTATACTGCTACGGTTCTGCAGGAAATCTTCTCTTTGGAGCTTTCAGTACCTAATGACTGATTACTGGTACAAAAATATAAACGTGAAATATAAGCAGACATTTGTAAATTATGTTGTAAATAAGCAGATAGATTTCAATGTAATGGGGCATCCCAGATGGGTGCGTCGCTAATGCATTTTGCATGTATTTCCTAACCTTTCGAGAGTTGTGTCGTTTAGTTTTCGGTGCTCTTAAAGCACTAAAATAATGTTATGAACAAGAGGTAAACATAAAATTTAATGTTTAAGACTGGATGCGGGTTCATTTAATTTATTTATACTTTCTTTGAGCATCAAACAAAATGATAGTGTCTGCGAGGTAGTAAATGCGATTTCAATTTTATAGAGGCAGCGGAGTGGTGTGCGAGGTGGCGGGACCGCGGGACGCGACACGGCCTGTACTCGCGTGCATGTGTGTATTTATTTGCAAATTCCGAATAGCTTTCAATATGTAGAGACGCGGTGACTCCCGCCTGTCGATCCACTCCAATATCGTACTCCTTGTGAGACGTCACGAAGGCGACGCCATTATTCGACGCGACGATTGACTCACACGGGAGCACCGCCTTCTCAGGACGCCGCATGATAGATGAGACCCAAAAAACATATCCGTAATTGAGATTTCTATTACAGAAATTGAAAGCGATCAGTTTTTTTCATGTTTGTATACATAACGTGAGTGGCGTCGGCGACAGCGAGCTATCGCGTTTCGGAAGTGTTCGCGGACGTCAATTTGTATATTGTCATTATTAGACGTGGCGCGGAAAGTTTGGGTGCGTTCATCCATCATGGTGTGACGGGCGACCGGTCCGATATCGCGCCTAATACGTATTGATTTCCCACTTAGCGTTTTTCTTGGGAATCGCGGCGCTCCACCCTTCCGCCGTCCGGAGGCCTAACGAGCTGTTTGTCCTCTACTCGCGGCAACTAGGGCGGTTGTCGCTCTACACTTTGGCGTCGTCGTCTAAATTACTTCAGTGTAGGTAGTTCTGATTGAGGACAAGACAACGCCAAAGTACAGTTATAGTCCATGCCAAGAAAACTACCCATTAGATAAATTACCTAATGATCTCAGATGTTAGTCTACTTATGGGTTTGTAGGACGATGCCGTTGATGTTAGTTGTTGTTTAATGAGATTTACTGAAGTTCTTTTAATTAGGTTTATTTTAAATATTTAGTTTAAAACATTCTCGTTTTTTTATTTTTTAATAGTACCCAAAAATACCCTACTCTGAAAACGATGAAGGAAAATATTGTGGAGGAACTAAAAAATCGAAGACATGTGACATCTACCTACCCGCACTGGGCCCGCGTGGTAGATCGTGATAGACCCCACTCCGAACAGAGGAAACCTGAATCCTAGCAGTGGAAACATTTGTAAGCTGATATTGCTTAACCAATACCAAATTTTTGGAAGTTATGAAGCATTTTGTCAAAAAATCAACATTGGCCAAATAAGATTCCCTAACATTATGTTGTATTATGTGTGACATTGCACGCAAATAATGTTCTTTCTGATACGATGTCGGTAACGAGGAAGCTCGTATGAGATATGATGTAAGCAAGTGAAATATTTGTGTAGGTACATTTGCCTAAATGCTGTAGAAAAAGATTTCGTCACCAAGGTCCCCGGTGGGGGTGGAGGGGGGAGGCGAGAACAATGGTTTCGGTTCTCACACGTGTGGAGGATTATTTGCATTCGGAAATAAAGAGAGGAATGATAAAAGAAAGGCGCGAGCGAGGTCCCACCGCCTCAGGGTGGGGTGTGGGAAATAGGAGACGGGGGAAGGGGTGCGGGGTGGCCCCGTAGAGGGGGTGGGGGCTCGTTACGCGAACAATGGAGAAATAATGTACAGATTGCAGTGAGCGATGCGCCCAGCGCGACTCAGGTGTCTTAGCTCTGTGTGTGGACATCACGCCTCCTGTGCTTCACGGAGCGAGCTTTATCTATGTTTGTAATACATAAGCACTGTGGCAGTAAATAAGTATTCGTATACTGGAGAAGCATCTTAAGTGGTGCTTCAAAATAATACTAGCATTTCTTAAAACTTTCCATCGAACGCATATGCGCTACATTACCATAAGAAACGTCGATTCCTTTACGCAAAGTTGTAAAAGGAATCAGTAGGCATGACAGGAGATAAAATACAATTACAGAAAATGAATAGACCATTATTAAGAATGTTGTTAACAGGTGATTTAAATAAAGTTGATAGCAACTCTATTCGGAAGTCATCATAAAGTTCAATATAAACATAACAATGTCCAAGCGTAAAGCGACGTTTTAATGGCAGCAGCAATCCGGGCTACGGGGCAAGACGGGCAGGCGGGCAAGGCGAGGCCGTTTAATATAGGACGTGTTCATAGGAAGCGCAAGCAATCACAACACAATCACCCCATCCTCGCGTGACACCGAAAACGTCCTCGTTCATATAAGTATAAATTAATCCATTTAGAGCGGGCGACCGGCACCGACGTCGACCGACGATTAACGGAAGCTTCTACTTAACTAATTTATCCTCGGGTGGTTTTAACAGAATGGATAGCAGTGATTACGGCCGATGGCGACGATCTCGTGTGACGCTCGGCTCGGTGCGCCCGGAGATGCGCATACGCACACATGGGTGGACCGCAATCAAATGTTATTCGTTACAATTGTTGGACGCATAACGCGATTTAACAATGATTAGGATCGATCACATGGCAGTCGTGTACTGGTCTTGCTTGACCAATCTTTTCCAACACAGTTTTAGAACTTACAATCTTGTTTTCATTGAATGTCTCGAAGACTTTCATTATAAAACTACTAGAGCTGATTTCTATTGGCGATGGTTTCATATCAATAGGATAAGTCGTTCAATACATGTTGAAAAAATAACAGCGAATTTGATCTTATCCTGAAACCACGTTTTCAGACATTTATCAAATAAATCGACCGTAATAATTCCATGAAATTCAGGGGACATTATTATTCTGAATCGGCTTTACTATAGTCAAATGTTTGTAATCCAGCAAGCCCGCGACATTTTAATAACATTGATCAAATAGAACAAAAGTATGTGGACCGAGCACTCGACAGAGATGAAAGTTAAAAGGGTCGCGAGGGGGTGTGGGGGGTGTGGTGTAAGGGGGAGGAGCGGGTTGAATGTCTTATTCCCTCCACAATTCAGAGGTATTTCGTGTTCTTCATACGCAAATATATCCTCGTTACGGAGGTACACGTGAGCCTCCGATTGCGTGTTCGTCTAGTATGAAAACCCCTGGCGAGTAAGTGCGACGGTGAACCGTGGGAATTGTCCCTGCCAGAAAATTGGATTCAGTAATCAAACGGCGAATTGGACAAACGTTGTGTCGTTATCGTCCGAGACTCAGTGACACAACAGGAAAACTTATTTAAAGAAACTAGGCTTCTAGATTTTACCAGACAAAATATTTAGCGGATTTTGGGAACGAGGAATAATAAATAGTAGGCATGGTGGTGGATATTAGACCGGAAATTGAGACAGATTTCCCGCTTAGTGTTAAGAAGTTCTGGAAATTATCCACATTGTACACACCCATCAGTCCGATAATATACTCAAAAACGTGCCTTTTTCGCAGATCTCTAGATAGCGTAGCATTTAGAAACATTAAGTCATATCAGCATTTGTGGGAAATTTGTCTTATGTCACCAGAATCATGTTTCTAGACATCCGAGCTATAATAATAAGGAGCATTTCATTTAATATTATATTTATCGGGCATTTCAGTAGTCTGTTCATCAATGCGTCAAGTCAATCTTAGAAATCAATGTTGAAACTTTACATGTATCAAACTAATATTTGTACAAGGTACCCGGTTTAAAATAAAAACAGGATTACTGAAGGTGCACAAGAATGCTCGAAAAATTACGTCACAATATGGAACCACTGAAAGTTCGCATTTTAAATTTTATGAACCTGTGGATTTTACTGAGAGGACAGGTTTATGGTGTTCGTTCGTCTATAGTGTCTTTGTCAGGACAAACGTTTTCATAATCAGCCCAAAACGTTCCCACTGCTCTGCTGGCACACTGGCCTCCTCTCGGTGAGAGGGAGTGGGCCGTAATCCACCACGCCCGCCGCCCGGGCCCAGTGCAGGTTGGTAGATGTCACATGTCTTTGAATTTTTGGTTTTAGGACATGCCGGTTACCGCACGATGTTTTGCTTCACCATTTTGAGTCAAAACATTTATCTAAATAAAGGGTACTTACAACTTACAAATTTATGTATAAACTAGGCGATTATAATCAGGGCAGACAGTCCAGCTAGGTAGGCTAATACTTCAAGAAATAGGTCAACTGGAGAATCGAACTCGATTGATGGTTCGGGAAAGATCTAGATGCGATATTGAGACGTGGTCCGATTTCAGATAACTTGTGCTAATATTTGGACTAAGCTCAAGCTTTTGGCCCATGTAGGTACAGTGGGCCGCACGGCAGTGGTACCAAAACCAGTATAAGCAGACCATCTTTTCCATTGAAACTCCATACAATGCTAGGCCAGTTCAACGGCACAACCTAGACTTTTCATCGAATGTGTCTCGAAAACAACGCGTACAAGGATTTAGAATATATCTTTATGTAATTCAAGTGTGAAATGCGGTACGTAATGACCAATTGTCATAATAAATTGACAATGTACAGAAAGACAGAAACCATTTCTCGAAGGACCACCAATTGGGGCTGCACTAGTAGGTGCGCGTAAGATACTGCCCGAGCTGTTGGAAACGCCAAACCTTTTCACATCAGCTTTTCACCGCTTTCACAGCGAAACCACGGGCACTGGCACGTTATAAGAAAAGACACTTCGTTTTGGTTATTTAAAAATGTCATTACCGTTAATGGGTAATATTAAATTTTATGTACTCATCATCTGCCTAGCCTTTTCCCAACTATGTTGGGGTCGGCTTCCAGTCTAACCGGATGCAGCTGAATACCAGTATTTTACATAGAGCGACTACCTATCTGACCTCCACAACCCTGTTACTGGGTAATACGATACCCCTTGGAAAGACTGGTTGTCAGAATTTCGGGCTTCTGACGACCCGTAACGACTGCCAAAGATATACAAATGACAGCTGGGACCAACGGCTTATCGTTATTTCCGAGGCACGGAGAGGTCTTGGTAAATTAAGATGGTCACCCATCCACGGACCAACCGCGGCAAGCGTAGCTTAACCTGATCGATCGATCCGTGCGGCAAATATTACTTAGCCACAAGCCCCTCTTAAATTTTATGTACTTACTGTTTATTATAATTATTTTACTTAGTTAGGTACTTGTCTAATTTCTAAAAATCCTGGCTTGATTTTCGTACGTGGTTTTTGGGTGACCACTGAAAATCAGCGCTGTGCTGTGGGCCTCATAGCACAGCATCATGTCGAGTGGAAGCCTTCTTGTCACAGTCACGGCGTGCAGCTGCCGACTATTTATGTTCTATATGCCTATGTATAAATATCTGTTATTATGTTTAAAAAATGTTATGTTATCTTTTTAAATGCACGTGTTTCTGTGATAAATAAATAAATGTTTCTTATTTCTAATGTGGATGCACTAAGCTAGCCCGAAAAATTCAAATCTTCTTACAATTTTTGCAATTTACTGGCAGTCAGGCAGTTTGTTGAACATTAAATGAACGAGTCTTAGATTGTTTTGATGATTTCAATAATTATAATTCTTTCGTCAATCACAAATAAAGTCATATTTGTTATGGTCATCGGGAAACGGGAAGGTCTAGTAACCGAAATTTACTGACTACAGCCTGTCTATCAATAACAAAATAATATCAGACTCACAAGTCGCCGCAGCTTTTGAAAAATTATTTACAGATATTCCCGTTTCAACTACAAAATCTCTAAACTCATCACCTTCTGTTGCTGAGTCTTTGCTTAAGGAAAATGTTAATGTTCGTGATTCAGAATTTCAGTATGAACATATTAGCTGTAGAAATGTAATTAAAACCTTTCACACTTTGAATGTAAAAAAGACTGCAGATCTATGGTGTAATTCTGTAGAAGTCGCTAAGTCTATTATTGACATTGTAGCACCTACTTTAGCTCTTATATTTAATAATTGTATCGACTGTGGGGAATTTCCTGATCTAATGAAGAATAGTAAAATAATACCTTTGTTTAAATCAGGTAGAACATCAGAACCCTCTAATTATAGACCTATTTCAGTACTGCCTACATTTAGTAAATTTTTTGAGAAATAAATTTTAGACCAACTGCAAAGATTTTTTAATAAACATAATTTATTACACAGCAAACAGTTCGGTTTTACAAGGGGTCGTTCAACTACCGATGCCGGTGTTGAACTCTTAGGGCATATTTACAATGCATGGGAAAATAAATACGATGCCTTGGGCATCTTTTGTAATTTGTCAAAAGCATTTGATTGCGTGTTTCATGAAACTTTAATCAGGAAACTCCGCCACTAAGGGATCCGGAACACCGCTTCGGATCTTCTTATTTCATACTAGTGTAATAGGATTCAGTGTGTTGACGTAAATGGAAAAAGATCTCCCGGATCCATAGTATCAATGGGAGTCCCACAGGGCTCAATTCTTGGTCCTTTCTTGTTTCTTTTTTATATTAATGACTTGCCTTACCTCATAAAGGATAATCATGAAATAGTGTTGTTTGCGGATGACACTTCACTTTTGTTTAAACTTAAACGTCAGCAGCTGGTTAATGACGATGTCAATAGCGCAATCTCAAAAGTAGTTCACTGGTTCAATATTAATAATTTACTTCTTAATGAAAAAAAATCCAAATGCATTAAGTTTACGCTACCTCACGTTAGGCAAGTGAAAACTAATGTGTTCATAAAAGGCGAAGAATTGAATCCTAAAGATAGCACTGTATTCTTGGGCTGGACTTTGGATGCCAAGCTTCAGTGGGGCTGAAAAGAGCTGTTCGATCAATTTATAAATTAAGTCCGAGACACTCTCTCAGAGCGAAATTTAAGGAGATTAATGTAATGACTGTGCCTTCACAGTATATTTTTGAAAATCTTTTATATGCTCATAAACATATTAAATTGTTTAAAAAATACAGTGATATCCATAGTATAAATAACAGGAACAAACACAAATTTGTTGTACCATCAACAAGGCTCAACAAAATAGGTGGGTCATTCAGATGTCAATGTATACGCTTTTATAACAAATTTCCAAGCCATGTTCAAGATCTAAGTCTCAATAAATTTAAATCATTCATTAAACGTAAGTTGTGCCTGAAAGCCTTTTATACCGTTAAGGATTATATTGATGACAAAAAAGCTTGGGGTTGACCTGCTCCAATTTTTGCATGTGGTTTGTGTTTTTTGCAAACTTATACTCTTCGACATTTGATTATTATTGTATACACTTTGACATGAATATTTACTTTGAGAAGTATAATATACTTATTTATTTTTTTAATTATTGTGAATGTGAGGACCGTGTGGGTCATGTTTTTGTTTTGTGTTTCATCTTTTTCTCAGTTAGTTTTTAATGTTAATCAGGCAGTTTGAGTAATTTATGCGGCCTACCCAAATGTCTTTTCTTTGGTATTTTCGTCAAATTGTTGAGCTCCCCAAGTTCTGAGTTGAGCTGCATGATTACTGATAAATGCGTGCACTGAATGGACAGGTCCACTCAATCTGTGTGCTTCTTTCCTCAAAAGACCATTTCAGACACTAATCCACATTGTCTTCACATGGTCTGACCAAGATTATGTCTGGACTTTAAAAGAGACTGTGACCTCTGAGTTTGTTTCGGCCTTTCTTCTCAGTGTAGTCAGATAGGAAACGCCGACCTGATCTAGTTAAAAAAAAAAATGATTGACGTGTAAAAGGGTTTGTACAAACCTACTTACAGAAATAAAATCATTTATCATTTATCATCATCTGCCTAGCCTTTTCCCAACTACGTTGGGGTCGGCTTCCAGTCTAACCGGATGCAGCTGAATACCAGTATTTTACATGGAGCGACTGCCTATCTGACCTCCACAACCCAATAACTGGGTAATCCGATACCCCTTGGTAAAACTGGTTGTCAGAGTTTCGGGCTTCTGACGACCCGTAATGACTGTCAAAGATACATGAATGACAGCGGCGGACGTGCTTAACGTGCTTGCCGAGGCAAGCAATATTTGTTTCAGTCTCGAAGCATATTTACTACCCCCTCTTGGGGGATAATTTTACAAACATGCTGATACACGTAATTAAACACAAGTCATGTATAAATTTCATATTCATAACTTGACTAATGCCAAAGTTCCCATACAAAATTTCATCCCTTTCGGATGATTTTTGAGACATTTATTTATTTATTATTTCTTTAATTAAAACGGTTTAATACCAATTACTGAAATTAAATACAGGTTGCACAACAAAAAACTCATTTCCACAAAAGAGAGAAAATAATACAAAATATTAAGACAAAGTAAAAACTTAACAACACTTTCATAAATCCCCCTCACAGTACTTCTGACATGCCGATAAAATCTTCGTCCATTCGTGCGCAAACAGATCGTTTGTTGGGTTAGTGTCCAAGAGATCATTAAGACCGGCCAGAATACGTGGTACTGGGGACTTAGTACGCGCAACGGTGCGACATGGAGGCACAGCAAACAGCCTGTGTTTTCTGCCGCGGCAGTAGTTGTCTGGGACAAAAAAACGAGACAGCACAGCATGCAGATCAGGCGTGTCATTAGTGCCACGGAGCGTTTTACAAGCTGACATAAGCTAGCTTATGTCCGTCCCCAGGATACCATTTACCTCCTTACCAAATCTTATTGATATCTGTTTAGGGTTTAGGCATCAAAACGTAACAAATAGACAGACAGAGTTACTTTCGAATTTATAATATTAGTATGGATTTAAATATTCCATAAAATGTACGTAGTTGAAAAAACATTTTCATAATTTATGTAACAAACTTCATATGGTGTATTTTTAATTGAGTTTGTACTCGATTTTGTTGCGTATGAAACTTTATTTCTTAAGCTTTTCTTGAACAGGTTATTTTCAAAGATATTTTTAACTTTTTGGTCCGAGAATTCCCAAAAAAGAAACATAATCCCCCTTATTTATAAACGCTGCTTAAAGGTAAGTAATGATTAGCGACTGATTAACCATACATTTTTGATGTTTAAACATCCTTTAACTTTAATCATTGTTTATCAATACACCCATAATGTTTAAAATATAAAACTACTTCATAAATGTTAAGAATTTCAAGCAAAATTATATATTGTTAGTAAAGTACTATTTATAGTAAGATTCCAAATTATTGCTGACTTGAAATTTATCTTTAACTTACAAAAGAAGAATAGCTGAATTGAATTGTGTTTAAACTTTAGGTACTTACAAGTAAAATATTATGTATTTTAGTGAAAGGAGCAACATATTATATGTAGTATCCCAGAGAATTAATGAATTGCCTTTATTTACATTTAATTGTGTTAATAAGGTAAGATCATAATTCAAGATTGAATTAAGATAAAGTTCATTGAATTATTTATTTGGTATACCTAACAAAGGATAGACTATTTTTCACAGTAGAAACAGTATGTGAATTTATTAATATAGCATGTTTAATAAAAATTATAAAGTAATGACTCAGTTTCAAACCAAGGTCAAATAATAAAACAATGAGCAATCAATCAATACCCATGTATTGAGTTGTCAGCAAATTCATTAGAAGTTTAGATTTATAGCATAGAAAGTAAGTATAAACATTTTGAGTGGGGAGTTTGTTGCACTACTTCTTCTTCCCAGCTAAAGCACTAGGAAGTAGTGAAGGGCGGGCGTTTTGGGGGGACTGTCTTATGTAATTTTATTTTGACGTTCAAAAAGAGCTGACTCTCAGCCTAGTTTGAATAAATGACTTTTGATTTTGATTTTGAGTCTAGCTGACTCTCAGCCTAGTTTGAATAAATGACTTTTGATTTTGATTTTTGATTTTTAGTCTACATACTTACATCATTTTATACTAATATTATAAAGAGATCAAATTTGTTTGTATGTTGGGGGTAATCTCCGGAATGGTTTGACCACTTTTGATGAAATTTAGTATGGGCATACTTTGAACTTTGGGGATCCTTCCCCAAAGTTCATAGGCTACTTTATATCAACATACAACACTATGCAATATAAATATTTATATATAAAATAGTAGCCCACTGGTTTCCAGTGGTATTCATATTGTTATTGCAAAGTGCCATGTGAACAAAAATACTAACATACAGGAGAAATTCTTAGTGTGGGGCAAAGTAAAAAAACTAATTGTTATTTGAATAAGTATTAATTAATTAGTTACTGTGAATTAATCAATAACACAATGACATGTCATACTCTGACATGTTTACATGAATTCTTTGTATGAGTTAAACTGACATTAAACTTACCTCATTCTGATCTAGTTCCTGCAGGTATCTATCATTGTGCTGCTTCTCATGCATAGCCCGGGCAAGAGCGCTCCGGGGCCGATAGAACCCATTGACTGCTGATGAACCACTCATTTTGTCTACGTCACTGCCACGAGCTTCTACAGCAGCTTGCTTGAACCTCGGGTCTAGTTTAATGTTCCCATCTCTTGGAGGGTCTTGTTGACAATCCTTCATATAATAACAGAACAGGTGAGATCTATATTCGGATTCAGCTGGCAATATCTGCCATATGAGGGCTGCGTAAAATAATAGTCTAAAAGTAAGGTACATTTATGGTGATCTGCATTGTTTTCTTTTCATGTGTACTGGAGATCAGTCAGTGACACTGATTTTTCTGAAATAACCTTACTTATCTTAGGTTTCTATGGCATTTGTTAAGGAAGAATCCATGGACTTATTGTAGTTATACTTTTTGTATCATAATCCTAGCACTTTTTGTATAATTAGTATTAAAAAATCTATAAAACCGTCCAAAACAACATTAGTTTTTCCTTCTAGATGTCAGATTTAATTCTGTCATTCGGCACTAGGGGGCTCAGTCTTGTTTACGAAGCTGGCTTATGTTCCAAATTTTGTGTTCGTTTTAGACATAATCTTCAGTATTTATTCAAAATATATGGTGTCGAGGTCAAAATTATAAGAATTAAGGTTAAAATCGTGTTATATGTTTATGTGAAATTAAATGAGGCGTAATATTTTTAGCTGTTCTCTGTAGTCGTAAGGCTGTTTTTGTAAACGAACCCGTCAGTTCCGAGATTGATAAAAAGCACTGCGAAATTATTTTTATAAAGAGATCAATTTATTTATTACGGCTAATTTCAAAAGTTAATATAAGAAACAATTCTATCAATGAGTGCCAAAACGTAAGGTACTTATGAAGTATTTATATTAGGAATCAGAATTTTGAAGACGTTAGGGAATTTATGACAAAATTAAATAATCAAGTATGTTCTACGGTAAAACTTTACAAGAGATTATAATACTAACCGAATCTTTTCTAGCTTCAACCGAAGCTTTTGCGACAATTTCTCGAAGCACCAAATTCATCATCTTGCTTGCACTGAGATAACAGTTATCCAATCGTTCGATCCAATATGAACTTGACCACGTTAACAGTTCTGTAGAGCCACTGATGCTAAGTTGTAAGTTTCAATAGTACGAATTTAACACCCAAGTATTTAAACATAAAAGACTTCCCGGTTTGCAGTGAAAGGCTAGTATTTTAATTATTATCTGAGTTTTGAATTCAGAATGCAGAATTCAGAATCTCAGTTCGACCTTGGCCGTGACCGACCGTTCACTGTCTCGGCTGCGCTTGACCACCTCCGATGGAGTTTGGGAAGCCGTTATAAGAAGAACTATTTTTATTGTAGAAAGGTTTACCTACTTTGATTGTATCGCTAGTAACAGTTTACTAACGCATTGTTAGCCAATAATTAGAAGTGTATTGTGTTTCAGATTTCGAGGTAAAGTTAGAAAACGAATCAAGTAATCAAGGTACCTACTTTATCAAGTCAAAAAATAAATGGAAGGCAGCAAAATAATAAATTATCTGGATTTCGAATGAATAGTAAAATGACTAGGTATACCTATCTGGAGTTCTGGAGACTGTTTATGACAAACTTTCAATCGGTCTGAGTTTGTACCTACGTTACCCACTGAATTATTTGGGTACGGCTAGCAAAGAAAGTCGATTAACGGTGTGATAGCTCTGAAAGTAGGTAGATATGCAATGTCGTAAAACAAGCAAAGTAGGAGGCTCGGAGGGCTGGTCGGATCCAGCGAGTCATTATTGGTTTGAGACAGGACTTCTTTCATATTTTTTTTAGAAGTTTTGCACCTAATTCTTAAAAAAAAACAATGTTGTATGTTCTGAACTGAAGCAGAGTTGTTTAAATATTAGTTAGGTACCTAGATGGCGGAAAAAAATATTGAGTGGTAGGTACGAGGTACTCAAATGATCACCCAGACTTTTGACTGACAAAGTGAACCAGGAAAACACCGGTTTTTGCTACCCATGAGCGTTACCTACACGTTAGCCACATGATAAATCGCTACACTAAATAACCACGCGGTCACATTGATAAGAACATAGTAACAGTGCAACTTCACGTTTATTATGATAAACCCATTCCATAAAATCTACTTAAATCAAAATATTTATATCTAAAAAAGCAAGAAAAAAAATACTCACACTGTCCTGAATTTTAGGCACTTTGAGCTGATGAAAACCAGGCATTATGAAAAAAAAAAACTGTTCTAAATTCTTAATTCAAATACTGATGTGAATTCGATTATTACGATCGCCTTGAAGTGAGCGTATAGATAAAGGCTGTTGATAGTAATGCCTATGACTTATCTACATAGAATTATAAAATTCAGATAACACTGGCGGTACACGATAAATTTAGCTTGATAAGTACTCATAATTTTTCTTATTTGACGTACTTAATTAAGTATGTATGTATAATTTGGTATGTATAAAACATTTAGAGCAGTGCAGGAACGTAGCTACCGCCTTATCAATGATACGGAGCCCACTACCTAGCGGACCCCCAACGCAAGTATTATCCAAAACCTCAAATTATTATTAATAAGAGGTCCGTATTGTAGATACCACTATATTATATTAATGTTAATCCCTACCTACTGAAAATATTGCTATTTACGTACTTACCTCATTATATGGCTTACAAAGGCTCGCATTATTTTAGTAAAATCAGACAGAAAATCTAAACTACTTAACCAAGTGTGGCTGCTGAAATTTTTGACGTTGCTTGGGTCACTCTTGCATTCTCTTAGCAAAATCACTATGACAGCGGGAAGCGCCAGGGTATCTCGCAAAATTCAAATCCAACCTGCACCCTAATTGCGTAACGCACGATTAATCATAATCTGTTTCGTTTTCATTCCTTCATATGTTCGAAAAATGTGTCTGCTCAAAAAAGTAAATAACGCAATGAATCTATTGTTGAACAGTCAAAATGAAACAGATTATGATTAATCGTGTATTTACGCAATTAGGGTGCTGACATTGACCTGGAAATTGCAAAAAAAGTAAGAAAATTTGAATTTCGCGGGATAGCTTAATTTTATAAATTGCGACTCGATTAATAAGCCGCTTATTTAGCCAACAATGTTCTCATTGCTGGGATTTAGGCTTCCTCTCTGTGAGAGAGAGTTGGTAGTAGGTAATCCTACACGGCTGCCCACTGTACAGTCTTCGAATTTTTTGGCCTTAGCACTTTTCCTTACGATGTTTTCCTTTACCGCTTTAAGGAATGCAAATAAATTGCATATACAAGTACTCAAACTCAAAGCATTTATTTCAATTAATCCATTTAAAGGCACTTTTGAATTGTCAAAAAGTCGATCAGTTGGAAAGTTGAAGCTAGTGCTTTGGTCCTAGGCAGGTCCTGATACCGATCGAATGTAGTTTTTTGTATAAATTTTGTTTTTCATAAAGTAGTACCTTTATATTTTATAACCGGTGTGGAAACTGGGGGCCAGCCATTGATAATGGATGGCTTTATTTAACCTACCAATTAATTAACACATCCGTGTGACATGTTTCTAGAGCAAATCGTGCCTTATCGTAGGTACTATGGATTTCGTTAGCTCAAGATTAATCTGTTATCCTTATCTAAGATCTATACCAACATACCGTAGTAATTAGAAAATATTATAGGTCTCTACGTTTAATTAACTAATTATAAAAGTCCATAAAAAGCAAAGCAGGTAACATAACGTTTAATAATCCATAGTTAAATGTTTACATTAGATAATAAATCTTGTTTGTAATAAGGTCAATTAAAGTTTACCAATAATTTATAAGCGATATCGGCAATAGTTGCACATTAACTTGGTTTGTTATGAACGATCTAGCTATATTTTTTAACCGACTTCAGTAATAAGGAGGTTTGATAACCTCTATATATATATATATAAATGAATATATATTTATATATGTTCGGGCACAACTCCGTCATATATAGACGGATTTGCAAAATACTTTTTTTATTTCGAAATACCTAGTTCTATTTTAATTTCATATAGATCTGATGATGTGTTTCGGAGACAGACAACGGAACTCTTCAAAAAATGACAGCAAATCAACCGCGATTCCTGCTATCGCATAAATGCAATGGTTTTAACCCCAACGATGACGAAATTTCGATTTGATGTGTGAATTATTCTAAAAAACAACCAATTAAAAAACTTTTCTTGGAAAAAGTTTTTTAATTGGTTTCTTTTTAGATTATACTACATACTTAATTATTTTTACATTCACCAAAATGGATAAGAAACCAGGGTCGTCAGATATAGTTGAAGTTTAGTAAGAAATTGATTGATGTTTTTGAATGAAATTTTATTTGGTAAATGAATTGTTTGTTTTCTATTAATTAAATTAAATTAAATTTTATTAGAAAAGATCCATCGGTGTTTTACAAAACTACAACTACGTACTTATATGTACCTATATCCGACGACCCTGGTAACTTGTCTCTTTTGGTGACCGTACGAAGAATGATTTCTTCTGACAATGTGACTGCCCACATTCAGGTGTACTATTTTAATTAAAAAAGTATTAAAGTGTCTGTAAACTTTTGTTCAATATGGATTCTCAATCACGGGCGGATTGCCCGAAGCAACGCGCGATGTTGTGAGCGGGCGCATCGACTCCGGCGCACGCGGGACATTTAAAATAATTACAAGCCATCGGAGAAACGTAACAGCCAGTGTTTTGAGACCATTACTTATTTTTTAATTCAAAAAAATATTTTTAAAAGCACACACTTAGTGCTGTTTGGTGCAATGCGGCCAATAAATGAGACTATTACAAATTTTTGGTGTAATTTTGTTGCACCAAATTTATATTATTATTGGAGCATTTTCGGTGAAATAATTGCACGGCGGGGATGTGCAGTATGGGTGTCTTGAAGGTCGAAGCCTTCTATTCGAAAGGCTTGGGAAATTATCCAGGGTTAAGACTTTACTTACTTGTAAAAGGTGTAAAATGTTAAGAGGAAACGCGGTCACGTGGTCGTTGGCGTTTATTCCATACTAACGAACGTTTTCCTCTGTTTTCTCCCTAATTAATTATACTAGCCCAAATACTTTTTAATATTATTATTAATTGTAGAAAAAGTTAATAATTAAGTACTCCAAAAACAAAACATAGGGACATGGTAGTGGTAGATATAGGTAGGTACACTGAACAGCAACGACCACGTGACCGTGTTTCCTCTTTGTGCAGTGGATCTGGAAGCGTTATTTTGATTTGGTTTGTATTTTGATAGTAAGAAAGCTCATTTTAGTCGTCAGACATAGGTAGTCCAATATAGACTACATAATGAACCCCAAAAAGAAATACCAGTCAAAACATACAGCATGACATACGTACGGCTCATCTTAATCTAAAGGAAACGAAGCATGAACATGACCGATACATATACGAGTAGGTAATGCAGTATATTCGTTTATTTAATTTTAACCAATCATTGGTCCGATTAAAAAGCAAGCTGATCTGAAACAAAACCAAATGGTCGGTTTAATTTAAATCTGTGCACGGAGTTTTTGCACCCCCAACCGCATTCTCACAGAGCGGCCGAGTCTTGATGCACTTCACTTCTGATTGGATCATTACCGAGTTCATCATACCCCGTGCGATCCTCGGGCCTAGACAGAGACAGATGTAGCCCAACCACGAACCGAAGACAGAGACAGACACAACCCACCGAGCACATCGCTCAGAAATTATTTCATATCATGATTATTGGAACTTTATTGCACTTCGTAACTAACAATTGACATTAGGAAATGCAATTTCATATTGATTTCGTAATATCGTCTCTCGTTTATTTTTATCAATGCGGCAAATCTTTCTATGATTTGCGGCTAACCATCCTTGGACATGTTGGTTGTTTTCTTGTGGCTTCACGTTCCGAGAAAATGTCATTAAAAGCTCTATAGGGGATTAAGCCGGTTTAAATTTTCACGTAGCCCGGCAGGAAATCGGTTTAGCCGTAACAAAGGGTGGGAAGATACCGAGAAATTATCTTTCGTCGGAATACAAACCGCTAAACGTGCAATTATAGCGTTACAGATGGAGCATTAAGTTATCAAAAAATAATAATGTTTCACACCGGCCGGAAGGTGTCGCTGGCATCACGTCCGCTGGCCACAATCACTCGCTCGTCACTGATTTTGATTTTGGAACGAACGAATGTACTCATCATTCATCAGTTCATCACGTTTCTAATAAAATTCGTCAGTAAAGGCATCTGTTGTCTTGCGTAACCGCATTTATTGCCGTTAATGGTCCCTTTCTTAATGTTAATTTGTATCGGGGCAACCGTCACTACAGTAACTCGATTCGTTTACTCGTGCGTATCTACTACGAATAGATATCGTGCAAATATTCGTGTCACTTGACAAAATAAATTTCTCCGGAGCTGAAAGCGGAAGGTGAATACGTATTTACCTGTAATTAGTTTCCGCAATGTAGTCCCTACCTACCTTTTTTCACAATACTAAGTTACCTATTACAAGTCTTACTACTTAAATGGATAGAACTGCACCCTAATTTTGTAACACACTATCAACCAGAATCTGAATCATTTTGAGGCATAAAGCTTATCCATTGCTTTGCTGCTTCGATAAAATGTTCTGCTCAGCAATTTAATTAACGCAATGAATGTTGTTAAACTGTTGTTAACCGTTCCTACTGTTAGTTTGTTACGCAAAACCTCTGTATGTAGAACACAGTTACAGTGTAGTCTCTCTCTATTAACTAAATCTTCCAAAGTCTGTGATTATTTCCAGCAACAACATGGCTTATCGATTAGCAGATTTATTACAAAGTACCAAATCGACGGTGAATCGATTACCCCTAGTATCTCACCGTAGCATTAGGTACATAGACCGCGGGCATTACCATCGAGATGGAAATGAATTAAACATAATTCGAATAATCGAGGCTCGGCCAATACAATAAAACAAAGGGAAAAAGTACGTCTGCGGCCTGCCTTAGCGAGGGAACGAAGGATTTCAATTTGGAACGTGATGAGGCGAGTTTTCATTTACGTACAGTGATTCGATGATGTCGGTAATGACGTGGACGCACTCATGCGATGAACTGAGCCCCTACTGAACATAGTTGCGTTCATCGAATATTTACGCAGATTATTATTTTATCATCATTATTCATTCAGCGACGATGACACCGATCAACTCAGCAGAAGCACAGAAAAAGCGTACAACAGTACGCTTCAGAACATCTGGTTTTACATTCGTAGTAAGTACTTAAGTGGTTGATTAACGAAGTCGACCAAGCAAAAAGATCACGTCCTATAACTTGCGCAAGCGCGCAGTAAATCTCTCACGTTATAAATTTACAACACATTTATTTATTTCACAGTACAAATTACAAGGAAAATAATAATGAGCTGAAGTCATATCTCATTACTTAAGTTGAAGCTCAACTGCTGTGGACAGGCTGAGGAGCTTTGGATGCCATCTATGACTTATTTAAAAAGGCTTTCATTAACGTGTACTTACAGGAACTGCAACTTTATTTTTTAAGTGATAAAGTTTAAATTAGGATGTTTTCAGAATCGCTTATTACGTTGTTTAGAGTTAAGAAGATGAACACGGAGGCGTTCGTTAGGCAGTTCCATAATTAAAAAATAAAATTGACGCTCGCCCGACGATGCGCTGAAAAGTTGCAAAAGAAATGCTCGTGCGATGCGCGGACGCATGTTTTGTCTTACACATAGTTTATTACGACGAAGCGGCAAAGAGCAATGTTTTAATAATTCATATATTCACACATTCCGCGGCGTGAGTAATGTTTTTCTAGTACTAGACATTGTATGGCAACATAATAAATTAAGTAAAGACATAACTTGCGATCTACCAATAGTGATACATTGCCGTGTACCTTACCCTGCGTCCTAACCAAAGGGACAGTTGCGCGAATGTGCTATTACGCGATCGGTTACCTGAATAATGACGTACATACCCGACTTGATCAATCGCACGAGTAGGCATATCGTCATTTAAGACGTAGACATAGGGGGGAAGCACCAGGGTAACCGCGAAATTCAAATTTTCTTAAGTTTTCTGCAATTTGCAAGTCAGTGTTACGCTGTATTTTGAACGAAAAACTTTTTCCAAAAAAAAATCGTTGACTTTGGATATGTATTAAATTTTATGTCACCGCCTTCCGAAATTAAAGTTATTTTTCACTTTGTAGTGTTTTTCCGGAAATCGGTTTTTTTTTTGGAAAATGTTTTTATTTTTCACTTTTTAGATATAGTACCTACCCCACACCAATTCGAAATTTCATCATCCTTGGGGTCAAAACAATGCCTAGGTATTAAAAAGAATTTTGCAAATCCGTCTAGGTATATATAACGGAGTTATGCCCGAACATCCTATCACTCCTAACCGTTAAAGAGTTCCTGCCAGGGGTGCGGGTTGTTCGAAACCTGCCAGGGGTGCGGGTTGTTCGAAAGAGATACCGCGGCTCCTGGCACACAGGCAACTGAGGGAACACGGGTGGGTTTTAGTCAGTAAAAGTCTGACACGCCATCCCGCTCCACCCAGAGCGGGAGAAGTTATTTGATGATGTCCCACCCAAAAAAAAAAACCGTTAAAGAGTTCTACTTTCCTTCATCAGCTCAGCGTCATGAGATGATGATGACCATACGCAAATGTCTCAATAGCTTTACAAAATATATGAAAAACATTGTTAATACATTTGAGGGTTGCCCTCGATTTCCCTTGGATTCCATCATCAGATCCTGACTTGGTGCAATGGGACCACCTCAGGAGTGTACTCTTTCAAATAAAAAAAATATTGAGTATCGGTCCGTAAATGGGGGAGAAATCGGTGAACATAGATAAAAAAATACATACAGTCGAACCTCCTCCTTTTTTGAAGTCGATTAAAAATATGATTCGCGATCGTAACACGTGTGTATTTACAGAATAGGGTATTACACTCATTTTTGAAAAGTGTTTTAATTAGATTCTAGAGTGCTAATAAACCACTAAAAAATCCACAAATTTTTTATTTAATCAATTAGTGCCATAAAAATGCATTTAATTTTACATTTTCAAATTTCGCGCGTAATTTGACGAAAACGCTGGACGCAGTAGACGCCATATTGCTCTGTGGGTATGACGTCAGTTTGCTAAAAACAAATGCGCTGATATTTTGTATGACAATTGTTTATAATTTTAAAAATGAGTTATTTTCTACTTATCGTTGGTTTGCTGTCCTTGAATGCAAAATATTATTTAAATAAAAATTACTTTGGTTACGAAAATAATAAAAGTACAAAGTTGCTCAGCTGACATGCCGTATGACGAAATAACATGGCGGCTACTATTTCATGGTATTCAAATACAGATTAAAAAAAACTGAAATCTTTAAATTTTATTTTAAAATTTATTTTATTGTTTTATGAACTAAAGCTAACATTTTCCGACTGCATTTTGCCTAAGCTATCTCAATAATATATTTTTAGATTTTTTCTCGTATAGAGTAAAATACCCTATTATAATCATTTAAATCATCAATTCAAACCTTTAAATCATTTAATCCCATAGGATAATATGAAATTCGTAGACTCCTGTGGTTTTTATATAGAAATTGTTTTACGATAAATTGTCACGTTGCGCTGTCGCGTTGAAGTTGTTCTACTAGAGCCACGTCGCGTCTGAAATGTGCAAGCGCGCTTTCGACACGTTTAAATCATAAAAACAAATTGCAGCGCGTTCCAGCCGACGACGTCACATGTTGTTGACCCGCGGATAATTAAAGCGCCCACTTGTAATTACCCGTGTGTGTGCTTGAAATGCAAATGTTGTCGCCCCAAGTATCTTCAACGGGTAATATATGCGAATCGGGAACAGATAAGCGCATGAGATTTACACCTCGCCGTGTCATGACTTGAAACTTTACCGTTCGTTGACCGACACTGTTTTAGGGGTTATTTATTGTTGTTTTATTTTAAGGGACTGTGTGTGTGTGATTAAGACGTTCTCGGAAACAAATAAGGTAAAAGATATTGCATTGGTATGCTAATTTGTGAATTTTCTTGTTATGACATGTTTACTAAATTAATATTGACGCCTGAACATATTATCGTTAGGAACTTATTAAAATCCTTCACACAGTTAGAGTTGCCATCTCTACGCTTGGCCAAACTTATTTGCGTGGTGCACGCGGCTTTGCCCGCGCGGATGTTGGAAATTATGCCACGGGAACGTGCTAGTGGGACAATAAGTATATTACTATATTACTCCTTAGAACATCAGCTATCTGCCAGTTAAAGTCCCGTTAAATTTGGTCCAGCCGTTTCAGAGATTAGCCGGAACAAACAGATAGACAGACGCACAAAAAAAAATGTTATGAGTACAAAGTACTTTCATATGCATTTAGTAAAAAGCAGTTATTTTAACATTACAAACAGACACTTCAATTTTATATATTTGTTTAGGTATCTATGTATAATGAGTAGGTATAATAGATATTTCGATTTGTAAAAGATACCCATATTTAAAATAAGTTTTTCGTGGTTTTGACGAAAATCTCGAGAATCTATAGATATTTTTTTTTCTGGGAACAGAAAGTTGAAATATGTATGCATGTTGGTCTATTTCGAAAATTGGTTTGTCTATTTCTGATTGTTTGTAAGTAAGTAGATCTGTGCCAATTTCCTGTAGCGTGCTAAAATAAATGTGAGTGTCCACGCAAATTCATATTCTTTGCAACCCGTAGGCGTGCTGCGGTCATATCATGTCTTGAAAAATCAACGCTCAGCTTGAAAAAATACGTTTTTGTGCCTCTGACATTTAGTGATGGGAATAGCGTCATTTGCCCTCTATTCGCATACAATCAAATCTTTTGTGAGTGACAGTTGAATTTCGGCGATTCGAAATTAACATCAAAAATGCGCAAATTGGTTGCTTTTAAGGGGAGAATTGCATAAAAGAAAACGTGGTTTACGAAAATGGTTTTTCTACCATTTTCTTTTATGCTGGCCATGCAAAATTGTGTGTTATAGATTCTGAAAGGAGGTTGACTATGGTGCTGATTCTTTGTTCACCACCGAAACTAAATTAAAAGTATTGCTAAGAGATATATTTCAAAGTACCTATATCTCTTACTGACATACCGCAAAAGAAAAAGAATATGAATGACCTTAATGACCCTTTAGAACTGTCGAACTAAATTACGTCTAATATGCCTTGAATTTGGTGTGATTTTAAGAATGATGCATTTAGTTCGTCGTAGTTGCGTTGGAGAAAATCTTAGTTCAATTAAATTTGACGGCTCTAATTTCTTATTTTGTTAGAAGGAAAATATAGCAATAGCCTAAATTAAGTTGGTGCACAACAGAATCTTGTAAACTAGTAGGTACGTTAAATATTGGTATTACTATCACAAATAGGTACATCTCTAACAAAACAAATTAAACCCAAAACACACAGAGGAAGGAAAACCTCAAGAAGATCGCCCTAATAGTGAAAATCCGAGCAAACAAACAAAACACGATTAGAAATATCTTTTTTCCATAATACAAACAAACAATCTCTTTTCGTTCCGCGAAGAAAGCACAGGGAACCGTCAACAACAAAGCCAACAAATCCTGTTTGTCCTGTGGGAAGCGTTCGTGATTTAATACAAATTATTATTAGACGACATAAATAACATGGTACAGGGGGTGAGGCGGCCAGTAGCTCCTTAATAAGTAATAAAGGGGTCATCGTTCATAGCGAGAGAGCGGAATTAACCTAGCCGACATATGGCGTAGTAACGGTCATCGAGGCTTAGGGCAGCTTAATAAAGGGTGTTTTTCGACACTTTATAAGTGTTAATTATAGGGTTTAATTATTTAAAGGCTGTTTGATAAACTGTTTCTAGTTTAGGGCAGGGAAATTATCATGTCGTGAATTTGTAATTAATTAACTTAGCTACTTCTGTAAAGGTTCTCTCTTGACCTTTTGGATTCTGATCCCAGTTTTCAGGAAACCAATTTCATTTTTGTTAAGTTATCATCAGCAAAACTGAAATTGCGATAATAATAATACGAGAACTAATTAATAAACGATTCAGGATTCCACTGAACGAGGCTGAATTAAACTGAGGATCTGTTGTCTTTATGGATCAGAATGTTGGGCTACAATGAGGAAGAATGAAAGGCAATTGCATGCAGCTGACATAACACGAATGGATAGAATAAGAAACCTAAGAAATATACTAGGGTATACATATAAGAGGTAGTATGAAACTACCACCATTGACTGAATACTTGAGTGGAAATCGCATGATATGGGCATGTGATGCGTAGGAGTAAGGAAAATGTCGTGAAGTAAGTTTTGAGTTCATACTCAAAACTTGTGTGTGCATGATGTGCATGACTGTAAGAGTACTTAGAATAGGATCTAAGAAACGATAGATGGACTGTGTGAAGGATGATAAGATAAGAAATGGGGGTGACTACTGAGATGGTGATTAAATATAGAAGCATGGGAGAAAAGACATGTTGGGGCGACCCCAAATAAATTGGGATAAGGGTAAGATAATACACGTTGGAACAGAGCACCGCCGTGTCCTTGTGGAGGCGATCGGCGGCGGCGATCTCTCGCGTCCGGCCCTGGTCCAGGCCATGGTACGGAGCGAGTGTGCATGGGTAGTCATCACCTTCTTCTGCAAAGCAGTAATGCTCGCGAAGAGGGAGACGGCGCACGTGAGGGAGAGGCAGTATATGCGCCCCCACGGCCCTAGTCGCCGTAGGAGACGCCCTGGGCGTCGGGAATCCCAGGCTGATTCCCGGCCATCGTAGGCGCGGGCTTGCGGATGGCGAGTAATGGGCAGCTCGCTGGCCGGTAAGGACTACGCCCGGGTCGACGGCGCGTTGCGTTCCACGCGGCTCAAACTGATGTCAGCACCAATTGGTGGGGTCCGCAAGGGCCGATGCCTGCCAGGGTTGCGGGTTGTTCGAAAGAGATACCGTGGCCCCTGGCACACAGGCAACTGAAGGAACACGGGTGGGTTTTAGTCAGTAAAAGCCTGACACGCCCTTCCGCTCCACCAAGAGCGGGGGAAGTTATTTGATGACTTCCCATCTACAAAAAAAAATAGTTTAAAAAACTAAAAAACACGCTTTAAAAACCAAACTAAAAAAGGAGAAAATAATTTAATTCAATTAAAAAGCGTGGGGTGCTTTTTGAGGTATTTTTATAATCAATTAATGTCAAGCACGCTTTTTAATTGAATTAAATTATTTTCTCCTTTTTTAGTTTGGTTTTTAAAGCGTGTTTTTTAGTTTTTTAAACTATTATGTATTTTCTATTTTTTAGTTCTGCTAACTACAAAAACGTGTTTTTTTTTCTCAATTTTTTTTAAATTATTGAATTGTCATCGGTCCTCGACAAGTTTACAAAGTTTCAATGAAATCTGACCGTTTAAAGTGGGTAAAAATCGCGCTCAAAGGAGTCGGTTACATACAAGCATACAAACAAACATACAAGTGAAGCTAATATAAAGCGTGTAAAAAGGTTAATATAATGGTGATGGTGATAATCTGTAGTTTTAAACACTCGCGATTTTGAAATCCTCTGTGCTTCTTTTGAACTTCTTGACCATTCTATAACCTGAGTTAATAGTCAGATAGTTATTGTAATTTATTTTTAAATGTTAAAGATTATGATGGTAAACAAACAAATATGTTATCAAAGCCTTTAGATACCTATGTATATATACTGAAACAGCCGTATCGTTTACTTCGCTTCCCACACTAACTTCAAAGAACAAAAGCCATCATACAACGTGCAGCATCCTTGTAAACTTGATAGGATTATAAGAGCTTGGCGAGATGTATGTCGTTATTGTGATAAGGTTTGTTCTCACATACATAGCTGTTAGCGTCTGTACCGAGAACTCGAGATATGAAATGATATGAGTGTTGTTATCACTGTAAGATGTGGTTTTGTTTTACTGAAAATTACGGAAAACGGGATTTGATTATATTCTTTATCTACTCGTTTTAGATAGCGATAACTACTTGCTCCCGTATTTTTAATAACATTTGCATTCTATTCTCAGTCTCACTCTGTCTTAGACAAAACTACTTAATTTACCTTCATTTTTGACAAGTTTTTGACATTGACAGTCGCTAAGACGACTTCTTGGATTTTGAATTTTTTTTTATTACGGGACCTTCTGATTTCTAGCATAGGTAACTAATGGATGCGAAAATGGAGTCGTAGTCTTACTCATTATCTGCCTAGACACACCCCAACTATGTGTTTAGCTTTCAGTCTAACCGGATGCAGCAAGTATTTTACATAAAGCGACTGCCCATCTCACCTCCACAACCAGTTACTGGGTAGTACGATACCTTTGGTAAAACTGGGTGTCAGACTTTCGGGCTTCTGACGACCCGTAAAGACTGTCAAAGATTTACGAATGACAGCGGGGACCAACGGCTTAACGTGCTTTCCGAGGCACGGCAGCGATCTTTTGTAGTCTTTTTATATACAAAAATGCTAAGGGCAAGTTTCATTAATTCCAAATACCTAAATAGGCACACAGCCCACAAAATAAACTAAAACAGAATATATTTAAGTATAATGAAATTATTTGCCAGATAACAGAGATCGGATATTCGGATGCATATTTACCTAAAGATAATTTTTAGCTATGAAAGTATGCTTATAATTATTTGGCTTTTATTTGGTTAAGTAGGCTTTATAATTATTTGTAATATTTATTAAAAACCCCGGGATTCTTGGATTGCATAACTATTCAGATGTGTATTAATTTAAAAATAATTTTTAACCCGATACAAATATTGTATGTACTGGAGGAGGGGTAGTTTGTATTAGTTAAAACAAAAAATAAACAAATTACTTACCTAAATTAAGACTTTTTCGATACAAAAGCGCATTTCATGTTAGCTTCTCAACTTTAGGTAAATATGCATCCGAATATCCGATCTCTGCAGATAAGTTAACAGGAACTTAAAAGGAGGTGGTAAAACAGGACATTACTAAGTTATATTGCAATTTATTTAGTAATAAAGTGTCTATTATTATCTTAAATAAAATGGAGGATCATTTTCAAAAGTAATGTACTTACTTAAAGCTTGTTTTAATGAACATGGCAGGAGTAATAAATGAACTAACTCGTTAACAACTTAATAAGCTGATCGACGCCCACCCCCACAGCCTACTGTTAACCTATATTATAAACACTTCTAGGCAAAGCTTGCAGTATATAACCTTATTAACTTATTAAAAACTATGGCTGTGATCTTGGTTTCACCCACATATATATACATTTCAACTGGAATATGGATTTCCAGGGTATATAAAAATTAGCCTTGTCAGTTTTTAGCCCATGGATTATCTAAACTTTAGAAAAAAATTGCTCATAGAATATCTTGATGCCTTATTAATTCATGAAAGACGAAAAAAATCAACAAACACCCTTTTGCATTAACGTCGTCTTGATCATTTGTTTTGTGGTCGGTTTACTTACTAATTACCTGAATATCAGTTAGAAAACGAATTTAAAACGCGAAGAGCCATTGTACTTACTTAGTTATATCTTAATTACTTAATTTATATCATAACTAGCTTTTGCAAGTGGTTTCGCTCGTGTGGATGTCGGAATTTATCCCACGGGAACGTTCTACCGCGATAATACCGTATCCTATGTGTTATTCCAGGTTATAATTATCTGTATGCTAAATTTCACCCAAACGCGTAAGACCGTTTTTGCGTGATTGATTAACAAACATCCAAATATCTAAAAATACAAGCAAACGTACAAACTTTGACATAAAATATTAGTAGGATTATTAATAATTAAGGAACCATAGTGACTTTTTAGTAACATATTTTCACTATCCAATAATAATCATAAGACCTACCTAGTCTATTCTATCTGTACCACATTGCAAGTCCAGTTCATTTGACCTTGATATAATTTCCTTTACTCCGAGAAATGAGGTAATATTGTTTTGTGTAAGCACTTCATACATCGCTTTATTAGCAAGGTGCGTGACGAGAATATCCACGCGCGATCACATGTATGTGGGGTCGGTAGTACGGTCAGCGACGGAAATATCGGAGAGAACTGTCTGTTCAAAATTAATTGTTACTAGCTTTGGGCAGCGTCTTCGCCCGCGTGGACGTCGAAAATTAGCCCACAGGAGCGTTCGACCGGGATAAAAAGTGTTATTCCGGGTTAAAAACTATCTGCCAAATTTCATACATATTCGTTCAGCCGTTTTTGCGTGATTGAGTAACAAACATTCAAATATCCAAACTTTCCCATTTATAATATTAATAGGATAACACTAACAGTAGCAATGGCTTTTATTTTGACAGTTCAACAACATTAATTACGTTGTTGAGCAGGCAACTGTTTTTAAACATTTATGAAGCAATGGATTAGCAGTATCTTTATAATTAATTCAGACTGAGTTTGATATTGTGTTGCGCAATTAGGGAGCTGGTCCCAAAACGATCCAATACATAACACCTAAATCTTTGTGTTAGTTAATTCAAACGAATCAAATATTTTAAATGTGTTATTTGATCCAAACGAAAACAATGTTATGCAATCGCGAATATTAAGAATAGAGTTAAAATTAAACTATCCAAAATCATTACTACCTATTACATCGAAAAAAAGGGATATATGTGTGTTTGTATGTTTTGGGATTTCTGGGTCCACCAACCAAGAGACTTCTCCATTTTCTCCATTTTCCAATGACATATCGGTGTTTTTAAGCTAAACACAATCTGCAATTTTGACAGGAAATGTATCCCATGAAGGTAAAGTTTAATTTTCTTAGCTGTTCTAATAATTTTTGACGGCCTGTTCGTCCCCCTATTTGTGACGCTGACTGTACCAGAAATGATTATTTATTTGATTCAATTAACCCTTCATTGAACGATATGTTATTTATACTATTTCCTTCTCTGTTGTAGTCAGCTTTTCTTGGGAAAAGCTGGGTTATAGTTAGAAATAAAAATGTTTTCTATTTTAATGGAATTGAGTGCTTGTAAAAGGAATACAAGTTTTTACTGAAATGGTGTTTTGCTGGCTATTTTTGTTTACAATTTCAGTAGCAACATTTTTTATAAGATATAATATAAGCAAGCTTTGATTTTATGCTTAAAATTAATTATTTGATGTTTGAGGGTGTTTCCATGAGATAAAATTTTATACTAGTAGTCGCCTAGTGCTCGGAATTCGACCATAATTCATTTAAATCTTAATGTATGTCTAATGCATTAAGTCATATTATTTATGCGCTCCTTCGCCATATAACTGTCCGAAATTTTCTTACTTGGAGGAGTATGAAATTTGGCACAGTTAAAGTTTATACCTACTTATTAATTAATTTTCCGCGTAATTTTCGTAAAAAGGGGAAAAACATATTTGCTAATGAAAATTGGCCGATTTTTTTTTCCTATCTCAAGTCAGTATCTTAGGGATAAGTCTGGAAGGCTGAGGAGGAATTGAGCGGTTCACACCTAAAGGATGCATCAAGACAGATGGGCCAGGATCGTCACACAGTGGGTGCCTGAAGACGGGCGCTGTCACCGAGGCAGCCCTGAGAAACGCTGGCGTGACGATTTAGACTCGTTCCTAACAAAATGACTGCAGAAGGCACAACATAAAGAAATATGGAGGACATCCTTGTCTAGCCGAGGGATGACACGGGCTAACTTAAAAAAGTTGTCTTGCTGCGGGGCAAAGGTCTCCCCTATACAGGTCTCTTAGTAGACTGCTACAAAGAACTATAGGTGTCAGAAAATAAGGTCTCCATTGATCACTTTACATGGCAAACGTGTTGGCAATAGAATAGAAAACATTTATTCGACACAGACACAACAGCAACAAACACTTTAAAAAAAAGAGAACAATAAACATAACAATACAATTGTAGTAAAATTGTGCTGAGCGTGCCCATACCGAAAGGGTTACCATCTCAGCGTTTGCTGGGCGTCAGACACCCAGCGCTGGTTTTCAGTTGGCACCCCACAGCGACACACGGACGCAGGTAAATAAAATAGGTACATACTTGAATATTAGTATTTTTTTTTTTTAAAGAATACGTAAATAAATAATGTAAATCATTTTTTGTGTGCTACTCAGTTCAGAGATTTATTTTTAAATACCTACGAATCTACAATATAAAATAGCGTTTGTCACTTGACGCGGGGACGAAATATCTAGCAACCGCAAAAAGCCAGCGAAGGAAATGTGCTTTCCATAAAATATTTCTATGTGCCAGTAAATTAATATTTCCAAGGCGTAGGGCCGACCTACCACCAGTCAAAGTTTATATTGTAACGGAAAAGAGAAGATAAGATCGAAACCTTGTGGTTTTTGGAGACATACCGCATCACATCCAGCCTAAAATAAGGTTAGTTTCTGCAGTAAGAGATCCATCATCATCATCATTTCAGCCGAAAGACGTCCACTGCTGGACATAGCCCTCCCCCGGCTCCTCCACTTCGATCGGTATTGTGCTTCCCACATCCAGCGGATTCCCGCGGCCTTCACAAGGTCATCGGTCCATCCTGTGGGGGAGCCCTTTCCACTCTACGTCTTCGAGTACGCGGTCGCCACTCTAGAATCTTTCGTATCGGCCATCTGATCCGCGAGCAATATAATAGTAGAATAAGAGATCATTAAATAAAATAAAGGAGACTTACTTAAACTGATGATTGATTGAACATAAATTATTAGATTAATTGTAATTAATTATTTATAAATAATTATTGGATTAAATAAAGGATTTATCATCTTAGTGTCATTAAATTCATTTTGTGAATTCTAAATGACTTTCTTAAGTTTAGCCTTAAATGTACTAATGTTTTCTAGGTCCCTAATCGGTGGGGGAATGTTGTACCAACATTTGGAAGCCGCGTAACGAAAGCTTCTTCGGAAGGCTGCAGTACGGTGATGCGGGGTAGCCAGCTGCTGAGCACAACGCCTGGCTTTGCGCTGCCGTTGACTATTTACCCACACAAGCTTCGAGTACAGGTATGATGGACATTTACACTTGATAACGCCGAAAAGAAGACAGGCTAAGTGTAACTACCGACTGAATGTCATTTTTAAGATATTATTAGAACGAAGTTCCTTATCGCGCGTTGTGAAAGGGGGCTAGACGGAAAAAATTCTTACGAAAAGTTGTCACGACACTTTTTGCTATAGTAAGTTATTGTAAGCTGTGCGGCGTGCGCATGTTTCTCTGTCTGTCTATCTGTCTGTCTGTCTGTCTGTCTCTCTCTCTCTCTCTCTCTCTCTCTCTCTCTCTCTCTCTCTCTCCTGAGTACTGGCAGCGAGTACTGGCGGCGAGTACTGGCAGCGAGTACTGGCGGCGAGTACTGGCGGCAAGTACTGGCGGTAAGTACTGGCGGTCAGTGCTAGAGGCAAGTACTGGCAGCAACTACATTAAAGCAAAATCGCGCGCAAGCATTCTGAACCCTTGGAATTAGTCGTACGGTACGTGCTAGAAGTCGAGGTCCTACCACAGTAGCGGCATAATTTAACTTAGATAGAACCAGACTTTCAACTAGCTGTACACGCAGATCTTCGCTTAAATACGGACGCATCTTATACAGCACTTTAAGACGGTAGAAGCAGTTTTTTACACAATTTGCACCTATTAGTACTCCTATACGAGGGTTCATGCTGTTGCCCATGATTGGCTTATCATCGTCGCCACTTACAGTATGCATTCATGGATATAATGCATTGATAACATTTACCTACATAGTTTCGAAATCATCATCATTTGCCTAGCCTTAACAATATTGGTTTCGGCTTCCACTCAAACCGGATGCAGCTGAATACTAGCATCTTACCTCCACAAGCCAGTTACTGGGTAATACAATACCCCTTGGTAAGACTGGTTGTCTGAATTTCGGGCCTCTGATGATCCGTAATCATTTACCTCGTTTATTCCCTACAAAACTATTGAGTATGTTAATATGTTCTACGTACTCGATATAAGTAACGGTTAACATTTAAAGGGACTTCAGAAAACTAAACAGAACCATTTTCTATTTTATGTCGACGATTTCAGTAAGTTTTCAATAAGAAAATACTGTGTAACATTTTCGCAGAAGGCCGCAGTCATCAGTGCGTAACATCCCACGTGAAATTTGTAATATTAAAATCCACTATGACGATATGAAATTCAACTTGTATTAAGCCCTCTCCGAAATAATTTTGATAGCTTCAAAGCTGAAAGGGTTAGCGGCCACTGGGGCTCGCAAAGCGCTGTAATTCCGTAAAGCTCGGCGCACACAAGCCCCACTAATCGGCAGAGTGCTGCCCTCTAAATATCGCTTTTACACGTCCATCGAACCATAAATAATAACTCTATGAAAACATAAATGTTCTCTTTTTTTCTAACGTTTTCCGAGTTTCGTATTTTTTTTCATAGAGTCAAAAGCTTGAACAGACCACTTTCGCATTATGGAATTGCCAAAACTCCATTTGCGTCCTATATCCAAACATTGTACATTAGAAGTGGATTGGAGGATTTTGAATTCAATTCCATGAACAGTTAGAACTATTTTTCTGCGAAAGTTCTGTAAAGTTAGGTCGTCTGGTATTGGTATATCGGTAGCGAGCGTAGAAATGAGATATTTTGGCAGTATTACGCAAATTGGATAGCTTTCAACACTCAACGGAGTAGGTTCCGAACTTTCGCCGGGAAAATTAAATTAAAAATATCATAAGACGTAAATATGTATGGGGATCGTAATGATGTTGCTCCTGCACTCAGCCCACAGACGTTTCGGATTTAGATTAAATAAGTTTTATTTGAATAACTTTCTGCAAATATTCGAGATAGGCATTTTATTATATCTTATCGAAAATAGTTCGCGGGTTCGTTTGAAAATTGGCTTGTTGTATAATCGAGTGTCAAGAAATCAATTATTCACGATTCTTCATAACGTATATATATGAGATAGTTGATTAGGTACGTCTTGTGGTGCAAAAAAAATGAATAAAAAAGAAATGAATAAATTAATTGCAAATATGACCATTTATGTCGTATGTATATAGGTGCATATAATGTACCTGAATATAATATTATTAATAATTGGCATCACTTCAATTTCTGTTTTGTTTTGTGGACAATATTTTGTTTGTATTAATATTTTAATTAATGTAATAATTTGCACGCCTTAAGGTAGACTGTACCGATCTCATTAATTTATGTACAACATCTTATACCTCTGTGGGTACCTATATTCATAGCAAATAAAGTTCTGATACTGATTCTGAGTGTTTTCAATTATATATCAATTATTTTCAAACAATGCCTAATAAGCGTTAAATATCAAACATAAATAAATTTGATTGACTGTTCTACGTAGGTATCTAGATGTAATGGCGACGACTAAGAGCAAACTAATTCTACGACTGTTAATTAAACTGTGTGTATCTAAATAAAATTTCCTAATTAATTTAGAACGTATACATTCTATGAAATTAATTTAATGTCTAAAATTCAATTACTTACGTTTATTATTATTACGTAGGTAATTGTCATAAAAAAATTGCTTCGTGATACCATTATACTTATCAAACTCAACATAGGCACATCAATTATTAATTAATTTAATTATAGCAACGTACAAAACGTAAATATATCAAGTAGGTACCTATATGATGGGTCCCTCCTCAATCCTGTCGATGATCGTCGATGGGCCACTTTAGGATATTAATTATAATTATGATAACGATCCCATTTCCATAGCTAATACTAAGGTTTGGGTACCGCCTTCCAAATAAAGGTATCAACGTCTATTCACATTATGTCAAATTAACTTCTTTATGGCGAAGTTTGTGTTTTATTTGCTATTAATTTAACGTAAATTGCAACACTGTATAAATAACTGCTCTTGTGGAAAATGCGAAAATATTTCCCGTTTTTATAACGTGTTTTCTTTTTTCTTTAAGGTAAATAAATACGTAACATATTCTGCGTATACTTAATGTTCCCACTGTTGGGTCACAGGCGAATACACTTGAGGAGTGGGCTAAATTACCACGTGCTGGGTTGGAGAATATTGGAGTGGAGGCTAATTACGTAAGTATATATTTAAGAATTCATAACACAAATGAACCCAAGCTTTTGCAGTTTATGACAGGAAAACAGAAAAAACTTTTCCTTCATACAAAAAAAATCATGATGAAAATTCGGTATACTTAGAGTTAATATAAGGTTTGTATAGCAACAATTTCACAGTGGTTTTGGGTGTCAAAACCACAATTATGTTGATTGTAGAACAGCTCAGTACAGCTTGAGCCTCAATTATACAGTCTGAATACATTATACAGCGTGCCTTAGATAATTGCAGCGTTGGTTTCAGCTGAAACCTGAAGTGGTAGTTGAATAAATTGGTGAGCTAACCTTAATTATTGTAACACTGGCATCTCTGAAACTTAAGTATGGCTTTCATTTTGACAGTTAAAAAACCTTCATTGCGTTACATAGGTTGTTGAGTAGACAGATTTTTCATACATATGAAGTAATGGATTAGCGAAATCCTTCAAAATGATTAAGATTGTGATTGATAGTGAGTTGCGCAGTAGGGTGCAGGTTACTTTATTTGGTCGTTGAATGAATGAAAACAACGCTGTATTCGGTCAGAAAATGATGAATCAGACAATGAAATAATTATGTCAATGACTCATGTAACAAAGGAACGTTCATTAATCCCCTGCCCGTGGTTGCCAGCGGACAAAAAGCCTGAAATTATACCAAAAAAAAACGCCATCGGTAATTTTTGATAATTATGTATAACCGGTCCAAAACGCGATCAAACTACTTGAGCGTGGGATGTAGACACATACCTACGTATATAATTGTTTCTTATTAAAATCAACGTTAATCTTTTTTCGGAGCAGATTCCGGCAAAGTACCATCGCATTATGTTTAAGAATCGACAGCTATAATTTCTGTTCAATCAAGATTTAATTGTTTTAATGAGGCTACATGCGTGAATGGCCGGCCCAATTATTGTTTATTTTTAATCGCCTCGAGTGGTTTTTATGTTCGCAAGGAGGCACGCATGGCCGCCGTCGGCGATCATTTTCATTATTTTAATAATGTAAACTTCCAATAATAATTTACAGTGATTTGGGGTTAAACACTTTAAGAGATATTTATGATTTACCAGAGAGTTTGAAACATAGTTAGTGTGTAATTTGATCCTCGACTTATGTCTTCGTGTTTTATTTGTATCAATCCGAGTGGACGTGTACAAAAAAATTGCCCCTATTGTCGGTGTTGGCTAATTACAATGATCATTTGAATGGGAAGCATAATTACTGCTGACTCTACCTATAATGTTGTGCAGATTAAGAACGAAAACCTACGCATTTGTCAAATAACCTCTTTATTGAATAGTAAAAGGCAAGTTTTCCTTTCGTAAATCTACAGCATCCTACATCATCCTAGGTCGGTCGGAGTCGGATGCGGATCACCTCTAACGTTCTCCTGAAGACCTTGTCTGAACGGTGGGATTCATCAATGCTGCAGGCGTGGATGGGGTGGCACTCTCTTTGCAACAGGAGATGAGTGGTTCTCCTTTCATGCCCGTTTAGTTTAATATTTTGCGTACTAACATTATTTTTTAAGACTGTAATAGATACTAACAAAATGGAACCTGATTTCCGAAATAAACGATTATTTATTTATTTATTTATAGGTAACTGAGTGAGTCACCTTAGCAAAGATGAATACAGTATGCAACGTTTGATGAGTCAAAAGATGAGCTATCAGTTATCAGTTTCTAGATTATCTAAAAGACCCGTCTATCTATATAAATAAAAAGAAAAGTCCTGACTGATTGACTGACTCATCAACGCCCAGCCCAAACCCTTGGACATAGAAAGCTGAAATTTTGCACAGAGGTTCCCTTTATAATATAGACAAGGAATAAGGAAGGTTTTTTCGAAATTCAACCCCTAAGGGAGTTAATTAGGGAATGAAAGTTCCGCGCGGGTGAAGCCGATGGCAAAATCTAGTGCTGAAATAAGACTTCCAGATTCCATAAATCATGCACTAGGTTAAGCGATCATTATGAATTTCGGTAGTGTGATACAAAAAGCTTCCATGCACTCTATCCTCTCAGTTACCCCTGATACTTATAAATCGCTCATTTCAAAAACCCTGGGGGTAAGAAAAGGACAGGTGCTCGAAAGATGTAACCACAGATAGATTGAGATGTATCTCAAATAAACAAATGTATACTGTAAAGAACGCTGTGAGAAACAGATTGACAAAGACGATGACTCCTTTTTTTTTGAGACAAAGTGAGAGAAAGAGGAAATCAATTGAACATTGATGACCACTGATCTTCAACTGTTAATAACGTGACGATAGCTAGGTCGATGATAGATGCTAGATGGCCTGATCATAGCTCCCTACGGGCTTTTGAATGCTTTTGTTACGGAAAATTTCGTTCATTCATTCCATTTCGTGTTCATTCATTCATTTCACTATTTCGTTATTTTCGGTGGTTTCAAAATTTTAAATCAATATTTATTTGTATGGTGTATTTGGCATGGAAAGTATATTTTCTCTTAAACACTTTTCACAAGAATTTTCCGGAATCACCACGAAATCTGTTTAATTTAAAAAAATCTCTACGAATAGCTTAAAGCCACAATCTTCTTATTTTAGTGTATTTTGGGAAACAGTGGTCTCCAATTTCAGAGTATTTATGAAAACAACACCGCGTCATTTTCGGTTAAAAAAAAAACTACCTCACGCCTTGCAATTTAGCTTGATTTTTAGACCAGCTACGACAGCGCCAATTTGACAGTTGCCTTCCCTATTGAAAAATGCTTACTATTTTCTACCTTCAACTGTTTTTTTATTCCAAAAATTTTCAAGCACCGTCAACTTTGAATTAGGAATTCCTTGATTACTTGAACTTGATTACTTGAACGGGAACTGAATTACGTGTTTGATCTAAGTCTTGCAGTTCCTCTCTGGATCTAATCTGGAACCTGACATGGTGTGGACGTTAGGTGTGGGGAGAACTGAGTCTCTAACTAACAAGTTAATCCAGCCGCGGGCGCATATGAAGTTTATATCACGCTTTGCATTATGCTTCATTATCTCAACCATTTTTGCTTTGTTATGCTGTTACAGGGGTGTGCTTTGTCGTAACTTGAACGTTGGCTGAGATTTTTTTTGTGGAAACTATATTATCAGGGCGAGTTGAAGTCCTCTCCTCACTTCTTTATAAATATTTGGAACTTCACCCGGGTGAATGTCAGATATTATCCCACGAGAACATGCTACCCGGGACAAAAAGTATGTAAATACGAAAAAAAATCTCTATCTTACTTCTTATAACATCAACTATCTGCCAAGGAAAGTCCCGTCAAAATCTGTCCAGCCATGTCGAAGATAAGCCGGGACAACACACACAAAAAAAAGTAATACGTACCATATTTAGGTCATTTCATATGGATTTAGTAAAAAGCTGTTATTTTGAAAAACAGACACTTGTTTTATTCATTTGAAGATTACAAACAGACGCTAAAATTTTATTTTCAAATCAAATCAAATCAAAATATTTTATTTCACATAAGCCTGCATGGGCACTTATGAAACGTCAGAAGCTAGGTGCACGGTTCCAATTTGTCGTTTCCTATGGAGAAGAGCCGGCAAGAAACTCCACGGTTACTCTTTTAAAAATAATTGGCTTTTACAATGTTTTCAAATTACAGTGATAATAGGTATGGGAGGACAGTGCAGGCCAGTCAATAAGTACCAGGTACTTAGAGGAATGAAAATACAGAATAGAAAAACGTCTACAAATCTAGTCTCTAAGGCCTACAACGTTCTCTCATTCACAATATGTAAAAGAATCTACCTATATAAAATGAATCTATTTGAACCAAGTGACATGATTTCGATGACAATCACTGAAAATAAATAGTAGGTAGTAAAATTGATGCATAATGTCAAATAATGACGAGAATATGTCAGACATTGTAAAAAAAAATAATAATAATAAAAAGAATAATAATTCCTAGAAACCGACGTGGGGATGCATCGAGATGTGGTCGCGGTGGATAAGGGCCTCACCCCGCTCTCCTTGGGTAAAGAGAACTGGCGCAAGCCTGTAGTGCTTGACACTAAAGATCGCATGGAGGTATGGCAGAGTAAGGAGCTTCACGGACGCTTTTTCCAGGCCCTACATGGGCCCGATGTAGACCTTCTAGCGTCCGTAGCCTGGCTGCGTTTCGGTGACCTATTTGGGGAAACCGAAGGTTTTGTCTGTGCAATTATGGACGAAGTTATGATGACGAACAATTACCGGAGATTTATTGTGAAAGATGGCACGGTTGACATCTGTCGGGCATGTCACCGTCCGGGAGAATCAATCAGACACATAATCTCCGGGTGTTCTCGTCTAGCTAACGAGGAGTACTTGCATAGACACAACCTAGTAGCCAGGATTATCCACCAGCAACTTGCTCTGAAATACAGCCTTGTGGAATCAGAAGTGCCGTACTACAGGTATATGCCCGACCCAGTTCTCGAAAATGGACATGTCACACTGTACTGGGATCGATCCATCATCACTGACAGGACTATTGTTGCCAATAAACCTGATATAGTGGTGGTGGATCGACTAGAGCGGCGTGCAATGATCGTTGATATAACGGTCCCGCATGACGGGAACCTCGTGAAAGCCGAGAAAGATAAACAAATCAAGTATATTGACTTGGCTCACGAGGTTGTCGATATGTGGGATGTGGACTCAGCGATCATTGTACCGATAGTCGTTACAGCCAATGGCTTGATAGCCAAGAGCCTCGACCAACATCTGAGGAGGCTCTCGTTGGGCAGCTGGGTCAAGGGCTTGATCCAGAAAGCGGTACTCCTGGACACGGCTCGCATTGTCAGGAGGTTCCTCTCTCTGGAGCCCTGACCGCCGGTAGCTTGGACCTTGTTCCCGATACCGGTGGGCCACTATTTTTTATATTTTTAAATGTTTTTATATAATTTTATACTAATATTTAAAAATGTAATTTATATGTATATTGAAACGAATAAAGGAAATAATAAAAGAATAAAAATTAACATTGCAATTTGGGAGCAGTTAATAGACTTTCACACGGTTTTGCTGTTAATGAGGTACCAGGGAAGCCACATGTGCAGAAGGAATTAATGCCAAACTTCCCTGTCTTCAACGTAGTCTTTTATCTTATAATATGCTTTTTTGATAAGGACACGTTTGATGTGAGTTTTAAACTTTCCATCGCTAAGTTCTGTAACCGACTTTGGCAACTTGTTATAGAAGCGGATACTGTTTATTAGAAATGACTTGCTAGTTTTAGTTAATCTAAATTTTGGAATCACAATTTCATCTTTACTACGTGTATTTAGATTATGGAAATCGCATCTTTTTTTGAAAAGACCTAAGTTTTTGCGAACATACAAGATATTTTCTAGAATATAAAGAGAAGGCAGAGTAAGTATATCAATTTCGTTGAATTTGTTTCTAAGAGACTCGCGAGGCCCCATTTTATAGATTGCGCGGATTGCCCTCTTTTGTAAAATAAAAATTGAATCTACGTCCGCTGCCGATCCCCACAGCAGAACGCCATAAGACATAATACTGTGAAAATTATTAATTTATTAATTTATTTGTATAGGTACCTAGATGTCACAGGAATTTACTCAGGGACTATCTCAAAGTAATGCTGCGTTTGGGAATGTTATTTAAAATAGCTCCTTAGAGTGAAGAAGGTAGGTACAAAAATAAATTCTATACTTTAATTTTTTAGAAATTGAGTCTTTTTACAAAAACTAAGCACCCTGTTTATCAGTTTCGAAATATATAGAAAACGCAGTAGGTAAGTAACAATATCCATTTGCTAGATGCAAAGCTACCAATACTTTCATCCATTGTCTTCGACTTAGAAAGCTTCAATTGTTTTAACTGTTTATAATTCCGCTCAAGTGTGAGGTTCGGCGAGGAAGTGGGTTATTAAGGATTCGTGGGCATTGGTGATGGGGCACCATTACTTAGGAGCCTGTCATTTACGTGCGATCGTGATCTTTAAACAACTCGTTACCCACACGTGGCTGTGAGTGGCGCTGACGTGATGCAAGCGAATGAATTTATAGCCTGACGTACAAACCACGCATGTTGTGTGAGAAAACAGACTATAAAGTTTTGGAAGAGAGTGTGTTTTGTGTATCCAGAAATGTGCTCATTGTGGATTTAGACACAACGGTGAGTGACGCCCAAAATCTTAATCGCAATCTCGAGACTGCTGAATACCTATAGCTTGAAAGAAAATCTCTCGGTAATCCGATTGTCGGACTATCAAAGTGGAAAAGATGTAAAAAATGTATTATTAATTGTGGATGTAAGTCAAATGGGATAGTTGTCCCACAAAGTGCCATTATATCAAAACATCCTCCATTAAAATCATCAATGGCTTGCTGGAAAACGGCATCGTTGGGTCGCTACAATTAACTGTAACTAACTCTGCTAAAACACTACTTTCAGGACCCGCCAACCCTACACTGTTGTTGCAGGTGAGACAGTGCGTCGCCTGCGGCGGTCCACCGCGTCGCTGCGCCGGCGCACCCCCCTCCTGACCCGCCCGCACCCCGCTCCCGCACCCCCGCGCCTCCCGCCATAGATCGATCACTCAACCAACCGTCAATTAACTTATTGCCGGACAATCTGCTCACTAATCACCGTTTTTAGCTGTTGTTGCGATTTTTGTGATATTAGAAAATTATGTTCGAGAGGAATTGCTTTATTTTGTTTTTTGTGCGATGAAGCTCTTGGATTTATGTGTGGTCTACGTAGCTATGGTATTAGTCCTATTATTTCGAGAGATTTTGAGGGCAAAATAGATCAACGATAAATACATTTTAGAGTAGGTATTTGTGATTGCAAAACGCTGTCTCTTTCACTCCATTACACAATGACAGAATCGTGTGCTACGTCAATTACCCAAAAATCGTAAACCTACTTATTCCAAATTCCAAAAAGAAATATGACAACAAAAAAAGAGAAAATTAACAACTGCCTACAACGAGACAATTCTAAGTCATTTAACAAAACAACAACATTAAGAACGAAATTGGCCATTTTACTAAAAGCGGACAAACCTCAATTATGTGCAATTGTAATAGTGACGTTGTAGAAATGTATAAGAAGTGGCGCCATTACGAAGAGTTAATCTCGATGACGGAACACATTACTGTCGTAATGAGAGGAGCGTGAACCTCGCAGTCTACAATTTACTGACTCTTAAAGGCGTTTGGGAGTGGGCACTAAACCCTATGGCCACCGTAGAATGTTGCATGGGATATCGCGAATTGTGAAGGTTTTTGAGAGGATCTTGGGAAAACAGTTTTGCGGAAACTTGAGACGGTCCAGTAAGTAAATTAATTGTGTGTAATGACTTACTGAGACCTAAAGGCGTTTGGGAGTGGGCACAAAACATTATGACTAACGTAGAATGTAGATGGTACTTATTGAAAATTCGTTCAAAAGGGGTAACAATTTTTTACTAATGAATTTAGTCATTCTTCTGAATGGGGATGATTTACAGACTTGAATAAAGTAATCAATACTGTAAAACAGCACCCTAATTGCGTATCGCACGATTAATCATAATCTGTTTCGTTTTGAAACTGATTACTAAACCATTGCTTCATATTTTCGAAAAATGTGTCTTCTCAATAACGTTAATAACGCAATGAATATTATTGAACTATCAAAATGAAACAGATTATGATCGATCGCGTGTTAAGCAATTAGGTAATTGAAAATAAAGTTCAAATTAATTGCAACTACAAATGAAAAATGTTTTCTTAACCACTACTGTATCCCACCCGATTTCCGGAAAATGTGCTATGTATAGCGATTGGGTATTTGAAACAACTGAAAATTGTTTGCATAATGTACCTCTTTATGGAAAATCCATAAAATATTATCGTTTGAAACACAGGGCTATTGTCCTTACATTGTTGGAAATTACCTACTTTGCATCAGCAATAAATACTGCACTGACACCTAAATTTCAGAATCTAAAGGTCTATAAACTTCGTTGTGATCGCAATGATAGAAAATTAGCAACATCCTGGTAAGAGTTGGGGTGAGGTATGAATCGCCGCCGGCGGCGACTGCGGCGAACAATACTGGCCACAAGCAGCGGCGTCGCAGCGCGGGCGCAGCCCAGCCGCGGGCGCTGGACACGACGCGACACAGCGCTCGCGACAGAGAGGGACAAACCTACTGCACTCGCGAGATTTTGATTTATTTCGTATAATTATCGAATAATCTGCTTTGCATCTCTCGTTATATAACATTACGATAATTTCGCTCCATTACATCGGGTTCTAAGCGGTGACCGTTCGCTAGCACAACGATTGATAATAATCGCTCGCGAAGTATAATGGCGTACACCCACGGGTAATTATTGTTGTGCAGTCGTGAGTTCGTGAGCCGGTGGAATGGCGGAATGCATCTCCTTCGGGGGTTGCCCGCCGTAAACCAACACGGCTCGCTGTTAGGCCGCGTAAATAACTGATCGCTTTCCTCGCGCTAATGATAGTGCGGCCGCCTGCGCTCGCGTCCTCTTTAGTCGATCCCGATAAAATAATTACCAGTATTTATAAGTGCTCGCACTTAATCGCAGCTTTATACTAGTTATTAAGTGTGCTCCATACGTGCGCACTTAAATTTTCCCGGAGAAATCTGTGGGAACGCGTATGTCAATAATTAAATGAATAATAAGTAATTGGGTTGAGAGAATGTTGTTACTCATCGAGCTGGAGATATATGTCGGATTCTGTGAAGAGTCATAAAAATATCTGTAGACTATTAGAGGCTACAATGAAGTCATTCTTTTGTCCGCCGATGCCGGAGGGATGAGTCCGGCGTAACAAACACACGATGCTGTGGATGTTGCATTGACGTTTGGTCACGGGGCATCGCGAGCGCAGTTCTGTTGCGACGTTAATGGGCCGCTGGCCGTCGGCTCCGTTATCCCTCGTAGCTAATGATTGGCCGGCATTAAGTCCCGGCTGTTCCGTGCGATTATTGGATCTAACAGATAATTTTATATCGCATTGTCCCGGAGCGTAAAATTTTCTGTTGTTATTACGGGCCGGGCGGCACGCGCGGGGCGCAGGGCCGTATCGCCTCATCGCTGGGATCGTATACAACGACCGGGCAAATCACGATCCGTTTAGCACAACTGTAAAACTGCTCCATAATAAATGATTGTTAATGAGATAATACAAAGCATTGCTAACTTTATTGCACTACATATTTTTGCATACAGATGATAGTGAAAGATGCGAATTCCCAAAAGTTTCGATCTACTGGCTGATTGCATAAGACCAAACTTGAAATAAAGCTGGGGATTCCTAGGATAGCGATGGCCATCACATAACGACTGCAAAGATGACCATCAAGAAAATTATGGCATCGGTTTGGCCCTCATGAGATAGCGCCGCTGTCTTAGAAAACCGATCATCAGCATCATCATCTCAGCCCGGAATCATCCGCTTTTGGGTATAGGCCTCTCCTTTTTTCAGCCATTCTTCTCTGTTACGTGCTTCCTTCATCCAGGTGTTTCCCACGACATTGACGATATCATCAAACTAACTCGCTTTTGGACGGCCCTATAGTTTCTTCGACTTAAACTTTCCTTTGTCAAAAAATACTCTCAATGATGACCCTTATATGATAGCATCTCTGTCTTAGAAAACTCAAGCTTAACCGATAAGTCGTCCTACGCAAATTAAACTGTTCACTCCTAGCTTAACAGCAATCCATATTAATTCACTCCCTAACGCACCGTACATAATACCACCACTGTCGATCGCCTTATAAAGACACTCACCACCGACCACCAACCATCGACTACGTCCATTAGTTCCGCTATCATATCAGCCACAACCGGACAACACCAACATAAATTGTTGGCAATAAACGCTACAAATGTTGGCGCGACACTAAAGGGTTTCTATAAAGAAATTATGAATAGTGGATGGTATGCTTGTATAGCACAGGTTCGCTCCTTTGGTTCACGATCACCATTCTTCCCGCGCCAGTAATGAGCCCTCTAAATCAAACAATAGCATTAAAGTGTCAATACGGCCTCGATAACACCTCGGCGTTTTCTTTTGCACACGGAATTATGGCTATAAATCTATGGGAGGCTCGTTTACACCCCACGACTGGTCTCCGATCGCGCGCTGGCATTGTTTATCAAGTGCTTTGATTAGGTGGGTATGAATTAAGAGGTAATTTATGCTTAAGTTTCTGTAAATCTTCCTTTCCCTTACTTATAAATGATACGATAAGTATCCCAGCTATGGCCTCTTAAATTGATAACACCAAAATCTTCACGGGGTTAGAAAACCGACGTTTGTGAAACCGCTTTTCCGAGCATCCCCATTCAAACTGTGGTTTGTGCTCATTATAATTTCGAATTAATATGTTAATATTTTATAATCCAACTTCATATTAGATGGTTAATTAAGGACATCAAAAATATTTTAAAATTAAAATGTGGTTTCCTAAAATTTGGAGTCATACCTATAATTGACCTTACAAAGTAATACCTATTCGTGTATTGAAGATAATAATCGTTTGTGCGGTGAGAACGGAGTATCCAATTCCGTATTTATGGTGTAGGTACCTAGTCTACGGGCTATTGTCACCCTCACTGCTATCATACATCCATTCTCATTGCGGGCCGTAGCCTGAAGCGCTTTGGTTCGCGACGATAAACCATAATCAGGTACATAATGATTGCGTGTTTCTAATTTTGCCTTGGATTGCATGGGACTATATCTGTATGTCATTACGTGCAGGACCAGAAGGCCATTCTCGTAATTAAAAACGGTCAAAATCTAGTCGCAGTCTCATCTCGGCGACAATCAATTGTAAGTATCTTCTCAAAAATGTAGGGAAACTTGAGGTATTTTTGACAGATTGAGACTAAGATCAGACATGAACATGAACGAAGCAGAGGGAGTATATAAGGATCGCAGCAACTGGTGTTCAGTAATTTCTGCCTAACCCCTAATCTGGGGGAACAGGTTCTCGCGCACACTTAGGAGTGGAGCGAGGAGGCCAAACGCCGGGGTGTAACACCGCTGCCGCGAGAAATCGCGGCACAGCGAAAAGAGCTCCGGCAGGATCTCATGGCGACATGGAGAATGCGATTGTTGCAACCCAGTGCTGGGCACGCCACGATTGCGGCGGTAAGTCGTCTCTTTGAGGAGTAGCTTGAGAGGTGCCACGACGTCCTCACTTTCCACCTGACGCAGGTCCTCACCGGACACGGTTGTTTCAGGAGTTTCCTGTTTTGGATAAGGCGGGAGGAAACGCCCGGGTGTTTCTATTGCGAAGATCGCTCTGAGGACGGTGGAGCATATGGTGGAGGTCTGCCGGGCTAGGGTGGAGCACCGCCGTGTCCTTGTGGAGGCGTACGGCGGCGGTGATCACTCGCGTCCGGCCCTGGTCCAGGCCATGGTACGGAGCGAGAGTGCATGGGTAGCCGTCGCTTCCTTCTGCGAAGAAGTGATGCTCGTGAAGAGGGAAGCGGCGCACGTGAGGGAGAGGCAGTATATACGCCTCACGGCCTTAGCCTCCGCAGGAGACGCCCTGGGCGTCGGGAATCCCAGGCTGATTCCCGTCCACTGTAAGCGCAGGCTTGCGATCGATGAGTAATGGGTAGCTCGCTGTCCGGTGAGGACCAAGCCCGGGTCGACAGCGCGTTGTGTTCCACGCGCGCCAAAGAGATGTCAGCACCAATTGAAGGGGCCAGCAAGGGCCGATGCCTGCCAGAGGTGCGGGTTGTTCGAAAGAAATACCGTGTCCTCTGGCACACAGGCTACTGAGGGGATACTGGTGGGTTTTAGTCAGTAAAAGACTGTCACGCCCGCATGCTCCACCCAGAGCTGGAAAAGTTATTTGATGATTTCGAAACCTTAAAAAAAAACCCAATGGGAAGACAGCGTGAGTGTATTGTAGTAGAAAACACGACTATTTTGTGTAAATATTATTGATTTATTATTATTAATTATACCTATATAGGAAAAGTTTTTATTCAGTTCGCAAACTGTATCTGTTACATGTATGGTACAGGTACAGTTTGCGAACTGAATAAACACTTTTGTATGAAACAGCTGTTTTTGACGAAAACTGACTGACGAAAAACTTCTGCGCTGGGGGGTCAAAATGATATGCTGAATTCATGGTTACAGTTTGCGCACTGAATAAAATCTTATCCTGTATATAAAATACAATCTAGCAGAAATACTTACTGTCGATTGAAAACTGTGATTTACAAGATCAAGCAATTCTATATGCTTCTTTAAACACAGTGTGTAAACCTATGGGACCTAACATATATTACCTTACAACGCATAACTAATACAGTCAAACATAATATGTACCTACCTAAAGTCGAAAATGTTTAAGTATGCATATTACCTAAAATTACAAACATTAAACTATATTTACATACAAAATTATATTAAATTTACAAATCGTGTAAAATTGAAATTCACCGTGATTAAACACATTGTGTAAAACACAGTAGGTGTTTATATTTCGGTCGTAAGGGCAACGAAATCCGTCTGGCATTTGGCGCCAGGCGTAAATGACTGTCTAAATTATGCAGTTAACTTCTTATGCTAGAGTTCTGCCTACTAGGTACATAACTTGGTACACTGCTGACCTTTTAAGGTTTAACTGCTTCGTTTTCATGGGGCTTGAATCGTATGCTCATTATTTCATCAGCGATTTTGTGGTATTATTAATGGCGGTTCGACAAATACCAAAGTTAAGAAACCAAAAGATCTTGAAGAATTTAATCAAATGGAAAAGGATTGTTCAATCTCAGCATTGTACTTTGTGAGTGACGATTAGTGAACAAGTACGAGACGATTTTCAGGAGAACCCTTCAACAAAGTACCTATGTACCTACGTGTTGAAATAATGCATCATGAAATCGAAATCTTTAATACTTGTAATTTTTACCCGACTACGGCGAAGCATAAAGGAGGGTTACAATTTTGACCAGTATGTATGCATGTTCATCTGTTCCCTCATAACTTCTAAACTAATTATCATAATTTGACAAGCGTCTTGATGGTACGCTTATGCTATGTGGCGTCACATAAATTTGAATATGACGCTCTCTGGAAGACAAAGGGAGGAACAAAAACATTTTTTTTTTCTATCGTATTAAAATTTAGCTAACCCCAAAATAATTTAAATAACAAGTAAGTTTAAAAACTAAAACCCGTCTACTGAAAAATCAGGCTATAAAATGTATGAAACAAGAAAATATTTTTATCTGAAACCCGAGGTCGTATCCATCTAAACAATACATTCTAATAGTAGTAACCGATCATAAGCTTTAGGGCAAAGTGGCAAACGACAACTGATTTCAGATGAGAATATTTTCTTAAATATTTATTTATTAATTTCAAATTAATCAATGACTAATTTTAAGAAAAAAAAACCAGTCCCTGGTTGCCACAATCAGTGACTGGTATTTAAGCTAACAAGAGCATCACCGATTATACCAAAAACAAAGACACGAACCCAAAATTTGCTACCGTATCGTACAGATCGAACAAAACGCTACAAAGTCAATGCAATGTCGTCGCAGCCGAAGGGTTGAAGATAAATACGTACAAGGGGCCGGGAGGTCGGCTATCGCAGATAAACAGGGGGTTAGCAATTTGTACGACTATACAAATGTGCAACTGTACTGTGGAGCGTGGAGCGATGGACGGGTGCGGCTTCGACTCCGTACGCGCAGGAATTTGACCGATTGCTACGTATTTGTACTTGTTTCGTTTGGTACTTCATCGGTTCTCTTTTTCGGATGAGTAAAAGTCTAAACAATGAGAACAGAAGTTTTAGATGCCTGTTTTAACTAAGTCGTTTTCCACAAAACGACTGCAGTCAGATAAATTGCTGCAAAGCCAAAGAAAATATTCGTATTTCAAACAATTCAATTCTTTGTTACTTATAACCTCAGTAGTAATGGAAAATCGTATTCAGTAACTTGACAGTTCAAAGAAAAATAATGTTACCATTCTAAAACTAATAGTGTTGGGGTAGTGAACGATTTTGCGTAAAGAACGAATGATAAAAATGGTTTTATTTTAATTTCGTTATAAAACTTTAAAAAAATACTATTATTAAAAAATATCGTATGGACCATGTTATTGATAACATCACTGATTATTTTATAATAAATGTAACAAGCGACACTGAAATTTCGATTCAGATGAATAAAAAATATATTTCTAACTAAGTTGTTTTATTTTAAATTACCTTACTACTGAGAAACAAAATATTCAACAAATATCTTCTATTTTTAATAGTGCATATCACGATTTTATGACCAGTTATTAAATTTAAAATATATTTTTTTACATGTAAGTACATTATTTCAAGTTCATTCAATTTAATTCATTCTTAAACCACCTCACTATCTATTTTTTGTCATAATCTGGTAACCCTTTTACTGTCAAGTTACTGAAAACAATTAAAAGTCCAAGTATAGTTTAGTACTTAAAGTAACTCAAAACATATGAAGGTTGTCCATGATGGCTAAGTACTGCACCCTAATTACGTAAAACACTATCGATCATCAGAAATTCTATTCAATCTCAATCATTTTGAAGGCTATTATTGCTTATCCATTGCTTAATTTGCTCGAAAAAATTATCTGTTCAACATTCGTTGCTGAGCAGATAATTGCAATGAATGCTGTTGAACTGCTTTTGACGATTTTCGACTTAGATGATAATCCCTATTGAACGGAATGAGCTAATTACATTGTAAATCATAGTATTCGACATGGAAATCGCTTACCTTTCTGTCTTGCACCACGTCCTGCCAATCGACTCTTCGGAGACCGCTCTAGGCTTTCTGTACTTCATTACTAGAGCGGTATCTACCTGGGACATACGATGGGACGTTTATGCTGTGTACCTACTGAACGATCTTTTCATTTCTAGCTTTAGCGTCATTGGCATCAGTCGCACGTATACGTTAATATTGTCTATAGACATAATTGTTATTTTTTTTCTTCTTTAATGACTAACATCCACAGATCGTAGTTCCATTTATGAATGTGGCTAGTATGTTAAACTTTTTACTTTTCTTAGAAAAAAAAATCTGTCAATGTAGTTTGCTACATTGGCTTAATTCACTTTCAATCGCAATTCGAAAGATTTTGTAGGAAACTGCTAATCCATTGCTTTATACTATGTTTGAAAATTTGTGTGCAACAACGTAAGCGTCAAAATAATTTATAATATTGCTATTGAAAGTGTATCACGCGCAGTTACCGCGCAGGATTGTCTAGTTAGCAAATCTATGGTTTGTCTCTATTCAATTCAATTGAATTAAAAGTAAAGAAAACAAGTCGTTAGTGTTCAAGGGAAAGAAAATTCTTGGTATCGATACACGTGGCTTCTACACGAGTAGATAACATATAAACTCTTTGTAATAATGACTCGGAGGTTCAATAACAGTATAAATAAATATCGGATTGCATCAAAACATCTCTAAATACTTCGCAGAATGTCTTAAAATTAAGAAGGTGATAACGTAACATGATATTTTTCGGTGAGCACGTGGGATGTATTTTCGCAAGTTTTTAACATCTCGGCAAACACAAAAATTCATCGTCATTATTACAGGTAAGTAGAAGGAGAGATATTTTACACATATAACATCACGCCTTCTCCCTGAAGGGTTTGGCACCTATACAGTATACTCGATTCTAATAAAATATATGAGACTGAGTCCAATAGTGTTATTTTGGTAAGGAAAACTTACACATATGGTACATATTTTTTTATTTATAGGATAATTTTATTTATTTCATTTAATTTTTGTTGTAGTTAGCCAAGCTGTTCATGGAAATTCCCACGTACGTACCTTACCTATCCATTAGTATCAATTGTCCAATTTTCACTCACCGTCTTTCCCAGCACTGAAATCGCGAAGATTAAAACCATAAAAAACCCGTGAAGTTACGTTTTTAGGCAATTTGCAGGTCAGTCAGGTTGTATGTTGATTAAAAAATGATGCGCGACCGCGAACAAATATGGCTTTACAGAATGATAAATCATCAATACAACCCTGAATGACTATTTCATGAAATAGTAATTTCGCGGGCTACCGCCTTACTAACAGATTGCTTCCCATCTACACGGAAAATCCTCCAAAATAACTCTTTTTTTACATACTGAAAGAAAACACTCGTCCCCAATACCTAAATAGCAGCTCAAGAGGCGTCTACCGTCTAATCCTCATTGGAAATGCTCAGAATAAACACAGTCTGCTCATTAATCACGTTGAGCCACGAAACTTTCCCTATTCAACTGAGACTTCACCTGACTTGGATATTTTCTTTTAACTTTTAAGCTTTGTTCAAAACTTTTGATGGACTCAGAGTTTTAAGTAAGTTGAATAGTAATATATCTTACGCTGCTGCGAGCGCTCCTTTATTGCGTTATCAAGTGATGTTGCCAGCGTTTTGTGATGCTATTTGTTTATATTAACCGTGTTTTCGAATATGGTGTCGTAATTTCTTGAGAGATTTCGTGTTTCATCATCATCTGTACCTTTTCCCAACTATGTTGGGGTCAGCTTACAGTCTAACCGGATGCAGCTGAATACCAGTATTTTACATGGAGTGACTGCCTATCTGACCTCCACAGCCCAGTTCCTAGGTAAGACGACACCCCTTGGTAAGACTGGTTGTTAGACTTTCGGGCTTTTGGCGACCCGTAACGACTGTCAATGATCGACGAAAGACCGATTTCGAGTTTTCTCTGTTTTAAAAACAATTATTGCAGCCCCTAATGTTTTACTGTTGTTTTCAGTTTCTGTTAATGAGCTGAAAATCATTTGTGATTTGACTTGTTGGTCGTCAGCGTGATGACGAAGGCAAAGTTCTTGTAATATTCATGATAAAAGATGGCGACGCAAGATGCTGCGTGGAGCAAGAAAACAGTAAGCAGTAAAGTAATAAAATAAATGATCGTCTCTACGCTGTATTTATTGAAAGCTTATGTAACCACAAAACATAGGTTTATAATAAAGATTCGCTTACAGCTGTGTAATCATTTTTTTAATTCAGTTGTAAAACAAAAGAGTCTTAGATACGCGGCTATTGGCATAACAGATAATTGAATAATCCAATTTCAATTTCCAACGAGTAATGGAAAATTGTTTCAATTTAATAAACAATACTATTACAGATTCTTATTATAATGAGATAATATTTTATCGGAGCGCTCCGCAGAGAGCGGGTCACCGCAGCATTAACTATGTACCTAATTCCATTAGGTAAGCGCCATTTCAATCTAACTCGGAATTAGTTCCACCTTATTGCCGACTTGAGAATTTTTATCACAGCGAAAGCAATCAGAGCGCCAATAATTTCCCTCATAATGACTCGGCGGTCGTAAAATTTGAGCATTGCGCCAAAATGGTGGCACATTAAAATTCTCTCCCCATCGTTATAAGTGGAGTTAGCGGGCACCGATCCGCCGACGATCGGGACAATCGGCATTTCCATCTCAATCGCCCCCGCCCGCCGCCCTCAGGCGTTAGTTTTCTTTTTTAAATCGCGCGTTAAGGATTTGGCGTGAACGCGTGAAGGGTTGCTTGCCACCCGCGCCTTTCCTGATCGCCGCCTCCTCATATGTCCTCGTCGATATTGCAATACGATTTAGTAGCGCCCGACTTGCTTTCTCCTTCGAGCTCCGCATTTACATACGATATTATTCCAATCATCAGCTATTGTTTGTTTTTTGGGGGTATTTTCACGACTACGCATTTCCCTTTTAAATTATAGCTATACGTAACTCTGTTATAACGTTTTCTTACAAATTAGAAAGGCAAACTATTCTAGAACTCATTAAGCAAACTAAACCAAGTTCATAATGCGTCTGAATACTTGCTAAACACTCATTTTTCAATTGTATATTTTAGCGAAACTTGCAAAAAGAATCCAGCTTTAGTCACAGAAGTATAAATGTTTTAGTTCACCTGTCGTGACCTTGCCACCTTATGGATTTACTAACGTTAACTTTGTTGTTACAAACTTTCTAACTACGAGTTAGACATGACACTCGAGTAATACAGGCAATAAGGGCCCGGGAATTACGTCATCAATTTCTTTATAGTCGCAGAACAGAATAAACAGTAGCTCTAGAACTTTTTATGCCCCTTTAGGTAAGATTGTTCCTATGATATGTGCTGTAATCATAATCATGAGGTATTCATAAAAGTTCTTGAAGCGCTATATAAGTTAAAGGCTTTATAGGAGTCTTATCTACCCTCTGTCGGTTCAAGACTTATCGCGAATAAGTAGGGTTATGTTTGCATAAGAAGATGTTATGCGAAAAGTGCTTTTACCTACTTGTCTTAGGAGGAACTTTTATGAAAATCTTATGAAACAATGTGAACCTTTCAAAAGTCTACATAAAAGTAATACAATGGAGGGTTGTTAAAACATTACAAAAGTAGGTGCAGCTTTTTAAAATCAACTACTTTATTATGTAAACGAATTCACCATCGAATCCCCAAAAGTAAAATCCAATTTAAGATTATCTACCCGATACAATAACAGCGAAAATTACTAGCTGCAACTATGTCTCATATATGTAAAATAATGCGGCCGATATATCCTAACCCCCCCAGGGCGGTGGGGGCGCCCGAGGAGACGGAGCCCCGCGAGCGACTTATTCCGATATAATCAATAACTTAGTGAGATCCCCTTTGCATCCAGGCGTGTGACAGTTTCTCCAATCGAAGCGGCTAAGGGTTGTTTTTTTACATTTTTGTTCAAACAGCGTGATTAGAGACGCGACGCGCGGCTTTTTGAACTTGACGTCGCTTCAGATAGTTTGCGTTCGTTATTTCGTGCTTTACGGTAATAAATGTTTGCCTTCCCGATTTTTTCTTTTTTGCATAAGCGTGTGTCAATGTTTGTTTGATTCGTGTGTGTCTTTTTGGTTATGTTGCGTGATTTTTCGCGTGAGAGTTCGTGTTTTGATTTGAATATCTTTGGGAATTACGTAAATGTTATGCTCATTTATTTTTTCTGGCTTTTTCTTTCCGTTGCTGTGGAGCATATGACTTCCGCGTTTCGCCAATCCGAACGCAAACCGTTGACTTTACTAGATTTTAAATTGCCTTAACCATATTTGAGTTGAGCACAAAGTCTTTTAGGGCTTACCGCTAATAAATAAAAAGACTTACCAAGTCCAGCTACGAGCTGTATTAAGTTGTGATTAAACTTTTAGATTACTTCAACTCACAAAGATTATAAAACGATATAAAATTCAATTTTCTTTAGTTTCTATAGTTCATTTTATGCTCAGTATTTATAATGCGGTGAAATAACAAAATGCCATTCCATGTTATTGTGTGGGGATATCAGAAATTAGAAATACATCAGATTATTGAAGTGGACCATAAATGCCAATCGGAGATTTATACAAACAATGATATTTAATAAAGAAGGTTATAAAAATATACTTGGAAAAGTACGGGACATTAATAGTGTATTTTATTCAAGTTAACCGCTTGAATACGAAAAATATGATTATAATTCTTAGGAGGTTTGTCAGTCTCCGCCATCCATCAATCAAAGTTTGTTAGTAGAAAACAATTTTTTAATTAAAATGTGTATGTTTATTATCTGTTTTTTATTATGATTAATTTTTAATAACACAAAAATTGTAACCTTTAAAGACTTAATTAATTACGATGTCATTAGCTATGATGTTTCGTAATCTAAAGGGTATTTTTCTAATTACTATATATGCTTTTAGTTCACATTGGTAGCGCATGGCTATCACAGATTTTCGCCTATTTATAAATACAAAAATAACTGCACCTGTTCTATTAATTTCTACAAATTTTTGTATGTTTAGACGTACAAATATTTACTACTGAAAGTAGCTACTGTTTTTTGTGCAAGCTTATTCAAAGATCAGCAGAGTTTAAACTGTTAAGTGACCTCCTTTTTGTAATTAAGAGATTTAAGCTTAGATATTTGTACTTTTAGTTTATAGATACTTATTATGTGATCTGTGTTACTTACCTAATTATTATGTAGGTACTGCAACATACAAGCATTCTCAGATGTAAGTTTCAGGATTCTTGGGCAGGCATCAAGCGTAGTGTTACCTACCTAGATACTGGATCACATATTTTTAGATAGTGTGATTCTGTAATTTTTTATTTTTATAATTTTTTTTTTTTTTTTCCATCTGAAGACAGCTTCTTCAAAAATGGCTAATAATTGTACAAATGTAACGGAGGATGTACCGGGGTTGTTCATGAAATAACAAAATAAATTTTAAAATTCAATTCAAAGATTTCAGTTTAATCTGTTTTTGAACACCAGCAAATAGTAGCCGCCATGTTATTACGTCATACGGCGTGTCAATTGAACACCTTTGTACTTTTATTATTTTCGTAACCAAAGTAATTTTTATTTAAATAATATTTTGCATTCAGGAACAGCAAACTAACGATAAGTAGAATAATATCTCATTAATTTAATTGTAAACAATTATCATATAAAATAACAGCGCATTTGTCTATATAGCAAATTGAAGTCATACCCACAGAGCAATATGGCGTTCACTGCGTCCTGCGTTTTCGTCAAATTACGTCCGAAATTTAAAAATGTAAAATTTTAATGCATTTTACGGCACTAATGGATTAAATAAAAAAATGTGTTTTTTTGTGGTTTATGCACTTTAGAATGTAATTAGGACACTTTTCAAATATGGGTGTAATACCCTGTTATCAACAATTCGTACAAATAGTATTAAATACACACTGAGTAGACTTTTTGCGTTTAACTAGGCCTTTTTTGCAATCAAACAATACTGTTTAAAATCACTATTATTCTATTTATTATTACATCAATGAAATTACTCATTTGAAGGTTGGTTTCCAAATTATTAAAAACAGACCGATAATCTCGAAATTCAAATGAATAATTCCTTGTGATCTATTTTATGTGTGGAAATTATTTCTGACATCGATAGAATCAGAAATTAAAATTCATATTACCACATCACTGAACCATAGACAATTTCGAGCTGCCATCTTTGGCAAATTTGAAAACCTGCACTTTAGGTACTGCAAAGTATTTTTGACATGTGATTTCACCTTGTATTTTAGTGAGTTCATACCGTTTGGTAGAAAATATCGTCTACCTCAACATATTATAACGTCTTTTATAGGTGCTTGAGATTTACGACTCTCGAAACCATTTTGATGCAGTTTCTTATTATCTAACTATCATTTCGTGGAAATAAAATGACATACAAAATTTCCTTAAGATTTTACTACATATGCTTCTCAGTTCTAAAAACTGACCGATCTTGAAACTGTAGCATATTTTCATAATTCATTTCGCATACCAGGTTGCATGATATCGACGCGCAAACTGTTACCATGAGTTTGGTGCATCATTCCTATTTTTTTCTGTTCCATTCATTTTGACCCGCCAGGTTAAACCAAAACCAAATTTCTGTTCCATTCATTTTGACCCGCCAGGTCAAACCAAAACCAAATTTCTGTTCCATTAATTTTGACCTGGCGGTTCAAAATGAATGGAACAGAAATTTTGGTTTTGCACTTTTCTATAAAACGGCAGATTTTTTTTTGATAATCGACGAAATATTTGTACGTCTAGAATCATATGCTGAATTTATGGTTACATGGTTACCCTGTATCACCAGATACTTACAATACTCATACTTACTTTCCAGATATTTAGTGGAGTGCAGGATCAGGTAATATGTAGCGCCGATCTTCACGAATTGGCTGGATGAGTGTGGCCTAGGATCGAGTTCTATGGCAATGAAAGAGGCCACTGCCTGACCGACTGGGCTGATGATGATGACAATGTTGCAGTAAATTGTAAGGTATGACTCGAATCGTCCAAACAATCAACCAGAAATTGATCAAAATAGGACAAGACCACTGGACTTGTCGGGTTCTTTCTTTAAAAGACCTTTTCAAACACTAATCTGTATGGTCCTCGCTATCTCTGAACAAGATTATTATTATTTAATACTTCACGCACAGAAATGTTCAGAGGTGGACTTAATGCCAAAGGCATTTTCTACTTTTCTTTTCTGCTTTTTTTGTTTCGATGTTATAAGAGACTGTGATTTCTGAGTTTGTTTCTCTCAGACTAGTTGCATAGGAAACACCTACCTAATCCAGTTATTTTTAAATATAATTGACGTGTAAAAGTGTTTGTATAAACCTACTTCATCACCATCCATCTAGGCTTTTCCCAACTATATTCTGGTCGGCGTCCAGTCTAACCAGATGTAGCTGAATACCAGTATTTTACATGGAGCGACTGCGTATCTCACCACCACATCCTGTAAGGTACTAGGTAATACGATTCCCTATGATAAAACTATTTTTTAGACTTTCGGGATTCTGACCACCCATAACGACAGTGAAAGATCCACCAATGACAGCCGAGACCAACGGCTTAACGTGCTTGTATAAACCTACTTATAGAAATAAATACTTTATCAAAACCCGGAATAAAAAATGATTACCAGAACTATTTGGCTCGTTTTTAACTGAACCATGATGTCCATCGAAAAGTGAGCCTTAACTCACCAATTGTTTTGACTCATATTACGTTTGTTTACCTTACTTGTCGGACAGTCAACTCAATAGTTTAATACATATGTACACTGTACAAGGCTCAAAATAACTCGCACGGCTGACTCAATTGAGCTGTCGGTTTGTCCACAAATGACAGCGCCTATTGACATAACTAACCAGTTTATACGATCGTCAGCTTTAACTGGGATTTATATTTAGTTAATAATATTTATTGAGTATTATTTGACATTCGTAATAATTTGTAGTAATTTCATGTCTGTGACTTTTCGGTAAATAGAATTCAAAACGGGGCTAAACTCAACTCAAGCTCAACGCCTGTCTGCTAACTATTTTGTCGTGTTTTAATCTTCAGCGGTTGTTAGTCAGTTTGAGTCTTTTTGTGTCATATTATGAAGCATGCAAATCAGAGGAACTACACTCTAAGTCCAACAACGAAGTAAAAACTACTTCCGATTAATTAATTTTTCGGGCAGGTAAAAATATATCGGGAGTAAGGACACCTTTCAAATCGTGTTGTCATTCATTTTTGGTTCGGGCCCCAAACTAATCTTATGTCCGTGGGTGATACGGAGTAGGAAACGCCCGTAATTTTGTCTGAAACTACGGATTTCGTGGTTAGAGAGTAAACTTCATGAATTTGTTTGTATTTAGATGTCTAAATACAAACAAATTCATGAAGTTTCATGGTTTCATGGAGTGAGGTAATCGTAATTATACATGTGTATAATTACGATTACCTCACTCCATCGATAGGATATTCGTTCAGTTCCTCTTATCATACTGATTTAAAGAATCCTTTCAACATTTAAGTTGCATACCCTATATACTTACGATCCAAATCCTTATTTCTTAGTACTTTGTCACAGGGCGATGAGGTATTTATGTGGTAAAGCCAGAAGAAAAAAACCGTGCGTAGTTATGCAGTCAGGGTAGGTTTTTCTTGGTTGAATATATATTTAATTATAACCTAACTTGTAGGTAGCGTAACCTACCCTTACAACAATATAACAGACATCGAAGTATTCTCTTTTGTTCGTACCGTTATTCAAAGACGTAATTTATTACCTTTGGAGGTATTTTACGTTAAATCGCAAACAAGAATTCTCATGATTAAAATTTTGTAACTACCTAATATTTATAAGTGCTTATAACTTTAGGTAGGTACTGTTAAAATGTTGTTATTAATTTCAGCTTGTATACTATATGGGCGTGCAATGTGATTATAGTACACTCCATGTTTGTGCCTTTTATGACACACCTACTAACAAATCCTGTACATATTTACTCTTAAAACAAGTAGTAAGTTATTTCTCAAACATGGTTGTTTATGGTTTCGGTATATTTTGGAAATTAAACTTCATATTAGTCCTGTATTATTTCATGATTTTTTTCGTAGCACTCTATGACGCTACGACTGGTGCTACGAATATTTAAGACATCTTTTATATTTACTAAGTGATATTTTATAATTAACAAAAGCTTCAATTAGGAAATAAATGAAACTCGAGAGTCTGATAAACTAACTTTGAGTTTATTTTTACCATTTACACTTGACAATGTATTCGTAATCTGTTGTCGGCTACGGATGGCATGCGTCGTAGGCGCGTAGCACGCGTAGAGTGTTGCGTAGCACACGTCTCATGCATACAAACTTAAACTAATGCTACGAAATCAGCTAGTCAGTTGACAGTTTCACATTCAACTATGCATTAAATTATCATAAATTATACTTTAACATTAATACAGGTACAATTAGAGAAAATTCCAATCATTTAGTCAAGTGATATATTAATTCTGTGTACAATCGTATAACAGACTTTCGTTTTATAATTAGTTAAAAAAAGGACCTTTTCTCGATTGTACCAAAAATAAATTACAGAGAACATTTCATTTAACATGCCAACAAAATTGAAAGTGAATTTTACTTCGTGTATACATTTAACATCTTGTCACAGATTTAAAATAGTAGGAACGGTATATTTTACTAGTAAAGAACTTTAAAATAATTTTAGTATTACAATACAGTATTAGGAACTATGATAGACATGACTGCTACCTTTTACGAACATAAACTAATATTTGTAATAAACATTATGTAATATCTAGAGGGCTTTAAAATTCTACACAAAAGGTTTCACTATAACAAAAGTAAATGAAATATACAGAGTTAGAGAATGTAGTAAACGATACTATACAAATAAACAAACAACATGGCCGTGGCGGCACCTCTAGCAGCAGACACAACAGACTAGTCCGAATTAATCTTAAATATTAAAATTTGTATTCGGAAAGTATAGTGAAACTCTAGATGCGATAATATTGAAATATACATAGGAACCATGATTCATTCCGCGGGCTCTCGCCACGCGGAGACACAACATCGCACTGCCCACTCGTCCACCTACACTAACTCAAACTTACACGTACATATACTCCCGAGTACAAACCAATCAAAATAAATATCTCTGCGAACGAGTAACCGTCGTCACGTCGCGGTGGAGCTCTGAACGTAACCGAGCGCAACAATGCAGGCGCAATAATATTAAATACTAATCAAACAAAATAATTGTGTTGTAGACGCGCGCCTTCGCGAACCAACAATGTCCGAGCGAGTCGCCTCCGACCGCACGCCATCTCCTCTCATCACAATCTGTGCCTTCGAGCTCGAGCCCATTCGTGTATTGACAGATAAATATTACACTTTAATCTATGCTGGTATTGACTCAATATCATATATAAAAATCTATTTCAATTTCAAATGTAATCTTTGCAATAATAACCTTGACGTGTGACCCCAGACGCCGCTGGGACTAGTAAGCTGATAGAGAGGCGGCTCGCGCGAACATCGGCACATTGCACACACCAGCATGTATACACATAACAAGAACCGGTAACCGGTGGAATAAAACATTGCACTTTATAAAAAAAATAACTCAATGTTGTAGTAGGATCCACTCGTAGATAAAATATTGTAGTACACTCCGCTAGATAAAATGTAAATATGTAAAATATTTTTAATAACGTGATCTGTGCCATCGAAAATATTAGGGACTCCACGCACTCGGTAAAGCGGTCGAAGATGGAGGCGGCGGGCGAGCGCGGTTGCCCGCCCGCCGCCCCCAACCCCCCCACGCCTTCGGACACTGGACTCACTTACGCCACTACTAATAATCATTACAATATCAATAAAAATTCAAGAATCACACTTAGTTCCAAAATAAACTCACTTGTTTGCGAGGTAGGCTGAGCGCTAGCGCGCAGCCCGAGTTTCGAGTTCGTTCGTTTTGGAAAAGTTTGCTACGATAATAATTATTATAATTATGTGTTACCAATAAGCCTACGCGGTGTCGTCGCGTCTCCGCGGGCGGCTCTGCGGGCCAGGGGTGCAGACGCGCGGTACCAGCGGTAACCGCGAGTCGCGCGGGCGTGCGGCGCCGTCGGTGCACATCAGCGTGGTCACGTGATGCAAGCACCGTGCGAACGACAAGCCGCTCTACATACTCGAAATATGTATTTCCATTTAGTTTCAGTTGCGTTTGCGTGAGTTCACGCCGTTTCCTGAGCGTGGAACCCGCGAGAGAGGACGACCGCTCTACTGCCTAACATACGTACCTAACTTCGCTTCATGTTTAAAAAAATCATATACGTATATCACTATATATATCTCCATACATTTACGATGCGTCAGGAACTTCTTACGAGAACGTATCTATGCCTAAAATTAGAACGATTATATGTATGTATTACATAGCTTTAAACAATAATTAAATCGTAATTATCAATATCGATAATATTATATGCCATAAAGATAGGAACTTGCTTTCCTGGGAATTGATGTTAAGAGTGTGGGGCGCGTCCACAGCCGCGGCGCGCGCGCTGCCGCAACGATAAACGTATATAATAAAACCTGTCTAACGTATGATATGAAGTGCGGACGCGCGGCGCGGCCGGGCGCGCTCGCCGGCGCCGCCTCCCAGTGCGCGGCGCCGGCGCGGTCCGGCTGCCCAGCAGAGCTGCCGGCAGCCGGGTACCGATTAACCTATACTTAAACGACTACAAGCTTTAAATATAACTAGGAAAGTGCCGCTTCTGCGGCGACATTCATCAACGAAAAGAAGCGTTAAGAGCTAATAGTGAACTGCTGCGTTGTCGGACAACGGAGAGAGCGAGGGGCTCTAATAGATAGTAACTATACATTTCTTCAGAGTAGGATTAGTGTCCGGCGCTCGCCAGGGAGAGCTCGCCGGGGGGCTGGAAGCGTGGCCCGGGCGCGCAGAAGTTGGCGTTCGGGTCCTTAGGTGGAGCGGTGTCCTGCGCGGCGCGGGCGGCCAGCAACGTGATCTGGTTCACTACATCCTCCATCTCATGTGTGAGAGTCTCCGGCTGCTGCAGCAGCTGCGGCTGCGGCATGGTGTTGCGGAGGTGCTGCTCGGTGTCAGCGTGGCGGCGGAACTCCAGCGCCGTGCGGAAGCGCTCGCCGGCGCACGAGCGGCACTCGAGCGCCGGCTGCACCACGCGGATAACGCCGCGCGCCGCTTCACGCCCCGCGTAGCACGCGCGCGCCTGGTGCGCCTGCAGCGGCGCCGGCGACGGAAACGCTATTTTGCAGTGCTTGCAAACATAGCAAAGGTCGAAGTCCAGCTCGCGTGCACCCACCGGTGCCTCAGTAGCCGGCGGCGGCAGGCGCAACGTGGACGCGCCCGGGTCGGCCGCGATGTGCCGGATCTGCTCCAGGGTGGTCGCGGGTAGCTGGAGCACGCTGGCGCCTTTCCCCGTCTCCACTATTAAGCCTTGTGGTTGTGGTTGAAGAGCAGCGGGGTTGACACTAGGTCCTGTAACAACAGAAAATAATATGTTAATAAAAGTAATTAATATAATAAGATAATAAAGGATTAGAGCTATTAACACCACGTGTTAGTATCCTGCATCTGTCTACGTATCATATGGCAAAGGGGATTGGTAAATCGCATCGCGGAGCATCAAATATCGGCATTATCGACACACGCTCGTGTGACACTCGGGCGCGTTGTAAAGGGGTTAATCCACTTACATCGAGGGCCGAGGGTCGGCCCGCAGCCGTGAACTGACCTTTCGACCGAACTACAATTTTTACACGTTTTTTCAACTTTGTCCTTGTAATTGTGCAAATACGTAACGTATCTCGTTATTCATCGATAAATTGTTTACATTACGCAAAGATAAAGTCAACGTTTCAAATACATTGGAGAGACGAAAAGTAAAACATGATCGGTCGATCTCGTCGTCTTGCAGACCCAAATTGGGAGTCCCATTGTTCGCAATAGGTTAGCACCAGATAAACAGTGTTTACCTTACTGCGAGGCGATTGTACATGCGTGATGCGTTTCTAACGAGCCCGGCCCGGCTCTGTAATTGATTCGGACGCTGCTTTATGCGGCTTATATTCACGAATGCATAATACATAGCTTTTGAGTCGCCATCGAGTTTTATATCGGGGAACGAGCAGCGAAGCTTAAAGTGGTGCTTGACGATGAACTCGAGAACAAAGAACTTAAAGATAGTAGTCTACGTCATTTCGAGGGATTTTATTCATACTTTGCAAACGTATACTATCAAACGTTCGTACGTACCTATCAAAAACTTAATAGTAAATGCAAATGCTTTTAAGCTGACGAAATGCAGAATGGAATTTATAGCACTTAGCAAAATATGCATATCGCCAGTCATAATTAGGTAATACTACTACAGAGTTACCCTTCATCAGAAATCATTAGAAAGTGATATAAACCATTTCTCTCCAGCTCTTTTCGATAGTCGATCTAACTTCGTAACCATTCCGGTGATGCGATACTGGCCCTAATCGCAGCCGGTATCTCGAACAATCCCGTGCGAAACCGTGCGGCTTTCAATCAGTCTCTTAACAATCGTTCGGCCTGATTGGCCAGTCGTGTTTCGTGTAATGAGGCCTTAGGGACTGCTCATACGTATGTCATGCTCCCTCTAATGGTAATGAACACCGTACATGGCTCAAGTGGAATTCAAAAGCTAATTGAGCGAGTTAAGCATTTGTTCTAATGTAGGACAAAGTAAAAGGTCGCATTTGGTATTGACAGACGTGTATGACGGATACATTGTTATTTATTAGCAAGGCAAACCATTTTGATGTAATTTATTCTGTTGCGGCTTAAGCGTTTTATATATCCGTTTAAGTTTCTATAATCCCTGTAAAATAATCTGTCTTAATATTATTATAATTCGTATTCTTATTTATCAAGCGTCGGTGGCACAAAGCCGGCTGCCACGACACGTTGGCCCTGACGTTAATTCGCAACCCTTTCTGCCAATTAGTTTCAAAATAGCCACACTATTGTGCTGCTAACACGACCACACATCGCACCTAACGATTCAAATTCCACGGCCGGATTTGGACCTTTACAGTGTGTAATAAAGTTGATTATCCATTGGCTTTCTTCGGGTTAGGTCGTCCACTTGGTCCGGTGGGCAAGTTTAAGTCAAAGGGCTTCTTAATCCGGACTTGTAGGTCGTTACGTGATATTATAACGGCCTGAGTCGGGTATTTCTTCGCTCATTTACATCTCATTAAGGATGCTATTATTGGACTATACAACGCATTATGCAGACTTTCGCTGGCTGCTCGAGTTTTGAGCATTGCGTCAACTCCTTTTTATGGGATTAAGTGTCTTCTTTTTTTGGTTGGAATATATTTAAGGCGTATTGTATTTCCTTTTTTGAATTTATGGCTTATTTTTTATTTTCTATGCAAATAAATTAAGTTAGTTTACTTTATTCTAAAAAAGAGGCAGCCTAAATTTTGCCGTCATCAACTTTAGGTGAATTGGAAACCTACAACACGTAATTTTCGTCTATTTCAGTGTCTTCAACAGTACCGATACAGAATGTTTTAGGTACTACGATATGCGTTAACAGAAAGAACAACAATAGAAAGGATTTGTCTATTGTAGCCTTTCACCAGCCAATTTCAAATATCGAAACTCCGAACCATAGACCAACAAATTTTCGCTAGACAGTCACGACTTGACATGTCTCCGAAACGCGACGTATATTAACAACATCAATTATCGAGACCCGTATTGGGCGGGTCTGGGGTCTGATCCCGCGATACTGAGGTCCGCAAGCAATGCTTGATGGATGGTAATTAAACCAGGACATTGGACGTGGAAACTGGTGATATCGGACGTATCTCTTGGTGGTGATTGGCAGTATAGGATTAGATTTTAGGTGTTATTTCTGAGACTGTCTCACTGTTTTAACTTTCATAATGTTGATTTGAATTTGAATGGATAAAATATACATGATATTGGAAGATGTTGGATATCTATTAGTTATTTGCCAAAGTTTTCATTCCTTCCTTGTTTTGTTTCTCTCTGGCATTGCCCTTTACAAAGCCAAAGAGTTAATTTTGTCTAAATCTGTTCCACAACAAAACTAATTTCATTAATTAATTGCCAAATTAAAATCCCATAGGTACATAACTACATTATACAACCACATTTTCCAAACCTTTGCTCCAAGAAAGTTAGAACTCAAAATTTACATACAGCCCTATCACCAAATCAATCTTCCCACAAAGCCAACATTATCGGAGCAGTGTATTCCGAGAGCGTTTCTCCCGGACATCTTGGGACAGCTCGGACAGGCGTCCGTCCCATCACTGTCCGGGATGTCCGAGCAATTAGACTAACGGACCATAGACTTGAACTTGGCTCCTTGTTTGTAGAATGAGGCTCAGGGAAACGTATGAGATCGATCTTGTGCATGGCAATTATTTAGTGAGGAATGTTTTCTGTGTCATGGTGGAAGGTAACGACGTGGTTCTGATTAGAGATGCGTGTCTGATGGAATGTTGGAGTATTGGGATTTCTGTTCAAAAGCAATTAAAGTGTTTCTTGTTACATCGATTAAATTATGAATATACCTTCTAGATTAGAACAATTCGGGGTATATATATAGTCTAAATAATCGTTTGGGGTTGCAATCTGGAATCAGGATAAAAAAGCGAATCTTGGGTTCAGCTACTGGCAGCCACATAAACAGCTGAACGCGTTTGTAATAAAATTTACACCCTGGTGGACCCGGAGTGGTAACAGCCGCGACTTACGAGTCGGTCGAAGGTTCGAATCCAGACAGGCGCTTCACTTTGTGCAAATAATTTCATTCCCACTGTTCTCAAAGCGATGAAGGAGAACATCGTGAGGAAACCGGCATGTCGTAGAACCAAAATTTGAAGAGATGTGACAAATACCAACCCGCACTGGGCCTAAGTGGTGTTGATAACGGCCCATTCCCTCTCACGGAGAGGAGGCCTGTGTTCCAGCAGTGAGACCATTACAGGCTGATTATGCTATGCTATTCTATGGACATGGAGTACACAGGAGTCTTAATCCGGTTGCAGGTATTAAGGAGCGCGCAAAACCGCAGACAAAAGCTATAGTACAAAATAACAAGTAGATACAATAAACGAAGACCGTTTTTATAACCTAGCAGGCATTATAAACCCACTTACACAACAAATGGGCACGTTAACACCTCTAAGTCGCTAGTCCAGTCGACATGAAACCCTAGGTGTCAGTCGTTTTCTTCCGTCGCCTGTACACCGGTGTAAATACATGAATCCGCTTTGTACTATGTGTTCACTTGCTGCTAATCGAATTTGTGTAGTGGACGAGTAGGCAGACACGTTTGCTCATCATGTGTCTTAAGAATTGGTGGTGAGAATTAGCTTTAAAAGGATGAAGAGTTTAGAAGTGTCAGGTTTTGAGTTAGTATGAGATCAGAGCTGTGGTCATGAGTTTAAACCCAAGCAGGCACTTTACGTTCTGGTAATTATTTCATCACCACTGCTCTCAAAACGGTGAAGAAAAGCACTGCGAGGAAACCTGCCTCTCCTAGAACCAAAAGTTCGAAGACAAGTAACATCCGCCAATCTACACTGATTGTGGCCCACTCTTCCTCGTAGAGGTCTGTGTCCCAGCTGTGGGAACATTAAAGGCTGATTATGAATTGCTTATGCTATGAGATCGAAATGGAAAGAGGCCTGATGATCATTTTGGAATAACGAAATATCTATAACAATACAGAATCGCAATCTACGTGTGAATCTCTATTACTATTGATATTTAGTTTAGGTGGTGATTGAGGACCATACCAATTCTTACGTCATGAATGATATGTGCGACATGTGCTACGTGTATAGAAAATTTGGCCCGTGTTCTGATCCCAGTTAAGAAGAATGAATAAAGCTGATGTTATCACAAAAGGAGCCAATTGAAAAACCTTATTTTTGCTGAACAAATAAAGTGTCTCGCAATCTAAAGCGATAATCGTTGGACGGAGGGAAGCAGGGAGCGGTCGCCTCGACTGACTACAGTCATCAATCAGCCACCGGCCTATCTCAACTAACAGGATACAGAAAACATTTATAAGTACGAACTACTCGAATGTAAACAAGAATTAATTATCCTGCTCCACGAAAGATACCATCAAACAAATGTAATTTTTACGTGAAAACGCTGAAACATCATTTCACCCCCAAAGCAATTCTAAAGGCCATTAACCAATAATTTCATCGAATTTTATATCCATCATATTAACGCGCTCACGGACGCCGCCACGTCCATTATCCCAGCTTCCTCCAACTCCCCGCGGAAATCTCGCCGCATTCAAATATTTAATTACTTTAGCTCTCGATCGTTTATAAATTCGAACGCGAGTGGTATCATAAAACGCGCTAATGCTTTGTAATTAAAATATTCTCAACAAGCCGTGGCGTAATGGCACCTCCGGCGACGGTCTCCTCCTTCGAAAAAAACGCATAAAAAATTACATTCACCCCAGAGGACTCACCCCTTGTGTCGGGAAAATCGATTAAAAAGAGGAGTCGCGGGGCGAAGTGACGCGGGCAGCGGGCGGCGGGGACTTTAATATGTACGAAAAAATGCACGGCGCTGCGGGAGCGAGGGAGACCCAAGGAGCGGGTCTCGAGTTGCCTTCAATTTTTATAATTACGTTCATACGTGAGCGCCGCCGCTGCCCGCGCCTCCGCCGTCGCTTTCCACCGCCGCCGACGCCGCCACCACCGCGCCGCGCCGGGCTGCCTGCGATTACTTATTTAGAATAGTTCTCCGTTTCATACTCTCGCTCACGATTACTTTTTAATTATTAAAAGCCTTATGAAACAACTTGCCAATTTTAAACATTCAAACACCGCCTCCATTCTTTTTCTGCTCAACGTTGAAGTCTTGAAAGAGTCAACAACAACAGCGCGTCTCGAAATAAGACGTATTGTAACTTTTTCGTTTTCAGCGACAAAATCAATTTCCATCAGTGAGAGAGCTCCAAAGTTTTCCACACACACAGCAATCAAGGAAAGATGGAGGCAATAAGAACGGGATAACCGACTAGAGGACGTTATCTCAGGAGACGGTTTGCAAATGAGCGGGCACGCACACTGGCGCCCGACCCCTCACACATGCGCTAATGCCGCGTCCACACACGCCACGTATATGCGTGCGTACATTTTATAAATAGATATCGCTTTTTTTATCCGGGTACAAGAATAGGGGGTCGCCACCCGGGGAGGAAGGAGACCCCTGCGGGGGACGTGTTGGATTTCAGATTGCTACGAACTGCAAAAATGAGGGATGAAAGAAATATAGCTTAAAACGCAGATATTTCCCGGCGTCTTAAGGCGCAGGGGTGAGCGGGGGCCGGGGGAGTGTGTGGAACAAAGTAGAGTGGCGATATTGAACCAAAATGAAATGGTAAACGAACCGTGCGCGTCCGATCTAATGCGAATTTATAATTTGGACATTGCCCCGGACGGCGCACTCTTTGAACTCGGGAGGGTGGGTCGCTAAGGTGAATTTACAAAGAGTGCGGATGTGATTTATAAATAGGGGAGAGCGGCTGTGTATGCTGACCATTCATTTCTGCTGTGGGTTATTTTTTCCATTAGCTTTGAGGTCGTTAATAAGCTCATGTCGGTCGTTTTGGCACAACAAGCGGGTGTTTAGGCGTATCCTCATTGAGCAGGTTAACGCGAATGTCCGCCGACCTAATTGTCGTCGCGCCGCGTCTAATCGGGATATGCGCCGCGCGATAATTGCGACAGATTACAGACACAATGTGCGCTCTTCCGATTACTGGAGCAATCTTACAGACGCGACAACCGCGCGTATTCTACATTCATCACTGACTTTTATTTATGAAAACTGATTAGTAAGAATGGCAGTAATCGCTGTAGGAATTGAATCCAGCCTTAAGTGCCACTTAATTTTTAAGTGTCATCAATGTTAATTGGGGCAAAAATCAGTAGTGCAAACGTCGCGTCTACGAGTTTAATCTTTATTGAGTTTATTACCGGCGTTAAGTGCGACAATTGCAAGTCTTGCTAATTCGTTAATGAGGTATGTAGGTGTAGCGCGGGCGAAATAAACGTTTAACACTAACAACTGACGCGCATTAACGCTAACTAGACGAAAGAATGTTAGTCTGCATATGATGCAAGTATACTACGTATGGGCGGTAAGTAGAGCACACTTAATAGATTTACTGAGAGAGCGTGACGTCACTATTTCAAACAGAGACGATCGAACTGCGCTGTCTAAGCGAGAAAGTGAAAATTGCGTACGTGAACTGGAAGAAAAAATATTAAAAATTAATCAAGAGCCCGAACCGGCAAGGAGGGGAAGGGAGCACATGTGTCGACAAAAAAGCGTCTCCCTCTCCGGGCACGTGCGAAGAGCCGTTCCGGCCCCGTTCCGCCGCCGAGTTAAAAGTTTCTTCGGACAAACAGAGGATTTGTCACAATTACGGCGGGGCGGTGCGTCCCTACTTGATTAAAACCTAAATCACGTGACGTGTTTACAGCCGCGCCGGAGGTGTTTTCAATTTGCCGACTCCTGGACTCGCCATTGGCGTTCCGGACACGTCTCGACGCACCTATCTGGGGGCGGACCGGCGTTTTGAATTTGTTGCGAATTAAATTATTGACGATCTAATCGGCGAGCCGATCTCTCGGACACCCACCCGCTGGTAGGTAGGTAGGTACCACCGAGCTACCCGACCGACCGGAAGAGCGTCACGTTTCTTAATTATTTTTAAATGTCGCGCCCGAAATCCGTAGTTGATTGCGACGCCTCTGTATTTCGCCACGGTAACGTTTAATCCATAAAAAGCTACGTGGAAAAAGAAGATTAACATTTGAATTAATCGGGAGATTAAACATAATGAAAGAAAATCTCATTACGGCGGGTATAATGGCGGTGAGAAATATCGCCGGGCGAACGGAAAAGAAAAACGCTGCGTAAAAGAAAAGGCGCAAGCGAAGAAAATTAAAAGCTCGAACGAAATTAAAAAATGTTAAAAAAATGTAATCGACGCCGGAGCGCGATTAGGGGGGAAATGCAAACAGAACAGAGCACTCCTGAAGGCGGGGTGCGGTGGGGGGTAAAAGTTCTCAATTAAAGACCGGCAACGGAGTCCCGTTGTAATTAGATTCTTTTTCATCTTCTTAAATCAGCGGCATCGCGCTGACACTCACTCTGTTTAATTTGTAATCGAGACTTGTTAGCATCCGTGCCATTTTAATTCCATTTTCTCGTTCCAAGTAATTTTCTCGGACCGCTTGATTGATATTAAATTACGTGTTTGCTGTGATCACTCTCAGATTTCTTTAATCTTCTGAGATATCTCATTGGTTTCATAGAATTGCTATTACGGTAAGTAATTCATTTAGCACCAGGCTTTTAGTGTGATTTCTTTGAGATACATTGCTACGTCATTTGTTTTATATGAAATTACCAACAATACCTAGGTAGGTACTTATAGTCATTTAGCACCAGGCTTTTAGTGTGATTTCTTTGAGATACATTGCTACGTCATTTGTTTTATATGAAATTACCAACAATACCTAGGTAGGTACTTATAGCTACATGACTAATCCAATTTCTGAAATGACTTCTTTGTAACGTCTCTCAGACGATACTTGTATAAAACTCTGACATAAACAATATTACTCTTCAACTCAATCATCTCAGCCTATCATCGCAGTCCACTGCTGGACATAGGACTCTCCCAGGCTGCGCCACAACACTCCACCTTCCGCATCCAGTCTGTCCCACCAGGTCGTCGGTCAATCTAGCCTAGTCTAATATTACTTATGCCCCAAGTAAGAATGGAATATTTCAGATATCAAACAAGTATGACACAACACCAGATAATCCTACATTCCATTACTACCGAAAGTATTTAGGAAGCGTATCTCATCCGATAACCCAAAGCGAGTGACCTAGTATATGGCATTAAACAATGAGCCGGTGTCCGGTGGACGTCATTGTAAGTGCCGCCTCCACGAGACGTATCCTCAGTCTTAAATGGTAATTATAATTAGCACACACGTGTCTAAAGATGGACTTGAGAAGTGTCAAGTTATGAGTCGTTTGACGTAGAAAACTCGGACATGATCTGTATAAGTATAATCAGCTTATTGTGTTCCCACTGCTGGGATGTAGTCCTCTCTTCAAGAGGGAGTGAGCTATAATCTACCACGCGGGCCCAATGCGCGTTGGTAGACATCACATGTCTTTGAATTTTAGGTTCCATGACATGCCGGTTTCCTCTCGATGTTTTCCTTCACCATTTTGAAGGCAGTGAGGATGAAATTATTTACAAAAAGAATATCGCCTACCTCGGTTCGAACCCATGACCGTAAGACTCGTAAGTCGGGGCTGTTACCACTGGGCCACCACGTCTCTCTATGACCTGTATGTTAAGGATCAAATCGAACAAACATTAAAAAAAAAAAGATCTGATCTATGGCCCATTCTGGAAGTGTGGATATTCCACAGTTAGATTCTTTAAAAAAGCAGACGTAAAAAACGACAAAGAAAATCGAGAAAAGTTAAAACCAAAGCTCAAAACTTGATTACAGCAATCTGGAGATTCCAACATAAAAAAAAAACACTTCAATAAAATTTTCAAAGCAGCAATATCATTAAACATTTCCCCTTGTTAATTATTCATAAAAATAAAACAACCGCTTTGCAGTAATTCAAAACCTCAAACTTAAGGAAAGCCGTTTGTAAGCAACACGAACCCCCTAGGCGGGTTCGAAGTAATTAATTCGTGGTGTCCGAGAGCGCGACCGAGCGTAATTAAACATCGCGCCTTGTAATTACGGACTCAAAGTTGTCGGAAGTTGTCGGACGTTGTCGGAAATTGTCGGCAGTTGTCGGCCCCTGGCCGGGCTTAAGTGGTCAGACTGGCCAATTAAATCCGCCCCCGACGACGCGATTAAGCAATTAACGCGGATGGGCGGGCGGACACTCGCTCATTTGAACAATCCTAGCTTTTCCTGTTGGGAAACTTTTGATTTTCAGAGCCTGCCTTCACCAAAGAGGGGAGGGTTTTGTTTTCAGGGAGTTGCTTATGGTAATTGTGGCTTAAATCTGTTTGAGTTTATTACAGTTTCCTTTTCAGAGATTTTCCTTTTGAGCTTTCTTTTTAATCTCCTTGTAATGAATTTTCTCATTCGAGTCAGTGGTTTAATTTTTTGTTTAAGTCGTCTACTGAGATGCCTTTGAAATAGTTACAGACAAACATACTCTTTGTTCGCGAATCAGACAATTACTCATGTACGGGTCGGGGAAGGAATGGAAAAATCTGTTTTTAACCAGCTAGAAGCAAACAAAAACACATCACGCTAAACAAAAACAAAACAATAGAAACATCAATAAGACCACAGCCTAAACAAACAAACAGGTGTTTCCCACAAGACAAAGACGGAACGATTAACCCATATTAGCACCGAAGCCAACCCTTTACCATAATAATTAAACAACACCTAATCACAGAGCCCTTAGGGAACTCATTAAGAGAATCTCCTTACACCGTATCATCCCTCAACCCTTTTATTAAGTCAGCCAGTTCGTTTTAATTCAATAAAGCGATGTAAACTGCGCAAACAGCCGGCGGAGAAAGGGTTAATTTGCATGTCGGTGTTTGCAGGGTTAACCGATGGTTCGTTAGGGGTTGGAAATTAGTGGAGGGGAGGAAAACTCATGGGAAAGTTGTAGTAGGTCAGTGTACTGGGCTATTAATTAGACTGCAGTTAGGAGGGAGCGAACTGTGCCAATGTCATTGTGTCCATAGCTTTAGTGGATACGAGTGCAGAAATATTTTTTCAAGCTTTCTGAGAAGGTTCGTAAAATGTTTGGTCGTTGTATTTAACGTGTCAATTGGATGTATCTTTTTTATTAATCAACTAGGAAATATGGAGGAGATACCAATGAATGATATGATGATTAAGTGTACATTATTGCTAACTTCAATTATACTATCATATACAGTGTGGTGTCATCGACGCGCAAACTGTAACCATGAATGAATTTAGCATATCAGTCTAGAGTGACCATAGTGTAGAATTTTTTCCTCGGTTATCATAAAAAAATCAACAGTGTCATAGAAAACAACAACACAATGTATGTAACAACATTTTGTTTTTTTAATAACCAACAAAAAGGGCCAACACAGGAAGATTCCTGGCACACAAGCAACTGAGGGAACACGGGTGGGTTTTAGTCAGTAAAAGTCTGACACGCCTTCCTGCTCCACCCAGAGCGGGAGAAGTTATTTGATGATTTCCCAACCAAAAAAAAAGGAGGATTCAAAATTATGTACTGAATCAATGGTAACAGGTTACACGATGACGTCCCTGCCATCTGTATTGACATGACATATGTATATCGTACAAATCTTTATTATTCAGTAATAACAACTTCTTATAAAATTGTATCGAATTTAAAATCGTCAAATACCAATCACTTTACACGAGTCAAAACAATTTCCATTTACCCGAATAAAAACCAAAAACCCGAACTGATAAATAAATACTAATCCCAAACAACTACTTATCAAGTTATAGCAGGTATTTAAACGGACGTAAACTATAATTACAGTACACAACTTTGTAAAAACGAAAGGAAAAAAAAACGTAAAAAAATAATTTATACAAAATGCTTCCAAAGACAAATGAAGAAATGTTGGGAACACGCTTCGTGGGCGGCACTCATGCATTAATTATTCACTAATTTGTTGTTAGAAACGGGTAAAATAACAGCCCACCAATTATTATTGGTATTAATGATAACTTCCCACTGTTTCCTACACACTTTTTTTTCTTGATTAATTATTTAAAGGGTGATACATCGCGGGGTTTTATTCATGTTTAATATCTAGTCATTTGTTTTATGAATTTGAATTTAGTATCTCAATTAGAAATGGAGAGAGAGATTTTGTAGATTTTAAACGTTGTTTTTTGAGTATCTACTTGAATGACAGTTGGTATGTTTATGTTTGTAGGTATCTTTCAAAGGTAATTCAAAGGCCCTTTCTATTCAATTCAATAGCCTTTAACGGAATTTTGTCTCCGACTAGTGTATAGATACCCAAAAAACAACGTTTAAAAATTTGGATTGCTCATCATCTGGTTTTTCCGAACTACATATATTAGGGTCGGCTTCCAGTCTAACCAGATGCATCTGAATACCAGTATTTTACATGGAGCGACTCCTTGGTAAGACTGATTGTCAGACTTTCGAGCTTCTGACGACCCGTAACGACTGTCAAAGATCTACAGACCAACGGCGTAACGTACTATCCGAGGCACGGAAGGGTATTGGTATGGGTAAATGGTTACCCATCCACGAACCAACCGCGGCAAGCGTAAATTAACCTGATCGATGGAACCGTGAGGCTTTGTATTTCTTAGCAACAAGCCCCTGATTTTAACTATTCGACAGCAAAAATAATATCATATATTTTTATCATGAATAAAACAGCAACTTTGTGTTGCATTGCAAAATCAATTTCTACAGCCTAACTTATGATAATATCCACGGTGTTAACATGCATGTTACGTTGTTCCAACGCTAAATCATCTGTTTACACGACCAAGAAAATGCCCTACAAAATATGTCCATAACGTGTCGTGTAATGTAACATCAATTAAAATTAAAATAACAGAATAACGGCTATTAAAACCGATAATTACGAAGCGCTGTCAGCGAGGTGTTAAAGTGTTCTAGTGCTGTCATTAAAACTAAGTGATGAGAGAAATATCGAGTAATTGTTCCGTTTTTGTTAGAATTTCATGCACCGTTTGACACCGACGCGGGTTAGTTAAACGGGTATAGACAGTGTTTTTATTTAATTACGGACACATACGTTCATAATTACATAGGTTTCCACGCTCCATGCTCACTGAGTTTTGTTATTCAACTGTCTAAGAAAAAAGGTGGTATGATATAGTGTTGATACTTCGTTATTACATGTATATGCCATGTAAGCTTGATTCGATTTATGTAGGTGGTTTTTCATTTAGGTATTCTAGAAAATAATTAAAATGCCAAGACCGAGATGAAAATACTTTTCGCGAAATTTCAAATTGTAATAAAATATTTCTGCGAAGCATTTGATGAAAGACCTAGAATTATCCCAGCCAATATGTAATATACGGCCTAGAGTTCCATATACCTTTTTATTCAATTTTGAAATATGAACATTCGAAAATTAAAATAACGAATAGCCACATAAAACTCGATCGTGGGTAGGTTGGGGCGAACGTGCGTCGGAGTCTATCAACCGATGCAATTTTGATTGATTGCATTGCTTAGTGTAGTGTAACCAATCTTATTGAAAACTGGCATTGTATGGCATCGGAAAGGCCATAGCTGCGTTCGACGCGCGGCTTGTCAAACGGTTTAAATTGAAAAAAAAAACGGGGGACAACCCTAAACCGGGGCTAGTAATGCGTCTGTGACATTTTATAATTTGGGTAGTTATTATTCTTGGTTTTGGACAAAAAATACCTCAACTAATTGCAGTTTACCGTACTTGCAGATTTATTTTGTATCCCTGTGCAAACTCTATAATGGGTCTGCAATCGTAAGCAGACTAGTAGGGTTATCTACATGTGTGTTTAAATTAGCATTTGCTTCATTACTGACTGGGTATGATAATAATGATGCATACATTATCTGATCAAATATGGCAGAGTTAATACCAGTCATACATGTATCTGGTTCTAGACTCGTATGAAGAATGACTGCATATGTTTAACTAGAAAATTCAAAGGGTAAGCAATCATTGCATTCACTGCTTACTTATCGAGAATTGTAGCATTTGTCAGGTTGTGCAAACAGTGTTCAATGAATTCAATAAATGAATACGAATCAATACAAATAGGTGATGTCGACGACACAAAGCCGACGAACTTTAACGACATGTCAAACTCAACTGTCGATGTTTTTTCAATTTAAATCGATAGAAAGAGGGCGGCTTTATGTGCTAACTCCAAAGAGGGCTGGGGCATCGATTTTTGAAGTTCAAACGCGTTTAATTAGACCCAACTTTCCATTCGTAGTCAGCAAATATTTTTGTTAAGAAATACCCACCGACTTAACGAAGTGGTGTATTTTTTTGAATTACAAAGGAATGTAAACATCGGCAGAGGAACAACAATTAGAATAACCGATATCGGCGCATCGCCGCGAGCCTCACCACCCCACGCCACCCTATTATTTTATCTAATCAAAAAGTTTTAAAAGGAAAAATTATGCCGTCCTTTATTATGAGTCAACTTTCCTTCAGAGGGGAGCAGGGGATATATTTTTAATAACGATTGGACTAAAGAAAGTCATCGTAAGAAAGAATTCTTTTTGCGAGAAATGAGAATCTTGCCGTAATCTAAGTGTGAAGTTTTTGTGAATGTTTATTATTATTTTTCGTAGTAAAAAGTTGAATGACAAAGATATTGCGGTGCTGAGACCCAAGTCAAAGTATTTGACGATGTCGGAGTATGACTACTTTGGAGGTACTCAAAGTAGGTACCGTCAACTTTACATTGGCCACATTGTAGCTTCCTCTGAAACTGAAAGACAACTAGCATAATCCTACTAATATTATAAACGTGAAAGTTTGTAAGGATGGATGGATGTTTGTTACTCTTTCACGCAAAAACTACTGAATGGATTTGGATGAAATTTGGCACACAGATAGATTATAATCTAGATTAACACATAGGGTACTTTTTATCCCGGTAGTACGTTCCCGCGGGATAATTTTCGACTAACACGCGGGCGAAGCCGCAGGCGGAAGCTAGTATAACATAACTATGGATTTAAAAAGTTTGGAGGGAATAAGCGGAAGGCAAATTATTGACAAAATTTAAATAGCGTACCGTAATATACTTTCATATGCATTTAGTAAAAAGCTGTATTTTTTACATTATAACCAGAATTCCTTTTTTACATTATAAAAAATCTCACTGCACAATTCCTTGTTAATGAGATGCACTTGCCACATAATATATTATTTCACTTTAGATACCTACTTACCTAACTAGATTTTCACTAATGGAAAAATGCAAATTGAAATCGAAAATTTCACTTGCGTAGAAGAGCTTGTTACGTTCAAAGGCGTTAGATGAGACCAAACATTTCTATATAAATTAAGGAAAAGATGCTCGAAAAAACCGAGGGTGAGACTCACCCCAAGCTTCTTTACTCAACGTGTTCAGTAAATACGCTCTCTTTATCGTGACCCCACACGAAAACCTGTCTTATTTACGATCGTTAAGGCACACATTCCTGTAATCTTGATTGTATGTTTGAATAATATTTTTCTGAGGCGGCGTTATTATTGCACACCTTGTATGCGTAAATCAGTGCTCGGGGCAAGCATTTTTCAGACAAAAAGATGCAATTATATGCAAAGGGAGGGTAGAGCACTCCCGTAATGAGCCACATTTGGAATTTTGTTTTTGGCTGTCTTCATAGAGGAATAAATTGCGCTGGAGTATGAAATATCTTTAAATTATTGTGGGGGTACCGTAATGGATATCTCGTTAACTATTTGTTTTCTTTGATGTTTTACCTTAATAATATTCACGGCACGAAAACTTCAAAGTGTGAAATACAAAAAAAAAAACTTATTCAAAAAACCTAATTTAAACAAACTCACGAGTTTTCAACTTTTACAAGTAGATATTTAAATCAAACGGTAATCTATTATACCTACATTAAATTTATATTTGTGGGATATCCTTTTAAAATATCTAGGCAGGTATAATGCAAATAAATATCACATTACATTCTACTTTTCAGCAAGCCTTACCTTTCAGCAAAAGCGATAACTTTCCAACCAGGGCAATAGATGGCGTTAGTATTCAGATAACGAGAAATATCATGAAACTCGGATCAGAAATCTACGAAAAATAAACCTGAAACTTTGTACAAGGAAGACTTTAAAGCAAAGTATTCTGAAGTATTCACTGTACAAGGTACTGAATTTCTTCTATACCTATCTGAAACTCGAGGAAGAACTCGAATAAGTATTTCTAAGTAAAGAATGATTTCAGTCAGATATAGCGACGGTATACACAATTTCTTCGATGCAAATTTGACTTATCATCCATCTATTGTGCTTCGTTTAATACGAACGTCAGTAAATACTGTATATACATCGACTACCTGCAAATACTGGGTCAAGGTTTGTCAACCCTGTCCAACGGGACTCGCTGAACCGGAAACAAAAGGAAGACATACCTGTTTGTCAAAACTTTGACGTTTTCAATCGAATGACAGTGATTAGTGTTAGAACTTTGTACGGGAATCAGACTTTGAAAACATTTCCGATGATGATGATAACGATGATGTTATAATAAGTACGTATACTCCATTTACAATAGCATTAGACGGAAGTTAAAAAAGGTTCTTTTTAATGTACACTTCATTAAACGTGTTGCAGTTACGATTAATGCCAAAAAATTAAAGTGTCAATGCTAAAACCCTAAAAGAAGCAGGAGTGAACAACACCGAGTAACTAAATTACCTGATGACGACGAAGTTTTACTCACGTATATCACGTACGTATCACGTATATCGGTCGTAAGTTGTTATTTAAAATAAAGTAAAGTAAACATAATATATTTTATTTCCTTTTAATCTTAATTAGATTTAAATCATCATGTGATTGTTTGTTTCATTCATTCGTTTTGTTGTAGGTTTGTAATGTGTGATGAAGATGTTATTATAAATAGAAAATAATTTAAAATAAAAATTAGTTTTATTTCGTTTCTCTCAGTATTTAGTACTGTCTTAAATCTACCTAAAAAAGTTAGAACTTAACTTTGAAATAAAATGTTTTGCACTCTTGCTTCTACGAGCCTCTTTTTTCTAAAGCTATAATAAATGGGGTATAGGTGTCTTTATGAGATGAAGACTAATAGAGTAGTAGGTATGGCAGAAAAATATATGTTGAGCCGACACTAAATAAATTTCGGTAAGGGCAGGAGAATCATGTTGAGGTATGTCTTGTAAATTTCTGCTAAAAATATTCTTAAATTTTTTGTTCTATCAACGACTACTTAAACGATAAGAATTGTTGGTTGCTGTGATTAACTCAATACAACGTTTGTGTTCTTTCACCAGAATTAGCTTACCTACTGACAGGTCATATGAGTTACTTCATATCGTTGTTTATTTTTTTATGTAAACCATTTTTTTTTATATTTTTATTAATGATTCTTTCATTTCTTGTTGAATGTTAATTATTGTATAGAATCAAGTTCTTCCAACTTAACAGACAGCTGTGCTGCTGGGGAGTTTGTTGCGCCACTTCTTCTTTCCAGTTAAAGCAATAGGAAGTGGTAAAGGGTGGGCGTTTTAGGGAACTGTCTTTTGTAATTTTGACGTTCAAAAAGTGCTGACTCTCAGCCTAGTTTGTATAAATGACTTTTTTTTTTACAAATTCTTTAAATTCAGTACCTATAGGTATATTTTTAGTGCATCGTTCATCGTATTAATATTAGGTACCCACGATAATTTTCAGTTTGGCAAAAAACATCACAAAAATCCCCTAGTTTTGCTAATTCCAAAGCTGATAAATTATTAATCAGCATCGACCTTGCAATTTAAAATTCAACCAAAGCAATAAAGTTCCATCAGACCCGCATATTTTTACTAACAAGTGCTCAATCACATTAATATTAAGACTATTTTATGAGATTGCGACTGCTCCTGTAGTACATACATATGAATGTGCTATACCAAGGACATATTATGTAGTCCCGGACTACAATGCGTCACAACACTAGTCGTGCATTAAAAATCAGCTTCAAAACGTGTTTGAATAAGTTTTCCTAATTTATCACTCTGAAATATTAATAGAATTTGAAGAACGCCTGAAATCTTGTAAAGATTGTTTCAAAATCTATTAATATGACTGTACCTACTGATGATTTGAAATGTAAGTTATATTATCAAAGATTCAATTTCATGAGAAAATATTCCATTACTTTGCAATTGAATACAGTATAATAAGTAAAACTTTCCTGAAGCGAGCGTGTGATGCGATTTTAGCTTTAAGTGCTGTTAAAACTAAGCATGACGTGTTGAAAATAAATAAGTCATGATTTATTTTAATAAAAGTTCTAGAAGATCGATTGAGGATAATCGTATGACTCACTAGTGCTGGGATAGCAAGTCATTGAATGGGACAGCATGGTACAAGTGAAGGAGGTTTGTTGACAAGTGTGTCCCGAGTCCCACACCTAAGCCCCGTAAGTACGCCGAGCGCGCAAGCCCCCACGCTGCGCTCTTTTACGTCCACAAAAACACATTTCCGTAATCACCTTATAAAGGGATTACTATAAATAAAGAGGAAAAAAGGAAATTAACCGCATTAGAACGAGGAAAAAATGGCGTCCCCTTCGCAATATGTGGGCTCCCACTGATAAAACACTTTATGTACGTCTCTCGCGTAAATGAAACAATGTGTTATTATGTATTCCTGTCAGTTACGGTTTGGGATGTTGCTCGCCAAAGAGAAGTCAACCTTAAGAAACGTAGCACACGACTAAGATTACAGTGATCGGATCATCATAAATAATATTTTTCATAAGATACAATAATCTTGATTTATAAAGTTTTCGAGGTAGCAAACGGGATAGTTTCTAACAGATGTGATTAAAATTACAAGAGGGCAGTCTACATGAGGAAAATCCGCGTAAAACCCATAAAATATATGCAGTTACCCCCGTAGGTTTATGCCCCGTCGGGGTGGCGTGGATAGGGGATAAAAAACAAAATGAGGAGTTATGTTTTCGGTAATAAAGGACGGACGAGAGAAATCGTTTAAGACGACGCCAAATGAGATGGAACGAATATATTTGATTATTTTTATGGCGTGGAATGGCGATACGGTGCACGCCGCCGTCTCGGACCTAATGTCTATTTGTTTTACTACACTTTAATATTATATATTTTGTGTTTTAGTGGCGATCGTTTACCAGGAAATCATATGGCACGTTATTCTGGATTATACAGTGGCTTACGATTAGGAGATTACTACCTTTATTTTACCTCAGAGCAGCGGTGGTCCAGTGCTTACGCGTTGTAGGTCGTAGTTTCGAACCTAGACAGGGCTTCACCTTGTGTAAATAATTTCATCACCACTGCTCTCAAAATAGTAAAGAGAAACCGGCATGTCCTAGAACCATTTCGAAGACATGTGACCTACCAACCCGCATTGGGCCCGCGTGGTGGATTATAAGCCCACTCCCGTCAGAGAGGAGGTCTGTGTCCAGCAGTGAGAATATTATAGGCTGATTATGCTTTTTCAACTTATACTATACTGTTGGCTGGATCGCTCAGAATGGTAGAAAATGGTATTCTGATGAGTGTTTAGAAAATATAGCGCGATAATAATACCTAATTGGTTACCGGCACTGATTGTTACATAGAGTCTCATTATAATGCATTCGTTACTGCATGTGTGTACAAATGTGCAAAATGTTGTCTCAACCTCCAATAATAATTGTTGAATGTTAATAAAATATTTCACGCGTTTGTTGGCAGGTAAGCAGCTTTACTGTTTCTTCAAGAGTCGGCTACTAATAGCTATTAATGTCTTTGAAGAAGTATTTTCTGATTTTTAATTTGTGAATTGATTGTTATATTGCACTGCTGGATATAGGACTTCCCCAAGCACCGCCATTTCGACTGGTTCTGTGCTTTTCGCATTCAGCGGATTCCTGCGGTATTCACCAGGTCATCGGTTCACCTTATGCGAAGCCTTCTAACGCTACGTCTTCGTACATTGTGCTTTGTACATTGTGTGTGTGTGTGTGTGTGTGTTGTGGTTGCTGGCTTCGTATATTGGAATGAAGTTGGAAAATTCTAAAAAAATAATTAAAAAGATAATGCTATCGAAATCTCTAATGCTCGGTTCCTATAGACAAAAACAAATAGTTTAGATTTTTTTATTGCTAAAATGGGCAAATAAATAGATACGAATCTATTTATTTGCCCATTTTAGCAATAAAAAAATCAGCTTTGACCTGTGATAACTAGTTCCAAGTGGGAGGGCCTACTATGCAAAACTATGAGGTATTTCCTTCATTATTGGTAAATTAGTCTTTATTTTAACCAATAACGGTCCGTAAATATAGGAATCGGCCTTAATTTTATTATATTAATTAATTTTAGTTTTTAATTTTATTTTACTTCGACTTGTTAGTTTTAATTAAATTTTATTTAAATTTATTAATTTTAACTTTAATTTAATTTAAATTTGTAAATTTTAATTTCTGATTATCAAATTCATTTTCTTTTTTAATGTCTGTAATTTAGTATAATGTCTATTTATTTGTAATAGTTAATGTTTGTGTACCTATGGATCCCTGAAATAAAACGTTTTTTTTTTAGTACATTTTGTAAGCAAGTCCGTTTATACACTTCGAAGAAAAAAATGTCACAACTCAAATCTAAGGGGCTCACTCGCTCATTACATAAAACTTTATAGTCAAACTCGATACATAAAATCGTATCGACAGTATTAATCAAACACTAGGATACGAAATCGATTTATGATCGTTACAATTGGGAGACAGTCGTTATTTTTATGGCTTAAAAAAAGTATCAATGTGAGAAATGCAATGTGCTTTATACAGGGTGTCGAAAATTTTATTTGGATAAGTCTTTTTAAAGTCGATTTAGGATTATCTTGCCTGCGATTAAATTATGAGAAAAAATGTTTACATTTAGCTAGGACAGTAAAAATGACTTTCGTTTTGACAGTTCACACAACAACATTCATTGCGTTATTTAAGTTGTTGAACAGATTTTTTTTTTCGAACTTATTATAAAGGAATTAAATAGCAAAATTATTCAGGTTCTGATGGATAGCGTGTTACGCAATTATGATGCAGGACTTTCTTTTTATATTTACCAACAATTTGTGTATATGAACGGAAACGAGGTAAAAGGAGTATGTGAGGATCGTAGCAGTTGGCGTTCTGTCGTTTCTGATTACCCCCATGGGAAGAAGGCGTGAGTTTGTGCATGTATATGTTACAGCTAATAGTTGAAGTACGGCTACACTTAGTTTATGTATGTATATGTTACAGCTAATAGTTGAAGTACGGCTACACTTAGTTTATGTATGTATATGTTACAGCTAATAGTTGAAGTACGGCTACACTTAGTTTATGTATGTATATGTTACAGCTAATAGTTGAAGTGCGGCTACACTTAGTTTTAGCCGGCTACAACTAGGTGCAGCGGGTAGTCGCACTTCTAACCTAACCTAACCTATAGGTATATTCGGTCGGTAAGCAGTACGGTGCAGTTCACAATTTATCGACAGTTTATAATCTCGCGAGATAGATTTATAATCTAAAGGTATTTACAATTTTACGGTGGTATAAGTAGGATACATCTAAGTTTAACCGCATGTGGCCGGCTGCACCTAGTTGTAGCCGGCTAAAACTAGATGTAGCCGAACTTCGGCTATTAGCCGTAACATATATACCAACAATTGAAAAGTTTTGTAGAGCGAAATTCAGTAACTATGCATCATTACCGCCAGTGTTATAACTATGCATGGTAAGGTTTGAAAAAACTTTATTCTCTAATAAAATATCGACAGTTGTCTTTTTAACTTAAAAATATTTTAAAATAATATTTTGCCTTACCTACTAAAGCAGTGTAGGTATACAGTACGCGTGTATCAGTTTATTCTGTATCGAAAATATAGAACATTTTAGTATTTCTATACTTTTGATACTGAATCATTTCCACCCTGTATTTACTTTTAATTGCGTACAAAAAAAACGGGCACCCATGTTTTATCCCTGTTAATTTCGTTATAGATTCGATTCGGAAGGGTGCTACTGATGTCCCTTGTTTTGCTTTATGAGTCCCGTCCAGGAATATTACGGATTTTATTACTTTTCTTTGTTTTGATGCTTCAATAGAACTCAGGTTTTCTGATAAAATAGATTTTTTATGAAAAAAAAAACAAGGTTGATATGAGACTTCAAAATGTGCAACTACACAAATATAGATAAATCTAATCAGTTTTATGAAATAAAAACTTACTCATAAAAAAAGTTAATCCAATAAGAACCTTAAAAATGTGTGGCGAATCCCGACTCTATAATCAACTTGTTACATCAAATCTTGTTTGAAAAAACTTCTTACAAGAAATTGTAAAGTAAAAAGTGTAATATATTTTTAAGAACATTGTTTAAAAGTGTCGCCAAGCACACACAAGCGTGCGTGTGGGCACGAGAAAATACGCACACATTCGCAACGACCCTCGCGACACATAATGAAGGGAGGGCACCGTGATATAATGCAGTTTTTTATTGCTTACTTCTTATACCCACAAGTAAAAAAAACTCCACCATACACGCGTATTATACATTTTAACTATTAGTGTTTTTTTCTGTATGGAATGGGGAAGGGTTCGGACGAGGGCTAGAGGGTTAAGCTTGATAAAAAATTTACGTCGATTCGAGTTTCGCGAGGATGTTCGTTTAGATGAGACTTTTAAGGGTCACTGGAGTGCTTTTGTTGCGTTTCATTCTATCTTTGAATTACTTTGGAGAACTCCCAAACTCTCAACATTAGCTGTAACGTGCCAGCCGATCGTAATGTATGCCATCAAGGTAGACGGTCGGACGTCCAGTAGCTGTTGAATACACAATCGAAGCATTAATTTCATATCAAAATCAAAAGTTTAAGAGCAGAACAAAGAGGCTCTTCGATTATTATTCTAATTTAATTCGGCTCGGGATTCGTCTGTCGCCTGTGTTTTATCGTCAGGTAGCCTCCCGTTTCTTAGAAAAAAATATTTATATCTTTTTCTATTAGATATCCCATTGTTCGCGCGAGGGCACGTCAGCACGCGACAAAAGGAACATTAATTATAATATCCGATTAAAAAACGCCATTTAGGTACGCGAGAGACGTCCTTTGTTTGAGATGATTGAATTCAGAATTACTAACATTAGCCACCATCCCGGGGGAAAGTAAGCTGCATAAAAAGCAGTTGGTACCCACTGTGTTTGTGTAGGCAGCGGAGCAGCGGCGGGGGCTCGCGGTTTTTTTCTTTATATGTTCGGTACTTGATTTCCAAATGCTGGGACTATAAAGATATCAGATTACACGGGAAAAGTGCTACTTCCAAGACACGGACAAAAACTATGGCCACCGAGAGACTGCCGAAATATGAGCATCCAATTCCATAAACCACATTGGTGGGAGGAAGCACACGAGTTATGTTCGTACGTGCTCGCACATAGTAATTAGATATTACGTTACCCAACTAATCGTAACTCGCACGGGTGTTGTTTTACCCAAAAGGGGGAATAAATCACGCGCGCGCTGCGATGGCAACACCGCGACACAATGAAAAAAAATAACAAAAAAAAAGAAACAATATCAGAGCGCGGAACAAAAGAAATTATACCAACGAGCGGATCCATAGCGAAAAAATCGTTATGATAATAAAATAAAATGGTTAAATAAAAAGCAGTAATAATAGCTGCTCAGAACAATATGCTGCGTTTACGCGTTAGAAATGAATCAACGTTTATTTAACTAGTCCCATCATAGACACGCTTTTTGACGTTTCTCGGTGAGCAGCTGTCGCGAATTTTCGGATTAAATTCACTCAGATGAAGTACTGCATTATAATGAGACATTTTTGTTTCGCCTGTCCGCTTTTGTATTAACTAGTGTTAAATTTATTTTTATAAAACTTAGGGGCTGTATTTTACCAAATAATCGAAAGCAGCGATGTATGTGAGCCATAGGCCCTGTGCAGCGGGGCTGCGCCGAGCCATATTTTTATAATAACGCCGGCCACAGATGCACTATTAATCTCGTACAAGATGCGTCGTTATTAAATCTCTGTGGAGCAGGACGATGTCGTCCGACGTATTATTAATGGAAGTGTATCACGGGAGCCATTAGATACATAATTAACATCGATCGTCGACTAAAAAAACAACTCTCGAACGATCCCAAGGAGTCGCGAGAGTAGCGTCACTCTCGCGACGAATAAAAACGTCATTTAAGATTGATTGCTGCGAGGAAGTATCATTAATATTATTCAATTAATAAAACGTAATTTTGTGAGGTGAAATGCGCACCCCGACGAGGAAAAAGCAATTAGTGGCTAGATTGCAATCCGTCAAAACAACTGCGTCGAGTGATGCTAAAAAAACGTCGAGGAGCATTCATTAAAGTAAAATTCGCGAGGGGTGAATATGTAAGGACTTTTTTGCATAAGACGGTGGCGCCCTCGATTTTGAGGATTTTTTTTACATTGAATACAAACTATGTGGGCGCTCCGTAAGCGGTTTTCGTCACACTTGCACACTGTTAGTGTTGACGAAGTTTTTTTTTAAATTGTGCTCGTAATGACTGTTGTTATGGTTTTATGGCGCAGTAATGAGCGGAGTCGCCGCGACATTTGCATGTGATCGCGGGGAACTTTTTTGTCACTTTTGTTAATGAAGTTTTTTCGACGGTTTTTTTTGCTAGATTGTTTATAGCGTGCGATACGGCTTTATTTAGAGTTTGTGGTTAAACATTTCAGTAGCTCCTTGTTTATGGCTGAGGGGTGTTTTATTGTTCTTTTTTTGAGTGTTTACTTTTAGTCGGATCATGTGAAATTAACACGATAGAACGAGGAAAGTTCCCACAATAAAATCGTAAACTTTCATGAGTGATGAAAAGTTTTTGAAAAATTGAACTTTTATGTCCATAAAGGATGAAGACGTAGGTATTAAAATAGAATTATAGGTTAGGTAAGCTATGGAGCAGACATTTCGGCTACGAACCGATAATAAACGTCGACCGGGCTGACGTGCCGGCAGCCCCGAATTGGTATTAGCAATCATTAAATTGGAAATTACGCTATATCGGCGATACACGGCTTTTCTTTTATAAATATCTCTCACGTGATGCCGGTGCCGCGTCGTGTCACGACCTTACTGAAACGATGGTAATATTCAAATAGCGATATAAAAAAGACAAGTTAGGTAGCATTTAAAAAGCTTGTTTGTTTAGCGACGAATCGCTTTTAGTCATGGCACGGTGCACGGCGCATCCAAGCCTCTGGATACGTGACAACTTTACGATGCGGTCGTCATAAACCCTCTTCTCAATGACATAAGGTACACATCGCGGGCGCGTGGTTACATAAATAAGTGCAGCTGTTGGTGGGATGAAAAATGAATGTGAAATATGAAAGGTCTCGAGGAAATGGGGAATGAAATGAGCTAAAAGTTCGTTCGTGCTGTGTCGCTTTCTAACAAGATAGACTCTGATAAGAAAATTAAGTAAGTAATGTTGACCTTCACTACGTATCGGTTACCAAAATTCCAGTTAGACTGAATAAAACATGAATTGTTGGGTTTGACTTTTATTATCAAAACCTCTGAGTTTTTATTTATTTTATTATGTTATTTTTGAAGTTGTTTGATAAGCCTAGTTACTTTTCACAGCAAATCTTTCAACTGCAATGAGGCGTTTTTATTACTTTTATTCTCACTAGAAACATTTTATAATATTTTAATAAATTCCACATTTTTATGAGCTGCATAAAATATAAAGTTACATGTATTGCATTAAATCAAAATTAGTATTTACAATAACAAGGCACACGTGCAGTGCTCACAATAAAGTCACGCTGTTCAATGCCGTTTTAATATATAAAATTACTTAATGTTTTTTCCAATAAATAACGAACGCCACATATTATAACTAAATACGTACATGAATATTCATATAAATCAATATTAAACTTTAACAATGCCCATTTATCGAATAGCAATTTATTTGCTTATTTATTGAAATTTGTAACGCATGTTAATATTTTTTAGTTAGCGCATGCGTCGGGTTAATTCTGTTTCTGTTCTGTTTAAGTTTTGATTGCAAGTGTGAAAGAGACGGCCGTATGACCGGGGGCAACTTCTAATGCAACTGATTTTGTTATTCGAATGGAAGTCATTGATAGGATTTTTAATGGCCTTAAAAAATGGCGACAATGGCTCGCGGAGTTGATGCGACAGAATTATTTATTGCTGCTCGTAAATTGTAGTTTAAATTAAATCGATTCTAAATCCCAGTTTCTTTTATCGATACTGTAACTATAATGTTTCTCATAATTACTATAAATCAATTTTCTTAATGTGCGTGTAGCCTGTCAATTATTTTTATTATTTAACTTTGCGCATGCGACGTTTAACACCAAGATTTGCTTATTTCGGCGTTAAGTTACATACGTATTCTAAATGCTTTGTACAATTCGCATTTCGTGTTCGAACAATGGCCTCTTTAAGGAAACAAAGAGGGCATCTATAAAAATCTTGGAAACACAAAAGAGTCCGAACTAAGCAACCACACTGCTCTGAGGTGCCAAAGACAATGATAATTGTTCCACGTGAAATATAGTGTTGCCACCGACAAAAGGAGCGTAAAAAAAAAATACATTTTTCATTGTAACGCTTTGGCCATTCACTACAGGTGGGGCGATGTGGGGTGGGCACGGACAAAGCTCTGTATCAATGGACGATACCAATATTTTTTTGCATATAAAAACTTGTAGGTATAGAGTAAAGTTTCTCCATTAATTATTTCTAAAACGATGGTTGTGTAGGCGTGACAGACGAAGTCGGTAAGATTAATGCTGTAGGTTTATAAAACGCAGTTGTTTCACGTTAACGTAGGCTTACATATTTCCAAAACTCTACCTGTTATCATTTTAATCAAAGATTGCAACTAGTAACTCCATTGGAATAGAGAAAACGAAATTCATTGTACAAGAGTTAATAAAACGTGGTTTTATGACGTTTGTTCTGTACTTACATGAAGAAATCAAGATAAGTGTTATGCGAAATGTGTGCACCTACTTCAAACAGAGGGTTATCAGTTGGCGTTATTTGTTAAAATCGGCAGCTGCGATGCGCAAGCGCACCGATGTGTAAATTTGATGCCAGTGACAAAAGCCGCCCTTGATGAGTGGGTAAATTAATAGCGGTCGCAAAAAAAAAATGCAAAAAATTCAGGTAATTTTTAAAAGCATGATTGGAGTTGCTGTTTGCAGTTACTTTAAAGACACAAAGTTGGTTTGCTAAGTTAGAGTAATGCTGAGGAAGGGTTGAAACAACACTGATAATAACTATGGAAAATAAAATAAAGTATCTACGTAATAAGTACTCCAATAAAAAGTATTCCTCAGGGCACCAAGTAAGATAAATAAATTAAAACAAAGGCAGAGTTACCGTTCTTCAAAATTAAGACGCTGAAAAAATGTCAGCCTAATTTAAATTAATAAAAGGTCAAGAGTGGCTCGTGCTATCCAACAAAAGCTTTTTAGACCTAAAAGAATAGCTATAGAAGTTATTGTTTTTAGGCCACAAATAATTTACAGCAGCCATAAACTTAAGAAAGAACCACTCCAGATCTTAAGGAAAGTGCACAAAGGCTACAAAAGCTGTTTTGTTTACCGATTTAGATGAAAAAATCTTACAATAATCCAAAAAACAAAGAATTTACGTCACGGTTTTAAAATAAAAGGTGCCGTTTGTTAAGGGATTACGTCCCTCGAGGTACGGGACCAGAGCAACAATTGTAAGTAGACAATGCGTATGAGTTCAGGTAGCACACAATTTGCCAATAACGTCCACTTCTCAAAATTGAAGGCTGTTTCAATTTGACCCCTAAGTCAAGACAGTAAAGACCCCCACAGCATTCTATGACATGAAGATGATGCGATTCTACGGTTTGGTTTCCGCGAAAATGTTGTCATGGCCAGAACCTAAGAACTTCGCCGTTTTAATCTATCGCGAACGATATTGTGTTTAAATAAAGTTTGCTTTGTTAGCTGTGATAATCCTGGTTGTGAGGATATGAGGTAGAAGGAGCAGAACGACGAACGACAATATTTTAGTAGACGATGAAAATATGGGATATAATTTTATATAATATTGTCACGTATCTCAACAAGTGGTATTTCCGTAACACTGTCTATATTTCTATAAGATGTATGTAGAGGACGCCCCGCCATTGGTTTAAGACAAAGCAAACAGGATGTTAGAATTAGTTCATAGATTCAAAAATCAATACTTCCTCCAGGATGACCAAATTCCGCGAAGGTATTTGAGTTAGATAACGTTTGCTCAGAAGATGTTAGTTTTACATATCTCCACCAATGGACGTGTAAACAACGGGCAATAAGCGGCCATATAAATTATAACCGAATATCGATCCTATCTCTTAAACTCGGGTAAAAATGGGAACAAACTATTGACGCGACTTCGGCAAACCGAGATAAAATAAATATTTTAGGGTGGGCTCGCCCTAAACAAACACATTCAGGATTTGCTGACCGTCGATATAGTTTCAATTTAATACGCCGAAATTTCATCACTTCGATGTTTATTCAAAAACAAGCTTTATTTTAGGGGTAGAAGATTGAATATATTCTTGAGATTTTCTTTTGCTTTAATCTTAAAGTTGGGATTGAAGGATAGGACGTAACGCTATCTGAGACGATGTTTGCTAATCATTTTTTTAGGCGTCTGCGAAGTTAGGCACTTTGATTTCGTAGTCTTCGGAAATTGCCGGCGCTTCACACAGCATCAGATAGTGTTGTGCTTAATGTGCACTAGAGCAAGGTTTAACAGCAGGGCGTGTAATTAATATTGAGAATCGATTGTGCGCTCGGGGCGGTGCGCAGTTATCGCGCGACTTATCAAAAGCCAGCAATATTTCTTCATTAACGACGTACCACGAGGTGCGAGCCGTCGTCTTAACATCTGCTATAGATTTAAGATGCTGTTCTGACTTGAATATAGCAGTTTCACGACCTGCTTGTGCTTTATTTTATTTGTAATATTCTGTCATTATTTCCATGATGGTCGCGGAATGAAAGAAGACAGTGGATGTATCGTTGTTTATTATCCCGTCCATGTTGTAAATGTAAAGTGAGAGACGGCTTTGTGGTGCTTCTATGTGATAAGTAGGGAGATTGTCATTGCTTGTGTGATTATCGTCTTATGGCCGATCCCTATAATATACGGACCGTTATTGGTTAAAATTAATACTTGTAACTTTACCGATAATGAAGCAAATACCTCATAGCTTTGCATAGTAGCCCCCCCGTATAGAAGTAGGTTTCATAGGTAAAATTAGCTTACGAATCTATCCATAAATATATTCGTAAGCTTTGTCCAGTTTGGCAATCAAAAATGCTACCATTGGTAATAAAAACGATTGGTTTTTGTTTATAGGAACCAAGGATTAACGTGAATCTAGTGGACATTTTTTCGATACAAACTTGGGGAGTGTATTACTCCACTGGTCGACAATTTACATCAAAAATTTAACATGGTAAGGTTTTGTCTCATGATTAATATTGGCTGTGCGGAAACAGAATACTAAAATAAAAAGGCATTAAAAGTTAGGAGCTAACAAAGATTCGTTTTTCTTTCTAATTTAACCTAGCTTTGGGCGTGTTTAATAAAAGAAGGCCGGTAGTAAAAGAAGTGTAAAATCTCCAAAACCAAGTCGGTACCGACAAAGCTCGAAAAATTCAATAAACTTTATTGGTGATTGATTTATGCAGTGGTTTTTTCATAAGACCAGATCATCCGAAGGACTTTTCTTAATTTTTTACGCGCCTGTTTTACCACAAATGATCCTGCATCTCACTCAATAACGTTGTGCGTGTAGACTAGCGTCTAACTGCTAATCACTGATACTATCTCTGTCGGACACGATGCCTGGTGAGACAGCGTGCTTTGTAGCCAGGCTCACTACTGAGTTCGACCCCGCGACTAGATTCCCCTAAAATATCTAAAAACTTATTATTGCCGTCAATAGTTTCAGCCATCAGTGTCTCTAATTTAAAATCATTTACAGTTTTCTCTCCATTTAAAACGTGACGATAGTTCTTTTCTTAACTTGAATCATTACTATGGGTTTTTTATCTTCTATGTTTTCATACTTTTGTTGTGTTCGATTGAAAGTATGATTTCAAATATTCTTACAATCATATATTTTTTAGGCCGCGTAATGATACCGTTGCTCACTCATCTGTGACTTGATTTTGGTGTGTGCTATATAAAGAAATACGTTTCTATGCTAAATGGATACTAATTTCTTGGCAATAAATTAATATTTCACGATACTATCTCGAAACGATACAAAGTTTTGGCTAGCCTAGCTTTCGATGTCCAAAACAAGCATGCAAGTAAATTCCGGGTAGTGTTTTTTTTATGAAACAGAAGGCCAAGTCGCAAAGGCGATTTATCAAATAATATGACAGCATTCAACGAACATAATTTTAACGAAAATTGTAAAGAGTATTGTGTTTCATAATTAATGAAGCAAAAGGCTTTCTCGGTAACAAAATATTCCCGATCTAAGTTTCGGATCGTCATTACTCGTCTCTTTGTGCGACATTCTTTTGCGCCCAGGTGTTCATATAATTACATTGGATGGCAATAGACAAGGATAGATAGATGACGAAGACGATAAAAAAGAAAGAGACGAAGAACCGGCCCTTGCGTTGATTGATAACTGTGACAAAAACGTAGCAGATGAAAAATAATAATTATTAGATCTATTGTTAAAGGTGTATGAACTTCAACAGGGGTGACGACGGAGAATATTTTAAGTTTGAAACAAATTGAAAGATTTGAAACTATCACCAGAGTTTTTGGGATGAATGTTGATCAGAAGTTTTATTAATGATTGATTTGTGATTCTTCTAATATTATCTTTTACTTAGGCTCTGCTTAAAATTCAATATATTGTCCAGATTTAAAGTATACAAATGATTCATGGTTTTTGTGAAAATATTCTCTCATGAACGAATATTTTACAAAAACTAGATCAATGCACGATGATCAAGCTAATCGACAACCCTGTATCGATGCATTTGCCGGCTGTGCAGTTTGCATTCAGTCAAGCTAGACAATAAGCTGCGAAGCGCGCGCGCAGGTAGTAATAAAAACCAACATTCATTTACATTCCCCAAACTTAAACATTTGGATACCCAACTCTATAATTATGCAATATAAGGTTGATAATATACAGAGTATTAAATTTTTGAAGTAAAATTATGTTTGTACAGGTGTACTTATTTTTTTTTTATCTTTCATTAGCTAAGTTCGCGCTTTATGGATCACGATCGAGGGTAGAGACGGACGTGTCTTATTGTTTTGTCAAATACATGAGAAATTTTGTCAATAAAAGCTGGGTGGTTTGTGGGCTTTGTTGCATTTTACTTTACTTAAGTTTACAATACTATAGTCCTTTGAAGTATTGACGAGATTCTTTAATTGTCAATGTGTGTGCAGATAAACATAAATCATGAATTCAACACTTGATCCTACAGCCCCTACCGTCGAAGTTTTTAATTTGATGTCAAAAAAAATCTGCTGTTTCATAGAAAAATACAATCAATACCTACGCGGTCAATATGTGTGGCAGAGCTAGTTCTTAAAAAATAAAAATTTCAACGCAAGAGGGGTTCAAATCATGTACTGAATCCAACAGGTTGTGGCGTCGATGTCCCACTAACAGCCTGTATATTTTTAACCTTCACCTAGTTTTTCTTAGTCATTTAAACTGTAACAAACCAAAAGTTCAGTTTTTAAGCGGTCATACATGATCAGATCATAAAATACTTTTCTAGCTCAAGGAACAAGTCTATGTAGGTAACCATAAAACATTTAGCAAAGTCACATGAAATAAATCCAACGGTATTTTCATATCACTCAAAAATAAATTAAAAAATACCAGACCTGAACAAAAGAAACATCGGTTTCCCGGAAATCATTTCGCGGTGGCTCTAAAAGCCTCCAAACATAATTAATACGGGGCTCATTAAAAACTTTCCTGACAGCTTAAGTATGCGTCCTAATTAGCAAAAACGGAAATATTCTGCAGTCGCACGGTCTGCCTTAGACCTTTAATTATACGCCACTTTGGCCATTTTCATAATAATACATTTTAATTTAATTTATTGTTTTGTTTTCAGTTTCAAATGTAGTAACGGTTAAGTGGTTGAAGAATTTACAATGCTTAGTATAATTGTACACTCGAAAATTATTTGTGAAGTAGGTCCGAAATTCGTAATTTAGGACTCAGAGCCTCGTCATGATTAAGGAAATTCAAATATTTTTAATTAGAAATCAGAAGTAATTTAAATAGCAATAAGGTAGCAAATCGAATGTCTAAATGGAACAGAATATCAAAAGCTCTGTCGGCATCCACAAAGCTACCAACAGCTAGTTACGGTTTGTTTAACAAATTATTGTTAATTATAGTTTGGGTAAGGCGAATTTTAATCTATGAGTTTTTGCTGTCCCCGTGTTCAACAAAAGATGTATTAAGTGCACAATGTATGGAACTGACAACCATTCTTTTGATATTTAGCTTCGAACACCGTTTACTAAACGAATTCTGTTTAAGAAGAGATCAATTCAAAGAGCTGAGATACCAGTTAACTCAAACCAATTAATTAGGCATATCTAATAAGCTATCTTGCGTTGGAACTTTCTTTGATGTACTCGTACTTTGACATTTAGCATTTGTTGAAGTATTTTCCTGTTGGACTACATTCGTAGCTGCTTATTTAAACCAATCGCAAACCATGCTATTTACATCAAATTCCTTTTTCTGTAGTCCAGTTTCAAACTTTACTACACCTTTAAAGAATGTATCACAGCATCAAACTGTCGATTCTCAACGTTCATTTATTATTTGCCGAGTTTAATTACCTTCACTATTCGCGTTTATCTCACCAACCGATCTATATAAAATAAATCAATTTAATCTAATTAAAAGCATTACATGTTTTTTGTTCGATAACGAAACAACTCGAGGTATTAGGAGATGAATCGTGAAGATTAGGAGGTGAGGTTGTATCAGCGGGTCACCGATCATATCTCCCGGCCGTACGTCAAACCGTCCATCCACTGTCGTGTTCTATCAATTATTTATATAATCTAATTTAATTTAAGTCCCCTGACCTTTCTTTGCACTTGGTTTAGAACTTTAGAAAATATCTCTGAAAACGCTCAGAACGTCTCGTGCAACTTTCATACGTCTTACTGATATCACTGTAGGGATCAAATTAGGTTGCATTAGTCAGTGCTATGCGCACGTTTCTAGTCCGGTATTGCAAATCATCGTTGACTGTTAGTAATGAATTACAAATATTATTTCTGGCTGATTCCGATTTGAATTTCAATACGGTTTTGATGAACGGCGCGAGGTGGGGCTGACGTATGGGTATGTTGAGGCGGGTGATTTGTCTGTTTGGTTTCACCTTGTTTTAATGTAAAGCGTGAATTCGGTAGTTAAATAGGTTGTGTACGTGGTGCTAAGTGGTCGCTGGGCTGGGTGGCGGGCCGTTCGGCCTTGCACCGCGTCTCGCCACGCAGTCTACGACGGAAGTTTACGACCGAACGCCAGCCACTTTTATTGGCTACCTCACATCGAAGCCTCCTCGCAGCCTCCCATTCACTCCACAAGAAATATACTTTTTTATTGCTCTGTCACTCGGGTAATTTATTGACAATGAACACACGTGCATTTCTATTAATATTTTATGTCGTAAGAGTTTTTATGCGGCTGCGTCCGTCCGGGCCATTGTTGGGCCCCATCGGACAGTTTGTTTTATGTCCACTCTAGAGGTTCACTTAATTGTTGTACGAATTGGTCGTGATAGGTCGCTTCGACTGTGACGCTGACATTTTAGTTCTAGCTAGTCGGATGATATTAAAAGTAATCGTCAATTTATGCAAACGTATTTGCGGGGTAATCTATAATAAAAAATTTAAAGGGCACGTAATTATGCAAGTAAATAAGAAACTGATGGAATTTAAAATGGCTTGTGCTATGAGATACTGAGGTTATTAATTCATTTATAGCGTTTTAATAGATGGGAATATTAAAAAGTTATTTATTGCTGGTCGTAGTGGTGGTTTAGTGCGTTAAATACGGACAAAGAAAGCGTTCGAGCTAATTGCAGGTTTTGAATGTTAATCGAACGATCGGCTGACTGACAGTGGGACCATAAACAATCCTGCCTGTCGCCGTAAAAGTCGTGTGCGGTTTTTCATCGTCTGACGCGCAGCCTTTTGGAATTATACCCCAAATAATGACAATTCTTATGCTGTCTGCAGGGCGCTGTTCCATTGGTAATACGTGTGTCGAAAAACGATAATGTGCTAAAATTCTTGGAGGTTTTTTTTTGTTTTGGAAACATTCAGGTACAAAATCTGACCCATGTATAAAAGTGGTAATCAAAATTATGAATCAATAAATAAATGATTTCTCAACAGATAGAGATCTTGTCTCAGATATAATATTCAAAACTACCAGAGGAATTCATTGATATCTTCTAAATTGCTTTACTTTTACTGGTAAGCATCATTATTGTATTTTGAACGCCAAAGTTAGACACTATATATTTTCCAAAATATGAACAGCTCGACGTATACCATCGTATCCATATACCTCATACAATGGACAACACCACCGCTTCCTCATAAATAATCCCGGACAAAGTACTCTCGGACGACCGCAGAATATGCGCTATATAATTAACAGTTATACCTTGAAGAGGCCCTAAATCTCGCGCATGCGCGGCAGAACAATGCGCGCGATGTTCGGCACCTAATGGACGCGTTGATTGAGCCCCCGCAATAATGTTGCTGGATGCGCAGGCGCATGTGTGCGTTATAACGTGCGATACCGATATGGGTGTGGTTTTGTAGCTGATAGATGTAAGGTGTGAGGTAGTTTCGGTAATGGAAGGTAATAGCTTCATTTGTTTTATGTGGTGATAGATATGGTTAAGATCGTTAAATGTTTTAGTTTAGTTGGAAAAACTTGAGAGTTATTCCGAGCTGATGTACTGGTGAACAAATACCGGTCTAAATAAATTTTCAAAAAAACTGATACTTTCGATTGACAGTTGCATTGGCATTCCATAATTGTGGAGTAACCTCGTTTATCAACACAATATGGGCATACGATAATGCAAACATCTCTACCCACCCCAAACGTAGTCAGATGCAAGATACATTTCGAGTAGCAAACTTACTTAATATTGAAGTAGCTCGTACTTACCTGCAACAGAAATGTAAGATTAGAATCACATAAAATAAATCACAGCCAACTATTAAGTACCAAACAAATAGATAGAGGCCCATTTAATGTAATTGTTGAAGTCCCACTTTATTAAGCAATAAACTTCGGAGTGGGCTTGGAAATTCCTGCAGCATACCAGATTGGATTGAGTCTTACTTTTAGAGGGAAAGAAAAGTGAAAATGAGCTATCGACGGAATACAAACGCGGTGGAGGGAGGGTGCTGGAGTGGGGAGCGAGGATGCGCAGGAGTCGCTGCGTTCCGATCCACACGTCGCGGGCGTCGCGAGGGCATTCCGACGTTTTTCAGCAAATTCCCGCACGCCGTCTCGCTCGTCTAATTGCACTTAATTTTTGCTTCGTGCCTGTTTAAATACGGCCCAGCAACGTTTAAAATTGCTATGGAGAGCGCCGAAGACACGGGTTAAGCTCTGTTTCAATGGGCTGTGAAGTTCGATCGCCGATTAAATGTTGCCTTTTTGCGAAATGGCGAGGAATTAGCAATTACACTTTGTTTTAAGAGGTTAGGGTTAAAATTCTGATAATGATGCGATTGAGTTGAAAATTGGGGAGTCAAAGTTTATGTAAAGCTTTTAAAAATGTGGAACATTGGCTTGAAAGAGTTTTCTAAACACATGCACTTAATCTTAATCTTGAGACAAATTGCCCACTTGATGATGCATTCGGAGCCTAAGTCTAGTTTAAAGCCTTCAGAAGAAAGTACATTTTGAGAGTATGTAAGAAACAAATATAACACACTCTCAAAATATTGTCTGTGAAGTATCAAATAAGCATAATCGGATTATAAAATAAACTGGCGACTTCGTCTATTTTTTATGGCATAGAACTAAGATCTCCAACCGAGATGCCGATAGCACTGATTGGGAGCTAATTATGGACCTCATAGTACAATGAACTAAATATAGACACCTGAACTACGAAAACCACCCTTGCTACTTCGAAATAAAGGCGCTTTCTAAGTCAAATGATCACCATGAACCTACGCTCCAATACTTACCAGCCACGCTGGTCAAATGGAAATACCGCGAATCGCAATGATTGGCGTAAAGAAGCAATTCAATTGTATGATTGGATTTTTTATTTCATCAACCTCGCTGATCATAGATAGTACTTTAAATGACTACTGGGTTTTTTATACTTAAGTAGCTATAGATAATGTTGGTCAGAGCTTTACTCGCGAAAAGTCAGATTAAACTTTTAGTACACTTTTACAGCTATACCTAGATTTGTGTCTGAAAAGAAATAAAATGTTTAAATATAATTATGTTCGTAAAAATTAATGTCAATATTTGGTTGTCAATATTTTAAAACTAGATGGCGCCGGCATTTCTTACCTGACTGGTCACTGAGAAGAAATGCTGGTTCAAACTCAGAGGTCATGGTCTCTTTTAAAGTCTAAACATTATATTATTAGGATTTTATGTGAGTCTAACAATGCAGGGCCATGTCTGGAAGTGCCTTTTGTGGAAAAGCCATTGCAGCTTTGAGCTGACCTGTCCCAACAAACGGCACGCATACAGCAGTCATCGTGTAGTTCAACCCTACTTTAGCAAGCTCAAAGACCCGTCACAAGACTACCAGATCTGAAGGACATAATTATATCTATACATCGAGTAACATAATTAACGCAAAGACCTCATACACCCCAATTAGAGTATTGAGTTAAAAGCATAATACGATGACCGAAACAATTTTTTTTTAAAGCTAACTGATATTATTAAGAAAAACGTGTTCAAAATCAAAAGTCATTTATTCAAACTAGGCTGAGAGTCAGCTCTTTTTGAACGTCAAAATAAAATTACATAAGACAGTCCCCCCAAAAACGCCCGCCCTTCACCACTTCCTAGTGCTTTAGCTGGGAAGAAGAAGTAGCGGAACAAACTCCCCAGCAGTCGACCCAAGCATTACTTTATGCATTTAAAATTGAGTCTTATTTTTTCTACTCTAAGATAGATTTTTCTTTGGCTCAATCAGTGGTACGTATGGCAAAATAATAAAATAAAACTTGTATTAAAAGTTACTGAAATCGATTCAGCCTAGTAGTCAATTAGGAACAAACTACTTTCAGGTCTTGCGTCCATTCTGTTACACCTTGTGTAAAAGATACTCAAAACTACCAGACAGATTAAATGTCATATATTCTATCTAGTCGGTATTCACATTCAGTTTTCTCTTATATCATCAAAAGTTCACAGCACTGTTGGCGGAGTGGTTAAGCGATTGACTGCTGCACTGCGTGTCGAGGGTTCGATTCCCGCACGGAACAAATATTTGTATGACCTACAAGTAGTTGTTCCGGGTCTGGCTGTTTGTGTATGTGAGCTTAAATGTTTGTAAACGCACCCACAATACAGGAGAAGTTCCTAGTGCGGAGCGACGTGTAAACAAATTGTTTAAGAAATATCATATCTATGATAAGTCATGTAAATCAATGTAAAATGAATTGATGTCAATGTTAATTCCAAAATACTTTAAGTTTCTGGCATTTTAGTAGCTTAATTATTAATCCCAAGTCTTTTTGTACCAACATGGAATGTCGAGAAAGCTATTCCTTTTGCAAATATCAATGCAGTCAACGTAATAACGTCGTGTAGACCAAGCAGTCTTTATTACATTTGACATTGCAGCTGATAGCTTGTGTCATTTAGCTTGTTAGCGGACGCATATCACTGATACTTAACTGCGGACCCTATTACATAGTAGCAATGTAACTTAAATCACACCCAATTTAAAAGCAACAAGAAAAACGAGTGATACGAGCGAAGAAAGCATGGGAAACATGTAACGAGGCAAACCTATTAAAGGGGCGAAGCGTGGAGAAATATCTCACGATCCTTACTCATTACAAATTATGAGCGCATTCCTCATCACCATCTACCTAGCATTTTCCCAACTATGTTAGGGTTGGCTTCCAGTCTAACCAGGTGCAGCTGAGTACCAGTATTTTACATGGAACGACTGCCTATCTGACCTCTACAACCCAGTTACTGGGTAATACCCTTTTATAAGACTGGTTGTCAGGCTTTTGGGCTTCTGACGATCCGTAACGCCTGTCAAAGATCTACGGAAGACAACCGAGACCAACGGCTTAGCGTGCTTTCCGAATTACTGAGGGGTCTTGGTATGTAAAGATGGTCACCCATCCACGGACTAACCGCGGCAGCTGTAGCTTAACCTGATCGATGACTTAGTCACAAACCCCCGGCCAGCCAGCCAGCTCATTAGTTATTAGCGCATTCCTATCGGACTCTATCAAACACGATGAAGGAAATGACTTTATGAAACATGATGCGACTCAATTAATAATTATGATATAATTTTAACAAAAACTTGACCGGAATAAATGACAAATTGCACGCTGATAAAAAGTGCTCGTATGCGCCGTAATTACCTACCACTCATTTCAGCCTTATGATCGTTATTGGAATATGACATTAATTAAATAAGTAGCCCAGATAACAATCTAAATATTGTAGGTTATTATCGTTCGACCATGTTTAACTTTTGATGTTCTTATATCAAATAGCTCCATTACAGATGTCATTAGGTTCAGGTGATCAATTTGATATAGATCTCCGTTTTTTTGCTTGTCTTATTTAAATTGACCATGTTTAAAAACGACCGTGTGACTTTGTGAATTTTGTAAGGAACACGCAACAAGTACGCCTATCAGATGAGATCAGTGATCAAGCGAATGATAACATTACAATCGCTTCGAGCGTCACTCGATACCTACCGATAACAACTCGAGATGAGCAAAAGAAACAATCACGCCGAAAGTTGAGCCTGTGGCCTGTTCGGGCCATATCTGACACGACGTGGCACCTCAAAACAACCTTTGTGCTCTCGTTACCTCCGTAACGACCACCCGAAGAATAGGAACAGAAATTCCACAAGCGCGCGCCGATTAAACTCCTTGGTGAAAATAAAAGAGATTGTTTATAAAGCAAGAGCAGACGACATGACAATAGACAACGGTGATGGACCAAGACTCCTCGACGTTCGGCACACGACGATACGCATCGATCCAAAATCGTATTTACCACAAAAGATTTAGAGTTCATTAATTTTAAGACGTGACCATAACATGTGACTTTAAGAAGATGATTAGGAAAAGTGGGGGCGTGATGTGAAAGAGAGAGCGTGGACCGCGCGCGAGAGAGAGGTCCGACCGCCGAGGGTCACAGGCGTGATGTCAGGTCAGCCACTTTTGCACCTCGCCATAACAACGCGTCTCAAATTATTATGGACGTTTGATAAGTGTTGGGAGATTGCACAGTCTTGGTACTTTATGATGCTAATTAAGTGTTTACTTTACTAGCCGTAGTACATTGTTGACACTCGACGACGGCCGGCCGTGGAGGTTTGTTTGAGGAAACGTCACTCACACTCGACTGCAGTGCTTTCAAACGTTTACATAGAGAGCAATGACATCTATGGAAAGCATCGTGAAAAAAAAAACAAGCACCTATCGTCTGGACGATATCTGTAGATACCACTCCGGTGATACGTTATCAATCGCTGAAGAATTTCATCTAAACCTCTGATAAGACAACAACATCTCACGATTTATTTAGGCTAAGAAGCAACTTTAAAATAGCCATAATAAAATAATATTAGCGTAATAACGATTTATAGCAATAAAAGCAGTTATGACTTTGGCCAATAAAGTTGGTGAATCTCTCGGCGTTTTAAAATAACTGAAAATTAAGGGGTGGAAGACTTTAGCTGTCAGAATCTATACCGCCGCGCCGGTCTCTTAATGCGTCTTAATGTGTATTTTACGATTGTTACACAAGACGCGAGCAGTTTTACATCGGTTTAAGTGATGTCTATCTGGTGTTATCAAATCCTCTGATGTTCCGAAACATCAAATTATGAATGAGAAATAAATCAACAGGGGCGATCGTAAAATGCTTTATGTTTTTGTTCTGTTCTGTCGGTTCGATTACTCTCCCAAATTGCCCCAGATGTGGGCACGCGCAAATTCATAATGTTTTCATTCTGTCTGTATCGAAATTAAAAATAAAGTAATAGTCCATTTTGATGTTCCTTTCAGCGAGCGCTTGTGATTTAGCCTAAGATGATATTGATCATAAAATTTAACGAACCAGATTGATTCTAATCTATCGATTGATGTTCTGTTCCGCGCTAGAGCTGGTGACGCAGAATCTTTAGAACAAATATTTACGACTGTTGATGTTTTAAATGTAAAATTATATAATAATATTGAATTTATTTAATTCATGAGTGAGTTATTTGTCGTAAACCTACGCAATAAGGGGCAAAACTGGGATGAAATTCAGGGCCGAAGATTTCATTGGGCAGAGAATGGCATAACTTACGACAATTTTGAAATTTTTTGCCTTGCAAATTGGTACCTGATTTAAATGTGCGCAAAAGCATAATAAAGTTAATATATTTTAAAGATAATGGATGGAGCCTTTTGATCGTGTATCATAGACGCATTACCACTTAATGAAACATTAAGAATAGCTCATAGCTCACACATTAGGGTGCAGCCATGATAAATGCTTCGCGGATGACTAGCGGTAAGTCCCTTCGATTCCCGATTGGCATGACATTATAGAAAGTATTTGCAGAATTCTACGGTCAGGGACATGATATCAATCAATATTATGGAAGATAAGTCAGGTGTGAAGGCGTTAGTGGTTTGTGATAGTAATGTGGATCACTTTGATTTGATTATCAACCTTGATTTGATTAAGTATGTCTTCATGAATGTTTTTGGTAAACGCCAAACAGTCAGTTGACTTGGGATGTTATTCAAGTAATGAATCGTTTGTTTACCAATCGTAACGTTCTAAAATAGCTATTAAATCAAAATAAAAAAGTAATAAGAATCAGCACTTATTGATAAGTCAAATTACATAAGACAGTCCCCAAAACACTCGCCATTAACCAATCGTACGTAGCTACTGTAATTTCAGAGTTCAGACCACAAAGATCGCGGTGTCTTTCTTCTCTTCACAAGCAACAGGAAGTCAGGCAATTGGACAAGTTACACAGCAAGTTATGGCCTTGTAATCTACATAAATTCAGCCGGGCTATTCCGTAAAAATCTCACCATGCAGACTTCGGTGAAGTGAGCTGTCGAACCCGCTAGGATGAAGTGAACTGAAGTGAGTGGAATGACAGTTCACTTCACGCTAGTTTTCACGGTGAGATTTTTTACAAAATAGCCCAACAGGCCTGAACCGTGAAGGTAACTGTTTACCAATGTACGTTGGTAAACAGGTACTGATTAGCACGTTTACTTGTAAACAGGTAAACTAATGTGAAGTGAGCTGTCATTCCACCTGATGATAGGATTGACAGCTAACTTCACCGATGATTTTATGGTAAGATTTTAACAAACATGAAGGTTGTAGGTAGGTATATTCGTAAACAGGTAGGTACAAATAACATGTTCGGACTAAAGTCTTGTTTCTACAAATATGTGCAAATCTTTACTAAGTAAAAATTAATACTGTGTTATTCAAACAATACGTTATTCATTATTTTACCCGCCAGTCAATAAGCGTACTTTGTTTTTTTTTCGGAATAAATTTATTTACGAATATAATGCAGAGAGCCTTTTTTAAACTTTATAACAATTTTAATATTCACAGTAACGTCTGATTTGAAATTCATCAGATTGATTAAGAGCCTCACATTACCATACCGAAGAAAAAAAACTACCCCGACTCGGTTCTTGAAAACACACAAACAATTGAACGAACTTGGAAAAAAGCCGTGATCAAAACCTGAACTTATACAATGACAGCAGCATGTTGATTATGTTGATTCAATCACAAAAAAACGGGAATTCGAACAAAAAACAACAATTAAATATCGAAGCCTCTCGGCCGCCCCGAGAAATATTTAGAATACGTTCTCGAGACACAATTTCTTTTTTTTATTACTAAAAAGTCCCTACACGTGTCCAGGGATGTCGTCTTTATTGGTTTAGTCCAATTAATGGCGTCTAATGTTCCCAGAAACTGGCTCTATGACAATAAATTACTAATTTTCGTTTATTTGTGTTTTGAATTTCGAATCTGTTATTCAAATTTCTTCCAAAAAAACCCATTACTCATCATAAAAAAGAAAATTGAGTTTCGAATTTTAAAACTCGACCACAAAGATGTAAAATTGCGAGCTAATGATAACGAAAACAGTTTAACAAAAGTTATTACATTTCAAAGAGTTTTTCAATAAAAAGTAAATAGAGAATCGTTGAGATTTACGAATATGACTTTTCTATGGCTATTAAGGATCTTACACAATGGCAGCGATATTATCGTGGGTTTAATTTGCAAATGCTCGATCGATATAGCTGGCTGAGTGATTGAGACTGAGCGTACGGACGCATTGACAGTGCACCGCATTCTATGTAAAATATGAAAGAGTCTCGCTCCCGGTCGCCGATGCCGGACAAATGACCCTCCAGATGGATGTGGTATTCGTGTTGAGAGCTTAACTAGGAATAGGAATGTCCATAAACTTTGTTCAGCGAGCGGGAATGGAAATACTGGACGCTTCCAGTGGATTTGAGGAGAAATATTTATAGATCTGAGGCATTTATTCGAAAAAAGCATTTTTATGGATGAAAAAACCAACGTCAAAAAGTTTATTACAAGGATATCTATACATATTTCAATAGGTACTCATATATAATATTACGGGTAGTTAAGATTAATCGTGTCTACCTTCCTGTCGGATCTGATCTAGTTTGAATGTTCACTTATATTTGACTGTATCCGTGACTCGATGTCCAGCTTATCCAAGCATTCTCACATCTGACACATTGGTCATTCCACACATGCATAAAACAAGCGGTGACCGCGGCTGGTGCCTACCACTTGATTGAATTATGGTTGCACTACAACTGATTAATGCGACATCCACCACTGACGTACTATTGTCTGTTCCAATCTGCATCCACCAATAAGAGAGTAAAACGATCCCCGACCGGATCCGGAATGTGTAAGTATCAGCATTTTGTCTCTGTGTGTTCCATTTTGTACTTTGTTACGTTGGTAGTGTAAGGGTTTGGATGCACACATTTGCAATTTTATATTTACAATCCTTTTTTGAAAATTGAGTGCTGTGTTTTTATTTAAATGTAACGGTTAAATTCTACATGGTTAGTTTGGTTACTTTTCTAAATATTACAAGCGGAGATAAAAAAAGTAATGTAATGAGTGTCTTTCTATGAAAAACCGTACACCTAATCATGCGAATCAATAAAATGTCTGAAGACCAAACAAGCCGCGACGGACCTTTTCCTTAAACAAACAAAAATAAATGAAAATTCAAAGGCCAAAATATAAAACGATAAGAGGATTAGGTGGAACGGAGATGACATTGGAAATTAAGGCTGTTTTCTTTTGTAATTTTCCCCCGTCTCACCCTCGGGTGGCGGGGAGATTGGGGTACGTTAAAAATGTATGTTTTCTCAAGTCCCCGGTCAGCGGGGAGGCTTCGCCCGGATAATTTTCAGGACATGTCGGTGTCCACACGCTTTATGACCTGAGAGAAGCGGCGAAATCTAATTTTACGATATATGCCCCGCTAGATTGTTTGATTTTCTTTTCTTCGTAGAGATTAACGTTATGAAAAGACTATAGTAATATAAAACAAAGGTAACTACGACATTTTGCCCCCTTATTCATAAACGTTGCTTAAAGTTAAGTAATGATTAGAGTCTGTTTAACCATAAATTTTTGACGTTTAAACATCATTTAGCTTTTTCATCGTTTATGAATACGTGTATAGGTACCCCTTGATGTTGATTTTGATAATAAGATGCCTCTGGTTAATTTGCAAAACCTAGGCTGATATTAACATAAGCCTAACTACCATAAACTATAATAAACGGCTGTATCTCAAATGGAACGCAAAGAAGCACGACAATGGCCGGTCTACACGGCGCGTTCCGAACGCCGTAATTAAAGCGATACGCGGACAAAAACGCGCGAGCGGTACGCGCGGTGCTCGCCCGACGCGCGCGTTTTTGCCGCGCCAAAAACACGTCGCGCGAACGCTCCGACCTGCAATAAATTAGGCCGAGTGACGAAAGCCGACACCGACTCAATACCCGAAGGCGTTAAATAAAAACATTAAAGGCTGGTTGAAATAATCGACGGGAAAAAGCTATATTGGACCGATTTGGTGGCGACAAGGGCTCGGGAACGTGAGTGGATGCGCCTCGTTTCAATCTGGCGCTCGAAGAGTATTTTACGAGTATTTGTATTGGTTTTACTTCTTTCAGAGCTCGAGAAATGATAGTGTAAATATACGATTTCAGTTTGAGCAGATTGCGGGTATTAAGACATGTTCGTATTTACGAGAACACGCTCAATCTGCAGAATTTGAGAGCAGTGGTGACGCAGTGGTCACGACTGTGACATACGGGGTCGTAGGTTAAAACCCAGACAGGCGCTTTTCTTTCTGTTAACTATTTCATTACCACTGCTCTCAAAACCGTGAAGAAAAATCAGAAGGCATATCTAAATATTATGTCAGCTACCAACTTGCACTGAGCCCGCGCGGTGGATCTCGGCCCACTCCCTCTCACCGAGAAGAAGCATGTGTCCCAGCATTAGGGCTTTATGTGCTAATTATGATATTCAATCTGCTACAAAGATGCTAACTTTTCAAAACTGATTATTTGAAGAAGCTTTTACTTTTCTATAACAGACTTGATCCACTGTTATCATGAACAAAACTGCGCATTTACTTAGCGAGGTCTAAAACATAACAATAAGACAATTTGTGACGCAGCAGCATCTGATAATATCCATGCTCTTGACAACTTACCTACGTAGGTATTTAACTACGCAAACAGAATCATTTAAAGTACCTACTGTTTTTGAAGGGAGGGCGATGTACCTTTGACGTCAGAAAAACAGCGTTTGGTTAAGCGAAGCGACTTAATTGCAAAATATTTATTTAAAATGAGAATCTTTATACCGTCTGCGTTGGCCATTGTTTTTATGTATATTCTTTTTTTTTTCATTTTTATTGCTGCCAACTTTCAGTCGAACGAAATGCGACTCTACCTAAGTACATAATATCTTTATAATCAATTTCATGGAATGAGTGCTATCTCTATAGTACTTTCTCATTCGTAGATCTTGAAAGTTGTTACGGGTAGTCAGAAGCCCCATAGTCTAACAACCAGTCTTACCAAGGGGTATCGTGTCACCCAGTAACTGGGTTCTGGAGGTCAAGTAGGTAGTCTACGGTACTTGCATGGGTTTTTTTCATAGAACCTTGTGGTTAATTTATAATTCCTAAGTATATAAAACTACCTTCTTTAGTACATAATACGGTTGTGTTAACTTGATAGACACGATAATGGGTATTTAACAGATCAATAAATAAGTGAGTTATTGAATTTCCTTGAATTTATTGTATTAAATAATAAACAAAAGTAAATACACTTAAATATACTTGTTTGTGATCTAAAATTGTATATACCTACCACAGGTGCTGCTACTTACTGTACCTACAGATATTTAAGTTAGGATATTATTATTTTTATTTTTATTCACTAATTCAAAACAAGAGTGAACAGGCATCTTCTGGCCACGCTCGTTCCATCATAGACCTCATCAATCGCTTTCCAACAGGGGTGATCGAGGTCAAAAGCAGGCCCATTCAGTAATAAAAAAAAAAACTAATTAGGTATAAGTTCTTATTTATGTCCCACATGCTTAAAAACTGTTTGAATAATGAATAAATACAACTTTGTAGTAAAAAAAAATACAGAATTCTGTACCTACTTACATTTTGTCCCATTATCCCTACAAAGAGATTTAATGTGACGTGACAATGCGCAAAGATACCTAATATGATCAGCCTATAGTTCTCTGTAGTGTCTCATAAATGATACAAAAAGGACCGAATATGATAATAAAGCAACAAGGAAGACTATTTTTAGCTTTTCATGTAAATATGTTACTAACACAGGCAAAGATGTGGAAAGTGACTGACAGATGTACTGATGGGGCTGAGCAAGGACCCATGGCTTCCTCTATTTAGGTACATGATATAGGTTCGTTATAGACTGACAAGTAAATTTCAAATTAGGAAGATAAAAACATTTGGAAGCTAAAATTGAATTTGAATTTGAGAACGTAGAGGTGGTCTATGGCAGGATTTTTCAAAGGAGACGGGCGAATCTGGACCTAACGTTACGGGAATGAAACATTTTTTTGTTTGTTAATAATTAATTATTACGCAATTTTATCATGGCATTAAAAATAAATATTTTATAAAAATAATATTGACTTTCCCTTATTTTTACTCCTGAAATGTTACCAAATGAAATAAGTTAATCGATTAATCGAATCCATAATAATATTTTCATAATTTTTAAACCAATTAATCAGTGTAAAATAAATTGATTATTAAATCTATTTCACAATCGACCATCATATTTTCTTAGATAGGCAATAAAGTGGACTCATCATGTCTTAGTCAGGTCAAACGTCAATCAACTCATTCCGTCATTCGCTCGTTTGGCTCTGAGCTTGAGGCAATGGATATTTTGTTGTTTTCTTGTGCTGTAATTATTATTCGATTAGTATTCTATAGCGACTTTGGCTACGTATAAAGGATTATGACGGATATTACTTTGACGAACGACCCACGCATTTCTTATAACGGACTTAGTTATCTTGCTTACCTATTCGACTTACCCTAGCCTCATCGACCCCGGATCTCGATGTAAAATACAATGAGTGATCAACGTCTAAAATTCTAGTCTACAATAAAATCTGATAATTCTTTTTAAAGTATAAAGTGAGAGCTCGGTGTAAGAATAACTTATTATGACGTAACAACGTTATTTTTGTACAATCCAATAACACCATATATTTTTTTTCTCCCATGGAGCAGTCTTAAACATATTGGTTTTTTGAAATGTTATTAATATCTAAATAAAATAATGCAGTAATCGTTACTGTAACTTCAGGCCCAACTTTCTATGAACTTTCGCCCGCCTCCTCTGGATCTTTGGAAGTTGCAGGTTATATGCAAACGTTGCCGCAGAAAATAGCTACCAGAAACTTGTATAAATATTTGAGGTTAATATTTATCTCCGCTTATTTCATGGACGCGCTAGCGTCGACCTTCTAAGCACGTTCAGAGTGACGCAGCCAGGAAAATGTAACGGGCAGCCATGTTGACGTGGAAATGTAAATAACTCGCTGTTTCCAACGTATCCGACAAATTTGCGTTTTAAATCTAGAGCTTTCAATTCCAACGGTAACAGGAAAAGGTTCTAGAAAGTTCGGGAATGTCTTAATCACTTTTTCGTTATGATAACACCTTATTGGATAGACTGAATAGGATTAGATAGATATAATTAACCAGGGTTGTCGGATACAGTTGAAGTTTTTTTTTTAAACCTATGTATGTATGTTTTTGAATAAAATTAAATAAAATTAAAAACAGTTCATTTATCAAATTAAATTTCATTCGACAGTCTTCGGTGTCTTATTAAGCTTCAACTACATTATATCCTTGAGTGGTTCTGATCTCTTTTGGTCACTGTACCTACGTTAGTTTGTCTAATTTTCTTTAATGTAATAATTGTTGTATAGCCGTTTTATGTTAAAATAAAACTAAATATAAAGTAAGGCTAGAAATCTTTAAAAATTCTGAAGTATTGCATTGCAAGATGTGTCGACAGCTCAAGCCGACATCACAGGTGGCCCAACCAGCCTCCATTCTCGGATTATTATACTTCTTCTCTCAAAGAGGGGGAAGCGTTATGCATGACATATCTCAGCTCCTATATTGATGTATGTATGTTACGTACCTTTCCTCACTTTGGAATTATATTATATATTTTAATAATATGCTGAAGGAAGGTGACATTTTACACGTGCAAGCTACAGGGCTTGAACATTTCAGTACACCATATATTTATGTACAGAAATACCTACGGTGTACTGAAATGTTTATTGTAACAAGTTATTTTTTAACAATACAACGTTTTATGAATGTGATTTTTTGTTGCCCACATGGTGACAAAAGCGTCCTTAAATAACTCATTCCATTTGACGAAAAACGTGATACATATTTTTTTAGAAAAAGTTTTAAAAATAGAACACAACCGTATTCTAGATATCGATACCTTAATTGGCAAACCAGCCAACTCCACATTTCGTCAAAAATTTTTTTTTTGTTTAGATAGTATGCAACAAAAATACGGCTTTATTTACAAAAACGACAACTCCGATATTATCATAATTCTTTCCATAAATCGCTATTCGAAAATCAGCCAACTCCACGTAGAAAGAAACTTTACGATTTTGAAAGCTAACTCCACTAAGTCGGCCAATTTGTATGGCGTTCGAGTCGTGTGTGGTTGCCGCTCCGCGTTTTATTAAAACAAAATTGTTTAGACCGGTTAAAACAAGAAGGAGAGTTCAAAAACAGTTGCACATTAATACAAGGTATGGATAAATGTATTTACTTTTTCACAAAACGATAATTGATTTGATATTTTTTAGTTTTAATTTTGGTTTGGAGTTAGCCGGTTTGCTTTTTACTTTTTTACACTAGTTTTGGGAGTTATCCATTTTTGTCTGTGGAAATTATTTTTTATTTAAAGTTAAATTATTTTGTCATGAATTTTATTTTGAGTATTAAATTAATGATTTTTTATACAATTTTCAAGTAAAAAGTTTATTTTTTCATTTTTGGCTATTTTTTGTGCTTATGGTGATGGTTTCTTTTGTTTTGCATGCAGATGTCCAACTCACGCGCTAAAAAAATATTGCAAATAAGCATACAAAATGAACAGCATGATCTTGATCAAACCAATAACCCTGACTCTGTTTTGTTTATTAATAACCAATTTCCAAAACCCTACGATGCTTTGGTTGGGCATGATAGCACAGCTTCTAATTCTGCTTCTTCGACTTTCTTTGATAATGTAGCCATTGATTGTATTGAAAATGAACAGCCTGGTGTGGATGACGCATTTAGCCCTGAATTGATTGTCAATAAGAGTTTTAGTAACCAAAGATGTTCTAATACGCAGACGTATGAAATAGTCGAAAATGTGGTTATTGAAGACATATTTCCGCTTGAAATAGAACATTTCAGTCCAAGTTTGCTATCTCCTCACCGAACACAATCACATAACTACGATTCTGAAAATGCACCTAATAGTTTTGAACCCACTTATGCGTATCCCTTTTCAAGTAATGATACGATACTTTTCAAGTACGATTTGGTCGTATCTTTGACACAGGAAGAACTACCAACTCATGAAACTACACCTCAAATCCCAACTGTCTATCCTGAATTAATTAATAAATTAGTCGATTACAGTGATTTGGAATCTGAATCAGATGAGCCCATTGTAAAAAGAAAGAAAAGGTGTCAAGTAAAGAAGGAAGAATGGGCAATTGAAGTTAATAAAAAGAATAGAGAAAATGGTTAACAATACCTACTGCGGTAAGAAAAAAGTAGATGGAGAGTGGCAAAGAAATATAAAGAAACCAAAAAAGGAGTTGAAGCCCCGCTGTAGTTGCAAGGAAAAGAGGAGTAGTGTTATTCGGTGTCATATTATATCTGAAGATGACAGAAAAATGTTATTTAATAAATTTTGGAATATGACTTGGGCTGAAAAACGAGTTTATGTTGATATTTTAGTAAAAATTGTACATACTAATAGGCAAAGAGATAGGAAAGACCCTCAAAAATCTAAAAGAGTCAATACTTTTATTTAACACCTAAAAAAAGGTTTTTTTTTTCAACCTTCCTCATGAAGCCTAAAATATTATACCTACCTATCTTTGACATTCTTTGATTATATCATTAAATATTTGATAATTATAACATTAAGTAATTACCTTTTCTGATTAAAATTTAAACAAAAAACTATCTTTTTTTTTTATAAACCTTTATAGAGCTATGCAGCCAACTCCAGTATCTCATAGTTTTACAGGAAAGGAAAAACAGATAACTCCTAAAAACGCTGTAGTTTTGTAAAGAAATTTTTTAAAAGATCTGACAGTATAAAAAATAAGAATTTAGGTTAATATCTACCAACGGGATTTTAGATTTCTTTATAAGTAGTCTACAAAAATTATTATAGAGTTTTAAGTGTCTCCTGAAAAATTTGCTCATAAGGAGTTAGCTGGTTTGCCAATTAAGGTATCGATATATGAATTAGAATCTCGATTAAGGACAACATTGGAGTTGGGGTTTGTATGAAATCTGAAGGTTTTAATTCCAGTTTCATACTACTTTTTTTTGTGTAGACTTTTCTTATCGATTATACTAAGTACAGTTTATGAGGGAATTCAATACTTCGCCAGTATGAGTCAGAACGGTACAGTCGTATACTGAAGTGATTCTGCTTTTAGCTAGAACATTCGGTGGTTTATGATTGAAGTAATGTAGCAGATAGTGATTTAATAATCATGAATATATGAGATGTACTGGGATCGCTTGAGACTGTTGTAAATGTTTAGTGTATAAATAAACGATTTCTATTCATTGGCCCACTTTAGGTTGCCCTGTTTTGATAGACACTGAAGTACTTTTTGGCTTGAGGTCACCAAAATGTGGGAATCAATGGTGACGTCACAAAACCTTTCGTTATTACTCACAAAATGATGTGAAAAAAACCTCCTCAAAATAAAAACAAACACATAAACTCACGCCTTCTTCCTAAGTAGACACTACAGAACGCCACCTGTGAAAAACCTTACATACTCCTGTTGCCTCATACGTTTACATTCATACATCTGATCATACACGCACAAAAATAATGATATGTTTAATATAACTCCCATCTAATATATGAGGACAGAATACCATGAATTTCAAACATACGCCAAAGAGAACGCAATCCAAAATAAACAGCTTATACTCCGCCATTTCAACATCCACTTAAATAAGTACTATTCCTAAAAGGTTGGAAACGAAAAGGAATTAGTATTCGAAAATGCAATTTCGGTGCAACGCGAGAGCTGTCGTATCTACATAGGGGGCGGTCCGAAAGGGGTAGGGTGGGCCCGAGTACATATCCATCTTGTTAGGTATGCGCCCGGATGCGCCAGCTTCTACAAACACAATAAGAGCCTTCGTACCCCACTCTCCCCTACCTCCTCTCTTATGGAAAACTTATTAGAGCGCGGGCCGCCGGGGAATCCTTTTTCCTTCGGTAAATATTTGAGGGAGAAATTAAAATTTGACAGCGGACGTTCTTACGAGTTACGAAGGACGATGGAGTCTATTCTGTATGCTCGTACGTGATACTTGAGGCGTAAAATGAAATTTAGATTGAGTTTGGACAGTATTTCTTCGTAGCTCTTTGTAGATCGGAATACGTTCGGAGCTCGGTGTTTATGTTTACATTATTATTTATGCATGGATTTGAAATTTTTGTCTATTACTGTTTACTTAGTTTGTAAAAGATTTGGTTTCATAAATTGTGGAAGGCGACTACACCTGAGTACCCTCTGTAACAGAGGAATTCTTAAGTAGGTACATAGAACTATCCATGTCATATACACTTATTCATAAATGTGCTACGCAAAACTGAAAATTTAATTTTTAAGTAACTTGTGTTACAGAATTTAGTCATTTAAACATAAGTAGGTACCTAGACACCTAATAAAAGTTATCAGTTTTTCAGTTATCGTATTCAGCATTTTCTACAGGAATCGGATCGTTATCGCGGAAATCGAGGTTTACTGACTACATTTCCTTTCATCTTCGGAAAATTCAACACTCATTCTAAGATTTTCCTCTAATTTTCCCAAAAACAGGAGCGCAATAAACAAACAGGGTGCGGTAAAAAACAATAATTCACACGTGAAACCAATGTAGTGAAAAATGAGAGAGGTGGTGAACGTGAGCCGAATAGGAACACCCCGTGTTACAAATGAGAACATTTGCGTTCTGTATACCGCCGCCATCTTGGAATTTGTCATTTTTTAATGGATTAGAAATCCTGTTTTTTACTAGAAACTATGTCGACTGAGACTACTTCACTAACAGGAAAATAAAAGCCCATGTCAATACTTGGCCTATAAGGTCACTGGAATTATTCCCTGAATCAGCCCATCATTAGTAGGTATCTATCTAGATTCTGTACACTAACAGTTTACCAATACACGAGACCATGGAGTATGGCAACCATGACAGAGAACTTTCAAGAACGCGACCCGAGGTAAAAAGAAGAAAACACATGATTTTTGTGGCATTTCCACAATTTTCTTACGTTTAAGGAATGCTACAAGTGGTCTATAACTTTCTACATACAATTGGACTACATTTCGGATATAAAACAGTTGTAACCAAAAAGGATTACTCAGTAACTTTTTTGCCAATCTTCAAGTTACCTTTGAATCAATTCCAAGATTACACAAATCACAAAAAAATATAAAGAATTAGCTACATAAACTGTACCGCAAATCCAGCGAGATAGAACCTCATCATTGTACCCAGTACAATCAACTTAGTTGTTATATAAAAGCATTAAGGGGTAATGTCTTGGCAGTAATTAAAGATGGGTAGGAGAGGGGGGTGGGGGGGAGGTCGGAGGCTGCGCGGCTGGGCGTGGTTAACGCATGCGCAGAACTGTTTAATTACAGAGGAAACAACAGCTCATCGACGCCTCGCGTTCATTAGGCCGCTAACACATAGGAAGGGAAGGGCGTGATAGTAAATACACCCTTAATTAGATGGCCTTAAGATCGGGAATGAGGAAGAAGTAGATTGCACTGTTAAGATCTTCTGGAATTGAGGGTTAAAACTAGGAGGTTCCTTGGGGAATAGTACCTACCTGCATAAGACTTATAGATTAGAATTGCTTTTCCTTATAGTTACTGCTCGTATAAGTATAATTTGAGAAAGCAAAGTAACTGTCATAATAATAGGTATATTTATGAACTTACCTACCTATAATAAAATACAGAACCATTGGTTACCTAAATCCCTTATTTCTATGGTGTTCTTAAAAAACCTTCCCCTAACGATATATGCATTGGAACATTAGAAGATACAGACGTAACATTCAAATGAAATGGGCTCGAAATTGTAGATAAGGGGCTTTATGAACGAAATAAGAGGATGGGGGAATGGGGGGAAGGGGGGACGCGAGCCTTTCATATATGTGGAGGAATACGTGGCTTAATATGTTGGGGAACGGAGTGTTTTGATAATGTTGGCTTAATAAGCCTGCTATTGTACCGATCTGTACTGTTATTATATAGGTGTTTTATGTAATATGTAGCTAACAATATTACTTACTTTTTGGTGTGTACTAAGACTATTTAAAAGCTTCATAAAGATCGTGTATTTAATAAAAAAAGTTACGTATAATCATCTGCCCAGTCTTTACCCAACTTTGTTGGGGTCGGCTTCCAGTCTAACCGGATGCAGCTGAATACCAGTATTATTACAAGAAGTGACTGCCTATCTGACCTCAACTACCCAGTTACTAAGTAATACCCTTTATAAGACTATTTCTCAGACTTCTGACGAACCGTAACGACTGTCAACGGCTTAACGTGCTTTCCGAGGTACGGAGAAGTCTTGGTATGTAAAGATGATTACCCATCCACGGACCAACCGCGGCAAGCGTAGCTTAACCTGATTGATCAACTCGTGAGGCCAGTATAACTAAACCACAAGCCCCTCAAAAAGTGATTACTTGCTCTTCTTAGCATATAATAAATCAAATGAATAGATACAGAATTTTATCATTTGCTGAAAGATGTCTTCTGAAAGTTTTATATTATTAGTCGATTAAAAATGTGTAGCATCATAAAACATAGACAAATAATAGCCATGTTTGAAGAAAACTCGTAAAAAAACATGTTAGACAAAACCACGGCTAAACAACTTGTACTTAATGGAAAATGGAAATTTCTCTGCGTAGTAACTAATTTTAATAAGTACGATATAACTTTAATAAGTAGGTACGCTTAACTGTCTGTGTGCCTTTTTCATTATGATTTAAGTAAAGATTTGAAAGGGTAAGACAAATAAGTCGTGACCTTTACGACTCTTTTGACCCTGGTTGGGTTACATTACATTACCTAATGTGACACAAAGGCTGAAAGAATAACTGGATTAATAATAGCTGGCATTAACCCCTTTATTAATAAACGTTGCTTAAAGTTGCGTAATGATTAGCGACTGTTAAGCCATACATTTTTGACGTACCGGTTAAGTCCGGCGTTGAACCTATAACGGTTCCAATACAATAGAAAATTAATTGTGACTCATTAGTCCGGATTGACAGATTAAACATCTGTTAACTTTCATCAACGTTTATAACCCTTTAATGCTTACTTATTATTTTTTAAATTTTAGAAGATTCAAAAGACGTAAAGCTTTATAGATCCAATACCTTTATAACCACTCTTTAAAAGAAAATCCTGAAGTAATTCAGTGCTGATCGGGCGGTGAAGAAAATTATATCAGAAAACGATGACAAAATATTGATTCCCTTTGAGATCGAATACATACCTAAACCTGTCTATAAAGGATCGGAAATCAGAAGTAAATAAACTCAATGATATAAGTCAAGTCAGAGTAATTAATTAGCAACCTAATTTCGTTGAATTACGATACAATTATAATGACTTGGCAAGGCAATCGTGATTGGCATCTTAATGGGAATTGCAAATTGTCCTGATTTGCGAATCTCGTCTACAATATTAATTAAATAACTGTACTGTGTTTGCCAAATTATACAGACTTCCACCGTTACACAATTAGTTTTGTTAGGTAAATACTTGATGGTATAAGTAAGTAGGAATTTTATATAGTTAGAAGTGGAGTGAAAAAAAAATCGGATGAAAAGAAAATTAATTTGTACATAAAGGGGTTTATTTATGTTGTCAAACGCTTAAACGTCTAAAGTGTCTGGTTAAACCAGCGCTAATCATTACTTAACTTTAAGCAACGTTTATAATTATAAGGGTTTATGCAAAATAGCCAGCACCAAAAATTTTAGAAAATTTCTAACCGATAACAGCCCTCGCGCAAACGGTCTTTTTTCAAAAACTGTGCTTGTCTGTACACAAAATCCAATACATACATGAATTAGATTCATTTTATTCAAACACAAGAACTTTTGTGTTAACTTTATGAGTCAATGTCTCTTATAACAATGCACAAAATCACGTGAACCACCATTCAATATCCAATGAAATACGTTTACAGGCAAAAGAGTACACCTTTAAATATACAGGTCGCTTGAAAAGTTTTAAAACATTATTTTTATTGTTCGTGGGTTGTTGGGTACAGTGAAGGAGAAATGTCTTGGCATACCTAAATAGTATGATTTAAATAAAAAATGCGGGCACGCGACTAGGTGGTGGTGCCCAAGTAAATCGCTTCAGGAGCATGTCACGTACGTGAAGGGTGCATATATTTTTGATTTTGTTCTATGTTAGGCAATTTTTTTTGTACCTACTCTTTTTTGTGATGTATGGGGGAGTAATCCGGGAAGTAATTGAAATGGCTTTGTCAACTTTTTGTGTTGTTATGGCTTTTATTTGTGATATCTTATTTCCATGTGCAATAGACAATGGTAGTTAAAAATAAGAAAACTTTTTTACAGTCCGTTCAACTGATTTTGACTTCAATTGCATTGGTAGCATGATAAAATATGGCATATGCAGTAAACAGTTGGTATTGTAACTACTTTTTTGGTTTTAATACCATCTTTATGCCTACGGAGTAGAAGTAAAAAAGGTTTATTTAAATGTCCTACCTATCTTATTTCAAATCGAGTATAAGTATTTTTCGCTTGACGACTGATTTGAGTAGGTGAATGGAAATCGATTAACTTCAAAGTTTCCAGAAGAACGAAATATTTTATATACCCATTGAAATTGATGAACGATGATCATGTTTCAAGTAAATTAGACAGGCAATAAGCCGAAAAAGTGTAGGTGTACTTACAATATTATAATGTAAATAAAGCAACATTACATATTTATAATATACTCCATTTTATATCGAAGTTTATCTTTAAAAGCTGGAAGATTGTTTATTTTTCTAAAATAGGGTAAACAGGAGGTATATTACGAGGCTATCAGGTTTTGGTGGTGTGCCAAGTGTAGAAATAACGTAATGAGTTTTAAAATTGGCAACTATCGTTAACTTTACTTTATGATATTAACGACATTTTGTGTGCAATTTATTTGGAGTGTATTAGCAATATCGTTTAAAGTTAAATTTATGACTATTAAGTATAACTTTTGGCATTTCATTTCACCCCTAGTAAAGTCCTCAATGTTTTCTGAATTGTACCAATATTAAGCCTATATTTGTACTAAAAACCAGGAATGAAGGTCAGCATATTATAAACACAGAGACTTCAGTTATTTCAGCACCCATCATCTGCCTAGCCTTTTCCTAAAAATGTTGTGGTCGGCTTCCAGTCTAACCGGATTCAGTTGAATACCAGTACTTCACATGGAGCGACTGCCCATCTGACCTCCACAGCCCTGTTACTGGGTAATACGATACCCCTTGGTAAGAACTGATTGTCAGACGGGCTTCTGACGACCCGTAACGACTGTCAAAGATCCCCGAATGACAGCCAAGACCTCCAGAGAGTTACGAAAAATCTCAAAAAAAAAATCACTTCAGTTACGAAAGGTAGGTTAAAACCACACTAGCTTCACTGAAGTCAAGATTACGACCAAAAAGCATGATCACCGAACTAAATGCCCAATTCATCACATATATCAAAAACCAATATTCCTATCAGTCAGTGCAACAAACAAACAAGAAATCCGTCCTCTATCCATGTTAAAACAACAACGACACATTTCCAAGACCCGATAGGAGGGGGCGTAAGGGGGGGACGAAACTACCCTGCATATATCCCTCCGTTCCTTCATTTATCTATGTGTCGCACCCGAATTAGGTACCCACACCCAGAGATGTTCGATCCCAAGATATGTATCTGGGTTGTAATTTTTCTTAACCATTTTAGTATTCAAGACACAAAATGTGGCCACGCGATATGCCTAATGCGATTTATATTTCACTGTTCGTATGTTACAGTCGGGTAGGTTGGCTTGGAATGTTGTGCTGAAGGTACCTTGGTATGTGGAGCGAATTTTTGTATCGCGGATTGAGGAGATCTGCATATTTTGTGGTTTTATGAAGACAGGGTAAGGTTTTTAATTGTTTCTAAGTCAAATGGCGGTTGACTTGATTCTAACTTGACGAAAAGAGAGCTTTCGAATCAACTTTTTAAAGTCAAGCAATTATTTTGATTAAACCATTTACAGAAGCTTATGAAATGAACTGAAATGTTAGGAAAGTCTGATAAATAAGCTTAATCTAAATCAGCTTGACAGTTCGAATGTGATTAAAATGTATTTATAGGAAGCCTGTACAACGTAAAGTCGACTTTTGCTGTACCTAACTGCCAAAAAGACATATCTGAAGAGAAAAGATATGGTAGGAACTAGGTTAGTGCTAAATCTACACCTGATTGAAGCAATAAGCTAGCGGGAAAGCTATTATAGGTTTTCAGCGCAGAAGTCTTCGTCATTGAGCTTAGCCGTGCGCTGGACCAAAGTAGCAATTTTGTAATAGCTTTTCATAATGGCTATTTGGAATTACGCTCCACATTAATTTTAAAACTAAATTTAAGGATTTTATAGTCTTTGCAGAAAACAAAGGGAAGGATATTTAAAGATCAGAATTCACTGTAGATAATGAATTTGTCATTATCTACAGTGAATTCTGATCTTTAATCCTCTACTCAATTGTACCCATGCTTCTTAAATCTTAACATATAAGTCTCCCAAAGCAATCAAAACACCAATATCAACCGTATGTAGCACTTATGTAGGTAAGGAAAAATCTTCGGAGGGAAAATGAAAAAAAGTCAATGATTGAGCGTCATACCTATGGGAATATATTTAGTGGGGGTGGTGGTGGGGGCGCCACGTGTCACCCAGTTGAATTGTCAATTTGATTCCACGAAAAAGCACCTCCATTATTAAATATATATACGTTTAAATATATATTTAACGAAACATTTGTAGGTACTAGCTTTATATTAAAGATTAAAGCAAATGTGGAATAGAAACTCTTTAGTTTTCCTTGGACAATGGTTTTTCTTGTCTCTGAAATAATTACGCTTTACAAACTGTCCCCTTTATCTCTTCCCGGCCGTTTCCTATCCTCGTTTGTCCCATTTATTCTGCCCGTTCAGATCTTGCACGTTCGTTTACTGTGTATGTGTATGTACTAGGTATATTTGTGTATACTTGTGTATTTGTACCTCTTTCAGCGTTGCATGTCGCTGTAATTGCGTAGGTATAGTTTGAGAATTTCGGAAATACCTATGATTGGAATTGTTTAGTTGATAACTTAATTGTTTGTTTTCACTGTAAATATTCCCTTTTATTTATAAACGTTGCTTAAAGTTGTAAGAAGTTAAAAACGTCCAAAATGTATGGACGGTTCTCATTACTTTACTTAACTTAATATTTAGGGCCAATTCCACCAATGAAACTAAAAGTGATCAACCGTGCAACATCTAAACCGCGTTCAATAGCTGTCAGTGTCATTTGTTTTTCAATTTTGACACTGACAACTCTTAAACACGGTTTAGATGTTCTTAGCATGTTCAGTTTAAGTGGTGTAATTAGCCCTTTGCCTTTTGTTTTGCAAAGGTGTAAATGAAAATAAAAATGATTGAAGGGCTTGTGAAAGATACTTATTTAGCGAAACGATTACTTTTACCTTAGCATTGACAAACAATATGGCGTATTCATGACATATGCAAAGTGCTTAACTACAGTTAGGTATGATTATATTGCTAACTTTTACGACGTCGAGACACTTTTATATGGCTATTTTGACTGGAATTTTGCTCGTGCTTTTTTCGAGTTATCACAAGTACCTACTTACCTTCATGGAGGTCATTGTGAGATTGTTATATATATTATGTAAAGAAGACTCTTATGGATTATTCGAGGATTTTTATGATTCTGATTCTTAGGAATTTATACACGTTAGAGTCTGTAAAACAATATCTTTGGTTTCCAATTTATTTTTCCAGCAATACTTTTATCTAGTTATTCATTTCAATGTAATAACATGACGTAAGAAGAGGTCCTATCCTACCCACATATAAAATGAAAATCTAATACAGATCAACAAAAAAATTACTAGAGCATTATTCCCCTCATTTTATAGGTATGTTATAAATAATTGGACTCCGTCGCACTGGTAACAAGCACTCGTAAGTTCACCCGACTATTTTATCTTAACATATTTACCTTCTCTCTCATAACTAAATTAATTTCGTGTTTCCATCGGCATTATTTATGAGTTCGAATAAGCAATAAACGTATACCGATAACATGTATTTGCTTACGGTCGTTAAGACCGTGGATTTATCTAAAAAGGAGAACAAAAATGTCCCCGGTTAACCCTGCGCCCGACGTCGTAAAAGACCCAAGAAGTACTGTGGCCGGAGACGCAACAAAAATACTTTATTTATATGCTAATGTAATTTATATGACGCTTAATGTCTCGTGGCTGGTAACGCACGATTCTGTTCCATTATTTCAGTACGTATCGTTACGTGATAGCGACTGTATACCGAAGGCAGTAAGGTGGTGTTTAGCGTGCGCCAAGTGTCGTGTGTGTCGATGCGATTATGAATGCGCGGTAGGAGGCAGCTTCCAACCCAGCTTCCTCCAGGGGTGGGGGGTGGGAGCGCTCTGGGTGAATCAATAAAAATACGCGAGAAAAGCGTTGATTATACAACGGGAATTCGGTAGGAAACTGTTCTTTCAATAATGCCCGCCTGCTATGAGACGTAAATTGAAATAAAGAAACGTTTACAGGCTTACCAAAGACACATATTGAAAAGTACGTAGAAATCTGTTTATATTACATGTCGTGGCGCTGAACGGTAGTTCTGATTCTTTATCTAAGCTATCTTGTTGTCTCTGCACTTAATCTTTGTTTATACAGGGTGTCCGGTAATTAATGGATAACCTTGAAATGGTTCATGGTAGAACTAATGGCCATTCATAAAAAAAACATTTATTATTATTATTATTCTTCTGGAAAAATAATCCAAAAAAAACAACCGACTTCCGAAAAAACACTACAAAGTGAAAAATAACTTTAATTTAGGAAGTCGGTGTCTTTGGATATGTATTTTAATTTTTTGTCACCGCCATCTGAAATTAAATTTATTTTTCACTTTGTAGTGTTCATTCGAAAGTCGGTTGTAATTATTTTTATTTACCGATTAAATACAAATAAAAATGTTTTTTTTCTGAATGGCCATTAGTTCTACCGTGAACCATTTCAAGGTTATCCATTAATTACCAGACACCCTGTACATAGAAAAAACTAGCTTTTACCGGTAGCTTCACCTACGTAGAGGTCGGAAATTAGACGCGGGAACGTACTACCGGGATAAAAAGTACCCTATGTGTTAATCCAGGTTATGAACTTTGTGTGTGTCAAATTTCATCAAATTCTGTTCAGTCGTTTTTGCCTGAAACCGTCCTCACAAACTTACACATTTATAATATTAATAGGATTAACTTCAAACGTACGCTCTATCCACGCGTAGGTACAGTCAACAACAAAAACAGGTTCGAAAACTCCTGCAACCACTTCAGCCACTGTCCGTATCTGTATGCATATCATTTGGCCATATTTGTAAATGATAAGGAGTTACGTGCATTAGACATTCAAATTAGACTAAAACAAACGATACTGGGCGAGTGATGGACATTCCATCTGCGTATTGTATGGTATTTGCATAAAAATCCTTCGGTTCCGAGTTCCCGACCGGTGGACGTTGCCGCTTGAAATGCAGATTTTGTATCGCAATGAGATAAATACGGTCGAACAAATATAAAGTTAAAACCAAAGTATTGGTGAAGTGAATAACTTGACATTGTGTGCTGGATTTAAATTGTGACTTCGGAAAATGACTGGATTTTGGTCGTATTGGTTTTGTTATGGGACTTGTGGCTAAGTAATAACAGCCGCAAGGGACGATCGAGCAAGTAAAGCTACACTTAACGAGGTTGGTCCGTAGATGGGTGACTATTTTTACATACCAAGACACATCCGTGCCTCGGAAAGCACGTTAAGCCGTTGGTCCCGGCTCTTACGTATAGGGTATTTTACTCTTTATGAGAAAAAATCTAAAAATATATTATTGAGATAGCTAAGGCAAAATGCAGTCGGAAAATGTCAGTTTTAGTTCATGAAATAACAAAATCAATTTTAAAATTAAATTCAAAGATTTCAGTTTTTTTTTATCTGTTATTGAACACCATGAAATAGTAGCCGCCATGTTATTACGTCATACGGCATGTCAATTGAACAACTTTGTACTTTATTATTTTCATAACCAAAGTAATTTTTATTGAAATAATATCTTACATTCAGGAACAGCAGAATAATATAACTCATTTTTGAAATTATAAACAATTATCATACCAAATATCAGCGCATTTGTTTACTTAGCAAACTGACGTTATACCCACAGAGCAACATGGCGTCCACAGCGTCCAGCGTTTTCGTCAAATTACGCACGAAATTTGAAAATGCTAAATTTAGATGCATTGTTATTGCACTAATCGATTAAATAAAAATGTTGTGTTTGTTTTAATGGTTTATTAGCACTCATCAATTAGGACACTTTAAAAAAATGGGTGCAATACCCTATTCGTGTATCTTTGACAGTCGTTACGGGTCGTCAGAAGCCCGAAAGTATGAAATCGGTATTATCAACCCAGTAGGTACTTAACTGGTTTCTGGAGGTCAGATAGGTCGCTGCTTCATGTAATTTTTTTTATTATATTTTTATTTATATTGGCATTGAGCTGCATCGAGATAGACTTTGAGCCGGCCGCAACATAGTTGGGAAACGGCTAGGCTGATGGTAATGGTTTTGTTAAGCCCTAAAAATTTAAACACTGATTATTGTATTGCTAAGTAGGTATGAGCTAACTATTGAGGATCAAACAAATAGATTGGAGTCCTCATAGTAATTAGCATTATAAACCCTAGACTACCAAACCGCCCTGAAAATATAATTAAAAGTGTATATTTTAACAGCTTATATCTCAGAGATTCTGAAACAAACTTTGGAATTTTCCTTTTAAACAAACGCCTGCATTATAAATTTAATAAATTATACAGCTTTGGGTTATACAAGTAAAAAAAAAATATAAGAAACTGTACATTATTTCGATATAAAAACGTGAATGAATTCAAATCCGAGTGAATCAAAAGATGGCGTCTTTTCGAGCGGTGACCGTAACCCGCCCACTGCGCGCGCGCCGTATTCCAGTATATACCTAACGTGATAACTACCTAATTGTAACATAAACACACTAAATAAAGACCTCACAACACATGACAGTGTCCAAAAACCTTTTATGAAAACCTGTGAATCAACTGATAAATGAGGTTGAGTTTTTAAAAACGAAAATTGAATACAGCGACATTGTTTTAGCGATAAAATCTGCCTGCATCATACCAACTTTGCCGGGGTCGTTTTCAGTCTGACTGGATGCAACTGAGTACCAGTATTTTACATGGAGCAACTGCCTATCTGACTTCCACAACACAGATACTGGGTAACACGATACCTCTTGGTAAGACTGTCTGACTTTTGGGTTTCTGGCTATCCGTAACGACTGTAAAAGATCCACGAATGACAGCCGGGACTAACGCGAAACGGCTTAACGTGCTTTCCAAGGCACGAAGAGGTCTTGGTATGGAAAGATGTTCACCCATCTACGGGCCACCCGCGGCAAGCATAGCTTAACCTGATCGATCGACCCTTGCGATTTTTGTTGTTTGGCCACGAGCCCCACATTGTTTTTGGGATCATCATCATGCCTACAGCAGTCCACTGCTGGACATAGGGCTCTCCAATAGCATGTTTTAGGGATAAATACCCCAACATTGTATGCATTTATTCAATGCAAGAACGTAAATATAGGCAAATATGAAGATGAAAGTAAAAAGTTATTGAAAAACTTTTAAGAGTTTATAGAAATGTCTCGTTTTAATTCACCTGCGGTAATTTATCGCGCACATTAATTTGTGGTATTACTAGCCCATGGTCTCCCAAAGTGGTGAAGTGTTAATTTATACGTAAAGAGAGTGACGCGTCGATAGCTTTTTTTTTTTAATAATTCACTGTAATTTAATAAAAGACCTTTATGTTGCGACTTGTTTTAAATGCTACGGAATTTGAGCAAACAGGCCAAGTGGCCTAGTAATTTATTGTTGCAGGATAACAGGTATCCTTAACAGAATATAAATTAAATAAAAAGTATCCTAGGACAATTTATTTTTAATTCCAATTGATATTATTATGCCCACCCTATGCAATGCCTCTAACACATGGCTTAATTTTTCCAGTGAAGCACGACTTTATGTTCATAAATTTATTTAAGGTGTCTCAGATACCGGAAACATTCCCATTCCTTTAGCATAAAAAACACACGTGAGCTAAAAATAAACAAATTGATGATACATTTTTATTAACAGTTCAATTACATCGGCCACAACGTTTTACAACCGAACTGAATGAACAAAAGCCGAGCCCACTGATATAAATGTGGCATCATAACATACCTCCCAATACGACTACAAAACCGAACAGACCCATTTCCCTTCGTAAAAAAAAAACTTTAATATTTGCGGCACGGCGAATTTAAGGAGCTATAAATTTTTGTCATTAGGCTAAATAATAAGAGTTGAAGTGGTGTCGCGGGAACAGGATGTTATAATGTCTTTTGTTCGACTCTTCGTAATTCGCATACCAATGATCTCAGACTCGTATACCTACCTACATTTTTTCCGATTGCAGTATCATCCAGCGCTTTAATAAGACCTTTTTCATAACGCTATAAAACAAGATACTTAGCAGCACCTGCGATACTTTTGAATTTTAAATTGTATCGTTAAATATCGCGTGTGCAAACAACATATTTACCCAGTTCATATACCTTGTTTTATGGAGTGAGATATAAAAACGATTTGTTGCCAATTATAATTAAGGATTTCAATGACGGTTTGATGACACTTCCCTGAAGTGTGATGTGACAAGAAAGGGTGAAACTAACTGAGAGTTCAATCACATATCTGGTACCATATTAGACGAGACATCTGCGAAGGTCGACCGCGGAAGATTGAGTTGTTTGCTATAAAGTGGAACGTGTAGTACTATAATCGAGGTACACGGTTGTAGGGCTCAATGATGGCTAGTATTACGGTGTAAGTCCACACGTTAATGCCTCACCGGGAACTTGAAACCCATCATTACGTATTAGCATAACAGCGCCATACAAAAAGCTGGCAAAACGTCAGAAACACGCCGCGTAAGACGGCGTAGAGAATCGTAACGACACTCGAGGGAAAGTCCCACAGCCACTGATTTATAGTCGCGTTTGATAACTTATTTGATCACTTTATGATGGCGAAAACTGCCAGGAAAGCTCATAAGGCACGCCGATGCAAATCGCGTGGATTAAGGCGGATATATCGCGGACACAGTGTTACATGCGAGACGAAACGATGCACTCCCGCATCTTCATAACGGAATAGAAATCACATAACAACCGTGCATACGACACAACAGCAAATGAACGTAGTCAAAGGTAAACGACTTTATAACGTGTCACTTATGTATGTATATGACAAATCAAGCGATAAGTAATGAATCGATGCCAAGTGTAAAAAACCCATTCAAAGATCCCATATGACTCATTTAAACGTAAAAATAGCATTATAAATTTTAACAGCAGTTGGACATAGGACACGTTTATAATAAGAATAAGTTTATTTAAATAAAATGTAGGAATTAGCATGCCAGTGTGCGCGCGGATCTTTCCATTGTTTTCGCTAAATGACATCAAAGTTGTGTCGGCGATGTGTATTTAGCATGTGAAATAAAAATTGTTTGCTGTTCTTAGAAAAATGTAAGAGTTAACAGGTGTACCCGGCGCGCCTTCCATGGGATGACGCGCCTTAAATATACTTATTGAGCTAACTTTTCCTTTTAGTATTCAATTTGTCCCCAACGACCTGGATCTTTTATAAAAATGGCATTCAATAGAGTTATTGAATCGCAAATAAAGGTAATATCCTCTCGAACAGCATCGTGATGCAAATTAACAATATTCTAGTTTAATCTACAGACATTCCCATAAACAGAAGGCTTTAGTAAATCCAAGTCTCTATTCAAAGTGTTACCATATTTAGGGTGCTACAAATGAATCCGTATTCAGAATTGAGCGTGTCAAATAATTTAAAGCAAGCATTTAAAAAACTCTTTCGTACCAAAGTGTGTGTGTATGTGTGCGTAATAAATAAATAATTATACCTACTCATACTATTAGGTAATGGCATCATGGAACAGTACATGAAACAAAAACATTAAAAATTAAGATATTATTCAGTTAACACCTAAATAATCTAAACATAGATACAAATTATAATAATAATTCATGAAGCTCCAGAGACTTAACAAACAAATAAACATATATATGATGTGTGTGGGTCCCGGCCACATTAGAATATCAAATAAGCGTAGCTCTACATGACATGGATCCCATCAATCAAAAGATTTCTTCAAACATATCAAATTTTCTTAACAGAAACTCAATTACGAACACACGAGAAAAGTTTTTCTATTAAGGGTTACACGTGGACGATTATGAAAGTTTCATCAGGTCTGTATTTTGTGTTTACGTGATATTTCGCAAGCTCCCCAATGCTATGTAGATCACAAGGACTTATGGTAATCCACCTCATGTACTTGAGCATTCTGATAAACTGCGCCTGAATACTTTATTTATCTGTGTTCGTGAAAAATCCGTTAAAAGGTATCACGTCGTCAGAACAAAAAGTTAGTCATGAAAGAATACAAAATTGACGGAAAAGAGTAAAAAATCAGGGTGATATTAAAATAAACGAGACATGCGTGGCCGGTGCGCAGCCTGCGCGGGCGCACTGTTTGGGTTACAGTCACGTTCGACGGTAATGACAAATTCGCGACCATTGTTGCTGTTGACTGAGGATTTTTTCAACGTTCAAGGTTTTCATTTTGAGTAACAATACGAACGTGCCAATAGCACATTTTATAGGAATTAATTATGCAAAAAAAATGTTTTATAAAGAGTTTATCGGCGTCGAGATTGTGGCGAGGTCGTGGCTCAGACAATGAATTAATTTCCAATTACATTTCTGGCTCGGGTCAGAAGTGAAATCTGTTATCACAGTGCGCACTCGCCCTCAAACCATGGATGCGTGTAATTGCGATAAATACGCCAATTAAACGTTAGCTCGATCCTACGGCTATTAGCGCAGAGACGTTCAGACCCACTGTTATTAAAGCGCCACTGTTGTCCCACTTTGTAAGCGAAATCACTCGAACACAAAGCCGCTAAGAAAATTGCTTTTCTAGACAAAAGTTTGTCGAAGCTTGTTCAACGCTTTAGAATTTTACCGTGTTATCAGTCAGTGTGAAACGACGATGAAGCTGTCTGTATTTCAGAATGTTTTCAATGGTTTGTCGTATAAACTTACAAAAGAAAAATCCAATTAACCTAGCTTGGTAAAAAAAAAAAACTAACTTATTACTCAACACACGCGTACATCGCGCACAGTTCGCCAACTCAGTTTCAACGTGAACAAAGAGCGCGTAATGAATCCTGAACGTTTTGAATTACCCAGTCAGCAAGTGATTTGAGGTTGCGAGCATTAATTATAGCGTCACGCAGGCATATACTCTGCTCATTAAGTGAGTAAGGCCGAGTTCACACCAAACGTATATTCGTCAACAGACTGTGAGGTTCAAAATGTATGAAAGAACAATATCAGCTGGCGGCTGACCGTCAGTGGTTTCTCATACATTTTCAAAGTTGACGGCTGACTTGATAACGGCTACTAGTTTGGTGTATACGCGGCCTAATGGTTGTGCAAACAATGTAGTGATGGGGGAATCACGCGACGGTGACTTGCACGGACGACCGTGTTCTTGAACGCTTATGTGAGTAGGTACCGCATCCGCTTTCGAAAGTGAAAAATTAACATGCGCAATTATTTTGTAATTAACAAAACGTCCGATAATTTAGTTTGGCGGCCGAGCGTGAAAAATTGTGTTTAAGGGCGAATGTTTTAGAATGCAGCTGCTGTTGGAGCTTATTAAGAATTTTAATTACAAAATTATTCACGTGCAAAAGGTATTGTGCTTTGAAATACTAATTATTTTATGATTAATACCAAATAGATTGCCCAATCTGTTGCAATATTTGTTTAAGTCAAATTAAAGTTAGAATTATTCTGTCAATTTGTTGCAGAATAACGCAATAGGTCCATTAATTACAGCTCACAAATGATTGCTAATTTGACCTCATATATAATTACACCATCAACGGATAATATGACAGTTACGTATGCGTGCTTTGTTTACATTGTAACATTGTTTGTTTTGCGCGGAGAAAAACATCGAGAGAATTCTATGCAGATTTTTTGTTTATTTTTTTCCACGATGGATCACATTACCGCGCAGTATGCATAGAATAAGGATTTTTTTAGACTGCTTAGCGCCGAGACTTGAAAATCGAACACTGTTCTTTCGAGACGCTGAGATGGCCTCTGTTGGATTCTCAACGCTCGGTTCAACACCGAAAGATGAAAATCCAGTGAGCGATAAAATCCCGCCGATAAAATTACGTCCGTTTGGACGACGACTAACGCTTGGCCAAAGCAAAATATTCATTCAGTAACAAAATAAACCTTATAAATCAATGTTATTATATTATGTTTATAGCCGTTACTGACAATAAACCCGTAGGCGAGCTTCTTAGAAAATGTTTATGTTCTATTGTATTTTTAATTTATTTATTATGTAAATGTAAATAAAATCATTGGGCGTGTTGGTTTTTTTAATAAAATATGTACAATGCTCTATATTGTTGTGTGTTTTACCTATAATTTTTATTATGTATGTTCATGAGATTGTAGCTAACAAATTTCAAGACCGTGGAAATTCATCATCTAGGTGCAAAGTATTGTTATCGAGGAAATCTTATTTAAGTTTTATAAATGCTATTTTTATTATCCCTTTCACATTTCTGAATAGGTACACACGACTACACATCAAGTTATACATTTCCAGTATAAGCTGATCTCGCATTGTACAGGATTTCCGGACAGTGCGAGATCAGCGTAAATTGGAAATGTGTACCTTGATGTGTAGCCGTGTGTACCTACCTACTTTGTAAAGTTTTTTTTAATAATTCCGGGGAGGCAGGAACATGATGTACAAACTGAAAGCGTGAATTCAGCACATGATTCTAGACGATAACGTCAACATCAAAAATAAAAAAAATCTGTGTCATAGAAAAAACCCATTTAGTCGGTCAAATGAACAGCAATTTTTTATGTAAATAACCGACGATTATTTTTTCAGAATCATTTACTGAAAGATCCGTGGTAACATGGTAGGTATATATTGACTGTACGTACTTTACATACATTACATTCGTTCAATCGAAAACAATTTTTTAAATTTTTAGGACACAATTTGCTAGAAATTCTGTTGGTACTTACAAAAAAATCTCTAATACATTTTGAAGATCAGAACTTACATAATACTGGCTGTTCTTAATCGATCCCATTTAAGAGCCACCCCATCATTTAGAAGTCCCGCACAAAATATTTTGAACCACAGTTAAGTTGTCCGTAATCGCTAGTTAAAGTAATGAAAGGGTGGTGTAATCCGGCTGTCGTGGGTACGGATCGTGCTCGTCGGGAAACACCTGATAATTAGTTAGCTTCGCAGGTGCTTACAGTCTGTCTAGATTCTAGCTGCTGAGCTGGGAAAGTCGACCTGTGTGATTATCAGGGCATGTGGGAATACTAGGAAGTAGAGATTTACGTGAGTTTTTGTACTTTAACGTTTTTTTAGTAGGTGTATTGTGAGTTGGGTTGACTTTCAGAGGTTTATGTTTTACATCATTCATTTTTTAAATCATCAAAGTTCCATGTAAAAGGGGGCGAGCCTATTGGCATCAATTGGGCACAAATCCAGATTACGGGCTGCTACTGAAAAATTCCAGATAAAAAACTCAATAACACTTTGCTCGACCTGGGAATTGCACCCCGCTCATGGCAAAGTATATTAACACAAAATGCATTAACCTACAAATAACGTTGCTTAAAGTCAAGACATGTTGAAAATACCGGTTCTCGTCCGATCACCGAAGTTTAAGTAACATCGGTCGCGGTCAGTATTTGGATGGGTGACCGCCTGGAAAAACCGCGTGACGTTGGCTTTAACTGCCAGGGGTGCGGGTTGTTCGAAAGAGATACCGAGGCACACAGGCAACTGAGGGAACACGGGTGGGTTTTAGTCAGTAGGTAAAAGTCTGACACGCCCTCCTGCTCCATCCAGAGCGGGAAAAGTTATTTGATGACTTCCCAGCCTCAAAAAAAAGCATGAACGGCAAATGAGTGGTTAAGCAGACGTTTAACTTTAACCAACGTTTATAAGTTAAGGGGTGCTCTTTACTTATTCAAATGCCACGCCCTTATGAAGTCACTAGCTGTTAGATCCACTCCTACGCATAGTAGCTAGCTAAGTAAAATTAGTAAGCTTAATACAAATATTTTACATGGAGCGACTGCCTTCCTGACCTCCACTACCCTGTTGCTGGGAAATACGATATCCCTTGGTAGGACTGGTATTCAGACTTTCGGCCTACTGACTACCTGTGACGTGGACAGTTGTCCATGCATTCTGGGGGACGGGTTACATACCAAGACCCTTGTCTCGGTATGTGAAGACTTGTACTGAGTAATACGATAGCACATAGATTAACAGCAAAACTGTGTGAAAGTCTATTAACTGCTCCCAAATTGCAATGTTAATTTTTATTCTTTTATTTTTTACAATGTCTGACATATTCTCGTCATTATTTGACATTATACATCAATTTTACTTTCGACTATTTATTATTAGTGATTCTCATCGAAATCATGTCACTTGGTTCAAATAGATTAATTTTATATAGGTAGATTCTTTTACATATTGTGAATGAGAGAACGTTGTAGGCCTTAGAGACTAGATTTGTAGACGTTTTTTTATTCTGTATTTTCATTCCTCTAAGTAAGTACTTTCGACTATTTATTATTAGTGATTGTCATCGAAATCATGTCACTTGGTTCAAATAGATTAATTTTATATAGGTAGATTCTTTTACATATTGTGAATGAGAGAACGTTGTAGGCCTTAGAGACTAGATTTGTAGACGTTTTTTTATTCTGTATTTTCATTATTCTGTACTTATTGACAGGCCTGCACTGTCCTCCCATACCTATTATCACTGTAATTTGAAAACATTGTAAAAGCCAATTATTTTTAAAAGAGTAACCGTGGAGTTTCTTGCCGGCTCTTCTCCATAGGAAACGACAAATTGGAACCGTGCACCTAGCTTCTGACGTTTCATAAGTGCCCATGCAGGCTTATGTGAAATAAAATATTTTGATTTTGATTTGATTTTGATACCTACCCCTCTGTGTCTACCAAGGGGTATAGTATCGTTGTCAGACTGTGATCAACGCCTTAACGTGCTTTCGGAAAAGTTTCCCTCCGTATCTCGGGTTGCACGTAACGCAGTTTTTGTCTTGGTATGCTTAGATGGTCACCCGTCCACGGACCAATTGCAGCAAGCGAAACTTAACCTGATCGATCGATCCGTGCGGCTGTTAGCTAATCCACAAGCCCAGTAACCAAAAAACCACCTTAATTTTTTACCGCTATGTCCTGCTATAAAATTGGTCTTATTTGTCCAACGCTTTACTAATTTCTAAAGTAAGCCGATATTCTCTAATAACAAAACTGACACTAATATCGCCATTGTCCACTAACTCACACGGTAACCAAGGACAAAAAGCGTTAACAAAGACAATTCCCTTTAATTAAAAACTAAAGTTAACTCCTCCAGTGACACATGAAGTGGTCGTGAATAAAGAAACTTATGAGGGGCACTTTGATTTGATACACTTATTGTGAAGCCCATGGCTTTGAAAGAACTGGTTCTAAGGACAAAAGGGCCCTTATAATGAGGCCAGCATATTGTATGAAGAGCCCTCAGAATCAGGTCCGATATCCTACAATATGCTTTTTTTATAATGGGAGCGAAATTTTTGAGACTCGTTACACTTCGATGCTTGCTCGAGATCGTGTTTAACTGATGGATTTTGGTTCTTTGTGTGTAACTTTTTTTTTCTTATTTTAGTAATACGTATTTTGCTTCTGTTGCTTGAGAAATCAAATTCATGGGATGTTCCACATGGTACCAAAAATTGTGATCACGCATCTAAGTTGAGTATATCCGTAAGAAAACTGTATCCCTGATTTGCAGAATGCGTGGCAGCTGCAACGGAATTCTGAAGACTGTAGCAGATAGGATCTCTTCTCCGCTATGGAGATCCTTTATTAAGCGTGTAATTTGAATATATTTTGACTTTGTATTTTAAGCTTCAAATTGAAATAGAAATTTTTCGTCAGGTATACAAAAAAAAAAAGAATCAGCTGTATGGAACATACATACATAACCGACGAAAAAAATATATGCTAGCGGGTCTAGAATGATAATTGCTGAATTCATGGTTACAGTTTGCGGACTGGTTAAAATTTTACCCTGTATAATATTAAGTAGGTACTTTATGGTAACAAAAGCCTCAGACTTCACAGTCACCAATTACAGTTTTACCAGCACTCTCGGAATTTGGTAATGGTAACATGTAAAAATAATAAAACTAGTGGCTCTAAATTTTTTTATAACTTGGTATACCTACGTACTTAAGTTAAACAAATGATTACAATTAAACAGCCCCCTTCAGAAAAATCGAGCATGATAGCGACAAAGCACTAACAATTTGGTGTTACAATAGTTGTGGTGAGTAATCCGGAGTAAAATGGAGTTTAACGACTTCTGCTAGAAAACAATAGGTAACTTAAAATCGAAGAATAATTCTTTAATACCAATAATAACAAAAACTGAGACGAAGCCAAAGCTTGTTTTTTGTACCAACTCCTCAAAACAACAACGAATTAGAAAAAAAGGACATTGAATCTAAATCACAGCGACCGTCCACTTAAATCCTAAACGAAAACCGGCGTGAACGACACTTCGTCATTAAATAATAGACAATAATACGATTCTAATACCCAATATCCCGTGTTAGAGAACAAATGTAGACGTGTACATCCTTATTGCATTAACGTTCGCAGTGGAATCGTTGAATCAGATAACAATCCCTGTGGGGACCCAATCTGGACTATTTAGCGCGACGGAATGGGCTCAATTAGGATATGGCGGATATGCGGGCCCCTTACTAGCGGGACCGGAGAGCGCTAAAATGTTGCTTTGTTTGGTGGAGTGTGGTCACGACTTGTAGACTGATGCCACAGTTGGACATTCATGCATCATTTCTTCTAATTACATGAGATATACGAGTATAACAAGAGAACTGTCTGAAGGAGGGTAGAGTTTCTTCATTAGTCATTCTGAAAGCAACACTTTTTTTTCTAGAGGCTATTTTACATAATATTGTTATATTCACGCACGCCTTATTTCCCCAAAGGCTTCGGCAGAAGTGTACCTGTGTAAGGTAATTTGTGTAGTACACCCACATTTCATTAATTACGTTTAAGTCCCATGTAATGATATTTTATTGAACTGAATATGTACAGAAGGTACTGAAAGCAAAGACAACTAAAATTCAAAAACGTTATCAAAATTACAATACCTATCACTTCGTATCCTTCCCAGAAGGCTATTGAAAATATTATGTTGTTAGAATAGAATCCCCAGATCATAACATTCCGATCGATTACCTCCAATTCGCACCGAGCGAACACACATAATTGAAATCCTAATTGAAAGCTGCAGCATTTTAGGCGTTCGGACACCGAACTAACAGTGATTCCCGCTCCGATTAGCGTAGGAACGATTTCGACGACAATCAACAGCAACCGACCGTTAAAACATCACTCGAGATTTGGCTCGGATTTATTATGATCAACTAAAATACTTCTGAGATTATTGATTTCACTCCTAGTTTTGGGTTTCACGGAAAGAGAAGGGCAATACATGGTGCGAATATGACCAGTCACAGGACAGATGGCCGGTGGAGCAGACCAGTCCTGGAGTGGAGACCAAATATCGGCAAGCGTTGTGTGGGACGTATCCCAGCTAGATGGAACGATGAACTTAAAAGGTGGCTGGGACAGACTGGATTCGGAAGGCGGAGGACAGCTTATTGTGGCCAGCCTGGGACTTTGGAGAGGCCCATGTCCAACAGTGGACTGCGATGGGCTGATTAACTGTGAAAAGTATATCATAACACGTTGATAAAATCGCAGAAGTAATCTATCACCGACATTAACTGAAAATGGCAAACTGAAACGTATGGTACCGATTATTTATACCAACATATTACCAAGTTAATCCTCACGTTCTTGTTTATTAAGGGCACAGCAAATAACATGTATTTGTGTAAAACTATACGATTAGTTAATAGATGGATGTTCTAGTACATGTCCTAATATTTATACAGTGAGTTTTATATAGTGATGATATGCAAAGTGAACGCTGAAACAATGTTGGGTACTTGGGCAGAAAACTTTCCACGACGAATTAAGTAAATCTTGGCTCTGTTGACCCGTCATAAATTCATCTCACAGTCAAATCTGTAAGGTAATTTGTGAAGATTTTGTAACTCATTTAATGTGCAAGGAATATAAAGTATCTACATTCAGACCATTACGCAGTTGTGGAATCCGTGGCGAAGCCGAATAGACCTCATTCTCTCTTTCTTTTGAACGACTTGTACGACTTCAGAAAACATCGAGATTTCCTCATTATTTGTAAGTTTAATATGAATGTACTATACGCATAAATCTTTGCGAATAAATTGTCTGAATGATGGAGAAAACAACCTCAAAATCTGTTTTGAAGAACAACGCGGTCACGCAGACAGACACCAAAACCGACTTTAATTTATAGTATGTATAGATTACGATTCTACATTCTACTAATATTACAAGTCTGAAACTTTGTATGTTGGAATTTTTGTACCGCAATCACGTAAAAACGGCCGAACGGATTTGAATAAAATTTGGCACACATATAGTTTATAACCTTGATTACCAAATTTGATACTTTTTATCCCGGTAGTATGTTCCAGTAGGATAATTTCCGATCACCACGCGGGAAAAACCGCTGGTAAAAGCTAGTATTTAATACGTTTGGTTTCGTTATGGTTTCCTCCTTTACAAAAGCAAGACCCTAATTGGTAACATTGTGTATAGAATTGCTTGATACGACGTCCTGTAATAACGTGTTGAGTTTAAATATTCTAATAAAATTGAAAACAACTGAAACGGTTGTTTTGAGACTATAATACCTTGTGTTTATGGATCAAGAATGTTACTCTTACTATGATCGAAACTAGGGTTGTGCTGAGCATTAAAAGTTGAATTTTATTTGATGTTTTCGGAAAATTATTGGCTGATTCCGAGGCCGATAATCCTAAGTCTGATACCGAATTAATCTTTTAGCCTATGATGAAAGCTGCGAATGAAGATCATCTGACTATCAAAGTGCGCCGGAGTACTGGCGCATGGCGTCGCGCCAACCAGAGCTTATTCATTATTATAATACGAGTTACAGACGTCGATTCTCGTTCGATTTCTCTTAAAATGCACGTAACTTTGCGTTATCTATAAATTAGCATCGTCAAGTGTATTGTTTACATAACAGATGTGACAGTCATCCTATGTTTTAATAGATACGGAGGAATTGATTCACTTAGTGCATGTGCGGCAAATAGTAAGTCTAGAATCTAGCAGCCTTCCAAAACTTTCTGTAACGGTTTTTGCTGCCGAATTTCCTTCTTCTCACAGTATATACTGGATTTTCGGAGAAGAATAGCCTACCAACATGTGTTGGATTGTGATGTCAGATACCCAGTTGCTCCATGTAAAATACTGGTATTTAGCAGCATCTGGTTGTATTGGAAGCCGACCCCAACTAATTTAGAAAAAGCATAGGTGGGATGATGATGACGTTGAAATGAGTGTTTTACGTTATAATTGTCATCCCTACTAATGAGTACTACTGAGTAGGCATGACAATTCATACATATATCAAATGATTATTTCGATGGTTTGCTATAAATAATTAAACAAATAATAATTACAATGAAGTGTCTGTTTCGTAATGTCAAATAACAGCTTTTTACTTAATGCATAAGAAACTCTATACGGGACCGGCTTATAACAAAAAAAAAAAAACAATTTAATAATATTGTCTGTCTGTTTGTTCCGACTAATGTCGTCCGAAACGGTGGGACAGATTTTAATAGATTAGGATCGCTGATACCTACTTATTTGCACCCTGATTGGCTAATTGACTATCGTTTAAACTTATTCAGGTAATTCATTATCTTCAAAATCAAAAAAATCAAAATCAAAATATTTTATTTCACATAAGCCTGCATGGGCACTTACGAAACGTCAGAAGCTAGGTGCACGGTTTCAATTTGTCGTTTCCTATGGAGAAGAGCCGGCAAGAAACTCCACGGTTACTCTTTTAATCTCTCTTCATCAGCTTTCACTGTACGATCAACGAATCATCAAAATGTAAGGTGGCCGGATTAAACAGGGTATTCTGGGGCAGTTTCGGTCGAAAGCCAGTGGAACAGTGTGAACTGTGAATGAACTAGTTCATTATCATACAGTTACTGTATTTTGTTGGTATAGGTAAATAATACGTGTTACCGAATAACTTACATAGTAAACGGTTATACTCGTAGGAAGTTCAATTCATTTATACAACGTTGTAGTAGAACTTTCTATGAGGTTGTCAATGACACGTTTTGATACTTTAAAATTGTTTGCAAATGGAAATTGAGTTTATTTATTTAACCGTATAAGCCTACACATACAAACAGAAAAATCCGTAAAAAGTGATGCTTATTTCTATGATAATAATCAAATATATTCCCTATATGTTTTTTTTAAACTAAATTTTTACAAAATAACTATTAAAAGCCTTTTTAAGAAACTGTTTTCATGAATGTCACTGTAGATATCGAAAAAAACAACAGGTAGGTACGTGTTTCATGTTTGGAAAAGGTCCATTTATTTAAAGAAACCGATAAATTATTGCTATATTCACTACAATTTTGTAGTGAAAATAAACAAAAATAGTTGACCATCAATATTTTTTCAGAAGTCTACGTAGGTGTCTGAACATTACATAGATAAATATGACAGACACGTCACTCCGATCAAGTAATATCGGTCACACGGGTCGATCGATCAGGATCATCTTTACTTACCAAGACCCTCCGCGCCTCGGAAAGCACGTTACAAGCGGTTGGTCTCGGCTGTCAGTTGTGGATCTTCGACGAGTCGTCAGAAGGTCGAAAGTCAGGGAACCAATCTTAACTAAGTCTTAACCGTATTCAGGTTGTGCAGGTCAGATAGGCAGTCACTCCAAGTAAAATACTGGTATACTGGCGTCGGGTCAGACTCCAGCCTGATCGGACGCAGCTAAATACCAGTATTTTGCGAGCTGACTCCTACCAAGTTAGGAAAATGCTAGGCAGATCATGCGTCACTCATATCAAGATTGTTCGGACGGCGCGGCGCCTATTGTGCGAACGTGACACCAATCATTAGCATCAGATGACAGTTTTTCGATCACGTGTCGATTATTTTTGCATCACAGGCCACGGGTGAATAACGTGGTCCTTATCATGTTGTTTGTTACAGATTCTCTGCGTACTACTTTTCTACCTACTTCACTGCCTTTTATTTGTCTATGTACTTATTTAGGTCATTTTCTGTTTTTGTGATTTTCAAGACAGAAGAGGTGTTTGTTTATAAAGTTATATTTGGGTTAGTAAAATATGTTAACTGGTTTTTGGAGCAGGTAACGGACAATGAAATATAGGCTCTTTGATCAAATAGTTAGGTTACTTATATCAACAGAAAATTGTGTTTTTATCAAAAACAATAGGTGAAAATTACTTACGTCAAGTCAAATAACAATAAAAGTTTTGCACTTGCTAATGCTAATTCAAATCTTCATTTCCCCTTATTGTAAATTGCAATCAGCGAAAAAACAAAACAACTGCATAAAACTAAATAAATGTTCACCATTAAAGTTTCCTTATTTAACCCGCTGAGCGCGGTTATCGCGAAATATAATTAAGGTGCAACCTCAATAAGCAGCAATGCGAAGACTTCATTCCTAGGTATTTATAGTGGTAATGAAAATATCGGGGCGGGTCGGCACGAGCGCGGTAACCACCGCAGTGCTAGAATGTACCACTTGTTACCTGTGCCTAGGTTGATACCAGGCTTTTCTTTTTAAATGTTTTTTTACTATGATATTTTAAATTAAGAATGTTATGATGACGCTGGCTGTTTGTGTGCTAGAATGTTTGCACCACTTGTTACCTGTTTTTCTTCTTATTTATTTTTGAGCATTTGAATTAAGAAGTTGCTGACATTACTGGCAGTGATGGTAAACAAGCGACGAGCGCGGGAGCCACCACCGCACTAGAATGTAGCACTTGTTACCTGTGCCTATGTTGATACCAAGTTTTGTTTTAACATGCTTGAATTATTAGCTTGTAATTTTTATTTTCAATAAAATTTTGAACCAAGAAGGTTGTGTCATTGGGCCTACCACTGGTTCTCTTTTTTCTTTTTCCTATGATAATTTGAATGAAGACGGTTATATCGTGTTACTGGCAGTGATGGTTAACACCAGTCACTTAAAGTTCAAGATGCAATCGAAATGGGATACTGATAACAGTAACTTAGTAGGTATTTTCTTACAGTTTTCTTGACAAGTTTCATGAAGAGCTCACGTTAGTAAATAGAAAAGAGGTGTTTTGTTACAGCATATGGTTTTTGTTAAAGAAAAAGCGTGAAAACTGTGGAAATTCCCAGGTGAAGATTGTAGCTCGCAGCGCTTTTCAGTTTTTGCCTGCACGAGAAGGTGGTCTTTGGCTGGGTGTAGTGGGCATTATGCAAGGAAAGGTACAGTTATTTTTCTGTAGGTATAGGTATCGGTTACACTTTAATGTTTGCAACAACATTTTTGGTTGCTCGTGTGCTAAGTGCTAACTAATGAGCGTAGAGAATTCTCTACAAAAATTCAACATTTTATCAAAAAAAAAATCATTAGGTAGGTAGTCACTTCTATTGGTTATCACTGGGGATCTTCTGTTGGTTTATCACTGGGGATGATATAATTAAGTTTCAAATTAACGTAGGTAACCCAGGGGTGCGGATTGTTTGAAAGAGATACCGTAGCCCCTGGCACACAGGCAACTGAAGGTCAGTAAAAGTCTGACACGCCGTCCCGCTCCACCAGGAGCGGGAGAAGTTATTTGATGATTTCCCAACCTCAACGCAAACTGTAACCGCCGATTCGTTTTTTGATAACCTGCGCTATCGGTTCTGGAATCATATGCTGCATTCTACGGTTACAGTTGCGCGTCTTTGTTACCTTGTATACTTACAGGGATTAGGAGACAGTTAATTCGAGGAGTTACAATTACATTATATTTCTATGAAGCCTTTATCGGGCTTCAAAAGACCTGCATTTCCTTCAAATCATGGTAGATCGAGATGCCTCTACCAAACATTTGGCAGACTAGGTAACGCTAACGTAAATTATATCAAAATAAGTGTCCTAACCTTGAATAACTATGTATTATGTAATTGGAAGTCGATACGATCTCATGCAGTATTTAGGTTAAGTGGCAGTAATTTATGGCAGCATTTATGATACTGACAGTATTTACGATAGCACAGAAGCTATAAGATAGCTGCTTAGCTGTTTAGCTGCCTGTCTTAAGCCTAACATTTTGGTGGATATCTTTATTTAACTAATCAATGCAACCGACTAGGTAATGAGGGCTGATTTCACCAATGAAATTGAACGCGATCAGCACATCAGTCTAAACTGCGTTCAAGAGCTGTCAGTGTCAATATTCCACAACAATGATGACAGTGACACCTCTTGAACGTGGTTTAGATGTGTTGATCGCGTTCAGTTTCAGTGGTGAAATCCGCCCTGAAAGTCTTATTTCAGTGACTGAATGAAGTATTTCAGGACTGTTCTGAAGTAAACAAGAGATGCGAGATTTCCAGAAGTGTGGATGGCAGATTTTGGATGGCTTTTTGAAGACTACCTATGCGCTTGTACTATGGATGTTTCAGCTGCATATGACACCACTAGGCCATCACTTTAATTTTCAGTAAGTTTATTTTATTTTTATTATTTGTCGTTATACCGGTAACAGAAATACACATTCTGTGAAAAAATCCACTGTCTACCTATTACGATTCTTGACAGACAGACGGACGGACGAATGGAAAGCAGAGGCTTAACAGGTTTCCGATGCCACCCTTTGGATACGGAACCCTAAAAAGTAACATTAGCCCAATTAAAGATACACATTACCAACTCAAAAAACTCGACAGAATTTTCTGAAATGACGAGAGAATTATCTAAGGAGCATAGCGGAACAAACCACCGTCACGACGTCGGCTCAGCGCAGATAATTACCGCTAATCCGCTGTTTCTCTTTGTTAGCCAAACGATTAAAATAATCATCACGACTTTAATTCACTGAAATGAGACGTTTTCTTCCCTATTCTGTTATAAAGAGGTACAGTTAACGAAAGCGTTAAGTAGATGGTGTGTAGGCAACAGGTTACATTCTCTTTTTGATATCATTCGAAGTGGTTAATTTATAAACGTTGTTCAATGATTAACGTCTACTTAACCATAACTTTAAAAACGATTTTTATAAATAAAGACGATAATCTGGGAAATAGTTCAAAGTAGTGTCTTGTGCTAAAACATATTACTTATGTAGGTTTGCACAGTTTAAAACGACTTTTTCTGGATGTGTATTTCATGGGTTATACTGAATCATTCAGATATTCTCCGTAAAAATCTGACTGTGAAAACTTAGATGAAGTGAGCTTGAAGTTAGCTGTCAATAGTGATAGCTCATTTTAAGCTCACTTCGCCGTGGTTTTTACGGTGAGATTTTAACAGAATCTTTTAAACCACCGCTGATCAAAAGAGTCCTTTGGCTGTTAGACAAAAGTGAGACTCGACAAAATCACCTAGATTTGGCACCGGCAATGCCGATCTTTACCTGTACACGTAACAATTTCGCCGCTTATACGATAATAACGGAGCAACATAGCTGCTTACATTGTCGCAAATAATCAGTTTGCAACACCGCTAATAACCCGCCGGGTGCTTATTAGCAAATAACTCATTACGTTGTTGTCTTAAATATCAGTTAGATTAATTGGACATTGAGTGCTGTTCTCTGGTTCATTAGTAAAGTATCGTCTGCTAACTAGTTGTTTCCTTTAGACTTTGTATGTGGTCGTTATTTTTGTTGTTACTTGGGAAGTAGAGACTTGGCAGTGTTCTTTATGGTGTAGGTAGTAACTCATATGGTTTTAACTAGTTAAACGGTGGTTTATGGTGGTGGTAATTGATTGTATTTTAGATTTAATAAACCAGTAAATACTCACATTAATTTTATAATACCTATAGTAGTTTTGCTAAATGTTTAATATTTAACAATTAATGCTTCCTCTCTAACTTACTTATTTTGCTGTGCCCGACAGGGTCCATGCCCATATGATCTAATTATAAGTTTACCATCTAAGAATACCTACATGTGGAATGCAATAAAGTATTGAGTTGTATTGAGTATTTCTGGGTAGGTAACTAGGTGAAAGAGCAATTGGGAATTTTTTAAATTTTTCACAGACGTTTCGGGTCGTCAGAAGCCCGACGTCAGATAAACCAGTCTTAACAAGGGGTATCCAATAACTGGACTGTGGAGGTAAGATAGGCAGTCCGTCCATATAAAAAACTGTTTTTTTTGGTGACCCTAATTATAGTTGGTTGATTGGAATTTAGCGAATTTTTTTCTTAAGTTTTCTCTTGACAATCAAATTGATAGCAAAAAAAACAGTTCATGTGAAATACTTAGATTTGTCAATTTACTGTTAACAAAAAATGTATAGAAAATTAGCTTTTGCCAGCGGCTTCGCCCGCGCGGAACTTTCATCCCGTATTTAATTCCCTTAGGGGTTGAATTTCGAAAAATCCTTCCTTATTCCATGTCTACATTATAAAAGGAACCTCTGTGCAAAATTTCAGCCTTCTAGGTCCAAGGGTTTGGGCTAGGCGTTGTGAGTCAGTCAGTCAGGACTTTTCTTTCATTAGTAAAACATACCCAACACAATTTGGAACAACACACCGCTTACCCTATACAATTTGAAATCGAACTAGGTACTCATAGAGATATAGATTCTCATTCTCATTAAAGAAATATCACCTTTTTCAGCGCTATCTATTTCCTGTAGAGATAGTGCGTCTATTACAGGGATTTAAAGCCGCAAATACACTTTGTTTCTAATCCATATAACTAGTAGATACATTAACTTGTTCGGTGGTCAGTAAACGTGGAAATGGTCATTAAGTTAACTATGTAATGGCAATTTGCGGCAAGAAACAAGAATCTTTTAGTAGGTAGGTACCTATGTTACTTAGTTTTATACTTTCAAACTGTCGAGAGCATACATCTTTATTAACTTGAATTGTTCTGTGAGAAGTGATTTGATTCAGATTTTTTTTATATTGTATAAAATTTTAGACATGATTATTAAATTACCTGAAACACAGGTTTGAATTAACCTAGATAGGGCGGGTTGCTACCTAACATTGTAATTCCGAACCAGCATTACTTGCACTTACTTACAACAAAAACATTTTAGATTTAGTTTATTTTTTAGGCACTTAAATTGTATGGGTTACTACTGTTAGATAAATATACACTTTTATTGTAAACGTTTTTGTGTACTTCTTCTTTACGGGTGTGCCACTAAACTCCTCGTAAACGGCTGGACTGATTTTGATGTTTTTTTTTGTTTGTTTGATTACGTCCCTAGATGGTGCAGATTCAAAATTGCACCTTGGAAGTGGCGCTATTCGGGCAGGACGACGTCTGTCAAGTCCGCTAGTAGGTTTCATCTATACATATAATAAAATTGTAACAGGCCGATGTCTGTACATTAAAGATATCGAAGAAAAAATAGTATGGGGGGTCTTTATTAGAGCAACAGAAGCCAAAACAACGGTTTTTAGAATTTTTGTCTGTCTGTATGTTTGTTACCGCATCACGCATAAACCACTGCATGGAATTGAATGCAGTTTTCAATGATGTATTCCGAGAGGTCTAACTTAAAAAATAGGCTATATATTATCAAAAAAAATGATTATCTACTTGATTCTAAAGTCCACGCGTATGAAGTCGCGGGCAAAAGCTAGTTATATAAATAAATAAGTTGTGTAAATTATATAATATATAATCTTTTTTATTTGATTTAGCAAATGTATGTAAGTACTTACACTAGTGTTTAAGTTGTGTACCGATGTATTTACAAACTATTTGGATTTTATGATCTTGAAAATAAAATGATTAAAAAACTCTTTTGGTTCTTTTATGCACAAATTAATGTGCTTCTCACGTACACACGGCTACACATCAAGCTATGCATTTCCAGCTATTTATTATCTCGCATTGTATAGGATTTTCGTAAGGTGCGAGATCAGCGTAAACTGGAAATGTACAGCTTGATGTCTAGCCGTGTGTACTACATACTTAGAAATGCCCAAATTTTTATGTACCTAACCTGTTTCTACCATGTAAAATATTACTGCCAGTAAGGGACGAGACAAGAATAAAAATATCTTATTTACTGAGGTCACTATACAGATATTACAGACGGGTTGCGATTGACTTGCAGAGTACCTAATGGCGCAACACTAACAGTAGGAATGGCCTTCATTTTGACAGTTCAACAACATTCATTGCGTTATTTACGTTGCTGAGCATACACTTTTCGAACACATGAAAGCAATGGATTAGCAATATCTTTCAAAATGATTCACTGATTGATAGTATGTTACACGACAGGCATGACGCACAGTCTTCAATGCAAGGCCTGCATGGAGGTTGAAGAAACTGTTGCGCATGTGCTCATTGCATGTACAGGCGTCACCCAAAATAGGACAGAAACCCTTGGGGCACCCAGATCTTACACAGATGATCTTAACAGACCAGGAGATATAACTAACTTCTAGATGAGGTGGGCTGATTGGAATAACTACCGACGGCAGCCATGGCCCACAATGGTCCACCTGAAGGACTAAGTGCCGAAACCAAGCCCTCTAACATAGAACATAGTGAGTTACGCAATTATGGTGCTGTCTCTTCTAATTAAATAGTTATCTATAATAATGAATGTAAAATGATGTTGACTAAAACAACCAATGCAAAGGTCAATAACCACCAACAATTATGAGTAATTATTTTTAAACTTAGCCAATAATAATGACATACGCATACATTGTACACCGCATGGGTATGTTTTTTTTTGCTGGTGGGAAATCATGAAATAACTTCTCGCGCTCTGGGTGGAGCGGGAAGGCGTGTCAGACTTTTACTGACTAAAAACCACCCGTGTTCCTTCAGTTGCCTGTGTACCAGGGGCCTCGGTATCTCTTTCAAACAACCTGCGACCTTGCAGGCCTATGAGAGGTATGTTACAGCTATATTATAATAGCTAATTATAAGAACTGTCTTTTACTTGCGACAAACAATAAATAAATGAATATGATTTAAACATGTTTTGATCTATCACTCAGTTCTACAATTTGGGCGGCAATTATGCCTAAGGTAGATGAACTGGTCCAGAACAAGTTTAGTGTATTTAGTTAATTATCTATGAATTAACACAGACATTAAAAAAAAAGCTATCATCTTACATCAATCATTTCACGTAAGATTATAACTGAGAAATAACCGTCATTATATGTGTTGTTTATATACAAGCGAATAAATGAGCTCCAAATGACGTCTGATGATGAAATGACTTGACAAGAACGATCCATTGTTATCGATGCGTCGTGATGTCGCTTTGATTAGAAAACTAACTATAATATATAAGTAACGAATGTGGTGTTCGTCGCATCACAAATCAATTTCTCAAATTGAAACATGACTGTAGGTACAATGCTTGTTTTTTCGGTTCTGCCTGGCCCCCATTGACGTCGGTGATTGAACTTCTAATTGGCAATGAGAACTGTCATCGGTCACGGTAGTTGCAGTGGTCACGATACTGTCAGCCATTGGCCAGCTGGCCCAACAACAGACCCACAGGTGACAGTTCTGTGCGCAGACCATCTAACTGTCCGATATCGTACCGTCTATTACGAAAGTAATTCTTTCTCATGAGGTATTTTGTTATCTATTATCGACAATAACTGTATCGTTAGTCTATAAAAATAAGTAAAACTAAAGTGTGTGTTTGTAATGTCAAAATAACAACATTTTACTAAATGCATATGAAAGTATACACGCTACATAAAACATTAAAACGATTTTTTTTGTCCGTCTGTTTGTTTGTTCAGGCTTATCTCTGAAACAGCTGGATTAATTTTGACGGGAGTTTCACTGGCAGATAGCTAATGTTATAAGGAGTAACAAAGGCTAATAGCCGTTCCTGGTAGCCCGTTCTCGTGGGATAATATCCGCGGGAAGACGCGGGAAGCAGCTAATCATCTCTATAAAAGAAGTTTAATATGGGCGCCGGTAGTGCCCAACACCATCTAGATTCATAAGTTGATAGTCAGAGTCGATGTGAAAATAACTACCGACACGCTAATAACCAAATTAGTTTTACCTATTATGATTAGGAATTTCCCGACGGCTACGTCACATTTATAAAATTGAATGTTATGTAACGTAATAGAAAAATAACTACTTACATTGAAACCAAGTGATTGTTTTAATTACATGTGAGGCTGTTCGTTTGTTTGCGAATACCTATTATTGAGGATGGCAGGTAATCATACAACTCAAACAGTTGGGGTCGGCTTCAAGTGTTACTTGATGCAGCAGAATACCAGTAAATTTTACATGGAGCGATGGCCTACCTGACGTCCATAATCCAGGTAAGACCGTCAAAGATCCACGAATAACAGCCGGCACCATCGGCATAATGTACTTTCCGAGACACGGAGGGGTCTTGGTACGTAAAGATGGTCACACATCCACGGGCCAACCGCGACAAGCGTAGCTTATTACTTAGCCATAATCCCTTCAGGTTCTTCAGGTAATCACACAAGTATGTATATAAAATGATACTTGTATAGCGTTTAGCGTCAGTACTCAGTAGATCGTGTCGCCGCCGCGCATACATTTCCTACATCACTCTTAACGGTGTCAACTCATTACCGGCTGACGTTGTCTTAACTATTTGAAGAGACAAAATGGCGTCCGCTGTTGTAAATTACCATATTTTTAGTAAAATTGACACTTTGCCATTATCTACCGGTCGGGCACCGCAGTGGAGTCAACGCCCTCAAACCATCCGGATCTAATTACGTAGTGTCATTAACATTGCGGAGGCGGCACGTCGGCCTAGGAAATGGAATCGAATCATTAGTAGTTTGATTACAAAAAAGGCTTAATAGAAATATAATAACGTCCGACGGAGAAGAAATTGTAAAAAGATTGTAGAGCAATCCAATAATTGGCGGTTATTTGTCGATACGGTTTGGAGCGGGTAATGGGTTGGGACGCCTCGACGTGACTCCAGGGCACACTGGACGACCCCTCCCCGTCCCGTTCAGTCCTCACAGTCATTATTGTTTAGAGAGATTTGCAGATCGATCGCTATGATAGCCATCGGTCGATATGTGTATACTTAACAAGTACTTTTAAGTATGCTACCGAGCTACTACTTTATCATGATTAAATCTAAGTTACGAGTAGATCTTGCCTCCATTCTTTGATTTGACTATTTCAATGTTACGAAGCATTTTTGATGTCAATTTTTTTCTGTAATTTTTGACGTTGGACGTGAACGCTCCTCGCGTATTATCATTCATGTTTCATCCTTTTATTAAGGCGACACAGCGAACAATGTTATACCATATTCTATTCAGTAAATCTTTACACCAAGTGAAAACACGATTTGGCGTGAAGATTTGGTGTTAACAAAGCGTTTTGTGATCATTTATCGGCGGTTGCAACGGTTACTTACGAAATTCGCGTAAAACCGACGCCATTGAACGTTTACGGGTGATTTTAGGCCACGAATTCAGCGTGGCGGAGGTGGAGGGTAGAACTTTATATGATATCAACGTACGAGTGTGGTTTTGACACTTATAATTATGAAGCAAAAGGTGGCCTAATGATGCAGAACGCCGAATTATTTCCATTTGTTCGCACTTTTAGTTTATAGAGGACGTTTTATACTTAAGTGGATATCATTCATTCAATACTCTTTAGTAGATAATGTAAGTAGGTATAACTAGGTAACATAAAAGATTGTAACTCAATAAATAGATTATTATTTGCTATGTATTAATTAGTTAAGTGTACCTAGTATCTTCTTACCTACAGTGGTTTGCAATTCCGAAATCTGATGTGGAATCTCTACAACTATCTCTTATGATTTTGCAAAAACATCTTAGAAAACCTATACGGATGTAGGTAGACGTTGTTAAACCGATCCATATTACATTTGTAATAGGTATCAATTTATATTATTTATTTATTCCATTTAATATGTAACATTTTATTAAGTATGATATTTATGTGTCATCTTTATTTGGCATTTGTTTTAATGTTGGCCTTAAATCATACCTATAGTGAATAGGTATCTTATCAAAATCTAACCTATTCACTTACGCCCACCTCTTTTAAGAGTATAATTTTAATATTTTATTCTAAACCTAATTTATAATGTCAAATTCACAGAATTTTTGCATGAATAATACTCATAAACGGAGTTGCCTAAACCTGTGTCCTTAAAGACAAAGATCTGTTGCCTTCACCGAAACCTCGATTCAAGAATCGCTGGTTACAAGGCCCAACCAATAAATTTTCTACGTAAAACTATAAATCGAAAAATAAGCGTACGAGCGTGAAGTATCTAAACTAATACGTGATAACCTGGTTTTATACTTTTTATGTAAATATGTATTGCATTTTTTTTTAAATATTACGATCTAAAAGTCACGTTAAAGGCCGTACTTGCATAGTGTTACAACTTACTGTAAGATAAAACAGGGACTTAAAAAAAGGCTACGTGCGTCTTTATTTTGACGATTGATTTGACCTTGCTCTATTCTTCATTGGTATAGGAATTGCTGTCATAAGGACGGTGGTCAGTATTGTTTTAGTAAGATAGATGGATCTAGACTAAGGTACGAGATAGAGTTAGGAGACAATCGAATTATAGTTCGTTATTTTACTTCCCAGAAACCAATCTGTCATGTCAAGTCTTTTTTCGTCTATGAGTTTGACATTATACATGTCAAATTACGAGTAATATTGGGTTTAAAACCGAACTATAGGTAGTGCATTTTTTCATAGATTTGCTTTATTCGTTATTGCTTCAGGAGATAACAGAGCATAATTAATTGAATTGGTAAGTACATACTAGGTAACAGGTAATTACATCTTCTAGTCTCTCACTGTGGACTAGGGGGTAGGTAGGTCTTGCTGCGATATGACCAATTGATCGATGTTTTTGAAAGCTTTTTTGTAAGTTAGTCATCGTAACTATTTTGCTAATACTTAGATAAGATGCTTCTGGCTTAGCTGAAATATTATTTCCCCTTTCTGAAAATCTCCTTTATTTGAAAGCATTAATAAACATAGATCTATCGATAGAATATCAATCGTTTATCATTTCAGTCATCAACTGACATCTTCAACTTCATAACAAATCATTTAAAAAAAAATACTTCCTATTTAAAAGAAATTTGCCTTCTCTAAGTCACATTGACGGTGCAGGACGTAAATAGCTTTAATGGGAATCCAGGAATGATCTCTTACCTATTTGCATAATAAAAAAGAGTTAAAACAAAAAAAAAATCTCAAGCTTCGATTTTCAAACTAAACTATGCGCACCCTAATTGCGTATGTACCACACTTTCAATCACAATCTCAGAGTTTTGAAGGATATTGCGAATTCATTGCTTCATAGGTTTGAAAAATTCGTCTGCTCAACTAGGTGAATAACGCAATGATCGTGGGAGTACTGTCAAAATGAAACCCATTGCGAACAATTGTTATTTTATGTGTTACAATTACCCCGCGTTGGTTTCACATTCTTAGAATTGGCACCTCCAGTATTTTCATGGTTCAAAGGTGTTCAAACTCAAAAGCTCGTCATGCTCCCGTAGATGTCACTGCTTGCGGTGGCGTCGGGGGTCGTGAACGGGTGCTGCTTGTGGTGACTGGTCGTCTTGCTGACCATGATTTTGTTATTGTTACTAATAATTACCTACCCGTTGATTTATTTTACGTCGATGGTTATCATTTGTGCCCTCGAGTTGTAACTCAGGTAGTAACAGCTATGTGAACATAATCCAGCATTGCATATGTAAGCTATCACGCCCTTAATACCAGGAGGCTCTTATTTTGGTATTATGCTTTATTTACATTTTTGTTCATTGTGCTTGAGTTAAGTTTAAATTTTTTTGTTGGTATATTGGCATGGCTGGCTGATATATGTATGACTAATTATTTAATTAATGTTCTGTGTCTCGTAATGTTTATATTACTTTGTCTATGTAAGTATAGAATCAAGTCTATCCGACTAAACAGACAGCTGTGCTGCTGGGGAGTTTGTTGCGCCACTTCTTCTTCCCAGCTAAAGCAATAGGAAGTGGTGACGGGTGGGCGTTTTTGGGGGGACTGTCTTATGTATTTTGACGTTCGAAAAGTGCTGATTCTCAGCCTAATTTGAATAAATGTCTTTTTATTTTGATTTTTGAAAATTAATTCTCACTAGGTAAGCACGGACATCTTAATACGTTCGAAGAGTGTTGGCTCTCAGTCTAATTTGAATAAACAACTTGATTTTGACATCTCATACAACCTTCGATAAATTGGTAGGTGTTCAGTCTGGTCAGGTAGATACCTACTGATCCTATAATGCAATTGTTATGATTTTTGAAGACCTACCTAATTTTGCTATAGTTTTGGAATCAAAGTATTCATATTGTTTTGTATCCATTTGATTTTAAACTTTACGAGTGAAAAGACCAAGAGTTCTATGTAGTTCACTTTTACGCTATTCCTAATGTCTTATCGCCAATATCAAGGCATAGAGCTTAGTGGAGGAAGCATAATCAGCCTATAATGTTCCCACTGCTGGGCCTCTTCTCTGTGAGAGGGAGTGGGCCACGCGGGCCCAGTTCGTGCTGGTAGATGTCACACATGTCTTCGAATTTTTGTTTCTAGGATATGCCGGTTTGCTCAGGATGTTTTCCTTCACCTTTCTGAGAGCAGTGGTGATGAAATATTTAACGCAAAATTAAACACCAGTCAGGGTTCGAAACCTACGACATATAACTCGGAAGTCGCGGCCGTTACCACAGCTTTGCTCTCTTCTATTTTAAGGACAACAACACAACGATGAGGCGTGGGTGTTTTGAGGGCTGTCTACGTAGTTATTGTGACCTTAAAAAAAATCTCCAATTTTAACAATAGACAGTCACTTAGTTTGTATCACGTTTTCCAGACAAATCTTTATGAAGCCACTATATGAAACTTCCTACTAGGTACATTCTTTCGGGTCGTGAGGTTAATTTCGAATTACCTACAGTTACACGATGAGTCAACGCCCTTTCGTATGTTTATTCTCCTGCTCATCTATTTGACAGACATCTGCTTATATTTTCCGTTATTCAAAAGCTTTTTTTCTATTATCACTATAAATTACCTACCTACTATCATCGCTTAGTTGATCTGCCTACGGTAAGTGATATCGATTTCATAAAAAAATCTATTGTATTTTAACAAAAAAGGCTTATTTTATGGTAAGCACGTCCTATATTATTGCCTTTTACAATGAAATAATTAGCCAGGTCGATAACGGGAACATTTTTTTTGTAACTGCAGTTTTGCCTTTGTACGTTTGTAATTTAATATTTTTTGAACGAACCCGAATGAGTGGGTGCGTGAAAAAATATATGCAGGTATTGTAAATACATCAAGGTTTAGTGATATCGTTTTCTTAAACGAAAGTGGGTGGTGATTTAAAATAAGGTAAAGTGGGAACGTTTGGAGGTATTAATTTATGTTTTTTCGGATTTGAGTAAACCTGTGCTTAATTAAATTTATGAAGAACAGTGTAATTTATGTAGAATCCAGAGGAGAGTGGGTGAAGAGGTCGCACAGCATTCACTTCGTGAAAAATACCTCCAGGTTCAGATTTCAGTCGCCTTTGTACCTAGACTGGATAACCTATTTGGGAATAAAATTGACGATGCTGATTCCTACCTAATAAGTACCTATTATTAAATAAAATAAAAAATAAGTAATGTAAATATAAATAAGTAGATATTTAAAAAATAAATATTTAAAAAAAACATTCATACAGGCAATGTGTGTGTACCTAACCTATAGCTAATGCTGATTCGATTTTGATGAAATTTACTTAGTTTTATTTCAGAAAATCTTGATAAGGTTGTATAGAAGAAGCAGTATTGATAATCTACAAGTTATACTATTCAGGAATGTAGGTTTTATTTTATTTTAATTTAGCTTCTTTGAGAATTCAATTCAAATAAAGTTTTCTCCACTATAATAATGATATACTTTATTTTTTCAAAATTATTGTGTGTGGGTATGGATAGGTACCTATGTACCTAAGAGATTCATAAGCTGAATTATAGAAGATACAGTAAACATAGAAATAAAGTCATTAGGTCTATTATGATGTGCCGTCACGATCGTTTTCATATTATTCAAGAAAGCACTAAGTCTTATTACCTACTTCAAAAATGCATAAACTAGCAATCTGTTTTTGCTGGTGACGTGAAAAACTTAACTCTGAATCATAATATAAACATTACCTCCCACGTAGGCATGAAATCCCTAAAAATATTCATTTCACATCTTTTGTGGCAATCTATCTTGTAGACGAATAAAAACAAAGCCATCTTTGTTTTAGTCTCAGGTACAAGGTTTGCAGCCCTATTGTATGTATCTGCGTGAGGTACTTTGTTATTTCCAATTATCTCCAATGTTCACCTGTCCCTAAATAATTCGTTAATTCTCCAAGACTTAGCAAGAGACTTTCTACCAAAAAATATCAGCTTTGTTTAAATACTCTTTGTTACCTCACATTGCATTCCACATAAATGTTCTCCAACAAAAGCAAACAAAAAACAAACTCAGGATAAAAGGAACCAAGGAAACAAAAAACAAAAAAAAACCATAATTCAATAATATAAATATTGCATTTATTTCAACGAATTCTGCAAATATAATAACTGTAGATAATAATTATAATAATACTATTAAAGTTTACAAGACTTTCAATCTTTCCCTAGGCGGTCGAATCTACACCGCTAAATACCAAAGAATTCTTTCACTGGCTGGCACAGGACTTTGTTTCAAATAACTATTTAGAATAACGTCATCTGAATAACAGTAAATGCAGATCGCATAAAATTAGTTTAAAAATTAAATTATACAAATTAAAATAAAATTATTGGAAGTCGTATTGGAGGCAAATTCAATATCAAGGGGTACGTCAGTCGCCTTGACGTAAATACGTTTAGGTATCTACATGACAAACAAAATAATAGTAAAACTAAAGAACAAAAATAAATACAAACATAACAAAAATAAAAGAAACCAAATAACAAAAAGCGATATGCAAATAAACATGCTCGGAATCTAAAGTAAAACCATAATGCTGTGGTATGTATTCAAGTAGTAAATAATACTTATGTTGTTTATGACAGACTGGGACATTTGCATTTGAAAGATCAATAGAGACGTATCAAGGTGTTTAGAGTCGGTAGCGAAAATTTCCACGTAATAAATAAGAGCAAAACGTTCGCTCCCGCGGCGCGTGCGCAGGGGCGCGGGCACATGCGGGCTTAGCTCGTGCCCCCACGTACATTCAAATTTGAAGAAAATATTTTCATATCGCCTAACGCCCCAATTGAGGCCCACTTTTATGTAAATCTCGAAAGAATAGCAAAAACTGCAACCGGGACCCCACACGACAAAACGAGGCATTATCATGTAAAAACCGACAAACTTCTAATGTTATGTCTGTATATATTTTTGTACTTTTAGGCTCGCGCCCATAGCCGAGACCCTTGCGAAAGATATGCGAAGTAAACTAATTAGATACATTTATATCACAAGTTCTTAAGATGCCTCTACGAAACAAATAATATATTTATATCTACCTATAGATAAGAACTATCGAAATACACAATACGAACAGCGGTCGGAGATAATTTTACAATGCACATCATTACATCTAGTAGTATACTTTTAACTATTTACAGTGGAGCTCAAGAGAAAAATAATTTACAAAACACTTGGATCCTACAAGGCACCTTATTTTAAATAATTATAGACTTCAGGCTTCGCTATGACTTTACATAATAATAACTAAAACATTTAAATTCTCTAAAATATATAATTTGGTTTTCATTACAATCCTACAACAATCGACATGTCGCTAATATCTAATAGGAGTTTTAAATACGAACAACTACGAAGAATAATATTATGCAACAGATTACTAGTCTATATCTCTCTGTGGTGGTGGTGTTCAATATGTGGAGCAAACTCAATATAATAACGTAATAAAAACAAAGAAAACAATGGACACTGATGTGCCGTTTCCGAGAAAGTCTTTTTGATTGGCGTCATTTAAATAATTGATTATTCATGTGGAGCGAAATGCATGTGCGCCAGATCGGTCCCATTAGATATACGACGTCCTTCACGCGTCCTAACTCCTACCATTGTTGTGCATCGTTTGCATTTGTATAGTGGCTTAGAGCGGCCGCCCACAACCGCACCGCGGCCGTCCCGGGCCGTCCCGCCTCTCGGGCGCGATGACAACGCGCCAAGCAACACGTGCCGCCGCAAACAGACACACCAACAAACACAAATAATGCTCATACAACTCCTAAATACTGTTCAACAGCCGAACCACAGAAAAAATTATCTATTTCACACTAATTTCAGATTTATATTATAATTTGAAGATTGAGTAATATTTTTTACTGTTGCCACGCTCCCAGCTATAGGTGCTCAGTAATTATTTGAATTACGAAATAATTTCTGAGATTGAATCGGCTGCGTACGTGCGGCCATTACCTTTTGCATCGGCCGACCGACTTGGCGCATATTTATCTCAGTACAGTTTTGAATGTAGGTACTTCATTCATTGGCAAAGACAGTTAAGCTCTATCCAAAGAGGATTTTCTTTATATTGAAACACCAACACTACGGAGAGACTACGTTAAACTATTTCAGTTACACCTAAATTTTATTTACAAAAGGACTCACTAGTAGGAAAATAGCAACGACCGTCACGGCACGAAATGAGCTTCGCTCGAACCGCATAACAAAATCTTCATCTAGATGTGAACATAGTCAGAGTGACAATGACGCAATCGAGCGGAGCTCGCCGCTGCGAGGTTCTACGTAAGAGGGTGCAGGATCGCTTAGTGCTGGGAAGCGCTAGGCGACTCGCCCCGCGGTCAAGTTGTACACTCACCGTTTCCGGCGAGCTGTGGCCGCAGGAACGCGTTGTGCAGGTCGCCGCCCATGCCGCTCTCGAGTCGCGCCGCCATCTGCATGAGCGCGAGCGTGCTGTCCTCGCCACCGCTCGCGCCGCCCTCGAGGCGCGCGCGCACGGCCGCGATGTGGCCGCGCGTGAACACGTGGTCCTGCACCGAGTACTTGTGACTGTATTTGAAGTCACACACTCGACACTCCTCCGGCGGCGGCGCGTCGGACACCTCCATGAGTCCGGCGGCCAGGCGCGCCTTCTTCTCTTTGGCACGTGCGTTTTGGAACCAAACTTGCACCACGCGTTTAGGCAGCCCGATTTCCCGCCCGAGCGCCTCGCACTCGGCCATAGTAGGAGTTTTATAGTCGCCGAATAACGATTTCATTATCTTCACTTGTAAGGATGACATTTGCGTGCGGTATCGCTTGCCCGGGGGCCGCGCCGACTGCTGGCCCGGTAGTGGCGAAGTGGGCTCGTCTTCCTCATAGAACTCCATAGTCTCGGAAGCGGTGTCAGACCGCTCGTCGGCGTCCGACCCGGGTCGTGACAGATCAACTGGTTTGCTGAGATCTAAGGGTATCTCTGATTTTCCATGTTCTGGGCGTCGCTCAGGTGCTTCATTGTTTCCACCACCATTTTGTTGGGCGGCGGCATGCGCTTGTAATTCACTTACATAGCGCTTCATCGACTCCTCACTGTACTGCTTGATAAACTTCTCCATGTCTGAGTGAAAAGGTGGAAAAATAGGGGGCAACATGGGAGCCCCCGCTTGGGAAAAATTTTGCTGCCGGTCACTTTGTTGGGAGCCAAAACTCGGTGTTGATTCTGTACTTAATTCTTCGTCAGGCAGCGCGTCTACATTGATTTCGCCTCTCGCACACTGATCTGCGTGTTTGGTGCTCAAATGACTTTCTAAAGCGCTCTTCACCTTGAACAAAGCTGGACAAAACGGACATCGCTTGTTTATCACTTGTGCATGTGCACGAAATTGTCCTTTCCTCTCACGTGCTCGTGTATTTTGAAACCAAACTTGTACCACTCTTTTTTTTAGTCCAACTTCGCGTGCTATATTTTCAAGCATTTTTCGCGATGGGTTAGATTCTATTTGGTATTTTTGGTAGAGGTAATCCAGTTGTTCCGGTAGAATAGTAGTTCTTAAGCGTTTGTCTTTTGGCTGTTCACCAGTTTCCACTTCTTCGTATTCATCGAATTTCCTCTTTGCTACTTGTTGATTAAGAGCCGCCACTAAAGGATGGCGAGCCTCATCACTCCCAAGGGACGCATTTAGCTGTTGCAGCTGCGCGTGCTGCTGAAGTATCCCAAAAGGGGAATCCGGCGGGTATGTGGGGAATAAATTTGGGTTCATTATGTGAACGAGTTGATGTTCCCGCCATAAGTCAAACCGAGGGAAGACTAGGTTACATTTATCACATTGAAAATTTCCATCCTTTTCTTCACGGGGCACGTGTGATAGTGGCGTTACTGGTGTTAGAGGCGCTGGTGGTGCCGGAGAGACGGGGTAGTTGGGCGCCGCAGGGGTTGGAGTGCGGGGCGGGGCGGGCGAGACCGGCACGTGCGGAGGATGGTGTTCAACATTGCTCGAATTGGAATCCTCACTGCTCAATGTGGCAGCAACTTGAGCTGCTGCCGCCTGTGCCTGTGCTGATCTTTTAGCATCTTCTTCCTTAAAACAATGAGTCTTCTGATGTCTTATGAGCTCATAGTACCTTTGGAATACTAATTGGCACTTTTTGCACTGATAGTTAAGACCTGGAGTGCGCTGAAATCTATTGGCATCGTCTGTGGCGCTCGCAGGTGGATCTGCAGCTGGTTGGTTTTCATACACTTTTCTTGCTTTTTGGCGCGCGTTTTGAAACCATACCACTATTACTCTCGGACTCAATCCCAGTAACTTCGATAAATATTCGAGATCATCATCTTTGGGATAGGCGTTGTTTTCAAAAAACTCTTGTAATACTTTAATTTGATAGTCAGTGAACCTAGTTCTGTTGGCGCGTTTGCCAGAAGACCCCGTTGAGCTGTTGGATCCGTTCGAATTGCCCCCGGAAAGTCCGAAATCGGCCGGTCCTCTGCCAGGACTGAGGCTGCGATTCGGGGTCAAAGGTAGGACGTTCGGGGGCGCGGAGTTTGGGGACGTGAAGTTAGGATTCATTATTTTTGGTGGTAGCATCGACGGATGAGGTGGCTGCGGTATACTCGTAGCCGGGATTGAATCTAACTGAGACTGAATCAGCGAGTTTAGCGATATATGCGTGGGAGTTTGCGGTCGCGATTTGTTTTGGTGATGATGGTCATTTGTATGTATTATTGGCGCTGGACTCTGTGACGGCGCTTGGGGAAAAATAAAGCTTTTATCTTCCTGGTGTCGATCATCGTATGAGTGGTATTTCTCCTCCATCGATGGCTCATCATTGGGCTCTGACTTTACCTCTTGCGGTATTATCATGGTATCCTCAATTTTTGCCTTTTTTTCAGGCGGTGCTTCATCCGAGCTTGCTGATGAATCCAAAGTCGTAACTTTAGCCTCACCGGTCTTCTCATACTCTTCGAGATTGAGTGTCGTGGAAGGGGGATTGTTAAAGTTGTAAGGTGAATCCTTGTTCCGCTGACGTTCCTTGAAAAGAGTATTCCTGAACCAATGTTTGATTACCTTTGTTGCGAGTCCAGACTGTTGGGCCATTTTCGCGATAGCCTCGTCGCTGGGCGAGTTATTAATGTCAAAGTGCGCTCGCAAAATCTTCAATTGTTCGTCAGTGATGCGAGTGCGAGCCCTCTTTTGACCGGCTGCAGCGTTAGCCTGCAAACAAAAGAAATCTTTGTTAAATACGAGCTTCGAGACCAAAGAAACGAAACGAGTTTCCAGTTGTCAAAGGGTTCATTTATCTATAACGATATTAAGCAGGTAAGTCCGAATACTAAGGGAAGTCGTTACTAATAATAATAGTCGGACCCTTCATACAACAATAGATTCTCTGTCGCCTTGTGCAAACAGATAGCTAACGTAAATCGTCGAGCTTATCTCACAATACGTCGTAGATATCCTTATTGCCCACGATCGAATTTACACAGTAACTGACGAAAATAATCAATGCGAAGCCTTGTGTTTGTATAAGTAAATACATGTTATTTGTACGTCTCGACTGAATTTAACAGCTGAGGTAATTGAGTGCTGCTAAATGATTGCGCAGTAATATTCGACTTGAAATTGATTTTTAATTATTATTTGAGTTTAAATCCGTTTTTGTTGGTCATCGATTTCATTGCGAATATGATGTATGATGGATGATATCATTGTGCAATTCGAAATAAGATATTTTATGCGATAACCATACTGACAATTCGAACTTTAATTAGTTAACGGAAAAGTTGTTCATTACATTACATACGGGAGCTATAAGAACATAAATAATGGGCATAAAACACATTTGATTTTAAAATTCAAGCCATGATTTGTTTTAATTGATTCTAAATCTATCACTGTTTACATAACGAAGGTAATTATTTTGATAATATTGATTCTGTACTGAATAAGATTAAACGCTTATTCACTTTACTTTTATAAGTAATAGTTATTATACTAATGTTATTCCACACTGGCGTTAATGTGATATCACAAACCATTTACGAGTAATACTAATTTGTATAATTTCCATTATTTTATCTTTAACTGTTGGATCTAATATAATTTATCTAATGCTTTGTTTATTGTTATTTATAACTTAAGTGTCGGATAAAGTAATTAGAAATACGTGATCTTTATCAAGAAGTTGAGATATCTATATAAACAAAATCAAATGCTGTTCGTTAGTAAGCGCATCACTTGAGAACGGCTGGACCGATTTGGCTGTTTGTTATTTTAAAATGTTTGTTATAGTCCGAATTAGGTTTTTATGGAAAGAAGTTAAAAAGGTTCCGAGATTTGAGCATTTTCCAGGAAAGAAAGTTTCCTGGAAAATGTCTTTCCTGGAAATTTCGCGACACAGAACGTCTTTTTTAAGTACATTGAATTTTTTGTAAAAACAACAGACCATGTTGCAGACTGGAAAACGTCTGCTAGGCCAGCTAGTTATAAATAAAAAAATAAAAACGTTTTATGAAATAAATAATTATTAATAAGGACTCACCTGCTGTTGCTGCTGTAATAGTTGCTGTTGTTTCATTTGCGCATCGTGAGCGTAGGGCATCGTGTCGAATGGAGGAGGCGGTAGCATCAGCGGAACCAGAGGCGGTTGGAGGTTCATCGCTGCCAGCGCACCCACGTTCAAGCCGAGGGGAAGGCCCAACGACAGCATTTGAGCCACCATCGGGTGCAACTGCCCCAGCTGCTGCTGCAGTTGGATCATGTTCAAAGCCGCCTGCATCTCTTGCACCTGCGCAGCTAGTAACGCACCAGCTTGCGCATCTCCCTGTGCATTCCCGTTGTCATAGTTTCCACTGTTATCACCACGAGGAGACGGTGACCTCTCACCCTGCGGCGCGGGAGACGCTGCGCGCGGGGAGTTCGGCGCACCAGACTTCCTCTCATACTCCGATTTGAACTGTTCAGCAAACTGTTCCAGAAATTCCAGCGGTACTTTGTCTTTATGCACTTCCTCACAATGAGTTTTAAGAACGAACACACTAGAGAACTCTTTGTTGCAGTGTTGACACGTCGATTTAGTTTCTCCATCAGGGGGCTTCTCCTCAGGAGGCGGTGGCGGCGGACTTGGTACGCGCGCCATTTCTCGTTCTTCTTGCATTTTTCTTCGCTGATTTTCATTGTATTGCATGACGAGATCGAAGCCGAAAGTCTCCAACAGTTGCTTATACATTTGTGAATTGCGTTTGGGCGGGTTACCCTTGGCGACCATCTCGTCAAGTGCAGCTGTTTCAGCTTCGCCTAGTGGCGAGTGCGCCCGCGCATCGCCAAACGGACATGAGGTCGCTCGATGTGCGTCGAGTAGCTCCCCGTTCGGGAATGACGCGTGACAGCGATCGCACGAAGCGCTACCTGCGCGCGGGGATCGCGGACTACCTGGGCGCGCAGGGGGCGAGGAACGCGGGCCCCCACTGCTCGTAGACGAAGGGGATGTATTTTTCGGCGACAACACGTCTTGTAAAATTTTGGCGGGGTCGGTTCGGTCCGGCTGCTCTACCAAGGGCCTTGACAAGTCCACGTGTCCGGCTGCAGCGAGCTCTTGCAACTTACCTGCACGAGTTTGATGCAGCACCGATCTCATGTGAATGTCGAGCGTACTTCCTTGTGTGTACGCAACTTTGCAAATGTTGCATTTGTATCGTTTGCGGTCATCCTCCTCACTAGATGTACTCTTGGGAGTGAGCGTCAAATTAGAGGGCGCAGAGCCCGCCCCGGGCGACACGGGAGGGTTATTATTATTCTGTTGTTCTTGCATAGCTCGCTTCAATTTATGCAAATGGCTCACGCTATTGTAGTGTACTAGCAAAATGTTCTTTTGCGTAAACGACTCTTTGCATACGTCACATTTGAATGGTCTGTTTGGGTCAAGGTACTTTTCCATGGGGTAGGTTAGTTTTTCACCTTTCCTGTGGAGAAGTGTTTTGTTATGTGCAGTCAAGTATGATTGGCGTGTAAATGCTACCTTGCATCGATGACATTTGTACTTTCTGTTGGGGTCATTATATGAATCTTCCGCCATTGCTTGGGAGTTTAGGTAATCTTCCAAGAATTGTTGATCTTTGTAAATAATTGAGTCATCTGAGTTTTCGGCGTCATTATGACCAGATTCATCAGCGACGGTTGCACTTGAATCTCTGTCTTCCATATCTGCTAGGTCATCATCGGGAGTTCTTAAAGCTTCCTTTCGTAGGAGCTCAGCAGTTGCAGCATCTAAAGCTGTGCCTTGAGCAGCTTGTAGTAAAGGATTCGATGCTAAGCTTCGTTTGAATGCACTTAGCTCTTCTTCAGATAATTCAGGGTGGGATGTCTCAACGTGCTTTTGAAGTGCCAACACAGATCTAAAGCTTCTTCCGCATAGCACGCACTTGGTAGCATCTCTGATAACGTGATATTGTGAATGAAGCTGTAGTTTTTCAATCGTCTTGAATGCTAAACTGCATTGATTGCACCGGTATTTGTAAACATGTTTCTCAGACACTGACATGTTCGCGGTGGAGTTACGCGCGTGCGCTTCTCTAAAATGATTTTGCAGCGCATGAGCCGCGTCAAAGTATCGATTGCATCCTTTCTTCCAGCACACATATCCCGGCCCTTGAGGTGTTTGTTTCAGTTCTAGATGGCCGGACTCATTCTGATGTTGGCACAATTCGTCAACGTTTCGAAAAGTACGGTTGCATGTTGAGCATCTTTCTGTTTCCCCATCAGCACTGCCCTCCGATCGAGGCGAGGAAATCTCCCGTTCATCGTCACCTTGTCGAGATTCGTCTCTCTGAGATTGGGCTCCACCGTTCAACCAATGGCTTTGGTCAACAAGTAATAATAACCTCTGTAGTCCTTCAGAGTTAACGGAATGGATTTGCATGACGTGTCGTTCGAGGGCTGGTCGCTCCTTGAAGCCATCTTGGCAAAGAGGGCAAATGAAATGTCGCGAGGGATCGCCATGTACGGAGGAGACATGTGCGTGTAGGCGAGACTCGTTCGAGCAACTAAAGTTGCAATACGGACACGTGTGTGGTCCTGGAGTCTCTCGCTCCTCCTCCCTCTCACTGGGACCTTGCTGTGATTGTTGTTGCACATGCTGTTGTTGTTGCTGTTGTTGCTGCTGGTGTTGTTCCAAAAATCTCATCATCTTTTGTTCTTGAGTTAGCTCAGGCTTCTGGTCGATAGGCTCCTTAGAGTCTGTTAACAAAAATAAGCAATGAAATGTTTGTTTACTTAACTAGGATGGATGAAACGAAAATAGAACGCGACGAACCTCCCGCAATGGAATTTGCGAGCCGAATGGATACAGATCTGTTCGCCGTAAATCCACAATGTCTACCTACGTCTACGTGAGATTTATCTACAAAAAAGATTATTTCTATAAATGAAGCTCACTATTGTTCGGTGCCAGCGTTTGTTACTTTTCTGAATTGAAGTTAAAAATAAAATTCTTCTCTTTTATATTATTAGTAGGACTCGTCCCGGCAAGACAAAGGTATCGCTCTATCCATCCCGTACGCACACATCCACAGATGTATTAATGCTAACGTAACAAGTATATTGTAATTTCGCACACAAAGGAGATACAGGACGAGCAAACAATCATTGTTCATTATTACAAAAGGTTTCGAATATTTCGTTTCGCATCGGATCAAATGCATCGGGATAGTTGACGTATGTGACTGCGGGTGTGAGCGAGACGACTGTATGTGAGTGTGCAATTATTATTTTGACCAAGGATAAGTCCGCGGCAGCGTGTGAAAGACGCTGGGCCGCATTGTTTACGCTCAAATAAGGAAGGTGAAAGAAACGGCCGAGGGAGAGCTGATTCGTTAATGTATCGTTACAATTATAGTTTATTAGATGAGCAACAGACCGGCCGGCTTTTGTATTCGTCACACACAAAATGTAAAGATTTGGCAAATAATAAATCCGGAACAAATTAAACAAAGACTTCATATAAAATGGAAATTTGGCAATGATTAGTCAGTGCTGTCCCACTCCTTAATTTTGAAAATCCATAATGGCGCAAAAAATACTCGAAGCAATGCATTGAATTTTATACTTAATTAAAACTGGAAATTATCTCACAGTCGAGCGAAATTGAAACCAGTCGTTCCCCTGTCCGGGAACCCGTTCTATAGTTTTAAGCAGTTAAAACCGTTACATCTAATGATGGGGAGAGGGATAAATAAGTAAATCCGAGTACGTAATAATAATGATAGCGCAACTGACCCTAATTCCACAGTGACCAGTGAATGTAATTATTTATGATGTAAAGTCGCCGTCCCACAGTCTGGTAGGAGCATAGAACAATAGCCAGGTAGAAGGACCTTGTCTGCATAAACGCGATCTCTGACGCTTTTTGTCAATGGACAAAGGGTCTTTTCTAAGGAAACACCACATCGTTATAGCGTCGTAAAGTAAGTATTGTGCAGTGTGAGTTTTGTTTTGCGAGATTTAGGTCAGGATTTTTACAATGTGGCGTCAGGGACACAATGGGAGCTGGACGTTTTACTGTCTTTGGGCACCGGTGTTGCGAGTTCGAGTTTCAAACTGGAGTCTGTAATGGCCAGCATATTAAACTCTTTCAAGTTGATTTTGAATACGCTAAAGTGGTTCCAACTGGCCATTAGGGGCCTTACTGTGTTTACAAATCTTGATGTATTATGTAGCCTGTCGGTGTACTTTATCCCTTATATATTTTTATCGAAAATATTGTATTATCGTCTTCAATCTTTTAGGTACTGAATAATGTCTCAGACGTCTTTATTGATCTTAGCTTAGCCAAGCAAAAAAACTTTTGGAACAGGGTGCTGGTCTTGTACAGCGAATTCAATTATAAACCGGTTCTTATTCTGGTTTAACCATATTGATGATAGGGACAGTAACTAATGAATCAGTGGCCGAGGGGTAAAACAGTGACAGACTCAAAGGAAGCTACACAAATGACGTCGCATAACATAAAGAATGATGTTTTTTTTTGTCATGCGAGTACTTCCAGAGCGTGTGAATCTAAATGAATGCAATCTTCCGTCAGAGCGCATTTAGCTCATCGTCGTGTTTTACAATGAACCGTAAGCAATTCGAAAACCTAAAATTTATATCAAAATCGATCGTTTAAAACGGCTCTCTCAATAAGGTGAAAATAAGTAATAAGCATAAACATGAGGCGCACAATGGTGTAAGGCGGATTTCTTTCGCCTCCACATTTCTCTCGGAGTTTATCGTATTTCACCGTGGCCATAAACATGCGCGGGGCGATGCGGCCGGCGACATTGTGCGATGATGTAGCAGCCTCATCACAAGGGGGCAATCATCCTTAATGCGCGACCGCCACATACGTAATGCGAGTCATTGTCCCGTGTGCGGTACTTATGGAAAATTCGCGTTCTCAATTCAAATCTTCTCTCCGTCTCCCTCGCGCGCGGGGCGGAGCCGCCTCCGACCAATGACGGCATCCGACTGTGGCGACACCGTGTAAGGCGTACGTTATTAAAGAAACCTGTTCTAATGTTGCGCGCTTTAAATTAAATTTTGTTCGTGTGTAATTATCTCATTATTGTGATTACGAATTCTTCGCTAAATGCTCATCGCTTAAAATGGAGATTGCCTCTCAGATTGAACACGGAGTGACGGTCACGCGATAAGCGATAATGAAGCCTCCGTTGACGAAAACGGAGCTCACGATGTGCCCTCGTATCACACTCACAATACTTACAAATTAACATCAAACAAATCGTTATGTTTGTTGACACGATCCACAGAAAGAAGTTCACTTTGAAAAAACGCAGAACAAAATTGATTAAGGAACGAATCGGTTTAAATTGGAAACCGATAGTGACGTTTCGAAATCACATTCATAAGTCGACTCAGTATTACTTTATCGATACGAACGCCGGTAATGGTTTTGGTTGAATTAATTTTAATGGGATTTTTACGCTTTATAGAATAAAAATGTTACGAAATGTGTTTAGCACAGGAGTAATAAATAATAATATATTTCGTTGCGTCGCTATCGTTTATTGATTGAATAAAGGTTGTCACGAGCGACATCTAGCGAGAAGCAGAAAAACTGAGCAGAATGCGCACGCGCATCTAATCGGTTTTCGATCGTGAATGGTTTTTATGTCGTCATTGTATAGACACAGCAAACACTACGTCTAGCTAGAATACTTTTAAATTGTTAGTGGGGCTCGTTCGTTATGTAACTAACTAATTATCATTAAGTTGTAAGTTACGGAGACAACGCCTTGAGGAAGTTAATGTGCAATAACAATAGACCAGTCACGCTTGGAAAATTATTAGCTGACAAATAAGCAATTTCCTTATTACCACTCTAGTGAACATGAAAAGACAAACGAGGACTAAAAATGTAAAAAAAAAAAACAATTAAATTAGATTACACGTTATTATGTTTGAACGAGCAGCCTACATAACAAGCATGTCAAATTAAATAGATTCATAAGCACTAGGGAGGTTCGTCATGTACAATTATAATAATGAGAAATGTAACAGTTGGTACTTACCGTTGTCTTGCTGATCGTACGGGCTCGGTAGCTCACTGGGTTGAGGGATGACTTGGAACAGCTCAGCAACATCAGGCGTAGGATCTTTACCCTCAGAACGACGTTGGAGCTGATGGATTTGTTCCATCTGTAGATGTTTGACAGATCGAACGTGTTGCAAAAGGGGCAAGCGATGAGGGGCTCCGAAGCCGCAGAGAGCACAGCGATATACTCGTGGTCGTTCTCGAGGAATACGCGCCGCACACTCACGAAGATGTCTCAACAATAACGCAGCAGCCTCGTGTCTCGCGCCAGCCGCGTGAAGCTGCAGCTTGTGCGCAGAATTGGTATAGTAATCACACGCGCAGCAGCGAACTTGCACGCCACCGACGCTCGCGCCACCCGTTCCAACGCCACCGCAGAACTTCAGTTTCCATTCGTTCCTCGGTCCCCCTTCCTTCACGTGGTTTACATGTTGAAGCCTTTGTAAGTGTTTGTCAGTTTTGCAATGGAGCTGGAAGTTAGCCTTTAAGTTCGTTTTGTACGTGCAGAGCTTGCAAACGTAATGGCCAGCTACTAAAGCCAGGATCTCTTGTTCTCTGATCTTCGTACGGTCTTGGGCCAAGTGATGACCCAGCGCTTCCAAGGAGTCTGTGGAGAAACAATTGCAGATACAACAGTGGTATGTTCTCTCAGGCTCTGGGTCAGCTGGTTCCGGTGGGGGTTCCATCGCTTCTGGATTTAGGCCAACGTCAAGATGAGCACCCAGCTCTGGCGGTGAAGGACCGGGTCCTCCTGTCATCAGTTGTATCATCAATGCTTGATTGTAAGCCATGTCGGCGAGTGCGGCTTCAGGATTAGGAGGTGGGGCATCACCGCTATGGAAATGCAATAAGCTTTCAAGTTGTTGTTGGCTTTGTTGTCTGTGGTGTAGAGCTGATAACGTCTGCATATGCTTCACATTTTGTTGTAGCACCAGCATGTTATGCGTATGCTTTTCAGAAGTCATGTGTATCCTTAGGTTGCGCGCAACGTTTGTCTCATAATTACAGACGTCGCAGCGGAAGGTTGGCTTTGGTTTTTGACCTAAAGGTGAATGATGTGGTAGTGGTGGCTTGTGTGGGCCTGGAGGAGTATGTTGTGGCGGAGGAGGTAGAGTTCCTTCGCCAGGGTTACCACCGTTCTGAAGCTCTTGCATATTATTTAAATGCTTATCAGATTGCATGTGTATACTTAGGTTACCCTTCGTCGTAGTTGAGTAATTGCACACTTCACATCGATATGGTTTGTATCCACAGGTGTAGGTTTCTCCACGTGCTAGCCGTGGATGAGGTTGTCCAGCTATGCAATAAATACAGCTCGTTTCGGCTTCAGGATGTTTCTCTTTCATGTGGATTTCTAACGTCTCCTGGTATTTGTAATGCCAATTACACTTCGGACATTTCAAGGTTTTACAGGAATTTCGGCTGTGCATACCGGCTAGCGGGCCACCTAGTCTTCCTGAGTTTAATATTAGTTCACATTTTGGGCAGTCAGCACCGGAGGGCCGTCCTCCCAGATGATCTGGACACACACCTATCGTCGTGCCAGATAAGAAAGCAGGTGGAGTTGCTTGAAACGGTGGGGATGAATTGGGACTGGCCCGTGATTGCACTGAAGCATTTATCGTGTGTGGATGTGCCACGGAGATCAAGGAATGTTGTGGCATTAACGATTCGGCTATCGATCGTGGCGGCCTCCACGCCGCTGTTGGGCTTGGCTTCCTCTCATCGCATGAACCGTTCAGTAGCATTGATTCAGTATCTCTATCGGTCGTCATTAAATCTTGTCGCTTGTCTAGCGATGGGCTTGGTAATTCCGTCATATTAGGGCTTCCTGAAGATGATAATCGCGGTGGCGCCGCGGCACCAACAGGTTCTAAAAATGAGACTAGCGGTTCTTTATCTTTGCCTACGCATTGGATAATAGCTGAAGCATTTTCTCTCGATAAGGCGTCTCTTTCAGAGTCCAGTAATGATAAACTATGGTCCGCTTGCGCATGCGCTACAAATGATTTCGCATAGCCAAAACTCAATTTACATATAAAACACATTAGGATCGGTTTGACTGGAACGCTGACAGGACATTCAGCTGGAGGAGATGGCGGTCTAGGAACGTCTTTTCCTCCCCGAAAACTGAACACTCGATAGCTGTGCATGACGGGCGCGTCGGGTCTCGCTCGCACCCGCTCTGCGGCTAGTCTTCCGTATAGCGCGCCGTACAATGAAGGGTTTCTCGACACGTAGAACGCGCTCGCTATCTGTGGGAAATCGAGCTGTCTTTCCAGGACGTTGTTGTCGCGGCTGTCTACGATGCACCCAGGTTCTATTTTGGGTAGATCAGACATGCTGGTTTCTCCTTCTGACAATTCAGGGTCCTCGATGATGTACGCAGATCCATCGGGGTTGTAGACGATCTTGCCGTCGAATCTTTCGACGTCGGAGGAGAGCGGCGGAGAGTCTCGGTGCGAGGTGAGATCGACGGCGTCGGGTGCGGCGGGGGGTGAGGTTGGCGCAGGGGCGGAGGAGGGCGCAGGAGTGGGCGCCGCGGGGGCCGCGGGCGCGTTGCGCGGTTCTTCCTCCGGACTCATGTCGCCGTCGTCGTCGTCGGGCTCGAGCGCGGCTGAACTCTGCGGATCGTCGCGCTTGCGGCGCCGCTTGCGCTCCGGAGGCGGGCCGCTAGCGGGGCCGCCGGGCTGCAGCGGCGTGGGCATGGCGCCGGGCGTCAAAGGCCGGCATCACATGCTCTCCTGCAACAAAGCACATCACATATTAGCACATGGATCGATTAGTGAAGTTTATATATACCTTGTGAGTAAAAAGTCTGAAGTCAAATGGGCGTAGGCTCGTTAAAATCTCCGATTAACATGATATATAGCCAAATATCTGGTGGGTATCGGACCGCTACTGAACGGTAAACTATCAGTAATCAATCACCTATTTCTCACGGACCAGTTTCACAGTGCTGAAGGTGACTGTTGAATACATTTGTGTCGAGCGCGCAACCGGAAGTAGGTAGGGTCGTCGTTGTGTCACTCTGTGTTGTTTTCCAAAGATAGATCCTTTAGTAGGTGCCCTATTTAAATTAGGCAGATACACCTATATTTAAATTAGAATGTAGGTAATATTTTCCCGTTACAAGCCAACAGAGGTGAACAATAACGTAGTCTGTCTACCAATAAAATGTTTCAACTTATTAATACAGTCTTTCTGATAACAGATAAGCCCGTTCCCATAGGTATCACGCATACCTATATCAAATTAAAATACATGGTAATCGTTATCTAACTGACATTTGCGCAAACAACCACGATCAATTTATCCGTATGACAGCTTGTCATCCATGTCAATGCTGACACTATTACAATTAAACAACCAACAAAGTTAGGTCTCGACCAGTTTAAAATGTATTGCGATAAAGTTAATTCCCATAGAAAAATAGCCCTTACAGTCCTCAACATAAGACTTGATTAGATTCGGAACTTGCGCAATTGATAATAAACGGGCAATCTAGAATAAAAATTCGTTAAAAACGAGATTAAGCCGTCATCTCCGTTATCTAACGTTATCAAAGATACTTGTCCTACAAATACCTAACGAGGACTATAATAATATATTTACTTAGTTGACAGTCGAGATAATCGATGAAAAATATCACATGACACACAAACAATAAATGATTATTATTATTATACAGACAATCGTACCTACCTTTTTGGAGATTAACTCTAAAGAAATCTACAACTCACTATAATTTATCAGACAATGCCTAGTTTTAGAAAGATCCTATTAATCTAAATGCCATTCTATTAAGTAGGAATTCGCCGTAAAAGTCCAACATATCGTGAAAAAACTAGTCTTATAAACTAGGGCATTCTGAAGTCGTTTTCCTTGACTTCCCTAACAAGATGACCAATACATAAATGTTAAAACTAAAACATTTCGAATTAATTAATCTGACTAATTTACAATTTCGCAACACTAATCAAGTACTGACTAATGAATGATTAAGCCAGGATGTGATAACGTAGTATTTACCACAAATACCCGAATCCTTACACCGGATGAACTCACTGATAATACTTATTAGTATTTAAATTATAACATATTGGCTAACTGAATTTGTTACTTTACTAACCCTGATAGAATTATCTTTCTGAATGTTGGTTTTATCAATCTGTCAACACTATCAACTAATCTAAATGATCATGAGGGGGGACATTTTCTGGGAAGGAGTAGGGAAAAGCAAAAAAATCTAAAAACGTAAAACCTAAGAAAGATATTTGAGAAAGCTAAAGATAATTTTCAAAACAATGAAAATATTGAGGTTGTTGGTTGGTAACATCTTGTACTAGAAGAGGTGCTAATTGTTCATATAGAACTACCTACATAATCAGCCTTTAATGAATGAGACAATTTAACTAACATTAGGTTAAGACTTTTACTAAAAAACATATGGATTTTATCTGAAATAAAATATTTATTATTATTTAATGTTCCCACTGCTGGGACACATCTCTAAGAGGGAGTGGGCTGTAGCTGTAGGTAATCCACCCCGCGGGCCCAATGCTGGTGGGTGGATGCCACATGACTTTGAACTTTTGGTATGACATGCTGGTTTCCTCACAATGTTTTCCTTCACCGTTTTGAGAGCATTGGTGATAAAATAATTTACACAACGGAAAGCGTTTGACTGGGTTCGAACCTACGATCCGCAATAGGATATTACACTCATTTTTGAAAAGTGTCTTAATTAGATTCTAGAGTGCTAATAAACAACTAAAAAAACACAACATTTTTATTTAATCGATTAGTGCCATAAAAATGCATTTAAATTTTACATTTTCAAATTTCGCGCGTAATTTGACAAAAACGCTGGACGCAGTAGACGCCATATTGCTCTGTGGGTATGACGTCAGTTTTCTAAAAACAAATGCGCTGATACTTTGTATGACAATTGTTTACAATAAAAAAAAAATAGTTATTTTACTACTTATGGTTGGTTTGCTGTTCCTGAATGCAAAATATTATTTAAATAAAAATTACTTTGGTTACGAAAATAATAAAAGTACAAAGTTGCTCAGTTGACATGCCGTATGACGAAATAACATGGCGACTACTATTTCATGGTGTTCAAACCAGTTCAAACACAGATTAAAAATACTGAAATCTTTAAATTGTATTTTAAAATTTATTTTGTTGTTTCATGAACTAAAACTAACTAATTTTGCCTATGCTATCGCAATAATATATTTTTAGATTATTTCTCGTATAGAGTAAAATACCCTATTGGGTAAGTCGCAGTCTTTACCACAGGGCTACTACCGTTCTCTTAAAAAAATTAGTCCCACTGTAATAAAATTTCCGTCTTTCCTCAAGTAATTTATTAAATGATACTGCTTCGATGTTTTGACGAGAGGAAAGATAAAGTAATATGAAGGCTAAATATCTAGTACTATTTGACATGTTTATTATGAATCATTATTTGTCACCAGTATGATTAATATTGAATACCTAGTCATATGCTTCAATGGAGAATTTGTATGCGAAGTTACTGATTAAGTTTGTATGTCCAAATTCATATGGACATATACAGGAAAAGTTTTTATTCAGTGCGCAAACTGTAACCATGAATTCAGCATATCATTCTAGTCCCCACAGCGCAGAAATTTTTCGTCGGTTATAAAAAAAAAACAACTGTTCCATACATTTGTACCGCGTAGTTATTGCACTTTTCTATGAAACAGCTGATTTTTTTTCACGCCTGATGGAAAGCGATTTATGAGTTCTATGATGGATCGAGCGTGCCAGAAAATGCCTGTTTACTCTTGTTCAAGGCACTGATACTTCCACGCATCGACGAAACACAGCAAGCTGCTTGACGCCGGACTCCAGTGGGAGAGTGGTCGCGAATCAGGCGGGCGTTAGCCTTACCACCGCAAGGGAAGAATTGGCCAGTCATCAAGGTATTGGGTGTGACTGTCCAGCATGCGCCGAGCGCTCGGTTCATTCGAGTTACTGGTGGAACAAATTGCGCTACACGGGGAAACTTCTTCATGCATCCCAAAATATATTCACAAAAAAGCGCTTTTTAATTTCAAAAGTCATCCTAAGCTATGATCTGCAATAGATTTTTAGCAAGTTCTATATTCATCAAAGCACTACTACACCAAACGTATGTTAAAAATCGTCTAAAATCACACAAGCACGCCTAATACATAATTTAAATTCGAACAAAATTCTTTGTCAATGTCAACAGAGTTTTATTGGCAAGACCTTGGTTTTCCTATAGATTATAATGTGACCACGCCTAAGCATTTGTTTGCATTACAACGGTCGAGTGTGGCCCTTGAAATCCTCATTTGATAATTGATATCAAACGGGACTTGATAATGCAAATATTTGAAGACACATTTGGTATGAAAGAATTTCCTTGTTGTGTGGGATTGAGGATTTTAATTTGAATGTCTGTTTTTATCAACGGACTAATAAAGTTTAAAGGTACCTAAATTATTACTTATATTAAGTGTGTAAAGATAATTTTCTACTTTAGAACCTCAATCCAGCATTACTTTATACCTATGTTTCAGTAAGAATATTTATTTCATCAAAATGATTTGATTTCTTTTTACAGAAACTTTCTAAAACGAGCCGTAATTACTAATTTTGATTTGACATCAACTATTTTCTTATATTCATAGTTACATGACATTGTTTTAATATTATCCTAATTTTAATTTAAAAGCAGATGAACAACTAAGTGCCCATTGATTAGTATTGAATTTTATTACTAACTAGCAGCGCTCCGCAGTTTCACCCGCTTAGTTCCCGTTTGCGTGGGAATATAATAAAATATAGCCTATGTTACCCGGGGACAGTGTAGCTTCCCAACAGTGAAAGAATTTTTCAAATAGGTTCAGTAGTTTTGGAGCCTATTCAATGCAAACAAACAATCAAATCTTTCCTGTTTATAATATTAGTATAGACAAGATCATTCTACAATTTATATTTATAGGTTAATCTCCTGTTGTTTTTCTTTAAGTATTTATAATGACGTGTTTCTATCTAGCTTCCCTTCGGAATATAGGTACGATCCATTTTATCATTTCAAATAGGTAGACCAAAACATACTCAAACAAAGCTAAAACTCTATTAGAAAACAAAATTACGAAGCAAATAGGGAGGCTCCTGAATTCCAGATACACGCGATCGAGGCGATAAAGTAGTGACAGGTGGCCCACCCATGTCCCTTGATGAAATTGTAACTATTTGTAACCCCTTAACTAAGAACTAGGGTTGGTGAGAAGCAGTTTTGGTACGTGTTCCACTTAATTGTTTCTTTAAAGTGGATGCGCTAAAGTAGCCCGCGAAATTCGAATTATCTTCCGTTTTTTGCAATGAGGGTGTTTTGAATAATCAAGCCACCAGTTGGCGCCACTTTGACAAGAGGTCTTCCAGTTCGACAATGAACATAAAATATTTGATGTCATTCGTTTCATTCTTTCGTTCACCATTCAGTCCGTAGGCGCTTTGACACTTTTGACAGGTGGGCGGACCTGACGTATCAGTGCTGCCACCTAGTGAACGTCGTTTCAGAACACCCTCATTGGCAGGTCAGAGTCAGGTTGTAAAAATAAAAGATAACATAATAGTGATACACTAACAGTCATCATCATCTGCCTAACCTTGTCCCAACTATGTTAGGGTTGGCTTCCAGTCTAACCGGATGCAGCTGAAAACCTGTATTTCACATGGAGCGACTGCCTATCTGACCTCCACAACCCGGTTACCGGGTAATACGGTACCCCTTGGTAAGACGGGTTGTCAGACTTTTGGGCTTCTGACGACCCGTAACCACTGTCAAAGATCCACAAATGACAGCTGGAACCAACGGCTTAACGTGCTTTCCGAGACACAGAAGGGTCTTGGTATGGTCACCCATCCACGAACCAACCGCGGCAAGCGCAGCTTAACCTGATCGATCGACCCGTGCGGCTTATTTTACTTAGCCACAAGCCCTTCATCTCGTGATACACAAACAGTAAGTTGATTAAAATATGTATAATTCGCTTTACAGAATTATAAATCATTAAAACCGTCAATACAACACTATAACTACATTTAATCAATTCAATAATCAAAATTCATCCAGACACTGACCTGCGAATTGCAAATAATCCTAAAAAAAAACACGTTCAAACTGCGTCAATATCGTGTTTTGTAAAAACTAATGTAACGGTAAGGAATCAAAATTTCATATTCTGTATTATCATCATCATCATTTCAGCCGAAAGACGTCCAGTGCTGGACATAGGCCTCCCCCAATAAGGGGGTTTTGCCATAATCGCCACGCTTGACAATCGCAGTATGGTGGTAAAATGCATAGAGAATGCTACTGCCCATTCTTTAGCCTCTCATTAGTCGCCTTCTACGACACCCACGGGAAGAAATGGGATGGTGATGTTCTTTTACGTCCGGCACCACACGGAACCCGATATTCTGTATGTACCAAGACAATTTGTCGATATTATTAATACGATATTCGCAGAATTTGTGTATGATCTAACGAATTGACGTGGTTTCGAAAGTTCAGTAAGGAATAGTTTAGTCGTCACAGTGAATTCAGGCCCGGGAGTGGCGACAGAAATGAAAACTTGAACAATTACGTGTATATTTTTGAACGGTCAGGATTTTTTTTTCAATCGTCAGATTAAACAACGTTCAACGTACGTTCAACGTTGTTCATTCGTACGTTCGTGTTGTCAGTGGTGTCGGTAACAGTGCCGCGAGTTCAATTGTTTTTTCCCATCTCAAACAATGCCCGACGCGCCTAAAGAAATTTTCACTTCAAAAAAGAAGTTTGTGGGTTACCCTGGCGCCTGACTCGTGATTGAAAATCATTACATTTGGAATTGATTATCTTATAAGATAGTTACTCGATGTTAAAGAAGGTTTAAACAACAAATCAAACAGGATTCTCATAGATACTGCTTAGAAATGCATCACTTGCAATTATACGAAACTATCAAGTGACAAAGTAAAAAGACTAATTACACAAAATAATTATTATGCTAGTTCTCAGCAATAGCAATTTGTAGATCATTTCGCAGTGCTAATGTGTATGGAAATTATGCAAAGAGCTGGTAATTAGAGTCGAGGTGAATGGTCCAGGTCCATAATGCTATAATTTGCTTCTATCTTTATTTTTACATACATACAGACGGAAAATAAACTATCTCAGTTTATAACAAATAAAGTGACGCTTTATCAGAAAACAAAGCTACCAATGTAAACAAAGTGTTTTACCGGATAATACCACATAATACGCGCGAAAGTATCATTAAAATTTATAGAAACGGCAAATCAAAAAGCTCGTGTGTCAAATGTGTCAATAATTTGTATTTTTGCGGTTCTAGAGTGGCACTCAGTGAAGTAAATGTTTAATGTGGGCACACGTGCGCAGATTCCCATCGTTACAATCAGTGGTGTTGTCAATTTCCACCGATACCCCGATGCTTGCAGCAGAACTAATTTCCGATAAACACGCACACTAACGTAATACATAGCTACGTTCGAGTGCAAATTACACGTACGTATGGGTGTGTGAGCGTGAGAAAAGTACGGCGGATACAATGGTACATGTGTGCGTGGATACTGACGCAATTTGCTCGTACGTATTTGCCATACAGTCGCATGGCGGACGCAGCGCACGCGCACCGCTACGCCCGTATCTGACTCTCCTACAATAGTCATCGAGCCCGTCATAATGAAGATGCGCGCTTTTCAAAACATTAATGAGGCTCCCACAATGTAATTGATAGCCAGAATACCAAGCATTCAATAACGTTTTTGTCAATGTCCAATTTACGAGAACAGTATCGTGCATGATCACTGGCTAATCTCGCTTGTTTATCTAAGAGAAAGCCAATCGAAAAGAAATTTAATGAGGTAAAGTCAATGGAAGTGAAATTAACAATGATATAATACTCGGATACCATTAAATCCTATAATTAGCAGAGGCAATGGCATGAAAAGTCAATCAACATACTCATTACCGTATCCGCGGAATGGGAGTTCGTGAGCCATGTATCACTTTCGAGCCACAATTTACTAGTTGGAAACTGTGACATTTGCGGTTCGTAGCATATTACGTTGTCTGAGCATAACGAATGTAAACTGATCACATTTAATTAGGGAGTCATAATGTTACATACAATTAAACTGAAGTAGGTAATGTTGAAATTTAGACATCGTGTAAGGCAAGAATATAGATGAAAATATGCGTGAGCGTGGAAGGCAGAGTAAATAGCGTAGTGTGAGAGATGTGTCAGTAACGAGAGACGCGGTAAACTACGTCCATATTAATAATCGTGGGTTATTACGGAGGCCCTCATTAAGTCGGCGGCCGCTTGCCAACGAAACCGCAGAACACTGCTAAATAATTACCCCCACACTGCTTTCTTCACGAAAACATGGTAAAAGCACATTAAACAACATCTACTAAGTCGGCGCGAGGAATTACAATAAATAAGGTATTAAGTCGACATTGTCAGGCACCGAAATATAAGTAGCTATTATATGCGGGTGAGGCTCAATGTACCTGGTACCTGTTGGAATTTTGCATATATTCAGAGTTATAACTCATTGATAGTGAAGACTCGAATAATGTGTTAAGCTTAAATAGTGCTTTGAGGAAGACACTTAAAATCTATCGGCACTGTAATTTTGAATGAGAATTTATATAGCTTTAAGTTATTGTGTAACGTAACTCTTACAATAGTTTTGAAAATATATGTCGAAAGTAAGATATAAGAATAGATAATTCACGTGTAGACATCGCTTCGTTATCACTCCACCCACAAACAACATAGGAATCCCGTGAACTCCCATGTTTATCAGTTGGACATGAATGGAATAATTAATTGATTCTTGTTAGACTGCTATTGCCATGCAGATTATCTGTTAACTTTATGTTCTGACACCTCTTAGTACTTTGAAGGAAAAGTAATTAACGTATTGTTAGATATTATGCCAGGTTTCCGAAGTAAAACACCAGACGTGGGAAATTGTTTCAAAACCGGCATTACTTGGACCAGCTTTTACAAGCGTTGACCTACAGCACAGGGGTCAAATAGTACTGGTGAACTACCTCTTGAACCTGCCATCATATACATTCCCTACCACAGAAAGCTCAAGCTGTATTGACGTCCAATTCTTGATCTCACATTCGCATACACTCCATTACCACACGAAGGTCAACTTAAAGTGGCAACATAAAACCAGAGCCTGCATACGACTAATGTTGAAAAGCTATTAATGGAAATAAAATTGAGCGGAGTCCAGAGGAACGATTTACTTAATACATTGATAATAAGTGGGGGGAATGTATGTAAAATGTCCGTAATGACGGTAGTCTTGTTAGACGTGGGAACGAAGGAGCAACCTGGGTGGAACATGGTAAGGTACGAACCGAACAATGTCCACCGTTAGGGTAACTTTAAACCTTCATTAATGGTAATGGGCCTGAACTCGACGGAGATGCTTCTTTTTGCGGCAGCAGACGTTACTGTAATGGTTGTTCGACAAGGAGCTTGAGAAGGCCAGATAGCAACAGATTTAGGTTTTACCATAGATACTAAAATTGGAAAGAGAGTTTAGTTGGATAGATAAACTGCAAATCCAGTTGATTAAGTTACAGAAAAGTTCATATATACGAGTATATTATTTTAAAGTGGCATATAATATGTGCAGTAGCATGGAATCAGTGAAATTGATGATGGTATAATAATGTGAAAATTGCAATTTCCAAAGAGTCAACAAAAAGGTCTGTGTAAATAGTAATGAATTGAAATCAAACGACTATCTATCAAACGAATTTCTAACAAAGATGTGACAATACCAACAAGAATCCTGTTGCCATATATGGACTCTTGTAGACCTCTACCAAACCAATCTTATAAGATTTTAATGTCAATTACTAAACCTGATATTTCTGATAATAGTGTCACTTAGCTAGATGAGAATCAAATCCTTTCATTAGCAACCAGTTCCAAATCGCTCTTTATTTAATAAAATACATGATTTATTTGTACCACTATTCGTCTTAACGGCGATTAATATTTCCATAGTCATATAATATGAATATACAAAAGAAACAGGTGTTGAACAAATATGGCTAAAAGGATTTTTAAAATGGAATGGCATGACGTAAGCACACGTTTAACACAATACCAACAAGTACGTTAAAATCAAGGAGAAAGCTATTAATTAAAAACGCTCTCTAATTTCACACGTTAATAAAGTGACAACGCAAATTCGTACAAACCGCAACGCAAGTTTGTAATTACAAAGCGTTTTCGACGCGTGAAACGCGAAACTTATGATGATTAACGTACACCAAACACTTTCCCATTAATTTGTCATATTATTAATTAATCGAGGAACAGTACTGGCTTCAAATACAAATACATAGTAGAGACTAGAGAGTGGATTATTTGAAAGCACAAAGTAATCTTCGGAATGAGATCGGATCATAAACCAGATGATTTTATGATTTATTTGCTTTCGAAGCTAATTGTGTTAGGCGCCCGCCGGCTGTCGTCATTGTGGAGCGAACCTTTGATCGCCCCACTCAAAGGCTTGTGAGTTTGTTAGAGGTTTTCATTCAACAATGTCGATAGACGAGAACTTTGTTGTCCGATAGATACCTAGTTAAAATGCCGATAAAGCATCTATTTTTATTAGGAAAACTTTTGATAGAGACATAATTTATAGCGGTGATTTAAATCAAACCATTTTAGGCATCAGACTAGTTGTGTTTGAATAGATTAATACTAATTTGGCACATGTGTGTTGGATGTCCGTGGAGGTTCGGCAGAGGGCGAGCATCGCGTGTGCTGCAGGTAACCAGGCAGGCGCCATTCAACCGATGGCTCTTACGAACCGTCAATTTGCGCCTGTAATTATTGCGGACCCTTCGATACTTATTTCAATTTTTTCTCCAGCTTAATTGTTGCAACAGATGACTTTTTTGTCGAACCAACTCAAAGAGAGCGGAAAGGCATCAAACGCAGCGTCGAATTTGGAAATAATTATACATAAATAGTCCCTTGAGCGGCCGATTAAGACAATTTCCGAGGCAAATTGCCGCAGACGAGCATAATAGCACACGCTCTCCTCCGTCATAAATAAATCTGGATTATGTTTCTGTACGAGATTAAGATTGATTCGATCTCGATGCTTTCTGCTATTAATGCCTACGCGGCATAATGCCTGAGTTGTGTTAAGATTTTAAATCATTATCCGTTTTTGTGGGTGCGTGTGATTTGTGAGATAATTACGATCGACAAATTGCTGGCCGTCATTGTGTAGATAACGGGTGGATGCTATCGCCGTTCGTAATTAATGATCGATACATGTGAAATAATTAATTAGTGGCGGGGCTCGCATCGGTACGGAAGGTGGCGGGGCCTCTCCACAAAAAACAATGACGTGCGGTTTTAGTGCGCCGGCGCCGATCCCGCCACGGCGACATCCGCCGCTCTATACGTCTATAATTTGGGACTTGGGAGACCTCGAATTAGTTTTAATCTCGTGGATGAGCGTGACGCTGACTTAACGATCTCGAGAAATGTGTCATTAACATTAATTTGAATGGTTGTTACCTTTTTTGTCATAATTTCTGTGGTAATATAAATAAAAGGTAAAAAAGCCGGTCCATTTTGTACTTTCAAGAAACAAAGGAAATAAAACCGAATACGTTTAACAGCCTGCTACAAAGTTTCTCACCGATTCAGAAGTTTAGTATTGTCGTCGATAATTACCGACCACAGAGGAATGTAATGTCGAAACAATTAAGTAGCCAAGATCTATGAGCTGGGCTTACACTGAAAGCGGTGGATGAGTCACTACAACGAGCGATTTTGAAGATTCTATGTAGCTAAAGTTTACTTCCTTCTTGGAAAAGAACGTCAAAACATAAGAGGCTTGCCAGCTATAGAATTCTTACCGTAAAATCAAGATCGAATTGGGCATTCAAAATAAAACAATTGAGAATCGCTTCTCGCTCGCAGTGTCACCTCGACCTAATGAAGATACGATGTGGAAGCGTAATGTGACGGCTTGGTAATGCCTAACGAATTTACCTCAGAGGAGAGAGGGCACACTTTATGTCCACTGTAAAATTAACTTACTTTAACTATTATTTAATGTCATTTTAGGATGGGAACCGGGTGAGAGTGACAATTGTGGGAACTACCAAACCGTTGACAGACTGAATTTGAATGGATAATTATTTAGTAATTTCACTGCTTGTCACGTTTCGAGATAATGATTAAATTGCTGCACATAATCGGTGTGTTGCTTTTACTCGTTTAGGAATTGCGTGTCAAAATTATTTTCAGATCATTACAAATACGTGTAGGTACAAGAAATTCCGAGCAATTTAATGGTAATTATTTTTACTTTAAGTACATGTTTGTATTTCGTTATTAACTGCCGGTATTGGCCTGCCTATAGCTCCAAAATCAATAATTGATCAATGTTCTCACGATCCCAGATACATCACGTTGGATTCAGTGAGAGACCTCTAACTCGGTATCGCGATGCGTGTGCGCAATTAAAACGAAACCCACAATCAGCGGCCATGTTTGTACACGGTCGATGTTAATAGCCTTTAGTAATTACATACCAGTATCATGCTAACGTTGCTTCTCGGAAGGCTGATCAAATTAATAGAACCTATTTTGGCTACATTATGTATCATCCAAATATTTTATATAATTATACAAGTCTTTATTGCATTCCGAACCGATCTATACAACCCTGTTATAGAAAAGGAATAAAAAGTAACCAATAATAAGGCACGCCAACGTCACAGCGGCATCGCATCGTATCGACTCGAGAATTTCATATCGCATCGCCACATTTACATGTATCCTATTCGAGGAACTAGCGGTCCGACCTCCCCGTCGTTATATCCGGGAAAAGAATATCTAAATTCAATTACAAAAAGGCTTCTCTGCGAGGTGTGCCGTTGCACCCGCGCCTCCTCCGAAAAGGGTGTATAACAACTCAATTTCTCCATATTATTAAGACGGTGGGGTGTGCGGGTAGAGTAGGGGTGGCTGCTACACAAAAAGAATGCTAATTTAAAATTCTTATTGCTGTGTTTGTATGCGCGCGCGCTTTATGTATCATTCGCGTAACAAAAGGCGGAGGAGAGAGCCGCCCGAGCGCGTAATTTCAATCTAATATTCAATTTGAGAAGTATCGCGAGCTTCACCCGCCATATTTTATTTATTTTACTCAACTCCAAGTGTTTTCCTTGGATTCACAGATCATAGAAATAAACGGGATATGTTATGATGTGTCTTACACAAGTCGAGTCAGCGTCGTTGTCATGCATGAAATCAACGACATTGTATCAACATTTGGAGACTTTCTTCATACTTCTATAGAGGCATGAGGAACAGGGTGTAAAGTTCACTCAACCTCCATAGAAAAGGGAGGATCCCGACCAGACGGGTGTTGTGTCTGGTGGGGTACTGCCAAACGGTAGTTTTTTTTTTGGTCTATGGCATCTCGTAGTTGACCTAGAGGTGGTGAGTACTTAATCGGGCTATCCTTTGGCTGCTTAAGCGAACTCAAAGCGTCCAGTCAGGGGTGAATTTCATATAAAATTAAGCGACTGCACGCTAAGGGACCCCTGTGGGGTAGGAACCTCGGCTTAGGGCGTCCCTGGCGGGAGTACACAAAATGGGACAGGCTGGATCTGAACTATGGATCCCGGCGCTTGATGTCGGGACGTTGTATATATACTAGATGCGCGGTAAACTCTGCTTGCGCGATGCAGGACTTTTTTGTGACGTCACTGTCATACTTAGTTAACCCTACACTTCTTAGCTCTACCCTAGTTCTATTAGCATGCTTAGTCAATATTTAATTGACGTCTTCATAGTCATCCATTCGACGAGCCCTATCTTGACAAAGAACACTAAATTCGATTCGATATCTCAATCTAACGGCCGAAGATAATTGCTTCATTCCCACGACGCGAAGAAAATAAATTTCACCGGTCACAATGGGTGCTTTCCACAGACAATTCGCGTCTAAACGGGGGGCGATAGACACGTAATGCCGTACTCGTGATATATTAGTGAAGGAGCTAATGGTGACCCCTTACCACACCTCGTGAGCATACAACTGACGGACGTTGAGCGTTTAAGGTGAAAGCTCCAGGGTCGGTGCCAGGATATAGCTTTTATTGATGCTTAATCATGTTTTAATCGGCATTCAACCTGCCGGCACTGAACTGCAAATAGCAAAAATGTAGGAAAATTTGAATTTCGCGGTTTAATCTAGAGCTTCCACCTTAACGGGGAAACTAGTGACCGACCGAAGCATTGCTTTCGGCAATTTTGGGCCAAAAAATAAAATTCGGTCATTTTCGTTTTCGGCCATAACCAGCCAAAGCTTCGGCCGAGCCGAAAATCATAAGTTCGTGAATTGTCACGCGTGATTCGGCCTACTTAGTAAAGCTCAGCAACATCAGGTGACGTTCGGCTAATTTCGGGGTGAGTCGTGTCCGCTCGTGGTTTCACTCAGCTGACATAAACAGACGCGAATTTGTTTTGAAGTTTTAAAGCGTGGTTATGTTGTTTTAATTTTTCTTCACGTGCATACACAAATACAGCGGAATTGTCAATTTTCGGTTTCGCCCGAAAATAAGACTAAAGCCGAAGATTCTGTTTCGTTTTAGTTTTCGGCTGAAAATCCATTTTCGGTCAAACACTAGCGGTAACATAGTAGGTAACTACACTTTCTAAACAAAATGTCGAATCCTAGGTACATATTGTTTAAAACAGATCGAATGTCAAGGATGGCAGCAGATTCTTCAATTTATTTTGTCACGATCACGAATTTTATTTGCATGAACCGAAATATAGGCGAGGTCATAGGTCTGTTTTGCACTTTCGGGAAGTCAAGGCAAGCAGTTAAGGGGAACCTAGTCGCGGGTTCGAACTCACTGGTGGGCCTGGCTAAAAATCACGCTGTCTCACCAGGCTATGTGTCTGACAGAGATAGTATCAGTGATGAGCAGTTAGACGCTAGTATACACACACAGCGTTATTGAATGAGATGCAGGATCATTTGTAGCAAAGAATTCGCGAAAAAATTTAGAAAAGTCCTTTGGAAGATCGAGTTTTATGAAAAAGCCAATTCATAAATCAATGACTAATAAAGTTTATTGAACTTTTCGATAATTGAACATTGTTGGTACTGACTTGATTTTGGAGATTTTACACTTCTTTTATTACTTAAAAACGCCCAAAGTTAAGTACAATTAGCAAGAAAAACTAATCTTTGTTGGCTCCTAACTTTTTAATGGGTTTTTATTTTAGTATTCTGTTTCCGTACAGACAATATGAATAATGAGACAAAACGATATCATGTTTTACTTTGGATGTGCCATGTCAGACAGTGGAGTAAAACACTCCTGAAGTTTGTATGCAAAAAATGTGGACTAGGTTCACCTTAAACGTATTATTTAGTAACATAACATCTCGCCTTTATTCCGAGAAGGGTTAGTCAGAGGTGCAAATATAGTAGGTACACCCACATTTCGCCAGTTATTTTGAAGTCCCATATAACAGGGGACGAGCCTATTGCCATCAACCTAGCACGAATCCAGATTCCGAGCTACTATTGAGAAAAAAAAAACCCAATAACATTTTGCCCGACCCGGGAATAAAACCCAAGACCTCATGCTCAGCAGTAGTGCTTGCTACCACTAGACCAACGAGGTAGTTATTACGTATTGTTTAGTATTGGATAAAAATGAGGTTTCATTTGTACTTGCGAAGTAATAAAAATGCAAAAGTGCTAAACGCGACCGCATGTGGGCTCTATCGATGCGCCACCATGCACTTGCTCCCGTTGCTATACCGATAGTCAATATGTACTAAAAAGCTGCAATACATTTTTCGCTCTGTTCGATTCACTACAATTTGCATTTAAAGCAATATATTTAAACCTCGAAACGCAAGGAGTCATAACATGAAATCGCAAACGACATGTCAATATGTAAACTAGAAAATGATTGCCTATCCGTTGTAGGCATACAATTGGTTTAATGGAATATTAAAGATCAATGTGCGTCTTGCTCAATTACGTAGCAAGTTGTATTGTTGTACGGTCGGCCATTGGAGTCGCTAAGTATGATTTTTAATGTCAGTTAGTGTGTGCAGAAAGCGTATGCGGGAGTTTCCTGATAATTTGCCTGACGACGCGCCTTCGCGGCGGCCACTTACAGTAAAACCCCCCCTTTCAATGTCTTCGCGTTATAAAAATGTTATTATTGGTTCAGAACAGTGAAGTGATTACTGACAACGACTTTTACATTCGAAGAAGAGCTGTGGTTACTATGTCAGTGATAATTGTGGGGGAACGTAATAAATAGGCATTCTAGTTTGTGAATGTGTCTACAGTATTGTTAGATTTTTTTATTGCAATTGAAATGCGGACGGTACCTATTAGTGCATATCGGCTAAGTATATGTATAATGTTGTAGCTTAGTTCTAATAAGATTAAAAGTCATAACAAATCTTTTTTTAATACGAATTATCCGGGTTTATCAATATCCTAATCTTTTGATTCATCGTTAACTGTCGCAATAGCCGTCACGGTATCAATTCATAAGATTTTCCTTTATCGTAACTTATAAAGAGCCAAAAACGGTATTACGAGGTCCTAAGATTCAAGTCAGTGAGAGAAAACAATAAATTTGAAAAAATACAATATCAAGATAAAAACCGACATTGTCGCATGATTAACGATCAGATTTAAATTTTGAAGCAAAACTTTAGGAGAGCACCTTATAACGAACACGACGAGCTACGTTTATAATTATAATTAATATTCTCACTGTATTAGAGTGGTCGACGGTAAAAAAACAAGATTCGACGCGAGAATTAATAACAAACAAATGGGCTACCTGCGGTGTTTTTTGTGAGCCCCCACAGGTAAGCTCGCGATGATGAAAGAAACTCATATGTGTCTGTCTTAAAATTTAAACAATATTGTACGATTTTGACACGGTTGCACCTTTTTATGGGGATCGTCAGGCTTCCATTCATAGGAAGTCGCGGTGGACAGAAAAAAATCACACTGCGCGAACTCTGCTACTGGGCGACAGATGGCGGCAAGCGCACACTGACAATTACCTGCAACAGAAGGAAAACAAACATTACACTCTGCAGGTTTTTAACTCTAATATTATGTACAATATGGCAGTTTAAGAAACTCGAACAACTGAACTCTGCATCCACAGGTTTCACATTTCTTTACCGCTGCGGCTGATTAAGAAAAAAAAAAACAACCAAAGCTGCATTGGAAACAAGAAACCAACGAATCGAAATCCTGGACAAAAGAGAGGAACTCTTAACGTGATACCATAATGACAAAACAGAAATATGATTTCGATTAAACTGTGTGAAGGAGACGGCTCGATTGGGAGCTTTGTGGGTGCAAAAAGGACAGGAAACTAGTTAATAATAAAAATATTTTATTTGTATAGTGGGGTAAAACACCCCCGCTGCGGGCTGTTTGGTCGGGACCGCATCCATCATCATTATATTAACCGATTTAACACTTTTGAACAGATTCCTACGACTGGCACCGAGGGGACAAATGTGCAAGTCTTTGTGGGACTTGGTGCGGGAACTAATTTATTTGGTGTACAATTACTTACTCCTTATCGAGCGAACAGTATGAAATCGATGATGCATCGAGTCGAGACCTTTATCGATTGAAGTCAATCTAGGTCCGTACCGTCCATGTTAGGAGTCATTTTCTGACCTAGCCTATAGAATTCCCTGTTTGGTCACGTCGTGAGGATTATTAATTACAGGAGCCGTGGTAACCGGGTCGAGATATTTTTATCAGATTTCTAATTACGGCGCCTTCAAGTTCACTGTTCGCTTTGTCTACAAAATTGCGTTATGATGACGTTTGTATACAAAGTAAACAAATTGCGTATGAAACTCGTTCACGTTGGGGGACAAAAAAATGGCTGCGCTACTTTTGGTCGAGCCAGGTTTGTGCCCAATTGTAGCGCATAAGGCAAACCTCCAGCATTATTTTATTGCATAATTGACAACGTTTTTCTGTCAATTATTTTCCAGCGTAACATTAATTGACATGTAACATGTTCATGTGATTATAAATATTTAACAGTCCCTAAGCAGTTATGTATTTAAATAAAATGTGGAATTATCTATCGATCTATATGGAGGAAATGCAATTAGATGAAATGATGCATGTCGATATTAAAATAGGCATTGATATGCAAAGTCGGGTCGTTACTGATGCGGGCGCTGGCTGCCGGTCCCATGGCTTGTTCACAAATTTTTGTTCGTTAATCAATAAGATTGACCCTAATACCAATTACTATTCAACGGTAACAATGACGCTTGCTTACAATAGATCGGCTATTGTTTATTCACTGCCTATTTTTATCTAGATAACATCATCACGCCTTGTTTCCACGAATAGTTGGGCAGAAGTGTAGGTACCTATTAGTACCTACACTTACATTACCTACGCCAGTTAAGTTTTTAAGTCCCATGTAACAGGGGCGAGCCTATTGTCAACAACCGGAAGACTCCGGGCTGATCCTGAGAAATTCCAGATATAAACTCAATTACACTTTGTCCGACCTGGGAATCGAATCTAGGACCACATGCTCACCACTACACAAACGAGGCAGTCAGGAGGAGTTTAATCTCTATATGTACCATATTATATAGGTACCTACTAGCTGTAGGTGAGGTTGATACCTAGTGGCTAGTTCACGTTGCTCAACTCGTAAAAGTAAATAATGACAAAAAATCTCGAAGTCAGTGAACCGACTGAATGCGAGCCGAAAGGGCGCGTGCGAGTGTGGTCCGAATCTTACCCAATAATTACAACCAGTGATTAAATCTCACGATAAGACTCATTCCGCTAATTACTCCCTAAAGCTAAACACGGTTTTTGCCATCGACATAATTTAATAAGCATATTAACCAGACCGATGCCATAGATAGGTGCCGGGCCCCGAGCGATTCTCGCTAATACCTTTATAATGTTGTTACTACGGAATAACTTTAAAGGAAAATACGCCAGACGAAGACACGGTCTCATCGCGAGGTCAAAGATGAATGACCATGTAAATGCGTAATGAAAGCCAGAAGACTCCTGACTCGAATCACAGTTGTTCAGAACTCATACACATTACAATCAATTTAAAACAGTGTATGTGTACGACGGGCAGTATGACATTGCGTCTGGGCGAGTCCACATCGCGTGTGGCGACTGCGACCGTCTGTCCAACGGTTAATTCAATAAAACGGAAAAGCAGTTCGCTTGTTTGATCTGTCGATATTGAACTTCTAAACAAGTCAACGTATGCAGTTCATGAATTCTATGCAAATGTTAGTGGTTGGAATGCATGTTTATGTAGATCGGCCATAAAAGTCGTGTCGCAGCGACTGTGTGCCAGAGAAGCGATCTGACCTCGCGATGAATGACTCCCATTAGCATCTTATAGGTTTAATTAGGGATCCACGCAACGGCCGGTCGCCCACGTCAACGCGTGGCCGTGTGTGGGCAATCGAATTAGTGACGAACAGACAATGGCGGCGAGTGGAGCGTGCAACCCCACGACAAAACGTTTCCTCGCAATCTTCGACCACGGGATTAAGGGAGTCTCGTCGCGCACGTTTTATCTCCGATTGTCCGCACTTAACGCACACTTTACGCCGAGTGCCCCTCTAGAGGAAATTGAAAGCGATCGCTTTCCCGGCTATCTTATCTGTAGTGTTGTACTAATTAATCGATGTAGCGCGAAGAGGTCGTCGTTAGAGGTAAATAATGCTGGCATTGTGGCCGCCGGCGGTGATTTATCGGTGTGAATAGACAAAAGTGTCGCGGGCGGAGCGGGTCGGTACAATGGTGTGGAATGTCGTCGCGGGCCGCTCGCTCGCCGCGCTCGTGCGACGTGAATGCGGATTATTAATAACCCGCTCCGGTTCGGCACGACGCGGACGGCCGCGACGGTCTGAGCGACTCCCATCGCACTTCTCGCCCGAAGCGCCCGAGCGCCTCCACCTGTACCGCACGGCGCACCATATGACCGCTCCAACGTTTATTCACGATACTTTTAATGACCGCATTGATGCATGCATTCCGCGTACGATTCGCGACGCTGCCGAGACCATACACGCCAAATAACAAAGTTAGCTAATAATATTAAAGATCGATCACTGTTTTCTAAATTCTTAAATTATTATATTCATCAGCCCTCTGTGTTCTCCCCTAGGGTTACCATCCCCGCTACAATGCATAACAATAGAGTCAGCGCGGATTATAACAAATTCCCCAAATTGTGTGGGTTCATATTTGCGCTCAACAATAAGACAAAATAGTGATAATGTCACATGTGTGTGTAGTTTACCGCATTTGGAACTAATTGAGAATATTTCATAATGTTGCGATTATAATGAATGAACATCTGTCTAATGCTGAATAATCATCAGCTTTACATGACAATAATCTATCAGCTTTTGTTAAGTAGGTATTCTCTAATCTGCCAAATTCCTTTTTATTTGTGTTGAGTTTTGGGGTAACAATGAGCAAACTAGCTCATTATAACATCGTGACTCCACAATAGGAAAACAGCAATAAACAAAAAAGTCGGCCAACGAACTGTCAGACTAATGTAAAATAAAAGGTTGACGCATCGAAAGCTATAAGTAAGTACCTACTTAATTTAAAATGTCGATAAAAAAACAACGAAAGTGGAAAGGGCAAAGTGCTCAGAGGCGTGTTAAAATGAAAATGCACTATGAAATTACCTTTCACGTTTTGTTGATATCGGTGAAACTAAATGAGATCATTTTTTGTGGCTGTGGGCTAGTACTGAAGCCCTGCGTCGCCATGTCACGTAGTACTTCGCAATGGGCACCATTATATCGACATCGACACTCGCCCAGCACTATTGGACTCAACTAAAAGATTGCTTATGAGAAAAAAACGTACAATTCTATGTTATTTTGTAATCACTAAGAAATAAGGAGTGGTTTATTATACGTTTATAGTTACCGTTTATGTATGATGTCATAACTTCATTTTATTTATCATGTAATAAATTAGCAAAAATCATAATGCAGTGCCATATTTGGTCCAGCAGCTCACAACGCCTGAATCGTAATAAACACTTAATTACGTTAATATAATAAATTATTAATAATTTTTAATTTATGGCGAGAACACAGTCATAATTCAGTAGCATTATTAAAAACACTGATTGTACAATCTAAATCTAAATTGATTTCACCATAGATGATTGTGCTAAGGTCTCTATTAAAAAAAAAACCAACTTGAGTAGTTCAGTAGTTAAGAGCGCTCTGTTTGACACTACTCCATATTATCGTTTTTTGGTATCGTTTATTTTCTAAGATTCTGAATGTGTTGAACTCACGATTTATTTTTTTGCGTAATTTTCGACGTTCAATAAGTAGCCAAGTCGTGAGTGGCTCGATTCGTTACCGAAACTATAATTAGTTTTACCGTTACTGGAAACTTTACATTTTCAATGTATATCGAGCTTACTTATTGATAGTGGTAACAAAGAGAGGCGTGACAACTCATTGTTTATTTTCTCAGGAGGTTGACGATTGTTATTGTCCTCTGCTTGTCACTTGTTTTCCGGGTTGACACAAAAACTTATAATTGCACTCCAGTGTTTTTATGGCTGTATCTTGTATATTAACGAGCTATGGATCGAAGTATACTAGTTGTCAAACTGACAAACCGTATTAGGAACTCCATACTATGTATATTATTTTATTTTAATGATTTAAATGTATCAAATCAATAGATATGTTATTTATCATTATTTATTTTGTTTAAATCTACTAAACGTCATCTCTACTTGATTGCAATTTTTAAGTGTTTATTTTGAGGGTTCGGGTGCTAATAGCCGAAATACAGGCTTTCGCCTAGTTCGGCTACATATGTCTAATTTATTTGTTATCAGATAATATAGCCTAATAATACATAGACTTATATAAACTTCATTCCAAAACACAAATCATGGACTAAAGTGAAACTGAGCTGGCCACATCTGTCGCATGTTGGAGCAGCAAAAGGTATGCAAAAACCACCACTCAGTGGATCCCAAAACGCAGGAAACGACAGGCCCAGAAAGAGATAGCGGAATGAGCTGGACTCCTTTTTAAAGTTTTGGCCCACCATCACAGTAAACCGGGAAAAGCGAAAATACGGAAGGGAGGATTTAACCCACAGTGGGACTACACAGGAGTATAAAAAGAAACTTTATAATTCTTTAATTAATTCGGTATTTCCTACTTCTGTCATCTATTAAGTCAGATCTTTGCTCAGTTAATAATCAAGTGCGTCGTACCTATTTCGAAGTTTCCATATTTCATATTTGTATCATTAACACGTTCTAATGCTAATTGCCGAAGTGTTGCGACAAAAGTGCTTGTATCGTGTAACACTTATTAAGAGACGTCGCTTTTTTCTCAAAGTTTAATTATCGACATTAGGTTGACACCAAAAGCGGAGCTGACACCGACATACAAGTCTGGCTGTTTGCAAAACTGTTCATCGACTAACTGAAATTCCGTTTCAATTTGTAGAAAGTTGATAATTGTCTAACTAGTGACCGAAACTAGAATTGAAATGACAATAGCCCGATGTTGTAAGTGATTGATTAGATTTTACATTAATGGCGGGTTCGACAATAATAGTGCATGGTATCGCTAAATGGATGACATTATGTCGAAGCGTTGCCACGTCAAATATGAAGGATGATCTCGTACATTTGTCCTGCACGCGCATTCTGACTGAATTCAATAGACGACTCGGCCCTTTAAGACCATCGGTTAATAGCGGACGGATAGTCATTTCTTACTTCATCGTTTTGACTTTTGGCGTATTATAAACAGTATTATTTACAGGCTGGCTTTCAGAACCCAATATATTATATTAATGAGACGTAAAATATGAGCTTTATAGACGAAAGTCATTGTTATAATGCCTTTTAAAAGCCTTGTGAATTGCGTGAACATTATTTGTAATAACTTATATTTGGAAACATAAATGTACACGAATCACTAACAACATTCGTGATATTTAAACAACATGATGAAACCGTTAAACCTAAAAAATAAATTAGCATGAGTGTTCAAAGACAAATAATAAAAGCCAATTCACAAGTCACCAACGACGTAAAGACTATCAAATTATGGCCACAACTATTTGAAAATGTACCACGCGTGATACTTGCGTTAGCACGCCACCGACCAATGGGATCGCACTGAAAACCTTGCTTCTTCATAAAACAGCTCGGAGACAACCCTGCTGCTCACTAAATTACGCTTTATTAAATCACCTTAAGGCTTAAATCCGTTTACACCTATCAGCTCAGGCGACACAGCTAATAAGTCAAATAGCTTTTACCAGGTGTCCGACAAATGGAAAACTACTAATTAAAGTAGGTACTTGTGCGTCGAGACTTAAATGGAATAACGCACAGTCGGTCGTAAGGAGTTTAATTAATCTGGCTGCTGACGCAACGCACGGATCGTTTTCTTTCTATTAGTGACCGAAAGCAGTTTGTTCAATTGATTCGCTGTGTAGCAATAAACAGGCCCAGTCTCTCTCGTGTTTGTGCTAAGAATTTGAAGAGTTAACGTTTCTAAAGATCAAAGAGACCAATGATTAGCGGATCACTTGTAGATATTGTTGTTACATAAGCCCGCACTAATGGTGCTAGGTACATGTAAGATGTAATTGTGATGTTCGTTTTAGCACGCCTTTATACCCAAGGACTGCAAACACTTCGTTAATTGCCATCGCATCTTCTGTCTCCGACGTCACCGCCGACGTATTCAAACTATTTTGAGCACAACAATTCGACAACAGAGATTTATTCTACCGAAAACTCCTAATTCATATCGTTAGAAGATAATTGCGGCAAATTGTCGTAATAAAATTTGGAAGGTAGCGCCATTAAAATGTGTTCCAATGTGAGACAATGTGCCCCTAATGAACGTTGGGACAAGTAAAATAAATTATTTACGCCACACACTGCGACGACACTGCTTCAAATTTGGTTTGACATAAAAGAAGATGTAGAAATCTGGGTAACGACATAAAGTGAATGGACAACACTGTAATTACCGTGGGCCGCGGAGACTCCGTGGAGTTCGTGGTGCGTATCGTCACATCACTAATTGTCAAATTCGGGGGCACCACGCCACGTTATTCATCTATCTAACTTTTATTCTAGTTTATTACCACTTTTTGTTCGATAAGACCTTTTTGGTAGATGACATTCTTAATACTGATATTTTTCATATCGAACATAATAAGTTTCGATACAATAGATCCAGTTCAGTAAGGCTTCTATTGTAATAAAGAAGACGACATTTGGAAGACATTAAAATTCCCTGGATCGTATAATTACTTATGACACATTTTAACATTAAGGCACCCACGCACGGTCTATGTTGTGCCTCTAAACTTGTATAATTTGTGTTAAAGCCGTAATATATGAGAGTTTAGAGGCTCGCGTTCGGCGTTCCATGCATTCGATCGTTAATAAAATTATCAAAATCTAAACAGGTTTTATGAACATCGCTCGTGCGTTCGAAAGAGTTCGTTTCGGTTCGTCTTATGAATGGAAATGGTTTTTGGTATTTTAAGTGTTTATAAAGGTCGTAAATAATTTATCGCCGCGTGATACTTCCGTCGGTCGAATTTAAATGTTTAAATCGATGAACGCGCTAACTCGTACGGCTACCGGATTTTAATTCGCATACACATAATAAATGACTACGGTTTTTGATTTATTCTAAACTGTTTAATTACACGAGTAATTTAGATCGTATTGATTTAATTAACAGAATCGTTTTGAGATTGATATCCGAACTGTGTGAACACATTTTGAATGTCTAAAGATTCTAATTTTAAAACTATAATTGAAATGTTAGATAAGCATTTAGCTGGCAATCAGAGATACGAATCTTGCGAGTAAAACTAGATGAAATAAAGGCAGCTTTCCTCAAGTCAGTGCAAAGAAAAACCTCCTAGAGATGTAAAACAAACACGCATACTTTTTATGTAAATACCGTATTTCTGTTGCGTCAGTAATCGTGATTCAGCCTAAAAGAGTTGGTACTAGCATACTAGGTGACCGGCAATTATTCCGATCACACGTGGACACGGGTTACGGCCGGCCTTAAACGTAACTTTAAACGTTGCGTTTATAGGGTAACGACTTACAACTTGTCTTTATCGATTCATGAAAATAATGGCAAATTGATTGCGGCTAAAGTCGTGCCAATGAGTGTTGGCAATGTTAGGAGCGGAACACACGAAGTTTATGAATATTTGAGTGATACTGGATAGGGCTAAAACTTTATTGTATTCTTGGAAGCTCTTGAAACGATTCACGAGACTGTTATGCTAATTGTGCAACTATGATTTGTAAAAGCCTCATCGGCTTAATAGTCGACTCGCACGAATTAATTCGCCCGAAGCAGGCGAATTTACACTTTAAAATAATGTCATAGTTTCTATAGGCGACTCGCGTGAAATTTATTTATTTGTGGGCATTAAGTCCGCCTTTGTACAGTATTTTTTACTTGTGCATTAAGTTTTAATAAATAAATAAATAAATCGACAGTTCCAGAAATACGTATTGTCAATTGGCACATTTTGAATAAAACGATAAGGAAACAACGAAACGTTTAGGAAAAAGTACACTAACATTATTACATAAAATACAAAACTTGCCAAATGCCTAATACCTACGTGTTTCTGGAATTATCGATTCAACCAAAAATATTTTAAATTCGAACTGCAGGCTTAGCACAAGAACCGAAAACAAGCATTTTGCTGTCGGAAGAGTAGACAAAAGTGACGTTTCCGTATAGACAGTTGACAGTTTTTCACCGAGAAATGTAGACAAGCGATTTCTATTCTACAGTAGAGTAGAAATAGAAAGTGTCATGCTAAGCCTGCTGGTCGCCTATAGAAAATATAGTATTATTTTAAACTGACGGTTCGCCCTATTTGGGCACGCCACGATAGCGGCGGTAAGTCCCCTCTTTGAGGAGTGGCTTGAGAGGCGGCATGGCGTCCTCACCTTCCGCCTGACGCAGGTCCTCACCGGACACGGTTGTTTCGGGAGGTTCCTGTTTCGTATAAGGCGGGAGGAAACGCCCGGGTGCTTCCATTGCGAAGATCGCCCTGAGGACACGGTGGAGCATACGGTGGCAGTCTGCCCGGCTTGGGCGGAGCACCGCCGTGTCCTCGTGGAGGCGATCGGCGGCGGCGATCTCTCGCGTCCGGCCCTGGTGCAGGCCATGGTACGGAGCGAGAGTGAATGGTTAGCCGTCACCTCCTTCTGCGAAGCAGTAATGCTCGCAAAGAGGGAGGCGGCGCACGTGAGGGAGAGGCAGTATATGCGCCCTCACGGCCGTAGTCGCCGCGGGAGAAGCCCTGGGCGTCGGGAATCCCAGGCTGATTCCCGGCCACCGTAGGCGCGGGCTTGCGGACGGCGAGTAATGGGTAGCTCGCTGTCCGGTAAGGACCAAGCCCGGGTCGACGGCGCGTTGTGTTCCACGCGCGCCTCAAAGAGATGTCAGCACCAATAGGTGGGGTTCGCAAGGACCGATGCCTGCCAGGGGTGCGGGTTGTTCGAAAGAGATACCGCGGCCCCTGGCACACAGGCAACTGAGGGAACACGGGTGGGTTTTAGTCAGTAAAAGTCTGACACGCCCTCCCGCTCCACCCAGAGCGGGAGAAGTTATTTGATGATTTCCCACCCAAAAAAAAAAAAAAAAAAAAAAAAAAAAAAAAAAAAAAAAAAAAAAAAAAAAAAAAAAAAAAAAAAAAAACGGTTCGCCCTATTCGAGCGAGTTAATTCGTAAGTGTCGAGTAATAAGCCGCCTCATCGGCTATGGAACACTCTGTTCCTAAAACGATGTGCCTCATGCTTAAACCGTGTGAGAGGGCCTTTATACATAAATATGGAGATAACATAGATACTCAACTCTAAAATGTCATTCCAATTATAACGAACAAAGGTACTAACGACCATCTTCATTTAAAACTTTTTAATAATTTCATCAATATTCATAAACTAACTAATGATTACGTCGAGAGCTCTTGTTCAGGTTCTACTGAAGGGTACTCGAGCATAGTCCGGGATCTCGTATATCTAACACTCGAGGTACTTAACTACTCTTTTGCATATTGCACATATACATGTTAATTCAAACATTATTAGTGGGTTACACAACTTTGGCGAGGCAAGTAAGAGGTTCTGTGTAGGAAACTGATGTTGGGTTTTTCTGGGCATAATTTAAGTGTGATGTATCATCATCTGCCTATCCTTTTCCCAACTTTGTTGGGGTCGGCTTCCAGTCTAACCGGATGCAGCTGAATACCAGTAATTTACATGGAGCGACTGCCTATCTGACCTCCACAACCCAGTTACTGGGTAACACGATACCCAAGGGATAAGACTGGTTTTCAGACTTTCGGGCTTCGGACGACCCGTAACGACTGTCAAAGATCGACAAACGACAGCCGGGACCAACGGCTTTACGTGCTTTCCGAGGCACGGAGCCCCTGCGTGGTAAGTGTTAAGTGAGATCTTTATTTATAAGTGATTTATAAGTACTAAGCTTTCGTTACATTATTCTAATGATGAGGTCTTGGTTATAGCTCAGAGTTGAAGGCTCCATAGCAAACTATCAATAGAACCGCTCTATCAGAACATTATAACACCCTTATTTATAAACGTTGCTTAAAGTTAAAAGGTGTTTAAACGTCAAAAATATATGATTAAACAGACGCTAATCATAACTTAACTTTAAGCAACGTTTATAAATAAGGGGGTAAATGTAGATGCACTAAGGTAGCACGTGAAATTATTTTTTTCTTAGATTTTTATTTGCAATTCTGTATCAGATTGTTTGTTGAAAAAAAATTATTTCGCTTCCGTAACACGCATGTATTTCATAAGTACATAATTATAATCATTAAAATCATCCATAAAAACCTGTAAGTTCATTTAATCCCATTAAATGATTTTTCATGTAATCTGTAAACTAATATCTACGTGATGCAAAAGTTTTTGTTCCCCTTTTTACGAAAATTACACGGCAATGTAACGGGAACTTTCAACTATGCCAAATTTCGAGTATGAAATTTGGCATAGTTCAAAGTTTATATGGAGAAGTGCAGAAAGTTCATATTTTCATTTACATTTGATTTAGATAAATTTTTAAATGAATTATGGTGGAATTTCGACCACTGGTCGACCATTCGTTGAATTCATTTAGAACGGGCTACATTAACGGATCCATGCTGTAATTGGACTTTAGTTCAATTAATTATCCCATATTACAACTGACACTTGAAGGCGTATTTACAATAGCACAATTCTGTCTACGCTTTCAAAGACGATAGCCGTGATGGCTCCTACTTGCGTAAGTCAAAATTTATGTCTTCACTCTAATAAATATTTGGATGTTACGCAACTGTTTTACGTACGTTCTTAAGTGTTTGGTGGCAAAAGTCAATTGGCAATTTTATCGGATTCACTATGAGTAAGATCGTTTATGTGGGTGGCATCGTCAATCTCCGAAATTACTGCTCTGGTTTTAATTGGGTTATCCCCATTCGAAACTTCTTGTGTTAATTAAGAAATTTCATTGATTTTTATTGCCGTTTTCCTCCGAAGTTCTTGGTGATTCAGCTTTTTAGTCATCATCAAAGCCTTAATTACAACGTTCTCTTAAATTACAAGCAGTTCTGTAGTAATCCTATTAGTTCAGTTGCAACACTGAGTGAATCATATCCTTAATATAATCAAGGCCAGTTTCAGATTGAGTTATGACAAATCATTTGGCCAGTAGGTACGACGCAAATCCCTATGTGTAACAAAGGGCAAATATAATGGCTCTTATTAACTTTGACGCTTGTTTCAATTCGTGTTGTGTTAAATAAATATTGGGTAGCATGAATTGTCAAAATTCGAATTTGTCGAGAATTATGTAATTTTGTCACGCAAATCTACTTAAATACGTCCATGATTAAAGTCCAATTAAATAGTGACAAAGCGGAATGTAAAAAACTCAGCATTAAAAACAATCCATAATGAATCTAAGTACTTTAGACTACAACACATATTAAAATCAACCACTAACGCTCGGCGTTCCCCAAGGAACTATCTTAGGACTCGATACGATTTCGAAAATCTTTAGATTAAAGCAAAGACTTTACTAAAAGTTGTAAAAGTTATATTTATAAGTGCTATTACAACAGTAAGCACTAACTCCACCACGACACATTTACTACTGGCACGAAATGATAAGCAATTGATCCATTCAGTAACGAAGATGCTTCTCTTAATATTTATGACCACCATATAACATTATTAGATGTAACCAACGGATGCCACCCATTTGACGGATACAATAATGGTCACCTTAAAACATGGGATCCCGAAACCGAACAGTAAAAAACAAAAAGTGATATCAGATTGCAGTAACATAAATAATTTGTTTTTGTTGGACATAAAAAATACTGTTGTGACACCAAAGCTTCGCTTGTAGATAATGTTTTGGGTGTAAAACCGGTAGCGACAACAGCAGAGGTTGTTCATGTATTGGTATTGGTACAGATACACAATCTAACCTTGGGAATGGCTAAATGGCCACATGCTTGAAACTTTATGAATGGATTAATAGTGAATATGAATGGGTGTTGGTCAATGCCTAAACGCGAGTGGAAATCAAATAGCATGACGTTATCGAGACGGCTTTAACCGAATTAGTAGGCTTTACTAGTAGGCTTGGATGATTGATAAACTGTTTGATGTCAACATCATTGATAGTGCCGTGTCAACTAGAGAACTTAGGGTGATGACATGAAATGACGTCACAATATTTGAAATTCTGAAACTTGAAAGACTTAACCGAAAAGGCTCGGAGTCAAAAGTATTTTTAAATGCAATTAAATTTCTAATTTTTACATCAACATGATGGCCAATTTGCAAAAATCAATATTCATTCATTTTTTATTTCTTACATCGTAAATTAAAGTTTTTACTACATATTATATTTCTGTCATAAATTCTCGTAGATTAATGTTTTTATGATGAGTATTATATTCAAAAATTCTATGAAGTAGGTGGGCTCCCTAGTTCAAAAATTATCAGTCTACATTGACATAATCCCAACACCCACGGATTTTTTTACGATTTGATCCCAACTTAAGTATGTTAAGTTATAGAAAGTGACGTGATAATAAGTAATAGAAATACGTATTTGATTAGAAATATCTTTTCCAAGATTGTGTCACACTTATTGTATGATATTAAACCTTAGTAGGTATAGATAAAGGGAATATTGCATGAAGATGTATAACATAACATAATCATCCAATAATGTTCCCACTGTTGGGACACAAGCCTCCTCTTTTTGAGAGGGAGTGGGCCGTGATCTTCCACGCTCGCCCAATGGGGGTTGGTAGATGTCACATGTCTTAAAAAATTTCGTTCTAGGACATGCCGGTTCCCTCAATATGTTTTCCTTCACCGTAAGACGAATGTAAGACCTAAGGTGTTCTTAATATTTTGAAATAAATCATAAACAGTAAATATAAGGAAAGTGCTACTAGCAAGCTACAAAACGGACACAATAGAAAACAAAAACACGTTACCAAACACAGTAATTACTTAGCAAAAGCAAACAAATGAACATCTACCAAAAGAACTATCAAATGAAAGGAGTTCCAACTTCGTTGATTTTCGACAAAAGCTCCAACAGACGAGACTAGAAGCGATAATGAGTGCGCCCGCGCAGCGCCGGGTAAAACCGGTAGTACGGAGCCATCGCTCACCGTTACCTAGCACTTTCTGCCTTATAAACGATGAGGTAACTGTGATTTCAATCGAAACTACTTTTAATTAATTTTCTACTACATTATCTATCACTCGAATAGTCATAATAATCGAGGAGATTGACTCGATAATTATGATTGGGTAAGTTATGGAATAGTTTTACACCGCCATATTTAAATTTTCACCGAATTAGTTTATAAATCATTTGGTGTTGATTGAATTATGTTTATGTTGCTAAATGAGGTTAGTTGAGAATTATGGCTGAAGACCGCGTGGGCAGGATACGTTCCTTTTGTAATAAAAAACACAGTAATTTTGACCTTACACGTCAACAAACGTCGCACGCAAACTGAATAGACATTTTTAATTTGGAACTTCTTACCTACTGGCTTTCCAACCATCGTTATGAGCAGTGATCGGATATTCGGATGCATATTCACCTAAAGTTGAGATGTTGGCTAACATGGAATGCGCTTTTGTATCGAAAAATTCTTAATTTAGGTAAGTAATTTGTTTATTTTTTGTTTTGACTAATACAAACCACCCCTCTTCCAGTACATACACATATTTGTATCGGGTTAAACATTAATTTTAAATTAATACACGTCTGAATAGTTATGCAATCCAAGAATCCCGGGGTTTTTAATAAATATTACAAATAATTTATAAAGCCGCTTCCATACTTTCATAGCGTAAAATTATCTTTAGGTAAATACGCATCCGAATATCCGATCTCTGGTTATGAGAGAGATTTATTATCGGATCCACTTCAGAATTGAAACAAGCCTGCTATCAGGAAAACACTTGTTTTTCTCTTAACAAATTAAGTGGTCCTTAGAAGCATTCCATCGCATTAAAAGAGGTCGGATTAGCTTGATCCGCGAGTGCTCCATAATTATAATATCGCACTAAGATTCAAGTCACGTCATTGTTGTCTCCACAATGGTAGTTTCGTACGGATTAAGAAGCCGGTTATTTCCATTCCAAACTAATTAATAAACATCTCATAATAAAACCTTGAACTTTTGATTACCGAGAACTGGACAATGGGTCTCGTTATGTTATAAATGTCTTTACTTACAAAATCGGGCGCACAACAATCAAACGGACGGACGGACGCGCCTATCTAAGTAATTAATCGTAACTTATGATTGATTAAACACATTAAATGCGAGCACGATTCCTATTTGAATATTAAATCTATTACTACGGGTGACATAATACTTAATACAATTTTAATCTGAGTTATTGCATAAAAGATACGACACATTTTAAGTTTTGGTAACAATATGGGCGTCTCATGCATAATACATGGAATGACAGTAAACGTAATGGAAAATGTATTGGGAATTTATGTTAAATAATAACAATAGTTTAATTGTCGATTAAAATGATCCTCTGCACTTTAAAAGTAAGATAAATTATGTTTAATATCAGATGTCAAAATGCCCATTTTTTAAACGAAGAGGCTCGAGAAAATATCACGGAGCCGTGGTTAGATGAACTATTGTAAAATATTTTGTTAGTGCAAACGAGGTAAACACGTGTATTTACTATTTATCGACAAGGTTGTCGAGTGGGCAACCCTTTACACGTTGGCACCCGCGCACGACGCGTCGCTCGCGCACCTCGACAAACAACGTCTAGTGATGCGGAACGCAAACTCTGATGTCGATATTTACACAACCACCGCAAACACTGACACTCGATATTTGCCCAACTCCCAACTAATGGTGGCACCTACATATTATATTATTTACTGTTGTAAAATTCACACCACGCAGCTACTGTAATGAAGTGACATTAACCAGAAAAGAGACAATAAAATATTTTTACGATCAGTTTATTTAAGGTTAGAAAGATCAGAATTAATATTAACAAATTAGGTACCGGTTTACATAAACTGTAGGTACGAAACGGTCATAACTTCACCAGGATTATATTTAAAATAAGATAAAAACGTTTAAAACGAGGGAAAAAAGGAATGTAAAGCCATAACTTCATTTTGAATTCCGTTCGGTTTGTTCCCGTCTCACTGTGAACGCGCCCAGCAGGGGGCGCTATCGTTCTCACCTCACGACGCGAGTGGTAGCCGGTCTTTAATAAGTATCGATAAAATATGTCGATAAAATATGAATATTTATAAATATTTTCGATACATGCCCATATCGTCTACTTCTAAAGTTTGTAGCCTTACGTGAGTACTCGACCCCCGAGAAGTCTGGTCTGCTGTTTTTATATCTAGCTCTTATTTAAAATTGATAAATGGCCATTAATTTAAAACGTACGCTGGAACTACTTATTTCTATTAGAAACTATAAATCTGGCGATCATAATAACATTATGGTCAAGCAGGTATTGATGTCAGTATTTACGTGAAAATGGCGATAAATCTGCATTGAATGTAAGCTCATGCAGTGTCAAAAACGTACCCAGCACACAAACGAGTTCTCAAACATTCAATTTGTAAGTGGAATTACTCGGCTTTAAATTAATAGCCGGCAAAGTGTATGGAGGACAGAACTAATTAATCTCTTGATGGTATTTCACATTAATTAAACATCTGAAATTAGCTCTAATCTAAAATAGATCTTAGTTCTTAAAAATAAGGAGTGTATTCGCTTGTGCTTCCTAGTAATCAGTACACGGACGATATCGTTGAAGGTTATCATAGTGTGAGGTCTATTTTATTATTACGAAACTTTATTTTTCTTTATAAAAGCCTACGCTTATCCATGAGAAGATTCATGAAAATTAAATGTCTCATAACAATAGGATATAGTCGTGGACACCGAGATTATAAAGCGTAGTTTACACGATACGATCTGTTGACTCGGCCTTCCGTGAGAAGGACGAAATTATATTTTTTCAACACCAATTACGTAACGCCTAAATGTGACCGAAAACAACATTTAAACGTAACGAGCATTAGTAAATACTGAGTAAATTGTCGTAGACATTTAGTATGGACATGGCAACACTGTGGCTTTACCACCTATTAAACTATATGAGAATAACAATAATGATAGCTTTCAAATCTTTAGTAATAAATCATACAATCTATTTTTTTGATGTCTAATAGTTAATCAAATTTAAGCAACTGTTGCGAGCAAGTGTGATCGCTTTTTTGCTGCTGCTTCGCGTAATTTTCGCAAGTTCAATGATTAGAGTTATTTATTATTATTTATGTAGCATTAATCTGTTGGACAACGAGCACCACACCAAGTTAACATTTATAAATATATTTTCCACGACAATTATTTATAAAAATTACACCACTTATTCAAAAACGTAGGGACATAACGTTGACTATGGTTAATCGTTATTTAGTGACAGTGTAGCCATGTCCATGTTTTTACGACTGTAATCAAAACGTGATTGTCGCGCATCCAAAAAAAAAAACTGACTTAATTGTGGCGGGCGAGTGTTGATGATATAAACAGTAATTACTCACCTCCGCATCCAAAATGTTATTAAAATTCGCTTAACGTTGTGATGAGCAACTACTGGTTCAATTTTGAGGGATAAACGAGTGACAAATTCTATGATTTGTTGGTCATTGGTACTCCGTACCTACTTAATAGGTGACAGTAAAAACATTATCAGTAGTAGGTAGGTGTCGCACGTAATTACAATCAATTTTCAATTTATTCCTGTAATATAAAATATCAATAAGAACATTTATTAATACGTTACCTATCTATTTAGATAGTTTTAATACTGAACTAATTTCGTTAAATAAATATAAAATTATTTAAGATCAAAATATCCTTAGAAAATCACAGATTTTATACGTAGTCCTTGTCCTGTAACTCAAAAGGAAAGCTAGAATGAATTATAGACCTACTTAGTTAAGTAGGTTAATAATTCATTTTTTTATGAATATTAAACTATATCTAAGTAGATATTTGTAAGTTATTTATGTAAGTTTGTTCTCGCTTACATGTAACTTGTATAACCAAAACAGCAAAGTCGTTTCAAATGCAAGAAAAATACATCTGTCTTTCAGTGTAATGATTTTGTGAGACATAACTGAGCAATATTTTATATTTACGTATTAAGCCACACCTGTAAGTCCAAGGAGCGTTTAAGGCGGTGCATTTTCTAAAATAATTATCATGAACATCTTTTGCGGCAGTCGACGCCCGGGGGTGCTATTGTTTTAAGGGAATTTTTTATTGCTTTTGGCAACCCAACAATGGGAGCGGCCGAGAGGGTAATTTCGTCCGTCCGACGCAGTTTAGCTCGTGGCGTTCCGGCGACAGTGTGCACACCGCCTTACTTTGTACCTTTTTTAGGCTTTTATAATCCATTCAATTTATAATGTTACTGCGTTTGACTTCGAATTCATGCTGTATACGTATATGGATTGACTTTTAGATTTATTTACAACCCTTTTTAATTAAAACAAAATTATAATTATAACACTAAAACGCCAACGTGTCGATATAAATTTAATTACGCACCAGTTAATTGGAGGCTAAATATAAAATTGTTTTCACGGCCACTCCTTTTATTACGAAGGATAATAGTCTGCATTAAACTTTACACCTTTCCACTCGATACGAAATAACGAGGCCTAAATATTAACGTGTAATTAAATCATAAACTAAGATAAAGATCGTCTTGTATAAAAAACACCGCTGCGACGTACTAATCCGTAGATTTACAATTACTCGTAATTATTACTTACTCTAATTGCGGGCAATTTTAATTATCAATAAAATGGGAATTTGGAAGTGGGGCGATTTATGGCGGCACTAACATGACAAATTAATGCTGATTACAATTTTATTATTCTGGAAATTAAACGATTGTAAACATAATTATTGGGGAACTAGAAGGTTTATTGCGCCGCACCTGGTGTGTGTTATGTTATGCAAGAGTAAACAAAATCCAGGTAAATACAAATAAGTAAACCTGCTACTTATTTGACATATGACACAAAAACCAGTGAACGACTGCTCGACTGGTCAATGACACGACTGTTTTGTAAACAAAACTGCAGGTAGGTGACACATTTTTAAACTTCCGAATAAACCGTTGATCAAAATGTCGCTCGTGAGCCCGAACCCTTAAAAGATCATTTCATCGAAGGACAGATTAACTAGGCCCCACATCCTGTTCGTATTCGTTATAAATCAAAACTAAAGCTACAAATTATTTCTATATGAGCAAATGAATCATTCCACGAAGTGTCTGCGATAATTATCACTATTAATTACTGGTTAGTCACCGATTTCAACGGTCAGCGAAAGAAACCTACTCTGTACCAGTTTAAAATTATGCTGCATCATAGTTATTTCTGAACTGAAAACAATGAGGGGGACCATTCATAACGAGCCTTACAAATGTCCACCACAATTGCAGCAAACACAAAACTTAATTAAAGTGACACTTTGCATGCATAATGAAATGATTCACTCGCTTATAATGACTTACACACACACATGCGCACAGATAGTTTCTTAAACATGGAGTCTGTATAACAAAAAGAAAGTTTTTTTTTATCGCTTTGTGCCTGTATTTTTGTGCTATTTATACGAGAATGCAGGCACATTCATTGAAACGACTGTACGGTAGGCTTATGTTGTCACTAAATAAGTAAGCACTTAATTAACTATGTGTAGAGGTGTCTAACTTTATGTCACCTATAAAAATGCTTAGACTTCCATACATTATAATGTAAGTGTAAAATAAAGGGATATGTTTGTGTAAGTGAAGCGATAGCGACATCATTGCATTAAAATGAAGTAAATGCCAAATAAAGGTGTGAATTTTAAAACGAAAGATTTCTAAAAGTGGAACTTACAGCTTTTTTCAAAATACATCTAGAGCTATTAGGTAATTTAATTATTTACTTTTACACACTTTCATCATTCAAAAATAACCCTACTTTTTAATTCATGTATGACCACCATACAGGGACTCAAACCGCTGTCGCTGCCGCTCACAAACTTAAACACACCATAAAAACTATTTGAGAGTAGTATGTACTATAAAGCATGGATCCAGAAAGGTTTGATCATGTTCAACTGTCCCATACAAAACTTCAATACCTACTCGACCCTAAAGTGAATTGAATGATTGAATGAATGATGAATATTTTTTTCTCGATTACGATGTTTGTTCCATACAGAAAAATATTTAGTTTGATGGCCTGTACCACATCCTCTAATTTAACCACACCTTTAAAGTACCTACTTTATAGGACCAAGTACTAATTAACACAAATGTCGGGACTAAGGAACTCTCATTGACAGCCAAGCCATAGCCAATGACCGTTTATCGATCGAGTACTATCGATTATTTAATAGCAAACACCGTAGATAACGTTTTGGGTAGTTATCGCTAATTATTGGAAGATAACAAGGTTTATTACTGTACTGGAGTGGCTCGACAATATACTTAATCTACCTAGGTGTTCATAGATATGGGAGGGTTATTCGGTTAAATTTTGGTTAAGTTTATTTTTAATCTTAGGTACGGTGGGCTGCATCAATTGGGTACCCCAGTTGTATTAAAATTTTAATGCAACTGGGGTACCCAATTGATGTAGCCCACTTTACGTATGTAACTTTGATTCAAAACCTATAAGCTTTCTCTTACTTTATCTTGGACATTACTGACTGACATCTGTGAAGGAAAATATGCACATTGTAAGCTTATAATAAAACTGAAGAGTTTGTTTGTTTAAACGCGCTAATTTCTAGAACTACCGGTAAGATTTGAAAAGATCTTTCTGAATTTGATAGAACAAATCTTGAGGAAGGCTGCGACGCTTAGGAGCCAAATGACGCCTGAATGAGCCAATGAAACGAACTAATAGTGAGTGCAGGCAATGCAATGCGACGGGAACAAGAAATTTCATGCGGACGAAGTCATGAGCAGAAGCTGAGATAGTGTAAGTCAGAAATAGCCAACTCGTCTTGAGCAAGCGTGGGGATCAATGCTTGAGCCTTCTATGTATAATAAGAGGCCTTTGCCTTCTAGTGGGACAATTACAGGCTGGTATTATTATTATAGGGATAATATTTTATCCAGTGCGCAAACTGTAACCATGAAATCAGCATATCATTCTAGCATCAAAATCAGCTGTTCCATACATTTTGACCGCGTAGGTACCTATAGCACTTTTCTATGAAACAGCTGATTTTTTTTTTTTGTATAACCGATGAAAAATTTCTACGCTAGGGGGTCTAGAATGATATGCTGAATTCATGGTTATCTACAGTTTGTGCACTGGTAAAAAAATATACCTTGTATTCATTTTAAATTAGAATGAAACTGTCTGATATAAAAAGCTTGTTAACTAACATTGACCGGAACTTGGAAAGCTTCATTACTAATTAAAATGTGTGTGACGTGCAATATCCGTAAAGATCGAACGTTACACTCTTTAGAATCTAATCTAACACAATTCTCATATTCCATTATTTTTATATTCTCTCTATTCTCATATTATTTGTGTATATTTTAAATTAGAGTTAAATTATTTATTTATCAAATGTACTTAATAATTAAAACTACGATATACAAAATAAATACAAAAAACAAAAGACACTTAGGCGTCGAAGTATTCCTCCGCATCGCTGTCATCAGGAAACGTGCCCAGAAGACTGGCAGCATTGCCACGTTGAATGGCAATGCTAATTCTTTGGCCAAAGAACGACCCAGCCCTCTGGTCACGTGAAGTGTCGACCAGCCAGTTTAATTTAATTTAATTTTAATTAGAGTTTAATTTGTAATTTTATGATTTCCCTTCTACTGTTTTTACACGCGTTGTCTACATCTCTGTTATCTTCTCTCCTATCGCAGGTGTGCTGGAAGAGATTTCTGTAGAAATAAGCATTACCTATGCACGTATTTTTCTGTTCCTTTCTTCTTGTCTGTTTATAGGTATGTGTGTGCATAAATGGTTAAATAAATAAATAAATTAGAACTTGAAAATCGGAATATTCAAGCAAAATTCTAATTAGTTAAAAAATGGAAAATATTTAGGAACAACCTCAAACAGTATTCAGAATTCAATATAATCAGTAATTTACAAAGAAAATTTTGATTGAAATTCACGGTATTCTTGGATTTATAAATTTAATCATGATTATGAGATTCACCCTCGTTGTCAGTCGGAAATTACATTAAATGTTTATGTTCGGTATCTACAGATACCAGGGCAATATACAACGGATTATGAGCCGTTATCTTAGACAATATCATTAGCTGTTTTAATTTTTGATATTAAAATGTAGAGGTTAAATATATACTAAAACATCATTATGTGGGTAGGTTTTGGTCTACATTATGTTTTTTTTGGAAATAGGATTTGTTTTTTTTTTGCCTGTCCTCCACACCTTTTCTGAATCATTAATTTGAGGCAGTATTATTTTGTTTGATTGAAATAAGAATTGTGTTTTTTCCCGTAGCTTGATAGGTGTAACTGAAAAGATGATATTATTGACTTAAAAGCTGAAATCAATTTACCCTCTCTATAGAAATCTTTTTTACAAAACTGAAAGTAAAGCCAAAGTAAGTTTATTAATAAAACGTTTTTTTCACAAAAGCAATATTCGAAGGAACTCGAAAAAGGTGATTTGTCAGAGTCATCAAAAAGCTGCGCGCGATGTCAACCGAAGCGGCGCGCGCGCCTTGCCTCGGGCTATTCGCAATAACTACGCACAATTATCGCTAAAAGCGACACTATTCGCGATTATGTATTACCACTCTCGAACCGAGTTTTCAAAGCTAAAAATAACTTCTCAAAAATCATTTTCAGATTTTCGGTGCGAAAATGCCATAATAATGTCTCAATTAAAAGCTTAACTTGAGCATAACAATGAATGGCTACCCAAAAACTTTACAGGTTTAAAAAAAACTCGTCGGTAACGTGAATCGAGTCGAGTTTCGTCGGCGCGAATAAGGACAATGGTTCGGGCAAGTTCGTCGCCTGGCCTTGAAGGAACCAGTCGGTCTCGTCCGAAACACCTCTGGGCAATTATTCAATAAAACAAAAGCATCAACCACGCCAAGTTTACGCCACAACGCCAGAAAATGTTCGCGCAAATTAATTTCAGCGTAATTAACCGTTCACCTGCGCGTGTTGAAAGTTTTTGAGATTAATTACGGGTTTAATAAGTGGAAATTTCGACGCAATTTTGGTTAAAAAACGTTTTAATATGACATTTTTCTGTTGTTATTGAAATTCTACCTTAATTTTGAGAAAAAAAAAAACAAAAGTTCCATTTGAGAGCAACAATCTAAGGTAAAGGAACTTTATGACACTATTTTGCGAAACCTGAAACAAGAAGCATGTTCAGCTAACAAAGTACCCACTTACATAGTTAACTAATACATTCTGCGCTATGTATCACGAGGTAAATAGATAAGCTAAGGCACACAAGAGCCGAAAGCCGGTGCCCATTATTCACGCACGTGCGCCACAAAATGAGCCCTATTATCACTCAGCTAAAGAAATCAACAGCACGAGCCGCTGAAAAATATACCAAGAAATTTGATATGACACATGCTTACATCTTTTATTGAATGTATCGCCTCTCCCGAAGGCATTGTGCCCTACTGGCGCAAGCCGAACGAAATATTTCAAATGCAAATCGTGCTAACGCTATGAATGTAATAGTTTGTCGTGCCTTGCGCACGCGCCGCGTACGCCGGAAACAAATTATCATACCCATATAAGCACGTACAAAATCGACGAAAAACTTATTGATGTCACTCAACACTGATAAATTGCGCTAAACGAGAAAATGGTACCGGTGTGTGGACGTAATCTGTTGTGCACACAAATATACGTCTTCTGTGACTCTTTAATGGAGTCAAAAGTGCCGTAGGAATTTTTATTCGACACATCATGAGCATCTCTTGTTACTGTAACGGTTTACAAACGTTTTTACCATTGCATTGTTTTATTTTTTATAAATTCTTTAGCAATAAAAATTATATTTTGTAGCAAAACGAAAAAATCGACACGAATAACAAGTTGTTATTGTAATAGTGGCGCTCGAACGCAGCGTTAAAAATTCGGAAATCGATTTGTTTGACGTCGCCATGTTTGTTGACATTCGATTTAAAAGGCGAACGCGACCGATGTGGAGCGGAAATTTATAGAACACCTCTTGGATTGAATTCGAATTTGAAAATAGAATAACGGACATTGAACGATTGTAAATAGGTAAACGGCTCGGGTCATCTGTGAATGGGAGACACGTGCTAAATCATAACGGTCACTGTCTTGTCGTTTTATTTTCACGAGACGAAGCCACTATTTGTGTTACACTCTATTGTTCGAGATCTGGACAACCGTTCTCTTCTGTATAGCACATACCGGGGACAATTTGGAAGTAATTTATTAGATTGATGAAATGTCTCTTAAGATTTAGTCATACTTTTGCATCTATTGTGAATTATTTGGTTACAAAAAAAAAACAATAATCATCTGAACTGCTTTTTATGTATTGATGAGACAACGGCACGATTCAAGGCAGAAAAGATTTAAAACAAGATAAAATTTAGATAAATGCAATTCTAATTATAAGTCTGATGACAAATTGTATCCAAAATAACCGTTACATCTTTGCTAAAGACCTTTGAACTGTCAGGTAATATGGCTGTATTTTAGGAATGGCCTATCTGGAATCTGTTGAATGTTTAAGAGTATTGTGTGTGGAACTGTGTAATATCATGTATTTGGGTGAGATGGCATCGTCCTCACGCAGGTCGCCGACATCATGATAGATTGTATTATTTTTGTAGACTTCGACATTTTGATGACGTAAGAATTCGAAATCGCGTGATATGGGCATAATGTGTGCAGATATGAATCGAGAATTTTCAAGTGTTGTTACACCCTGTATAATGCATTATTCATTGACAGGTCTGCTTATGCCATAAGTTAGACTATTGTGTGCATACTTTGATGTTATAAATAAAATAGGTTTTCATTTTAAATCTCGAAAGGACGGTTTAAATATAAATCCACACTCCCTAGGTAACCTAACTCGGCCTGCATTTTGTTTTTCCCTATCAACATAATACAGCTAACCTCAAACACAAATCAAAATAATGTTGCAATAAAAAGCACAGCCTGTATCTACGTCACTCCAAGAGGTCTGTGAAAGAAAACATAAGAGTACCTAACTTCCTACCACACAAAAATAAAATAAACAACACTAATTTATCCTAAAACCTCTTATTGAGAACCCTTACAAGTAGTTATCAGTGTATCTAGTGGATCTTCAGTAAGAACACTTTATCTTTACAAAGCGCGCGCTCTTCACATAAAAGCTTCCACTACCGCCCGATAGATGGCGCTAGTTGTACGAAGTTTGTAAGACAATCGCGAAAATGCTTCTGTATTTTTTTCAGATTTTTCTAGATCATTTTACGGTATGACTAATAGATTTATTGAAATGTATGTAATTCAAACTATATTCTTCAGGATAAAATTACTTACCTATTATTGTAATACTGCCATGAAAATTGATCGAAACGGTCTCTTTATGATTCAGTGAATTGCTTGGTACACATTTGTGTTGGCCGTAATTTGTTATTGTTTTACAGAAAACTACGACACATATTTTAATAGATCATATTTGCCTGTAATACACCTTGAATACCAACTACATATACCTCCAGTAGGTAGGTATATAAATAATTGCCAATTTGATTCAGCTAAAAAAGCCCCCACAACAAGGTGACATTGAAAGATTTTGCCATCATTACTTTTTCTTGAACCTATTTTAACCCTCCACTGCTATAAATGTTATTCATAGTGTACTCGTAGGATGCCATTATGACTACTTTTGGCTAAATGGTAATTTGAGAATGATGTCATAATAGGTAATATAGGTACTTATTGCTGCCCGTCCTAATAAATCCCTCAGTTTCGCCTGCAACACCCACGGAATGTGACAGGGTGGTTCTATTCATAGTCGAGAACACACTTAACACCACACTTCACAAAATATTACAATACAGTACCTATACAATATTTGGGCTATACATTTATAAATAAAATACCTACCTACTTGGTGCCTTAAATCTATTTTTTTGTAATTTTAGAAGTTTAAAATTATTTTTTTAACCCTATCCTGCCGATTGTTTTAAAAACCGGATCAAGTATCCGGTTTTTTAGATTGTAATTTTTTTTTAAACGGGTAACCTTTTTTTAAATTGTAAGCTATTTTGCTAATTAGTCATGAAATTATTTTACTCAGTTTGTGAAAACAATAAATTAAATAAAAACCGAAAATGCCTTCTTATCTATCGTAACCCGGAACTAACAGTCAGCCTCGGTATACAATTTATACTACTCTACACAGAAATTCCCTTAGAGTCATAGACAATTCCAGCTAGATTTTATAACGAGATAAACCTACAGCTTATTACCACAGTGTTTTGAACACATTAAAATTGCTAATACTCGTCTCGACGACTCGGTTTCAAATCACACTTCGAGATCGTGAATTATACATAGAATGCCTACCTACGTGACACTATTTTTCGTGTAACACATAATACATAAACAATGTATTTTTTTGTTTCAATTTACTTGCTTTACACGCGTATCCTATTTAATTAATACACCTTTACTAGAAGGTCATTCCAACTGATTAAACGTTGTCGAATTTGGTTTGAATTTTTCGAGATTAGTCGAAGAAAACACCATGTTCAGGCACTAGTAACATTGAATAAATAAATAAATAACAGTTTCTTTCAGTGTTTAAGGTAGTGAGGTTTCCGAAATCACGTGTTTGTTGAAGGTAAATATGGAAATGTAACAAATACAGCATGAAAGCCATTTCAATAGTATTCTTTAATTCATTGGAAATAATTTGTATGTGCTTGTTACTGCTACGCTGTTTAAAACTTCTTTCTCTAGTCATATGTTATTCTTAATTCACATAGTATTAATTATGTATTTTAACATGAATTTTTTTTATTAAGGCTTGTGAATCACCGCTATAGTAAGTAGGTAAGGCAGAGCGTGGAGGTTAACTTTCTTCTAACTACAAAAAAGGTAATGCAACAAAATAAATATTAAAGTATCATTAAATCGTCAAAAAATGCAGTCATGTCAACAAGTTCCTTTTAAAACCAACTGTAAATTATAGGTATTTAATAAATCTTTCGCTTTAATTTAAATTTATTTTATCTGCATTTTACATCGGACTTAGTTATGAATGCAAGTGTAAATTTTGCATTAGTTTACTGCAATATTTGCATATAGGTGCTAGTTGAAAATAATTATGGGCCTGGTACATAATTATATATTACTACTATGTATTTATGTAATATATTGACATTTTAATTACTAGGCATTGAGAATAAGAAAAGGAGCGCAGAGAACACGGCATGATGGTACCTAATGGTTGAACCAATTACCTACTACAGTAAAACAAGTTTTTTTTTACACAGTTCAGCACCTATGCAATTAGGAAGGTTTCTTATTGTAAAACCTCTTTCTTTCAAAATATCTCATTGAACAACTAGAAATATTTTAGCATAGGTATTAGGTATATGCTTAGTAGGTCGATCAATTTCTTTTGTTGTTTGTCAACAAAAAGTCAACACCACAATCAAAAGTAAAAAGAAATGTACTAAGACTCCTGTATCAAAAAGGAGTTCTCTATTCAAGTATAAGGGCCCATTACCATAACGTCTTTGGTGGCGCCATTGTCAGTATAATTCGCACCAACCTTATGCGCCTACGCACAAATCAATTATAATACCAGTCATAAATTAAATACTGTTTGCGATAGATATCGATCGCTTTGATAAATGGATCTATCCTGAATGTGTATCGGGAAATCTCGGCGCAAGATGGCCGCCCGTTGCGCGGGAATGCACTAGGCGCATGAAGGGTTATTTTTTTGAATTTTTGAAAGCTGATTGAAGTTTGTTAATTGGAATAGGTATTTGTTTAGATCATTATTAGTAGGCAAGCCAATTACCGATTAGTTTTTGGTATTAGTTAGAATCTTCGTTGTAAGGGTTGTATCTACATTAACGGAGAATTATCGGATAATTGTGAACTTTTGGGTTGGTATCTACCTACTATATCAGGTCATTTTGGCATGCTAAGTGAATAGGTACCTACTTAATATAATACCTACCTAGATATAACACCACACTGAAGAAATCTTGAAGAGTTACACGTTGCTATACCTACCTACTTAGGTATGTGTAGGTAGGTACAGGAAAACGACAGAACAAATCCAAGAGGGCAATTTAGCTCCTCATAACAATGTAGTAAGTATCTACTAGTAGGTAAATAGTAGAAACGAATCTCAATACGTACAAAATCCCTAGTTTATAAGCATTTTGTGAAGCAGAATTAAAGATCTTAATTCTTTTACACGGTATTCACATAGCGATTATCAAATGTCACGGGTTGCGAATAACGGCAATTTCAATTTGGATTTCTTAAAGGAAAATTAACTTCTTGATTAAAAAGTTCTTTTTATTGATTTCAACTAATCGAAATTAAGGCCAAATCGTTAATGCGCAATTTTCAATAGATCGCAATTTTTCCGTTGTTGACATTGTCAACGTTGTTTGTTTGTTCAGACGGATAAAGTAGTCATCAGATGTACCTACGGTAACAAACGACGGGTAAAAAATAACCTTATAGGATAACAAATCTCGCAGCACATAAACAAATGTGTAATTTGATAGTTTTCTTATCTTAAAAATCGAATAAGAAAAGGTGTCAAAGACAATATTTCTTTCGTTTTTTTTAAAGATTAAATCAATCTTTTATTTGTCAGCCTGGCTTTATTTTGAAACATCATTTTATTTAAATTAGGTAAGTGAGTATTTAGTTAGGTAGATTTGTAACATATCTACTAAAACTAAGAATACATATGAAGACAATAGGCTATCATCGTCTTATAACTCGACTGCTAAAACTGCTGTAGGTATACCTATTAGCCCATTCTAGTTACATCCGACCTGGATAAAAGATGTGATGGGTCAGATTAGAATATCACGGATTTCAAATAAGTACCCAATATATGAACTTATACTATTATCCGCTGACTGTTTATAGGTATACATGCAATATTATACTTAGCACTGCTTATCTTAAAGAAGTCATTGGCGTAATGGTCACGTCATTAGAAGAATTACTAGACCTATCACCTAAGGAATTCACGGCATTTCTTACCCTTGAACTGAAGGGAATAAAAGGACTAATCTTAAAAAAAAAAACAAAACAAACTCTATTATGCGAGAAAAAATAAGAGCAAGCTTAAAAAACCGATTTTAAATTGACTAGGTATAATTTTATTAAAAAAACAAAGACAGCTAGTAGAAAATCGGATCATAACAGTCTTTAAATTGACGTGCAAAATCAAGACCTAGGTATCGTTTTTAATATCCACTTAATCTTAAACATCAGTCTGGCATTTTAAGCCGGTGTGAAAGTGCAATAAAATCAACAAAACTAACTGTTTGGGACTCACTGTCTGTCTGTTCGTAAGAGAATGCCATTTTAAAGACATTTGTGCCACTTTTATGTTTTTTTGAAAAATTCATCGTTTATAATATTTGCGCGCGACGGTACGGGGAGTTCAACTGGGAACGGAATTTTAGCAACTTTTGTAGCGGACACAAATGCCGTAGCAGAAAAGGGTTAGAGGGTTTTTTAATTATTTATTATGATGTTTAAAAAGTTGAGTGGAGATTTGCAACTTTTTCTCTGGAATGATTGGTTATCGAATAAGATTATTGAATGAAGTTGGTTTTTAATTTTGAATAAAAAGGGTTCGGAATGAACAATGTGGCGAATTTAATAACTGTTCCTTTTTAAGGACCGCCGACTTTGAACTGTTTTCAATATTTTCTTAACTTGGCGATTAACGGAACTCTGCAGATATTTTGACCACTTTCGTCTCGATAACATTACTTCGACTAACTTGTAAAGTACGAATATCATCCCGTAAAACAAGTCCGACGCATGGAAATTATCTTAATTTATTGTTTTGTTTACACAAAATATTGCAAAGAAAGTTACTAGTTAATCAGGACAGGTACTTTTCCCGTAACTATTAAGAAAATGCCACTTGTTTCACATCCGGGAAAACTCTAATAAGGTCTTAGCAAGAAAATCTTGTGAATTTCCTCGTAGGCCCGACAAAAACCACTTCGGAAAAACTTAACGAACTTCTGGCCCAAATTTTGTTTCGGCCGAAAACGATGACAATATTTTTCAAGTTTTCGACTTTCTCCAACTTGACTATTACGGATTGTTTTGGGTAAACAGATCCTTCCTGCAATCGGATTCCTATAAGAAAACTTAAAAAGTAAATATTAACCTGTGAGCATCGCCCGCAGAACGCAGCTAAACTGTTAATTGCGGCATAGCACGCAGTCACTTTTAATCACTTGTCCAGTATCCAGAACTTAGAACTTGTAACACTCGAGTGCGGTCAGTCAAAACACAAGTAACTATGTTATTACACCAAAACACCCACTGTAACTGTTAATGAGGAACTAAAGTTGTGTTGTTGGTGTGAGTTTGTCGTTTCGGGGTGCGGTTAGTCGCAGCGCGCGCGACACAGCACAGTCAACGGTCGCCGGCACACTGCGCGGCCGGCGCGGCGGCCCCCCCGCCCGTACCGCGCACCCCGCGCCCCGCAGGGGGCGGGGCCCGAGCGAGTCGAGGCGATGCGAGCGCTTAATTACGCTCGCCGGCCGAAGCGGGACGGCGATAGCGAGTGGGCGCGAGCTATTAGCGCGCGGAGAGCGGGACGACGCGCGTCTTAAGTATTTTGTATAAGTAATGAGGGGCGCGGGCGCGGGGCGCTGCATCTCCCGCCAATCTTTAATGTTGATTACGGCCGCCGCCGCCTCTGAGCGCCCCTCATTAACGCGAAGCCCCGCCCGCATTTAATTACACACGTTTAATTGTCGATGCTCTCGCGCTCTATTGTTTTTGCGCGGATTCCAGCGTTCAAATTTGGAACGCGTTTGTTTTGTTTCTGGTCGAGATGATTGTCTCGTCAATGTAATTGGCCAAAAAGACGTCGTACCTATGTTATGGGCGACGCACACGCCATGTTATGGATATGGTTGTTAATTAACGACTTAGTTTACTTAAATCAAGTGATTGGGATGGGTTAATGGGTATTAATGTTTAAATAAATAGAAAACTGTGACAAAAGAAAAATACCTACCTACTGGTGTGAAAACAACAGAAATCGTTATCATAAGGAATATGTACCTAGATAGGTAAGTAGGTACCTGTATCCAGGCGGCAAGTAGGTACCTACTGGGTACTTGGAAGGTACCTACCTAAGAAGAGAAGAATTTTGTCTTTTACCTCGCTCATTGATAAAGGTAATTTTCAAATTTAAATTACCGACTTAAAATAGAACAAGACGTTCTATTTTATGTCGGTAATTTTTATTTGTTATCGTATCCATTAATTATTATCCTAAGTACCTACCTATCAATTAACTAATAAAGAAGAAGAATCTATTGCTATCCTTAAAAGGAGGTTAGTAACCTACCTATTTAAATATCTACCTAAGTACCTACTCTAGATCATAAAGGTAAGAATCGGATTCGTACACATTACTATATCTTTAAATATACCTATTAGTATAGGTACCTACTAGGTACAAACAAAATAAAGATTGGAAAGAATAAATTTTCCTTACTTTTGAGAGTAGCTACAATGACTAAAGTATTTTCTAACGCTATATCTTGGATATTTATTTATTTATTTATTTAAACTTCTCGCACACAAAAAAGGTACAAAGGCGGATATTGCGTTAGAAAATAATTTAGTCATTGTGTATTTATTCAAAAAAACCAGAGAGCCTATAGGATAGGTCCGGACCTCTCTGTTTTTTTTTACAATAGACCTTATAGGTTCCTAGGTAGGTAATATAATTTGTGATACCTTATATTTCCTATAAGTAGGTAATAAATATATTTGTAGGAGTACCTACCTATGTGTAGTGCTGAGGGGCTGCTCTATAGGTCAAAGAAATAAAACAAAATTGATAATGTTAGCCAATAATAATTTATATGTTTGACGTAAATAGGTAGGTAGGTACCTACTAGTAGATCTTATAAGGCAATTCCCGATATGTGTTAGGTAGGTAGGTACTGGCAACATTGCTCATAGTTATTACAATTCCATAGATTAGGTACCTATTTGCGACTCAAGTAGGTACCTATATCTAACTCAAAACACAATTAAGTTTTGTAAAATACCTAATACATTTAGAAAAAAAAAACCTCAGTAGGTATGGACCCGAATAATAAATAACAATGCTTTGAAATATAATTATAAAGAATAGGTCAATAGTCTAAAACTTATCACTCACCTACTTACTTATACCTACTTAACTAACTAAATTCATACGATTTTAACGGATAGGTATTTATCAGTGAATAGAACAGACACCTTCTGGGGACGCTTGTCCCATCATAGACCTCATCCATCGCTTTCCATCAGGCGTGATCGTGGTCAACAGCAGACCCATTCAATAATAAAAAATAAACAGATTCACAGCTATAAACATTTTAAATATGGCACGTAATTTTACTATCTTTTCACTAATAGTTAATTAAGTAGGTGCCTACCTACCTACGTAGGTACCTACGTCTACCATGGTACCTAATAGGTACCAAAGTAGGTAGGTAAATAAGTTTGATTAATTAGGTAATAGGTACCAATTGATTCCAAGAATATATTTCATTATTTTATACTTAAGTAGGTAGGTACGTACTTAGTTGAAAGTCTAGGTTAGCTATATTAATAATTTTCTCGGCTAGTTTTCAATTAAAAAAAAACATAAGTAGGTAGGTACTTAAGTACTAAACCACCAAAATAATTTGACAATCTGGTAATAAGTATTTATGTATCTAGGTAATTAAATTTTTAGATTAGGTATGCGAAGTTAGTTGTAGGTACCTACCTACTTAGATAGCAGGGTAGCATAGCAGGCTATCTAAGTAGGTAATAATAATTCTTCCTAATAATTCTTCATTCAACATAACTAGGTAAGTAGTCTAAAAAATCTAAGAAGGTACCTAATTAGGTACTTGTTTTGAAATTTTTGGATTGTGTATAGATAGCAACAAGCTTTTGCCTACGATTTGCGTGTAGGTAGGTACCTATTTAGTATCTAAGGTTTTTTTTTAACTTAAGTAGGTACCTATATTCTTTCGAAACAGAACACAGAATTCCATCATGGACTTAATGAGTCGACAATCAACCTGTAGCTACCTAACGAGACTGCCATAATCAAAAATCAGTTTTTCAAAGTAGACTGACAATCAGCACTTTTTGAACGACAACATTAATTAAGACTGTTACCTAAAACACCCGCCCTTCACCACTTCCTAGTGCTTTAGCTGGGAAGAAGAAGTGGCGCAACAAACTCCCCTGCAGCACAGCTGTCTGTTAAGTTAGGGCCCATTTCACCAATGAAACTTAACGCGACCAGCACACCTAAAACTCGTTCAAGAGCTGTCAGTGTCAATATTCCACACCAATGATGACATTGCAGCTCTTGAAGATTATAAATAAGATTAGCAGCACGCCACGCTTGGTAGAATGTGGTGATACCATTGAATAAACTTAAGACTATATAATGTACCATATTTTGACTAATAAATTATTGTGATTCTGATTCTGATTGGACGCAGTTTAAATGAACAGTTCTGTTGGTGAAATTCGCTCTTAAAAGAACTTGTTACTTGCTTGTTTATCACACATTTTTTATACATAGGATGTATATTTTCCACAGGAAATGACATGGCTCCTTTTATTTCACCAACTACGAAGAAATCATTAAAAAACAGATAACATTTTATAAATAATATAAACGTCAATGAATAACAAGCATTTGGCAGGTGTTATGGCATACCTTCACTGTGTTTTTATTAATGGAAGTGTATATGGTATGCATACCAATGAGTTGGCTACTGTTTAATAATAGCTTCCACATTTACGGAGTTACCTACCTAATAACTTAATCAGAAGCGGTTCTGGGAAATCTTTTAATGCTTTCAAAATTAAAATTAAAAAAAACACGCTTTAAAAACCAAACTAAAAAAAGGAGAAAATAATTTAATTCAATTAAAAAGCGTGGGGTGCTTTTTGAGGTATTTTTATAATCAATTAATGTCAAGCACCCCACGCTTTATAATTGAATTAAATTATTTTCTCCTTTTTTAGTTTGGTTTTTAAAGCGTGTTTTTTAGTTTTTAACTATTATTTATTTTCTATTTTTTAGTTCTGCTAACTACAAAACCTGTTTTTTTTTTCTCAATTTTTCTTTTAATTATTAAATTGTCATCGGTCCTCGACAAGTTTACAAAGTTTCAATGAAATCTGACCGTTTAAAGTGGGTCAAAATCGCGCTCAAAGATTCCGTTACATACATACATAGGTACATACAACCCGAGCTAATATAAAGCGTGTAAAAAAGAGGTCTCAAGCTGGCTCATACAGCAATAAAAAAAAACCACGAAGGGCTAGCCAGAGGTACACCCGCATTCTGACAGTTATGTTTACTTAAGTCCTATGTATAAGGGGGCGAGCCTTTAGCCATCAACCGGGCATAAATCCAGACTAAGAGCTGCTACTAAGAAATTTCTAATGAAAAAACCCAATAATAACACTTTGCCCGACCAGGGAATCGAACCCAGAACTTCAGTCTAAGCTGTAGCGCTTGCGACCACTTGACCAACGAGGCAATAGGTAGTATTAAAAATTTACAAAGAAAAAATAGAGACTTCTAATCCTAATTACGATAAAATTAAGTTTCCTTAATAAATCATCGTAAATTAAATCCCAATTACTTACGTGCTAGCTGACATAATTATGGCATTTTTTTATTTTTTTTTGTGTTTCGTAATTTGAATTAGGTACCTATTATTGTATAGAATCAAGTTCTTCTAACTTAACAGACAGCTGTGCTGCTGGGGAGTTTGTTGCGCTACTTCTTCTTCCTAGCTAAAGCACTAGGAAGTGGTGAAGGGCGGGCGTTTTGGGGGTACTGTCTTATGTAATTTTATTTTGACGTTCAAAAAGAGCTGACTCTCAGCCTAGTTTGAATAAATGACTTTTGATTTTGATTTTGAATTTTGATTTTACAACGGTATATCAAACTTCAATATTTTATAACGTAGGTACCTACCTACTTATAATCGGTACACTTATTGCTTGTCTCCCAAACGGTACCGAACTCACTGAATAAAAATCGCTACGAAAGAATGTTTACGAAAATCTTAGTAGATACGGTACAATTTTATCAATGATTTTCATTTTTGTGAATCAAGAATTCATTGTTATCACTACCACACTCGGGACTTGAGTAGGTAGATATTATGTCAATTGGATGACAATGTGGAGCTGTATTCTTTGGTAACAGACATATAGGCACATTAACATCACAAGGAACTTGGGGGGCTTGTGACTAAGTTATATTAGCCGCACGGGTCGATCGATAAAATTAAGTTACGCTTGCCGCAGTTGGTCCGTGGATGGGTGACCATCTTTACATACCAAGACCCCTCCGTGCCTCGGAAAGCACGTAGCCGTTGATCCCGGCTGTGATTTGTGGATCTTTGACAGTCGTTACGGGTCTTCAGAAGCCCGAAAGTCTGACAACCAGTCTTACCAAGGGGTATCGTATTATCCAGTAACTGGGTTTTGGAGGTCAGATAGGCAGTCGCTCCATGTAAAATACCAACTGGTATTCAGCTGCATCCGGTTAAACTGGAAGCCGACCCTAACAAAGTTGGGAAACAGATGATGATGACTAAGATCACAAGGAACATATTTACGGAAACAAAGATCTGTAACTGCCCGTGACATCACATCGCTCGGGCCCTATCAGAATACTGCTGCGACACTTTTTAAATGTCGCAGCATCATTCTGAGGTAGGAGCCTTTTGGCCTCGTGCAGGACTTTCTGTTTTTTTTTTTTTTTAAAGTGTGAGATGTGTCTTACAATTTTTGTGAATTATTTAATTATGAAAGTGCAGTTAAGACCGGATCAATCACCTATCTGAAGGAAATGTTGCCAAAATAATAACGATCATAAAACAGGTTAATGCTTGCGAATAACACTAACAGATATATTTGAATTTCGTTGTCATCTACCGGGTGAGAGCGGAGATGGCCCAATAGTAACGGCCGCGACTTACGAGATGTAGGTCACAGGTTCGAACCCAGCCACACGCTTTCCTTTGTGTAAATGATTTCATCACCACTGCTCTCAAAACGGTGAAGGAAAACATCGTGAGGAAACCGGCATGTCCTAGAACCAAAAATTCGAAGATGTGTGACATCTACTAACCCACACTGGGCCCGCGTGGTACATTATGCCCTGCTCCCTCTCACGGAGAGCAGGCCTGTGTCGCAGCATTGGGAAAATCATAGGCTGATTATGATACCTGGTAAAATCACTAAATTCCCAATAAACCACGCCAGTCCAGAGGTTATTAAAAAAATTGTCTCTGGTTTAGCGTTCTTTAAGTTTTCGTACCAGAGAAGATAGAACCATAGACAGTAATATTTTTATACCATAGACATTAGACCACTGACAGTTATATAAACTGTCATTTTATTTTGATATCTACTATTTCAACAACTGCCTTCAATGACACGTGGCGAGACGATGTTGATTATTTTTCGTAAAAACACAATCAAGAAGAACTAAAAATTGATAATCTAAAAGGGAACGAAAAGAAAGAAACTGTATTACTAAATAATTATAGGCAAATTATTACAACTAAAGGACGGAAGTGGTCTATTTAACGCCCAAGCGATGGTGAAGGGCGACCTTAAAAATGTTATTATACTCATCCTTTAATTCTATGTCATAGTAACAGTTCTACTACCTATACCTTTTTCATAATAAACTAAAAAAAGTATATTAAGTTAGTCCCAAGACTGGTACTACATAACCTACTTAAGTCTCCACAGATAACATTTTTAGAAACACACTTTCGATCTACATCGTCTAGAAATGACTTGAAATGGAATAAAATGTAATTGAAATGACAAGAAATAGAATTGAAATGAAAAGAAATGAAGTTGAATTGATAAGAAATGAAGTTGAATTGAAAAGAAATGAAGTTTAATTGAAAAGAAATGAAACTTTTAGTCTGTATATTTACAGAATATAATAATATGACACGTACATATAAGCGATTTCAAAATACAATAGTATAACACAGAGTACAGTTCAGTAGTATGGTAAAGTATAGTATAGTGCCATAATACATACATACATAAAACATACACACATATACCTATACCCATACCCAAATACATAACAATATAGACTTCTCCAATCATGTAACTTAATATAACTGTACTGTGATTTACTACCTATACAGTATGTAATCAATTTGCTTAACTATATAATTATGCGACTTCTTACTGGAACCTTGTGGGAATCTGTTTCTAAGGTTGAGGAAAACTATCCGCTCGTGATACAGTTATATACTAGTACGAGGGGATAGGGCGAATCAGTCCGACGACAACCAAGCTATCTTTGCAATCTAGCATCTCACATTCTACAACTGTTGTCTAAATTTTATTGTCGAAATTATTTCAAGCGATTCTTCTTTTTGGTGTTTATTATTAAGTTACTCTGTATGGTTGTCTTTTATTCGTGAATAAATATTATTATGATTATGATTATGATGATAATATAAAAAATAAGCAAGATAGAGTAGACATTACATATCTGACTAGTATTATTTTAAAACTATTGCAATGAATAAATTATGTTTTGAAAGATAATGAGACAACCTAATAAATAAACAAATAATCAAAATAATAAAGAAGATAATGATGAGAGTCTGTAAGAGCTTACGCGGGAAGTATGTAAAACTTCCCCTAACGACAAACTAATATGAATTCTCCCGACAGATGGCGGTAACTGACTAACATAGAAGCGTGACGGGCCAGTAACGTCGCTGGCATGAGGTTAACAAGGAGGTTAATTTTTAAACCTCGCTTATATGAAACTAGCGACCCGCCGTTGCTTCGCATGGTTTACGATATGAAAAACAACGAGATTTCTTCAATATGTGTAAATCTAATATTTTGGATTAAATTCTCTAACTGATTATGAAAACAGCAACCAAATCCATTTCGCAGTTTAGAAGAATAACGCGACCACTCTGAAAGGACACGGAAATTGACTTTAATCTATATCTATAGTACTAATATTCCAAAGACGTAAAATGTTAGTTTGCCTATAGGTTGGTTGGTTGGGTAGATAATCTCTGAAACTACCCGTCAGATTTGACAAATTCTTTTTGTAACCCAATTTTTGAGAAAGGCTATTGGCTATTTAACATCATGCTACGACCCTAAGGAGCCAAGCCAAGAGAGAGAGCACTAAGATAATACGAAGTAATATAATATCGCGGCCGAGTGATGCGATATTTATAACTATGCATTGATAGATGGACTAGCATGTAAGTCTTGTAGTCATGTCAACAGACTATTTCAATTCAAATAACGTATCTTCAAGATAAATATATCTAATTCAATGTCTTATCATCTGAATATCTATGGAAATATCACATTTTATCTCATTGGGCTAGTTTCTTTTTGTGGCTGACGGAAATGCCAAAGTATGATAGATACCTAACCGTATAAGACATTTTAATCCGATGATATTTTATAATCTATTTATTTTGGAATAAAACTTATATGCTAATGGACTTAAAGTAATAATAATATGTAGGTACTAGCTTCCGCTCGCGGCTTCGCCCGCGTGGAAGTCGGAAATTATCCCGCAGGAACTTACTACCGGGATAAAAAGTATCCTATGTGTTAATCTAGGTCATAATCTATCTGTGTGCCAAATTTCATACAAATCCATTCAGTAGTTTTTGCGTGAAAGAGTAACAAACATCCATCCATCCATCCGTACTTACAAACTTTCGCGTTTATAATATTAGTAGGAAGTAGGATATAAAAAAGTGGCAAAAGAATCATAAGGCATCAAAAATTCATCTGGATTGCTGTCAACAGGAAAATTGACCTAAAGGTTGCGTTGTATGGCGATACCAATTCTTTGCCCTTTTATTATGTGACTTCCTTCTGCCTGCTACTTAGATCGCGTAAAATTTGTTGTTCCCCCAAAGCACCCTGTCGCAACGCATTGCCTGCTAGCTGAAAACGCGATGATAAATAGCGTTCATCAAGAATTGGGCTAATCCGACTGATAGTTTCAGAAATTAGCGCAGTCTCACACACACGCAAAACCTTCAGCTATATTATTAGTAAGGATGTAAGATATTATTATTAGCACTTCCTTTTTAATTCGAGAACTATTTTTATCATACGCCTCCATCAGACAGTATGGTATAAATGACACACTACGAAAGCTTATAATTTACCATTTTAGAAACAATGGAACTACCTGTAGACCATACAAATATTGATTTCATACCCAAAATATTTTAGCCGGACGAGATGATAAGTACCTACTAATATGTTTTTATATTTTTCTTCCCTTTTAACCAACTTAAAATGCACTTTAACATCTTTTGCAGGTAATGAATGAGAAAAACATGGCTGCAATACTCCATGTGTAATTTAATTATGTATATATTACTTAAACTAAGTTACAAAAAAAAACTAAAAAATAACAGACCTATCTTGTTTCACCAACTTGAGCCAACAAAAACAAGATGGCTACCAGCTGCTCATCATGAAGTTGTATAAAATGTTTATTCTTGTTGATACATATCGGTAAATAAGCGATATTTCATGTACCAAGTTTTTACTACGCATATATCGCTTACAGGCACTTTTGTAATATCTAGACTAGTTTCTCAGTTTCAATTTGTCGTTGCTTTGGAGAAGAGTAGTAAAATTTTGTCACGGATGGGTACGGGAAGTCTTTAAAATAATACATGATATGAATAAAATCAAAATCCAAAGTCATTTATTCAAACTAGGCCGAGAGTCAGCCCTGTTTTAACGTCAAAATTACATAAGACAGTTCCCAAAACACCCGCCATTCATCACTTGCTAGTGCTTTATATATAGCTGAGAAGAATAAGTGGCACAACAAACTCCCCAGCAGCACAGCTGTCTGGTCAGTTAGAAGAACTTGATAGGCTATCCAAGACGAAAAATGAGGACCGAGGGGACTGGCCCGCAATAGCGGAAGACAGACGTGTGAGGACAAGGCAGAAAAATAGCTAAATAGATAGTTAGATAGGCTATCAACCTGTATATCGTGGTTTTAATTAGAGCTCTATCCAAACAACCCATAAATATTATAGACCAAATAAAAACCATATGTTGTCATTCCCCACATGAAACCTTTCTCTTTAGAAAATAGAGCTCCAAAAAGATTAAAAAGAAACCTGTCTCGTAGAAATAAAGCCTTTTCCCTTGACTGACAAAAATATTAGTGACGTGCTATCGCTTGCGTCAGGCGCAGCTCCCAGGCTGCCGACAGCTGATGATCTTATATAGTACTGACCGACATGCGACATCAGTCTGCGCTTTAGCAGTAGCAGGCAGGTATATGTGCCCGAACACCCTGGCGACGCCGGCCCACAGCGGCAGGCGGTCGCAGCCACGGCCGGCAGCTTGGGCGACTGGTCCAGCAGCTCAGCGTGCGCGCGCTTATATTGTATATAGAGCTTGGGATGAAACTGCTACGGATATCTAACGCAATGACCTCTTTCGATACCATCCTTCTCTTGCACTTATACCAATTTATTTGGTTCGGCGCAACCTAATATCTTATTCTTCCATACTTCTGTATTAGTCGTCATCTCACTTGTCTCCCACATTCTACCCATAACATCTGTCACACAGTCAATGCAACGTTTCTTTGGTCTTCATCCACAATCACACTCAAAACTTTCCTCATTCCCCCGCATCACATTTGACAAAAAAACAATCCTTTTTGCATTAAGACAGTCTGCTTTGTAATACCTGAATATACCTAAGGATGTATATTCAGGTATTACAAAGCGTACTTGTCCGAAAGCCTTTAAAAACGCGTAAGGGTTATGTCTACGCCTCATCAACCATCGCAGCAACAATTTTCACATACCTACAACATAGTTGCAATAAACAGGACATATCGAAAATTTATGTGAAAAAAACAATATAAAGCGTATATGTCCAGTTGTGACATGTCAGTAGCTATAAATAAATTCCCCCACGTTGTGGCTGCCACCCACGGCGTACGCGCATGCAAAAAATGTGTCCACCGCTACCTGCCACTATTTGTATACTGTGGTAGGTTTGTGCTATTTTAAATTAGGATATTATTGTGGACTGTGGTGCGCCGGAGTGGATAAGGGCAGTACGGAGAATGGGACAGACAATTGCCAATTCAGTTTGTGGTTAAGATGTCACCTCGGATTCTTTCGTGGTTGTTATAATAAAGCCTTGTTTCAACCCTTTTAAACTTCCTTTTCTTTTTAGCCCGATCCATGAGTAACTCTCATAAGTTCGTGTCGATACGAAGGAAGTGAGAATGAAGCTATAAATTCAAGGTTTTAAAGCAGAATAACCAACCCTTCCCTTTTTACTTAATAATTAAACTTACTAGTACTACTTATAGTCAACATAACAATGCTGGGTTAGCGGAGTTGTAAATTTTGTAGTAAGATTCATTAAGACATGAAAATATTAAAGGTTGGGAGCCGCGCTCTGGATAACGTTTGGGAATACTGCAAGGTTGACTCGAGACTTCTTGCTGAATGAAGCTGCGCTTTGTCAGGCTCTACATAGATTATAGGTTGAATATGAATGTGTTATTATTATCATCAATTATTCTCAGCAATGCCAACTGTTCCACGCTAGCAAATAATGCACAGGTCCTAGAGGTGAATAGATAGAAAAGAGAAAGAGGAGGAAAATTTTGAAAAATATAAGCATACGTTAAAAACAAGTGTATCAGAATGATTTGTTTAGTTGGGTATCTCGAATTCTCCAATAAAGGCGAATCTCACCAATGAAACTAAACGTTCCAGAACATCTAAACCGCGTTCAAGAGCTGCCACTGTCATTATTACTGTGGAATATTGACACTGACAGCTCTTGAACGCGGTTTACACGTGCTTCAATGGTGGAATTGGTCTTATGCCGCATTGAAGCGACTGTGTATCAAAGATATTATTGTAGATAATGATTTAATCTTTTTCTCAGTTTATCTTGTTCTTGAACTATATTTTATTGTACCTACTTAATAAAACTCCTCAGATGACAACATTATCATTTCGAATGTTTTTGTATCCATCACCAATTTTTATTTTTCCTGAATGAAGCGATCCGCCAAGGATACTATATTGGTAGAACTAGCTTTTGCCAGCTGCTTCGCCCGCGCGGAACTTTCATCCCCTATTTAACTCCCTTAGGGATTGAACTTCAAAAAATCCTTCCTTATTCCTTGTCTACATTATAAAGGCAATCTCTGTACAACATTTCAGTTTTCTAGGTCCAATGGTTTAGGGTGGGCGTTGAGGAGTCAGTCAGGACTTTTCTTTTTATTTATATAGATTTATAAAATCTACCATCCGATCGGGTTATTTTCACGTAATTTATAAGTAAATAGCTTTACCGTAAAGGGCATATAAGATGGGCATTTATTCACTATAAGCGAAGCGAGAAAATATTAAGAGATGTAATATTAACCTATACAAGGTGTAACAGAATAGACGCAAGACCTGAAAGTAGTTTGTTCCTAATTGACTATTGAATCGATTTCAGTAACTTTTAATATAAGTAATTTTGTGTTAAATTATGTATTTTACCATACCTACCACTGATTGAGCCAAAGAAAATTCAATCTTATTTGAGAAGAAATAAGACTCAATTTTAAATGCATAAAGTAATGCTTGGGCTTAGACGTTTTTCTTAATAATATCAGTAAGCTTTAAAAAAAAAATAGTTTTGGTCATCGTATTATGCTTTTAACTCAATACTCTAATTGGGGTGTATGAGGTCTTGCGTTAATTATGTTACACGTTGTATACATATGCCTCGTGTCCGTATGAATGAAAAGCCTATCAAAGGCGATAGAAGGGTCAATAAGTAGTATGTAGTAACAGTAAAGTATAAAAAAGTAGCAGAGGTACGCTTTTCCAAATCCTAGACCCCGAAAAGGTAACCGGGACGTTTGCCTGTTGTCATTTTAAGAAAAAAGCAAATTATATCTACTTCTTCAAAGCTTTTAAAGTTTTAAGCTAGTTTCGATTTAATCAAAACCACTAGACAAACACAACATAAAATTTTATTAGATTTATGCTTTGCAGAATATGCATGAATCTATCTATCTTCTGTAACAGGTGTGACTTTGACCTTGAATTTTTTAATCTTTATTTGAGTTCCATGACATCGAAATCGTTATGTTTACATAACGATTACAGAATAGTTAAAAAGCGATAATGGCCGCTAGGCTCCGATCCAAGCTTTATGTAAGTTTATGGCGCGGATACAATGACATATTCCATTTTCAAAAGGATCTTTTTTTAAATCTGGCTTCTAAATCTATTAGAATTGCAATCTAACCGACTCTTTTCACGAAAAAATCAAAACCTCATTTCTTGGACAATTTTTTTACAAATCGAATTATTATTGGGAATGTACGAAAAAAAGGCAGTGTATACAATCGTGGCGTGACCTCTCGGCGATTCAGTCACAAAGCGGCGCGGGCGTTGACCCGCGCGGCCAACCCCTGACCTTGGTATCGTGAACTGTGCCCACTGACGTAACCGTGACTCTTTTCTACATGTGATGCTACGCACTTGTTTACTTCTTGTTCACGTGGACTGGACTCTTTATTTGAAGGGTTAAGTAATTTTCCGTTGTTTTCGCCCCTAATCAAAGACTTCTGACACAAATTATAATAGGTGGTATGGATCTGACGTAGGCTGACCACTGAACTTTAAGGTAACTTATTTTACATTTTATTCATTTTAAGGATTGAAGAAACTACCCTTTGTCTAGAAATGAGCTTTTTGTATCAATGTGCGATATACGGTCGTGAAAGTAACAGTCTTAAGTTGAACGTAATATTTGGGCTTGGTAAGTAGGTAGGTAAGTATGTACTTGAGAATTGATAGTGACTCTTCTACATAGCAATGTCAACACTTTATTTAGTTACCAATTCTTGTTTACGTGTGTTTACCTCCTCAAATTGGGTTCAATAGTCGGAAAATTTAGTTTCAGAAGACTCATACACATAATATGCAACATGTGGTTCAAAATGACAGTAAAGATACCTACTTAGGGGCCATCCATAAATTATCATTTTTTGACCACCCGTACTTGTCACAGGTGGTCACACTTGTAAAACCCCTCCCTCTTGTGTGACGTCACATATTTTTCAATTTTATATTTAGAAGTAAGAGCAGGTAAGTAGAGTTTTAGTATTTTAGGTTTTAACATGTGACGTCACAAAGCTTCTAACCCCTGGCCCTTGTCACACAATGTCACATTTCGTTGAGCCCTTACTCCTTTATCGTGTGACGTTATTTATGGATGGCTCCTTATGGTGGAAGCCGTTGAAGTAAGGAATCCACATACAAAGGTTTAGTTAAAACAAAATCTTTGGAACAATTTGCTTTACACTAGATTACTAATTAATCAATCTGCTTGGCCTGTCTAGTCTTTTCCCGACTATACTGGCTTCTAGTCTAATCTGATGCTGAATAACAGCATTGTACATGGAGCGACTGCCTACCTGACCACTACAACCTACTAGATTCTGGGTAGATAATATGATACCCCTAAATTACAAATGAAAACCTATTATAACGCAGTCTTAAAAAAAAACCCAAGCAAAAAATTGAGTTCGTAAAATTTTAATACTCACAATTATTGCGATTACAATAAATGTTCAGCTCGATTAAAATACCACAACATTTAAATATACTGAAACCGTCACTAAACAAATCAATGTGAAATAACACTAAACATAACCGAATCCAATGGTCAACGGTCAGCTGAAAACATACGCACACCGCCCCCTATACGACCTATGGCGTACTATAATGTCCGAAAACAACCCTACTATTCCCCACTTGAAGAAAAGCTGAGAAAATTCCCCTAACACATGTGTGAAGCGCTAGTATCGTACGTGGTTAAAGAAAATAAAACCTCCATTCGAACGAACTGCTTCGACCGCCAGCGCCATCTCTTAGCGGATAGACGAACTACTTTTACAAGGCATTTTTATGTTTCAAATGCCACTAAAATAACACTGAATTGTTTTACGGTTAGTATTTTGATTGTTAAATTCCTACAGGTTGGTTGTTGTGCGTTTACCTCTTAATTTTGTGGGGTTTTCCTTGCGATGAATATCAAAGTGGGTTACCTGTAACAAAAAGGATTTTATTAGTTTCTTTACTTACGGAAATGATCGTATGCAGTATCTAAATTAAGAAATGGGGTCTTAGTGATGTAATTTTGTCTGTTGTGTAGGTAGGCCTTTTATGAAAACCTGTTTGAAGCCATAAATGTCAGATACCTATCGAATTTACAAAAATAATCGCAAAGAACTATTCTAGAATAGTCACATTTACCAGGAATCATGAACTCATTATGATTGAAAAATACCTCCAATAGTTACATTATTTACCTAGCTATTATACCTCAGTGAAATTTTCAGAACATGGCTTTAACAAAACGCTGTATTATTACATGATACATCAAGCTAAGTACATCATTGATATTATTATATCTTCAAAGTATAAATACTTATTATATTTATGTAAATTCAAACAAGGTAAGTTGGGTTCTAAGAGGGGAAAATATGGACAGTTCTTTACTATTTATTTAAAGGTTTTCTATTCTGTCTGCCACGCGTGCCATCAGCTACTATTGTGCTGACACCGAAACGGCACGAGCGTGAACAAAATTTACATATTTATAAGACCAATTTCACAATTACTTATGATTTGTATATAAGATGTTGTGACTATGGTAATCTGTGAAGACGCTCGACTTAGAAAAGGTAACACTTATACAGGGCGGCATCACACCGACGCGCAAATTATTACCATGCACAGTACAGCACTGTTTTTTTATTTTTAAATCTGCTGTGTCATAGAAAAGTGCAATACCTACGGAGTCAAAATGTATGGAACAGTTTTTTTTAAAAGTAATTAACGATTTTTTTTACGCCTTTGTTTAGAATTATATAGAGAATTAATGGTTACAGTTTGCGCGGCAATGTCCCTGCCTGCCACTCTTTAAAATAAGTAGCATGAGTAACAATTTAATGCACTTTACTGATGTTAATTAGTAGGTTATTAGTTCAACAGGACTAAGTAAGTATAAAAGTGGAAAAATCTGGAAGTCGAAAAACGGAAAATTTTGTTTGACTAAAGATTACTTAGGCCTACGTCCTATTTATCAATACGCTGAGCTACTCTTGATTTAAAGTCATTGTAATTTAGCTTTTGTAAAACTTTCATTTATTAGGCGTTTTACCCACAATCATCAGTTCATTATTCTTCTTCATCACTCAAGATCATTTTCTTGATAATTTGGGATAAATAATTGTCCCAATTTATTTGGCGCAACCTGTCTTTAGTTATTTACGCAAGAACAGATGGCATTCTTAGACAGTTAGATTTTGTGTGACAGTGTGACAATATCTAGGTAGCGGTTTTCAGCAATGATTGCTCTGGCATTTAAGGCTCTCGCAGACAGAACAATTCTTATTAAAACTTCATGGAAATTGATCTACTAGAGTCGCGTCGCGTGTATCGTCGCGCTGGTGTACGGGAGCCGTTAAGATCCTGTCGTAAGTAATACCTTATACCTACACATTTTTGATTTGTTAGAAAAAGTTTCCACCTTTGAAAGTTGAACCAGAATTGCGTTGAACCGCATAGTTTCTTGTCACATAATTTGAACTCAACCACCCTTACAGACAAGAGCGAGATAATAAATATTACAAAGACAAACTTTAAACCCCACGCGTTATTCGCTAGCGATATTCGATATCGCTTGACATTTTCACCAAAATCGATAGCGCCCCTTATTGGTAGCGAAATGATTGAACATCCTATCGCGACATTTTTCTAATGGTGGCTCGTGTTTGAGACCCTTTTTCTTTGTAATGGAGTTTACACATACGATGCGGAGCATTTTTTAGGAGTGTGCATATTATTGTGTGTGTGCAACGATGGAAATTTTGGGTGAGCTTTGAACTTCTTGCCCGTTCGTTACTACGCTTTGAATGAGCAACTACCTTCATCATTTTGACTAACCGACTTCTTGATAATTCAAAAGTAACTGTATCTAATTGGTTTAATGGTAATAAATAGTTTGAGTAAACTGTACGTAAATACGGTATAAGCAGTTCTTATTGTAGAGACAACTTGCAGAACAGAATTCCCTACCTAAGTAGATAAAAAATCTAAGTAGGCAAGTACACGTAAGGGTACCAAAATCAAAACCGAAATCAACCCGATTATTAATTATTTTACTTATTCGCATAACTTTTGTTAAGGACTTGACTAAATATGTCTGGCTTACTTATCAGAAGTGTCTGTCTACAAATATTTGGTAACAACATCATGATAATTTGTAAAAAAAAAACTATAAAAATTACAAGGTCAATGCCACGGACGACACAGTTCAAAAGACACAGAAAAAATCCAATGTCATCAAAATAATACCAAAACATTAACAACACTTGCACATTTTCCATTCACAGAACCACAAACACCAATATATTATTACTTCAGTGAAGGCAACACCTTACAGGAAGCAGCGATCAAGTGTGAACGGCCCACAAGACCCCTTTTCTTTTACATGTCGCAAGCTAACGACAATACGAAATCAATACTAACACCATCGATGCGAAAATCGTGAATAGCGAAGTGACTCACGCGACAATGTGTGTGTGTGTGTGTGTTTGTGTGTGGGTAATAATATGCACGCTCGTATAGACTGAGCGAAGACGTGTGTGGTGACTATAAGTTGGTGCGGTTTTAGGATGTGATCAAAGTGATGCCAGAAGAGTTATGTGCTTCTGTGGTCTGTTTTTTTTACATACCAAGTTTAATGACAGCAACATTATCATCTGTCTGTTTGCCATTTTTCTAACGTTTTTTGCAGCAATGATTCAGCCATGAATGTACGTAAAATATAACTGCTACTACAAGAATAAAGTAACATATGTTGAAAGTTCTGCAATTGATATAAATATTCAAATTTCTCATTCGAATTACCTATATTATGAAATAAAACCACTCATTTATAGTATGGAAAGCTGTATCCAACCAGACATAGGTATAATATATAAGTCTAAATGTAAAAGAAGCCAACAAACGAAACCGCCACATCCTAAAAAAACGACAAACTCAATTCATGCAAAATCCAACACCCTCAACAAACAATGGTCACCCGAAAAATTGGTAAAAAGAAAACGCATTAACACATATAGATGAGTAGTCACACATGCTGAAGGTTACGCACACACAAACACACCCCCCTACCACCGAGCTCCTTTAAAAACCACCTCACACCCCTGGGAGTCTTTTCATAAGGAAATGCAGACATTTCAAGAAAGCTAAGTATCAAATAAGCATTGAGAAGCAGTAGCGGTATTTACGAAAGAATATCATAATACGAGGCTTCTTTTATATAACTGTTTGTATGATTTTTAGATCGAGTAACTTGAGTTTTTTTGGTTTATTTATCTGTGGAGGCTTCTGTGAGTTGGATGTGGGTGTATAGGCAGATTTATTTGTCTTATGTCTAATGTATGTCTTTTTAGTGTAACCTAGAAAAGACAATGCCTAACGGTGGGTGAAAACTTTGGTTTTTGTCATTAGTTATTAGAATCTTACGTTATTGATGACACTATTGGTTTGACACTTTTAACGCATCTTCTCTCAGAAGGTGGATACGAGTAAGCTTATAAAAAAAATAGATATAGGTAGGCGAAATGTGGGTGTAGGTACTATTGGTAGACTTCTGCTCTTCGAGGGAACAAGGCGTGATGTTATATTATATGATACTAGCTACTGCCCGCGACTTCACCCGCGTGGAGGTCGAAAATTATCCCACAGGAACGTATTACCGAGATTCAAAGTATTCTATATGTTAATCCAGGTTATAAACTATATGTGTGCCAAATTTCATCAAAATCCGTTCAGCCGTTTTTGCGTGATTGAGTAACAAACATCCACATATCTTCACAAACTTTCACATTGATAATATTAAGCAGGATTATATAAATTTTCGGGAGTGTCCTTTTTCTCAGCTCTTAGGCTGGTTTTACCTACATTTACGGGCCAAAGTCAAGTAAATGTAGTGTGTGGTGTGTATTTAAGATGAGGGTGTGTTTTCTTCCTCTAACTGCAAAAACTTCCTAACCTTCATAGTAGGATGTGATATAGGTGAAATGTGGGTGTACTATATAGTATACCTGGTACACCCAGGGTAGAATACAGGCGTGATGTTATACCGACAAGGAAGCAAAGCTCCTATATTCAATAGATGACAATACTATAGGCTGATTTGATCAATTTATATCAATGTTCAAGGAGTATCCATTCGCTGCAACTTCATTGTACATAACTAAATAATAGTGTAAAAAAACTTAAAAAATACGCTTTAAAAACCAAACTAAAAAAGTAGAAAATAATTTAATTCAATTAAAAAGCGTGGGGTGCTTTTTGAGGTATTTTTATAATCAATTAATGTCAAGCACCCCACGCTTTTTAATTGAATTAAATTATTTTCTACTTTTTTAGTTTAGTTTTTAAAGCGTGTTTTTCAGTTTTTTTTCCTTTTTTTTTTCTATTTTTCTCTATTTTTTTTTAAATTATTGAATTGTCATCGGTCCTCGATAAGTTTCCAAAGTTTAAATGAAATCTGACCGTTTAAAGTGGGTCAAAATCGCGCCCTAAGGAGTCGGTTACAAACACACAAACAAACAAACATACAAGTGAAGCTAATATAAAGCGTGTAAAAATACACAAATTGCGATAGTAACCTTGAACTAGGTATCTAGGTTTATATTACTACTTCCTTTCTACGTAGGTAGAGAAAAATGATCGATAGAAGACGTGGGGAAGGAAAATAATGCATTTATTTTATGGTGACCTTATTGGTGAAGTTCTTCAGAAAGGTCAGGTGTGTAGTACTCGCCGCCAGATATATGAAGCAAAAGAAGTATGGGTATGTATACTCCGAGAAATTTTAATGATTGTTTTCCCGCAGCGAAATGGTTTTGTCTTGGTAATATAATTAATCGTTTTATAAACAAATAAAATATTTAAAACAAAAAATGTCAGATTAATAATTGTGAAAAATCACCACGTGCGAGAGTTTATTTTGCTTTAAAGATAAAGATCCTGCCAGGGGTGCGGGTGGTTCGAAAGAGATACCGCGGCCTCTGGCACACAGGCAACTGATGGAACACGGGTGGGTTTTAGTCAGTAAAAGTCTGACACACCCTCCTGCTCCACCCAGAGCGGGAGAAGTTATTTGATGATTTCCCACCCAAAAAAAAAAAAGATAAAGATGCATTTATTTGTATAAACATGTGTAACATGGTACATAAATGTGCACATATGGATGGAAATTCGTTTAAAATTGCTGGTTCTTTGAACATTTATGGATCGCTGTTTCCTTTGTCGGCGGCGCGTGCGATTCGAGTAGTACCTACAAGAAACCTCTAGTGTTACTATTGATCCTCACGTTTTCGTTTTTATGAATATTTTTTTAATAAAAAAAAACATTTTAATTTTTTTACTTTTACTCTATGCTTCGAAAGTACTCCTTATGGCAAGTTGTTCTGCCGCGGGAAAACAACCATTTAAATTTGACGGTGTATAAGGCTCATAGCAGATGGATTTCTGTAGTTTCTGCCTGGCACTTGGGTAGAAGACTTAAGTCAAATCAAACATATTTATTTTCTAAAATATCGTACATTAGGTATTACTTTTATTGTTTTGATTCGGCATATCCTGCCCTAACATGGCGTGCAAATATATTCACAATCAGCGATGTCAATTAATCAAACTTACAAATTACAGATTCTATTGATTTGTCTTCTCAATAGTATATGTATGTTGTTGCTATATACCCTTGTTTGAGGAGGCTCGAATGTTGCGTCATGAGGTTACTGATGCTCTTGCTTCTGCTTGCATGCCTTTATGGAAGTGGAAATCTAACGATCCCAGTTTAATTTCAGATCCATCTGGTGAGTCTTATATTGACTTCCACAAGGAAAGCGATGTCGTCAATAAAACGCTTGGTCTTAGTTGGCAAACTGACACAGATAATCTGTGTTTTCCTATAAATGTTCCTGAACGTATAGCATATATATACAACCCTTACTAATATTATAAATTTGAAAGTAACTCTGTCTGTCTGTCGCGATCGTCACGAAATTTGGCAGAGATATAGTGAAGGACATAGGCTAAATTATTACGCGATAACCGACATCCACGCGGGCGGAGCCGCGTGCAAAAGCTACTAAGAAAATAAATTCGCGAATGTACCACCATTAACGCTTATCATTAGAGATCGGATATTCGGATGCATATTCACCTAAAGTTGGGATGTTGGCTAACGTGGAATGCGCTTTTGTATCGAAAAAGTCTTAATTTAGGTAAGTAATTTGTTTATTTTTTATTTTAACTAATACAAACCAACCCTCCTCCAGTACATACACATATTTGTATCGGGTTAAACATTCATTTTAAATTAATACACATCTGAATAGTTATGCAATCCAAGAATCCCGGAGTTTTTAATAAATATTACAAATAATTTATAAAGCCGCTTCCATACTTTCATAGCTAAAAATCATCTTTAGGTAAATATGCATCCGAATATCCGATCTCTGCTTATCATAGACTTTTACTTATACCAAGTTTATTTGTTCTACTAAACACGTAATAATGTAGCATAAAATTCTTTAACTCGTAAAGTAATTGATTAATTTCCAAGATACCTGAGTTAAGTTATTGAATGTACTTGGGAACACCTTTACTTTATAGATGATGACATCATTATGCATTTGAAAAGCAATAAAAATAAATTAGAACTTGACTTAGCACATGAGTGAAATTTTAATGTCCACACGACATGATCTTGTTGATATAATTATCCTATTAAGACCATTAAGTCTAAGTAATAAAGACGGTATTTCTTTAAACCAGTAAATTCTGACATTCTTGATCAACAGGATACATTTTTAATCAATATAAACGACACATTTGCACGAAATTATCAATTCAAAAGCATAATGGTTCTAATAAATGCTAATCGCTATTCGATTACGTTCGTTATCTGATTTTAATTCCTTCGTCATTGCTAATTATAGCTCAAACAGCTAACTTGAAAGGCAAAGCTTCGCTCCCCTAGTTTTCAAGTGGTTTACATTCCACTGAAAAGCCCCGTCGTTTGGCGAGATTTGCTAATAATCTCCCCCAGTAATTAATACCCAGTTTTAATTGCTGCAAAACGCCACCTGTTGCTGTAGCACCATCTCTTTTACTCAATCTTCTGTCCTTTTCTCTCGGAGGCTGTGGAAATCGGCCCGTATCCGGATACCCGGGTAATATTGTCAGAAAATTCAATTTTGGAACCAGCTAATTGAGGGCAAATGAAATTGCCAGTGTCACCCTCTGACCCTCGGTTCTCTTTGTTTAAAAGCTTTCGACCGAACGCTAATTGTTTGACGATATTATGAATTAATTTTATTATTTTTGTACTTCGTTAAAAAAGTCAAGTTGTGATTTTTTGTATATGGTTTGTTTATTTTTTCAACGCTGCAATATCCTGCTGGATTTATGCCAGCAGCATCAAAGCTGAGCAAATATAGTTGAATGTTTTGAATAAGAAAATAAAATGGATGTTTTTACTGTGGTCTGATGATGGGCATCAGATCCTTAGCCTCACATATGTTCACATTACTATATAATCCATATACCTTGTCTCAAACCCGTGTTACCTCAATCACACTTATACCAAAACAATTTTGAATCATAATTGCACCTCGTTTACCAAATTAATATGATATTAAAACAGCCTCAAGTAATCCATCAGAGCAATCGGGATACGAAACACCCATTGTTATAATACTAGAAAATTGCCCGGGCCAAATTATCAGGCTATTATCAGGCTATTATCAACCCCTTTCTTTAATTACCTTCACATAATTTTTGTTTGTACGCTGACCGACCTATTACAATAATGGCGGCTAGGAACGCTCAATTTCATATATAAGATACAGCTAGGAATGATTAAAGTTGATTAACATCAATTTCGTGTACCTACTTACAATATTAGGATGATTTTCGTTGTTATTAAACAAGTAATGTTTGTTATTAGAAGTTGTGTTTTGTTTTGTTTATGGTTCATTTCGTTTGATTGTGTTTTGTTGTCTTTAATCATGTTATGGGTACTCCTTTTAAAAGGCCTATGCTGGGAAGCAGTGGGCTTATATTGTACAGAATTAAATATGATTTCTCCCTTTCTAAGTGTTTCTGTTTGATAATTATAACTTAAGTTCAGTATTTATTTAAATACTTACTTCTCAAAAAGCATGTAAGTATTCAAAGAATGTCAAAGTAGATAATTTTAATCTCTACAGATAACACAGTCAATTTAGATGTAGCCACACTAACCAAATAACCATTTGACAGATAAAGACAAAATAATCAGAACGGGTTCATTAAAAGAATTCGAACAATAAAACGCAAGGAATCGAGCTTTTGTGTTGACTGGAAAGTCATTGAGAACCATTTATATTGTTTTGATTAATTAATTATTTGGTTATCTGTAAAAAGATCACGTTCGACCGGTCTCACACTGAGAGCGTCGGTCTTCAGTGGGGCTATTAACATAAGTATTTTAATTGTCCTCTCAAAACACATTAATACAATATCAATATTAAATGTGATAGCTCTGATTGTGTCTCGGGTTTTAACGTTCACAGATTTAGTCGTTTACGTTTTATGGACGATTAAAATTGCGAATAGTGATATTCAAATTGAGATATACGAAACTGTTGAATTTTATAACCAAACAAAGGTTTAATAAAGAAACATTCGTTTTAGTAAATGTGACAACATAACCTAAACAAATTCACGTGTTATCAACAATAAGCTTTTAATCGAATTCGCTGCTACAAAATTTTACGACACAATTTATATTTTATTACCCATTAAAATTAACATACAATAAATTAGTTTGAATCACACATATGTACAATTTAATCAGACAGTAACAACACTTGATTACAAAATTAAAAAGTCACCTAACTGAATAAAGATGAAAACAATTTTTTTTTAATGACGAGCAATGCTGATGTCGACAATTCTGCCAATGTCAAATGTGATAGGGCAAAGCAGAGTGCAATAAAAGTAAAAGATAGATTCACAACAGAACTCAATGTAGACCTTAAAGTGACACCTCATCTAACCACGTTTAAACATGACAGTTTGTCAATAACACATGGAACAGACAGAAGCAGGTTAACGCACAGTAAAATGGCATACAGTCTATAGGCAATAGGCCTCAGGTTTAATGCCTTCGACGAAGCTAACGCGATGCAATGCAATTACTGTTGGAGACGCTTTCGCGCAAATGGACGACCCACGACTGTATTGGGACACACGGATGCTAATGTTAGCGAGTGGCTAAGGAGAGAATTTCTATGATTGACCTTTGAGGTTCATCTCTTGAATATATTGTCTATGCGTGACTAGAGGCAGATACTCATTATGATGTGATAGGCTAGATAAGTTACATACTGGATACATTTTTAACCAGTGCACAAACTGTAACCATGAAGTCAGCATATCATTCTAGACCCTTGCGTAGAAATTTTTCATCGGTTATATAAAAAATAAATCAGCTGTTTCACAGAAAAGTGCAATAACTACGCGGTCAAAATGTATGGAACAGCTGATTTCTTTTTTTATAACCGACGAAAAATTTATATGCTAGGGGGTCTAAAATGATATGCTGAATTCATGGTTACAGTTTGCGCACTGGTTAAAAATTTACCCAGTATGTCATTCATGATACCAAAATTCAGCTTCAAAAGTCCTTAGCTTTCACAAATACATACGCAACCGATTTCAGTAATGTACTAAACGAGTACAAAGCGTCACTACAGGAATAGTTACACTTTGTACACCTGTTCTTAAAATTTCCCTGTGGAAAAAAATGTGTCCAGAAAATTTAAGTTAAACTGAATTTAACAAGAACAAGAATGTAATGCAAAACCGTAAAACGTCTTCCGTTCCAAGCGGCCGTACATCCCAAAATTATAACCATCCAGCGCATACATTATTGAAACGATTTTGGCGTTAATTCTCTTACTAGTAATGTCGTTTTCATTCTGCACCACTCTAACAAGTAAAAGCCGTCTAATGACATGCTCGAATAATCATAGCGAGGGCCGAATGACACGCATGACGCGACTTGTTACTTGTTTTTACACCATACTTAATATGGGGAAAATGTGTGTAATTGTTGTATAGCATACCTTTGAAAGTCGGCGAATATATCGTCGGTCGTCAGGGTTTAATAACAGGAGCCGTTGTAATTTAAGCGTGACAACGATGCGACATTTTGTCATTTCATATCACTGTGATTTTGAGCAGTTAGCTTGTGCAAACTGCAATGTGTAATTTTGTAGGGAATTTATAAAATATTATGTGGAGAAACGCCTCTATGAGAAGTCATGCATGTTTGTATATTTGGATAATTTGATTTAAATGTATCATATTAGGTTGGGACGGAATTGTAACCTTGCTTTGATTCTGATTTATGCCATAAGGATGTGACGAAGGTCAGTGACCATATATGATTATTTATATTCTTCGTATGCAAATTGGACTAGATTTGATTAGTGTTTTCATTGTCATTCTGACTGTTAATGCTAATTAATATTTGTCTAGTCTGTATTTTTATGTTAAGTTGAATTCTTGTCTAGCTTCGTCCGACGTCGGGAGTTCTGTTTTTTCGAGCTTAGATATCTGACCACGAAATATGTCATGCAGATTATTAAGGTCTGGGATATTGAAGTTGAAAACACTTTTCTTCTAAAATATCTTGATTGCTAGATCTACGGCTATTCTTTCCGAAGTATTTATGGAGATTAATAGGGAAATAATCAGAGTATGTCGTCAATTGTCTACTATTAAAATTCTCCGCACTATTTTTAATAGACACTTACATACCCAAGTGTGTTGATTTATTCTAAATCAAGCTCACGTGAATATGTAAAAGACACTTTTAGAATTCTCCACGGCAGCGTCAATAATTCCGTATCTAAGTCGAATATCGATATTTATATCGGACTCTTGTTATTCTGAACAAATAAAATAAAGCGTTTATTAGGATTCGCGTCGTGGTTCTGTTTCGAAGACTGCCTATTGTTTCTTTGGGGCTATCAATCACCTATAGTTCGGCCGGCCGGGCTTGGGACAGGGGGTGTGAGGGGCACGTCGGTGAGGGGGAGGGGACGCGAATAACGGTTATTGAAATGAGACGAGGCCCCCGCTTTTTTCCAAATTTAAATTTTGATAAGGCAAGTCCCTGTTTTGCTCTAACTGTGTCCTCGTTTGGTGAGGGTGGCTTTTTTGTTTCTGTTCCAACTGTTCTGTCTTCGAGTTTTTGTTTTAGTGTTTGAATTTAGTTTATTATTGGGTAATACAAGGTCTTCGGCGGGAGAATCTTGATGCACCTTTTTTGGAGGCTCTGTTTTGTTTAACGTACAACCTTCGCGCACCTTCACTTTTTCCTTATTATTTCAATATATACTTTCCATTAAATCTCGTGTAAAATTGAAAACAATGCTAAATCATTAGAAAGTTACACACAGTTTTGATAATAAATAATGAACTTAATATGATTAATTTAGTAGCTGTTATTATAAGACTCTTACACCATACTCTTAACTAGTCGTCAAATTGCAACTAGAACACAACTATAATCAATACGCCAGACATATGAATTATGAACTCATATTATTCTCACAAAAACTGATCTATTCATCATGTCAATCGGGCGCAGTTGTTAATTCGTTTTACACCAGTAAAAGTGCGTCGACACAATTCCAAATATTCGGTTATAGGTTTTTGCCAAGCAAGCCGGCCACGCCGCTTGAATACGTTATTCGAACCAGAATAAAGCCGAATTAACATATCCCAAATCTCAACTCTCGATTCAGACTTTTTTGTTATGTAAAATTTTGACTCTCCGTCCTTAAATCGTTGTTTAGAGAAATGGTGGACCCATTGACACCTACGTTATACAACTCGGCATTTTTTCACTCAAAACTTCTATTATTTGATACGTCTCATCGATATTCATGGGCCGGGAGAGTTGTAAAATGCAATAAAACACAATTTTTATATGTTGTGTTTAGACAGCGTCCGAGAGATGATAACGAAACCTGTAGGCCAGTCGATATAGGACCGGATATCGCCGGCCATTCACAAAAAACAAACTCGCACACACGGATAGCGTGACGTGTGAACACGTCACACACGCGTACGGTCTCACGGTTCATTCATAAGGAATAGTGCCTTTACAGCGTCAACAAAATAGTGGTCAGCCATGCGATGGAATATTTGTTAACTAGAGTTCGTCCAATCCAATGAACATTATGACCATTTGAAATATATTAGTAACAGTGGGAGGTGCACTTAATAGTGCCGATAGTAATCATACCAATCTTAACTTATTGCGGTAGAGATGTCTTTTAAAATTTACTTTGATATTATACTTTTAAGGTAGTAAAAAGTAAGTATCTGGTAGTGCCATCTTCTGTAAGGTATTTGTTAGCAATCAAGACAGTACAACGGAATGCAGAACATGCATGGTTGGACGTGCATGCCGAACCTACGCAGGCTGTGTAAGTCAATGATGAGCAACTGTATAGCACAATGCAATAGCAACTCCCATTATATATGTAGTATTGTAATCTTGTGTCATCCTAGCGGTGTTTCTATTAATTTACTCTTCTGCATTGCTTAGAAGGGCTAATGAACCTCGCAGGAAAGAAACAGTACTTTAAGAATCGGCAGTGTAAACCAAAAATGATGTTGCTGGTCAGCATAATTTTTGAATCCGGTTAGACTGGAAGCTGACCACAACGTAGTTACGAAAAGGCTGGACAGATGATAGTCAGCATCATTAAAAAAAAGCAACATTTAAGTGTATTGTGTCAAACAATGGGGGTTAATTTGGGCGACCTGATATTCAAGATTATTTTATGTAGAGGGTTAAACCTTGACCACTGCTAACGCCGAAAAGGCGGGTGACCTAATAACTTTTATATATAGAGCTACAACCTAAACAGCAGCTTACCCAAAGTAATAACCTAATATGGGGTAAGAATTATCTATACATCTATAAATTTATACATACAGATATTTATAATTGGAGTGTCTATTTGTAATAATAAAATAACCGCTTTTTACTAAATGCATATGGATGTATACACGGTACATTATACCAAAATCACATTTTTTTTTTTATTTGTCTGTCTGTTTGTTCTGGCTAATCTCTGAAACGGCTGGACCGATTTTGATGAGACTTTCACTTGCAGATAGCTGATGTTATAAGGAGTAACTTAGGCTACTTTTATTTTAGAATTTTTATTAATATACCTATAGTTTAACATATGAAAGAAACTCCATTACTGCCAATACTTTATTCAGTATCAGCTCTGCTGACCTCGTAATAGAACAAGCGCAAGTCACAACACACTAGACAGTATCTGATCACAACAATTCGTAAAGGTAAACATGTAATAGAGGCGCGCCCAGCACACCCTAGCATGTCGAGATGAAATGACTCATTGGAGTTTAATCCAGTGTCATAAAAATGTCGAAGCCATAGTTCCGTTCTCTTTTACCGGATCGCTGACATCGACATCGAGAATCGAGAACCCGTTTCACATCACGTGCTAATTAATTCATATGTAGGCGTACCATTATCGATAGAATTATGTGGTAGCCCTATACTTTATTACCACTATACGTCTTGTCAGAAAAAAAATGATAAAGATGTTTTGTGTCCCGTGCGTGATTTTATAAGGTAAAGTTTTTAATTAACATAATATGACTATTAAGTGGTATCGGGAGATATGCTTTCCAAATATTTTGGGTTGGATGCTTTATTTATGGTTTCTGTGGTCATAGTTTAATGTGTGGTCCCTCTTTCTTTAGGGCTAGCCTAACGCGTGCTATCAATGCTGTAACTAACTGCTATAAGCCATGATCAGAAATAGTGTTGACTTAACGCTCGATGTGCGTCAGATCATTAATTTGTCTTTCACAGAACTAGCACAATGAATCAGGAAAATGTAAGGAATTAATAAAAGGTAGGCAAAGATTATGTTAAAGTATTAAATATCCTAATCAGCTCTCTCAAACAAAACATACTCGACCCAAATACATATTTTTTATTTTATTTTATTTTAGTTTCGGAAGGCTTACAGACTAATTACATTCTAAAAAACAATAATATAAAACTAAATTGCTAATTACAAGCCCCCACAGATAAATACAAAGTTATTAAGTACTCCTTCGTAGTAAAAATTACAAAAATATGGGACAAATGATTATTTTTTCGCGATAAAGATGCTGGTAGAGCAGTGGTTGCCCAGTGGTACAGATCCTGAGTTAAGAGTTGTTGGTCGTGGGTTCGATCCCAGGCAGGCGTTTTACTTTGTGTAATTAATCACCACTCCTCTCAAAACGGTGAAGAAAAACATCGTGAGGAACTTCCGTAGAACTAAAAATTTGAAGTCATGTGACATAGCAACTCGCACTGGGCTCGTGTGGTGGATTACAGCTCGCTCCCTCTCACAGATCGGAGGCCTTTTTCCCAACAGTGGGAATATTATAGGCTGATTATGTTATTCTGACGATGTTGTTCCCATAATATGACCACACATTTCTAATACTCGCTGTATAAACTCTTTTAATGCCCTATTAATGATTAGATAAGGCAGTACATCCAAAACAATTACTTTAAATCTTGGGATTTAAAGTAATTGTTTTGGATGTTACATCATAAAAACCGTTCACAACATTGTACAATTTAACATCCAAATAGTTAAACCAAAGTTAAGTTTTAAACGAGTAGTGGGTATGTCTCGGCGTAGCGTTAAACGCATCATAAAAGGTTAGGCGTCGTTTGCACTGAGCTATGTGGACGATTTGTTTCACCTCATAGACACTGTTAACATAGTTGATTGGCTGCGAACTGGCTACGGGCTTATTCTGGACAGTAATCCTAATGATAACACAAAAGCTTTCGATGTTTTGGTGGCAATAGAGGTCTATTTATGTGAAAAGTGAATGACATTGCACTGGTGTTCAGTAGAAACAGGTTAGGTTTTAGTGCGGTTTATTTTTAATATTGCTGTATGGAGCTGCTCTAGAGTATAACGGCGATATAAGAGTAGATAGAGACTCCCGTGATTGCTTTCTTTGCTTAACTTTAAGGGGGATATTTTTCTTTTTTTTTACGTTTTTTACAAGTTGCAGCTCAGTGTCGGGTTTGGCCGCGAATCATGTTTCGGATCAATATACCGCCTGACACCTGCACATTCCAAAAAAGCAAGCCAGTACATCCTAAACAATTACTTAAATCCCAATTACATCACAAAAACCGTTCACAACATTGTACAATTTAACATCCAAATAGTTAAACTAAAGTTAACTTTTAAACGAGTAGTGGGTATGTCTCGGCGTAGCGTTAAACGCATCATAAAAGGTTAGGCGTCGTTTGCACTGAGCTATGTGGACGATTTGTTTCACCTCATAGACACTGTTAACATAGTTGATTGGCTGCGTACTGGCTACGGACTTATTCTGGACAGTAATCCTAATGATAACACGAGAGCTTTCGATGTTTTGGTGGCAATAGAGGCCTATTTATGTGAAAAGTGAATGACATTGCACTGGTGTTCAGTAGAAACAGGTTAGGTTTTAGTGCGGTTTATTTTTAATATTGCTGTATGGAGCTGCTCTAGAGTATCACGGCGATATAAGAGTAGATAGAGACTACCATGATTGCTTTCTTTGCTTAACTTTAAGGGGGATATTTTTTTATTTTTTTTTAAGTTTTTTACAAGTTGCAGGTCAGTGTCGGGTTTGGTCGCGAATCATGTTTCTGATCACTATACCGCCTGACACCTGCTCTTTGCAAAAAAGTAGGGAATATTGAATTTCATGAGCTAAGCTGGCGCTAGCCAGTTATACATTGCTGCTAAAAAAATAATTTCTATCATCTTTTAAGGCATCCAAGTAAGTTAACTATGAAGCCTGCCTGTAGGATTCAATAAGACGAGGTAGAAGAAGAAATTAGAATTGTTTATAAAGGTAATGTTTTCAGAAGCTCAGATGTAGACAAGTCCAGAAGCATACAATAAACGTATGAAAGCCAAATCCCCTAATTAAAAACGTTCGAATTCTAGTCGCGATTTTTATCTCAGCGTCAATCAATGTTAAAATAAAGGCTTGTCAAAAATCTAGGGCAATTTGAACAGCACCCTAATTGCGTAACTCACGATTCATCATAATTTGTTTCGTTTTGAAACAGATGGCTAAACCATTGCTTCATGTGTTCGAAAAATGTGTCTGCTCAACAACGTAAATAACGCAATGAATATTGTTGAACTGTCAAAATTAAACCGATTATGATTAATCGCGTGTTACGCAATTAGGGTGCAGGTTGAGAGAGGTTAGAATGCGAACGTTCTTTAAAATACGGGAAATATACCCTTCTCTTCTCTGTATAGTTACGAAAATAAGCTTCCAAAGTACGGTTGAGATGTTCTTACTGTGTGCTTGGAAATAACAACAAATATGAGGTTGTTAGAAATTACACAAGTTTGCTCAGTAAGTAAGTTTTATTTACCTGTGATTTGTAAGTGTTATGTGGAAAGTCGTTTATTTTATTGACTGATGGTAATTGAATAGGCAAAGGCAGGCAAATTACCTACCTTCACAATATTCATATTGTGACAGGATAAAACTTAAGTATAGTCTTAGAAATTGGCATATAATAGTTGTGTCTTTAAGACTATCATTGGCTAGTTGAATAAATTCACTACCTAACCTGTTAAAGCTGTATAACTGAGAATCTCATTCTCATCAGAATTGAAGCTATAATAACATGTACTTAAGAATAACAATTACAATCTGGCAGGATATAAGTACCTGCAGACATAATTACAACACTCAGCAGAGAGCGTTGACTAAAGCAAAGACTCCATTAAAGGATTTTAATGGAGATTTAGAAATATTCGCTGGGAATATCCCATTTCTTAATGCATTTCTTCCCGACACTCCTTTGACAGGTCAATGGCCAGGTGGGTGGAGGACCTGCGGAAGATTGCAGGGAAGAACTGCATAGCACACAACTATTCGATACGTTTCTCTAACGAATCAAACATCAACCAATGTATTGTAGGAGTCCTATAAACGCTGTTCACAAATCCAAAACCCGAAAATTTTGTCAGTTTAAATCATAGAGTATACTCGTATAGTCTTTAGAGTATACTCGTATAGTCTTTAGAGTATACCCGTATAGTCTTTAGAGTATACTCGTATAGTCTTTAGAGTATACTCGTATAGTCTTTGGTTTAATAGACGACCGCTATTCTTCAGACAGCCGTTTGCTGTTGGGGGCAAGATCAATCCAATAATCAAAATGTGACATTTTCGATATGATAGCACACGGGCAACTGAAGGAACACGGGTGGGTTTTAGTCAGTATAATCTGCAATATTTCACAGCCAAAAATAACCCATTAGACGGGCGTCAAATGGGTTATTTTTGGCTGTGAAGTATCAATTAACTTCTCCTGCTCTGGGTGGAGCTGGGCGTGTCAGACTTATACTGCCTAAAACCCATCCGTGTTCCTTCAGTTGCCCGTGTGCTAGGGGCCACGGTATCTCTTTCGAACAACCCGCACTACTGGCAGGCATCAGCCCTTGCGGACCCCACCAGTTGGTGCTGACATCTCTTTGAGGCGCGCGTGGAACACAACGCGCCGTCGACTCGGGCTTGGTCCTTACCGGACAGTGAGCTACCCATTACTCGCCATCCGCAAGCCGGCGTGTTCCTTCAGTTGCCCGTGTGCTAGGGGCCACGGTATCTCTTTCGAACAACCCGCACTACTGGCAGGCATCAGCCCTTGCGGACCCCACCAGTTGGTGCTGACATCTCTTTGAGGCGCGCGTGGAACACAACGCGCCGTCGACTCGGGCTTGGTCCTTACCGGACAGTGAGCTACCCATTACTCGCCATCCGCAAGCCGGCGGCGCCTACGGTGGCTGGGAATCAACCAGGGATTTCCGATGCCCAAGGCGTCTCCTGCGGCGACTACGGCCGTGAGGGCGCATATACTGCCTCTCTCTCACGTGTGCCACCTCCCTCTTCGTGAGCATTAGTGCTTCGCAAAAGGAGGTGACGGCTACCTCATGCATTCTCGATCCATACCATGGCCTGGACCAGGGCCGGACGCGAAAGATTGTCGCTGCCGATCGCCTCCACAAGGACACGGCGGTGCTCCGCTCAAGCCGAGCAGACCTCCACCGTATGCTCTACCGAGTGCTCAGGGCGATCTACGTTGTGGAAACATCCGGGAGTTTCCTCCCGCCTTATACGAAATAGGAACCTCCCGAAGCAATCGTGTCCGGTGACGACCTGTGTCCGGCGGAAGGTGAGGACGCCATGGCGCCTCTCAATCCAATCCTCAAAGAGACTGACCGCCGCAATCGTGGCATGTCTATCCTGTCGAATGGTTGAGAATGGCTATGCTGAATGAGATTCACACAGACCAGGGAAGCATGGCACAAAAGGGAGGAAGCCTATAATCAGCAGTCAGTGAAACAGGGCTGTCAATGATAATACGATGACGGCATTTCTTTAGCTGCCTGAAATCTGAGCACGAGATGACGACGTATATACGACGATATATCAAACTAGGTCCAGTTTTAGGGAACCACGCTTTGTATGGGCTTTTCGTACAATGAGAATTCAGCTTATACTGGAAATGTATACCTTGATAAATGTATTGTACTAAATAATTTTTAATTTTACATATTTATGTTGATGATGTCAAGTTAAATAAAGTTAGATAGGTATAAGAGAAGAAGATGAACCTTATGAACAAAGTTGCTATCTTCCTACACAGCCACTAAGTGGGACTGTCAAAAGAAGTAATGTCCCATGCACGTTAAGTAGTAAATCAAAAATAATCAGATAAGATGAAGTAAGCATTCAACTTAAAAACATGTACGAATTACTTGAGAAACTTTATTATTTCCTCTTCCAATTATATACCGCTTATTTGTCAATCCGTCGCAATCTTTTAAAATTAAGCAATTTAAAATTTGGCATACCTAACAAACTCGTTCCACACCCATTGAGATTGGCCGCATATTTCCGCTGCAGGGTATTTCTGCTACATCGGAAATTCGTAAACATCAATGTTTTTTTACCAGAAACACCTGCAGTTTTGGTACTTTTTAAAAGACTTTAGAGTGCATACGCTGTTTATTCTGGACCTCTTCTAACTCGCAAGATATTTGCAAATTGTTGGTATACGCTCTAAAGTTAAAAGTAACTAGAAACCAAGTCAAAGGCATTCTGCACAAGAAGAGTCCTTAATTGAAATTAAGGCAAGCATTTTTGACAGAGTCCAAAAGAAAGAGGTTCTCATTTTCTCAATTCGTCTGTATATCTTCGAGCAATTCCACGTAGGCAATCGTCGACGATTTTTTTAATGATAGGGAATGGCTTTTTTTTAAGTGAAAACCTTTAGGCGCGTTGAGAAATTTTTTGGTGAACCAAAATCATGGAACTCGCGTCATCGTCACCGAACGCTTCAAAACAATTGAAGTGAAAACTTCAATTCTTTGAAAACGTGAAAAATTCAGAAGTTACTTAGTTTTCACTTCTATCGGCAGTCCCCAAAGATTGCCTCGCATGTTTTTTTTTTGAGGTTGGGAAGTCATCAAATAACTTCTCCCGCTCTGGGTGGAACAGGAGGGCGGCAGACTTTTACTGACTAAAACCCACCCGTGTTCCATCAGTTGCCCGTGTGCCAGGGGCCACGGTATCTCTTTCGAACAACCCGCACCCCTGGCAGATAGGGAATGTCTCAGGGTTGGCCTCATGTTAATTGTATACACTTTGCTTAGGTAGTTTTTGCTTTAGCTTTGATAATACGTAAGTATTTAATCCATTTTACGTTGCCTGATTATTTTCTAATACTTCCTGTAACTGTTGTTTACGTAGCAAGTAGTGGTATACGAACTGATGTGGGTCGCATGAAAAAGTGAAAAATAAAATACTTCGTAATGAAAAATAAGACACCAAATTGCAAAAAAGGTTTTTGCACTTTATACCTCCATACTGTTTAAATTCTTATTTATTTTTAAATATCCATTTCCTTTCCCACTCCTTATCAATAGGTAATACCTACGGGCTGTTTTCCGCAACTCCACGTCAAAGCGCGTATTTTACGTACCACTCCTTAACAAACATGAATCAGACTTCGCAATGTAAATCCAAATTGATTATTAATTAAAGTAAATCCTCTTTCCAATTAAGGCAACGCGATAATTTGCAGCGTGGCGCATAAACTAGCACTGATGGACTAATCCCCGTGGCTCGTGGCTACATGCCGAGGGCACGTTGTAAATTACACCATCGCTCGCCGCGGAGACAAAGCCTTTGGCTTATTCTCACTTTTAATGCGCAGTTTAAAGTTAAAAGGTGCGTTTAAAGTTATTGTTTGTCGTAGTTTTTAAAGCTGTTGCGTATTGTGTTCTGATTTAACTATGCTTTGCTGTTTTCTTTTTGAAATAGGGTCTTTTACTCTATATGAGAAAAACTCAAAAAATATATTATTGAGGTAGCTTAGGTAAAATGCAGTCGGAAAATGTTAGTTTTAATTCATGAAATAACAAAATAAATTTTAAAGTACAATTTACAGATTTCAGTTTTTGAACACCATGAAAAAGTAGCCGCCATGTTGTTACGTCATACGGCATGTCAATTGAGCAACTTTGTACTTTTATTATTTTCAAATCAAAGTAATTTTTATTTAAATAATATTTTGCATTCAGAAATGGCAAACCAACGATAAGTAGAAAAATAACTCATTGTTAAATTATAAACAATTATCTTATAAAATATCAGCGCATTCGTTTATACAGCAAACTGACGTCATACCCACAAAGCAATATGATGTCCACTGCGTCCAGCGATTTCGTAAAATTACGCGCGAAATTAAAATTGTTGAGTTTTTTTTGTGGTTTACTAGCACTCTAGAATCTAAATAAGACACTTTTCTAAAATGGGTGTTATACCCTATTGAATTCATACATGAACAAAATTTTAATAATTTTTTCCATTTTAGCAGTATAGTAACTGTCATCTAACATTTGAACCTCATCTTTTGAACCCTGAAAATCAGACCAGCAGTCTAATAGATTGCGTAACACACTATTATTCAGAATCTGAACCATTTTGAAGGTTATTCCGTCCATAAGCAATGGTTGGAATAATGTTTTTTGAACATAGGTTCGAAAAAATTGTCTGCTCAACAACGTAAATAACGCAATGAATGTTGTTGAACTGTCAAAATGTAAGCCATACCTACTGTTAATTAAATGTGTAACGCAATTTCCCCGCAGAAATCACTGAGAAGTCATGTAGGTATATACCTTACATGAAAAGAAAAACTTGTCGAATGCATTACCTCCTCTTTATTTTGAAGTCGGAGAAAAAAGATAGTTTTCTAAAACAAACATTATTTTGGAGCCTAACATATGTTTGATTAAAACCATTTTAGTAAACAACGAAATATACTCCAAACTGTCATACATCTCTTCATCTGTCCATTACAGAATAAAATATGGCGACACTAAAAGCCGTTGACATCGACCGTCAAAAAATATGTTTACCATTAACATTCGTTTCCGTTAACCAATGACTAATTCGACATATTTTCCTAAAATGCAGATAATACGTAAGAACGAAACACAAATAAATTAAACATCAGAGAATAATTAAGTAGAGTTTAGTCTGTAATAAATTATTCTACTAAAATAATACTATAATGTGAAAGTTTGTATGTTTGTTACTCAATCACACAAAAACGGGCGAACGAATTTGTATGAAATACAGATAGACCATGCCCTGAGTTAGGACATAGAGACTTTTATCCGGGTAGTATGTTCACCTGGAATAACTTCCGACCTCCACGCGAGCGTAGAAATATTATAATTGTGAAAGTTTGTTTTTACTCAATCGCGCAAAAACGGTTCAACGGATTTGGATGAAATTTGGCTTACACATAGACCATGCCCTGGCTTAGGACCTGGATACTTTGTGTTACTACTCACGTGGACGTACTCGTCCACGTGAGATAATTTTTGACGTCCACGTGGGCGAAGCTCCTGGCAAAAGCCTAGTCTTACTAATATTATAAATGTGAAAGTTTAGGAGGATGGATGTTTGTTACTCTTTCACGCAAAAACTACGGAACAAATTTGGATGAAATTTAGCACACAGGTCGTTTATAACCAGGATTAACATATAGGGTACTTTTTATCCCGGTAGTCCGATCCCGCGGGATAATTTCCGACCTTCACGCGGGAGAAGACGCGGGCAAAACCTAGTTACGAATAAAGTTTCTTTTTTTAGTAAAAAATGGTTGGTTAATGGGTAAGATGGGCTTGTTGGTGATAGTTTTGACCTCTGAACTTGCACGTGGTTGAGAGTTGGCATACTAATTGTTTACTACTGTTGACATCGTTTTCTTGTTAAAATAAAGAAAGATACATGTGCGTGACATTGGAATTCGATTGTATTTTATAATAGCGAAGCCAAGCCTAAAGTAATTTTATTTTTATTTCGAATCACGGCCAATATTATGAAGTAAATATGCCCTTTAAAAAGGGCCCAGAACTTTGACATTTAAATCATCAGTCGAAAAACGCCCACTGATGGTCAAAGACCAAAATAAATATATTAAAAAAAAATTGTTTTAAATGTATTTAACATTTAAATCCAGTCTATTTTTGTAATATTTAATTACAAATATAGAAATAAGACGTCCTATTAAAACACTGTCCTCTATCTTTCAAACATGTTTATCCCCGGCCGCAGTACTGAAACAAGACATCAAATACTTGCAGAATACGCCAGCCGTCCGGACATGCTCTCGCGCACTACAAATTACAATCAACACGGCGAACATGTTCGCACGTGGCGACGACCCTATCCCTATCGATTTACAACAAACACATACACCAAGATTATTTTATAGTAATTTCTCTATTACGATATCTCCTTAGGTGTTTATTCGCACGAGTCCTGTTCAAGATAACAGCGATTTATATCTTCATTATATTATGTTTGTACGAAACATTCCTTTTTTCGTCGGTTTTGTTTCGCTACAATGTCTCTGAAATGTTTATGCAATGTACCTGCTGTATTGTTGTGATGTCAGGTGGTGTTTTTTGTGTTACTTCTCTATATTTTAACCTGTCTTATAAGTAATGGATGTTTGTATGAAATGGGTATCGAGTTTAATATGGCTAGCTTTTTTTCCAGGTGCTTGGGAACATTTTTCATCCTTGCATTACATCGGCAAGATGAAATTATGGACTTCAGCTTCCAAAAACACGTCACCTTTTCAACCATTCGTGTTTAACAGATTTGGTATCTAACCAAAATGTAGATACCAGAATTGGTACCTCAATAAAATAATTCGCACACCTCTACAACAAATACAGAACCAGTTAACGGGACTAAACAAAAAATACCAAACATTGTGACACCTAGAAAGCCGAAGCCATTAGCTAAACATGAACAATGTATGAATCAGAGGTGTTTATACTAAGACAGGCCATGTCGAAACGTCCGTCAGCTCTCGGGCCGGCCTCGAAGCGAGCGGGTTACAAGCAACGGGCGGAGACGAGCCGCGCCACTAGTGCACGTTACAAACAATTGACACTCGCCTTTTTTGTCACATATTCGTTCTAATTTCAAATTATTTTGAATATGTTTAGTTTGGAATGCTCGCTCTATGATGTTGATTTTTACTGTCGCAAGTCGAGTTGCTTATTTTATCTAAAGGTGAAGAAATGTACGGCTTGTAGTCGATTCACACGAATTTACTCGCCCGAAACGGGAAATCGATACTTTTAAATAATAAGTATCTATGTTACTTTCTGCAGGCGATTCGCACCAAGTAATTTTTTTTCTTGGCGAAACGACAATTTCACAAATACGTATTCGGCACGTTTTTAATTTTATGCAATAAAGTAATAATAGTAGTTCAATTTTCTCCTAATATCTAGTAAGATTTTTTTTTTTCTAAACTATAATGCATAGAGTTCGAATCGACTAATGAGCTGATTTTTTCTGACGCATATCGTGGTGCTTATTATATGTAAAGACCAAGAAATGTAATGCGCATCTAAAGCCAAGATAAAGACGCATTACACCGTAATATATGTATAGCAGGCTTTCGTGTCCCGCTCAATTCGAAGGCCCGGCCTAATAGTTTTCCAGCCAGCACTGATTTACAATCAGGATAGGACTGTCGATCTGTAGCGTTGCGCCTACGCAGCATTCACTATTATAGCTAGCAGCTACACGTATTATTTATGGTAAGAAGCTTTCCTAAGGATTATGGAGGCCGGGCGTCAACAATGCAACTAATAATTTTTACGTTTCTATTGTTACCGTTGTATCAATATTTTGTTAACTTTTATTTGGTTGTCTAAATAAATTTTATATGGGCATTCTCTATTCGAATATAAATTGTGTTCGAATATTTAAATTTAACTGTCGTAAAATGTGAACTTAGTGCGACATAAAGTGGCGGGCTGACGGTTTGCATTTCTCGTTACGTAGGTAGGCCGCGGGATCCATGAAATACATTCACAAACAGATGGCTAAACCTTTGATTACTTTAGAATTACGAGTGGCGTGGCGTACTTGATTATAATTGCGTGGACAGCGCGGATCTGATTTGCGTGACCAATCCTGCTCGGGTAATGACGCGCGCCTACCGCCCGGCATCGCTGCGTTTCAGCTTAAAGCTACGGTATCTTTGCATGAGCGACGCGATCGTGTAGATATAATTTTTTGGAAAGCGAATTATACGTATCATGAGGAATACGTTTGGATCGAATCTGGTAGATTTTGTTACCATTGTTTTGAATGAAAATATCCATAAGTACCGTCCACCAACCACACCATAAAAGCAATGGAGTTAAATAAATAATTTGATATTTAGAAAAGTTTTTTTTTATTCATACATTGTTTAGTCGGCGATTTCCTGCCTAGAGTGCTCGTCAGTCATCACAGTAACTGTTAGGGTGTGTCCAAACCTGGCGAATGCGCAGCTCGCGAGCCGCTTGCGAACTGCGCGCGTGTTGCTCGCGTGTGGTTACAGCCTATGTTTGGTGCGCCGCTCTAGTACAACTCCGGCAAGGCTTAAGTGCTGCTCGTGCCCACATAGCTTCTTTCGCGTTTGAACTAAATATGGGGGCAAGGTAGGTGAACCGCGGGCGGCTCGCGTGCACCTCATGCGCCGTCCGAGTACGGCGCGTAGCTTGCGCGCGAGCGGCGCGCGGACGGCGTATCCGTGGCGTATTCGCCAGGTCTGGACACACCCTTAGAGTACCTACAAGTTTTCAACCCATCATCTACCTACCTACCGTATTCCCAGGTATGTTGGGGTCGGCTTCCAGTCTAACCAGATGCAGCTGATTACCAAAATTTTACATGGAGCGACTGTCTATTTAACCTCTATATCCTAGTTACTGGGTAATACGATACCCCTTGGTAAGACTGGTTGTCAGACTTTCGGGCTTCTGACGACCCGTAACGACTGTCAAATATCCGGGTTTCAGGTTAACGTGCTTGCCGAGGTACGCAGGGGTCTTGGTTTGTCAGATATTAACCCATCCACAGACCCAGAACGATTGACCCGTACGGCTGTTATAACTTCGCCACAAGCCAAATTGTTCAACCTAATGTAGTCATAATTACGTTAATCTTATTTGTGACACTCTCCTGACAGCTCCACACGCCACAAACGTCAAAACGATACGTTTCGAAAGCATCGCTTCAAAATCTCGTATCGCTGGCAGTGCGCCCTCTGCCGGCCGCGTAGCGCGACCGCCTCACTTTCGCACTTAATCGAGAAATATGGTTCGTGCTCTTATGCCTTTATTTATGAGCACAGGCCTCGGATTAAGAACATCGATTTATATTGTCCTCATTAGGGCTCCTAAATTGATTAGTGTAAGCTTTCGTTATGGTTTTACGTTGGCAATACTTTAAATATTATGTGGATAGGTTTGAGGTTTGTATTTTGTATCCATAGATAAGGATAAATGATCTGTGCAGAATTTAATAGTTTTCATTTAGCTGCCTTTTTGGTATAGTGGTTGCAAGCGCTACTGTTGAGCATAGCTGGGTCCTGGGTTCGCTTCTCAGTTCGGGCAGTGTTTTGGGTTTTTCAATCTAGAATTTCCTGGCTTATCTACTATCATAAGGGACAAATGTGGGTATAAATTTGCTATACAGGATAAATTTTTAACCAGTACGCAAACTGTAACCATGAACTCAGCATATCATTCTAGACAGAAAAAAAACAGCAAAAAAAAAAGAGAGAAAAAAAAACAGCTGTTTCATAGAAAAGTGCAATACCTACACGGTGAAAATGTATGGAACAGCTGATTTTTGTTTTGTATACCTAACCAACGAAAAATTTCTGCGATGGGGGTCTAGAATGATATGTTGAATTTATGGTTACAGTTTGCGCACTAGTAAAAAATTAACCCGGTATACACCTTTGCCGAACCTTTCAGGGAAATGAGGATAAATGTGTGTTTTAGCTGCTGCTAGAAGTTTCGATATTTTCCGAAGAATTTCGGGTCATTGTATTTCATAGAGACATAATTAACGACGTCAGTTCACCACATACGAGCTACAAAAAGATACCAAAATATTCAGAACGGTTGCATAATTTACAGTCCAAAATAGCGTAAGGAAGCGGCCACTTCCTCGCCGTCACGGGCTCACGCGACGAAAAACTTCGCGTGATAAACTCGTCTACCTACTTCATTATATTAATTACCCCATGTTAGTCTAGATTACACCGACACCGGCAACAACAATACGTGTATACAACAGATAAGAGACACTGGATTTATTGCTTGCATTTCTTTTGTCAGCTTTGAAATTGTACTTCCATAAGTTAACCAAGATTAAAGTAATCGAACTTATAAATTTTGTCGCCTCACCTTTATAAGGCCAATGGCGGTGTCGACGCGAACTTTGTTCAAATTAATGGGCCGCATTATCAGATCGAGCCTGGTACATGGCGTTTATGCTGAGATAATTTTGTGTGGAGAATATTTTCGTGTGGTTTTTTTGCGCTTGTTCCCGTGGGTTGACTTGTGATGTAAGCACGATCACGACCCGTGGGCGCTAAGATTGTTGCGCGTGAAAAACCGAATCAGTATAAATTAGTGTTCTACACAAATACGAGCAGATTTAGGGCAACATCGGACGGATCACAATCCGTTGCAATAAATCTTACGGGAAAATGTTTAATGATTCAGCTGATTAAATCCATTCTGCACAGTTTTTAAGATTGTGAACCAATTTCATCAAACTCAGATAAGAATGTCTTGTTTAGTGACATTTTGCCCACTTAATCATAAACGTTGCTTAAAGTTACGACAAAGTTTTAATGTCCAAAATACGTAGGTATAGTCAATCAGACGGGCAATTCCCGTAATTTTAAAAACGTTAACGTTCATCTCAGTCTTAATCTGTCAAAAATACCTCTAGTTTCCTTACATTTTCGACAAGTTTTTGACATTTGATTGTCTCCGAGATGAGACTGCGACTAGATTTTGAAAGTTTACAATTACGAGAATTGACCTTCTACTGTTAAAATTTCTTAAGTAAAAGCAACGTATACAAATTAGGGTTTATATAACTAACACACTATGACAAAACAGGCCCTATGTAAAATATAGTTGTACTGATTGACAAACAAAAGGACATGATCTCTATAAAAATGTCGTTTTAAGAATGTCTAAGTTTGCCCACCTCGATAAGAATTATAACCATCATGATATGTAAGGTATCTTTTATGTAAATCTGAAGATATTATCACACATTGTCAAAATATGTCTATAGACTAATCGAACAGTTATATCGGTATATAAATAACAGAGATTTACCGACATGAATATTTTTTTTCTCAACACTGCTTTCGGGTGTCAAATAATTCTATAATGTATGATAAAATTGCCACCGAATGTGATTTTGCTGTTGATATTGAGAAACATAATACTGGTGTTTGTTTATTATATTAATAAACAAGAATTTTGTATTAATATATGTAGGTAGGAACAATATCTTTAAAATACCTTTTGGGTATTAAATTACAATTTCTTTACACTAAGTTATCATGCATGATATGGCCTGTTACCTTTATAATAGTCGAATTCAATTCAAATCAAAATTCGAATGAACAATTGAAATAAAAATTCGAACGATTCAATTCAAATCAAATTTCGAATAAAACAAACTAAAGGATCAATCAAGCCATCCGCGCTATAAAGAAAAAATAAATAAAAGTGCATCTCATAAAACAATGAAGCATCATAAAAGGCCGTAAACTCATACTGCTGGAACTGGCAGGAAAGCCCTAATCCGAACATGTCGTGTTAAAAACGATAACTTGTAGGGATACTAATTAAATGACTAAACAAGCTCCAATAGCCATGAAATTCCTTATAGGAGCGGTAAACCAATTCCGTGGCACTTTAGAAGCGCGCGCGCAGTAATTGACAAATAAAGGTACATGTTAAGTAAAGGCACCGTGTTGACGACACTTAAGAAATATTTAGTTGTGGTGTGTTAAAATATTTGATGCTAGAAAATTTGTCTATGATTTGTGTCTATGGTTATTCGATGACACTTTAGTTTTTTTGTCTGTGGGACGTTAATGATGGTATGAAATGCAGATTCCAGTGAATGGCAGTATTTTGCATTAAAAACAAGACATTAAATGCAAGACATTGCGAAATTATCAACCACAGTGTAAGTATGATTTTTAATTACATCTAAATAGGTACTAAATCACACCTCTCTTTATGTCTCTTCTACAACGCTTTAAAAGTCACAATTTACGAATTCCATTCACACTTGGTTGACCCTCACGACATTATTATATACTTTACTGTTATAATAAACGGAGAGAAAACTATAAAGTTCACTCAGAGCTCAACATTAATTCCTTTAAAAATTACAACAAAAACGTACTCTCTTACAATGACATTACAAATCGTCACCCCATAAAATCTCGAAGACGCACTTGAAATGAATAATTAGTGGTGTTATCACCGAAACAAGGGACTTTGTCTTAATTATTGCACCATTATAAAGTGGGGAGTCCCACGACCCCTGGTGATACCAAGAAATGAAACTTGAGAGGGTAAGAAAAACTTGCAAGACAAGTCGAAGTATTAATTAATTCTAGCCGCCATCGGTCGGTTTATTAAACGCTTAATTTCCATTTAGTGCGCACGGCTGCAAGGAAAAATCTTGAATGACTCGGATTTTCCTTGTCTAAAAGGGAAGCGGGGCGGGAATGTAAATGTTTTGCCGCGGTTTCATTTGAATTAATTAATGGATTTAATGAACGCGAACTTTTTCATCCGGCCTCCGTTTTCTGTAACAATGTTTATGGTAAATAAAACTTGTCAAGGAAATGCTTTTTTTGTCCATCTGTCGGTTTTTTTCTTTTTAATTCGCTCGGTTTGTTGGGGCCGCGAGTTCTGCGCCGGATTGTTTGGATTTATTCGTGTAATTAGTGAAGTTTGTTCCGTTAGGATTATTTTTGTTCTTTTTTGTGTAACAGATTGGGTGGGATTCAATTTAGAGGTGAGTTGGATTGTACAAAAAGCGCTCGATTGTTTCAAATTAAGAACTTTTTGGGACCACTAATTCTCTTGGAGCATAGCTAACGAAATGAAGACCGAAATACATTCGCGTTTGGAAAAATAACTATTCTCTACTTTATTATTTTTTGTAACTTTATGTAAACAAATAAAATGTTACAAATGTAATCTATATTGTTAAGGTTAATTTGATTAAATAAACCTTAACTTGAGCTTAATCCAAATGCATAGATTGGTACCTATCTATGAAGAGCCATAGGTACATATCGAAGCTACACAAAATGGTAGAATAATATAAATATTTAAATAATTAAAATTACAACAACTTATTAAATAAACAAATAAAATAAAACAAAGTTATCAACGCCTGTTTCCCAAGAATTATTTTTAAAATCTTTCCTCAAGAAAGACGGGAGGCGAGCCACAGATAATGATAAATCGCGTCAAACCTCCCCGCAATTATGACGGACGCCGACTAAATTAAACATAGACTAAAAATGTTCAAAAGCCGTCTTCAGTCACTAATAAATTACGCGAGCGAAGGGTTAAAGAATAAAAAATGAGATAGCGCTTGTTCTATAATAATTTAACCCGTTTAGCGCAGTCGTCGAGTAATAAAGATTAAAAAGTTTATTTTTTAACACTTTTGGTGCTAATGAGGGGGCGTTGGAAACAATTTGAGGGATTACCTTCTAAAAGCTTCCGTCAGCTTTTTAATTGAGACTTTTTTTGTGGGCCGAAAGGCTTTTAGCCCCTTTGACTGTGACTCGCGCCGTGCCTTTGTGCCTCCTCGCCGGTGATCTATTGATGAAGGAAAATATTTCCCTTTTTTATCTTTACAAATGACGTGTTTTTTGATGTTTTTATAAATATTTAACGTAATTTGATAGCTGTTATTTAATAGATTTTGATTAAGTTGAGGTGTGGCTGGTTCTTAATTGAAATTGATTAAGTAGGTCTTTAATATGTGAGTTTGGGATAAAGTTATTTATCACTCCGTTTTGTCTGGTCGTTACAAGATTTGTTTTTTTTTTGTCACTTTTGAAGTTTTGTATTAATCAATTGATAAAATATTTAAAACATTTTTACTATTCTTGTTTCATCTTCCTTATTGTTATCATCACACAGTGCTATAGACAAGGTTATTGTCAACTACAACTAGGTATTATAAAACACGTGTATCGCCCATTACAACTGCAAAGAGAAGCGGAACATAAAAAAGCATAACTCTAATCTCGAGTAAGACATTACGAGAATACCAATGCATGCGCGAAAAATCGATCGCGCGTTGCCGTCTTAAATTCCTCACCCTTTTCGAGGGGGCTCCCCCAAAAAAACGAAAGAATAGAAGAGGGAAAAAATCTAAATCGTCTCATATCTCCCCCCCGACCCACCCCCGCCCCCGGACACCTCCGACGTCAAGCACCCTCCTTATTTCGTATGCGAGCTCCTCCAGCAATCATTATAAGGATATCGATTAGGGCTACGTCTCTAACCTGCCCATATCTTTGTGGAACACTCATGTGTACACAGGATTACTTTCGGCGACTTCGACCATTTCTTTTTTTGTTAAATTTTAATGTCCTGCTGTTAAATTTATTAGAAGCTGTGTTAAAATCATGTTCAAAAGGAAGGTGATAACTATCCGTACATCATATCAAGAACTTTGTATCCGTAAATATTCGCTTAACTGTAAAAAATATAGTAGCAAGGGGCGATATAAACTGTCTGATTATGATCCATAAAACGTCTTATGACGCTATATCTTTCAAATTCCACAAGGTTTCATATGAACTTAGGACCTTACAAAGTGAAAATGCAAGTACGAGCGATGGCTCAAAAAATATACCAACTGATCAGATTCATGGTAAACAAACATAATATCAACAAATATCTACATATTGATATACGATTGGCTCTGAAAAGGTAAGACGAAGGAGACTAGTTAACAACCGAGGACGGGCCCCGCATAAGCAGATGCAAATTGTTCCCGTTAAACTATTTCGGAAGGTAAACATAGAGGGGTTGGGCCCACGTGCAGATCCGACCAACGAGATTAAAAATGCTGGATGGGAGACCGCTGGGTCGAGTACGAGCCAAGAAATATAGGAGTTCACGAAGAAAGCCGCTTCGGGGATATGTAAATAGGAAACTACAAAAGTAATGTTTGAGTTTGGGACGTCGCGAGAGTGAGTGGTCGCTGGATTATTGCCGCCGATATTGTGCAAGCTTATCCAATTTAAATTGAGATCGATGTTTGGTTTCTGTTAGGTTATAAGGTTTTTGGTGAGTTTGTAACAGGTAAATTGCAATTTTGTAAGACCAGAATCTCACTATTATCATTGAGACTTGAAAATGTATGGATTTAAAATCAATCGGGAAACATTACGAAAATTCAAAAATAAAATGGTACAATGCACCAAACAAGCCTAGAATAAAATATTGTCAAAGTTTCTAAAACTCTAACCTTAACAGGCACTTGTTAAATCCACGAAACACGAACAGTTACTATCGACAACACAATTGAAAGAGACATCTACCCACGGAGACACAAAACTAATGACGACTTGAATTCTTACAAACACAATGGCAAGAAAAAATACAGTAAAACTGCTCTCGACTCGTCTCCGAGACTTGAATAAAGCGAAAACTAGGATCTAAGGAATCCTACAGACGACACTTGATTGTATACACGCGACTGACCGCTGCGGGGTAATAGGTAAAGTTAAGTTGGAAAAAACCTTAGAAAATCCTTGAGATAAGACTGGCCAGTCTAATTGTATTCATATTTTTTTGCCTTTTACGTTGTTACGACTGTTTGTTGTGCTTGGAAGTGCATGAATATTTGTTATATTATTTTGCATATCAAATTCTTCTTGCTTTCATAATTATATATTCGTTACAGATACAGTTTCCTTTGTTGGTAATTTGGCGATTGAAACTGCTCTATTCCGTCTTTAGTCATTCTTAGTTCTACGCCGTACAAAATTTTGTATAAGACATCTTTTTAAACAAGAATGTTGTTGTGAGTGGGTCTATCTTGATCGCCTTACGTCATCCGATGTCGGAATTACCTTCACGTCATTTTTCGGTAACGTTTCTTCTATTGTTAGGAATGTTTACAGAAACACGGTACGGATACAATATTGAATTTTAACCAAAAGAACCGGCATCCAACATTCATGTCTTTCGAAATTTTTGATTTCACTGCCCAATTTAATTTGATCTCCAAATGCGTACCAAGCGTAAAACTTTATTAAGGGCAAGTATACATAGTTACAGCAATATCTACGTTTTGTAAGTGCCTAATTCCGTTTGGCTGAATCTAATAAATCCCAACCGCTGAGCGGAGAATATCTCAAAGCTGTTTCATTATTCGGCATTAGCCGGCGGTCGGCCACGCAAATCTTGGCGTCCCTCAGCCCCGGCCAAGAGCCCCCAATTTCCCTCATTACTTACCTCCCGTCCGAGACAATGGCAAGACGACGACAAGAAAAAAAATATAATAATTTCAAGTGGAATAACGCTGAAAACCTTTTCACGGAAAGAAGAATTATTGTTGTTTTGCAAGCGAGCTCTCAGAGACAAAATGCACCATCCTTATTACGCTATTGTTCGGTGTTACGAGCTTTATTCATTTTTACTTGGCTCGACTTGAATGCTTATTAATTTAAGGCCGTGATAAGCTCGGATTCTTTTGAATGTACGAAAGAAATGTCTGGCTATTGTGATGAGTTATTTTACATCCTATTAGAAGAGAAGCTCGCGAAATGTTTCGATAATGATGTTAAAGCCCCTAGGGAATTAATAATTTTGAGATGTATATTTTCATAATACATAAAAAAAATCAAGTGGAATACTAAGAATAAGCCTCGTTAAGAATTATATATTTAATGAAGTTATTTCCTTAGTAACTATTGCTACTAATAACAGCAATTGAAAAAATGACTGGCCAAGCACTTAAAGTCAGTTTACGTCATATTTCAGGAAACAACGATTTACCTTGACAATACTTGAGCGCCAATAATGTACTAGAAGGAAGGAAATCCGATTATGAGCTACTACAATGTTACTTAGCTCAGCTTTATTAGATGCTAGAAGCCCCATGCAAAACTGCACAACCATTAACCACCTGCAATTATTTTATATAATTATGTGGCTACCTATAGTTATGGCTAACCGGGCCATATTCAGGGGGCTATTAAAGGTTATGTTATACACAACATAGTGAAGAAATTAATGCATGTAACCACTGAAATAAGTACACATAATGAAACGTAAATATACATCACACGAAACGCTTTATGGTAATCGAAATATGCCGAAATATGTTGTTAAGAGGGTAGAAAACTACCAGTGAACATGCAAGGGATGAACTAAGCTTTCATATTTTGCGGGTAGCCGTAACGAAGCGACTCGGAAACTTTCCTACCGTATGTCGTTCGAGTTTTTTAAGACGCCCATAAACATTCCAACAAGGCTTTTGTGCCACTATTTGAACAACGCCACGATGTGAATCGTAGCTCGTAATAAAGTCATTTTTACAACATTCGAGTAACACAAATTACTTAAAATGTCACATAAACGAATTTGCGGGGACGTTCGTGTCGTTCAATGTGAAAATCTCGAGTCGAGTCCGCTTGGCGGTCGGAAGCAAGCAAGTCGACTCCCCCGGGGGGTCGAGTCAAGAGTGATTACGAATTTTAATTATTTTTTTAAGCCGGTGGCGGCGAGGTGATGTTTCCCCGCCGAGGCTTATGCAAACAATCGACTTGCACTTGGAATTAATCTGACTCCGAGTTTTTTCCTTCGCGACAAGGAATTAACAAGCAAAGAAGTCATTAAGTCGGAAGATATTCGAGGATTTCTTTTAATTGCGGCTTCCTTGACGTCCGTTTTCTAATTGGTTCGTGTCGGCGCGTTACTTGAAAGAATTGAATTTGTTTTCATTTTTGAACGTTTGGTAAGTAAACATTGATTTATGTCGTAGCCGTTGGGTTGGCGCTAGGTATCTTTGTTGCTAGTGCGACATGCAGGTAACTACGTGTCATTACAGTGCATAACACACCCCCTATTATCCAATTATTTCTAACCTTTCAGCGTGGGCCGCTTCAGTGCAGTAATTACTCCACTTGGTAAGTTTAAACGTGGTGCATGACAGTCTAAGTGATTGTATGCGGTGAACTACGGCACCGCTAATGAATTATTTGTGGCTCGCGTGCAATCGCAACGTCTCTAATTATCCTGCTGTTGGATATTATGTTATGACGTGGCTGTACTGCTTTTGATTTCAGGTCTTGAGGGTTTTTCTACCGCTTGGAAATAAGACGTTGTAATTGGGCTGTTTTGTATGGGTGTGGTGAATTGAGGACTGAAATTGAGCAGCAGTGGGGATCGTCTGGATTCAGTGTTCGGGTTTGTTGTCCAGTTAAAAGTTGATGTTTGAATGTGAAACTTTGTATGATTGGATATTTGCCACCCATTCACGCAAAAACGGCTGAACGGATTTGGATGAAATGAAGCATATAGGTAGATTATAACCTGGATTAACACATAGAATACATTTTATCCCGGGAGTATGTTCCCTTGGGGTAATTGAAGACCTCCACGTGGCTGTGGGCGAAGACGCTGGCAAAACCTAGTCTAAATCTACACTAATATTATAAAGAGGAAAGATTTGATTGCTTATACAATTGTTTGTAATGTATAAACTCAAAAACTACTTAACCAATTTAAAAAATATTTCACCTATAGAAAGCTACATTGTTCCGAAGAAATATGACCTATACATTTTACGCAGACCAAGTCACGGGCGAAGTGCTAGTATTACATAATTGTGTGATTCAGAGACTTGTTTATTTTAAGGCAATACAATAAGGCTTTAAATGCCCTAATTCCAAAGAGCCTACGTCTGCCCACTTAAAATTGGCACATCATCTAATACGCGGCAATCAGACCAAAAAATTCGTAGGCAAATAATTTGGCATCCTCCAAACAAGAGAACAAATAAAAAGGCTGATTGAGCACCCCCGCTAAAATGACTCATTTATATTAAGGACCAAACTCATCAATACTCATTCACTCGATACGGATTTTTCCACAAAGATCCTTCTCTAATTGAAATTGAAATCTGATTTCCCTCCCTCGGCAAAGCCCGGTGATTAAAAGTATAAGAAAAAATACAAATAATCAAATTACAATATCGCTAACGATTCCTCAGAATCCTTTTATATTTTTGGGGAATAAATTAGAGGCAGAGAAGGGATAGCCACGCTCCCGCAAACAACGGGTAACGATTTTGGTTTTTAAGCAGTTGTTGGTCTTAGTAATGATGCTTGGTTACCGAAGCAAATATTTTGAGGAGAACTCTGTTGTACGAGTAATTTACCGACGAGGAAAATAATTGTTGTTACTATTTTTACCGAAGTTATAAAAATGCGACGGAATTTTATGGTTCGGATAATTACGGCTACATAATACAACCCTAGCACACTATTAATCAGAATCTGAATCATTTTGAAGGTTAATGCTAATCCATTGCTTCATATGTTCGAAATATTTGTCTGCTCAATAACGTAAATAACGCAATGAATATTGCAGAACTGTCAAAATGAAAGTAATTCCTACTGTTAGCGTGTTACGAAATTAATCCGCTGCTCAAGAAATGAAGACCAAAAAGTGCTAAAAACACATTGAGCACTACCCATCAATCATACGAGCAATTCTTGTATATACAGGAAAAGTTTTTATCCAGTGCGAAAACTGTAACCATGAACTCAGCATATCATTCTAGACGCCCCAGCGCAGAAATTTTTCGTCGGTTATACAAAAAAAAAACAGCTGTTCCATACATTTTGACCGCGTAGGTTTTGCACTTTTCTATGAAACAGCTGATTTTATTTTTGTAAAACCGACGAAAAATTTCTTCGCTACGGTCTAGAATAGTATGCTGAATTCATGGTTAAAGTTTACGTACTGAATAAAAACTTTTGCTGTTTATATAATATATAATCTGAATCTCGGAAACGGCTCCAACAATTTTTATGAAATTTAGTATGCAGAAGTCTCGGGGGCGATAAATCGATCTAGCTAGGTTTCATTTTTAGAAAACGTCAAACCAACAAAATAATCGAGCAAAACTCGGTAATATAATACACCACAGGACACCCTGAAATTGAACTATAGCGATTCATTTACTTCTGTCTTAATATAGACAGTCATCATTTGCTTAGCTTTTTCTAAATTATCTTGGAGACAGCTTCCAGTCTTCTCTCTCTCTCTCTCTCTTCCTTCTAACGGGTTACAGCTAAATACCAGTATTTTACTGGAGCGACTGCCTATCGGACCTCCAAAAACCAGTAACTGGGTAACACTATACCCCTGCTTGTCAGACTTTCGGACTTCTGACGACTGTCAAAGATCCACGAATGACAGCCGAGACCAACAGCTCCTTAATACAGCCAGTAGCTATCGTAATTTGCTAAACAATAGAAAACACCATCAGAAACTTCTTTCAAAATATTCCTAATGTTACTCATGTAAAATCTAAACCAAATTATGCGTAAATTTTATATTTATTTACCATCAATCCTGTACGGTAGACGTGTGTATTTTTCATTGCCTTTAAGTATATAAGGCCCGTGAAGCTGAATGAAAAATTGCCCTATTTTGAGGATGGATGACGCGAATTAAAGAAGCAATTACTCATCAGAAAAGCACGGGGGCGGAATGTTAATAAGACGAGACTATGGGTGCGAGATATTTTTCATTTGGTCTCCTCGGACAATCACGAATTCGTAATTAAGATGCAAATGTTCAGACTCTTGTGGAATAATATTTTAAGACACGCACAGCGATGAGTGGTGGCTTACTTTTTGTAGAATGTGTGTAGGTAGTCTTAGTTTAAATTATTTAGTTTTAAATGAGAGCTCGGAGGATTATGAAGCGATGACGTGCTGTCCTCTTTTTGGGGCTCTGGGTCACGTCATCGATTATTCGCCTATTGTTGCTGACATCATAAGTTGCATTTTTGCTGTAGCACGTCATTCACTTGCTTTTGTCAGCTTTTAAAATTTTATTACTATGCCACGAAAACACGCTATGGGATAAAAAGGTTATAAACTATCTGTGCGTACCAAATTTTGTCTAAATTCATTCGGCCGTTTTTGCGTAGTTGAGTAACAAACATCCAAACTTACACATTTATAATATTAATACGATATCTATACTCCATTTACAATAGCATTAGACAGAAGTTAAAAAAGGTTATTTTTAATGTACACTTCGTAACAAAATTACATTATACGTGTTGCAGTTACGATTAATGCCAAAAAAATTAAAGTGTCAATGCTAAAAACCTAAAAAAAGCAGGAGTGAACAACACCGAGTAACTAAATTAGCTGATGACGACGAAGTTTTACCAACGTATTGTGGGCCGTAAGTTGTTATTTAAAATAAAGTATTGTAAAAAAAAATCCTTATAATCTTAATTAGAATTAAATCATCATGTGACTGTTTGTTTCATTCATTCGTTTTGTTGTAGGTTTGTAATGTGTGATGAAGATGTTATTGTAAATAGAACATTATTTAAAATAAACATTACTTTTACTTTGTTTATCTCAGTATTTAGTACTGTCTTAAATTTACCTAAAAAAGTTAGAACTTAACTTTGAAATAAAAATGGTTTGCACTCCTGCTTCTACGAGCCTCTTTTTTCTAAAGCTATAATAAATGGGGTATAGACTAAATTGATCATATAATAGATGATTTAATTATTAAACATAACCCTGAATTCGTCATTTAAAAAAAGCTTAGACTTTGATATTCCTTTACAGTATTCATAGTTATACTACATATCACCCAAAAAAAGCCGCAAAATAAAGACTTTCTTAAAACAAAAAGGAAAACTTTGAACACAATCAAAACAGTTTACCATACTAGCGGCCCAAGGTCGCTCAGTCCAGACAACCGTAGAACGAAGTGCGAACGTGCAACTACCCAACGTCTGGGCGCCTCACGTTCGCCCCATGTTAAGCCCTCGAATTTTCTCCTAACTTTTTCCGCTCCTCGCCACTTATCACCCCACCCAACCCCCCACTGGTCCATCGAGCTCGACCACTAATTGCGTCCGTTAATTAGGAAACGTCATGAGTGTTTACCGAGTAGCTAAGTGTGAAGTTCGTTCCCCACTAATGCCTTGGCGTGAAATTACTTCCGCGCCAAGTTGAAACTTTTTGAGAAATAAACTTGGTAGGATTAATTAGCTGATGGGAGTAGGATTAGCCGCTGCGTCTGCGTTCTAACAAGATTATAAGAGTTCTGTTTCCACAACTTTTCAACCTTACTTACGTTAATTTTGTTTGTTCCAATGTTTTAGTGCTAGCTTCTATGTAAACACTTGATGAAACTTCGCCACGCTTTCTTTCTTTGCTTGTACTTAATTATGGTTTAGGTGGTTGATAAATTAACTTTTTCTTTGCTACTTTTCTTTTCTGCTAATAAACGTTAGCAATTACATCTGACGTATTTATTCTATTGTCTTTCTTTCCATGATCATAAAGCGGTCCTAAATAAGCATCGGTAAATAGTAAAAGGAAATCAAAGATGGCAGCGCGGTGCGTCAAAAGAAATGAATCGTGGCGAGGTGTCAGTGGGCCGGTAATTATCACGTAGCCGGCTTAATTACGGCCGCATTCAGGCTAAGTGAAATGTGTCATCCGGCTGTTATTGGCCGCAAACGGTCTTAAACCGTCACTGGGTAATTCCTCATACAGTGACAGGGTTAATGAATTAATTAGTGACGATTGGTATTGATTGGGGAACTGAGTGGTTTTGATTAAGTGTTGTAGTGTTTGTAGCTGTTAATAATATTGTGTAGCTTAATCAGACTCCAATGTTCCCACTGGGGGGACACAGGCCTCCTCTCGGTGCGAGGGAGTGTTGTTTGGTAGATAAAACATGTCTTAGATTTTTTGATTCTAGGACATGACGGTTTTCTTACGATGTTTTCTTACACAATTTGAGAGCAGTGGTGATGAAATAATTAACAAGAAGTAAAGTTCCTATCTGAGTCCAAACCTACGACCGTACTCTCTATTTTAATATTGTTTAGCAGACGTACCTACATTATGAGCGTATGGTTAATTTTACAGAGAGTTGATCTAAATTCCTACTGCTAAGATAAAGTAGAAGTTCGTTCTCTATGAATAATTCCCGTTTGGTGATAAACGCCAATCCTCCCGCAAAATATTTATAAAATGCATAGCACGCTTCTTTAATCATTTAGAACCTTAAAAATTCATAGTAAAAAAAGCGATGTTGCAAATTACGTGGGTTCCGTATGATTTTGTTTTGTTATGACAGCGCGAGTTGGCAACGTCGGGTTCGGCGACCCCACTCCGAGTTTTAATGATAAAAAAATTCGTACAGAGGGGAGGCGAGTAAGTGCCATCGAAGGAGGGAAAAAACTACGGAGGAAAATATTTGGTGCGACAGGTTGCCTCTCCCCGCGTGAGGGGGACCTTGATAAAAATTAAATCTTAACGACGGAAATTTAAAGATGACGCTCGAACGATCAAGAAGAGTGTACATCTGAGCCCTGGGGCGCTTTAATTGGGCTGAGTACGAGACGAGCCTTCTTTTATGTACTCCGTTGATTGATTGGTACATTTACGGCAGATCCCCTGTCAAACGTATTAGGCAAGACATGTATTTGTTAATGTTTTTAATTTCCAGTTCTTAACCCTGTATTTCTTGTTATGCCATCTCCCACTGGCTTCTGCTCTGCTAGACATTTTGCATCGAACATTTAATGTGAAGTTTATTATACAACATTCAACGTTTTACTATGAATTACATATTCATGGAAAATTATGAAATACGCGTTTAACTTAGATAGTAAAACGATAGTGTGCTGTGAAATGTTAGCGGAGAAATTATGATCTGTCGTGTTAATGTTCTTACTGTTCTGAGCAATATATTGCCTTAAGTTCGCTGGGAAATTGTAAACGGACTTTAATGACGTCATTGTGATTTAATAATCGTTTCGTTTCATTTATATAATACATAATGCTTTTTGGTTATACACTTTATATTTATGATAGGATTTATCAGGAACATCTTGGCGAATCATAAAACCTCAATTTTCAAATTATTTGAACTAAGAATGATTCAAAAGCAACACGTACATTCACGGTACATGCCCTTACTGTAATTGTATCCCTACATTTCGTACTACTTAAAACCCTAGACACGAAGAAATTACATAAAAATAAAAGCAGTAACTCAAATTCGCGGCCGCATTGAAATTCAAATCGGGATGCAAGGAGATTTGCATCGGACGGCATCGAATATTGATTTTTCCTGCGTCTTGAGAGCCACCATTGCAATCCTACTTGTTTAAACTTTTTTTTTTCACTCTTCACTCGCGTTTTTTGTTTCAACCACTCGCCCCAGGCTTACTCCCCCACGCACTCCCTCTTGCATAAAAAAGCTTCTAATCGATAATTTCTGTGGGGTGCATTAAGCATATCGTCAGTTTTGTGCCGCGAATGTTTTTCTCAATGCTTTCAGATTTCACCCTCAAGGCTATTTTTGTTTTGGTGGCCATTTCCGAGATTGGAAGTAGCTTATGTTGTGTTTAATGAAATTTTATGTTGCTTACTACATAAAACAGGGTCTTAGTTTATGTGGATGATTTTATGTAGATAATTTAGCTATATCAACTCCATGCTTGTATTTTGGTTCTGGCATTTATCTGCCTCAGAATTCATATTGGATCCATACAGTTTTATTGATATAACCGTCTTGAGCTCTATTTCTTAATTCAAATTGATGATACATTTCAAATCTTCATTATTAGCAAAACCGACACATACCTACAAATTTAATATTCTAATAAAAAAAAATATAAAACCAACAGAACTAACGGCTTTACAATTGAAAACACCAATAACAGTAACGGCGATCGTAGACATCGGATCTAATCAGACAAAGACGCATAGCATGGATGTAGCTAACTGCCAATATCTGATGCACCATGAGCCCACTGGCCCATTGTATTTGTTCTTTATGTTTTTTTACGGAGGGACGCAACGATAATGTTTTTATGGCCAGAGGGTCCGCCTTAATCAGGGTACGTTGTGATTAAGCCGAACGTTTTCGATACTTTGACACCATAGATGTTGCTACGATTGTTTTTTGGACACATGGTAACGTTGTTGGGGGCTTGTGGCTAAGCGTAGCTTATACTTGCCGCAGTTGATCCGTGGATGGGTGACCATATTTACATATCAAGACTCCTCTGTGCTTCGAAAAACATATTAAGCTGTTGGTCCCGGTAACGACCATCTCGTTACTAGTCGTCGTCGAATCGTATTACCCAGTAACTGAGGTGTGATTGTAGAGGTCTGATAGATAGTTGCTCCATATAAAATACTGGTATTCAGCTACATCTGATTAGACAGGCAGCTGACTACAACATAGCTGCGAAAAGGCTAGGCAGATGACAGTAATGTTGACGACGAAATTGTTGAGGGTTCTGTTGTGTTGGAAAGTTTCAATGTCAAAAATATTGCGTCACACACGAAACGCGATATCCCCCAAAACAAAATCGATGTTTTGTTTTTTTACAACTCAACTAATACTGTCTTAACTGTTACAATTTAAATGCATTCGATTCTATAATCTGATGAAGTTAAAAGATTGTCTATTGAGATAGTAGATTAATTTCGTGCATGGGAAGAATTTTTATAGTTGTATCTACATTAGAAGGTGTGTCAAACGTACTTAACGCCATCATGTGACGAAACTAACTACTTAACTAATCTCGAACTGATTAAACTGCTTTCCTTAGATACTTACACTCACATATTCCGAATGAAATACGAAGAGACGCATAAAATGCTAATTTAACTCGGATCCACGGCCTACACATTTGGAATGCCTCCCTTCCACGAATACCGACACACGATAATGACTCCAAAACGGCAATTCGAGGCAGAGTTTTTCATAAAACGAGGTATATGAGTCAAGAACATAGGAGTCATAAACTTGAGCAAACCACCCCACGCGTTCACCCCTTGCTCGAAAAAGTCACCCCCGCACGTTCGTAGGAACACAAAAAAGGGCACCAAAGGGACGTTACGCATCCCAAGTAAGCGAGCTCATTGCTGGCTCTGCAGATGTCTTTAATGGCTTTAAATTATATGAAGAGAGAGCTAACTGCCTCGCGCAACTCTAGTAGGTGATAGATCACGTTTTGGCGCTCTCTTGGCTTTATTATACTTCGTCCTTCCTGTTGTTATAATATTGCAGTTTGCTAAGTTATTTATTTGTTTTTTTTTTTCTCAATGGACCGATCCATACTTGGCATCAAGCTAATATAACGAGTTTTAAACGTCGAGATACGAAGACTTGTGAGGGTCTTCGATATCGGAAAGCGTATTATGGAACTCAAATGGAGATGGCGAGGCCACCTGGCAAGGCGCTGTGATGATAGGTGCAGTAAGGCTGTGACAGAGTGGCATTCACACCTGGAAGACGAGAAGTCCGGTGGCAAGATGGGCGGAATTTACGGGACAAGGCTGGTACAAGATCATGGAGATTGGCACAAGAATAGAGAGACCTATGGCTCGTGGGTGAAATCTGGCTGTGGATGATTGTACACGGAGAGACTCTCAAAACTGGGTAGGTACCTACTATATTTTGGCTACATAATGTACTATTTTCTGAGCTATGCAGTGTGAATGTGCGGATGAACGAAATAGAATATTCAAGATGTTTAATATCAGCTTTTAAAGAATCCCTAGTAAAGGATCCTTTAATACTTTATTGACTACTCAAGTCTATTCCTGTATCGATAAAAATTTCAACAAATACTTGAATGAACATACATTCCGTGTTAAATTGGATGTGAACACGAAGGAACAGTAAGTAGAGAGTTCGTAAACGTTATTGCGTTAAATTTTATAAGCAATGGCTGTACACGAGCGACTGAGCACGACTGCGCGATTTCATTACACAGGGAAAAAAAAATCGCGGAGAAATTGGAAAATAATGTCAATTACTGTACAAACTGGAAGTCGCAGCGACTAACGATCGTCATTACGCATTGTCGTGATTGCGTAAATAGAGACGATTTCTTGGCAAAGTGAGGCGGGGCGGGTTCGCTAACTTTTCCGCTTCGCTTATCCGCTCGCGCTCGTTAGTGTAATCACAGTCTTGTTTTATATGAAATGACGTGCAATTTAATTGCGAAATATCACCTTATGTATGTAATAGGTCTTTACCTATGAAATTGCCGTTTTGTATGAAAAAATTTAAACGAATTTTTTTCATGTATTTTTTATTTGTATTAATCGAAGTAATCACCCATGCAATCAATGCATCTTTGCCATCGCAGTGGCAGTTTATTGATGCCCTTCTTAAAGAAATCAGCTGGACGGGAGGCAACAAATTCTTCAAAGGCATTTTGTACTGCCTCTCGGGTATTGAATTTTTTTCCCGCCAAGAAGTTATCCAAATTCTGGAAAAAGTAGTAGTCTGTAGGCGCAAGGTCTGGTGAGTAGGGCGGATGACGGAGAGCTTCCAACCCCAGTTCTTGCAACTTGGAGACCGTCTGCTGTGCAGTATGAGGTCGCGCGTTGTCGTGCAGGAGCAGCGGAGACGAGCGATTGACCAATGCTGGTTGGAGATGTGCCAGCTTCTCCATCATTGTGTTCAGTTCTTCACAGTACACATCTGCAGTAATGCTCACCCCGTTTGGTAAGAAGCTGTGATGAATCACACCGGCGCTAGACCACCAAACAGTGACCATCACTTTTCTAGGGGTAAGTTTTCGTTTAGGGCATTGTTTAGGTGCTGAACCAGGATCCAACCAACATGCTGAGCGCTTGCGGTTATCAAACAGAATCCATTTTTCATCGCAGGTAACAATGCGGTTCAAAATTCCTTCATTTGTGTGTCTGTTGAGCAGTGCAAGGCACGTCTCGACGCGTACTTCGCGCTGACGTTCATTGAGTTCGTGGGGCACCCATTTGTCAAGCATTTTTACCTTGCCAATTTGACGCAAATGGACCAATATTGTTTTGACGCTAACGTCGAAAGCTGCTGCTAATTCAGCCGTAGATTGTGTATCATCAGCTTCCACAATCGCCTTTAATTCGTCATTGTCGACCAAAGTCTTCGGACGACCGCGAGGTTCATTTTTCAGGTCGAAATTTCCAGAACGGAAGCGAGCAAACCAATAACAGGTGGTGCGTTGGTTTGTAGTGTTAGCTCCGTAAACGTCGTTGATGTTGCGTGCCGCTTGTGCCGCGTTGCTGCCACGACGGTACTCATATTCCATAATTACTCGAATTTTTAACGTATCCATGATGACGAAAAAGATTGAAATGCGATGAAAATGTAACACTAATCAATAAACAAATGACTACTTTTGGAAAAAAAAATCCATGTTTTTAAAATAAAATTAATTTGAAATTAGAATTCTTACCCAAACAAAAATTATTTTGATTTGAAATGGCCAGTACTGCAAAACGGCAATTTCATAGGTAAAGACCTAATATATATAGGCAGTTAGAAATGAGCAGTTTAACATTATTACTGCTTGGACAAAACAGGAACTATTAAATTAAAATGTTTGAATTTAACCCTTTAAGTAGTTAGTGGCGTAGTTAAGTGTCAGGTCCTAAGAAACATTGGATTTAATTATAGAAAATTAAAGTTTCTATGACAATTTCTAACTCGAACAGCATAATGTATGCGAATATTTAATATTATAATTTTGAGAAAGATATTATTATTTTAATTTAACAGCAGCTACTTTCTATTTCGTAAAATAATAGTTTAAAAAACTAAAAAACACGCTTTAAAAACCAAACTAAAAAAGGAGAAAATAATTGAATTCAATTAAAAAGCGTGGGGTGCTTTTTGAGGTATTTTTATAATCAATTAATGTCAAGCACCCCACGCTTTTTAATTGAATTAAATTATTTTCTCCTTTTTTAGTTTGGTTTTTAAAGCGTGTTTTTTAGTTTTTTTAAACTATTATTTATTTTCAATTTTTTAGTTCTGCTAACTACAAAAACGTGATTTTTTTTGTTTTTTTTTTCTCAATTTTTTTTTTGAATTATTGAATTGTCATCGGTCTTCGACAAGTTTACAAAGTTTCAATGAAATCTGACCGTTAAAAGTGGGTCACAATCGCGCTCAAAGGACTCGGTTACATACAAACAAACAAACAAACATACAAGTGAAGCTAATATAAAGCGTGTAAAAAAAAGTTAAGCTGGATAGTCACATGAGGTCTATTGAATCAATCTGCCCAGTATTTTCCCAATTATATTGGGGTCGGCTTCCAGTGTAACCGAAAGCAGCTGAATACCAGCATTTTGCATGGAGCGACTGCCTATCGGACATCCACAACCCAGTCTTCTCCATCTGACGACCTGGAACGACTGTCAAAGATCCAGGAATGACAGCCGGGACCAACGGGTTAACATGCTTTTCGAGGTACGAGGGGTCTTGGTATGTAAAGATGGTCACCCATCCACGGGCCAACCGCGGCAAGCGTAGCTTAACCTGATTGATGGACCCGTGCGGCTGGTAAGTAACCCAGAAGCCCTTCATATGAGGACTATTGAACCGGACACAATGTTAAAGCAGTTATCACATTGTTTTACGCGACACAAAGCCACGGATGCGAGTGACACGCTCGATCGCGCGTCTGCACCAGCCTTTATATTTTATATCGATCATTTGGTTGATGGTGTAAAAACAATGCCGTTTCCGGCGCAGGAGCATGTCACATGTTTAGATCTGATTTGTGGACAGTCAAACTGTTGTCAATATAGTTTATTGTTGTGAACGCTGTGGGGAATTGTAGGTATTGTTTTCCAAAAAAAAAATGTTTTTAAACAAGTACTTTTCTGATAAGGAGACAATTTAGTTTCAGAGAAAATGATTGTTTAGCAAATTGACAGACTAAGTAAATTTGCCGTGTTATAGATATTTCACATAGTTTTGTCAAATAATGATACCTTGCTAATCAAAAGGGATTCGTATTTAAATGTCTTTTGTTAAAAAAATATTCCATTAATTGAACATGCATTTCTTGTTTACCTACGTAAAATGATTATTTAGCTTAGTACTTCAAATTATTAATACTCACAGAGATCAAAAGAACTGTCTTCATAAACGTGTTAATGTCTATTGTGTTTCACTTCCACTCACCTTCTGCAAAAAAGAGAAAAATATCACATAAATACAAAATATTCTCACAAAATGTTCGATTTCAAAAACTTCACAGAGATATTCCATATTGTTCCCAAAAATAATAGGGTCTATTCCATACAAAAGCCATTTTATATCTATTGAAGATATTTTTAAAATATGTGCGACAATTATCAGTACACGACATTAATAGTCTACTTATATTGTCGGAAGACGGTGTAAGGAAAAAAAAACTCCCCTAACATAGAAAGATTTATTCGCAAATTACTTATAAATTTCACCTCTAAACTCTGACGCTTTGTGCCGAAAAATGCTGAATTCCTACACGCAATTTTAACCTCTACATATTCGGCTGTAGAGCGAAAATTCTTTGTATCGTTTGACTGATTGGAAATACTTGTGGTGACGATCGTACTAGAACATTGGGCTCGCATATAAAAATGTATTTAAAATGTCGCTACGGAAAATGATTTATTGTGTACAGAGTGTCATAAATTTGTCCACTTGGATTTAGAATAAAGCGAGTAATAAATATAGTGCATTCCTTCTTGCGATACGGCATATTTTTAGTTTGGTTATTGAGACATTTCCTTCATACATACATTTTGAACACATTCAGTAGGCTGGATGGATGGTGGATAGAGCTTGCTTAAATTACTTTTAGGTACAGAGGTTCTTAAGACATGTCTCTGAGGTAGTATTAATGATAATTATGTATGAAATTGTAGGTATCTAGTCGGTAAAGCCAGCAAAAATGATATGGCGTAGCAAATCGACGGAAGCTCAAACTGTTCTAAAATTCAAATCTCAATTGTCATTCCTTGACATCCTCATTAAAATGGCTATAACACTACAATTTTACGAAGTGTATCATTATGCTTAACAATTATTTTTCCAGACTCCGTCTGCTGATCATTGACTGGTCGCACAGTTTTTCATACGTAGGTAGGTACATCATGAAATCACTACATATTATGAAACAAAGTCCCCCACCGCGTCTGTATGTTTCTCTGTCTGTATGTTCGCGACAAACTCAAAAACTACTGAACGTATTTTCATGCGGTTTTAAGCAAAATACGGAGTGATTTATGAGAAAGGATTAAATGTATAATCTGTTGAGGTTTTCTGTAAATTAGTTAACGCGGGCGAAGCCGCTTTCAAAAGCTAGATACTTAAATATTTTTTGATAAACCTACAATAAGTAAAATTATATAGGTATTACTAATAATTTGCGTTCTTATAACCAAGTACCCGTAAAGATTGTGTGTTGAGTTTAAGTTGTAAACGGTTAAAATCATCTCAAGAGCTTTGAAAGGCGAATCGCTAGCCTCATAGAGTGCCTTAATTATCCAGGGTGGTAGGGACATCAACGCAAAACCTGATACCTAACCTACACCCTAATTGCGTAACTCACGATTCATCATAATTTGTTTCGTTTTGAAACAAATGGCTAAACCATTGCTTCTTAAGTTCGAAAAATGTGTCTGCTCAACAACGTAAATAACGCAATGAATATTGTTGAACTGTCAAAATGAAACCGATTGCGATTAATCGCGTGTTACGCAATTAGGGTGCTGGATTTAGTAAATAATTCTAATAATTGTGTCGGTATAAAAACAAAAAAAAAATTATCGCGTAGGCGCATAGGTATTGCTATGAGACAGCTGTTTTTCTTTTGATAACCGAAAAAATTTATCTACGCAATGGAGTATGACCTAATAGTGCATTGGTTAAGTGCATTTTTTTGTGTTTCTATGGTTAAATAAATGTATTTCAAAAAAGGTATACATTTCCCTGATTGTACATGGAGTTCTATCAAATAACTAGATGTCGTATAGGTACCGTATATTGCTATCCATACCGTATCTACCTACATCTAACGAAAGTACTTGTTGCCTAAGCTGTTTCTGACCCATTCAGACATCTATAGCGAAATTCATTCACTAATAGAAACGATATCATGTTTATTGTCTTAACTTTATGGGTTCCATAGAAACGCAATGGGTGCAACGTGTTAATGGTGTCTTCAATGAACTGGACAATCATTTACTGCCTCGTAAAATTATATTCACAACTTGGTAAGGATTGCCTTCTAAATGTTAAACTTGGATCTATGATGTTTGGTGGATCGATAATATAAATTGTTGAAATAACTCATCATCTGCCCAGCCACTTCCCAATTATGTTGAGGTCGGCTTCCAGTCTAACCGGAGGCAGCTGAGTACTAGAATTTTACATGGAGCGATTGCATATCTGACCTCCACAACCCAGTCACTGGGTCAATACAATACCCCTTAGTAAGACTGGTTGCCAGACTCTCGGGCTTCTGACGACCGGTAACGAATGTCAAAGATCCAAGATGATATGTACTATAGCTGCATCCGGTTTGACTGTAAGCTGACCCCAAAATAATTTTGAAATGGCTCAGCAGACTATGAAGTACTTAAGAGGTCAATACAATACTGAAATACCTCATTTTGAGATATTCAACATTCGAAGCCCCATTAAAGATTTATTAGAAAATCAAAATCAAAAGTCATTTATTCAAACTAGGCTGAGAGTCAGCTCTTTTTAAACGTCAAAATTACATAAGACAGTCCCCCAAAAACGCCCTCCCTTCACCACTTCTGAGTGCTTTAGCTGGGAAGAAGAAGTGGCGCAACAAACTCCCCAGCAGCACAGCTGTCTGTTAAGTTAGAAGAACTTGATTTTATGCAATAGTAGGTAATTAACAATGTCAGCTAGTACACGCCACCATACCAACAAAATATTGAAAGCTATAGGTACTCAAGCAGAAAAAAATATAAAAAAAATATACGTATCTGAAACCTAGCTAAAGAGGTTTCATACACTTCAAAGACTGCTGCAGGACATGTATCTAAGTATCGTTGCTAATAGAGCGATAATTGTATGAGTTCGATTGAGTCCTACCCGACCAGTTATATGCTAGTTATTATCATAGATTAAAATAGAATATAATGAAGCAATCAACTGCAAATTAATAGCTCTTGTTAGCTATTCTACGTAGCATTGGTAAGGTGGTAATTAGCATGGGATGTGCAGCACGTGCATGTTATTAGAACTCTTAGTTTATTATTCAATGGATAAAAATATGCTTCTTGATGTACAAAGTAAAAACGGCAAAGAAAATACTTAAACATGCAATCTGAATTAAAGTCCTATTAAGCTGGTTACAAAGGTAAATTAGAACTTTTATTCTTCATTATCTTGAACATCAAATATTACGACCAAAAACGTTTAAATTTCTTGAATGTTTGTAAAAATTTCTTCGAATTTCTCAAGAAAAAACTTAATCTAAAGTCTGGCACAGACGCGCCATGTTACTTCAATGTTGTTTTTCAATTAAGATTGTAATCACACACACATCAGATGCACAATAAAATCGACGGTTCCCAAAAAAATATAATAGACATGGGAATATTCATGTTCATGTGCGCGCGTTAATTTATGCAAGACGACACTACTTTTTATTTAAGAAAAAAAGTTTACAAAGGCCTTCGTCAAAAATTGCGATCACTAGTGTCACCTAACACTCTAAAGGGGAGCCCGTCAACCCTAACCTGACATGTCATTGTACTTCCTATTTTTGTCACTTAAAAGATTTTTTTTTTACCAAGGCAAAGGAACAAAAACCGTCTAATTGTAACAGTTTTTTGTGCGCAGATTTTAAGCTCGATTATTTTTTCTTTTGTGCCAGTACGGATTTAAGAAATCACTTTTTAAGAACAATTTGAACCGTTACCGGCTTAGTTTTTTGAACAGTTTTGGAATTAAACAAGTAAAAAACAGAAAATGATTGTAAGGCGATAGTTTTATTTGATCAAGCGTGGATTTTTAACAATTCTTTTAAAACGTGAGAAATTTATGAGTTGTAAAATGAGCATTCAGGTGTCACACGAAAACAAGATTATTAAAGAAATCACACCATATATGTTTGTAGGTACTTTGCTTCTACAAGAATCTAAAACATAATAGTCTATCAGATGGATATTTATTTGTTCAGTTTTAAAGTAGGTACGTAAATTAAATTCTCAGCCGGAATTACACAGGACAAGCAAGCGACACGAACAAATATTTCACATGGCACACCTGTGGGACAGGAGGTGAAAACACGAACCTTGTTATTAAACCAATCCGATCGATTGGAAAGGGTTAAGAAATTTATAATAATTGCGAACAAAAGAGATCCGCTTCGATCCCAAATTCTATTATTTATAGTTTCCGATCACAGTTTGAATACGCCTTAATTATCGGCTGTGTATGTCGCACCCTTAACGTTTATTTCTTTTTTAAAACTTTCACGAGACCAAGAACTTTCACGGGTTAATTATTTTTAACCGATTTTGTTTTTTTTTATTTTCTTTTATTGTGTTTTGTGGTAACACCTCGCTGGTTAGAAGTATATTTTTTCTATTAAATTGCATCCTATGTTATTAATTTTGTTTTTAAGTATTGTTCCTTTCTTTATTTCTTTCTTTTTGATCAACAGAAATACAAGTTAAAGTAACTTTATAGGTTACCCCATTATTTAGGCCATAATAATAATAAAATTATCCAACCAGTAGGACTTCAGTTTGCATAAAAAAATCAGTAGCAAAAAGATACCGACAGCAAAAAAAAGCGGCAGCTTACCCATGAATGTTTAAATAACCCATTAAAAATCTCGTCAGGAACTACTCCAAATATTGATTGAGGTATACCCTAAGGGTGTTCAAAGGTACCCCATAAGTGCCATAACGGATAAGTCAGTACCTGGGGATGTCTTTAATAAGCCAGAAATTGTTTTGAACCGTGTTCGGTAAGCGTGAAGATTTCGCTCGGATTAGTTCAGTGATCGGCAACAAATTTCTTGGGTGTGTGTGGCACTCAAAGTTTTTTGGTCAAAAATATTTGGGCCAGGTAAAAAAAGAATTGACGAGTGAATAAACAAATATGTTGACGGGTATTTATGTAGCAAAGAAGACTTCAAAATAAAACAAAATACTGTTAGAATTTAAAATCAAATCTGACAGTTTTTCAAAAATAGCACACATTTTTGACGTAGGTATTATAAAAAATACATTTCTGCTAAATTTAAATTCATTGCAAAGATTTTTTAATTTGTACCAATTTTAAATGTTCTACACTATTTTGGGAACCACAGACCACAATGGTACTTTTGTAACCATTGATTGGTACCACAATGAGTTACAAACTCTGCTTTCACATTGTAAAGTGATATATTTATATTATTTTTACAGCCCCCTGTCGATTTTATTGAACAATACATAGGGTACATAATCCCATGTGTATATACAGTTATGCGACTTAGGGTTGAATGTAACAACATAGGTTTGAGAAATGAGTTTGTATGAAAAATTACAATTTGGTTAACTTCTTAGCAAATATATTTTTAAAGCTTTTGGTTGTATGGGATTATTAATGGTGTTTGTCTTGTACTTCACTGTTGAGAGCTTGAGGAATTAGTTGTGCGTGTAATATATTTTGATGATTTGAAAATGTGCTATGAATTAATGGGTTTTATGGGTGTGTAAATTGTTTTCGAAAATAAAAACCTACCAAAAATACAGGCTTACTTAACAATGTGGTTACAAAAAACTCGAATTTTAAAATCCATGGAATAATAATTTCAAGTTGAGCCTACCAATATTAATGCTAGCCAATGTTGACAGCTGAAAATAGTCACTTCTTATAATATCTACAGACATCCGTCTATGTATATTTATTTCTGAAGTTGTCGATTCGCCCACTGATAAGTACGTTCGTGTCGCCTATACAAAATAAAAGTGTCGATTCGCCATATTCAGACGAGTAAATTCGTGTGAATCGACTATACTATTTTGTCATATTCCTCTTCAGAAAGATAGAAAAATAATAGGTCTTTACCTATGAAATTGCCGTTTTGTATGAAAAAATTTAAACGAATTTTTTTCATGTATTTTTTATTTGTATTAATCGAAGTAATCACCCATGCAATCAATGCATCTTTGCCATCGCAGTGGCAGTTTATTGAAACCCTTCTTAAAGAAATCAGCTGGACGGGAGGCAACAAATTCTTCAAAGGCATTTTGTACTGCCTCTCGGGTATTGAATTTTTTTCCCGCCAAGAAGTTATCCAAATTCTGGAAAAAGTAGTAGTCTGTAGGCGCAAGGTCTGGTGAGTAGGGCGGATGACGGAGAGCTTCCAACCCCAGTTCTTGCAACTTGGAGACCGTCTGCTGTGCAGTATGAGGTCGCGCGTTGTCGTGCAGGAGCAGCGGAGACGAGCGATTGACCAATGCTGGTTGGAGATGTGCCAGCTTCTCCATCATTGTGTTCAGTTCTTCACAGTACACATCTGCAGTAATGCTCACCCCGTTTGGTAAGAAGCTGTGATGAATCACACCGGCGCTAGACCACCAAACAGTGACCATCACTTTTCTAGGGGTAAGTTTTCGTTTAGGGCATTGTTTAGGTGCTGAACCAGGGTCCAACCAACTTGCTGAGCGCTTGCGGTTATCAAACAGAATCCATTTTTCATCGCAGGTAACAATGCGGTTCAAAATTCCTTCATTTGTGTGTCTGTTGAGCAGTGCAAGGCACGTCTCGACGTGTACTTCGCGCTGACGATCATTGAGTTCGTGGGGCACCCATTTGTCAAGCTTTTTTACCTTGCCAATTTGACGCAAATGGACCAATATTGTTTTGACGCTAACGTCGAAAGCTGCTGCTAATTCAGCCGTAGATTGTGTATCATCAGCTTCCACAATCGCCTTTAATTCGTCATTGTCGACCAAAGTCTTCAGACGACCGCGAGGTTCATTTTTCAGGTCGAAATTTCCAGAACGGAAGCGAGCAAACCAATAACAGGTGGTGCGTTGGTTTGTAGTGTTAGCTCCGTAAACGTCGTTGATGTTGCGTGCCGCTTGTGCCGCGTTGCTGCCACGACGGTACTCATATTCCATAATTACTCGAATTTTTAACGTATCCATGATGACGAAAAAGATTGAAATGCGATGAAAATGTAACACTAATCAATAAACAAATGACTACTTTTGGAAAAAAAAATCCATGTTTTTAAAATAAAATTAATTTGAAATTAGAATTCTTACCCAAACAAAAATTATTTTGATTTGAAATGGCCAGTACTGCAAAACGGCAATTTCATAGGTAAAGACCTAATAATAGGTACAAGGTACACAATATCACACAAACATTTTCCGAACAATTCCACAAAACACTCAAAGCCACTACACTAAAAAACAAACACCATAAAAACACCATAACCTCTAACTTTACTGCGTCACAATGATAACTAGTTCTTATCAGTACCTACACGGTGACGTATCGAGAATTCAAAATGTTATGACATCGAAATCTGTACCGTAACCGAGGCACCATAAAATAACCATTTCTTTCTTGTTATATGAGGGTATAAAAGGTGCGTAAGGGGTTAAATAGCTATCTTAGAGCGTTAAAACCGTAACGATACAAACTACTAGAGTGGAAACCGTAAAAAATCAAAGTTAACGGTTGGGTATGGATGCGAGGTGACGAATAAATGGTGTTTTAATCATCACCTTGAATGTTGCTTTGAAGGTGAAGCAAGTCTTCGTCTTTTCGAGTTAATGGCCCAGTCTTATGGCTAAGTAATAACAGCGGCACGGGTCGATCGATCAGGTTAGGTTTTTGGGATGCATGAAGAAGCCTCCTCGTGTAGCGCAATTTGTTCCACCAGTAACTCAAATGAACCGAGCACTCGGCGCATCCTGGACAGTCACACCCAGTACCTTGATGACTGGCCAATTCTTCCCTTGCGGTGGTAGGGCTAACGCCCGCCTCGTTCACGACCACACTCCCACTGGAGTCTGGCGTCAAGCAGCTTGCTGTGTTTCGTCAGGCGTGCGTGGGAGTACCAGTGCCTTGAACAAGAGTGAACAGGCATTTTCTGGGCACGCTCGATCCATCATAGACCTCATCAATCGCTTTCCGTCAGGCGTGATCGAGGTCAAGAGCAGGTCCATTTAGTAATAAAAAAAAGCTGTGCTTGCCGCGGTTGGTCCGCGTATTGGTGACCATCACTATATACAAAGACCCCTCCGTGCTTCGAAAAGCACGTTAAGTTGTTGGTCCAGCACCCTAATTGCGTAACACGCGATTAATCATAATCGGTTTCATTTTGATAGTTCAACAATATTCACTGCGTTATTTACGTTGTTGGGCAGACACATTTTTCGAACATATGAAGCAATGGTTTAGCCATCGGTTTCAAAACGAAACAAATTATTATGAATCTTGAGTTACGCAATTAGGATGCCGGCTGTCATTTGTGGATCTTTGACAGTTACTGGTCGTCAGAAGCATGAAAGTCTGACAACCAGTCTCACTAAAGAGTATCGTATTACCCAGTAGCTGGTTCGTGGAGGTCAGGTAGGTAGTCGCTTCATGTATACCACGTGTAACGGAAAGGGTATATACATACCAAGGGCACGGTTTCTTTGGATGATATCAAACGATATTGAAAGGGTTTTTTAATCCTATCCTTACATTTTCGGAAGTTATGTGAATTTATAATACATTGATACCAGAAACCGAACTTTTCAAATTGAAATAAACACATCACTCGGAAGAGATTTATCGTGATATTGGCAAGTAACGTGGAGAGTTATTGACCTACGTAGTGCGGTGACACGTTTGTTACGATTTGAATTGAAGAACCATATTTATTTATTTATTTATTCACAAAATCCACAGCTCTTTAAAGTTTCACATAAGATAAATAAACGAATCTTACAGCCAATTACGGATTTACAATTTAATAACTACACTTATTATATGCATCAGAAACAAATAGGATGTCATGCTAGCACCTTCTAAGCATATCTAAGTGTGCAGTGTGGGTGGGTGTGTAGAAGTGTGTGTGAGGAGTTGTAATGGTGTATGGTCACGGATTACTTGATTCAGTTCTATTTAGAATTATATGAAACCGAAAATTTGGTATCAATTCTTAGAGTATTTTATTTTGAGCTGAAACTATGTATAGTGATTCTATACCAGTTGTTATCTTTAGTGCTGGATAGCAATAGGGTTTCTTTTACACCCTGTGTATTGGTATTTAGCTGCATTCTGTTTGAATGGAAGCCGACGCCAACATAATTAGGAAAAGGCTAAGCAGATAATGATTTTAAGTTATTTCGTGATAAATTTTGAGCGTGGAATGGCGTTCAGGTTCCCTAAACGAAACAAAAGCATGACATCAATACGAAATGCTCCTTTTATTTGCATTGATTTGTTAGCAAACGTATTTATGCCTGTAGCACATTTTTCCCAATATAAGGATACGTTCGATATCTATCCTGTTTAATTCAAAATATACTAACCTACTTACTTTACCCAAAATACACTTCTCTACTTCAACTGTAACTGCCAGATCTATAATTCCCCTAGCAACTCTATGAACCATAAATCCGATATTCAGGTAGCAACTTAGATAAGCATGTGAAAACTGTCTGTTACATTCTGTAGCCCATAAATATGACATTAGCACGTCGTATGGAGTTGCCCTTAATTGCTTGCACCCTATTGTGGAGTATGCTTTATGATCTGTATTTACGTCTTAAATAGTGCGCTCTAGTTCGACAGTTGATTTAAGATGGCGTCTTGTAAAGTGGGTACCTACATGTAAAAAAAAGAAATTGAGTTTGATGTACAAAAAACAAATATCTATAATAAGATAGGGATGTGTACTTTTATATCTGGCCTAAAAAAAAATGTGCGTCGATCGAAAGAATTCAAAACTAGAACTTTAAAAACAAATTAATGCATTTCTTTTCAAGTGACTTACTATATTTTGAAACAAGTTTAGCATTTAGTAATATGTCATGGAGTTTATTTTTTAATCAGACTAAAAAAAAAGAACGTCGTTATAAATAATAAAAAAAAAGTTTCATAACAAATGAAATGCGTTTCTCTATAAGCGACGAACTATTTTCTCTATAAGAGTCGAATGATGATCCACGGAATTAAAAAAATATGTATACACGGATACAAAAAAGCTATCAATTAACAGAACAAGACACCTCCCAACACAATAAAAAATAATAACTACCTATTACATAAAAAAACACATGTTATTTATTATCTTTTGAATATCTATCAAATTGTCACTACGGAGGGCTTTTGAAGTGTCAAAAATGCGCTTGAAGTGGTCAGTAGATGGCAGATAAAACCACCCCACCTGTGAACCGACCCTTAGGGGACAGTGGCGTTTACTATGTTTAACATCGACACTTGCTTTACGTACGTTTTCATTTGGAGAGTGGGCTAGAAGAGTGAAAGCAAGGATTTTGTGGATAGAACGTAGCATAAGAATGAATTTTTTGAATATTTTATTACTTATGTCAGGGAAATTAATTGTTTTTTTTTTTAATTGGAACACTTGCTTAATCCGTGTTACAGCTATTTTACAGCACTATCAAAGAGTGACAGTTGTTATTTAAATCTATAACAATGGAAAATACAGGATTCGTTTTTAACCAGTGCGCAATCAGTAAACCATGAATTCAGCATATCATTCTAGACTCCCAAACGCAGAAATTTTTCGTCAGTTATACAAAAAAAAATCAGCTGTTTCATAGAAAATTGCACTACCTACGCGGTCAAAATGTATGGAACAGCTGATTTTTTTTTGTATAACCGACGAAACATTTCTGTAAGTTAGTAGTTATACATAATCAGCCGTTCCCACTGCTGGGACACAGGCCTCCTCTCTATGATAGGGAAATTGGTAGTCAATTTCATTAAAATCAAATTTGCCTGGCTTTATCTGAAAGATTAATAATGATTCTGTTAATAACTATTAGCGATCACCAATCTATCTACTAAGCATGTTAATAAAGAGGCTGATCACCGTAAGAGGGACCACCATGGTCCAGTTCAGAAGTAAACGAACGTGTTTTAGTCAATTTTGGCTGAAAGGGGACTGTGCGAAAAAACAAAAGAGGATCGCTTTAGCGAAACTTGTTGCGTGTGTAACATTGGGGTTGAATGTTTTCTGGCTTGACGTAAAGACTTGAAAGAGCTCTGATTCATCGAAAGTCTTGACGAAAACAAAGGAAAATCTGAAAACGCAGAATGAGAAAAGTGCCTAAAAACAACTTTATTTCCGATTCCTATAATTTACGGACCGTTATTGGTTAAAATTAAGACTCTTGTGTTTATCAATAATGAAGTAAATACCTCATAGCTTTGCATAGTAGACCCTCCCATACGGAAGTAACTATCACACGAATCTATTTATGTGCCCAGTTTCGCAATAAAAAATGCTACCATTAGTTAGCAAAACGACTCATTTTTCTTTATAGGAACCGAGCATAAGACTACAGCAATCTACAAACCGTTTCTTACTTAAATATCGAACGTTAAATTCAATTTACTTTTCATTCGCAAACCGCTTTGTTTACAAAGTTAAAGGTTCAACTACACCAGTTAAGTGTCAAAAAGGCACACGAAATGGTTAGTAGATCGAGATAAGTACACCCCTACCTGTGTTGACCACGCCACCACGAAACTATAGACTTTCTATGAATGTGTGAGTGACACGTATACCAACAAATTGGTCACTACAAACTCTACATTTGGCAAAAGATCACGCACACATACGTAAGCCTCGTTTATACGTGAATCAGAACGTAGTTAGCGAGAAAGTCCCCCTTATTTCCCCTTGAATTTCAGCAACAGTAGTCTTTTGTTTGTGTGCGTGTTGGTATGATTGTAGACAGTTGACAGTCTGTGTTCGCCATATTTCTGTGGGAATAGGCTCAGTAAGCTCGTGTGAGTGATTTGTCCAGTGGGGTAGGTGTAGTGTTGGTAGCTCACATACAAGTCGATCATATGGTCGCCAATATTGTTTGTTTACAATGTTGAAACTAAAAGTTACGAAATTTTCCATGCAGTATCGGTCCTTAGTAGTTAATTAGTGAATTTTCAAAGTATGTTTTGATTTAAAAACAAAACTGAATTCTTTGAATTAAAATTGCTCGAATTTGGTGACTTTAAAAGGTTACCTAAGAAATAATTGCCAAAATATCAGCTCTCGATTTATCTACTTTTGATGCCCAGCAATGTTTGATGACACTCATTTGATTTTACATATTATGTTTCTGAAAATTATTCAATTATCAAGCTAGCTTTAGCGGCGTCGACCGCGTGGAAATCGGAAATTATACCACGGAAACGTACTACCGCGATAAAAAGTATACTATATGTTGTTATAAACTATCTGTGTGCCAAATTTCAATCCAAATTCCTTTGGGCCGTTTTTGCGTGATTGATAAACAAACATCCAAAAATTTTTACATAGAAACTTTCACATGTTATTAGAATGTAAAATACCAATTAAGAAACCCACCCTTATTTTACTTAAAACATTTTATTTAAGGCGGAAGGCCCAGGTAGACATAGATACCTTAGCGCATCCCCGTCAACTAAATATCCATGTCTAAGCAATCTCAGTGAATTGTCCTCATCATATGTTCGCAAAATCGATATATCGAACGTGGACACCGGGCCAGAGCGTTTCCGTTCCGGCGCCGGAGCGGGCCGTCCGGTGACCCCTGTTACATTGACTACCGTATTTTAATCATTACAAAGTGTCAGATATTGCAATGTTTGGGGTAAACATTTCTTTTATTTTTTTACAAATATGATCTCTGTCAGGCCATATGGGGCCATACACGTCTCTGATATGGTATTTTCACGAAAGAACCACTCAGATTTGAGTGGACCTGTCATTGGTCAGAACTTAAGGAGCTTGACAAACAATACCAAAGAAAGGACATTTCGGTATGCCAGACAATCGTAAGATTAAGATGAAGAATTATTAAGATTCAAATTACCCACATAGTCCTTACATTCACAGTAATTAAAATTATAATAGTACAATAATTTATTAAGTTAATATTCATGCAAACTGAAATGTCATCGAGTTGAGTTAAACTCATCTTTTTGTCACTTACTACTTGGTCTACTCATTTATATCAAGGCAAAAAGATTTGCCAGTCAGCCAGGTTGCTATTAGTAGGAGTGATTTCTCAAAATACGCAGGATTTATAAATCAGCATGACATGTATTGCTGTTTGTGGATGCTGCTACTGTTTGATATATTTATAATTCTTAACATTCAACACTGCCTAAATATGGTGTCACATTGAAATAAATGATTTTGACTTTTGACTCTTTAATCGCTTAGTGACCATTTCAGTTCGGTAAATATAAATTTTTGTTTAATATTTTAGGAACACATGTATTGGATAATTATTATTGAACGATTCATTTGTTTATGGACACCACACGCTGGGATTCTAAAAGATAAATTGTTTATCAATCTATATAGAGAGAAACATTAAAATAAAGAAATCGTTGACATTTTGAACTTTCCCAAACTAGCAGAAACATGGTCGTCACCTGGGCCTAATATGTTGAAATTCTTAATTAAAAGATTTCCTATAGTCTTTCGAACATCTGGTCAATAATTTGTGTAGGTATGCAAGCCCACACATGCCACGCGATGACAATAAAATCGACACGGAAATCAACTACGATTTATTATAGAAAACATAATTTAATTGTTACGTTTATGTTCTTTGGGCCATAAAATATATATCTTTGCATAATTTATTACAGATTAGCTTTTGTCTGTGGGTTTGCTTCAGTTGCTATGTCAGGAGACCCATTTTAAAATGAGAACATCTATGTTTTTGTTTGAGAAAGGTATTTACATACAGCCAGAATCAGAGATAAACCGTTACATGTTCAAATGTGATTAGATAGGATGCTACGACACTGTATAAAAGAAAAAGAATCGTATTGTGACATCTATTTCAAAGTCTTATCAACTATATAAATCAGTGGTCAGACGTTCCAAATAGATTTATTAGAAGTAGGTATGTAGATAATTAACAATCAAAATATACACCAACGGCATCGATCGTAATGAATGACGCAGGGTCCGGCGTCAAACATGTCCGGCCGGACACGACCCACGTCCTTCACTGCTTTCAAACTATTTCTATAATAATAAAATAATGCCTACGTTTGCCGGACGCCCGGACGGCACGGCTGTCGAATCAGAGTGGGCGAGTGTACAAGTTCCTTTATTGAAAATGATTCATTTTATGGTTTTTGGAAGTTACATTCGGCCTATTCAATTTTCTATGTTAGTAATTGATTTGTCGTTTTGATTTAAATATTTAGGCAATGGGCATGTCGTGTCATGTAGCTCAGTTTTACTGTCGCTCTTCAGTGGGCTCAATTTGATGGCGTCGTAAATCAAAATATTATGATTGCTAATTGACTTTTCAGCATCGAGGTATTTATTTGAATTAAAGTAGCAAATTGTTTTACGAGACAAATCTGAAGGCCAAGTACAAAATCTACGAGTAGTCGTAGACTCACTTCGGCGACGAAAATGTCAAAAACTGGTCATAAATGTTAGTTAGTTAAATTTTAATTATTTTTGAGTTTAGAATGCAAACATTCTTAAAATACGGGAATTCCCTTTTCAAAATTCAAACTTGGATCACTAGCCTGTTGATCGAAAAGTATTTAGTCGTAATGTTGATATTTACAAAACGATTATTATTTAAGGGCGGTTTTCCGCAGAAACTGTTTACCGGGTGACATATGTAAATAAATAATAAGCTCCAATCAAACAGTCCCTCAGCATAGACGCAACCTTCAAACACAACCATCAAACCTAACCTAACAAGAAAAATTACACTCGTTAAAAAATCGATTCCTTTTTCCACAAAGCGATTATTTCATCGTTCCAAACGTTGTTTGTTTTGTTAGTACCGAGTAGCGTGCAACAATCGATACAAGCTGATTGCATTAAGCAATTACAGTGTATTTAATTACCGAGCCAGTTAATTAGAGAAGCCTTATGTTCACTGCAACGGTAGGGTTTCCACGGCCTCCCTCATTTACACTTGCAACGACGTTTGCATTTTTAACATTGTACTACTTGTCGCTAAGTTCGTTAAAGGATTAATTTCATGTAAGCAGACGTGTTCGCTTGTTATGACACGAAGTGTGAAGGCGATGTTGCTACTTTATTGTGAACTAGCTGACCCGCCAGACGTTGTCCATGATTAATTTAAGTTGATTTTTTCATAAGAACCTTCTCCTGACAATAACAAATACAACAAAAAAAGAATTAGCAAAATTGATCCAGCCGTTCACGTGTGATGCCGTGACCAAGAGAAATAGGGATTCATTTTTATATAGGTAATAGACTAGCTGACCCAGACATTGTCCTGTCTTAACTATGAATTTTGAATTTGCATTATATACGCGCAACTTTCTTATTTTTTTCTTTCATAAGAACCTTCTCCTGATAATAACAAATACAACAAAAAAGAATTACCAAAATTGGTCCAGCCGTTCACGTGTGATGCCGTGACCAAGGGAAATAGGGATTCATTTTTATATATAAAGATATATATGTACACATACCTACTGACTTTGAAAAAGTGTATCCACACAGGATGCACTTTTTTAAAGTACATAGGTATGTAAGAATTTTTGGGGAAAATTCGTCGAGTGTCATATTTTTTTTTTATTATGCTACTCGTTCTTCTTCTCTTTCGTGGCGCTGGCACGATTGTATGTAGTTATTTCAAATCTTGTTGTTGGCCTAGCAAGATTTGAAATAACTACATACAATATTACACAATTTGACCCTCAAATCTGTAAAAACAATACTATTTTTCCCTTTATAATTAGCATTAGGATCAAGTTATTAATATCATAGTTTGTTGTGTAGTCTCAAATCTTTTATGGTTAATTATACCAAGAATATGTTTTTTTTTACGCCTTATGGCAAAACATGCAGATCTACCTGATATTTTAAGACCCTGCACATTTATTAAAGATATGATATTTTCAAGTTTGTTTTGCATAGAGTGATGGAACTCAAAACATAATTAAACATACTTTAATGCATCAAAAAAATCATCAAAGTCAACTTTTAATTATCTTTAAAACCAGTTTATCCCTTCAATAACAATTATAATTATAATTAAAAATATACCATATAATTCTAAATGCCAAACTGCATCCAGTGACGGATTATTTATTATTAAATATTTAATAACTAATTTTATACGATTTTATTTGCATTTTTACGACAATGCTTGCTCATTTATTATTACAATTTATTACAACAGATTTTAACCCGTATCGGATTGCAATAAGAACTCTTATCGCTCATAACGAAAATATTTAAAGTTACCAGGGCCTTAATCGCTCGCCTTGAATACCAACAATTTTTTCTCGTAATTAATTGGCTAGAGCAATACTAAAATTTGCAAACCCTAAATAAGATTAAACTAAAACTTTACAAAACAAATATTCCAATAAAGAACACAAAAGTAATAAAAAACAAAAAACAAGCGAATTGTTTTGTCGAACTTCTGAATTTAACCGTCGTTCGCCACTCATAAAGTTGACAAAATTTTGGCAACCCTGTTCCGCAGTTAATTCGCGGCTTGCATTTCGCACGAAATTTTGTGCCTGAATTTAATTAAGTTCCATGAAAAAGTACTGCAATGGAAAAGGTTAAAGTTTTCTCGTAAATACTGCCTAAAATTTGTAACTTACTGTTTCAGTGCTCTGCAATTAATTTCGCGAATTAAGACTTCGAAAACGAGGGTTTAAAAGCCTATAAAGTTTTTATAAGTTTTGAAATATCAACATTTTTGATGACGATACGCCGTCACGCGAGACTCGTCTTATAAATTGTTTTTCTTCGGAAATCACAACAGGCAGAACCTTTTCAGTACATCGATAGGAAACTAGGAAATTCACTTCACCTTTTCACCTGAACTTGAACTTTGACACTTCATAACTGTGAACTTAGTGCAGTGATTAACACTTCCACAAAATGACAAAATATGTTTCTCCATTAACTCCTATATATGATACATAAAGGGAGATGCATCATAACTTGTGAATGCATTAAACCTCCTTTGTTCGTTCTAATTACTAACAGCCAGTGCTAAATGGTCTCTGGTTGCTAACTGTGTGTTTGGCTTGCAAGGTCTTGATAAGCTAGTCATCAAATGAAATGCTCGTCCTTTAGTTGACATAAACTGACTGATTCTGATTAAAACTGAGATTAGTTTCAAGTTATTAGCATATTAAGAGACAGGGGCGATGTTAATAGCAATATACCTATGTTAGATGTTAAGCTTGTTTTTGGGCACAATTGTTATGACGTACGAAGTGCTTGTGGCTATGTAATAACAGCTGCGCAGATCGACCAAGTTAAGCTACGCTTGCTGCGGTTGGTCCATGGATGGGTAATCATCTTTACATACCAAGACCCCTCCGTGCCACAGGAATCATATTAAGGTGAATGCGCAGTGGTAGAGCGCGAAATTCAAATTTTGTTACGTTTTTTGCAATTTTCAGGAGAGTGTCAGCTTGTTACTTGATCAAAATATGATTTGCGACTATAACATGTACGTATTTACAGATTTATAATCATTAGAATCAATAATACATCTTTCTAAGTTAGATTTGTTCCATAAGAACAAATTTCTTATGGAAAAGTGCTTGTGGAAGAAATCTAACTTATAAGAGATATATTAGACATTCTAATGACTATAATCTGTAAACACTACCTGTTATATTCGCAAATCACATTTTGATCAGGATACAACCTGATACTGACCTGAAAATTGCAAAAACGTAAGAAAATTTGAATTTCGCGGTCTACCACTGCGCATTCACCTTAAACCGTTTATCCCAGCTGTTAATCGTGGATCTTTGACAGTCGTTACGGGTCATCAGAAGCCCGTAAGTCTGACAAACCAGTCTTACCCAAAGGGTTTTGTATGGCCCAGTAACTGGGATGTGGAGGTTAGATAGGTAGTCGCTCCATATAAAATACTGGTATTCAGCTGTATCTGGTTAGACTAGAAGCTGACCCCAACATAGTTAGGAAAAGGCCTGACAGATTGATTGTTATGAAGTAAAAAGTTAATTGAGTATAACTTTGTGAATGCTCAACAGAATTATATTAACAACCAATGGTGTTAATTACCGATATTGTTAAATTTTATACTAGGTTAAGGGAGTTTACAAGAACGGAAAAAAAATTAGGGATTATTAGCTAGAAAGTATGCTGAATCATTAATTTTAGTGATTATCGTCTCATCCTAGAGATTAACATAAAAAATAACTTTTTACAAGTATCAATTTCAAGTCATTTGAATAATCATCACAAAATTTATTCTAAGATAAGTGTGAAATAACAAGGGTATTTTGCATACCACACGCCAAAGATGCAATATTATGACTAGTACCTAGTACATACTCGTAGAATGTAAAAACATTATGGGGACTTTTTGGTTATGCAAATCTCTTTATAAGGATGTTTCCTAATATGCAAAGTGCCTCTAATTTTATGCACTACGGCGTAAGATGGCACGAGTTTAAGCGACAATGTTAGCACGAGCTGCATAATCTTGGAGACGAAGACATTTGTCTGGTAAAACTACTTGTGATACTTGTGGATTTGAATATACCGGGAGGAAAACATCGACGCGCAACCTGTTACCATTGGGCACGTCACAATTGCGGCGGTAAGTCCTCTCTTTGAGGAGTGGATTGAGAGGTGCCATGGTGTCCTCACATTCCACCTAACGCAGATCTTCACCGGACACGGCTGTTTCGGTAGTTTCCTGTTTCACATAAAGTGGGAGGTGTTTCCACTGCGTAGATCGCCCTGAGGACACGGTGGAGGTCTGCCCGGCTTGGGCGGAGCACCGCCGTGTCCTTATGGAGGCGATCGGCGACGGTGATCTCTCGAGTCCAGCCCTGATCCAGACCTTGGTACGGAGCGAGAGTGCATGGGTAGCCGTCACCTCCTTCTGCGAAGCAGTAATGGTCGCGAAGAGGGAGGCAGTGCACATGAGGGAGAGGTAGTAGGTATATGCGCCCTCACGGCCCTAGTCGCCGCGGGAGACGCCCTTGGCGTCGGGAATCTCAGGCTGATTCCTGGCCACCGTAGGCGCGGGCTTGCGGATGGCGAGTAATGGGTAGCTCGCTGACTGGTAAGGACCAAGCCCGGGTCAACGGCGCGTTCTGTTCCACGCGCCCCTCAAAGAGATGTCAGCGCTAACTGCTGGAGTCCGCAAGGGCCGACGTCTGCCAGGAGTGCGGGTTGTTCGAAAGAGATACCGTGGCCCCTGGCATACAGGCAACTGAAGAAACACGGGTGGGTTTTAGTCAGTAAAGTCTGACATGCAGAGCGGGAAAAGTTATTTGATGATTGGGATCCTCAAAAAAATCCGTTACCATGAATTCTGTCCATGAATCTAAAACCGCTGTGCTGAAATTTTACGTCAATTATTTAAAAAAATTGCTGTTGCATATCATATTGACCGAGTAGGTAGGTATTGCACGAATGTTGGTTTTAGTACAAGTGCGATCAGATGTACCTATGTGTAGGTACCTACTATTATATTCAAATAAAATATTAATCAAAGGAGGACGGGCCGTTTCGTTGGTTATTACTTTTTCTTTGAAAACAGAGATATCGTATACGTTGATTGGTTAATTGTGTACCTATTTATTTTTATGGAAGCCTGTTCTAATTAAATTTCTGTTTTCTCTAGAGGTTTCCAATTAATAGCCAGTTTTTCAATTATCTTCAGGTTACTAGCCTTCTCAAGTTTCCATGTCTCTGTGTATCCTTAACAGCTTTAGTGTAATTAAATAAAACTCCTAGAAAACATAAGTCGATTTCCCTGGCAAGAACATCAACCGTTTTTTTGTTATGTAAAAAAGGGCTAATAAAATTCACTTCGTCATAAGGGTGTCTTCTAGTATGCAAAGTGCCTCTAATTTTATGCACTACAGTATAAGATGGCACGAGCTGCTTTTTCAAACCAGTAGCCAACACCAACACTTAGAGTCAATTTACCTTTAGCCACTCTATTGTTAGTTTTTGGTCATTTGCATATGTAAGGGTACAAAATATCCACTTTATGGTATCTAGGTAAGGGTGTCTCCTCATATGCAAAGTGTCTCTAATTTTATTCACTACAGTGAAGATGGCACGAGTCTAAGTGACAATGTTAGCACGAGCTGCATATTCTAGGAGCCAAAAAATATGTCTTTTGAAACTAGGTACTTGATAGTTACTTGCAGAAGTGTGTACTGTGAACTGTTTATAAGGCGGTTTGAATAAATTATAAGGTCAGGTGAACCTTATTTGTAAACAGTTTTTGTGTCAAAAAGTTGAAATAATAATAATTTTTTCCAAAAAAATTTCTTCTATTTATAAAATAAAATTGACGACGCGTCGTTTATAATAAGAACTGGAATACACAAATTTTCTACAGCATTGAGAACTGCTTTATCGTGGTTTGCCAAGCAAATTCTGTACTGACTTTTTTTTTCTGGTTGTTCTACCGTCTGACTGAACTCATAAATCATAATGCAAAGTAAGTTAATTAAAGCATATAAGAATAACGGACAATTATTTTTCTGTGTGTCTACAACCGTGATGTACAAAGTAAATCATTTTATTTCTGACAATGTGACACCCGCCACGTCTCTCATGCTCCCGGAACATCCAGCCTGCATATAAAGACGACAGCACGCGTCGTTCTGATCTATTTAAATATATGCAAAACACTTAGTACCTGGAAAAAGATAATAGCGCAAAAGAAATATTAAATTGCCCGATTCGTATGTTAATGTATGTGGGAAATAATCTAGATATGTGCGCCTGGTATTACCGCGAGCCATCGCACACGACGAACGTCACGCGCCTTCAATTATTATAAATATTTATATTTATTGCCACCCAAATATGTTTTACGACATTCTTTCTCCATAGTAGAAAATTCAAATATTTAAATTACGACACTCTGCTATGCAAATCCAGCCTTTGACATTCAGCCTAACAAATGAGAAGTAGAAACATTTGATACAATTTATTTTGCTCTAATTTTCGTATCTAGTTATCAACTTCATAGTTGCGGTATCTCGCCATCATTGTACAAGTAAGAACAAAAGCCATTCAGAAATATGCGTCCGAGCGCCGACAGGAAACAGTGATGTGTGTTGAAGCAATGTTTTCACAACGAACACGTCGCAACAATTAGGTTTTCACTCACTGAGGAGGGTAGCTACAGTTTTGTGCCGGACTCGTGCACAACAATAGATCCTCATTGTCTACAAAGCGAATGCAGTGAAAACTACATTTTATAAATAAAGTTAAATTACGACCAATAATAATAATCTTTGCTTGATGCAAATCAAATTCCATAATGCACGAAACCATTATTTAAAATCGCAAATTCTATTGTAATTGCAAATTACGAGAACCGTAACGGATCGATCGAGTGACTCTAAAGTCTTAATAGTGCAGATTTGAATATTTTTTCAATCAATAACTGATATATGCAAATGTTCGACAAAAGACATTATGCATGTTGCTCTTAACAATGAACCGACCGTTATCGCAACGATTTTATATTTCGTCAAAGGTGCACCAGAAATAATAATTGATCGAACACTATTGTTGCGAATGATACCTATTGGGTACCCCTTGGAATATCGAGAGGTTGGGAGAATCCGAAAATTAACCAATGATAGGTCTAAATTAAATTTTACGATTTGATACCTGCCCTTGTCTGACAAAGGCTCCGTAATCAAATTATGCAGCCGATGCTACCATTGTCGGCTACATGCATAAATTTAAGGCAACTTATTGTAGATACATCGAAGGGTACGCAGGAAGAAGCTCACAATAATAGATGAGTTGCATCGAGGTTGTTATTGAACGATAAGTTCGTGTGGGAAGAAGGGTTAAGATGATACTTATCAGATAATTGTTACGAATTATTGCATCTGGAGATTAGTTCGATGATTTGAACGACGACGTTAAGGATATGAACGTTAAAATATTATTTGAGCTGACAGTATATATTTTGAATATTTTAACAAACATGAGACATCAAAACCGTAACCTTGGTCCTGTGGGTTCGTTAAAGACAAGTAACGTTACCATCAAAGCGTCAAATGCCAATCAAACGTCTGTAACAAATCCCACCCTTAGTGGAAACAACGCGAATATCGCATTACAAAAAAAGTTCGTTATGAAAAGAAACCGTTACTATTACCAAAGGGTATGACAACGCGCGAGAGGGCGATCCAATTTTAGTGAATTTCTTATAGCAGTAATGATATGGAGCACGGGCGTTGCATACTTTAGCGAGAGAAAAGAAATTTGGGAGACGTTGCGAACATTGATATGTAGATGAGATGGCACAGGTAGCGAGGGGTCTTATTGAAATTAGAGATACATATATGAAATTCGTGAATAGAAGTATTACCGATCGAAATACAGATAGTGGGAACACAGACGTAACTCTTACAGCAGAAAATAACGTCTTTTCCGTTACATCATGTGCATTAGTGAAACTGTTGGGACGTAAAATTTCCCTACATGTAATATTTTTCACAATTTCCCATTCGATTGTGTTATGCAATGAAATTGTTTTAGAATTGCGGTAGCTGCAGTTATATTAATACGAATAAAATGTGTTATGGTAAAATATGTGATGTGTTTCCATGAATAAGTTTCTGTATATTGTCAATAGTGACAAGTCGTAATCAAAACACCTAAATAGTATTGAGGTGAGCCGCTGATCAGCATAAGAAAGAGCACAAAGAAGTCGCGAGCCATCATGTACTTTGCATATGAAGAGTCCACGCGCGAATTTGCATACCCACCTCTAGTCCAAAATCTACATTTATCTATTCTGTCTTTTTGGAGTTCGGTCACAACGGAAACTGTATGAAAGAAACCTTTTTAGTTGACGATGTTGTGGTGCAGACGTTAGAACATATATGATATTTGTGGCATTAGTATTAAGTCTTATTTTTACAGTGACTGATGGATTTTTCGCACTTAATTCACATTCTGTAGCAAGAAATAGAGTTTAAGCGAAACAACAAATTCTACTAGAAGGCAGGTCAACTATTAGACACAACTGCCAAAAAAGACGAAGCCTATGGCAACCTGATCACTGTGGAGATCCAGGATAGTGCAACGTTAAACGTGAAGACAGAAATATCAGAAGGGAAACGGTCATTATAAGTTGATGTTAATGAATATACTCGTACTACAAAGTAGCAAATTTGCAACAACAAAGAAACAAACTAAGCTCTGCTAATATTTTAAGAACCAACGGAACCAACACAACACCACCACACTTTTTACACTCCTATATTAGACTACCCTCGGATAGCACGAGACACAAATTCATGCCTTATTTAAGAGCCTTACACACGCTTTAAGTAAGGTAAACCAAATTTGCATAAAGTCAGCCACGAGCTAATATTTTTGCATAAGAAGATAACACTTCTTCGAAAACGCTTTATATTAAAGTATCAGAGAGAGGCGTTAGGTTGAGTAAAATGTTGTCAGGACCTTATTGATTTGATTGTAAGTCGTCTTATTTTATGGTAATGAATGCATGAATTTTGGATATGTAAGAAGGTATAAATTGATGGCAAATTTAAGTGTGTATTCTTGGGTCAAGAATTATAAGGACGGTTCTGATAATAAAGTAACTGTGCGCAATATATTGTGACAAGAAATGAATATATGAAATGATTTGGTTAATTTTGCGTGTTAAGGTGATAATGATGTCGAAGAATTTGGGGTGTAACGGTTTGATGTATTTTTAATTTGGTGTAATGAACCAACGGTTAATAAATTTGGGATGGAAGAAATAAGATGAACATAAACATTTCTCGATGAGGACTTAATGACTCTTGTATGCAATTGTTCATTCATAATCCACAAATGTTTCAACCAAAGAGAAGCAAATGTTTAAATTTATTTAACGTAGGACAAGCAGAGGCCATAATTTCAGTACATAAATAGAATTTCCTTAAATTTTTCTTGCCTATACTTCCACAATACTGGCAGTGACATTCTTTACGACAAAGTACTTAAATTACAACTTTGCAACACACGACCCTCACGTGAACCGAACCAAACTGCAACATAGAAGCATAAATTGCACCGATTCGCATATTTAACTCAAGGAGGAACAAATAAAAATTTGTTAAAAACCGTAGCAATTTGTCAGTGCCGTATCAGGCGAGTTCAGTCAATAATGAAAAAAAATCGGTAACTTTTTCCCATCGTTTTCGGGTAATATTCAACACGCAAAGCTTCGTGGTACACGGGCCGTCGACTGTATACATTTCATTATTTACTTATGACAGAGTAAAACAACGTTGCAAAAAACTATATTAATTGCCAAAAGTTCTGTTGCGGTAGTATAATTTAATTTTTACGAATACTGCAGGAAGTTCTGTGTCTGTTTTTCTGTGGTGCATTGCTAGATCTTCTGTTTGTCTTTTGTTTTTGATTCTTCATACTCATTTTTATGTATTCAATCTCGTATTTTCTTCTTTATTAATTTGTCTATTATGCTTATTTCTTCTTTCTTGAACTTGGCAAAATATGACGACTAATTACACTAGTGTCATAACATTTCCCAATATGCCTTCATTCTGTATAGTTAATACTTCAGAATTAATTAATTCTTTTGGCACATACACAATAGCTGATGTTGGATACAATTCAAGGTTTGTAGAGAAATGATCAACTGTTGTATATAATATAAATTTCTTTACTAATAGACTGATGGGCACTAAAATCTTTTCAATATATTTTATGTACTTGGATACTTATTGAATTTTTGGGATCTAGTTGGAATTTCATTTCAAGTTTGTAATGGTTTCCACATTTAATAACAAATTAGTATTTTAACTGAATGATAAAGAAATTGCTTCAATATTTCCGTTCATAATTTACTTCATTCACTATTTGAATATTGTTTTCTGCTCAACCTCATGATCTCATTTAGAATTCAGCAAAAGCCTTGCCTTAAAAAAAATGCCTGATTTCCCATCAAATTCTATTTTAAATTCAAATCGTTCTAGATCTACTTTCTAATTTAAAGGTTACAATTGATCATACATCAAAATACGTGAAGTTATGAAAAATAAAAACATATTAGAATAGAATTGGCATCGTGCGCGCTATTTGAAGCGATTTGCCGAGTGCTCGCCAACGACTTCCGATGGACGAATACTTCAAATACTTTCCTTATTTGGGGAAATTGCACTTTTGATTACTTCATTCTGAATTTTACTTCCTCCATGGTTTTCTTCTTGTTTTATGCTGAATGATATTGAAGCTTGGTTTTATTGAGGCTATCCGTATTGCTAATAGAATTCTTATTTTAGAATCCTACAATTCCATGTAGGGTTTATTTTAAGTTTGATTTCATATTCGGAGTACATTCAATCTCGGCGAAAGATCTGCCTACACGTTCGACTCTAGAATTATATTATTTGCCAATAACTTCTTTAAGTATTTCCAATTAGTGTAGGAGTGTGAAGGTGACCCTGGATTCAAGAATGGAATCTTTTGAATAGGAGTCAAAGTGGGAATCTTTCTGAATATAGATATTTTTATCTGTACGAATCTGTTGATAGTCTTTACGGGTGGTCAAAAGTCAGGTCTGACAGACAGTTTTACCAAGGGGTATAAGTATTACCCAGTGACTCGATTGTGGAGTTCAGATAAGCCGCTGCTTGTCAAATACTGTATTCAGCTCCATCCGGTTAGACTGGAAGCCGACTTCATCATGGTTAGCTAGGCAGATGGTGATGATATTTAATTTAAGAACACTATTTTTGGTGGAGATCAATTCAATACTACAGTGTGATGATACTTTTAGTATTGTTTTAAGCATGGGTTAAACACGGTCACTACAATATTTAAAAAAAATAAGCTTATCGATGAAGGTACTTAAATAGTTCCAAGCGGTACCAAGACACCCCGCATTACTGATGCTTGGGGTTCTCTCCACCCCTAAAAAAAGCGTAGGCTATTTACATTTATTATGAACGTAAGAATGCTTCAATATAATCATGTATTGTCTGAGAAATCACCAATTAGCGGCTAACTGGGCCCGATGGAGAAGGCGGAATATTCCAATGTTTATGGCATATCCAACTAGGCCGTCGGCTCCAGCTAGAATTAATCAAATCAAGCAGCCCCCTACCCACCACTTTCCGATATAATTAACGCATACTTGTATGTGTGGACAATACGTGAATAGAACATCCATGTGTGCGGTAATGAACGATTATAGGAGACCTAGTTTACTTAATAGCGAAAGAACTTCATTCGGAGGGAAAGGGAAATAAAACCTTTTGCGGTTATAATAAGGTTGTTAATTTCAATTCATGTGTGGTTTTTACGATGTTTTTGTTATGTGTGCGTCGGTGTGAGTTGTTGTTTGTTGGTGTGCGTTGATGAGTCACATTTTTTTTTGTTTCGTGGGTAAGGCGCTGGGGTGATCGCGTGGGGTGGTTTGGTACCCCTTGCTTGGCGCAACCCCATCTTATTAATCAGTGAAGTACCAGGCGTCTCTTCACATGTCTGTTTGATGCGGACCTTATTTCTTATTAGATATTCATGTCTTTAAGATAAACTTGTTGGTGAAGCATACCTGTTAGATTTATCGTACTAATTAAGGAACAAAGTTCTGGTACCAAAGAAAGTCATATTTATTTGATTAGGTACTAAAATGGCTATTGATGGATTCCTTGAAAAGAAACGTTTGTTGTTTAATTAGGAGCTCTTGTAGAAGCTTCAGACCAACCATGAGAAGAGGCAGACACGAATTATTTTATTTTGCTGCTCTATTTACTCTTCTGAAAAGTTCATCTCAGAAGTCAGTAAATACTTTTTACCTGCTTAAAATAAGAATGTATCCCTACCAACGAAATTAAACCAAACAACTAAATTAAAACACCTAATAGCCGACCCGAACCAAAACTAATCACAAACTAAAATAACGAATTTAATACCAATAAAACTTGATCCAAGTATTCAAAGTTGTCCAAACGAATAATTACTGGAAAATTATTACCGTCCCCGCGACGCCATTACGGTGTCAAGAAAGGTGTGTACGTCAGTTAGCCAGTTAGCCCCTATAATTAAAGGCCGACTGAAGTATCGAATAAACAATCAATAGCCCGCCATCTATAGAAAAAGAACACAAAAGCTTGAGTAGATAACCATCCCCCCACCACCTAGTGCAACCCCCCACCCCCCTCATTAATAATATCGACCCTATTTACTAATTATCTAGTGTGTTGCGAATGCACACGACTCGACATTATTATCAGTGTGAGCGCACACATACGCGCCTTAATGACCAGTGATAGCCCGCATTAAAAGTATTAAAAGAAAAAAAAAACAATGTATTGAACTTTTATACGGAATTAGATATAGTTATTTCCGTCGGTTTCGTTCGTGTGCCCATCGCGTGTTACTCGACTGTTGTGATTGCTGAAATGTTAATCGGTGTCGGGACTTCTGGAGATTTTATTAAGGGAGACTTAAATTTCTTCGTCGAATCGAATAAAACTATCGGACAAGATTTTAGTCGATTGAGAAATTTATTCTTTAGGAATTTGCTTTCTTATAGGATTGGTTTTTTCATTGATTAATGTAATGCTGGTTTCTGTATACTGTTTTATTTCTGGGTTGTTCTCATAATATGAGAATTTATTATAACTTTCTAGCTAAGAAAATGCGATGCAAGATTTTCGATTTTTTTCTTAGTAGAATATTCATGACGCCCTATGAAATAACTCCCATGCTGAAACTTGATTGAAAATATGTTCATAGCCTCATATTTTGAATATTCTGGCTTCTATTTTATATGCTAGCAATTTATTTCGAAATCAAATTAAGAACTCAACACATTTCTGTGAATAAACACTACGTGAAAGCTTAACCAACATTTGATTGCCTTACAATTTTCAAGCCGTTACACCATTTTTTCAATACAGAACGTTACGTGAGTACCTACCGATTTAGTGGAGTATCAACAATTTCGCGTAGTGTGCAACAGCCGCTCGCGTGCGTGTGCCGCGTATGTGTGCCGTTGAGCAAGGTCAGGGTTGTTCTATCTGATCAATGGTCAACTCGATTCGCGAAACGGCCAGTTTATAAATCGATTCGGTTTAGTGTTCCTAAATGAGAGGAGCGAATTTTGATTTGAAAAACGAATTGGTTCATAAGATTATGAGATTTTGTCTGTGGTTTAGTGATGTGACAATTATTTCTTTGGTTATCGTTTTGTAAATTGATGCAGTACTTACTAAAGTATAGTTTCGTAATAGAATGTGTTTTCGACCTCATTAGTCGACGAACTATGTATGTTTTTCTTTATTATTTATTTTAACCACAAGGCACATTAAACAAGCATTCTATTCAAAGGTACACAAAAAAGCGGCAACCCGTCGTGTCCTAATAGAAACTATATAATTAATCACTTGATTAATCAGTGTGACGAATAAAAACAGTGTAATGACCCGTTTCCTTGAATCGATCGACATGACGTCATCAACATTTGAATGCAAAGTCACTGTGTGTTTATAGAGAACGCCGATTTTATCGATATAATGCATTTTGGTTATCGCTCAGCATTGATTGTATTAATGTTATAAATATCTAATACAATTAAAAGATGAGGATAAATCACTAGTCATTCCTTATTATGTGAGTGATATTCTAGAAAATATTTTTGCTGTAGGTGCATAATTACAATAGCAATTTTAACTAGAAAAAATCTGTTTCTTACAATGTTATTTCAAGCATTTACAACCGATTCTTCGTACAAAAGTCAACAAAACTCCCTTAAAAACCTAACTTATTTAAGTTAGGTTAAGTACCAAAATGAACAGCAAACATCCTAATCAACATATTTTAAGAAGGGTTGCAATACGGTCGATAAATTCAAAATCGATAAAACTGCCGAACACTACCCGAGGATAGGGTGGCGTCAGCTTCTCGTGGGGCAGAAAAAAAAGTGAAAAGCAATCAGTGTGGCATAATTAGTGCGTTGTAAGTATGGGGCGCGTTGCCATGGTTACGGCGTCGGTGTCGATACCCGTTGCTTACCCGTCGCGTTAATTTCCAACGGAATTAATCGAATCAAGCAATCGCTCGATATCGATTTGTATGATTGAAATAAAACTTGACGTCACTATTTGATTGTTGTTTGTGCAAAGTATTCGAAAATCATCTGAAATTGCAGTAATGGGATTTTAGAAAGACAATAATGAAGGAATTAGGAGTGAATACATACGAGTATGTACCAAAATATAATTCACTAATGCTGCTACTAAAATCCTTGTTTATGTCTGCTCTTCTATTTATTAAAATAAAAAGATAAACCACATCTTAAATACTTACCTCTAAAATAATGTACAAGTTTGAACATCAAACTCTTGAATAAAAGGTACACCGGTGTACATTTTATGTCAGTTATGAGCACAAACATGTCATTGATTTTATGACTACCTACTTACTTTACAAGTCCTGTAATAGCTCATACATTTATCTTCATAAGAATATTCGATCGCATCAGAGCTTATTGTTGTGTCTACCCAAAATTAAGGAGGCCATCTTTTTAACCACCTTTTGTATTCAAAATTCGATAATTTATTGCCGAAATAATATAATTACGGCCGACTGACGGGACGGATTGGCTGAGACCGGAAACACCAAATTACTGGAGAAATTAAAGCGGAAACATTTGGCCGCCGCTGGCAAGATGGCGCGCGGACGATTATCGCGTCTGTTCGATTTATGAATAATAATAATTGTCGCGTCTCATTATTTGTTTACTCTATAATTTGTTTTTATTTTTTAAATAATAAGTTAGTGATGTTCACATCAATTATCGATTATTATTTTATTGATGTGTTTTGATGAGCGGACAAATTGTAATAATTTATTTACGCTCTTAAATATAACGTTTTTGTGAAATATTTTGTTTTTGGAAGCCATTAAAATTACAGAATGACAAAGAACTCCACTTGATTAATATGCATATTATTTAAGATTACGATTTCGAATATAGGTACGTTTACGGCGATTGTTCGTTTGATATGCACCATAAAATAAATTGTGGCCATCCCAATAGCATTAATATGGGCGACAAAGACATTAATCTGTTAATTTCATTTCTTAAATTACTAATTAGGAATGCAGGAGGTATAAATCAGGCCGTATCATTTTTATACCGCGTTAAATCTTCATAACGGTGGACAAATCTTAAAATATTACTATTTTTATGGTTAATCTCGAGGCTTAATTACGGGTATTGAATATTTATCAAATGAAACCAATTATGGGAATAACACGATTTTGTTTCTTCCTGTTCTGTTGATGTTTAGAAAGGAAAATTTAAATATGACTTAATCTATCAATTTCCAAAAGGTTTAGGACATGCATTGCCAATTTAATATACAGTTAGTAAATACTCAATGCCAAAGTCCTGAAATACGCTTAGGTAGTAAAATTTAAATTGATAGTAAGTTAATAAGAGAACATGATACTCTTCCTTCTCTACCTGTAAAAATATTGCCTCATAATCAGCCTATAAAATTCCCACTGCTGGGACACTAGGCCTCCTCTCTATGCGAGGGAGTGGGCCGTAATCCACCACGGGGGCCCAGTGCGCGTTGGTAGATGTCATAATATGTCTTTGAATTTTTCGTTCTAGTTTTGAGAGCAGTGGTGATGAAGTAATTTACACAAAGTAAAACGCCGGTCTGGGTTCGAACTTACGACTTAAATCTCGTATGTCGCGGCATTTACAACTGAGCTACCACTGTTCACCTGTAATTTGCCTATTAAGTATGTATTAAAACTATAAGTATGGTAGGCGATAGAAAGTTTAAAACTCACATCAAACGCGTCCTTATCAAAAAAGCATATTTATAAGATTCCGTTGAAGACAGAGAAGTTAGGCATTAATTCCTTCTGCACATGTGACTTCCCTGGTACCTCATTAACAGCATAACTATGTGAAAGTCTAACTCCTCCCAAATTACAATGTTAATTTTTATCCTTTTTATTTTTTACAATGTCTGACTTAATTTGGTCATTATTTGACATTATACATCAATTTTAATATCTACTATTTATAGTGATTGTCATGGAAATCATGTCACTTGGTTCAAATAGGTTCATTTTATTTGTGTAGATACTTTTACATATTGTGAATGAGAGAACGTTGTAGGTCTTACAGACTAGATTTGTAGACTTTCCACTCTGTATTTTCATTCCTCTAAGTACCTAGTACTTATTGTCAGGCCTGCACTGTCCTCCCATACCTATTATCACTGTAATTTGAGAACATTGTAAAAGCCCATTATTTTTAAAAGAGTAACCGTGGAGTTTCTTGCCGGCTCTTCTCCATAGGAAGCGACAAATTGGAACCATGCAACTAGCTTCTGACGTGTCATATGTGCCCATGCAGGTTTTTAAGAAACAAAATATTTTGATACTTTGGATTTTGGTACGTACTGCATCTGTTAAAATCATGTTTCTGTAGTAGATGTAGTTTATTAGCGTCAGCGTAGTTTAGTAGTAGTTGATTGACTTGTAAAAGTGTTTTAACAAACCTACTTTACAGAAATAAATGCAGAGGTGCACCTTTGCTATTTATTATATAATCACAGTCCTTAATAAACTTAAAAAAAAACACTAAAATATACCACTAACTTAGTACCATCACAGAATTTGTGTTCGCGTGTGGCAGTAGTCTTTAAACCTAACAATTATCTAGAATTAAATCAAAGCCTTAAAACAAACAACCATTAATTACAGTACTAAGGTGAAAATTTGTCACCTCCGTGGTAGTTTTGAAGCATGACAAAGTAATTGACGGGTTTCGTTTGGACGATCACTCGGTGGGCTGGACGGAGGTGTCAGAAGAATGTATTAACAAATAATGTGGTCAAAGGGTGACAGCGATTGAAGGGTTCTATAGATTTATAAAGCATATTTTGTGTTTGCTTTTTGATAACATAGAATAGAATAGACAATATTGTTTTTTACTTACAGGAGAATGAGAATAAACTGATTGAATATTGTGAACTAATATTATAAATGCGAAATAAAGTTTGGTTGTTTGTTACGTTTTCAAGCTAAAACGGCTGAAGGTATTTGGATGAAATTTGCCACAAAATAGACCATGATCTGGGTAAAAACAAAGTCTAGTTTTCATTCTGGATCGCAGATGTAGTCAACAATAATATTGAATTCAACGACCTGCTCATTTGGCCTGTTTTGAAAGCGGAAAAGGTCGCTGAAAAAAAAACACTAGTTTTCTTGACTAATCTGTGGGAATTTTTGTTCTCATTCATTTAGCTAAAGCATAATCGGCCTATAATTTTTCAAAGACCTCCTCTGTGAGAAGCAGTACAGTAGGAGAGAAGCCATTTTGATCAAAAGCAAATAGTGTTTTGTAGTCTTTATCTGTCAATAAAGTTATATATTTCCTGCTGAAAATTTTACTATGGCTCTTTATTTAAGTACCTACCTAATGTATGTGGTAAATAAGGTAAGGAAATTTAAAGTACGTGGCCAATATGTTTATATACGCCACATTGATACAGATTCATATAAACCTACATGGGCACTTATGAAATGATGTCAGAAACTAGGAGCATGGTTCCAATTGGTCGTTTCCTATGGAGAAGAGCCGGCATGAAACTCAGCGAGTACTCTTATATTCTAATTATTTGACTAAGTTTTCTACTGACATTATACAACGAGTAACATAATTAACGCAAGACCTCATACACCCCAATTAGAGTATTGAGTTAAAAGCATAATACGATGACCAAAACTATTATTTTTTAAAGCTAACTGATATTATTAAGAAAAACGTGTCGACCCAAGCATTACTTTATGCATTTAAAATTGAGTCTTATTTCTTCTGTTATAAGATTGAATTTTCTTTCGCTCAATCAGTGGTAGGTATGGCAAATTAAATAATTAAAAAAAATACTTAAATTAAAAGTTTCTGAAATCGATTCAGTCGTCAATTAGGAACAAACTACTTTCAGGTCTTGCGTCCATTCTGTTACACCTTGTTTATCCGATATTCTTACCTTTAAACCAGGAGCGTTGGCGCATGTTCTCATAGCCATGCGTTGTTTATTAGTCTCTCTTCGTAAACATATGAAAACACAGTCACTTCAGTTCAGTCTATTAACTTTTATAGGCATATACTTGTTATTTAGTTACGATTTAAAAGATTGCTGATTGAGGAAAAATAAGAGAATGAATAATTGTTGTGTCTGCGTGGGAGAATCTCTGTTATCTATTTTTATGAGGATTAAAATTGTATGTTCATAAAGACTCTTAAATCTGTCTTCAGTCGTACAGGAACATTGTTTTATTTTTGTTATAGCATTGTAAATTGAGCCTTCTTGGTGTAAATACTGAAATAAGTGTTGACTCAGGTCAATCAATATGTAAATGTTAAATTAAATGTGACTCTTGAAACCTTTTCTTTTAATTTAAAGGTTTAATACATTGACATAAAGTTTGTTACGCTGGAGATTAATGTCATTGCCAATATTTTCAAGTTCCTTTAATATTTTCTTTCGTTGACTTGATTACAATAAGACCAGAAGGCCTGTGACAGCAAACTCGATATCTCCCGACGCAAGACACGGTGGTCGCCATTATAAATCATACAAAAATAAATCACTCACGAGGTTAAAATGTGAAATACTTTCTCTAAACAAAAGGGCATTGTTTATGCAAAAGTGCATTCCGATTCGAATACTTTTCGTCGCCTGCCATCCACCCCGTATTTTTTTTTATTCGAATAAAGTACATTATGCGAGCTTGGCGATTTATCGATAAATTTTATATATGAAACCGTCGTGTTGTATGATCACGATCGCTGTTTTAAACTAAGACAGAAGTGAAATATATATCGATATTGATGAAAGTAGCATTGAGAATCGAAAAGATCGACGTTAACAATGTGTGAGTTGTTGGTTGTGCCTTTTTTATATGGAACGTTAGTCATTGTTTGCGTTCTGGTGTTTATAAAGTGCGTGAAAGTCGGCACTTATTTTTACTGATTTCTACAAACACCTAAGTATAATTTGTTTTGTAAATAATATTTAACATGTGCCTACTCTTCTAGATGAACAATATTTTTTTTATTATTTGGATATATTTCGTTCTTATTTCCAACGCAAATGAGATTAACTCCCATTTAAGAAAAGAATGCAACGTCTCGTAAAAAATGTGAATAATGAAAATGCATTTAGCAATAAAAATGGCGGTACCTATATCAGAAACAGAGGCAGAGTTATATTTTATTATAATCCCTTATTCGTTTTGTATAACATCGAGATTTATTCACGTTACTTTGATGGCTTATAAATCATTTGGAGGCTAATTAAAATTGCCCTTTTCGAAATGCGCATCCTCGCAGTCGCTAACCCGTCGATATAATTTACGATATCTCTCGTTCATTCGCACATAAACTTTCTAATTTGCAGCCCAACGGCCCTACAGACTGTTGCAAATAAATTGGTCACTAATAAAAACAACACCTCCAGTAAAAACTATAAAAATATATTGCCAACTGTCAATGTTCAAGTTTGTTATGGCCACACCCGAAACTCCGTTGATGAGAGCCCTTAACGTCTGTCAAAGCAGCAATTAAAAGGTATCGGTGTTGCCATAAACCGAGGATTAATTCCCACCTTTTACGATTAAAAAATAAATAAAATTTCGCACGTAGAGTTGCGTGTCGGCATTCATTTGGTGGATTTGTTCGTTTTTTTAAAGATTAATGCTACCTTATTGGCACAAATAATTTGTTCACGTATGTATCACTACGTTTGCTCACAGTTCTCAAGTCGATCGGTTGACGGGTATCGTTTTTATTTTTTTACAAGTGTAATTATTTGGTGCGTGATTTATGATAGAACTTTGACTTTATGGAAAGCGGTTTTTATTTTTTTAATGGTTTTATAATCGTCGTTGGCGACCGGAAAAGTCGCACGATTTGTTGTTCTTAATTAGTAGCTATATTTTTTACTTTTGGCGTTAAGAACAAGACGTAAAGGTCACGTGCGATTATAGCTTATAAGCTGTATTATTCAATGGAGTAATTTAAACGATTTATTTACCTTCGCTGCGCACTAATCAGGAATAATATTATTCACTCGCGAACTCTTGGAAGATACGATTATCCGTCCGAGTCGAGTAATTTATTTTTAAAGCTCGTAAAATCGCACTCTTTAAGCAATAAAGGTAACATTTTAGCGAACTTGCTAACACGACCAAAGATTATGAGGTTCGTAACATTCAGAAATCACTCAAACATTGTCGTGACACTGAGAACTAACTTCGTATTTAGGAAATATTGATAGTACTCAAAACGGGCGCATTTACATATATTAAGAATCAGAAACCGAGCACGGTATGCCGCGCAATATAAACACACACGAAAATCCGACAAAAAAATGCAACTTTCGCATATCACACGCGAACGTATTTCACATAACAACCGTTCGTTTTAACGTTAACAAAACAGTGCAGAAAAAGTAAGAAAACGAGATGAGAAAAGTTACTTTAAGAATATACGGAAGTTAATTAGAAACGGAACGAAAAACAACCGTAACTGGTGGCGAAGTTGGCCGTTCTAGCGCGGCCAATGGTACAAGACACACACACAGGGAACCCTCACCACCGCGGCGCTAGGCATTTGCATACCGCCCGCCCAGACGCGCGCCGCCGCCCATGACGAGCGACAGGGACGAACAGACCCGACACCGCGCGACAATCCGCGATTCAAACATATAAATTTTGAACTTTTTAAATTTCAAAAATCGAACTTTTTAAACGTTTCTTCATTCAATAATTAACTGTCACATTTTTTTTTCTATTTTCTAATTTAAGGGGTATACATACGCAAATGAGGTTGTATACAGGGTAGTGAAAAGGATGAGAATAAATTTATCGCCGTCGCGTCGGATGCGACACAGTTTGATAAGTTGGCAGACAATTCGTGCGATAGAAGAGAGCATGAATGAGCGTAGATGGTCGTATCCTTTAATGAACATGTTCGCGTGTCTGTTCGTGTGTGCGATGTCAAAATTTTATTTGTGGGCCTCTATTTAACTGCCTTTTTGGGAGTTTTTAATATCAAAATTTTAAATAAACGGATTTGGTTTTCATGGCAGCTGATATTTCTAATTTTCAGTGATGATCTTCGGTAAATGTTTTTTTATTTAGAGAACTCATAAAGACAGATTCAAGACCAGATTTCATGAGTAGTTTGAACCCATTCAAGTCATTTTATGGATATAATTTTTGATATCTATTAATCATTAGGGGAGACCGAGGGGATTTGTAACAAAGGTGATTTGAAACAGTACCGATTTCTCGAAACTTAAAACCATTAGGGAGTTGGCAACGTCACTTTTCAACCACTTTCCTTCACCCGCTGACGTGTCAGTTCGCGTCGGTGGGGTAAGCCGCGCGGTTGTGGAGTTCTGCGTGCCATGTGACAAAAATCGTGAAAAGTAAGTTTTTAACGTTTATTTACGATGCCTATATTTTGATAACGGTTTTGTATTTTGGTTTATGTTATATATACTTCGAAAGCTCACTAACTAAAGATTTATAATATATATATTTGGTATAATTAATTTCTGTGTATTTGCTTCTTGAAGGTGGATTAAATCAAAATTGGGAGGTTTTTTCTTACTGAGGAGATTTGAAACAGGCTGTTTCAATTCTCCTCGTTTTAAATTTTATATCAGACAGCAGTCAATAAATAACGGGCACAAAAAAAAGGTTGTGAAGAAACAAAGAGGAAACGAAGTCAGTGAAGAAGAAGAAAAATCCTTTTGTCTTTGTTGTTTTGAGACATATTCAAATAGCAGAGCCAAAGAAAAATGGGGGCAATGTCTGGAATACAAAACCTGGGCTCATGAAGCTGGCACTGGTGGGGAACTTTCTCACGTTTGCCACAAATGCTTGTCAGATTGACGATTTTATTTTCATAATATTTTTATTTTTCACATTTGTGAAATTATTGTAACTTAAATATTTGAAGAAATATTGATCAAGACTAATTGTAATACTTAAGAAACGACTGAAACTTAATAATTATTTTATGTCCAAGATTTAAAATATTATATATATAAGTATATAAGAATGTAAAACATTTAGTTTATCTGACTGTTATTTTGATTAATATTACGAATAGGACGTTATGGTACTTTTAACTACTTTAGGAGTTGATTATTTGTATTAAACCTGTTGTTACCTACTTTACTGATATATCAGTACAAAATATTTAAAAAAAGTTTGTTTCGTACTTGAAAAGGATTATTTTAATAAATACCTTTAAATTATATCATAATTTTTACGTAACAGCCCTTAATACTGGTCAAAAATCATATGTTTCAACTCTCCTCGACCCCTGTTTCATCTTACCTCAGTATGAGGGGAGTTGAAACAAGTTGACTTGTTACGGTTAAGTCGATTTTTCACCACAATATTTAACGCTTACAATTTCTTTATGTTAGTCATTCGCAAGTGTAAAGAATGACATATCGATTGGTACTAATATCATACAATTTCTGTCAATAGTATTTGGGGTATGAAACAAAATGTCAAAATTGTTTCAACTCCCCTCGGTCTCCCCTACTTTAAGACTCCAAAAATAGGCATGGAATCGTTTAGGAAGCAAGTCGTATGATAATATTTATAATAAGTAGGAAGGTACTGTAACGGTGAAAGAAAACATCGTGCAGAAACTACTGTACTAAATTCAAAGACATGTGACTTCCATAGCCCACACTGGTCCCGCGTGGTGGATTATTGTCTATTCTCTCTCATAGAGAGGAGGCCTATGTCCCAGCAGTGATTGTGCAATATGCAGGTACCTACTGTAAATGCAATTCAATTGCATTACTAATATCCTGTAATTTTTGGTCATAACCAAGCTTTATGTGAAGCATCGTATTCGTAGTAGCGTCGTCTTTAACAAGAAACAGTTAAAAAAAAAAAAAAAAAAAAAAAACCACTCCACACTGGGTTTTCCAAGACTTAACTAAACTTTCCTTATCTTCACTATCGTGTACTCGTTCTTATTTTCAACTATTTTGGCATTAACTACTTCTACAATCGTTTGATTACATAACAAGATCCTCCATAAACATTATGATTACTGACTTTATTGGTTTTTTAATTTTTGTTTTGATTTTCGAAAGTTTTTGTAACATAATTAAAAACTTAATGAAGTTAGGTAACTCAATAAAGCATAAATTTATTTGTGAAAAATATATACGAGTTTGATTTCTGATTGCATTAATAAATCATACTAAAATATGTGCCTTCGGTGCGTCTCATAAAAATAGGGTCAGTTTAGTCAAATAAAATATTTGTTTCATTCTTGTACTTTGGGCACAAAAAAGAGGTGCCTTAGAACAGTTATGAATTCAAGCCGGTAACCTTGAATCTTGTTCAGAAGTTTTTCCTCGAGAAAATTAATACAAGGGTTGCAACTCCACAATTTTTCGCTACGATACAGTTGATGAAATAACTTGCCAAACTACATCTATGTGTCTCACCCTTAATGAAAACACACAACAGACAAGAACATTGTAATTACGAGGAGTAAGAGATTTATTACACGAGTATAGGAAACTAACCACACGTGACCGAACGTCGCATTAGAAACATTATATAAAACAGAAATAAACCACACAAAACTCTACCTTACCATTATTGTAATTAACACCAATTTCCCAAGTTAAGGAAGAGGCTCTTCAGTTGTCTTTTTGCTTGTCCAAACGCGTGCATATGCATTCTTGTTCCATGTGTGAATACCACAAAAGCGGAACATGTAGTAGTTAATTTTTGCGCAAAGCTCGGGCGAAAGAGAGGTCCGCTCATTTACAAATAGTTTGCTTAAGTGTGAAAGAGATAGGAAGAGTGGGGGTTAATTAATGAACGTGGAAGCCTGCGCTCTTTATTGCTTTCGTGGCTGGACGCTAAGACGTCGTCGGTTAAGGAGTTTTCCGCTGAGAAAATATCGCCATAGTTAGATAGGGTTTGTTTTTCTTCAGCTACCAAATGTGATATCATTTTCATACTACAAAAACTGTTATTCTACTAAAAAAACTTTTTGTAGCTAACTCAAGAGTAGCACTAATTGTTCGTAGCATTTAGCGCTAAGAAAATTTTAGTAGCACGTAATTGCTCAAGTTAATTAAATGGAAAAGTCGCCGCTACAGCGAACCTTTGCTAAGTCCACGAGACACCTGTTTAATTACATAGGATATCCGAAACTCCTACGAAGAACATTTCATTAGACGTCCAATCTTCAGACGAACTCACCCGACACCCAAATAAAAAAGGCGGGTGATGCGAGTGTGTGGCTTGCACCTTAGCGTTTATTCTGCTAGACAACTATTAGATTTAGCCGGGTTACCGTACAAATATAACCATAAATAGTGTACGCTTAATGTGGTGAATGTTTTCTTAATTTCATCCCGCTGCGTGTGAGTGTAGTGGTTAAGAAATTAAGAAAATGCTGTAACGTCCGCGCGCCACTTACGGTCCCCTTTCTTAAGAGAGTATATTGTCTCCTCCTCAGATGGTTTTTGTTCTAATAAAACTCCTTAACGTTTGTTAATGAGCGTAATAACCTCTTCTGTTTGTTTGTTTTGTTTTAATGAACATTTTTATGTTGTTTTTCTTTTCTTGATTAACAGGATTTATCTTTTTATTGCCGTTTTTATTAGCGTCGGTGGTTTTAAAGGAAATTTGTATGTCTCGGCAGTTGTGAATCATAAGATTTGGTGGACATGTAAATTTTTGGTAAAAAGTTTCGAATAGGTAACTGTTCCAAATAAGTTTGTTAATGATTGAAAATATAATAGACTTGCTTTTACCACCGTCTTCGCATGGAGGTGGAAAACTATCCTACAGGAATAAACTACCGGGATAAAAAGTATCCTAAGTGTTAATCCAGGTTATGATCTACCTGTGTGCTAAATTTCATCAAAATCCATTCTGCTGTGTTTGCGTGATTGAGTAGCAAACATCGAAACATACAAACTTTTACATTTACAATATCGGTAGAATAAAAATGGAAGAATATGACATTGTACTGACCCCAAATAAATTGCGATAAGGGTAAGAGAATGATTGAACTGCAAATCTAAATGTATTTGTTTATTTCAGTCTGATCAGTAGAAATCTGGCCATGAAGACTCTTTTTTTAACCTGTAAGCTTATTTAAAAGGGAATTCTCAAGGTCCTTGTATATACATAAGTGCAGATATTGATCGCCGTCTACTAGATAAACTCAAGAGTCATATTTTAGTGGAATGCAATTATAACCGACCGGGCTGTCACTAGGGGAGGAGCACACTGTCACCACGCACTCCTACATTCAAATATTTGTACGTACACCCTGACTGTGTAACCGTATAGGGTTGGCACAAGTCGTTGTAAGGGTTGCATTCTAAAGAAATTCAGAACAACATTTTTTTATTACAACGGAATTTTAATAAACATTTTTTCTTCTATACTTTGCGTATTTGGTCTCCAAACGGTGAAGGAAAACATCGTGAGAAAACATGTCTTAGAACTAAACATTCGAAGATATTTGACATCTATCAACCCGCACTGGGCCCGCGTGGCGGATTACGGCCCACTCCCTCTCACTCACTGTGTCCCAGCAGTGGGAATATTATAAGTTGACTATATAATTTTTTTCTAGTTCTAGTAGCTTTCCCTTTTATGCATTTTCTGTGAATCAGCTTGTTTGATGAAAATATAATGATGAGAATTAAAACCCTTTCAATGACTCCATTCACTTCAAATGTTTTATTGGAGCGCCTACATATCATCATGACTCGGAACTTATTACACCAGCCAGTCTTTTTTTTCATAATTATGCCTTGCAATCCAAAAGCAAGCTTTTTACAACCGTAATAACTTTCCAGAAGACGAAAGTTAATTCCAATATTCTTTAATTGAACAAAAATAGATGGCGTAGCAATTTCGTAGCACTTCGTAGACCCTCGATCTAATGCTTTCAAATTAAAAAAAATGCAACTAATATTGTTACTATAATAAATAGGATTCTGAATAACATACTGCACGGATATATTACTTCAAGTGCCAACCCTACCTTCACATAAATGTAACCGGACGTCACCCTAAGGATTAGTGGCGTGGCTATGAGATTACCACATCGGCCGCTAATGAAGAATCACCGATTGCAATTAATAATTAACTTTATTTATTTATTTATTTTTCTTTGAAAATTGGTACCTAAGAAAAAATATGGAACTTCATAAATGTGTCATAGAGGGTGAAGTGTCTGCTTAAGTAAAGTGAACGTGTAATTTTTTTTTATAGTTATGTAATTTTTATTTTGAGGGTCGCATTGTAACGTCTATATAATTTATGTAGATACCATAGTGTTAAATAGAAACATAGACATGCATTACGCACGTGACATATGGTATTGTCCTAACTCAGAATTCAACGATTAAATATTGCTCTCTGATACAATACAGTAATAACACAAGAGAATTCCATAAAATCATACAAATCGTCTCAGTATTTTAACTAAAAATAACTACAGTGCTTGTCTAAAAAGGAATAACAAATGAGCTAAAATCACCCATGAACATTACGTTGTCAAAGAAACCTAAACAAAGGCTCAATTTACAAAATTAACAACTGTTGGTTATGACAGCCGACAGGGCCATTTCATATAATTTTTACAAGTACCTTAAACACGTATTTCATACAGTAAACCAAACGGTTCAAAGCGTTAATATCCCTATATTAACGTACAAATTTGTCTCAAGAAACATGAAAGTTAAACAAGTTGCATTTCACTACTTACTCGTACAAAAACAATCCAAAGGGTCGTCAGCGACACTTCGCCGCAATTAATTCAACGTATGCAAGTTCATAACTCACGTAACATACTCATCGCAGATCGTAAATAACGTCCAAATGAATGCCTCGAGACTCGAACAACTTTTGTTTACATTTCAGACGCGAAACGTCACATGTATCCAACTTTTGACAGATGATCATAAACTAACACAAGCGCAGAACATTTACATACGCGGCTCGGACGCGACGAGTCTGCATGCAACGGAACGTTCCGCGTGTTAATGTAAATACTCTTTTGATTTTGTTAGTTTTGCGTTCCGTTTTCAGCTCGTTTTTCGTGTGTCCGTCACACAGTTTGCGTTAGTACTGACCACAGCTTAGGGCGCCGGCCATGCGGCGGTGTGCGTGTGTGGAGCTTTCTGCACGCGATCACTTGGAGCTTTAACGAGTGGGGCGTGCGTCTGTGTGCGTACAAACTTTACTTGTGGAAGTATCAGACTAGACTCATTGACTGCGGCCCTTATTGTATGAATGTGGAAAAATTATAGTGTGGAGTGTTTTGCCTGAAACAGCGATGCGTATTGTTTATGTGTTCAGCTAGAGCACTTAAGTCTCCCAATTTGCGGAGGACGTTAATGTCACTGTGCTTTGTCTCGAGACATATTATATATCTTACAAAGTACTGTAATTAAAATTGTCGTGGCACTGAACAATGTTAATTTTGTTTTTATTTTGATTTATGTAGTTTACAAATGGCATTGAGAACTTGCTTCGCGTGATTAACTCTATTTTTATTTGTTTTGATTAAAAGCCCACGTTTATCTTTGTCGTGATCACCTTCAAAGACTGTAATTAAAACTTATTATAGAAAACAAATAAAAAAAGAAATGAAAATTTAATACTCAAATGTCATTCTAGAATAACGTCATCACAAATTTAATTAGGGTTCATTCGAGAAATAAAATTCAAAAACTAAACGAAAAAGCATAAAACGTTACTTTCATAACAAAACAGCTATAAAGCTAAACGTTAATCACGGATAGTGTGAACATTTGTAAGTTAGTATATCATGGCAAGTCAAAACTTGGTGCTTGCATTCTTAAAGTTGAAATTGCACATTTATCACTGCGGACCATGCGCACGATGGTCCATTAAGAGATTTTTCTGAATCATAAATCTCACTTCGCCTCATCTCGCTTCGATACTACAGATATGGAGTAAACAGGAATGCGAGCTCCTGAGATATTGTCTCGAAGTTAGTGCAAAGATATCATATACATGGTTTTATTTTGATATTCTGAGTTATAATGTTCTATTTTTATGATATTTGCTGTGCACTTCTATTTCACTTAATGTATAGTTTTTCTGTTTCGTTAAATAAGCACATTAGCAATCACCACTAATGGCTTATTCTTCAATAATCAGATACTTTTTATCTTGAAGAATAAATATGACAGTTAGACATATTTTATATGGAAAAGCTGTCAAACTTCCCAGGATGAAATTTATCTGACGATTGAAAATCAGCCCCAAGTTAAAAACTTTCAAAAATATTATTATTATTGTGCAAGTATGTAAAGCTTTTATTTATAGCTAACTAGCTGACCTGGCAGACATTGTCCTGTCTTAACTATGAATATTGAATTCGCATTGGTATAATATTATAAAAGTTGAAACGGTCGTCAAGTTTTCTTAAATTTGCTAATGTTACGCGCAACTTTCTTATTTTTTTCTTTCATAGGAACCTTCTCCAGACAGTAATAAACGCAACAAAAAAAGAATTAGCAAAATTAGTCCGTCCGGGCAGCCGTTCACGTGTGATGCCGTGAGCAAGGGAAATAGGGATTCATTTTTATTTATATATAGATTAGCTACTTTGTGTAATAATTACCACCAAAAATATTTTCATGTTAAATATTACCAAGGTGAAACCATATGACTCGCACTGTCAAAAAGTTATCAGATCTCATGAGAGCCAAGCTTCTAACTCTACACGCCTTAACTCTAAAAGCCCTAACTTCACAAACTCTACACCTTAGTCAAAATATGTGGCTATGGTAAATCCAGCCAGCATTGAAAACTTTAAAAGTTTGATGAATTCGATTTATGAATAAAATACTCGGCACTGCATGCACCTGGATTGATTTACAAGAACCAATCTTGTTTCACCGACATAAAATTCAAATTTTTATTAGCAAATCAGTTCTATAGAAGTCTTTAAGCTATCATATGTATTTGTTCTAATTATAAGTTAGGTCGTTTAATTATTGCTTACGTTTTTGTATTGACGTCATCGGACCACGCCTGCTCTGTTGAGCACGTACTAAAGAATAAAGACCTCTTTGTTTATCCCTCTATGAGAATTCCATAATGAATAAAATTGATTGAGCAGTTCGATGGAGGAAGTAATTAAATGATGTTTTGCTGTTAGGTACTAAGGGTTTTGTGTTTAAGTACATCCGCTTACCGTTCAAGTAATTAGCTTTGTGCTTAAAGTTATGGTTTACTAACGTATTTAATCTATTGATTTTAACTAATACCTACGAGTCCTCTAGATGTGGGAAGCACAGAACCGGTCGAAGTGGCGGAGCTTGGGGGAGGCCTATGTCCAGCAGTGGACGTCTTTCGGCTGAAATGATGATGATGATGATGAATACCTACGGGTACCGTTAAACTGTTTAACCATTCCTAAACTATGTTGAGGTCAGATTCTAGACTGACTTGATGCGAGGCTCGACATGATTACTATTACACTAATACAATGAAAACGGATTACTTCGAGATTACTTTTAATAAAACAATTTATACGGAGTACAATAAAACCAGTGACGTTCATACAGAGTAGAAAGCAATAGACAATATATGAAAAAAAAGGCGCGGAGTTTACTATAGACTATTAAAATCGAGTTCTTTGACTATTAATAATATTTTAACAATTACAAATGTTTGACCGATTGTCAGTACTTTCAGTATTTTGGATTCCTGTCAGTATGATTGATTAATTCATATGACAAGTCAGCAGTTAAACGACACAATTGTTTGTCGTGCTCCTAAATAAAGCACGAACAAAAGAGGATCGAGCTCCATATTCTTGATCACCCCTTACCTACAGGGGATGTCGGTCAAGACATTGTCCACAAACAGGGACACTTAAATGTGAGGGTGACTTGACAGATAGATAACACGTAAAACGAACTGTCGAAACATCAAAAACCTTTGACCTTGGACAATATACACCTTTTATAAGTCAAGGTTACACAGCTGAACCTAAAAATATCAACCATCATTATCTCCCAAGCGTTCAATTGACTTCAAAGTTTCATATTTCGTAGCATTTAGAACTCTTTTCCGGTCTTAATAATACATTACAAAAGTGACCCGTGCCACCATAATACAAATACATTCAACGTTTTCATAGTCTAATTCAATCGCATCATGTACTTAGCGTATCGCGGGATATAATTTAAAAATAATATTTTATCGCTAACCAGTTATAATAATGTTAAAAATTAAATAGCTTTGCCGGCCACATGGCGTGGAAAGGAAGTGCGTATCGGCTGTCAGCCTGCGTATAATGAAACGTGCTCATTTTCTTTCAACTGACCAGTACAATGAAGACAATGAGATACAACGCGTCGTGAGCTCATCCGGAGGGGCTGTTCAAATTCGTGGCTTTTTTATTTTGATGTGTTCCTTTTTTTATTCACACTTGTGTTTGCTAAATGTGAATGAGACGGGCTTGTGGCTACGTAATATTAGCCGCACGGGTCGATCGATCAGGTTAAGCTACGCTTGCCGCGGTTGGTCAGTGGATGGGTGACCATCAATACATACCAAGACCCCTCCGTGCCTCAAAAATGCACGTTGGTTCCGGCTGTCATTTGTGGATCTTTGACAGTCGTTACGGGTCGTCAGAAGCCCGAAAGTCTGACAACCAGTCTTACCAAGGGGTATCGTATTACCCAGTTACTTGGTTGTGGAGGTCAGATAGGCAGTCGCTCCATGTAAAATACTGGTATTCAGCTGCATCCGGTTAGACTGGAAGCTGACCTCAACATAGTTGGGAAAAGGCTAGGCAGATGATGACATGAGTTTGCTAAAAAAAAAAAAAAAATCAAATCATTTTAAAAAACGACGTTTTTTTTTTTTTAAATGACTGCGGGTTATGTCTGGTGTGGATAAAATGGGTTCCTAGATTCGTTTGTTGACTCTTTCTGTCTTCATTCACAATGTAGTCATGATCAGCTGTTAGTTAAAATTGCATCATAGACTATGTGACAAAAAAATTGATGTACGAATGTCAGTTAAGAAGTGAGTCTTCTTTTTTATTTTGATGTTCTTTTTAGGGTTCTGTACCTCAAAAGGTAAAAAAGGAACCCTTATTAAGATCACTCTCTTGTCAGTCTGTCTGTCCGTGTGTCACCACTGATTTTCTCAGGAACGGGTGGACCTAGCAAGTTGAAATTTATACCAGATACTGAAGTCTGTAGTCCTTATTAGGTGTATAAAAATCAAGGCCCTGAGTTAACACGATAAAAAGATATGGGCAAATTTAGATTTGCGCGAAAACTTGTAAGTAACAAAATTTACCTTAATTTTTTAATTTTTCGGAATTTTCCCTTCACCTCATATATAGTAAAAAACCTTATTATGACTTCCTCGTTGGTGTAGTGATGGCCAGCGCTACTGCTACAGCTCAGCATGAGGTCTTGGGTTCAATTCCCAGGTCGGACAAAAAGTGTTTATTTATTTATTTAACCATTTATGCACACACATATAAACAGACAAGAAGAAAGGAACAGAAAAATACGTACAAAGGTAATGCTTATTTCTACAGAAATCTCTTCCAGCACACCTGCGATAGGAGAGAACATACATACTAATATACATAGGTACATACTTCTAAAATAAATATCACTAAAATATATATAATTATAATGTAATTTAATTAATAAATACAATTATGACAATGTGGAGAGATAGTGTTCTTTCACTCTTCTTTTGAATACTGCTACAGTTTGGCAGTCCCTAATGTCAGGCGGAAGTGAATTCCACAACCGTACCGCATGCACAGTGAAGGAATAGGAGTAGAAGTCGGTTGAGTGGGGAGGGGACTTGAGGAGATTTCTAAGATGCGACCTGCAAGGTGCATCACAAGGACGGGCGTAGGAGAAGCGATCCCGCAGATAGGATGGGGTTTTAGGGTTGTGAAGAATGTTAAATAGCAAACACAATATCCGAGAGTTTCTGCGTAGTCGAATGGTAGCTGCGTAGTTATGGTTTTTTTACCGGGAATTTCTCAGTAGCATCCTGGAGTTTAGATTTGCAATAGGCAATAGGTTAGCACCCTATCACATGACCCATTGATGACTATTATCACATAACTGGCGAAATGTGGGATTACTTTATGTACACCTCCGCGCAACCATTTGGGGAAACAAGCCGTTATATTATGTTTTTGTTACAATTATTACATCATGTCTAGAAGACTTGTAATGTAAATACTTAATTAACTGAGATTACTCCTTCATTTGTCAATTACATTCACACATATAAAATAAACAATAAATATGATATAATTATTATAATATAAATACATTTAATTAAATTAATAATTATTCATATTCTAAATGCTATTACTTATATTATTAAATTTTAATTATCCATACTTATGCTGCTGTGCCCTTACAGGGTCCATAACTGTATCCTAGCTTTAAGCCTATTTGTAACAACTTAATTCACATTATGGTATGCAAATAAATGAAATAAATAAAAATAAAAAAGAAAACCTATTCACAAACATACATAATTGCTCTCTAAATTAGAACCAACTAATCAAGACACAAGGGAAAATGAATCTCAGTAACTTCCTCTCTAGACATAGTCATAGCACGTTAACATTCCCGCTACTGTTTTGTTTCATAATTATTTGCTGCCAAGTCAAACATAAATCCGGGAGGACTCTGCAGCTCTAAAGGCATGTTAAGATGATAGATAATATATGTTATTCGTCAGCGCAAGAATGGCGAGTTTACTGCGTAACACGGACAATCGCGACGCGCACAGTTTTACAACGAGGGCGGTTAAAAAGCTTCGCGTTAAGGCGCTCTGCATTTACACCGCAGTGTAACTTTACAGGTGTGCAGAAGTATGATGCAGTTATGGATGTAAGTAAATCGAGTATGAGGGATTTTTTCTATAAAATAACATAACATCTCACCTATAATCTCACCTAGGACCCTACATTTCGCCAGTTTTGTTTTAAGTCCCATGTATTACAGGAGTCCCATGTGAGGCTACTGCAATAGCAATATACAAATATACAAAAAGTGTTTTTAATTTAGGCTAAGCTTGGTGCATTAGTCTACAAGCAGTAGATATTCGTTCAGTATAGAGTACCTACGGCTAATCTGTTCTTTCTCCATTTCCTGTGGTGTTTATTTCAATAATTCATGATATGATTTTTTTTTTTATCGACTATTACAGAAATAATAGCAGTAGTATCCCGGAGTTCGACTTTATGCCCGGTTGATTGGAAAAGGCTCGCCCCATTACTTACATGGAACTTAAACATAACTATCAAAGGGGAATCCTTCGGGGAATACAAGCATGATATTAATTAAATTTCTGACAAAATTATACATTTTCACATATTGTATTATTCATTCTTGTTCACTCACGTATCTTTTCAACATGCATCTTACAAGTCGGTGTGAAGACGTTCCCTTTTAAAATTGAAAGTGACGTAAGTGCTGTTTTAGTGCGCAATCGGCGGGCAAAAGTCGTAAATCAAAGTTTTAGTGTCGAAATCTTGGGATGCGTTGGCCACTGGGGTGGCCAGTTTAATTTTTTTTTTTATAAAAAAGGCGTAAGGAATAAGAAACAATATGACATTCGGCCAGTATTCGACTATTGTTCGGAGATGTATGATGTATGAAAAAGTATGCGTTACAATGTTGTGGGTTGATTCTGGGGAATCTAACAATTGAAGATCGCAAATAATTTATTGTTGCTGAATCACACTGAATTTTGGTAGGTATAATTTTAATTCAAAGAGCATAATGCCACTGAATTGCAAATAAAAAGGTGACTCTCTAATAATATTAAAAGCTTTTTCTTAATTAAAATAATGTTCTTAATTTTTTAATTCATTTATTGTTTGCGTGCTTACTGCTATGTTATAATATAATATAATAGGTAAGATTAAAAAAAAAAACAATTTCTTTAGCGTCATCCAGTAAATGAATAAATTCGTTATTTGCAATAATTTATAGGATTATTTCAGACGCTACTGGTATTAAATTTTTAATGTATTTCGTGGACATTTGCAAAAATAACTTTAATGTAGCAATAAATTCAAATTCTGTCTAGTTTATGGCGTTCTTGAAAAAGAACTACGGCCCTGGAGAAATTTTATTGACTCTATTTTTATTTATTTTATTGATTAACAGTTTTAAATTTTGAATATTCTTCTTAGATGTTAATTTTTTTTATGTAATCTAGTTTTAATGTTCTATTTTTGTTATTCACAAAACAATAAGATTCAACGGAAAGCTCATCTCAGCACCATTACGTCGTTAAAATAGGAAAATTAAGACAAAAATTTTTTTCACTGAGGTTAAAAATCACCACAAACACCATCACCATACAGATTTAATAAGCGTTAATAACTCTACCTTATCATGTCTTCACGGCTAACCGGATTTTGATGAAATTTGGCACACAGCCTTAACCATGCACTCCACGATGCCAGGTAAAGCGCCATCTTGAGTCCCAACTCGAGAGGTCAAGCTTGGTACGTGTTCTGCCCCAGAGGCCACATGACCACATCAGACTATGTGCGATACTTTTTTTTGATCCCGGTGGTGCGTCCCCGTGCCAGAATTCTCGACCTCTACACGAACTAAGCCGAACGCAAAAGATAGTCCAACATAAAAACAAGTTACCTCCCATAAAATCCCTACATTTAAACCAAAGTACTCCACTATCTAAACGGTATTACTTACACAGTTTTATCTGCGCAAGAGTAGGATTGCACTAACAAAGTAACCAAATGATATTAAACCCAATTGATAGGCGACCCAGGTGGACGACTAAAATCCTACAGGCTAATAATATAATATTAATAATAGTCTCGTAAAGGTTCGCACATAACGATGTAGTTTGTAAAAGGGGCTAATGTGACATAGGGAATTATAATAGCTGAATTTTGGGATGATGTAATGTATTGAAATGTGAAGGATGTTCGGTATATTCATGTGTCTATTTTTTATTTCAGTCCGTTTCATATAATCTTGAATAGATGTTGTATTTTATTTTGGGAAGATTTGACTCATAATCTGTGTATCTGCTAATGCTATTAGATTAAAATCCTACTATAATAATCCTTACTAATATTATAAATGCGAAAGTAACTTTGTCTATCTGTTACGCTTTCACGCCTAAACCGGTGAACGGATTTGTCATGAAATTTGGCAGACATATAGCCTGGGATATGGAAAAGGACATAGGCTACTTTTTTCGCTTTTTAGGTTTATGAGTCTTATTTGAGAATTGCCTACAGCTGACACATTGAAACCTGCCAATAGTTTGATAGGCTATCGGTTTTCTGTTGACTCCTTTCAAGTAACAAGCGGTCTATGAAAGCAGTTTTAGGCCCACTGATCACGACGCTACCCAAAAGACACTACACGACTCATTAACGAACGCGTTATGTGAGAAACACCAGTGCTGTAACATTCATTCATACTCATTGGTGATCAAAGAATCTAGTTTTCAGTTGTTACCTGAAAACTGGTGGTTTCAGAATATAACTTTGATGTAAGCGAATCTATCTATGGTAGACCAATTGACGCATTTAAGCCTCCTAACTTAGACGCAACTTGATTTGGTACCACAGCCTTATACGAAGCTTGCTCCATTAATTGTCATATTTACTACTTTCCCCAGAATAAGTAACTGGAGATGAGGAATAGTGTTACACGGTTTACATCTATTCTCAGAAACTGAGCGGATTTTAATATAATGTTGCAGGAATTATGTGGCTAACAATGATGCTTTTGTTTATAGTTTATAACTTGGAGAATATCGCCCTATTCGATTAAAATATGTATCTGCCCTATTACTTGAACATCCTCAGTGAGTACTTTTGTAAACTAGCATTTTAGTATAATTAAGATTGCCGTACTTGACAGCTTCTTACCTGGTTCAAATTAAGTTTTCGGCATTATAGTGATCAGCCTCTTTGTTTAGCAAAATGAATGTTACATTGTTGCAGGTAATTTAGCCTGCACGACCAGATAAGATAAAAACAGTTTGTGAAATGATTATCTACTAGATCGGTACCTAAACTTTACGTGTACCTCTGCTTAAGATTCGCCTATAAGAAGCGTGATGGTGAAACAAAGTTTTCCCGCCTAGACCTCAAAGAACATGCCAGTACAAGAACTCATTAAACAGTACCGCCACATATTAGAAAACGACTAGAAACCCACATACGAATGCAATTCAAATTCCAATACCGCATTTCTTTGCCACCCAATCCTACCGTCCCCTTTACAGCGTACAATGGAATGTAAAACACAAGACAATCGCTTGGCCCCTAATGAGTGGTTAGGCACAAAAGGTGATAGCAGACGATTCATTTAGCCTGCGGTTACACGCGTGCAAATGCGCATGGCAATATGCAACGCGTTCACATAATTAATGGTGGTTTCAGTTTTCTATTGCAAATTGTAATGTTTTTGGATTAGTAGGGGAATTGAAGTGGGACGAAATTGTGTGGTTTGTAGCAAAGAACAAAGAATCGACAATATCTACTTGCGTAGATTTCGTAAAAGGTACTTAACTATTTTGGCATATCTTCCACAAGCACCCAATACCTCCTATCTGACTCCGGGTGGATTTTAAGACCACAGACCTTTTTTTTACACAAGTAAGGTCGACCTTCACCAATTTGATAACCAGGTGAAAATTATATTTTAATTAAAATTATAAAAAAAATTATTTAAATAATATAATTAAAATATAATTTTTTTTATGACCTTTTGGTACACGTTCACAAACATATTTTATTTGTTATAATGTAATTTTCACCGGGTTATCAAATTGGTGAAGGCCGTTCTTACTTGGGATCCTCTACTATGTAAAATCCACCCGGAGTCAGATAGGAGATATTGGGCGCTTGTGGACGATATGTGCAGCATAGGATAAGATTTTCAAAAGCCAGGGAGAGCCAACAATGGTGTATATCCATTATAATCTTCTTCTAGGCGTGTCCGCGTAATCAGCCAGTAATGTTCCTATTTTTTAAACACAGGAGTCGCGGACCAGTGCAGGTTGGTAGAAGTCACAAGTCATCGATTTTTTTTGTTCTAGGACATGGCAGTTTCTTTACGATGTTTTCCGTCACCTTAGTAAAAATTGCAGTATAAATTATGTTAGCACAGAACTTAGCTATGAGAATTACATTCTAAGACGGAGTCTATGACTATATTTCTACTATAACCATTTCAAGTCTTTAAGGGGAATCTAGTCGCGGGCTCGAACTCACTGGTGGGCCTGGCTAAAAAACACGCTGACTCACCAGACATTGTGTCCGACAGAGATAGTATCAGTGATGAGCAGTTAGACGCTAGTCTACATGCACAACGTTATTGAGTGAGATGCAAGATCATTTATAGTAAAACAGCCGCGTAAAAAATTAAGAAAAGTCCTTCGAAAATCGGGTTTTATGAAAAAATCACTGTATAAATCAATTACCAATACAGTTTATTGGATTTTTCGATATTTGACCCTTGTCGGTACCGACTGGGTTTAGCATTTTTATACTTCTTTTACTACTTAAACATGCCCAAAGTTATCTTAGCTCTTAACTTTAAAATGGCTTTTTATTTTAGTATTCTGTTTCCGTACAGACAATATTAATAATGAGAAAAAACCATACCATGTTTAATTTTTGATGTACATAGTCAAAAAGTGGAGTAATACACTCCCAAAGTTTGTATGGAAAAAAATCGACTAGATTCACCTTAATAACTGCGTTGAGAGGATCTACTCTCTAAGTCTGTCAACGGATGTACTCTCTAAAAGCCGCCCGATCCATCAAAACCAGTGTTAAATATTTTTTTGGACGGACAAATAGTATCATGACAATCATGAGTAGGAGCAACTGTCAAATCGTGTTGTCATTCATTTTTCGTTCGGAAACTTAACTAATTTCATATCCGTACGTGATATTGATCAGGAAACCTCCGTAACTTCGGCCGACATTAAAAACATCGTGCTTAGGAACCCTAGCAGTGGATATTATCAAACAAACTTATGGATGATTCACAAAAGTATGTTGATTTAATAGATAGAATGTTGACAATCAACTGAGTTACCAGTAGATATGGCTCGTTTCACGGTGGTTGACTTTCCGTCAGTTGATTGGATAATGAATGGTAGACTTTCATCGCATAGCTACCTTCTTCCTTAAGTAGATTGTATACTGCAATCACTGACTTCGAAGTACTACGCTTAGTTTGATTTAGCGTGGCAAAGTCATCCTTAGCTGTCATTAATACTACAACATCTGCTGCTCAGCTACTGCTGTAAAACTTTTACTTCACAGTCTGATCTCAGTCTCCATCTGTCAAAAATACCTCGAGTTACCCGACATTTTTGACAAGTTTTTGACATTCTATTGTCGCCGAGGTAAGACTGCGACCAGAATTAAGTGAAGGTCTCGTCGCATTGGTAAAAGCGTTACAGTCGTTCTAATCAACACTACTTTAATTTAGATGACAAAGATATTGCACAAAACCAAGCAAATGTAAACTAATGCATTGAAATGTCATCTAAAAGCACGATTTATTGGTCTGTATAGGTACTAAAACTACATACCATAGTGTAGGAGCGATTCATTTACTCTGCGGTCGGGAAATGCACGTAGCAATGTGAGCGCCATTATTATGCAATGCGTTTTCATAATTAATTGCATTTCACTGATCGTGTTATGGGTGCATAATATTCAGTACATTTGAATATAGAACGGTGTTGATCTACGAGACAGGAATGGTAGTGGCCATTGACATTATAAAATTAAGACTATTTTTTGAGCAGAATAAAAGAAGAGCAATTTGAATTCAAACCTTCGCCGTTCTTTCTTCCTTTTTCAAACCTACTGCAGATCACAGACATATAAAACAGTAGCAGACCAAACATTCGCTAAAAAATGCGTACCCATTAAGCACACATAGAGAGTGTGTCGAAACAGGGCCGGACTAGGGCCGGTTGCCGGTATTATATAACGATATTGAAACGACCGATAAATCTTACTGAAAATCTGCGAAAATCAATATTCTCTGGGTAAATGAAGTGTAGATTACTTATCAATTATGTCTTAACGAATATAACCACCCATCTGTTCCCGTGGTTAACACACACAGACCGTTGACGGGCATCAGTATCGGATAAAAGAACTCTCCCTGCAGTCATTAACCCGCATGCCCAGCTTGGTGGGACCTAGAGTTAAGGTGTTGGTATGCCTGAAAGCTAGCTTATAAATATATAAGGAATTTTGCAATAAAACAATGAATTTAATGAATATTTACATATTTATTTTTTACTTTTTTTAAACTTTATTTATTTAAATATTCTTTATTGTACACTACAAAAATACAATAAACAAAAAAATACACTATAATATATACAATAGGCGGCCTTATCGCTTTCCGCGATCTCATCCAGGCAACTATGGAATGGACAGTGATTAGCCTGGACATAAAATGGGGACGTTGTTGGTGCAAATAATGTGTTTACAATATACTAAAATAGATACATAGATATATACATAACCTAAATAATAGATACATAAATACATACATACAAAATTTAAAACGAACGAAAATAAAAGCCTATACAGAGATTATTACAGTTTGGTACGAGAACGAGATCACAACGACAAGTAATGTTCTTTATTTTCATAATTTAAAAACTACTGGTCCTAAAATAATAATATGTACAGGTATACAAAAAATTAAATAATCATAGGGCATCAAATAATACGTCCGCATCGTTGTCGATGGGAAAAGTGGCCAACAAAGGCTGGCAGCATTGCCACGTGGTATGGCAATGCTGATTCTTTGGCTAAAAAATAGGCCAGCCCTTTGGTCACGTGAAGAGTCGATCAACCGCTTGGAAATGTCTCGGAAAACTAAGTTGCCACTCGGACCCCATGGTCCTAGAGTTTCAACCCCAAACGGCTCGAACATATAGGTTCCAATAAGATTGGAATATTTGCACCATTTGAGGTTCAGTTTCAATCCTGGAGTTTCATGTTTTTAAATCCATGCATTGCGTAAACTTATATCCTTTGGAAACCTGGAAAAATATTAGTAAGCTCAATTATTACCTGCTGAATGAAATGTTAAAATTATGTGAGTAGCCTATACCGATTTATATCCACCATCGTTCATGTTATCCATCACACAGACAGGGTAACATAACCGGCTAATGAGACACAATTGATTTTCTATTGTAACGTATCACATGTGTACGCGCCGGGCCGGAGCGATTCTATAAATTTTATTATCATAGAATGTATGTTTACACTGGCAATCTGCACTCTGCAGTATTTTCAAACTGTCACCAAAAAAAATTGAAATATCGTAAAGTAAACCGAGTCTCTATTTGATAATTCCATGATAGGTAAATATTTTCCATACAATAAAAAAAATCGTCTTTGTTGCCAAATCCGTCCCTGACTACACAGAATAATACAAAAACTTACCGATTAAAGGTCAATCCAGGTGTTTTGTGGTAGCTAGCACTGTCACACTGGTACGCACAGCACTTTACCATTTTATTTTTGTGTAATTGTGCCAAACAATTAATATTTCAAGTAATATTTCGCGGTTGAAACATAGAACGCGATTCAGGATAAATTTTGCTTATCAATATGGCAGCGCGGTACAGACGGGCTACGCGTCAAATTTTGTCTATGTGTGAGTCAGTGTGACAACAGGTGACAGAACGAGATACTGCTTACGACTTGTCGCTTAGCAAAAAAAGGATAGAGAATCAAGTCCATCGACTATGGATTAATGTTTGGTCTGCTACTGTTTTATATGTCTGTGCTGCAGATTCATGTGTAAGAAGAGGTCATGTTTAAATATAAATTCGTAAGCAGTGATGTAAAAGAGAAAGTGATAATTGTATGTTTATCATATAAACACTTAACTTATGCATCGTCATCCGTTTTGGCGAGGCCTGTACGCATTACGTGTTCCTCGCTATAAACAGTTGCGAATATTATCTTGTTAGTTTTATCGAACAACAAGTAAACTTCATACGATACAATTTTCGCAGCATACTGTCGTGTATCACTGCTGTCACGCGTCATCTCTGATTAACTTTTATCGACGAAAGACACCGGAGTAACGACGTGTCCCATACCGGAGAATCTTAAATCTGTAATCTCCACTTTTTGCATTCCCTCCCGCCTCGGGCGGCTATAACGACACAATAAACGTATTTTATACGCGCTCACACTTAACGTTTATATCGCCTTATAAGTAGATCGAGAAATAATAAAACTAAAGGAGAGCGAACATCAAGAAAGCAATAACATCATTATCATAGCGAGTCCGCCATCTCTTTCCAATAGGTTTCACCCCTCCCTTGGCCCCGCCCACCGCGTATCTCCTCTGTCACCTGTATATCTCGAAACATTACACATATGCAAAACTTTCGCGCTCACATCTCGTCGCACACATACACAGACAGGTCGCCTACACACTATACGAAATATGCAGCTGCAACTTTGCTGTGTGCACACTACGGTATAAATCTGCGAGATAAAAATTGTGCTATATTGCCTCACGAGTGTGTTGCCCGGACGTGGTATTCTTTTTTGCTCCGATAGCCTGTAGGCGTGCCTAGTAAGTTGTTTGCACCTCGAACAGTGGTCGATATTTCAGTCGTGTCATCGACGCGACATCTCTTATAAAATATTGGACTCGCGTCCATTCTTTATGCTGTTTGAAATTGTATTTGATAAGAATACTTCTCTTAGAATGTTTGCCTTTTTTTGTTAAGCTCTTCATTAAAATGCCTCTGAACACTGAATTGTCTGAATATAATGTTCGTGAGTACATCTGGCCTTGACTTACTTTTACGTAAGTGTTAAAAATATAACTTATTATGTAGATTACAATTTTTATTATATCTTGTAGGTACCACCTACAGACTTGTTTAGTTTAGTGAAATGACCTTTATTGAATAATTTTACCCAACTATGTCGCAATCAAGTTGGTATTAACAGAACCAGACCTGCTTCGCTATTCACAACCATTCGACAGGCTATCGAAAATGATACATTTCGATAGCCTTGTCTCTAACAGCAAACAGCCGTCGGAAGATTAGCGGTCATCGATTTGATTTAAGGCCCTGGTAATTTTAAATGTACTCGTCGTATTGTCGTTATGAGCGATAATAGTTCTTAATGCAATCCGATACGGGTGAAAATCTGTTGTAATAAATTCGAATTATAAATGAGCAAGCATTGTCGTAAAAATGCAAATAAAATCGTATAAAATTAGATATATTAACTATTTAATAAAAAATTATCCATCACTGGATGCAGTTTGGCATTTGAAATTTTATGGTATATTTTTAATTATAATTGTTATTGAAGGGATAAACTGGTTTTAAAGAAAATTAAGAGGTAGCTTTGATGATTGTTTTGACGCATTAAAGTATGTTTAATTATGTTTTGAGTTCAATCACTGCATGCAAAAAAGACTTGAATATATCATATATTTTTTTGCTTTCAAAATTATTTATGGTTAATGAGATACACTGGTTTAAAAAAACCACCTTATTGAGCGTTTTCACGAAATCACCGCCTTAAACGGACACAATTTTCTGGTTTTGGGTTTTTGAACAGCGTTTACGAGTATAGGACTCCTTTGATAACATTGATTGTTGTTCGATTCGGTACGGAAGCGTATCGAATGGTTATGAATATGCTGATTCTGTATTTTGTAAAAACACTTAGGTGAAATTTTCTGACGCTCGGGACTGACACTATTGACTATTGAAATATACTTCAAACTTTGTACACCTCACCTAAGTTTCCACGGAAGCACTTTAATAGAATAGATCGGCATGTCTCATAGGCTAGAGTTCACTAGAGAGACCTGCACTCTAAAGGTACCATTTCGATTGACTGCTTCTGCGTTCTAATCACACAATCAGACTATAGTGGACCCACTGCTGGGACACAGGCCTCCTCTCCCTCTTTGTGAGGGAGTGGGCTTAATCCACTACGTGGGCTCAATGCGGGTTGGTATGTCCCATGTCTTCAAATGTTTGGTTCTAGGATATGCCGATTTCCTCCGCAGGTTTTCCTTCACCTTTAAGAGTAGTGGTGATAAAATTAAATACACAAAATAAAGTGCTCGCCTCAGTTCGAACTCATGACCATAATATATACATACGTAGCCATCTGGTTAAATTAGCTAGCTAATTGGACGCCTAGGCTGTTCATTTAACTTGTTGTACTTTGGATAAGTAGGTATTTTAACTTTCATGTCACCAGTCACCGACTTCCAAAATTAAAGTTATTTTTCACTTTGTAGTGTTGTTTTGAAAGTCGTTTGTTGTTTTTTTAAATAAGTTTTTAGTATTCACTTTTTAATTATAGTACCTACCGCACACCATTCGAAATGTCATCATCCTTGGGGTAAAAACAATGCATATTTATGCGATAGCAGCAATCGCGGTTGATTTGCTGTCATTTTTTTTATAGTTCCGTTGTCTGTCTCCGAAATGCATCATCAAATCTATATGAAATTTAAATGGGACTACACGGGAAGCACCAGATTTCAAATAAAATAAGAATCATCAAAATCGGTTTACCCAGTCGAAAGTTCTGAGAAAAAACAAATAAAAAAAATACAGTCGAATTGAAAACCTCCTTCTTTTTTTGAAGACGGTTAAAAACTAGGTTGATTCTATGACTGGAATCTATGACAGGTACCATATGCAAAAAAAAATATATAGGGCCCTCAAAAATTCATAACGCACAACTCCAAAATACAGTTATCAATCAACATGCTACCATCGCCGCTCACAATTTTTCGTCCCATACAATTTCGTTCGACTATTAAATGATGAGCGATTTCAGAGCACTGGCGATAATTATTCGCATTGTATATGAAACAGTTAGTCCTCTATAATTACCGGACAGGCTGATTCGACGCATTGTTCAAATGATGACCATCATATAGGAACGTAAAATATGATTCGTGTCAGAGCAATTATGTGTTCTGTTATTATATAGTTTCGATGAGTGGACGGCAGTTATTTGTAGAGTGTTAGTAATATAGTTATTTGGTTTTGTTTCTGGTTGGTGACAGGTCAAATGGTTCGTTGTTGTGTTGGTGGATTGAACCTTGAACTGCCAAATGAAGAGTCATTTCAAATAATTTTGCCCAAAATGTCTCTAAGAACATTTAGGAAACCACATGTCTGTAAGGGATTCTGGTTTCAGCTGTTATGACGTGCTAGGTTCAGCCCCAAAAAGATGTAAGTATATACAGGGTAAGTAAAAAATCGTGGATCAAACGAAACAGGGCGATAGTTGAGTTTAAATGACTTTAAAAAAAATACAGTAAGGTTCTAAAGTGATAATACATTTCCTAAAAGCAACTACACATTATTTATCGTTTTAAAATAGGTACCCATTTTACTCTATTGCCTATTTATTACAAATTTTGGTATTTTCTTCAAAAAACGCTCAAATAGTCATAACTTTTAAGGAGATCTAGTGAGAGCTCTACCACGTAGATATTTTTTACTGCAAATTACCTCATCTATCGCCATGTTTCGTTTGATCCACGGTTTTTTACCCACCCTGTATAGTTAAGAATTCATTTGATTGGCTGAAATTTGTGTTCCATATCACTGTATCAACGAATAGCTACATTTAGGTACTCAATAATTATGTAATACTAGCTTTTATTAGCGGCTTCGTCCGCGTGGTAATCGAACATTGTCACACGGGAACGTACTATCCGGAGAAAAAGTACTCTATGTGTTATTTCAGGTTACAAAATATCTGTGTGCTAAATTTCATCCTAAACCGTTGAGCCGTTTTTGCGTGATTGAGTAACAAACATCCAAACATCTAAACTTTCACATTTATAATATTAGTAGGATGTTTTGTTCCCACATTCATAAAAAATTGCGGGACAAGCATTTTATTAACCGAATTCTTGTCTTTGTATATTTTGTGGCTATGAAGGTATCTACGTAAAGAGCCATTGGAATAAACATTGTTTACATGCTCATAGATTAGTAGAATACCTAAGCAAGGACAATCAGATACACAGTTAAATAAGGCCCATTATAACTGAGTTGTAAACAGTTGCGTCAGTAGTTAATATACTAATAATTGGCATGTGTGACAATTATCTAGATTGTTCCTTTAGATATGACAACTGTATGGGCAGCATAAATATAATTATGTTGTCCAATTATGTGCTCATTTGATTGGAGAAATGAGAATATACAATCAAGACAATATCACACTAGGTCTCTACGCGAGTGATTTTGTGATTGTTATAAACAGGTGCAGTATTCTAAGCGCTGATGACCAGTAACACAATTTCGTAACACATTTTCCATCACAATTTCACATTCACAGTTGAATTGGCAACATTAATGGCATGGATTGAGTGTGACGCTATTATCCCAGATAAGCAGCCTAGTGTTCCCACTTCTGGGACGCAGGCGTCCTCTCTTTGTGAGGAAGTGGGCCATAATCTACAACGCGGGCCCAGTTCGGGATGGTAAATGTCTAATTCTTTGAATTTTTAGTTCTAGGACATGCCAGTTTCGTCACCAAGTTTTCCTTCACTGTTTTGAGAGCAGCGGTGTTGAAATTATTTGGACAGGGTGTAACAGAAACCCAATTGCTATCCTTAAGCACTAAAGATAACAGCTGGTATAGAATCACTATACATATATTCAGCTCAAAATAAAAGACTCTAAGAATTGATACCAAATTTTCGGTTTCATATGTTTCTTAAATTCAAATCATTACAAAGGTGTCACCGCACTACGTAGGTCAATAACTTTCCACGTTACTTGCCAATATCACAATAAATCTCTTCCGAGTGATGTGTTTATTTCAATTTGAAAAGTTTTGATTCTGGTATCAATGTATTAAAAATTCTCATAACTTCCGAACACGTAGAGATAGGATTAAAAAACCCTTCCAATATCGTTTGATATCATCCAAAGAAGCCGTGCCCTTGGTATGTATATACCCTTTCCGTTACACGTTGTACAAAGCGCATGCCAAGTTCGAACCCATGACCTACGACTTCGCACCTTTAAAATTATAGAGACCTAATGCGAAATTAGCCGCAAGCAAAATTTGTTAGAATTATTAGAATTATAGAGACCTATTTTGGTTGCGGCTAATTTCGCATTAGGTCTCTATAATTCTAAAGGTGCGACTTGTTAGTCAGGCCCTTGCCACTGGGGCACCACTCTTCTATTACCCTGGCGATCACCGAACCGTTTGCCGACTTTGACGACATGTTTTCACTACATTAGCTCACGATTATCACGGTTGTACGCTGCATGGTCCTAGAGATGTCGCTAAATGAAACGAATCTGTAGATGGAGTATCTACTGGCGATGCTGGTGCACCGTCTGTAGATACTCCTAGTATTATAGGAGCCCTTAAATGTCTGATGGAACGCACCGATGCGGATACTGATGATGACCACTAAGTGATATTAGTTGTTTAAAGTCTAAAATAGCGCTCCGCCTTTCCAGGCAATCCTAGACCACTGGGCGCCGCCAGTAGGGACTGGTCATCTCTTAGCTCCCACGGCTTATTTTAATTTCTAAATTGTTATTTTATTTTTGTTTTGTTTTAATTACGGACGCTTATAATGTGCACGTCTTTTTACATCGTTCTCACATTGATAATTTCAACATAATGATGTAACCAACTGATTGTAACAAAATCATGATTTTAAAAGAGTGTCCATGGAGTTTCTTGCCCGTTCTTCTCCATAGGTACCTACGCTTTGGAATGGGCAACTAGCTTCATCTTTCTATCTCACCGACCTTGACAATTCAAAAGTGCCAGTCAAACTCAAACTCAAAGCAGTTATTTGAAATAAATGCTTTGAGTTTGAGTTTGAGTACTGACGGTACGCTTACATGGTCGCCAAAATAGTATAAACAAACGTATTTCAAACATAAAATCCAATAGTCACTTCATATACCACATGGTTATTATAATAAATACTTCTTCTACATAGAAAATTGATTTTTGAACCCCAGTATCAGAAGAAAAAGCCGCAAATCGGTAATATAAACAGTGTACCTACTAACAAAAAAGTCGTTAAATCTTTATAATCATGAATCAATTATTATATTTTTTACGACCGAAAATCCGCAAACGAGAACATTATTGGTTTTGGCTTCATAAGCAATCGTTTGATCATAAACGGTTCTATGAAAATATATATTTTTTCTTTACTTTTCATATTTTAATTTCATATTAATTTGACTGCCTTTCCATTGGATTTATTGAGTAAGAACTGTTAATATCATTAATTTTATTGTCTTGATCTCGCAGGATGTTTTGCGAGCCATAATCGTTATTTGCTTGGCTGGATCAGTCATTGTGACTATTCTTGGGGTAGGCTTATGTCATAGTAAAAGGCTATGCTTATGTCCGATATGATGATAATAATAATTCTATCGTTGTGACATTTAAAATTGTCTAAGGTCCCCTCTGCGAGTTGGCTTCGGCACCTCGTACGCCTTTCAAAGGTCCAGGACCACGGAGTCCCAAAGAAAAAGAAAAATAACAAAAAATTTCAATGGCATCATTCAAACTTTTTCTGTCATAGTGATAGTGTGGAATATGGATCCAAAGAGTCTGATGATTCCTTGCGATTATTACAGAAAACCAAGCTTTACATCTGAACAACTTCATGAAGAGTATCATAATAGTGTAATCCATACTTCTTTATTTTATTTGGTGCGTTCCAGGTACCATAATTGCACAAGGCCCGCGTGGTGGATTACGGCCCACTTCCTGCCACTGAGACGAGGCCTGTATCCCAGCAGTGGGAACAACACGGGCTGATTATTATGCAAGGTCCCGTAATTTATGAAACGTTTTGTTAGACCGACAGTTTTTCCCACGGTAATATTGTGCCAGAATCGAATGATGGAGTATGCATTTTAAAAACCAATTAAATAAGCTGATCGATTTACCTACAAATGATTTTAACTTCTATTGACAGAAGTCCTGACCTACTTACCAAAGGGTATCGTATTACCTAGTAATTGGTTTGTGGAGGTCAGATAGGCAGTCGCTCTATGTAAAATACTGGTATTCAGCTGCATCCGGTTAGACTGGAAGCTGACCCCAACAAGAGGTAGATTGATTGATTGATTGACAGAAGTAGTTAAGTACTGACTTCATTATTTCATTACTTCCTCACACCATAAGGTTACCATACCCAAAAAACCACAGCCTTCACGAACATGATTCATTTTTTCACCCGTTAATTACAATAGAACAACAATTGCGTGCGTGTGTAATTTTACGTTGTAATATTGTTATAATTACAATGTTTTAGATGAAACTGTAGCGCACGGTAACTTTACGTCCGCTTGCCGTTCCTACAATTAAACATTTTAATCACTGTAGTAAAGATGAGGACATTTTATAAATAATGTGACGTTCTTTTGTTTGGTTTAAAAGGATTTAGAAAAAAATGAAGTTTTAACTCCAGAAATACGTATAGACAATTGGCAGATTTTGAATTTTTAGCACCTAATTGCGTATACTTGCAGTGACCTTTTAACCGATTTCAAAAAGGAGGAGGTTCTCAATTCGTCGAAACTTTTTTTTAAATTTTTTTATGTATGTTCCCCGATTACTCGAAGATGGCTGGACCGATGTGGATTTCTTTCAGGTGGTCCCATGATCATCAAGTCAGGATCTGATGATGGGATCCTGGAGAAATAGAGAGAACTCTTCAAATTTTATAGACACACGAAGCGATTTGGGTATTTTTTGGAAGAGTACTTACTCGGAGTGGTCCTATTTCAATTTGGTGAAGATCTGATGAAGAACTTCGGAAATAGGCAACGGAACTCCTCAATAAATGATAGCAAATGGACTGGGATTGCTGAAATCTCACGTCTGTCTATTGCTTACACCAGTTCATAACATAACATCACGCCGGTATGCTGTGAAGGGGTAAGAACATATGAACCACAAAAAAGTGAAAAAAAAAGTGAAAAAAAAACAACCGACACCAGACACCAACTTCCGAAATTAAAGTTATTTTTCACTTTGTAGTGTTTTTTGGAAGTCGATTGTTTTTTTTTATCTTAACTTTATTGCATAAAATTAAAACATCCCAATTGCTTAATACGTATTTCTCAAGTTGTTGTTTAAGAGCAGTGGTGACAAAATCAAATACACAAAGTAAGGTGTCTGCCTGGGTGGGAACTCACGACCTACTACTTGTAAGTCGGGGTCGACACCACTGCTCTCACTCAGTATGGATACATATCTACCGAAAATGGTGTATGCAAGGAGTTGTGTATTTGAACCGTCGGCGTAGCACTCAATCCGCCTTAAGCTTTTCTTGACCTTGACCGACACAACGCAATCGGGTCAGCTAACAGCTGATACGCCGCAACTTTTTCGTACAACTCTACAGTTTTGAACAAATCGCACCTTTAGAATTATAGAGACCTAATGTGAAATTAGCCGCAACCAAAATAGGTCTCTATAATTCTAATAATTCTAAATAATTTTGCTTGCGGCTAATTTCGCATTAGGTCTCTATAATTCTACAGGTGCGAAATGCAGCATTTTCTTCTTTGGGGGACTCGTGGCTAAGTATTAACAGCTGCACGGGTTGATTAATCAGGTTAAGTTACGTTAGTTCGTGGATGGGTGACTATCTTTGCGTACCGAAACACCAAGGAGACATATAACACTGAAACTGAGTTGTGGAGGTAGGTCACTTGACCCCGGGGTCAAGCTACTCACAGATGATAGCGCGCGTGCGATCCGTACGGGGTGGTTAAATTAATGACAAAAGAATAATGCATGGTAAAAGTGTTTTTTTTTATTTGTAGGTACCTAACTAAATTAAATTACAGCTGATGGTGTATTATTCTTGTTAGGTAATCAATATTCTATTGGGGTAGTAAAATTAGGGTCAATAAGATAGATAAAAATAATCGTTTCTTTGGGAAAGATGTTTGTTATGAACTTATGATGAGTACAATCATGTGTTTAAATATCGGTTACTAATTACCAGTCACCCTATATAATAGTTGCGCGGTAAACTCTGCTTGCGCGATGCAGGATTTTGCGTGACGTCAGTTTGATGCGTAGTTCACATGTAGCGGTGCAGATACAGACATACACACACCATATACCGAGTACAATACCCTACGGCAAATTTTTTAGTTATTATTTTTATTTGTCGAACAATCTGCGCCTTAACAACTTAACATTTAAATAAAACCACCGTGTCGCGCTTAGTTTAAATACGCGCGCACTAATTACTAAGCATTTCTTGAGGACAATTTATTTCCCATTAGCTTCAACCTTCGGATTTCGGTCGCCCACCTCAAAATAATGGCGATTATTTTAATTTTGCTAACAACACTTTAATTACTGGCTTAAAGGTCATCTTGATAGAATTAGGGGTACTATTATAAGTGTTATTGTTGGTGGGTTTATAACGTTAGTTAGGGTAACGTTGATTAGGTTTGAGAAATTCATTGTTCGATCGTGGTTTTTTTTTTATTCAGATAGGTAATTCGGGCTGGTGTCCGCAACTGTACGTCAAGCGCGTATTTTCCGCACGGCAATTGATACCGATATACAATACTAGTTGTTGCCCGCGACTTGATCTGCGATCCAGGATGAAAAATAGCGTTTGTGATTGCCCAGGTTATGGTCTATCTGTGTGTCAAATTTCATCCAAATCTGCTCGGCTGTTTTACCGCAAAAGCGTAACAATCAAGCAAACAAACAAACTTACATTCGCGTTTGTAATATTAGATAGGATAAGGACGAAATGTCGATTAGTTTTCTTGTCAAATTAAATACGTATTTGTATACCCGGAACACCTTACCTTCTTCAATTGACACCAGCACCAGCAACTTCCCGTTTTGCCACTTCCCCGACTCGCCACTATTACAAAATCTAAGTAAACAAAAGCAGCGTTTCGTAACTATTTTGATTTTCAAGCATTCAGTCTCGCAAGCTAAAATAAAGGACTGCTTATAACAAAGATGGTTTTTCCCCTAGCATTTATTTAGTACTAGGTTTTGTCGAGGTCAAAATTATCCCACGGGAACGTAGTACTTATCAGGATAAAAAACTATCCTATGCGTTATTCCAGGTTACCAACTATGCAAATATATTTTTTTCATTTCATCCAAATCCTTTCAGCCGGTGTTGCGTGATTGAGTAACAAACATCCAAATCTCTAAATATCTTAACATACAAACTTTCACATTTATCTTATTAGAAGGGTACAAAAAAAAAACATAATTCAATTTTTTCTATTTCAAAAAGTCTGGATTGGATGGAGTCGAAAAGCTGGAGACATTCTATTCCATTTGAACTGATAAATAATTTTCTTTGGTAAGACTAACAAACGCGTTAAGGTGTATGAGTGATTGTAGTAGCCCTCGATCTAACGCGTTTCCCACTTAATTATTCATGTTCGCGGTGTCGAAAGTTCTACGGGTTAACAACGGTAATTAAAATGGTGATCGATACTAACTAGTTTGACCCTGAATTATATTCTAATCTAAACTATATTTCAGTGCAGGGCAAAACCCTCTACATAGCACTTAAGTAATTAGTACGTCATTAGTTTTTTTATAATCCATTAAAGAAAAGAATAAATTATACATCCAAGGGACAGAAGGGCACTTGAAAATCCTTGACCAGCTGATAGTCATCTATTTTGTAATTTATGAACTATTTCCATTTTGTAATTTATTGATTAAAAATTAAAAACTTTATTAATCAACGGTATCCTAAAATAGCAGAATGATGTATTGTACATTATTTTGTACCTATATTATATTTTATAGCTGTATACCTAAATGTTGATTTATAAACCTGTAAAAGCAGGAGACCAGCAGTGTCCCAGTGCTATCAGACAATTGACGAGTTGTAATTCATTTCATCACCACTGCTCTCAAAACGGTAAAGGATAACATCGTAAGCAAACCGGCATGTCCTTTGGTCACCGTAAAAATGTAAATAACTACCGTTTTTTTTTTTGGATGGGAAATCATCAAATATCTTCTCCCACTCTGGGTGGAGCAGAACCGCGTGTCAGACTTTTACTTACTAAAACCCACCCGTGTTTCCTCAGTTGCCTGTGTGCCAGGGGCCGCGGTATCTCTTTCGAACAACCCGCACCCCTGGCAGGTATCGGCCCTTAGATTATAATCTATCTCGCGAGATTGTGAACTGTCGATAAATTTTGAACTGCACCATACTGCTTACCGACCAAATAGGAGTTAGGTTAGATTTGCGACTTTTTTAATCAACATACAATCTGATATTGACCTGAAAATTGAAAAAAACGTAAGAAAATTAAATTTTTGCGGGCGTACTTAGGGCATTCACGTTAATGGATACATACATAATAAGGTGATTCTATACGGTGTAGAAGTAATTGGACCACCAAGAAACCTGGGGCTGTGCTTAAATTCAGCCTAATAGCTACTGCTGTAATGGGTAGCTCGCTGTCTGGTAAGGACCAAGCCCGGGTAAACTCAGCCTAATAGCTACTGCTGTAATGGGTAGCTCGCTGTCTGGTAAGGACCAAGCCCGGGTAAACGGCGCGTTATTTTCTACGCGCCCTTCAAAGAGACGTCAGCACCAACTGGTGGGGTCCGCAAGAGCCGATGCTTGCCAGGGGTGCGGGTTGTTCGAAAGAGATACCGTGGCACCTGGCATACAGGCTACTAAAGGAACACGAGTTTTAGGCAGTAAAAGTCTGACACGCCCTCCTGCTCCACCCAGAGCGGGAGAAGTTATTTGATGATTCCCCAAACTTAAAAAAAAATGCTATTGCTCAATTTCATTTAGCATGTGTCTTTACATGTACCATAGCCCAGAGTAAAGTCCAGGTTCAAATGATGGAGCCGAAGGTGACCATAGGAACTCCTCAACCAAAAAAGTTAGCCCCGTTGTGTTTGGGTTCGTTGGACTTATCTTGACGAGTATCTACCTTACAAGTGAAATTGATAAGACTGGTAAAATTTGTATATAGCTACACCGCCTGGTTGGTCTAGTGGACGCAAATGCTACTGTTGAGCCATAAGGTCTTGGGTTCGATTCCCAGGTCGGGCAAACTGTTATTTGTTTTTCCTATCTTTAATTTCTCAGTAGCAGCCCGGACACTGGATTTGTGCCCAGTTGATGGTAATAGGCTCGCCCCCTATTACTTGGGCCTTAAACATAACTGGCGAAATGTGGGTGTACTATATAGGAACACCTCTGCCTAACCCGGGGAAACAAGACGTGATATTTTTATGTTATAGATACAATAAATGTGCCAAAAATTTAAATTACTCAGTCGTAACCGTTCCGCCATTCCCAAACGTACCACGCAAGGAACAAATTCACCTCTAAAACTTCGATTTTTCGATCCAAAAGCGGAATTATCTCGAGCCAAAGGTCTAAAGAGGTCATCGAAAGTCGGACCACCGCTTAATTACCTGTACGTTACGTTCGCGACCCTATTAATCCGCAATTACGGAATTAGGGACGGAGGAAGAAATAACTCTGGGAGTTTCGATGCCTTACTATTGGTGGCGTTTATCTTAATTTTATTAAGGTTCCTCGTTTGCCCTGTAATGGGAACTACGTACATGTTACTTACGTTACCTTTTTAGGTCGACTTATTTAGTCTATGTTAATAAAATCCATATATACTTATAATGAGCTGTACAGTTATTTTGTTTGTTTGAACGCGCTTATCTCTTGAACTACCAGTCGGATTTAAAAAAAAACATTTTGCATTTGATAGCTTTAATTCTTGAGGAAGGCTATAGGCCATTTAACATCACGCTAGGAACTTCAGGAGATGAGGAAAAGGAATGAAAACAGGATGAACGTTGAGCAAAAATGAAGTAGGTACCTAATAGCGGGAGCATGCGATGCGATGCGAGGGGTTGGGTCGGGGAACAAGAAACTTCGAGCGAATGAAGTCGCGAACAGAAGCCAGTATTATTATGAAGAGATAACATTTGTGAACGGTGAAGGAAAACATCGTTAGAAAACGCCTTTACGTAACTTCCTGTCTATTTAAAAAAAGAACAAGCGCCTTGTGAAAATAATGCTGCTTGGTAAATAACTAACCACGAATTGAAAAAGGAACACCAAAGTTGTACTCATCACTTAGTTCCAGTTTCACCAATTCAACTGAAGCTCATCTAAACTGCGTTTAGGAGCTGTTTCACAACAACGAAGTCACTGACAGCTGTCAAACGCGGTTTACATGTGCTGATCGCGGTCGGTTTCATTGGTGAAGGCCAACCCTCACACGTTAAAGGCCAGTACATACGAGCCGTTTCAACGGTCGATTCCCCACAATCGCCACAATCCGCTTTGTCTAACAACAGCCGCTAAGTCCATTCATTGTGTCTATGAGATGAGTGGCCATCGTTAGCGACTTAGTCGGCCAGATAAGGGCTTAGTACAAAAGATATCAGTGTAATCATTTATACAAGTGCACATAGGAAAAGCTTGTATGTCATGTTGACTTGGGAATTAATTTGTAAGATTAACTTTTCAGTGTAATGTTCGCAAGTACCTATATTGAAAAGTAATGTTATAAATGTTCTTCAATTTTGTCGAAAAACAAAGTGATTACTGACTTAGCGATAGTGTCACACGTAACCTTTTCTTACACTTATCTATGACCTGTCAAATTCACTCAAAATCAAAATATTTTATATCACATAAACCTGCATGGGCACTTATGAAACGTCAGAAGCTAGGTGCACGGTTCCAATTTGTCGCTTCCTATGGAGAAGAGCCGGCAAGAAACTCCACGGTTACTCTTTTAAAAATAATTGGCTTTTACAATGTTTTCAAATTACAGTGATAATAGGTATGGGAGGACAGTGCAGGCCTGTCAATAAGTACAAAGTACTTAGAGGAATGAAAATACAGAATAGAAAATTATCTACAATGATTAAACTTATTTTATCCCCCTAATAAATTGAAGCATTGTTTACAAAAAAGAAAATTATAATTCCATATATTTCCTTTATCAGTCCCCTGTAAGACTTCTGAAAGATTAAACACGACACTTCTGAAGCCCAATTTGCTCGGCTTTTGACCGGCCGACTCCCCACGCAATCGGCATTGTCTATCCGTAGTAGTTTCAATTCGCCCGTCCATTGTGTCGCCAAGAGATGAGTGGACGTCGTTAGACAGCGCGAGATAAGGACAAGTACAAAAGAGCTTGTTGTAATCGCCATGTGCTCATTTTGCGAACACGGTATTGTGTGAACCTACCCTAAGAAAAAAATGGCAAGGATTTTTTGTCACGTGTTTAATTTTAGTAGGGAAGTTTAATTTTCAGTTTTGTTCTAATATAACATCACGCCTTGTTCCCCGAAGGTTGAGCAGAGGTGTGCCTTTAGTTTATCCACATGTCGGCAGTTATGTTTCTCTCTCTCTCTTCTTCAACCCTTGGCCATCCAATGCTGAGTGTAGGTCTCTTCCAAATCTCTCCACTTTTGGTGGCTTTGTGTCATGGCTATCCAGTTTCTTCCGGCCACTGTAATGAGATCGTCTGTCCACCTAGTCGGTTGTCTTCCCACATTCCTCCGTCCCGTTCGTGGTCTCCACTCCAGCATTTACTTCCCCCATCTTCCATCCAGTTTACGGCATATATGGCCCGCCCAGTTATGTTTCAGTCCCATGTAATAGGGGCGAACCTATAGCAAACTTCGGGCTGCTCCCAGAAATCCCAGATAAAAAAACCCAATAACACTTTGCCCGACCTGGGAATCGAACCCAGGACCTCACGCTCAGCACCACGTACCACCACCAGTAGCGCTAACGACCACTAGACCAACGAGGTATAGTAGTGGTTTTATAATAATACTAGCTGCCCGTCCCGGCTTCGCACGGGTGCGATCCAAATTTTTTTCGTTCGACCGTTTTTTCTCCGACTTACTTTGCAAACCCACTACCACGAAAAAGTCTTTTCATTTTTCGGGTTAATATATAGCATATGACACTCACAAATAACATGGCTTTCTATTGGTAAAATAATTTTCAAAATCGGTTCAGTAGATCCAGAGATTACTCCCTACAACCTCAGAAACTCTCAAACCTTACGTCTTTATATAATTAGTACTTATAGAAGTATAGATTTTTAATGTACCTACACATATTTGACGCCATATTAAATACACTAGTTCAATTTCCACCATAAAAATCATGCTCTCTGACACCAAGTGAAATCGTCAAAAATAACGAAAAATAAAGTACTATAACACACATTAGACACCCGAGTACATCATTAATTTGACAGAAAACGTCTTAGTGAACATCGATTTAAAAAAAAAACGAAGAATATTCCAATCAAAGTAAATATATTGTACTTATAGAGCAATGAACATGAGGGTTTAAGGGTGCCCATATGGTGGAGGCGTCGTGTAATCGGATACATACGATAGGTAATTGTATCTAAATCGATGGCATTAGTCCCCGAACAGTTCCGTCGAAGGATCGACGAGACACATTCATCGATGCTATGGAGACATTCATTAGACACACGCACACTGACATGAGTTTACACACACATGTAAGTGCTATGGGCGTATGAAACACGATGCAGATGTCAGAAAGTTGTGAAAGTGACAATGATATCTAGAATATAATTTGGAGGGTATTTTGCTGTTGAACTTCGATTTTATATTTAAACTGTTGGGAGGGAAATAAATGCCAGTACTTCGGCCCATATATAGAGGATCAAATTAGATTAGCTAGCAAAACTCCGCAAACGATGGGTATCGATCGACATCTACACATGACAAAATAAAACATGGATCGGATGATTTTTTTGTGGGCTGCCACGGCTGGAACTGTTGGTACGCAGCTTATGTTTGAAGTTTACACAAAGAAAAAATTACATTTCAAATGACTACACTAGCTACGGTTCATTATCGCAAAAAAAAATCATCAATTTAATTTATTTTGTTATTTGGTCATGTTTAGATATCTACCCATCACGTAGGAAATTTTTAACTAGCTAATTCTATTTGACCCTTTACCGAAGCAAAGAAAAAAATAACCTATTAGATTACATTGTAAGTATATCCAAGCAGTAATATTTAAAAGCAATAAAAACAGAAAGACATCACAGTGCAATAAAATTAAACGTAGCATTGATGAACTAGAATAAATTATTCTCACAGAACATGAAAGTCACATCTAGCTTCGATCCAGGCCGTAACTTGCTCCCCCCACCCCTGCGACGCCCTAACATAGTTTTTATTTTTTAAGGCTTTAGGTACGTAGGTATTTGTTGAGGCAGCCACAGGCAAGTCCGGTTAAGCAGCCAAGCAGCAAAAATAGATGGTCGCGCGCATGCGCATGCACACGCAGTGTGACATCACAGCCAAATTATGTCCCGCTCAAAAATTGTTATAAACATGACCTATCTTTTCAATGATCAACCATTACTCTAGCACTAAAACTCTTGTAGTTATAAGAGGTTGAAATCTTACATATTTATGTTGGTCAGAAATATTGAACTTACCACCAAAGGAAAAGACGTTTTCACGTAAAAAGAAAAAATGTGAGACACATCTAGCAAACCCTGACCTTCTTTCTAACATCCATGAAACCCATACTTCAAGCGAGTAATCAAGCAATATTCTTCTTAATCAACCCCACCCACTGCGGCGGGGGTCGATTCTACCAACAAAGGAATTGATTAAGTAACTATACCGCGATATTACCCGTCCGTATTATTCTACTATAATAAAGAGGGCTCGGTTACCGTGGTACTTAATGAGAGAAAACTCGATTAGAATTCGTATTAATCTTGTAATAACTTGGGAAGGAAAGTTGGTTGATTGGACCCCGATAGTATTAAGTTTTTGTATGATACTTGACGCAAGGGTTGGTTGAATGACAACGTAATTATGATAAATAAATATGGTGGCCCAGTGGTAACTAACGGCTCTAACTTACGGGTTCGAAAACAGTCAAGTGCTTTTCCATGTATAAATAATTTCATCACCTCTACTGTCAATACGGTGAAGGAAAATATCTTGTGGAAACCGGCATGATTGTGCTTGAACAAAAAAAATTGAACTGGGCCCGCGTGGTGGATTAAAGCCCACTTCCTGTGTACCAGCACTGGAAATATTATAGGCCGATTATGTGTTATGTAAATATGTATTTTTGTAGTAGACTACAATAATCCAATCACCTTGTTCTCTAAGTTTATATCGTAAAGTTTGACATAGCGGGGTTTATTTATAAACATTTCTTAAGAGGGAAGCGCCAGGGTAACCCACGAATTTCCAATTTTTTTTGCAATTTGTAAGTATTTTGAACCCTAAAGCTACCTGTTTTATACCTGACTTAATCTAGTTGTTAACAAGTATTGTGTGAACTTCCTTATAACAAACAGTTTAATACTCATAAGTTTCCTCAAGCAACATCTGCGGTAAGCGTTTACGACGAGTAAAATCTACACAGTGTAAACTATAAAATAACTATAACGAAAGGTTTTAGTTACGACATAAAGAATGAGAAGATGTAACCGGGTTGATCGATCAGGTTAAGCTACGCTTGCTACGGTTGGTCCGTGGATGGGTGGCCGTCTTTACATATCAAGACCCTCCGTGCCGCGGAAAGCACGTTAAGCCGTTGGTTCCGGCTATCGTTCGGGTTGTCATTGTCCGGGTGTCTGACGCCCAGCAAATGCTAGGATGGTAACCCTTTCGGTATGGGCACGCTCAGCACAATTTTACTGCAATTTTATTTTTATATTTATCGTTCTCTTCTTTATATGTTTGTTGCTATTGTGTTGTATCTGTGTCGAATAAATGTTTTCTATTCTATTCAATCTTTGAAAGTCGTTACGGGTCGTCAGAAGCCCGAGAGTCTTACCAAGGGGTATCGTATTATCCAGTGCGTGGGTTGTGGAGGTCAGATAGGCAGTCCACCAAAAACAGCCAATGATGTTCCCACTGCTGGGACACGAGCCTCCTTTCTGTGAGAGGGAGTGGGCCATAATCCACCACGCAGGCCCAGTGCGGGTTGATATGCAGTCGCTCCATGTAAAATACTGGTATTCAGCTGCATCCGGTAAGACTTATTCATTAAACGTAAGTTGTGCCTGAAAGCCTTTTACACCGTTAAAAATCAACGTAACCGAACCAAGTTTGCATAGAATCGTCATAACTTTGCTTCCAGGTGACGCATTTTGACGCTGTTTTCAGCTGAGTTGTTCCTAATTAGGCTACCTAACACCATCTGACTAATAATATTGACGAAAACGCGAAAAAATTTGATTATATTGAGGACAAAACATCTTGGGATTGACCTGGTCCAATTTTTGCATACTGACTGTTGTTCTTTTTTTTGTTTTTGCAAACTTATACTCTTCGACATTTGATTATTATTATATACACTTTGACATGAATATTTACTTTGAGAAGTATAATATTATTATTGTTTTAATTATTGTGAATGTGAGGACTGTGTGGGTCATGTTTTGTTTTTTTTTTGTTTTGTGTTTCATCTCTTTCTCAGTTAGTTTTAATGTTAATCTAACAGTTTGAGTAATTTATGCGGCCTACCCAAATGTCCTTTCTTTGGTTTTGTTCGTCAAATCTTTGAGCTCCTCAAGTTCTGAGTTGAACTGCATGATTACTGATAAATGCGTGCACTGATTGGACAGGTCCACTCAATCAGTGTGGTTCTTTCCTCAAAAGACCATTTCAGACACCAATCCACATGGTCTTCACATGATCTGACCAAGATTATGTCTGGACTTTAAAAGAGACTGTGACCTCTGAGTTTGTTTCGGCCTTTCTTCTCAGAGTAGTCAGATAGGAAACGCCGACCTCATCTAGTTAAAAAAAAATATGATTGACGTGTAAAAGTGTTTGCACAAATCTACTTACAGAAATTAAATCATTTATCATTTATCACTGGAAGCCAACCCCAACATAATTGGGAAAAGGCGAGGCAGATAATGATAAAACTATAATGCTTTGGAACTTAATGGATAGTATAGTCTACATATTATTAGATTAAAGACAATAAACAACCATAACAAGAACAGTGTTAAGTACCCATACAGTATAGACACTTCATTACTTACATAGGAAATATTAATTAGATCGAGGCGGTACAGACAGCAGCGGCGACAGTTATTGCCTCACTGTCTAAGCATACTGCTACAATTTTTGTTTATCTATCGTAGATAAATGTTTGCTTGTAATTAGTGGAGTTTGAACTTATATAAAGTTTATGCAGTGATGTTTTTAATTAATATCAGAACGTTTTTAACGGACTCCGAAAAGCAGGAGGTTATCAATTTGATGGTGTTTTTTTTGTTCAGCGATATCTTCGCTAATTGTTGAATGAAATGATTTTATTTCTGTAAGTAGGTTTGTACAAACACTTTTACACGTCAGTCATATTTTTTAAACTGGATGAGGCCGGCGTTTCCTGTCTGACTACTGATGATTCTTTTTGGAGGATTTTTGAAGTGAAAACTTTTTTAGGCGCGCTGGGCATTTTTTGAGATGGGAAAATACAACTAAATTCGCGACACTGTTACCGACACCACTGACAACACGAACGTACGAACGAACAACGATGAACGTACGTTGAACGTTGTTTAATGTGACGATTCAAAGAATATTTCCTGACGATTCAAAAAATACACACGTAATTGTTCAAGTTCTCACTTCTGTCGGCACTCCCCGAGTGCCACTGTTTTATTTTTAACCGACTTCAAAAAGGAGGAGGTTCTCAATTCATCGGAACCTTTTTTTATGTATGTTCCCCGATTACTCGAAGATGGTTAGACCGATTTGGTTTTTTTTATGTTTGAAAGGGTATACTTCCCAGATAGTCCCATGATAAGTCAAGTCAGGATCTGATGATGGGATCCTGAAGAAATAGAGAGAACTCTTCAAATATAACAGGCACACTTGAAGCAATTTGGGTAGTTTTTGGAAGAGTACTTTCTCGGAGTGGTCCCATTTCAATTTGGTGAAGATCTGATGAAGAACTTCGGAGATAGGCAACGGAACTCCTCAATAAATGATAGCAAATGGACTGGGATTGCTGAAATCTCATGTCTGTCTATTGTTTACACCAGTTCATAACATAACATCACGCCGGTACGCTGTGAAGGGGTAAGCACATGTGAACCACTAAAAAGTGAAAAATAAAAACTTAAAAAAACAACCGACTTCCAAAAAAAACACTACAAAGTGAAAAATAACTTTAATTTCGGAAGTTGGTGACTTTGGATATTATGTATTTAATTTTTTTGTTACCGCCTTCCGAAATTAAAGTTATTTTTCACTTTGTAGTGTTTTTTTTTGGAAGTCGGTTGTTTTTTTAAGTTTTTTGTACCAGTATTTTCCAAAGGGCAAACAGAGTATTATATATTACGTTAGTTATGTTATGCAATTGTGATGGCCGAGGAACTGAAATCTTTCCTGACCCACCCTAATTATGTAATATACTTTCAACCACAATCTGAATCACTCTGAAGGATATTGCTAATCCATTGCTTCATGTGTTCGAAAATTGTTTCTGCTGAACAACGTAAATAACGCAATGAATGTTGTTGATCTGACAAAATGAAAGCCATTCTTACTGATAGTGTTATGCAATAACCCCGCCGGGGATTGAACTTAGGGTCATTTGCTCAGCAATCACACTTGCTTTGCTTGACTTGTGTGATCCAATTGATTATTATTTTTAAATTTAAGAGAAAATAATGATTTCAAATTCTACTTCCTACTAATATTATAAATTAATGTGAAAGTTTGTATGTTTAGATTTTTGTTACTCAATTACGCAAAAACGGCTGAACGGATTTGAATGAAATTTGGCAAACAGATAGTTTATAACCTGGATTATAACATAGAATACTTTTCATCCTGGTTTTACGTCCCCGCGCGATAATTTTCGACCTCCACGCGGGCGAAACCGCTGGAAAAACCTAGTAAATAAATAAAAGTAATAATCAGCTGCTTTTTCATCTCACATTTGAAGCAAGATTTGCTCAGAGGAAAACTTGTAATTTTGCTAGTGTGTCTGTGCGACCGCGTACTGGAATACGCAGAGTTGGAAGACCTTCTAAAAGGTGGACCGATAACTTTGTGAAGGCCGCAGGAATCCGCTGGAAGCGGGAAGCATAGAACCGGTCGAAGTGGCGGAGCTTGGGGGGGGCCTATGTCCAGCAGTGGACGCCTTTCGGCTGAAATGGTGATGATGATGATACATGCAGGTCGATTTTTCTAAAGTTACAATTTTTTTAGGGAACATATAGGTAGGTACAGTCAGCGTCAATAATACAGGGACGAACAGACTGTTCAAAATGATCTGAACAACTATGAAAATTAAATATTTACTCAATGACACAAGAAATGTTTTAGAATGAAGACAGTATACGACAACTCTCATTCTGACAAGAACTTTATTCAATTGAAATAAAGTTTAATTTTCTCAGTTGTTGAGATCATTTTGAACAGTCTGTTCGTCCCGCTATTTTTGACGCTGACTGTACCCAGAAAATAGTTACTTTACAAATTCGTTTTTGTTAGAGTTCTTTTTAGGCAAACGTTGTCAAACGTGCACACGATAGGGAAAAAGAGCACCTAATTCTCACCTTACCTCTTATTCATCATTTTTTTAACACATTTCTTCCTTTAATTGTCTTACTTTTATTTGTTGATATAGCGGCAATACACACACACTGTGCAAATTTCAACTGTCTATCTACTACGGGTCATGAAAAAAAAAAGTAAAAAGGTTCCATTAGCACCCTTTGGATACGGAACCCTAAAAACCAATCAATACCACCACACATTTTTAAACTAAAACTTTTCCCGACACAAACACATACTCACACACACACAAACTTTCACTCATTGTCACAACATCTGTTACATCGTCATAAAACTAACCGAACTTTGCTAATTAAGTTAGCAAACGATACCGACTAACTTTACAGAGGCATTAACAGAACGCGCTAAGTAGTCTAAGTTAGCCTGAAAGTTACGGTGTTATCTAAATGAGACCATCTTTCGTTATATAAGCTAAGTTAATTAAGAAGTGGTAGATGAGAGCGGGCGCCGGCGGGTGGTCGCGGTGTGGTAAGTAGGGTGCTGGTTGGTTTGTTGTGGTTTAACTTGTGACTGACAGTTTGACAGGTGTTGTTTTTGTACTTAGTGTCATATTTTTCTAGATACTTTTAGAAATTTATTACAAAATTATGTTTGCACGTCAGTCATTTTGTGTGTATATTTTGATGTTAAGATCCATTTTCCTGTTAGTGCTGCCGGCTGATTAATTAATTTAATTACATGGTAAAGCCATAATCAAATTATAATTATTATAATGCTGATGTGTAATCAATTATTCAGTGTTTTTTAATATATATTTTTTGCTTAAACAGATCAATACTCGTTAGGCACTTGTAATAATAGCTTTAATTATTCCGCTATAAAAACGAAATAAATAATATTCATCATTATTAATTTATTACACCACATTTATTTATACTATGTTAATTAACGCTAACCTTAGAAGGCACAAAAGTTATTGTTAGTAAAAATAACAAAGAAATAATGTGTTCATAGAACGTGTGAAGACAGTAACTTACAATGTTGCTTCATAGGACGCTAAACTAAGTGTCGACAGTTGTATGTGTGTGTGCTTGTGTGGGTGTGTGTGTCAGTAGTTGTATGTGTGTGTGGGGGAAAATACGCGAGTATAGATGTGTGTGTGTGCAATGGATTAGTCTTATAATAAAAGTTTTTGTAACAGATGTCAGATATTAAACAAGGCTTCATATTAATAGCCCCGAGACGCGACCGAGGAAAATATATAAAAAGTTAGCAAATTAGGTTCGTTCACAATAATTTGTTGTTGTTGGCCTTAGTGTCTCATTTGGCTTGATTTGTTTGTTCGTTAGATTTATGAGGGTGGAATCCATTATAGGAATATACTAATTTTGTTACCAACTATAAATATATCGTATGATATTTTTGCCGGTTAACAATTTACTAGGTAATTTAAATATTACCTACTCAAATTTGACTAAAAAAAGGTCATAAAAATCGACATTATTCTGGAAAAGAAACTTACGCACCAACTATTAAATAAAAACGAAAGTAAAAGTAATTAAAACGCTACAAACATTTGCTACGCGACGTTGCTACGACGCTACGCCCGTAGCACGTAAGTAAATAAGGCCGGATACACACGGAACTAATTCGTGCCGCAATCTGTCAACACCCCCGCTTCCTGTATGACATAGCTAATTACTTATGTAAACTGTCCCTTGATCGTTTGCAGGGAGCCTACGAGTGTCACTACAAACATAATCTGTGATCTGTCCGGTTCGAGATTATCTCAGTGTTGACTGAAGTGACAGTCGAGATAATCAGTGGAATTATGATTAAGAATATCAAACCGTACTTTAGTATTACGCCGTAGATGGATCTATAGTCATTCAGTTTGGTAACTTTCATTCTTAGTACTCTTCTGTATCGACAACACAATTCGTCGATTATAATCATTTTAAACTAGTCTCTCCACTAGTCCAATGCTTACTCAAGGATGCATATCCGGTAGGCTCGCAATCCTTTCCTATCCTATGGGCACGTCTACCTGACCATTACATCGCCCTCGGTCTACTTATTGCTATGCAATGGCCTCTGTAACACCATGAAGCATGAGGTTCCAGGGGCTAGTGCAAATCTTGGGGTTCATTCGATTAATCGAGTCTGGTCAAGCCACGCTGGGATCAGTGCATTTCATTCATTCATTAAAGGAGAATGCCCAAAAATATATATGACAAAAACCTAGAGTGTATAGAAAAAAAACCTATGTGGGGTAAAAGAGCATTCATTGTCAATAGCAAATTTAAAATTACTTTGATTAAAAACTACATTACTTTTATTTAGAACCATAATTCCTACCTTGGAAAGGTTTTTGCTGATTGTTAATCGTGAACGATTTCCAATTGTATTGGAAAATACCAAACTAATTACGTGTGTCGAACGGACCGACTACCACCTGACTACAATCCAATTATTTAAACATAAAGCATAGTGTGAATCCTTAATCGTTATTGAAAATACTTAACTCACTAACAACTATACTTTTAAGCGAGTGAACCCAGTCAACCTTAAGATTCTTCACCGCAGACATCATTAAGCAAGTGCCAGATGACTCTAAGGGGGTAAGCACACCATATAATTACAGAAAGGGTATAATTTTTACAAAATTATGTCACATCGCACTTCCTCGAATTATCAACAAAATTGGACGAGTAATTTAACCCGTTCTTACTCATCTGTTGTTTCGAAACAACTGTTGTTGGGAATTAGTGTTGATGCGTACAGGGTTAATTGATTTTTGTAGTGACAGCAGGTTGTTTTAAAATTAGTTGTGGCTATTTGAGGGTTTATTTTATAGTTATTTTTTATGAGGCAGGTTGTTTGCAAAAATTAAATGCCATGTGACTTTATATGACAACTTAACAATCTCCGCATTTTTAGTCAAAATTAATTTACATCAAATTACATACAGTCAATATAAAAATAACTTTTCTCAAAAATGGTTTCACCTGGCATCATGTGCTTTTATAAAGGGCAGGTCATGCTAGCTAAAATTGTATTTATACTTTTGACTAATCTAAATGTTGCCCTGTAAACGTTGATTGATTAGAACTACCCACCAACTTACATAAAAATGCGTCACAAGAAAAAATTCTCACTTTTAAAAACAACAACACAATTTATTTTTCCAACTTTATCTTATATCAAACAAATTAAATTAAACAACAATCTAGATCCGAGATGACAAAACTAATTTTCATTTTCGTCACCAACTTTATTCAATATACGTACTCTTCTTGGTTTTTTCAATCGACTTTAAAAATGGAGGAGGTTCTTATTTCGTCTGTATGTATTTCTTTATGAATTGAATGCTCATCGTTCATGCTCCTCAATTTGTGGACCAATGTTGATGATTATTTTTTTTCATTTTGATAGAGGAAATTTGCGAGGTGGTCTCATAAGTTTTAGAGTTAGCTTCAATAATACGTATTCAATCCAGTTTGTGTACGTTGATTATGTTACCAAATTTCCTGACACTGTAGTTTAAATAACAAGTAGTGATACAACTAAAAATTAAAAAAAAAACACACAATAAGTACATTTTATGAAACCAAATGTATTGTAACTCCATTCACACGAATTAAATTGAATCACAATCTAAATGCGAGATGACGAAACCATATTTTGTCACCAGGTTTTTTCAATACCTATACCTTCCTTGGTTAGTTACACTTGTTTCACTCGATTTTATCCCGACACAATTCAAGCTGCGTTACCAACGCAACTTAAGTTATGCTGCCATGTACCAACAGAACTTTTAACTAGAAAGAGTCGTCACTTTTAAAAACAATAACACAATTTATTAAACCGACTGTATCTTATTCCAACTCACATCAATTAAATTTATCACAATCTAGATTTTTTAAATTCACCTTCCTTGGTTAGTCACATTTGTTTCACTCGATTTCATCCTGACATAATTGAAGTTGCGTTACCAACTTAAATTTAATTACATGTGTCGCCATGTACCAACGAACCTTAAAAAACATTAACCAAATTTGACAGAATTCTCACTTTTGGTAACAACACATCTAAACCAACTTCATCTTAACTCAACTCACACCAATTAAAATAAACCACAATCTAGATTCCGAAACTAAACTAATTTTCGTCACCGCCTATTCCAAATACCTTTCTTGGTCAATCGCGCTTTTATTTTTATCCTGCTTTTTATCCCGAGGTTATTAAAGTTGCGTTACCAATGCAGCTTCTAATATGTCGCTATGTACCAGCCCAACTTTAATTAAATAAGAAGGAATTCTCACTTTTAAAAATAACAACACATTTTATTAAACCGCCTTTATCTTAACTCAACTCACACCAATTAAATTAAACCACAATCTAGATTCCGAGACGAAACTTATTTTCGTCACCAAGTTTTTTTAATATACCTTTCTTGGTTAATCGCGCTTTTTTCACTCGCTTTTTATCCCGACATAATTAAAGTTGCGTTGGTAGGTGTAAAAACTTGGAGGTAACGACATTTTAATTGTGTGACTGATTATTACTGGGCGTCGGCTGGCTGTGTCGTGTACATCATCCTGCTATTACAAATAATTGCATTACGCTTCGTTACGAAGGGAAAAAAGCAAATAAGTTTAATTGACACGTTGCTTTCTTTGTTTGCGCCTAACACTTGTTTGGTTCACACGGCTGTGTATCGGTTTTAGTGAGGTGTTGTTGGGCACAACTTTTAAGTTGTTTAAGAAATGTCAATCGAAAATACAACGTCAACTAAAATGTGTCATGTTTAACAAAATAATATCAATAAGAATTGTAGTAATTTTAAATAATAATTATTTAATTGAAAGTATGTAATTATAGCGGCGGTAAGTCCCCTCTTTGAGGAGTGGCTTGAGAGGCGGCATGGCGTCCTCACCTTCCGCCTGACGCAGGTCCTCACCGGACACGGTTGTTTCGGGAGGTTCCTGTTTCGCATAAGGCGGGAGGAAACGCCCGGGTGTTTCCATTGCGAAGATCGCCCTGAGGACACGGTGGAGCATACGGTGGCGGTCTGCCCGGCTTGGGCGGAGCACCGCCGTGTCCTCGAGGAGGCGATCGGCGGCGGCGATCTCTCGCGTCCGGCCCTGGTTCAGGCCATGGTACGGAGCGAGAGTGAATGGTTAGCCGTCACCTCCTTCTGCGAAGCAGTAATGCTCGCGAAGAGGGAGGCGGCGCACGTGAGGGAGAGGCAGTATATGCGCCCTCACGGCCGTAGTCGCCGCGGGAGACGCCCTGGGCGTCGGGAATCCCAGGCTGATTCCCGGCCACCGTAGGCGCGGGCTTGCGGACGGCGAGTAATGGGTAGCTCGCTGTCCGGTAAGGACCAAGCCCGGGTCGACGGCGCGTTGTGTTCCACGCGCGCCTCAAAGAGATGTCAGCACCAAATGGGGGGGTCCGCAAGGGCCGATGCCTGCTAGGGGTGCGGGTTGTTCGAAAGAGATACCGCGGCCCCTAGCACACAGGCAACTGAGGGAACACAGGTGGGTTTTAGTCAGTAAAAGTCTGACACGCCCTCCCGCTCCACCCAGTGCGGGAGAAGTTATTTGATGATTTCCCACCCAAAAAAAAAAAAAAAAAAAACAAAAAAAAAAAAAAAAAAAAAAAAAGTATGTAATTAGGCTCAAATGATTTTGAATCAGTGTTTTGACGTTTAAAAAGTATCTCATTTGACAGTTACCGTAAAAGTACTGGTTTTTTTACGGAACGGAATAAAAATATGATTTTTTGGGGCATCGCCTAGTATCTAAGTCAGTTCCCTTCGAGCATCGAAATCAAAAGGTTGTCTTGAAGAAGTCTTTATTGATATTATGTTGAGTACTTTATTAAATAGTCTGTTGAATATTTATATACAGAAATATTTATACAGGGTCAAATTAAATTAGCTGACAATACTTTACCTACTACGTGTTGAGTTTCGATACCGAAAACTAATGAGACAAAAAAAAACCCTTATTTTTTATCATTCGATGGGCGAAGGTCATTTCCTATTTATGTAATTGTTATCCTATTAATGGTCAGCTGTTTATGTAATTTTTAGAACTAAGATATTTTTTTACGAATTTCCAAAAAAATCATAACATAAAAATCGTTTGGTTGTTTTTTTGTAAATGTCACAGTTTCATTTAAAGTTTTGAATTGAAACAGTTAGAATGACGACATTTTCTTGTTGTTTTTTTTGTTTCATTTACATAATTTTTTATACAATTCCAGTATATTATTACATATTTTTTTTATACATCTCCAGTATATTAAGCCACTGATACTCACAACAATGCTCTAAAATTAAAAAAAGATTTTCCTATTCAAGCCTACGATACAGATTAATCCACCCAAAAGTTTCTTTCTTAAGCCAAAAAAATGTCAAACGAAACAACATAATAGCATCCCACATACAAAATAAACGGAACACTTCGTGATTCCATTGTGAGCAAAAAAGAAATTTAATCATGAGAAACAATAATAACGACTTCTAAGAAATTAGACTGAGTAAGTACAGGAGCCACGCAACTTAAGCTTACTTGTTATTTTTTGAATACCACCGTCCATAATCCACAATTAAAACTGTACCCTAACAATCTCTAAATAAAGTTGATTTTAGGACAACGTGTGTGAATGATTTCACTATTGTTAAGGCTGTATGACTATCAATTATGTCCATAGTGTATATGAGAGAGTGCATTGTGATCGAACAGTAGCTTTCATTCCGATTGAAAATTAAAGAACCGATATAATTTGAGATGAGACTAGTGATGTGGCTGTATGCTATTAATTTTGTACCGATTGTCGTATCAGCCAATGGACTGATGGTCGAAAGCCTCGATCAACATCTCTCAAAGCTCTCGTTAGGCGGGTGGATCAAAGGCCTGGTTCAGAAGGCAGTACTCCTCGATACGGGTCGCTTCTTGAGGAGGTTCCTGTCTCTGGAGCCCTAACCACCGGTATCTTGGATGCTCCCGATACCGGCGGATCAGTATTTTATATATTTTGATATGTTTGTTTTATTAAAAAAGATGTATTATAGTAAGTAGTAAAATGAATAATTTTATTACTGTTAAAAGCCTCTGATATCCAACTGCAGAGAAAAGCCCTCTCTACCCTTCTTCCACTTTTCTCTGTTTAAAGCTGCTAAGAACCAATTATTGTTGAAGGAGTCCAACTCATCCTTCCATCTCCGTCTTGGTCTACCTGACTCTCCTTTTTCACTGCGCTCATTTAAAGCTGCTAAATAAAATAAAAATACAGGAAAAGTTTTTATTCAGTGCGCAAACTTTAACCATGAACGTAGCATATCATTCTAAACCCCCCAGCAAAGAATTTTTTCGTTGGTTTTACAAAAAAAAAATCAGCTGTTTCACAGAAAAGAAAAAATGTATGGAACAGCCTTTTTTTTGTATAACTGACGAAAAATTTCTGCGCTAGGGGGTTGAGAATGATATGCTGGATTCATGGTTACAGTTTGCGCACTGGATAAAAACTTTTCCTGTATAGATTCAAAACACTACCCCAAGAACACTGAGAAATACATACTACACTTTGAAGCATAAGAAAAAGAAATAAAACAATTAGTTGGAGAAATTAAATCCTTACGCAAGAATATTATGTCTTAACAAATTAAGAAAAAAACAGTTTATTTACCACTAGATTTTGCTGGCTGCTTCGCCCGCATGGAAGTTGAAAATTATCCGACGGATATGATTCTATAGGGATAAAAGTAACCAATACGTTTTTCCTGAGGCGCAATTCTCGTAATTTTAAAAACGTTCACAGTCTGATCTCAGTCTCAATCTGTCAAAAATCCTTCGAGTTTCTATACATTTTTGACATTTGATTGTCGCCGAGATGACACTGCGACTAGATTTTGAACGTTTTTAATAACGAGAATTGGCCACCTTGTTACAAACTATATGTGTGCCAAAAATCATCCAAATCTGTTGAACCGTTTTGCGTGATTGTGTAACAAACATCTAAACTATGAGCCCATAACTGGACAATATTGTTCCATGTAACTCTTTTATAAGGATATTGTGGTGAGAAATAAATAAATAAATTATTATTAAATATATTAAAAAAAAACCATTCAATCTTTCACATTTATAATATTAGTAGAATTTTAATCGTTTTCAACATGCTATTCACAAAACTATCTTTAGTAACATAAATAAGAGAACTTATTACATTAATCAACAAAGGCGACTTAAAGTAGGTAAATTTAATTTAAAAAATCTTGACCTTCACAGACCAAAGATAATATTCGATAGGTACTCAATCGATTCACAACAATCTCGATACTTCGATAGCACCTCATCACTAGCGGTTGGGCATTAACACGTCACTCTAGAGATGATAATAGCCCAGGAGCTGTGCCCCAGTTAATTGCTTTAATAACTTCCTGTGTCAAAATAACAAAAGAGCGATGCGGTATTAACAAAACGGGTAATGACGCTGCCGTGGTAGACAGCTCCCGGACTATGTTCATATTGTGATACGTGGACTTTGAAAAGTATTAGATTTTTTTCTTTGGTGTATTTTTTGTTACTGGTAATTAATTACGCTCTATTATAATTCAGTTGTTTCGAATTATCTACAGTTTTTTGGGTTCTGTAAGGAGTTTTTTCACATAAGTTTTTAGTAGTACAGACGCCAGCACATCAAGTTACCCCAATCTGTCAAATTTCTTTGATAGATTTTTAACTTTATTACATAAGCATAAGGTTCATTTTCAATTGGTAAAATTTTACAGTTTGGGGTAGCTTGATGTGCTGGCGTCTGTACAAGGTAGAGACGGCAATAGCACAATAAATTAATCATATTATGTCTTATGACGTTCCCAGGCAGCTTACAAACCAAATTTTACAAAAAAGAAACAACCGACTTCCAAAAAACCATACAAAGTGAAAAATAACCTTAATATGGTTTATGGTACCTACCCCACACCAATTCGTATACTTACTTGCTATGTAAATAACAGTGTCAGGAAGTTTTAGTATATCAAGATACACAAAGTGGATCAAAAGCGTATTATCGAGCTAACGCAAAAACTACCGAAGCAAAATTTATAAATTTTATATGGGACCTACCGAGGCGTACACAATTGCCACAGGTATTGCGGAATAAACATATAAAAATAAAATAAAACAGGTGAATTGAGAACCACTTCCTTCTTGAAGTTGGTTAAAAATCAGTTAAATATATCCAATAGCTTGGTCTCTATAGGATTACTTGAATCGAAATAATCTTGTAAAATAATGAAATGTAGGTTCATTGATCTGACAGTTAAGCTATATCTTTGGGGATTACAGACATAATGTTTTATAACAATGTACAATGTTTGATTTGGCCCTGATTCTTTTGATCCCATACTAACTGGTTAAACTGACAATATTCTGACTCTTACTATACTGCATTTGACAGAAGTTAAAAAAGGTTCTTTTTAATGAACACTATGTAACAAAATTACATTAAACGCGTTGCAGTTACGATTAGTGCCAAATTTACTATCATTTATTTAAATCACACACTTTGTTGTAATCATGTGTAACTATTTATAATTATTTCATTTCAATTTATAATTAAAGTGTCAATGCTAAAAACCTAAAAGAAACAGGAGTGAACAATACTGAGTGACTAAAGTAGCTGATGACGACGAAGTTTTACCAACGTATTGTGGGTCGTAAGTTGTTATTTAAAATAAAGTATTCTTAAAGTTATTAAGTTATTATTAAAAAAAAATCTTTAATGTTAATTACATTTAAATCATCATGTGATTGTTTGTTTTATTCATTCGTTTTGCTGTAAGTTTGTAATGTGTGATGAAGATGTTATAATAAATAAAACATTATTTAAAATAAAATTATTTTTACTTCGTTTATCTCAGTATTTAGTACTGTCTTAAATCTACCTACAAAAGTCATAACTTAACTTTGAAATAAAATGTTTTGCACTCCTGCTCCTACGAGCCTCTTTTTTCTAAAGCTAAAAATAAATGGAGTATATGTTAACAAAACAGGCAAAATCAGTAAAAATTAAAATAAGAACAGTCTAATTACGTTAATCTTAACTTGCTTATCTTTAACATACACAACACAGCAATTTCTTTTGATTTCTTCCATTTATTTCCCTCTAAAGTTGTCGACATAGCACACAAAATAAGCAAGTTGAAGCGGCAATGGGTCGGCAACATTAGCCGTAGAACCGATAACCGTTAAGGTAGACGTGTTTTTGAGTGGAGACCGCGAATCGGCAAAACTAAGGTAGGGCGCCCTCAGGCTAGGTGGGCCGACAGTCTTTGCAGGGTGGCTGGTAGCAGCTGGATAAGAGTTGCCTAGAATCGAGCTGATTAGCGCGTAATTGGAGAGGCCTATGTCCAGCAGTGGACATCTGTAGGCTGACAAGGATGATAAATGGATTTCTCTCCCTCTCTCTTTCTCATTAAAAGACAGCCATTTTTTTTTCCTTTTTCTTTGATAGCATTATAATAATAATCATCATTCATTGTTCTAAAAAGATGAAGTAAATAAGTAAGTCGTTACGGGTCGTCAGAAGCCCGAAAGTATGACAACCAGTCTTACCAAGGGGTATCGTGTTACCCAGTTACTGGTTTGTGGAGGTCAGATAGGCAGTCGCTCCATGTAAAATACTGGTATTCAGCTGCATCCGGTTAGACTGGTAGCCGAACCCATCTTATTGGGGAAAAGGGTAGGCAGATGATGATGATGTTCTAAAAAGATGATAAATACGAATAAAATTTACGAACAATCAACCTGACTGTACAAGCAGCGGTCAACAAAAATATTGAACAACTAGCTCCTGAACTAAGTAAAAAGATACTTGAACCTCAGGAGTTACGCAAGGGCCGATGCCTGCCAGGGGTGCGGGTTGCTCGAAAGAGATACCGCGGCCCCTGGCACATAGGCAACTGAGGGAACACGGGTGGGTTTTAGTCAGTAAAAGTCTTACACGCCCTCCCGCTCCACCCAGAGCGGGAGAAATTATTTGATGATTTCCCACCCAAAAAAAAAACCTCAGGAGTTACGAGTAGCTATACTTTCCAAAGAGATCGAATAAAATCTCTTCTTTTGAACTTCAACCGTTGAGTCCTCCAATCCGAACACGGACCACCATCTACAATTAAATTGGAATCATTACCGTGCCCACCTACTTACAGGCAACAAATAATAAATAATTGCGTACTAAATAAATATCCGTATACAAGTTATTAACTAAATCAATGGTACAGCTAGAAAGTTTTTATGAGTACCTAACGGTGTTTTTCAATTATAATTTATGTCATTACTTTGGTTCATGGGATCTGACCTTACTTACGGTAGTCGTAGCAAACGATCACGGAATTTTAAAACTTAAACATCACGCCTTATTAGCCACAGGGAGAGGCAGAAGTGTACCCATATACAGGGTGATTGGAAGATGGGTGCAAAGCTTTAAGGTGAAGATAGTATAGACAATTTAGAACAATTTAAGCCATGGTTGTCTTAGACGAAGTCTTACCAATTTTTTTTTTTAATAAGGTTTAAAAGACGTATTGTACAATTTTTTTATTTTTTCTGAGCTTTAAATGTCTGTAAAAAAAAATGTCTAATGACACAGAAGCCTAAAACATGTTTTCCTTGATTGCTTACACATTACTTTAATTAAATAAATAAAAAATGAATTCATTTATCATTCAATTTGGCCATAATTATGCAGTTTACATTAAATTTTGAGAATTTCCGAAAAAAAACTTAAAATTTTGGTTAAAAATATTTGGTAAGACTTCGTCTAAGACAACCATGGCTTAAATGGTTCTAAATTGTCTGTACTATCTTCGCCTTAAAGCTTTGCACCCATCTTCCAATCACCCTGTATATTTGCCCAGTTATGTTTAAGTTCCATGTATAGGGTGCGAGCCTTTTGCCATCAACCGGACACAATTCCAGACTCCGGGCCTGAGAAATTCCAGATAAAAAAAAAAACAATAACAATTTGCCCGACCCGGGAATCGAACCCGGGACCTCTTGCTCAGCAGTAACACTTGCGACCATCAACGAGGCGGAAAAACTTGAATGAAAACTAAAATTAATGACTGTTACTTTCATTCAGTCATTCCACCAAATTGTAAAGCAAATTATGCATCTTCCAGGTTGATTTATTGTAACATTGTAAGTTGTGTATGTCACCACTAAGCAACAAATCACCATTAAAAACAACATAACAATTATTATTAACATTTTTTACAACAATTATAACATAAAGACATATGTTATTATAATGTTCCAACGGTCTGACCCTACATATATAAAGTACATACTAACCTAAGGAAATAATTCGCTTGGCCCAAATAACAAGCGAAAAGCGATAATTATTGTTATTGTTAAAAGCTCGTAAACCAGAATCAAAGAGAATCCATCTTTGATCTGTTTCGTAAGTGTTATAGATGAAGCAAGTATGTTAGAATTACTGAAATTTATTATACGAATAAGTTAAAAAGAATCGCAATGAATTTTCATTAAATTTTTCTTTTCGTCATAATCAAGCGTAGGTGAAATTAAATTATCAGTAGATCCCATTTAGAAAGATATACAGTAAGTGATTGTGCAAATGGCATATTACGGTGTCTGAGAAATATAATTTTCATAATTTATATCTTGATTATACGAAGATTGAGTGCAAATTAGATTTTTTGAGATAGCATTTTTTTTGTTGCTAAAACCGTCTTATAAATGTAAACTTGTAGCTATGTGCGTCATGAACTTCTTATAATCCAGATTTCACTAATGAGTTATCCAGCGGTTACAAATTACTCATATCCGCTTAATCAGACTTTATTAACACTTCTATTTTTAACAAACTGAGCATGAATTTCATCAATGAAACTGAACGCGAGCAGCTTATCTAAACCGCGGTCAAGAGCTGTCACTATCATTATTTTTATAGAATATTGACACTGAGAGGGCTTGAACGCGGTTTAGATGTGCTGATCGCGTTTAGTGTCATTGGAGAAATAAGTCTTAAGATGGATTGAATTATCTTTACATCATTTAAATCGATACTGTTCATGTCTATGTGGATGGTCTTTAAAACCTATTTAGTTTACGGAAAAATAGACTTCCAAAAGTAAGGTGTAGTTCTAAAACTACGTGATAGGTTTAAAATGCACTGGATGACCACTCATCGTACGTCATTTGCGTATATAAAATAAGTGTTATTGTGTATGTGTGTATCTTTTTGTGCGTCGCCTTTTGTTTTGTGTATGTAGAATTTAAGTGATTTTTATTTTGTTTTTGAATATGGATTTTGTATGGTCTGAAATAAATATTATATTATTATTATTAAAATGATTTCTAATTAATTTATGAGTTCTCTTTAGTTTTTTATTTAAGAGTTACCTAGTCTTAAATTGATTGCTTCAAATATACTTAATTCTATTAACATTTCTCTGTATTGAAACTTAAACTTCTTTAGTCGAATTATATTCATCTAGCTTTTGACAGTGGCTTAAGCCCGCGTGGAGGTCGAAAATTATCCCGTGGGAACGTTCTACCGAAATAAAAAGTTCTCTATATGTTAATTCAGGTTATAAACTATCTGTGTGCCAATTTCTACCGTTCAGTCGTTTTTGCGTGAAAGAGTAACAAACGTCCATCTATCCTCACAAACTTTCACATTTATAATATTATATAGTAGGAAGTAGTATTTCGAATATAAGTAGGATTGCTTTGGAGATCTTACAGATTTTTTTTTTGAGGGTAAAAAAGGAAATCATCAAATAATTTCTCCCGCTCTACTTGTCAGACTTTTACTGACCAAAACCCACCCGTGTTCCCTAAGTTTTTTTTTATACATTTTGCCCACACATTAGGAATTTATGGCGTTTACAAACATTTAAACTCACATACACAAACAGCCACAAAGTTGCCTGTGTGCCAGGTGCAGCTTCAAAGATTCTTTAGACTACTACAAATAAATCTTCCCCGCCATCAGCCCATAATTTGGCCCCATAGCCGCAAGGAAGGAAGGGCTCGTCAGTCCAGGAGCCACAATTGAGAAGGGCCCCGCGTCACGGGACGCTGGCTGACGTTGGCCGACGTTGGCCGACGATGGCTGACGATGGCTGACGCCGCAATTATAATTACCGCTTCCTCCTCAACTTGCTACGCCGATTTGACGAACACGTGTGCTGTTCTGACTTATTCATTTGTTTTTAATAAGTTATTGGTGTATTAAAGCAGGAATATGATAAACAATTTGCAAGGAAGTGATGCTTTATGATTAAGTTTTTGTATTTCCTCGAGCAAATCAAAATCTTATTGTCTTTGTCTGATTTTAATGCATTACCTCTGACTTGGGAAGGTGTTTAACGAATAATTTAAAAGGAATAAGAAAAAATGGAGTTTTAGTCTATTCGCACAAATTTACTCGCACGAATCGGGTGACTCGTCACCTTTAAATATTACAATATTTTTTTATAGGCGACTCGCAAGAAGAAGAATTATAAAGAAGAAAAAAGAAGAAGTAATTTTAAGATTCGGGCAAGCAAATTCGTGTGAATCACTTTCAAATTAAACGTATGCCTGATTTTGGTAATCATTATGCAAATCTGCATTATCATTTATAATAACTCGTACCTATCACTAAACCAGTCCTAAATAAGTTTTCATGGATAAACTTAAAAGATAATAGAGAAACTTCAGCAACAGTATTAGTTGCTAATTTTCAAGCGTTAATTCTAAGAGTCGACTAATTAACAGACGCAACTCTTAGTAATTAGCAGCAAGTATAAGTGACCGCTAATCAGTAGAAAATTCCTTCCAAGACTCGTTGTTTACTTAGTGCATGCTGAGTTTGTTTACAACAGACTGTTGTGGTTATATTTCTATTTTCGTTGATGGAAAAAAAAATATCCTAATAAAATTTCATCTTTCATAATTGGTATTTATAATTTATTTGCTTAATGTACATATACAGATACGATGTAACTTAGACTATGTGGGAGTAATAATTTTGTATTTATTTGTGGGGCTTGTAATCAGCAATTTAGTAATACAGGAATAGTTTATATTCAGTGCGCAAACTTTAACCATGAATTCAGCATACCATTCTAACCCCCCAGCAAAGAAAGTTTTCGTCGGTTTTACAAAACAAAATCAGCTGTTTCATAGAAAAGTGCAATACCTACGCGGTCAAAATGTATGGAACAGCTGTTTTTTTTTTTTTGTATAGCCGAAGAAAAATTTCCGCGCTGGGGTTCTAGAATGATATGCTGAATTCATGGTTACAGTTTGCGCACTGAACAAAAACTCTTCCTGTATAATATTGTTATTATAGTGTTATGAGTCTGTAAGCATTCCGAAAATAAATAAAACAAATAAAATAAATTAAACAAATAAATAATATAAATAAATAAAATAAAATAAATAATATAAATAAATAAGTTAAATAAAATATATAATGTAAATAAATAAAATAAAATATTATTACTATAACTATAATCTGCCTATGTTACTTATGTTGTCACCTTGATCATATTCCCACTGCTGGGACACAGGTCTCCTCTCTGAGGGGGGTCCAGTGCGGGGGATGTCACATATCTTTGAATTGCAGTTTATATATAATTGTTGGGTCTAGGACATACTGGTTTCCTCAGGACATTTTCCTTCACCGTTTTCAGCAGCAGTGGTGATGAAATGAAATACATAAAGTTAAGTGCCAGTCTGGGTTCGAACTCATGATCTAAAAGTCGGGGCTGATATCACTGGGCCACCAGTCCACCACTGCTCATTGGTAGATATTATTATTTGCTATTAATTTAGTTTTTCTGAAACTAAGGTACTTAGTCATTTTCTCCACAATATTTTTGACTTCATCTTTTACAGTCCAGTCAAGTCTAACTGTTTTACTTTAGGTTGTCACTTACATCCTACAATTTTGGCTATGCTCCTTAACATTTCAATTTTATCAGGTAAAACTATTGTTTCAAACATTGAACAAATATTTTTAATACATTCTAAGGCTATATAATGAACAAAGACCACCCTAAATTTGCTTACCTATAAAGTGCGCAGTAGGTAATACAAATCTTTGTCCTAACCGACCTTCAATTCATAAAGCATACACCATAGCTATCTATTAATATGTACACTATAAAATAATTATAGAACCGGTGTTGTCGTATCCCTTTTAATCTCATACTTACTTTATTAACACAAAGTAATATACGCTCAGAAGTTCCACGAGATTACGTCACTCGAAATAATGGCCGATGCAGACAAAGAAATGCAAAGCATAAGCGTAATCAGCTTTGAATATTTCCCACTGTTGTGACGCAGGCCACCTCTTTGTAAGAAGGCGTTGGATGTGTGCTTTTCCATGCGGAACCAGTGCGGGTTGGTGGAAGCAATGCAAGTTCTTCACAATTTGTTGTACACATAGACAATATGCTTTGAAGTAATAAAAGCATGCCTGGTGCCACGATGCTCCGAATGTCGAGAAATTGTGCCAAGGGCCTACTCTCCAAGTCCTTCGACGCAGATACGAGGCCGTCTGATAGTAGTTGAGCCGTCAGAACAAGTGTCAATTTAATTTTTACTAATGGGCAAATACGTACCGGTAGTAGGAACTACTATCAAATCGTATTGACATTCATTCTAAGTTCGGGACCCCGAACTAATTATATGTCCGTAAGTGATACGGAGTTGAAAACGCCTGTAAGTTTGAGGAGAGTCCCTGAACCCACGTCATTAAAACATCTGTAAAAAAATACAATTACAACGGATACATTATTTTATTTCTGTAAGTAGGTTTGTACAAACAATTTAAGACGTCAATCATATTTTAAAAACTAATTGAGGTCGGCGTTTTCTGTCTGACTACTCTGAGCAAAAAGGCCGAAACAAATTCAGAGGTCACAATCTCTTTTAAAGTCCTGCTATAATCTTGGTCAAATCTTGTGAAGACCACATGGTCTTCAAATGGAATCTACATAGATTGGTGTCTGAAATGGTCTATAGAGGAAAGAACCACACAAATTGAGTGGACCTGTTCAGTCAGTGCACGCATTTGTCAGTAATAGTGCAGCTCAACTCAGAACATAAGGAGCTCAACGATTCGACGAGAAATACGAAAGAAAAGACATTAACAGACTCCTTTGCACCACTGGAGACGGTCGTGTCACCATACTACTAACCCCATCACAACTTGCAAATTGAAGTCTCAACATCATCGTTTGTAGTGGAACTTCTTCACTAATCTCCCCTATGTAAGGTGATTACTACAATGACTATAACCCTTCAAAGCAGCACGTGCTGTGACCTCGATCCATTGAGCTGATGAAAGCCCTTAATTACCTTTGTCTACACTCGTGTTTAGCAAAGGAAACATGAATAAAGATGGCGGCCAAGCAATTGTTGCGTCCTTTTTGAAAAAGGAATTATTTAGTGCGTAATGATTTTCTTTGTGTTGGTATGTCCAAATATTTTGTTCTGTTGATCTTGTGAATGGGAAGCAGATTTTTTTTTGATGTTATAAAGGTGGTTTGGGCTTCTGGCTATGTAATAACAGCCGCATGGGTCAGTCAAAGAGGTTATGCTACGTTTGCCGCGGTTGGCCCGTAGATAGGTGGCCATCTTTACATACCAATACCCTTCCGTGCTTCGGAAGCCGTTGGTCCCGGCTGTCATTCGTGGATCTTTGACAGTCGTTACGGGTCAGCAGAAGCCCGAAAGTCTGACAACCAGTCTAACCAAGAAGTATCGTATTACCCAGTAACTGGGTTGTGGAGGTCAGATAGGCTCTCCATGTAAAAAACTGGTATTCAGCTGCATCTGGTTACACTGGAATAACAGCTCTATAACCACTGTCTCACTATAAAGATCTTTGACTTTGACACCAACATTATGTAATTGGGACTAGGCTAGGCAGATGATGTAGGCAGTTTGGTCATTACAAATTTGATGAAGTCGTTCTTTACTCGTTCCAATCTATACAGGGTTGTTTGAAATTAGCTAGCTGAACTCCACAGATGCGATGGGTATCGAAATCTCAACATGATAAAAAAGTAGATTAATTTAATGAATTTGTTTGTCGATCGTAGCTATAATTATTATATTATATAATTTTCCGGAAAATTTACAAATTCGGTAATAACTGAACGTCATTTTTCTACGCGGTTTTTGTATGAACTTTTGGACAGGACAACGTCCGTCGGGTCATCTAATTGACAAATTAATGATAAATAAACTGAGGGCATCAGGGTTTTAAACAGGTCATAGTTTTCATTATTATTGACAGCTGTTTCTGTCTGTACCCTTTTTAACCCACTTCAAAAAGAAGGAGGTTATCAATTCAACATGTTTATATTTATATAGGTATATTTTTTATGTTCGGGCATAACTTCGTCATTTATAGACGGATTTGCAAAATTCTTTTTTTGTTCAAAAGGGGTTTATTTCAAAACGGTTCTATTTAAATTTCATATAGATCTAATAATGCGTTTTGGAGACAGACAACAGAAATCTTCAAAAAATGACAGCAAATCAACCGGGATTGCTGCTATCGCATAAATATGCATTGTTTTGACCCCAAGGATGATGAAATTTCGAATTGTTGTGGAGTAGGTATTTACTATACCTAAAAAAAAACAACTAACTCCCGGAAAAACACTACAACTGACTTTGGATGTATTTGAATTTTTTATCACCGTCTTCCGAAATTAGTGTTTTTCCGGAAGTCGGTGGCTTTCCACTCAGATTTCAACTTCGCACGGACGTAAAAATATGGCGTCGGGATTTTACTGTGCACTGGATTTTCAACTTTCGGTATTGAACCGAGAATTGAAAATCCAACAGAGTGTGTTGTGTGCGTCGAAAAACAAACTGTTCGATTTTGAACTCTGGGTGCAGAACGATTAAACGCTCTGGTGAAAGAGCGATTAAACCCGGTGAGCGAAAAAAAACGTGATATTTTTACGAATAATTAATTACTATTATTATGCAAGAGCTTGCCTACCTACTGCGACTTGGCAAGCAAAAAGGCTCAGGATGGGAACGTACCTGCAAAAAAAGAACTCAACTTTAATTCAGTTCTAATGTATAAAGTTGTCAAAGTAGAAAAATCAAGATATTACAGACTGAATGAAAACATTAAATTATAAACTATCTTTAAATCATTATCATAGTACAAAAAACTCTATTAACACACACAATTTATGTGCATACGTGCATATAAGTAATTTATCTTTGTATGAAAGTAACAATTAACTTAAACCGACAATCATGAGAGAATCTTGAAGTAATTGTATATTCTTCGTGTGATGACATACCTACTATTGTACCACAATATGTGCTAATTGCATATTACAAGAAAAACATTGTATGGATGCTATCTACTTATGTTTCATTATAACTTAACAGACACTTAACGCCAATTATATCTGACAACCTTACTTATACTGCTCATGATATCAAGACATTCGAATTTGAACCTTACATCTCAGACTTAAGGTTCTTGATCGTGGGTTATTAGTTGGTTCTATAGTATATGTTAGTTTTGAAGACGCTAGAGAAAGGGGAAGGCGTATTTCTTGATAAATTACAATAGAACTTTAATGTATCCTACTATGAGTGGGTAATGCTTTTATAATTTGTTTGTTTTATTGTCTACTTTGCATTTTATTGGATTTAATTGGAGCCATTTGTATTCTTAGATTGTTTAGGGTTCTGTGTAAGCGAAAGTGATTTTTTTTGGTTTTCAAAGCTCGTCTATTGGGTTCACTTAACATTAATTTTGTTTCTAAATCAGCTTATCTGTATGTCGATTCTGTAAAAATATTACCGTGAAAACTTAGGTGAAGTGAGTGATTAATAGTGTCAATCCCTAGCATCAGGTGGAATGACAACTCACTTTCAGCTCACTTCACCTTAGATTTCACGATGAGATGTTTACAGAATAGCAATGCTGTTCAGCATAAAAATCCTGAAAACCAAGGTGAAGTGAGCTGTCAATGGAGTCTATCCCTAGCACTAAAAAGTATCTCACTAGCATCAGCTTGCTTTGCAAAACAGAGTACCTGGTCTATTCTGTAAAAATCTAAGCGTGAAAACATAGGTTAAGTGAGTTTGAAGTGAACTGTCAAGACCGTCAGTCCTAGCATTGGAGTACAACTCACTTTACTTGAGCTCTCACGGTGAGATTTTTACAGAGTACACCGGCAGCTGATGTTTGAATTAATATGGTTGAATTGACGAAGCTTGCACCTACATTATTTCATAATCAGCTTATATCGTTCCCACTGCTGGGACGCAAGCGTTCTCTCTGTGAGAGGGCCATAATCCACCACGCAGACCCAGTGCGGGTTGGTGAATGTCACAAGTCTTAATTTTTTTCGGTTCTAGGACAGGCTGGTTTCCTCACGATGTTTTCCTTCACCGTTTTGAGAACTGTGGTAATGAAATGAAATACACTAAGTGCCACTGGGCCATCATTGCTCCTACATTATTTATGCGGAACCATTTTAGAATGATATGCATTTCGTACCTGAAAGTCACTTTCTATGGCACAAGCTGTTACAATGGTGTATTGAATTAAATTAAAAGGTTGTTGTTATTCTGAAGTGATTAAGTGTAATAAACTAAACGATTTGTTTATTGACTATCTGAACAATTAAATATAGATTAGATCAACGTTTTGTGGAACTAATTTTGAAATTGTTGTTGAATGTAAACAGATGAGATATTAAACCATGATATGCGAGCAGTAGTGACAAAGTGGTAACGGTGCAGTTCTAGGTCAGAGGTTCGAACACTAAATGGTTATTTCATCATCACTGGTCTCAAAACGGTGAAGGAAACCGGCATGACCTGGAACAAAAAAAGCGAGGACATGTGACACGTACTAACCCGCACTGGGCCCGCGTGGTGGATTACGGTCCACTCCTCACTGAAAGGAGGCCTGTGTCCCAACAGTGGGAATATTCTGGGCTATTCAGACACTTCAAACCCACAGTCTCTTCTCCTTGAACCGACAGATACTTACGAAATTATCAAAATTATATCCGAACTTAAAGTCGACAGTGCTCCAGGACCTGACAAAATTTCGGTTTACCTTATCAAAAGAGCTCTAAAATCTCTAATAACACCAATGGCACATATCTTCAACTTGAGCCTTGAGACCGGTACCTTCCCAGAGTGTTGGAAAATAGCTGCGGTTTCCCCCATCCACAAAAGCGGTCCCAAACATGCACCAGACAACTACCGGCCTATAGCATTACTAAGCTCTGTCTCTAAAATATTAGAGAGGATAGTTAACTCCCGTCTTATTTCTTTCATTGAGAAAAATCACCTCATCTCTAATAACCAATTTGGTTTCCGAAGGAATAGGTCAACCGAAGACGCTGCCACTCTTCTTGTCGACTGTATCTCTTCTCATATAGAGAAAAATGAAAAATGCCTTGCCATCTTCCTTGATCTTGCAAAGGCATTCGACACGGTTTCCACTGGCCTTCTCCTCAAGAAACTAGAATGGACAGGAATACGAGGAATTTGCCTTGAATGGTTTAAAAGCTACCTGACAAACCGAAAGCAGTACACAAAAGTAAGCTCCCTTTCTAGTGATCAACTTCCCATTGACTTTGGAGTTCCACAGGGCAGTGTACTTGGTCCCACGCTTTTCATTGTCTATATTAACGATACACTTAAACTCTCTGTGAATAATGCTGAAATAATAACTTATGCAGATGACACAGCTGTGATATTTCACGGAAAATCGTGGGAACATGTACATCGTCTAGCAGAAGAGGGATTGTCTCTAATCGCGCATAACCTGGACAGAAACCTTCTCACGCTAAATGGCAGCAAAACAAAATATATTGTTTTCTCCAAGACCGCCGCTTCTATCCCACCAGTACACCTAAAACTCCAACTACATCACTGTTCTTCTAATATTTCTACTCTCCCTTGCGACTGTCCTCCTCTTGAACGTACTTCCTCTCTTAGATACCTCGGAATTCTTATCGACAACCACCTAACCTTTAAGCACCATATATCCAAAATTTCTGGCAGAATTAGAAAACTTATTCACACCATGCGTAGACTACGAGACTGTCTACCCACAGACACACTAAAACAAGTTTACTTAGCGCTTTGCCAATCAATAATTCAATATTGCATCAACGTATGGGGTAGTGCTGGAAAGACCTACTTGATTGAAGCTGAAAGAGCTCAGAGAGCGCTTCTTAAAGTAACTTTTAAGAAGCCCTACCGGTTTCCCACTGATTTACTCTATCGCGAAACGAGAGTTCTCAGAGTCCGCCAGCTTTTCATTCTTTCTGCCTGTATTAAAACGCACAAAAATATTAAAAGTAGATTCGACTATACTTCAATAATCAGCAAAAGAAACTATAGAATCCCAACACCTGACGTCACCTCTTTGCTAGCTAGACGCTCCCCGGCCTACTCTCTCATTAATACGTACAATAAAGTCTGCAAACTCTGCGAAATTAAAAACACTACGTCATTCGAATGCAAAAAAATTGTTAAGAAAATGCTGCATATTACTGGTTATGATGACTCGGAACAATTAATATAACGACCCTGACCTGACACTGAATCAAACGAAGTATATTGTATGGGGAACAAAATACACACTTACACACACACATTTTACGCCACATACACACACCACACACACACCCCACACACACGCCAGACACTACACAAACGTTACACATACATAGACTCATAAAATACCATACTTGAAAGCACCTCTCTAGTCTCCACTGTTGTATTCGTATCCTGAACCCCAAGATACAGACTAACTGTCTAGTTTGGGCTTCACTGGCAAAAAATATATGTAACTAGCTGTAGGTAGTATTTAAGCTACTCATATGTCGTCTCAACTTGTTGTTAATCTATTTAAGCTTACTGTATTACCTGGACAATAAATATTTTCTATTTCTATTTCTATTTCTATTTATGTGGTCCTTAAAATATCATTACACCCTAATGTTTACTGCAAACGTCTTTTTGTGAACATCAAATAATCGCTGTTTTGGGGTCCTCAAAATACTAATAGTATAGATATACTGCAAACCTCTTTTTGTGAACCTCAAATAATCGCTGTTTTGGGGTCCTCAAAATACTTACGGCCTTATTCATAAAAAGTTATCGAACATCTAAATAACTTCAATAACTTTTTATGAATAAGGCCGTTAGTAGCCATCGTCCAGTGTCCATCATTAGATGATCAGTTCGTTTTTAGACAATCAGTTTATGTCCCTTAAACCTTTATACAGAGATACTGATTACCATTGCATAAACTCATCCACCAATGAATCAAGTTCCACACTATAAATTAACGACATCACCTGACAAAGAGCAAGGAAATGAACAGTTTATTAAAACTCACGCACTTGAAGACTTGTCGGACCTCTCAGAAGGCTTAATTGTGGCTTTACATCGACTACAAAACGGCTAATTGTAGCTCCAAGTGCTCATTGTGAGAGTTTGTTGCGGTGAAGATAGAAGGTCAATGGAAGTGGCAACAGTTTTCTGTTTAAGTCGCTGCAAAATGGTTTAATAATACTTGGATGGGTACTCCATCGCTCTGAAAGGCGGCCAGTCCCAGCAGTGGGAACATTATAGGCTGATTATGTAATCGTGAAAACACTTTATTTATTCACAAAATCCACAGCCACTAATCAGGGAAAGTTTCACTGCACAACAAGGCGACTTATACGGTTAAAGAAAAAGTGGTATAGTATTATGCTAAAGGTGAAGTCAAGTCTTATCATAATATATTCAGAGTTGTTTATGCCCTGCTCCGAATTGCTTAAGAATGCCCAAGCAGACTTATAAGAATTCAGAAAGAAAAAAGATCGGAAATTATACTTACTATTCATGGATACTTTTTTGAAAGTTTTTGTTTAAAAAAAAAAACAAGATAATATTTACATAATATGTAAGCTAACAGGCCAAAAAAAAATATGTACAGGCGCCAGCAGGTCAAGCTATCCCAAACAGCCAAATTTTCCCAATTGAACATGAACCTTATCTTATTGTAATAAAGTTGAAAATCTATCAAAGAAATTTGACAGATTGGGGTAGCTTGATGTGCTGGCGTCTGTACATGTGTATAAAAAAAGAGGGGAAAGAATCGTGGGGCTTCAAAAAATTCGTTCGTGATGCTGTTAACAGAAAAAGTGCCCTAAAGGCTGGCACATTTCGCCAGTTATGTTTAAATCGCGTGTAATAGGGGGCGAGCCTATTGCCATCAATTGGGCAAAAATCCAGAGTCCGGGATGCTACTGAGTAATTCCAGATATAGAAAAACCCAATAACAAGAATTCCTCAACAAATTCAGTACCAAATCGCCACGTTCTCGCTACCAGTCACTTCTAGTCAGTTGAACTCAGTTGTATCCACGTCCCCCGTTGTACTGGGTACCTGTGAATTCGTACCTTCCGGCGAAATGTGTGTGAGACCGCAACGAGGTATGATTGCAGCGAAAATTAACAATTTGTATTGACTCTAGTAATTAAATGGGCTTATTTGGCCTCGGGCCTGGTTTTGTACTGGTTAATAACGAATTAATGTCTTACGTTTATGAATGTTATGTTATTGTGAATGAAATAAAGGCTTTAAAAAGACTAAAGCAGACTTAAATGACGCATATTTTTTGTTGATATTTATTTATTTATAATAAGCACACCAACAGCACTGTTACTTACATTTCAAATAAACCAACATCTAAAATTGGAATTTCAGTAACCGTGCAAATAACAGGTGAGCATGACATTGACATAATTAATATTAGAGACAAGAAGAAAAAACAAAAACTGTGTCCAGTTATCCTAAATCCGGATTTTTTTTTGTTAAACTGACAATAATTTCTTCGACTAATAAGTCAGTTAAGTGAGAGCTCATTAGGACACTATAAAAATCAATTACAATCTCGTTTCGTGTGCTAATGTTCTGCCATTGATACAGTCAAACAGTTTCAGTTAATGGCTTTAGACTAACTGCTGTCTCCTATTTTAAGGTACCCTCAAAAGCCTACTGAAAAAATTATGTAGGTAGGTATACTACCTATCTAAGTAATAACAGCTGCACGGATTGATTGATCAGGTTAAGCTGCACTTGTCACGATCGGTCCATCGATGGGTGACCATCTTCACATACTGAGACCTCTCCCCGTGCCTCGGACAGCACGTTTAGCTGTTGATTTCGGCTGTCATTCGTGGATCTTTGACAGTCGTCACGGGTCGTCAAGTCTGACAACTAGTCTTACATAGGGTTACCCATTAACTAGGTTGTGCAGGCCAGACAGGAAGTAACTTCACGTAAATTAGTACTGGTATTCCGCTGCATTCGGTTAGACAGGAAGCCAACCTGAAAAATTGTTGGGAAATAATGAGTACCTACCTAAGACTGCTGTAATTTGTACCTAAGCTGGAAGATTTTATTAGCAGTCAAAGAAATTCAGATAAGAATTAAAATATTGCTTCGAAATGATGTTGTTCATCTAAAATACCACTTAAATAAACAAACAGACTTATTTTAAAAGTCCATAAAGACACCTAGGTCTTACACTAGATTTATAAATCACTAAACTTTTTCGATGACTTCATTCTTCGGATTTACGTTCTACTGACAAAATAAATAAACAAGTAAAAGATTATTTTATTGTGCATTCCAGCATAGTTTATTAAGTTAACTTTTCGAAACACCAAATGTTTTTACTAAATGCATTAAACAACCTTGTTAATAATGTACTAAGCTTAATGTCAAAATAAATTTCCTCAATAATTCTCGTCTTTCAATAAAATTAAATGGTTTTTTGTAAACAATAAAGGGGTATGTACGTCAGTATGATGACTTCTTCAGTCGAACGTCGAAAGTTTCTAAGAAATTGTAAGAGATCACTAATAAATCTTGATTTGATTTACGTACCTACTTCTATTTAGTGTTTTTAGGGTATGACGTAATGGGAACTGTTTAATGAACGTTTTCTGGCTGGAAACACTTTGGAGTTGACGTGGAAACTTACGAGTGTTCTCTAAAATAGATCACTAATCAGGTTGCTTCTGTAATCTGTTGTGTATTGGGTTATTGCTTTATCGTCTTAATCTCTAAAGTTAGATAGATAAGTGTCATCTGCAAATTAGAGCTCCTAATTCAGCTCTCCATCAGTTTGTGCTTAACAAGCGTCAGGAGAATGTTTATAGCTAAATGAATAATTTTAAAAATGCTTTATTATTATTGTAGAAGAGAAAACGTATTTTTTTTGACCAAGTAATTGTTATTAATACAACCAAAGAATTCGCAAATCTACGCGCATTTTTGTAATACACTCGAGAGCAATGAATCCGGGTCACTTAAAGAATCCTAAAAATCTCGGAAACTAAAAATGCTAGGTTAATGAAATAAATTGTATTTAATAGACAATGTAATACTCCTTAAATGAAGGTATTAAAACTTCATAGTTATTGTAAAGTTATATCATAAAAAAATCTAATTTGAAAAAGGGCCACTTTCGAAGATGGAACTACGAAATTACAGCATTTGGTTTTGCTTTTGTTTGTAATCTGTCATTTATGTGGGTACATAAACCATGTTGATAGTGCTCTATATTCATTATTCAAGCTGAAATTATGTCGCTTACGCCTGAAGAATGCACCAGAATACTTACAATGCTGGAAACCGGCCGGAGTCAGCGCGATACAGCCAGGACTGTCGGTGTGTCGCTGTCAACAGTACAAAGAGTTCTCCGACGTTACGAAGAAACTGGTTCTAACCTACGCAGACCAGGAACGGGCAGAACCAGGTGTACCACAGCACGAGAAGACCGATACTTGGTGAACACCATGCTTCGAAATCGCTTTCTCACAGGAACTGAACTCACAAATCAGTTTCGACGCCTCGGAGGAAGTAACCCAAGTGCATGGACAGTAAGACGTCGGCTTGCTGAATCTAACTTAAAACCCCTTAGACCTGCAAACGGCCCTAAACTGGAGCGTGGGCATCGTATTTCAAGACTAAGATATGCCCAGAGCCACGTAAATTGGAGTATTGAAGATTGGTCAAAAGTTATGTTCTCCGACGAATCAAAATTTATGCTCTACAAGCACGATGGAAGACACAGAGTGTATCGAAGACCAGGGGAAAGATTCAAGCAAGCATGCATCGAAGAAAAAGTAGCCTACGGTGGTGGGTCTGTACTTGTGTGGGCCGGAATTTCTTCTGAAAGTCGCACAGAGCTGGTGATCATAGAAAACGGCTCTTTAACTAGCGTAAGATATGTGGAAGAAATCCTCAATGATCACGTTGGTCCATTTATGGTCAATTTAGGTGAGGATGCTATATTTATGCATGACAATGCCCGACCTCATACAGGTAGGATTGTGAATGACTACCTTCAAGAGATGAACATTACTCGTATGGAGTGGCCAGCGCGCAGCCCGGATATCAACCCGATCGAGCATGCTTGGGACGAGCTAGGCAGATGCGTAAAACAACGAAACCCTCCCCCAATCACGCTTCGTGAGCTCAAAATTGCTCTCACAGAGGAATGGGAGAATATTCCCCAAAATCGTATAAGGAACTTGGTGTACAGCATGCCAAACCGCGTAAACGCAGTAATGGAAGCACGAGGAGGCAATACGAAGTATTAAAATTCAAGAAAATCGTAATAAAGTTCAAAAATTTCATGTTTCCTATTTTTGTTTTAAGGAGAGATCAGCAGTTTTTTTCTTTATGTAATTTTGTGTTAATAAAATGTATGGTGACTCATATTTTTTTTACTTTCATTTAAGGAGTATTACATTGTCTATTAAATACAATTTATTGCATTAACCTATCATTTTTAGTTTCCGAGATTTTTTACATTCTTTAAGTGACCCGGATTCATTGCTCTCGAGTGTATATCTTAATTTAAAATTTTACTTCGCTTAAACACAGGTTACTGACGTTGACCAAAAAGCCGCTAAGCTAGGACTGGGCTGGCCACGTCTGCCGCATGCCCAATCAGCTGTGGGCCAAAATAACTTCTACGTGGAGCCCTGACACAGCCAAAAAGGGACGCGGTAGACTCCGTGGAATTTTGTTAGTAGCACCCTGGAATCTGGATTTATACCTTACTTGTTGGGACTTAAATATAAGTAGCGAAATGTGGGTTTACTTTAGACTCTTCTGCCCAACCCTTCGATGATTACATGCGTGATGTTATGTGTCTATTCTCCTAATGGATTACACAATAGGTAACAATTTAATTTGCACATTACCGAGCCGTAAAAAATCCTTGGCATAATTTTTTGGAACGATTGTTAGCAAATTCAGGAAATTCCCCACAAAATTAATGAAGAAATCACTGAAACTGAAGCCGTAAATGCTACAGTATTAGGTCTTCGCACTTTTAGTTTTGCTTCATCTGCAGACTGCTGCGATTATTAACAAAGTAAGCCAGTTTCTCTGATTTAATGAGCCAATTGATGTTTCTCTTTCACCACAAAATGATGACGATCTCTTTTTTCACTCTTCAATAATAACAGACTGTCCCGAAAACAACAATAAAAATTATTTCATATCTCCCGAGACAAAAAATAATAATTAACAAACAAGATATTATTTGAGTTTCTATAATAAGTGTCAATTAAGTCTCACAATGCCGCGTCGGGAGAAAATGAGTCGTTTTCGTTGCGGTTTTAATTGTATTATTATTCTTTTATCTTTTTTTAATAATTAGCTTTGCGGTCTGGATACAGACTCGAGTGGTGACCTCTTTGTCGAGTTAATGATAACATGATTTTAGTTATAAAAGAACATTTGGCAAGTATAATAAAAATTACATAAGGATAATAGGAGGTACATTTTGCTTGAGGTATAAAGCAAGTGATTGACAACTGACAGGTGGCTAAGTATACTGCGACGGAAAGTGCAAATGAATTGTAGTTGCTTCCTTATAATTTGCAAAACAAATAATACATCTTGAATGTTATTATTTAAAGAATGGTAAGAAAATAAATATAGTTGATTAAATATATCTATATATTTATTTATCTTTCTATCATCATCAGCCTAGCCTTTTCCCATCTACATTGGCAGCTGCATACCAGTAGGTATGTTACATGGAGCGACTGCCTATCTGACCTCCACAACCTAGTCATTGGGTAACACGGTTGTCATACTTTCGGGCTTCTGACGACCCGTAACGACTGTCAAAAATCCACGATCTTCGAACGGGTTAGCTTACATTCCGAAGCACGGAGGAGTTTTCGTATGTACTGATGGCCATCCACAAACCAACCGCGGCAAGCGTAGCTTAACATGAGCGATCAACCCGTGCGACTATTATTACTTAGCCGCAAGACCAATTTACTTCTCCTTTTATGTAAATAGAAAAAACAAACGTCATTATTCCCGAAAACAAAGTGTTAATTCAGAACGTTTCTTTTCCCTTATCGAAAACTTTATCTTTTATCACAATAACCTGCAACGTAATTCTACTGACAGATAGACAACCACCACCTTCTCTCTGTTATTATACAAAATAAACTTCGCACCTTCTTATCTAACCCTAAATCGCGGAGGCGGTGCCTTAATGATCGCTAATGAGTGTTTTTATTATTTCACTGCTGTTAAATAATTTCTTATACGGCGCCTCTTTATGCCTAGATAAACATCGAAACTCGCTTTACACCTCAATCTGATAATCGAATTAATGCTCTCATACCATTTCACGCTGTTTTATTGCTTTCTGTGCTGTTAAGAGCGCTGGTTTTGACTCGTAATTTTGGGTTATCAGTGCATTCGATTGAATTGATCTCGATTTTTCGGGCACTTTGTTTCAAGTGATACGAAATTTTGCTGTTATTTATGAGACTGTATTTAGTTTTGAGGGAATTTGATGGAGCGGAAAATATATATGGTCATTATTAATAGACAGTGCTCTTAAGGGTACCTATTTGACTCACTTTTTTGTTACTAATTCTTAATGGAATGTAATTAAATCTTTAGGTTTTATACCACCACATTATAAACATAGTACATTCCACTTTGAAGAACTTTTGAACATAATAGTTAAAATTTAGAAATATAAAAGAAACGTATACAGGATAAAATTTTAACCAGTGCCCAAACTGTAACCATGAATTCAGCATATGACTTTTGACTGCGTAGATACTGCAATTTTCATATTTTTTTGATAAAATTTACGAAATAGTAATAGCATCATATTATTATATGCAGATTTCATGGTAAAATGCTAAGTATAGAGGGTTTTTTTGTCTATCAATGTTAAGAAGAATATTGAATTTACTGAATGAATAATAACAAAAAAAAACCAGCCTCATTACCATTCAAAGAAAAAACCGAATACAAAACAAAAGAATAAATCAGAAATTATTAAATGACCGCCACCAAACACCTTGCAATGCTTATTAAACATCATCAATAATGTACTATACTTAAGAATTCGTACGCACCAGAACCGAATAATCTCGAGTGGCGATCGTAAGATCCCCGCACGAGATAACCCTACCGCGCCCAAATAACCTAACTTTTAACCAAAATGTGCGTATAATGAGGGACTATTTAATTCGGTCTGTTTATCTTTTGTGTTTATAACAACCGTAGTGTTGATGTACGTTAATAACATGTAATTTTCATTTCTCGATTTCCGAAACCTGTTCGACATCGTCTAATAAGTCAGAAAATTTTCTGCTTCCCTGAATTTTTATGAGTACGATAATAAATACTTACGATTCCTTTGTTTTTGGTGGTGCCTTCAAATTATTTTGGCACTTGGTCGGACATTAAAAGAAGACCGAGTGATTTTATAGCTTCATACAATGTTACCTCTGAGTATTTAGGTACAATGTTGTATCTTTAAACCTGATGATACTGAATAGACATTTATAGTTTGTTCTACATAAACAGGAGAATTAAGTAGTTATTCTATGGCTTGTGTTCAATAATGTTGTATAGATTAAAACATTGTGACTCATTCTAGAAATGTATAAAATCTCTGCCTTTGCTCATGTAAAAATATATTAAAGAAAAAATACTCTACAAAAGTATCAAAATATTTTCCCCCACGCACATGCTTACCTATTGATATATTTGTAACCAAAAATAAACAACTAATTTCCATTTCCCGCTTCAAATGGCATAAAAAATGGCTATCGATTAAGAGTACGTCTGAAACTGGACCAACATTACATAATTAGCCCTCGATCCCATTTGTATCTGCTACACGAGAAAACATTCGCTCGATGTCTGTATCGATTAATAAAACAAATAACAGACAAAACTACACTTACGCAGTTAGGGAGCTCTAAATAGACATCGATTCCGGAAAAACTCGAACATCGAGTCGGTATTATAGTTTAAAAATTAATCTAAGCTTGTCACATAAACAATAAATCATGTTTGTTCGAAATATGAATCGGATTTTTTGATCCGATGGAACAGCTAATATTTGTTCAGTACACAATCTTAGCACAGAAATTATTTTCGTTACAAAGTGACTAATGTAAGAACAAGAATTAATTACCGTGTTCAACCAAACCCAACTAGCTCAAAGTATCTGAGGAAAATGACAGATATATAAGGCGCCGAAAAGTTGTGCGCACGCAACTCGCTGATCTAATTTTATATAGTATTTACATCGAGCTATCGGGAGCAGGTAATTAATACAATCTTTGTTAGAGGGTAATTTGCCAGATCTAATGCCGGCGTGTGTAATCTTCAAAGGGGATTTAGAAACACGCGTTCTAATCTATTTTAGTCGTGTTCTGAAACAGAGAAATATTTACAATATCTCTGGAACACTTCGGCGCATCCGACGGTCGTTATGCGCGAACGCATCGATACTGACTCAGTCGCGGGATTTGATTGAGATGAGTCGTGATGGAGATGCCTCATTAATGTCGGTCGGTACATTCCTCAACACAACTATCTTTTGTATAATCGGCCATACTTTTCTAATGACACTACAATATGCATCAAATTCCGAATTAAAAGCCTTCACGTCAACATTCTCATTTCGGATTGTGATTGGCAGGATTATAGTTCTAACACCCATTAGAATTGTTTTTACAATTTTCAAATTAGTAGAAGTCATTAATTCCTATCCCATTTTATTAGCATCGTCAAAATTACGACCACTTCTTACTCCTTCTGCAGAATGTGTATTTTTTATTGTCTAGAATTTAGCTTGCAGTGTTGGACTTGTAGAGTTATTTCATTAATCTCCTTGGCGGTTGAACATATTTTTAAATCTATTCTTGACACCTAATTTGTCATGGATTAACTTCTGTTGCGTTTGATTATTTTAATTATTCATGAGATTTTGCGTGTTTTTAATCGCTTCCGCCATCTCTATTTTACTTCATGTACCTATCGTTTTGAAGTTTAGTTAAATGGAAATTAGCATGGAACCACGATAAATTTGGTATAAATACTGTATTACTCAGCCGGGACTGGTCCGACTCCACAATTTGTCAATTTTACTACCGTGCCGTGGGCAGACATGGACGGTAAATCATAATCACACAATCGCAGTCATTTCAGTATTAAGAATCCTCCTAACAATATTATGTTCCCGAATTTATTTTGTCACTTTGCTCCTCTACCCACGCTAGAGGTAATTAAAAACGAAAATAAACAGAGCGCCTCGAATCGTAAAAAGAGTATCTATGTCGGTTATAAATGAGTACAGATGAACGTAGAAGCAATAAAACTGATTCAAGTCACAGAAATAAATCTTATGACTGTTCGAATGTATAGGTGAGAATATTCGGGCGTTTATTGTAATGTTCCCGTTGATATTCGTGCCAAAGTGTACGTCCACCAGGAATGCCGTTAAAAAGATTTCGATCTAAACACCACGTGTTATCGAATCTGGGACTACGGGTAGGCAAGTAAAACTTTCCGTTTATGACAGAACAATAAAAATTTTGGAATTTGCAATAAATAAAGCTGAGAATGATGAAGAAATAAACAACGTAGTCTGGTGCGTTAGTGCGCAGATTGGAGAGCATGATTTACTGCCGTATAATGCTTCGGCTCGCATTAAACCGTGCAATATCTAAATGGAAGTGTAACCGCTCTATTCATTTGTTTGTATCTCCGCCACCGCCTGCCGCCACACTCATTATAATTGGTAAGTCATTGTGGGGGTCGTTTGTATCACTATTTCCAAAGCGTTGCAATAAAAATTGGTCCAGATTCCACATCGAAAATAAGACGTTTTTTGGTCGTCTGCCAAGTTCATTATGAGCGTTCATGAAATTTCACATTTGAATTATTTTACTGTCTGACTTATGGCCGTTACTTAAATATTTGGTAAACAGTAAAAATATAGCTCTGATCGATCAAATTTAATGTGGTGAGCTAAAATAGCATGTTTAAGTGGATCACGGTATTATATCATGAGATCGGCAAACAAATTTAATACTTTAACACAATGTTTGACATAAACACATTATTTCTAAAAAATAACAATTTACACGAATGCATTGTATAGAAAAATTCCTAGAATCATCCAAAGTTTATATTAGATCTTAATAAATAATGTATTCAGCGACGTCATAGGAAGAACTTAAGGCAGAATATAAAGAACCAATTAAAATGACGAACTTTATCTATGAACAATAGCAGTAGGAAGACAAGAGTTAATGTGGGTACCAAACGTTATATAACAAAGCGATGGACATTGCATAATTCCAGTTTGCAATATGCAAGCCAACAATAGAACAGAACATTATGAATCATCTCCGCCTGATCCATTCGCCGGTCGAAGATTATCAAACTGGAACACCAACACTTGCGGGATGCATTAAAACGCACGTGAACCTAATTTACGCTTGCAAATAATCCCCTGTAGGCAGCCAACTTTAACAAAGTAGTAGTTGATGCATCAAACGATATGACATTTGTGGCTAATAAGTTGTAGACATTAAAATATCTGGTCTCGCATCCGCGTGAACAAAACGCACGCCAGAAACCGATGCACGGTGCTAACTTCACACCCTTATTTATAGTGTGCCATCTGTCAGATCGTAACCGTTCCAATTTCAAAATTCAAACAGTGTTCTAATTGGATTGTATTTTTGTTTAAAGTGCTTCTAATAAGGTGGCTGGAATCACGCACATTGTTACAATGATCACGAACACATGGAAGTGTGTTTACGCGTTCGCAATTAGATCGACCATTGATGTATAGGTGTTCTGCTAGAGTGTGCACGTCCGATTGAGCAGTAACACGAGGAATGGATCTGGAACTGATTAGCACGCGCCTGTGTTAGTTAATACGCGCTCGTGAATAGATTTCTATGTGTTGTTGAGCATTAAGTATGCTTTGGATTTTATTATTTAATGATTCATCTTAGGGTTATAGAAATAGTCAGGAATGCTCGCGCCGTTCGCGTTGAAAAGCTAGTAATAATAGAATATTGGCGCATCTGCCCCACTGTATATGTTTTAATGTTATTACTCTTCTGCTATATGATATTTCGTTCCAGGTTTATTTTAAGAGTGTTTTACGTTTTTAATTGCGATACGTGGATTATTTTTCCGCCGTCAACTAACATTTTTACAGCTGTTTTTATTCCGCCAATGTGACCGATGACAGAATTAACGTTGTTTATGATTATACCAGGATTGAATTAAAATTATGTGGAATAAATTAGGTTATAAGACAAGATACTATCTTCATAATTTTGTAACGTGTGGGTGTGTAAATATTTGTATGTTTGTATTTTATGCCATCTAAAAGTGTCTTGTGTTGTATTAAAAAAATCAAACATGTAAAATGAGGTAAAGTTAGAAACAGTTTTATTGTTTTCTCAACTCGGTAAATTAATAAATCTATTATTTAATGTCATTTAGGATTCATCAAATTATATTAGTACGATAACGGCGTTTTTTTTTATTGCGGAAAGTATCTTTAATTTTCCTTGTCTATCTGAGTATTACAGTAAACAGTGCTGCTTGTAAAATCCGGTTTACAGTATGAATTTTACTAGAAGTGTTATTAGTCGAATTTTTATGTGAGGATTTTATTTTCCCAGTACATATAGTTAAAGAAAAAATAATCAGCGCTTGGTATGTAGGGTGGCAAGGACATCCACGCGCAAACTGTAACCATGATTTCAGCACTAGGGAGCGAGGAAATTTTTCGTCATCTATAAAAAAAAAATCTGCTGTTTCATGGAAAGGTGGAATACCTATGTGGCCAAAATGTATTAAAGAGCAATTTTTTTTTTATATCCTACGAAAAGTTTCTATGCAGGAACGTTCAGAATCATGTACTGAATCCATTGTAACGGTTGCGCGTCCATGTCCCCGTCTCCCTGTATACATCTTTTCTACATCTTGGTCTTTCTTGTCAACTTTTTATTGTTTTCCCATATTTTACTGTTGATTTTTCCTGTGAACACTAAATCATCCAAAATTCTCATATTAAATGCGTTTTTTATGTTTATTTTCCTCTAGTAGGTATGTGTAAAAAAAACCCCACCAAGTGTAAGAGAGGGCTTTCTTGAAAACGTAGCATCGACTTGAAATGGGACACAAAACACAAATAAATAACAAACAGCAAAAGCAGCACTTCACCGTATCTCGCCAGTCAGCGCTCATTTACACAATCACGGTGCACTTTATTATACTCACCATACAATAGAATGACCGTTTCGTAACAATCACGAAAGCGCCTAAATCTGAAATTAACGTGTATATAAGGACCAATTTTCAATGACCTTCCCCTCCCTCCTATAAATTCTATGAATAGGTGACAAAGGGAAAAAAAGAACGGATTGAAAGATCTAGTAATACTGGTTGGTTTGTCCGACTTCGGCCTAAAGCAATGCCATTAATGTCGATCATTAAATATGAATTATAAATATAAAAGAAAGCACAAGAAAAGCAATCCCGGTCGTCCATTATTAGATTAAATATCGTGCTGTTCTATGTATGGTCTTTGCGTGGCATTATGATTAATATATCGTGAGGACAGTTCGTATGTCTGTTTGTGATAGATTTCATCTTATAAACTGATAAACTGATTTTGATGAGTCCACTTTTGGAGCTGTTTTTAATGACTTTGTTTTAATCGAATGATTTAGTTTCGTACTATAAGTTCGAACTTCAGAAATGTGATAAAATAGTGTGACAGACACATCCAGTGAATTTCATATGACATGCTCTAAAAGTCTATCAAACAACTCATCAATCATAAACATTATATGATATGTTATGCACACGTCCAAAATGAATTGTGTTGGGAAATAAATATAATGGTAATGAATTGTGATTCAACATAATAGCAAGATGTCACATTTCTTTTCATTTCTGCTTCCTTTATGTAGTTTGAATATCGTTCAAATCCAAGATGCCTAGATACTTCAGAGGATATTGACTAGAAAATGTTGAGACTGCAATTAATTTAGATCTAATAAAGATCTTAAACAGTGGAAATGAAAATATATAAGAAGAAGAAATCAAACATACAAAGTCAATAAATGACAAATAAAAAAACAAGAGGTAGAAGTCAAAAAGAATCCAAAATACAATTCTCTCAACGGGAAAATACTCATATTATCAAATACAAAATTTAAGAATCACCACACTAAAAAACCAGATGAAGTTCATTCAAAAGTTAAGTAGGCGGCTAGTGTTATTTTTCACAACCATATCACAAAGTCACTGGGACTAGAAAATGTTGAGACAGCAATTAATCTTTCCAGAGAAGACAACATATATCATTATAATGGAGAATAGAATCTTGTTTTAAATGTAAGCCAATGTCAACTATTTAAATAGAAGAAAGAATATATTGTGCATAACTGTAGTTTGGGAAACACATCATAATCATTGTGAAGATCGTCTGGAAATAGAATTGGTCTAAGAGAGATAGATCGTCCCGTTAGATGTATTGTGAAAAGCTGCTGAGAGTCATTTCGTTATACGGGTTTGTGGTATTCTGCAAGAATGTAAAAATAATAGAGTGAAATCTGGCATTGACCAGAAGGCATGTTCTACGAGTATATTCTTTGTTGTAAGAATTGGTTTTCCTTAGGTGGATCACTATGCGTGAGCCATGCGGTCGTCGGTGGTTATTCCAACCAGCCCATCTCCCTACAGAAATTGATTATATCTCCTGGTCTGTTATGAACATCCGTGTAAAACCTGGAACTAGTAGGCATACGATGGCAATGAAAGGACTTTACTTTAAGGGTAGAACCAAACGAATTTACAAAAAAAATACCAACCTACTGTTTTAAATGAAAAATATACGTAAAGATGTCAAAGAAAAACATTTGTGGAACGCACGTGTAATTTTGTGTTTTTTTTATAGTTCTCTCAAAAATAATAATACATTTTTGCGAGTAGCTCAGGTAGAATTTAATGCCTGTGTTTTTGTATGTATATTAGTTGTGAACTTAAGTGATCTATTATTATTATTCCTTTATTCCATTTAAAACACATATAAATTACATTTTTAAATATTAGTATAAAAATATAAAAACATTTAAAAATATAAAAAATAGTAGCCCACCGGTATTGGAAACACGGTCCAAGCTACCGGCAGTCAGGGCTCCAGAGAGAGGAACCTCCTGACAATGCGAGCCGTGTCCAGGAGTACCGCTTTCTGGATCAAGCCCTTGATCCAGCTGCCCAACGAGAGCCTCCTCAGATGTTGGTTGAGGCTCTTGGCTATCAAGCCATTGGCTGTAGCGACTATCGGTACAATGATCGCTGAGTCCACATCCCACATGTCGACAACCTCGCGAGCCAAGTCAAGATACTTATTTGTTTATCTTTCTCGGCTTTCACGAGGTTCCCGTCATGCGGGACCGTTATATCAACGATTTATTAATATTTATTATTATAATTATTAAAAGCCTGTGATGCCCCATTGCAGGGCAAAGGACTCTCTACCCTCCTTCCACTTCTATCTGTTTAAAGCTGGTATGGAGCAGTTCTCGTTGAATGAGTCCAACTTATCCCGCCATCTCTCATATTATGTCTCTTGAAACTCCAAGTTCCCTGAACAACGACCCTTTGCATAACTTTCTATGAATATTATTATAGCTTCTTGAAATAGATCAGTAAGTCTGTCTTTATGTCCTAGGCTATTATGTTTTAGTGAATGAGCAACACATGAAAGCCGGCGATACTTTGTTGTTCCAATCATAATTGCGTGGGGAAATAAAATTAATCCGAATTGAGATCTGTCGCGACGGTGTTTTGACTATTTTGTATATATGTAGTTGCGTGTGCGCATTGCCTTGATGTTGGGATTATATTTTAATTTCGTAATAAATTACCCTTTTTTAAACATCTATATTATGTAATGATTACTATTATATATTATTAAAACGTTAATTCATAAATTTATGTTAACAAGGTTCACATAAAAATCTTCTTCTGTCGTACCAGCCTTTACAACGTAGTAAAGCCGAGGGGTAGACCGAAGAGCCGTAACAGCTTTCTCAAGTCAACCAAGCTACTATATGACGGAAGTTCTAGTGCAGCACGATTGAACTGTGGTTTCTCAAACATCCCCCTCGACCTGACTATGATGAACCTATAGGAAGTCGGATCATCAACTGCCATGGTTCACCTGGAAATCTTTTAATCGACTAAGAATAGGTGGGCCGCTGCCGGACAACTTGGTCAGGTGGGGGTACTCCAATGAGCCGCAGTGTGATTGTGGAGCCACATCGCTAACTATGCCCACGTCTTGTCGTGCTCTCTGTGCACTACCACCTGCAATATGGAAGACCTTTGCGAGGTTCGCGTTGCGAATTCTGGTTAAGGCTTATCTAAAACCAACAATTTGAATCATCAATACGATGAAGAAGATGTAATCAAGAAGCTTGTTAGGTATTGGGATTGGCAGTATTGTTACCAAGTAAAATAAATTAACCGCTCAGATCAGGTACCTAATGAACAATGATAAGGTTATTAAAAAATAAGAATAAAAACGAAAAATTATTTAACTTTACTGTGAAGTAACATGAATCAATCATTGGGATCACATTTTGTAAAAAATATTAAGAATATTCTGAAGGTACTACTTTCGTAAAGTACATGTACCTAAGAACAAAACTGATTCCCATGAAAATAATATTGTGTGTATGTTATTATACCTAATCAAATGGATTATAAGCATTATCGGGTCGGTAGATAATATTTAACAGTTTTATATTTTCTTTGCAATTTTCTGCTCCATCCAGCTCCTATGACTTGATTAATTAATTTTGCAAAGGTTTTTGTGAGTCTTTATTACGGTGATATGAGTCAATGGACCCAATTAAAAAAATACGGGGTGCCATGGCATCGACACGCAAACTGAAACTATGATTTCAGGACATGATTCTAGAGACTCTAGCATATAAATTTTTCGTTGGTTGTCAAAAAAGAATAATACGCGATCAAAATGTATTTGAAAGGCATTTTTTTTTTCGATCGTCGATGTCCCAGGGGGCCTACTCCCTAAGCACGAAGTCCGTCGTTTTGGTCTAAGTAACGGGCGTTTCCAACTCCGTATCACTTACGGACAGAAGATTAGTTTGGAGCCCGAACTAAGATTGGTAAAGATTGGTAATGGTAGCACGATTTGACAGCTGTCCCTACTCCCGATATGTTTTTTCCCGTCCAAAAAACTTAGTTAATTGCCTGTAGGATTTACTATGAAGTTTCTAACTACTTTCGGACGGGCCCGTATCTTAGTTGACGGTGTTAGAGAGTAGGCCCCTTGACACATAGGTAGTTTCGGAGCGAAAAAATACAAGAAAACAGGAACCCCATTTAATTCAACAACTCCTTTCATAATTCAAACTTAATCTAAAGAAAGTAAAAAATCATTACCACAGCCGTATGTAACATTCGCCACGCTCTAATAGACGACTCTTAGACCCAGAACATTATCAGATTCCGTCACACTTTAGGTAATTTCGTTTTGACCCCCCTTAATGAGTTACAGTAACGCAATGAAGCCAGCACTCGCATTAGGACTGGTCATTACGGTCATTGGCGTTTATAAAAGTAATTACAATAGAAAGTGGATTCGTTTTTGTGACGAAATTATTACATCTAAATGACTTTTTTTTTAGTTATTACGTGTTTCTATTTATTTATGAGGTTTATTAATTTTTTTATGGAATTTCAGGTGGTATTATGAGTAATTATTATTGTTTCAGGGTAATTAAAATGCTTTGGGTAATTACCAACATATGTGTTCTGGCATGAAGGGCATTTAATTTGATAAATTAACTGTTTGCTTTCTTTTAAATAAATTAAAGGAGATCAGCCATATTGGGCCCAAAATTCAAAGCTAGTGAAAAAGAATGTGTGACCGTGATCGGGGTTTCTCCTTACCATTTTTTACTATTGTACCGATTCTCTACGACCATTCATTCCTTTATCTTGAATAAGTATTAGGAACAGACGCCAGCACATCAAGCTATCCCAAACTGTCAAATTTTCCCAATCGAACATGAACTTTATGCTTTTGTAATAAAGTTGAAAATCTATCAAAGAAATTTGACAGATTGAGGCAGCTTGATGTGCTGGCCTTTGTACCTACTCAGACAAAAAACCTCTGCGAGTGTTCCTATATTTTTTTTTTTTGCATAGTAACTAAATATCACGGTCACTTTTCTTTTATTTTCGCCAGTCAGTAGTTTTATTTTATTTTATAATGTATAAAACTAGACTGAAAAATCTAGCTTCTCTCTACTTTAAAACAGCTGAAGTAATTGGTCGTGGAGATTCAGCGCAGTTGTAAAAAAAAGTATGTATAAGGAGAACGTTCCCGCCCGAAGAACACACACACAAAAAAATTAAAATAACCATTAACACAAACATCCATCGGTTTCATACTAAACTTCAACGATATCCGTCGACCCTGGTCACTTATCTTTTTAGGTGACCGTATCTCCTTATCAAAATCAAAACGTAACCAGTGAAGTAAAAACTCAAAATTACCGTTCTGAACGAGTCACTCTGCGGCACGAAATTTTGACTCCAAGCCAAATACATCCACTAATACCTATCCATCAATACAGCACAAAACAACAAGCCTATCAGGGTTAATGAGCCATCAGCAACTAGGCCGAGGAAGAACTTAACAAACTTCATCATATACAAATCACTGTACATTCATCATGTATTCCTCCCTTAAGATAAGGCTAGCTATTCATTAAGCAACATAGTAATGTCTGCTACACGTCTTCGCAATAACTCTCTACTGGCGATAATTTATTAATTTCTCTTTGTTTGTTTGTCTATGAACCGTTCCCCTACATGATGATAAAAGTTTGGTATCAGCTGTTTTGCTCTTTGTCGTAGCTTTCTTTCCTGCAAATAGTCCCCTTACCTTAAAACAAAGGCGCGTTTGACCTTTATATTAATAGGTTATTTTTGTTTTGAAATCATTATAAAAGCTTTTTCTACAGTAACATGAATATTGAAACACACGTCATGATAAATAACTACTTTTTTACCCTACTATGGCGAAGCAAAAAGTAGTGTTACGATTTTGACAGGTATGTATGTTGATCTGTTACTCATAACCTCTAAGCTACTGGTCATAATTTGACTAATAGATAGATAGATAGATAGATAAAACCTTTATTTAGTACACACAAAAGACATACACTACACACAAAAAAACAATTAAATGAAAACAAATAACACGAATTAAAATAAAAAAAATAAAAAACAAGGTTTGTTGGAAGCGTCTTCATTGTCAGCTGGTTATAGACTATGTGACGTCACATTAAATTGAATACAGCACCCTGTACCCTAACAAAACAATTCATTCTAAAGGCTTCTTCAAACAGGCGCGACGCGACAGCGTGACATGTCGCGGTGGCGATTCTGTGAAAATCGCGACGCAACCCCTTTCACACTGGCGCGACGACCGGTCGCGCCGCTACGAGTCGTCGCGCCGCGACGACGCGAATCGCGCGCGACGAGTAGCGCGACAACAATGTTACATTTTGTATGTGTAGCGGCTGCGCGAACGCGACTCGCGCCGTCGCGTGCGAATCGCGGCGCGACACCACGCGAGAGGGTATAAATAGCGGTGCAGTCCAAGCTGAGCTCAGTACTAGACGAATTTTCGTCAGAGGACAAAGGTAGGTCTGTGCTCGTTTGCGGCGCGGGGTTAGGTTAGGTTAGGTTAGGTGAGGGGGGTCCCTCTCTTAGGAGGGTCTCTCCTCTGAGGAGGGTCCCTCCCATAGAAGGGTCCCTCCCATAGTAGGGTCCCTCCCTTAGGAGGGTCTCTCCTCTGAGGAGGGTCCCTCTCTTAGGAGGGTCCCTCTCTTAGGAGGGTCTCTCCTCTGAGGAGGGTCCCTCCCATAGAAGGGTCCCTCCCATAGTAGGGTCCCTCCCTTAGGAGGGTCTCTCCTCTGAGGAGGGTCCCTCCCTTAGGAGGGTCTCTCCTCTGAGGAGGGTCCCTCCCTTAGGAGGGTCTCTCCTCTGAGGAGGGTCCCTCTCTTAGGAGGGTCCCTCTCTTAGGAGGTTCCCTCTCTTAGGAGGGTCCCTCTCTGAGGAGGGTCCCTCTCACGAGTTTTTTTTTTTTTTTTTTTTTTTTTTTTTTTTTTTTTTTTTTTTTTTTTTTTTTTTTTTTTTTTTTTTTTTTTGACACATCGCTCGACATTCGCGTAAACATACATTTCCATGGTAACGACCTTGTTATCTGCCATTCCATTACTGCCATTGCAGTCTAGCAGATTGCTCACCCAAAAACCAATGTGATTTACATCTAATATACCTGATTTATTATTTATTTTAATATGCGTTCAGCTTAAAAGTGCTACAAACGAGATTCCGCCATCTTTGCATACATCTTCACTAAATTTTGTTTGCAAAGTGCGTTAACGCAATAATAAGAAACGGGGAAGTAAAACGCTTTAAAAATATAAAAATTATAATGTTGAACTCATTATTATTTAACAACAGTTAGTATCGAGGGTAACCACCATTGCTTGCATTATCAGCCAATAGTCTCGAACGAATTGATCCAATAAGGCGACTGCAAACTTCCTCTCATATAATCCCAAATTTCATTGCACTGTTGCTCAATTATTGCTTGCTTTGTCCTCTCGTTTTTGCTATCTCACATTTGGACCATCAGACCCCATAAATTTTCGATTATATTTAAGTCCGGGGATATAGACGGCCAGAGAATTAGCGTAACTTCTGGATACTGGCTAGACTAGTTAGACACAACTCTGGCCGTATGCACTCTACAGTTATCGTGACCATAATAAAAGCTTGGAACTTCTTCTTGCGGGTAAACCGTTCGCACTGTCGATAGCATATATCGTTCCAATAAATCCACATAACCCATTTCATTTGCATGAGAAGAAATCAGAACCAGCTCGCCTACAACTCCGGTTCCCATCCAGCCTCACATGTTAGCTGAGATTCGACCAGATAGTCGTAACGCCACAAGTTTATGCAACGCGAAAAGATAACGTCAGTCCAGTCAATGTTTAAATGTTCACGTGCAAAATTTAATCTTGCAAGTTTGTGTGCATCTGTTAAGTCGACTTTCTTAGCGTGATGTCTATAGTGCAGTTCAGAGTGCAAATGATTTCTTATCGTTTGTAGACAAACGTCGTAACGTGCCACAAAATACCGAGTGGGAGTAAACGGATGTTCTTCATAATGATGACGCATGTCGGTTTTCTATTGACGAACGCCATGATTCCACTCGTCGTGACGTTTGACGTCGACTATCTTCCAGGGTACCCTCTTCTTCATATCGCCTGATCCAGGTCCTCACTGTGTTTCGAGATATATTTAACTCTCGAGATATTTCTCGTATACCGTAGCCTTGCTCACTGAGAACTATAATCCGAGTTGTTTGTTCTGCCATTATACGATATAAATTTATATGAAGATGTTTTTATTCTCATAGAAATTAATATTTGACACCTATTTCTGAGTGACTTTTTAACTGTTTGTCATTTTATAATCGAAAGAGTTCGGAACATGGTTTTGAAAAAAGACATTTGTTCTGAGTTTTAGTTAACTCCAAAGAGTTTGGATTCAAAATATGATTAGTGCTTTATCTAAAATATTATCTATTGCAGTGATGACAAAGGTGAAAATTGCATAGATCTCCGACCCGTATTGACATAGCTTGCTTAATATTTAGAACGTCCTAAGTGCGGCATACACTGTAATGCCTTGACCACACGTACCCGTCGAGCAAACGGGCGAGACAGTGCTCTCGACCGAGTACTCAAGAGGATAGATTTTTTTGTTTGTTCCGAATAGGCTCCAAAACTACTGGACCGATTTTAGCCATATTGTCACCAATAGCAACTTGAATTATCAGGAAGTAACATAGGCTATTTTTTTTTTACACGCTTTATATTAGCTTCTTACATACTGACATACAAGTATGTCAGTATGTAACTCTCCGTGGGTAATTTGTTATTAGCTTCACTTGTATGTTTGTTTGTTTGTATGTAACCGACTCCTTAGAGCGCGATTTTGACCCACCCTAAACAGTCAGATTTCATTGAAACTTTGTTAACTTATCGAGGACCGATGACAATTCAATAATTTAATAAAAAAGGAAAAATAAATATAAAAAAACACGTTTTTGTAGTTAGCAGAACTAAAAAATTTAAAATAAATAATAGTTTAAAAAACTAAAAACACGCTTTAAAAACCAAACTAAAAAGAAGAAAATAATTTAATTCAATTAAAAAGCGTGGGGTGCTTGACATTAATTGATAATAAAAATACTTCAAAAAGCACCCCACGCTTTTTAATTGAATTAAATTATTTTCTTCTTTTTAGTTTGGTTTTTAAAGCGTGTTTTTAGATTTTTAAACTGTTATTTATTTAATTGGGAACCTTAAGAAAATTGTAATAATGTAACCCAAAGTGGCAAAAGAACAATGCCCGATTATGGCCCACCTCAAACACATTTCGAACTATAATAAAAAACTATGTTTTTTAAATAGGAATTATCCGTTTATGTTCTACCTCTAAATAAGACGCCGTGATCTTATCAAATAAATAAGTAATTTAACTTATTAACAATGAGAATTTCACTGTCAGGGAAAGTTTAGGGTTGATCAATTTCATTTCGACTCATATAATTTAATTCTAATCGATTACGGATTCATTAATTATTATAAAAATATACCTGTGTGCTCAGTGGCGTGCAATCGAATGGCTGACTGATATCCAGCAGTGGAGTCCTATAGATTGATGACTTAAAAACTAAAACCTGACAGCGAAAAAATAATCAAAGTTAGTTGTCGGCTATTATTTAAGTTAAAACTTGTGCATTAATGCTCTTGACTTCGGGATGAGCTTATAATATTGCTAAATACGTTAGTTGGGTTTCAGTTTTTTAAACCGATTTTATGTATTTCCATGGTACATACACACGGCTACATAACACATCAAGCTATACTATTCCAGTATAAGCTGATTTCGCATTGTATAGGATTTCCGTACAGTGCGAGATCAGCATAAACTGGAAATATATAGCTTGATGTGTGTACTCGACTTTAAGATCAAACAATTATGTCCATAAACACCACAGACCAGAGATCCTAAACTTCACACATACATAAACATGGACTGGTAAAATAGTTGTATTCTTTTTAGGTTTGCCGTAGTTAGATCAAAAAAAAAATTGATTAAGATCAATAATAATATAATCGATGCAACTATGATTGTTGATATCGCTGTCCCTCATGACGAGAAAGAATCTCGTGAAAGCTGAGCAAGAAAAGAAAATCAAGTATCTTGACTTAGCTCACGAGGTTGTCGACATATGGGACGTGGACTCGGCAATCATTGTACCGATAATCGTTACAGTAAATGGTCTAATAGCGAAGAGCCTCGACCAACACCTCAGGAGGCTCTCATTGCACGGCTGGATCAAGGGCTTGATTCAGAAAGCAGTACTCCTAGACACGGCACGCATAGTCAGGAGGTTCCTTTCTCTAGAGCCCTGACCACCGACATCTTGGACCCTGTTCCTGATGCCGATGGACCACTATTTTTTTTTATTTTTAAATGTTTTTTATAAGGTTATTTTAGAAAAATATTTAAAAATGTAATTTAATATGTATTTAAATGAATAAACGAAAATAATAATCGATGCAACTAATCAATTACATTGTATATTTCAAAATATGGCAACATTTTCCTTTGACAGATGATGGATTTGAATTTGACAGTAAACACTAAACGTAAACAGTAATAAATGTACGGTGCTACTCATTAGCGCGCTCGCTTTTGTGTTTGGTGCGTGTATCACCATCGTAGTTTTCTTTTGCCGTGGTTTGTGCTCTTTTGTGACCTTTTTTACGACCATGGACTCCGATCAACGTCACCCGAATGACGACCCTCGCGCGATCGTGGACTCTGGCTCCTCTTTGATGACAACCCTGATGTGAATGTGAAAACTGCTGGCCCCGCATCTAATGACGACCCTCGCACGCATTTGGACTCTTACCCCGCTTTCGGCGCGAATATGGACTTGCGCAGGTCTCTTGTCCCGAGCACGTCGTCGCAGGAATTAACCGGCGCAAACAACGTTCTCTGTGCGAATTGTAGAGTGGATATGAGGCGCTTGCGCTCTCATCAATAAGAAATTGTGGTAGAACGATCATTTCAATATGTACTGCAGCATCTTTTGATTAGCTTTTTGTATTGTTAGGGGTGGCGTTGATGTTTGGGACATATGATAAGTATTCTTATATAACTAAAATAACTCTAAAATCTTTTGAGCTATCCATAAGATATCTATATCAATTTTTACTGTATGCAATGGAACCCATAGCTATTTCAACTTAAAAGGTGACTATTCAAAAGGTTAAATATTAGTCAATAACTTGGAAATAAATAATTACTGTGTTAAAAATTATGTAACCACCATTCAAAAGTGATTGTAAGTGTATAGAATAAGTCTGTGCTTATGAAAAAATAAATGTTATAAAAAAATAAAAAACTGTTTTATTTCCAAATGACGACTTATTTTCCTAGCTGATAAGTACTAGATAGTGTTCATAACAACTTAAACTATAATTCCATAAACTATTTATCAGTGTTCACTGTAGGCCACGGTTGTTCTAACATGTGGGCAATGACCTTTTGCCCATAAAATACATTATTTGGCGTGCGCTGAGAAAACTATTGATGATACATAAAAAAAATCTACTATCATGATTAAAGTACCTATATCGCCGGCAGAAACAAAAGTTGGTTACATTCGTATCGTAGTATTAATTCTTATTCAAATAAATAGTTTTATCATCAATGTTAATGTAGCAGTAAAATACTTTTTCATTTATTCGTATCGGACATTTAATTTCGAAGTTATCACAAGTATAACAATGCAATACGTGAAAACGTTTAGAACTGAATTATAAATACCTAAAAGACTGGTTTACCTTCCCCCAATCACTCACAAAATGCTGTAGATACTAAACAACTACAATCATAATATGCTAATGAGTAGCCTGAATTTGTCAATTCAAAAATATCAAAATTGACTGACCAAAAAATTGCTTTATCACCATTTGCTTAGCGTTTTCCCAACTATGTTGGGGTCGGCTTCCAGTCTAACTGGATACAGCTGAATACCAGTATTTAACGTGTAGCGACCGCCTACCTATCGGTCAGTCAGACATTGTTACTAGGGATTAAGAGTTTGGTTTGCGAATTATTTGAAATACTTAAATTATAATACCCTTTTGCGGAGGGTCCTCTCCCCGAGGAGGGTCTCGCCTTTGAGGAGGGTCCTCTCTCCGAGGAGGGTCTCCCTTCTGCGGAGGGTCCCCTCTTCGAGGAGGGACTCCCTTCTGAGGAGGGTCCCCTCTTCTAGGAGGGACTCCCTTCTGAGGAGGGTCCCCTCTCCGAGGAGGGACTCCCTACTGAGGAGGGTCCCCTCTCCGAGGAGGAACTACCCTATAAGGAGGGTAGCCTCCTCAGGAGGGTCCGGTGACGGACGGCCGTGGAAGGTTTGCGGATGTTCTCGTGTCTCCGCCACAAGCGGCACTTTTTTTTTGTCACTAAAACTCTACGGTGACCTCCAGTGCCGCTTGTGGCTGGAACACGGGAACATCCGCGACCCTGCCGCCCCGTCCGACTAGAACACATGGCACGCCGTAATCACCCCAGGGACCAAATAGCAAACGGGCGCCAGATGACCACGTGCATGGCACCCTTGGTCCCCCTGCGACGGGTCAGCCCACTGGCCGTGCCGCCTACCAGTTTTCGGCCGCAGGAGATAGGGAGAGCGGCTATACTGACACTCCTCCCCTGCGGCCCCACCGTGTCCGCCATCAAACGGTGTCGGCCCCGTCCAGGCCACGGAAGGGAAGAGCGCTGCTCAGAAACACCGACAATCCTCCTCCACTGCAGCCTGTAACCCTCAGCCCCGATGTCTCCTATACGATACTCAGTTGCGATGCACCTCACCGCAACCTACTTTTTGGCCGCTACGTCACGTAGTTGGCTTGACAGCAAAAGCCCTGCACGGGCGGCACCACCTCAAAAAATATCTTGTAATTATATTATAGTTTTAATTAATAAAATTGTTTTCGAAAATGTGATTATTTCTAGGCAATATGATGACGTTTAATTGTCATCTTAAAATAGTGTTGACACATTACAAATTATTATCGATAAAATAATAGTCAAGTGAGAGTCGTATTTAATTTTTAATCATCGTTTATGAAGAAGTTTGTACAAAACGCAGTTTTCTAAGAATTTTTTAATCAGATTTATCCATATCAATAATGATATTTTCTCTCCACCGAACTGTCTTCACTACTATCATTAATATTACATAACGTGTTCGGTTGTCGGTTGTATACCTACTAATAATATAAACAACTTTCATTCTGACACCACAGTAAAAATTAGAAAAAAAAATGGTGTTTTAACCAAAGTGCTATAGGTACTATCACGACCAAATCTATGGAACACGATAAAAACTGTCGGAATGATATTTCTCGAATAGCGGAGATAGCAACACAAGATTTTTTCTCAAATCTGTGATTTTAACATAATTATTTCCTTTATTACTTTCAATACACATATAAATTACATTTTTAAATATTAGTATAAAATTATTATTATTTTAACATAATTATTATTATAACATTTATTGGCTTTCTATTTTGAATACAAACACACTGACCCACACAAACAGTCATTGTCACTATCGATACGATAAAATAATAACAGTCAGTCAGGTTATGCGCTGATAGTATAACTGGTGCTCATGTTCCCAATCAGGTTTGTATCTATGTCATATACTCGCATCTATGACAGTTTTGTTTTGGTAAATAGTCCAATGCGTCCGTAATCTGATAAGACCCGGGACGGATAAAAAATATGTACTAAATTAATTTTGATGTCTTAAAATAAATTCAAAAAATTCGATAAATGATAACTAAAGCAGTAGGTTCGTCACTAGACAATAAAGTACAGCAATTATTCCTTCATATGTTGTCACAATATTTACGGTTCTTTCTGAGTGGTGGCAAACATCATAAACAAAAGAATATGGTTACAGTGTAAGCGAAACAGTACGACCATTTTTAGTCTATTCTACTTGATCAACTCATAATCAGCCAATAATGTTCCTACTGTTGGGACATAGGCCTCCTCTCTGTGAGAGGGAGTGAGCCATAATCCACCACGCGGGCTCAGTGCAGATTGGTGAGTATCACATGTCTTCGAATTTATGGTTCCCTTCACCGTTTTGAGAACAGTGGTGATGAAATAATTTACACAAAGTAAAATGCCTGCATGGGTTCGAACTCCCGACCTACAACTCGTAAGTCACGGCCATTACCACTGGGCCACCACTGATCTTCATTCTACTTAATAAAAATCTGAAATTCAGCATTTTTGAAAATTCTACCACTAAAATAGTGGATGAAAATTTGTATGGAAATCCATCATCTTTGTCGTAGAAAAATTCAGTCGGGCCCGCGGCTTGTCTACTTGATAAAATTCTTAAATTCACTGATAATTACTAACGCTTAGCCCTAACCTCCGGCTCTGGAAGCATGAGTTCGGTTTAAAGACATTTATTTTCTCAAAGAACAAATTGCACAAGGGTTCCTATTGCAATGTTAGAACCATTGCATTTTAAAATTTTCACCTAACAGCCGCAAAATCATGTGTATCTGTGACTAGCTTCTGCTCGCGACTTCGTTCGCGTGGAAGTCGTAAGACACCTCAATGCACTACAGTATATTGTACGACAGCCAGATTATATAAAACTTCCCTGTACACAACAACGTTACATTAATTTTATTATAGTTTTGCTCTCAACAGTCTAAGTATACTAAGAGAACAGGACTGGTAACGTGGGAGCAATTGACGTACAGTTATCCGTGTGAGAAACAGCTAGTGCTGAGGTCGAAACCCGTAGCAATCATAATAATAATAAAGCTCTGAAATACAGCCTTGTGGAATCGGAAGTGCCGTACTACAGGTATGTGCCCGACCCAGTTCTAGAAAATGGACATGTCACACTGTACTGGGATCGATCCATCATCACTGACAGGACTATTGTTGCCAATAGGCTTATTGGGATTATCAGGCTTGATATAGTGGTGGTGAATCGACTAGAGCGGCGTGCAATGATCGTTGACATAACGGGAACCTCGTAAAAGCCCAGAAAGATAAACAAATCAAGTATCTAGACTTAGCTCGCGAGGTTGTCAACATGTGGGATGTGGACTCAGCGATCATTGTACTGATAGTCATAACAGCCAATGGTTTGATAGCAAAGAGCCTCGACAAAAACCTAAGGAGGCTCTCGTTGGGCAGCTGGAGCAAGGGCTTGATCCAGAAAGCGGTACCCCTGGACTCGGCTCGCATAGTTAGAAGATTATTCTCTCTGGAGCCCTGACCACCGGTAGTTTTGACCCTGTTCCCGATACCGGTAGGCTATTTTTTTTAATATTCTTATATTTCAAAATGTGAATCTCTGGAACTACCAGCCTCAGGCAAAAGCTAGTTTGGAATGAAAATACATTTCTGGTTTTGTTTCGTTTAAATTAACCGATTCCGACACCGCCACAATACTGGGGCGGTCAGATTTTCGCATAGGTTTAGTACCTACTAAACGCTTTTACATAGAGTTGTTATTGTCAGCTATGTCGTCGCAGACAGTGGTTGACACCGATATCAGCACAATAGAGGTGAGAGAACTGCAATGGCCATTCTTTCACTTGAACCCACTTATTCGCACTGCCGACTTCGAGACGTCGATAGTACTAATTGTACTTAATTGTAGTTGTACCATAAAATGTACCTAAAAGTAAGGAAAAAATTGCGAACCTAAGCAAAACTAATTCAGTTGATCAACTGCAATATGTTATACTGTGGCATGGATTTTCCGCTAAATGGTTGGCAGTTCGTCGTTGGCTCGGAGAGCTGCTCACACTGGGGCGTCGTACAGGGTCATCGAACTTTCGAAGTTCCACCTAGGGTATTAATGTGACCCCGCACCACTAACCAAACCAGGCCACGTACAAAAAAAAAAAAAAAAAAAAAAAAAAAAAAAAAAAAAAAAAAAAAAAAAAAAAAAAAAAAAAAAAAAACTCTCTTGGGGGGAACCTTCTTCAGAGGCCAAACCCTCCGCATAGGCCAGACCCTCCTCGGAGACAGTCCCTCCTCAGAGGGAAACCCTCCTAAGACAGGGACCATCCTAAGAGAGGGACCCTCCTCAAAGAAGAGACCCTCCTAAGGGAGGGACCCTACTATGGGAGGGACCCTCCTATGGGAAGGACCCTCCTCAGAGGAGAGACCCTCCTAAGGGAGGGACCCTCCTAAGAGAGGGACCCTCCTAAGAGAGGGACCCTCCTAAGAGAGGGACCCTCCTAAGAGAGGGACCCTCCTAAGAGAGGGACCCTCCTAAGAGAGGGACCCTCCTCAGAGGAGAGACCCTCCTAAGGGAGGGACCCTCCTCACCCTCCCTAACCTAACCTAACCTAACCCCGCGCCGCAAACGAGCACAGACCTACCTTTGTCCTCTGACGAAAATTCGTCTAGTACTGAGCTCAGCTTGGACTGCACCGCTATTTATACCCTCTCGCGTGGTGTCGCGCCGCGATTCGCACGCGACGGCGCGAGTCGCGTTCGCGCAGCCGCGACACCATACAAAATGTAACATTGTTGTCGCGCAGCTCGTCGCGCGCGATTCGCGCCGTCGCGCGCGATTCGCGTCGTCGCGTGTCAATTCGGCGCGACGCCATACAAAATGTACCATTTGTTGTCGCGCTAGTCGTCGCGGGGCGACCATGACGCGGCGCTACAGGTCGCGCCTGTGTGAACGGTCGCGCGCGTTTTCATAGAAATTGGTCTAAGGATATAAATCGCCGAATCGCACGCGACCGTCGCGTCGCGCTAGTCTGAACGAGCCTTAACAGTAATAAGCTTTAGGGCAAAGTGGCATACAACCATGGCTTTCAAAGAGAATATTTTCTTTTTTCATTATTTTCAGAGCGTGATTTTTCAGTTAGTTAGGTTTTCTAAAAACTAATTTATTCGTACCACAAATGACAGAAATATATGCCTTTAATAACACTGAAGACTGCATCCATCACCAGGCTTCAGCAATAATTCTTGAACAACGACCACGCATTTCCTTAGATAAATCTAATTTACCCACAAAAATAAACAAGTCACATGTTTTCCTCCGAATCTATCTAAGTATCGGGGCTGCTAATTTATTAATTTCGCTACACAGTATTTGTTTCTCCCCTTAATACAAATGATAAGACTTTTGTGTTCGTGATTACACTTTGTTAATCATACTTCCTTAATTAAGGGGAAAGTTGCGAGCTAATTTGGGACGATCGAACGATAAGGTCCAGGGTTCGATGTTTGACTGTGCTAATGAGTTCGTAATCTCGATGTTACATTATGATTATGAGTTATTTTAAGATTTCCATTAAAAGTTCGCGTGTAAGTTTTGCGTCGCTACAGAACCTATTAGCTATTTAACCGTAATAATGTCACAGGTCGGTCGGAGGTTAAGCTACGCTTGCTGCGGTCGGTTTTTGGATGGGTGACCATTCGTAACATATTGAGAAAAGTAAGTTAAGCCGTTAGTCCCGGTTGTCATTCGTAGATCTTAGATAGACGTTACGGGTAGTAAAGCCCAAAACTCTGACAACTAGACTTACCAAGGGATGACGTGTCACCCAGTTACTGAGTTGTGGGCCTACACAACCTCAGATAGATCTGACCTAGCTCTATATTAAATGCAAGTATTCCACTGCATCCGGTGAGACTGGAAGCTGACCCCAATATAGTTGAGAAAAGGGAAATAATAGAGCTTCCGAAAAACAAATTAACTTCCAGCGGCTTCCTGCGGTTGACTGTAATACTATCTAAGCTGTGTTAAAATGAATTACCGAAAAAAATACCAAACTTTCGAAAATAATTCTAAGTTTCCGAAAGCATATATGTTCTGCTAAAATAATCGTTTTCTAAAGATCTATTAACCAGCTTAATTACTACTATTGGATAAAGAATAACTTTTTTAACCCTCAATTTTAATGAAAATGAATAAAGTACCTACCAGTAATTGCGTTCGGGCGCCGAGGTGAAAAAGTAGGTGAAATAGGTTAGGTTACAACTGTGACAAACCGCGCGCGAGCCGAGTGAGCATAGCGAGCGGTGCCGCGGCAGAGCGGCCGGCGAGTGCTACTTCCAAGTTGCTCGCAGAACTTTTTTTCACCATTTTCTAATACGGGTTTCGGGATGAACATGACTGTAGTTTTCGTTAAAACGCAATTTAAGCTGGTGGAAAAATATTACGTCAGCAAATGCTGTTTTGATTTTTCGGAATTTTTAGTATTTTATTCGGTCGTTTTTTTATTTGTATTCGCTTAGAAGTTGTCGGAAAATTAGTATTTTAAGCAGTAAATCTCATATTTTGAGTATGCTCAATATTTAAATTTTTTTCGTAGTTTTTACTACTGCCCTTGAAAAAACGCTGCGCATGAAGGGTAATCTTACAACAGTCTTTTAGCATTATTATATGGATTTGATGTTGGCTATTTATATACTTAATGTATTTAAAATTAAATGATACTTTGGTCCTTTGAGACCTCCTTCAAGACTTTATCTACAGAGCTTACAAACTTTATGGTAAAGTCAATTATAAATTCAAAAAAGGCATAATCAAACGAGCAGCAACTTTCTATTTGCCCGAACAATGAACCAATGAACTTTCCAAGAACCCCAGGTAAACACAGTTCGCGCGTATTTTTAATGAATTCATGCAACAACAGTGCACAAGGGCTTGTGTTTCACAATGCCGTCCGAATCCCGCCTAGCCGTGGGGCTATTCTCCTATCAATCTCGCAGATGATAGCCCGCTATCGCTGGCTCGGGAACTAGCGATGCATAATGCTTGCCTCAGATAGCTGTCTCGTGCACGAAGCCTCCAAGCTTCGCAATTTATTGTTTCACGATCTCAAGCTAGCTCATTATTAAAACGGTTTGATACGTTCGGAGGTGTTGCTGACGCCCGAGGCTCGCCCGCGCCAATTACTCCGACAGAGCCGAGCCCCGACGTACTTGTTTGACTTAAACAACGTTACACTTGACTTTTAGCGGCCCTTTGTCTTCTAACACATCGATATGCTGTGACTCGGGATATGTTCATACCGAAGGACTAATTTATTATTTACTTACCCTTAAACTTTTATAGTCACTTGATACTATAAATCCAAACAGAATTTATTATTAATCGAACGTAAATGATCCTAACACTTTTTAATGTCTCTGATAAAAGGATAAATTATTGTTTTCTAATAAACAATAAAGGGGCACTGGGGTCAATTCTAATGACTGAGAATCCATTAGAAGCATAAAACGACGTCGATTAAACGTCGAACTAAAACAATTTTCTTCAACTTCAACAAACAAAATCGATTGGGCTTAATTGCCGACTGATCAATAACTAATTGTGTTCACCACACGTTCGACGATAAAGAATAATTACTGGCTGCCGGCCAAATAAATCGATCCACATCAAAACGCGAGGTTAATCCATCATTTAGATATTACGGCCCGATTGAAGCTTACCGTTTTTAATTTCCAAAATTACACCGCCCGTAAAGTCGAGCGAAGGCGCCTAAACACGTATACATAATTACCATGTCGTAAATTGTCGAACATGAGTGGGGGAGGGGGGTGATCGGGCTTACCCGAACACTATCGCGACCTGTCGTGTTATTTCTGTAATCACTTTCATTTCGTAAAACGCGACATTAATTAAAATTTAGTTTCAGACCATTAGTCGCCATCGCGTTTCTTCAAGTTTCATTTTTTCCCGCCTGTAATTATAGAGCGCGGGTGCGAGGCTAAATGGGTACGGTAATGATAAATAACATTGTATTGAAGGTAGTCATGAATTTTGTATTCAAATTAGTGCGACTAATAGGTGCGAGGTGTGGATTTAAATGTGACTTTGGTGCATTGCGCCTTTATTAATGACGGATAATTATGCGTCATAATTAAGTTGAATAAACATGAAAGCCCATACGATTACCATTGGCGTGTGATTAGAAAACGGAGGCCAAAACTGGAAACTGGTTTGGCTCAGTTTAGACTCGTGACTTGTGAGATTTTACTGGTAATAAGGCTGTGTATACACTGTGCGCCGAGTTATTAATTAACAGGTCGACAGCAAACAGAGCGCGGCTACTGGAGTGCGCTGGGTACACAAAGGTATTTGCTCGGTGAGACTTCGCCGGAGCGGCGTGTAGAATCTCATTACCGTGATTCTCGGAAAATTGGAAGTGAGAAACGAGCTTAAAAAGATAAAATGCTAGTGTATCGTAGTGGCGCTCTTTTTCAATTATTATCACGATTTGAGAGCTTTGACATTAGTGTATTTGTTCGAAGTATAAATATTGGTGTACAAATACGCCAAGTTTTTTACAAAAGTATTTCGGTTACAAATTGTTATAGTAGGTTAAATGTATGAGAAGTTTAAGTTAGATTTTAAAGAGCGAAAAATATAATTTTGATACATTTCAACGTTCCAAGTCGGATATTAATGCATTGCGTGCTTATGAAAATCTTCCTCCTTCCTTCCGTCCTTCGAGCCGGATTAACAACATTACTATGAAGTGTAGGTTTATGACCTGACATTTTAAAAGTGATCTGTATCAATTAAAAACATACCTTATTTACTACTTATAAAATTCAAACAGCATTGTTACTTCAAGGGGAATGTTTTACATTCCCCGCATTCACATTTCTACTTCCAACAAGACAATACGATTGTCATTTTGGCATGTTGAGATGGAAAGGAACCATTCTTACGAGGTAAGAATCTACAGGCTACATTAAGTAGATATTAATCGTACCCGTTTACAAAAAGTTTTCGTGGTCCTATTGTGAGGCCCCTTCAGAAATAATAGAAACCTAAAAAACTTACCACTAGGTAATATTCAAAGCTACTCATTTCATCTAAGTCGAAAATCAGCAAAGCGAATTTGCATCAGGAGCACAAAGGTGCATTGAAGAAGTCTTTATTTGAAATTGTAATTTTTATTTTATTTTTTGTTTTATTTTTCAATTTTATGTTGTTGTTGTATAAATAGTTTAATATGTGTGTATAACATCGTTTTGGGAAACTGTTAGATGTTGTACTTGTTGGTGTTAATAAATAAATAAATAATAAATGTTAATCTGTACCCTAATTGCGTAACTCACGATTCATCATAATTTGTTTCGTTTTGAAACAGATGGCTAAACCATTGCTTCATGTGTTGGAAAAATGTGTCTGCTCAACAAAGTAAATAACGCAATGAATATTGTTGAACTATCAAAACGAAACAGATTATGATTAATCGTGAGTTACGCAATTAGGGGGCTGGGATCTAAAAATTTTTGTGAGAAGCCTGCGACACAGATAAAAAAAAAATGTTCTCACAACATTTATATATCTTCCTTTCTTTATGTGTATACCAAGCTCAAGTAAACTTAATACCATCGAAGGCAAATGATTAATGCTAACTGATTTCCCAGTACTAGTGCATGTTCAGGCAAGATGTATAGTACTCGCGCTAGTAACTATCCCAGTGTATAATAGTCAGAGTGTTGGCAAACTTCGTTATCCGGTATTTATTATTAATATGACGTCTGATATGAGCCATGCAGTAGATGTAATTCATAGTAGAATTAGTGGGTGGAATAAAGTAAATAATTATGTACAGTCACCAAAAGAGATAACTAACCAGGTTCGTCAGATACAGTTGAATTTTACTAAGAAACCGATGGACGTGTTCGAATGAAATTTAATTTGATAAAAGACCTGTTGGTTTTTTATTATTTAAATTAAATTTTATTCGAAAACATCCACTAGTTTCTTAGTAAACTTCATCTGTATCCGACGACCCTGGTTACTTATTTCTTTTGGTGACTGTACCTATGTAATTCAAGGTTTCTCGTAACTTTGTAAATGGAGGGCGATAGCAAACATTGTAGTGTGGATATGGCTACATGATAGTAACATCTCAATCATAATTTCAACCTAAAACTCTATTCTTGGCAGTCGGGTTAGTGAATGCCGTTTGTTATTATTAACGACTCGAAACAATGTAACAAATGCATTAGCCATCTTGATAAGCACAGGTGGAATGTATCAGGACTAAGCTATGCCGGAAATCAAGCTAACTAAAATCTTTCCTGACTTTAGTGCTTACCTGAAGAACTGACAAGATCCCCAATACTAAACAAATAAAGGTCCGATATATAGGTAACTCCCATTAAGCATTTTGATAAACAGCAGAGCATTTCATTCAAAAATGTGTCATTCAGTCGTGTTTAGTAATATCCTCCCTGAAATAAAATAAATTCGCTGAACTGTCTTCGCACACAAGTGGGAAGCTGTATACCACATAAAATAGAGCTAGCTACCTAAACATGGCATGGCAGTTGGGTGTGGTTGTGGAGCCGTATTGCAACCTATGTTCCATTTCCTTTCCTGCCATCTGACCCCCAAAAGCGGCAGTCAAAGTAACCGTTATACTGCCTCCGACGACGCCGTGAAAGTCGTGAAGTTTTTTTTTTTGGGAAATCATCAAATAACTTCTCCCGCTCTGGGTGGAGCAGGAGGGCGTGTCAGACTTTTACTGACTAAAACCCACCCGTGTTCCATCAGTTGCCTGTGTGCTAGAGGCCGCGGTATCTCTTTCGAACAACCCGCACCCCTGGCAGGCATTAGCCCTTGCGGACTCCACCAGTTGGTGCTGTTGTGCAGCCGTGAAGTTTCGAGCCAACCAAATTAAATACCGTCGTGCCAGCGACACAAAGAAGAGGATTAAGAAGAAGAAGAAATCAAAACCGATTGTGATGTTTGGGATTGAACGCGAAGTACTTAGTTGGATGGTTCTGTACTTTTTTTTTCTTTGGGTGGGAAATCATCAGATAACTTCTCCTGCTCTGGGTGGAGCAGGAGGGCGTGTCAGACTCTTACTGACTAAAACCCACCCGTGTTCCCTCAGTTGCCTGTGTGCCAGGGACCGCGGTATCTCTTTCGAACAACCCGCACCCCTGGCAGATTCTGTACCTTCTTCTACATCTTCAATGGGTAATATGTACTTGTAGGTACTATTATGTATAGTAAAAAAGAGTGATTAACGGGTGAGAATACAGAACTACGCCTCAGTATAGTGTGGCTAATTTAGAATGGGGCCCAGCATCCTTTGGGCTGCCGTAACTACTGTGAAATTAGCTTCTTTTCGGACATTAAAAGTTTCATAACTCCCTTGGGGACATAAAAACAGAATTGTCAACTTTTAATGGGAACTCAGTCTCAAGGGATTCTAATAAAATTAGAACAGGTGTCGAAGAACTACATAATTAAAGCTTATGTAGGTAGATATCGCAAATTTTATAAATAAAAGCTTTGGAATAAATACATACCACTCGAAAAACATAACCCGCCTTCTGGCGCAGTCGGGTAAAAAGTTACACCTATTTTAATACCTATAGCTAATGAAGTTGAATAGAAATTGAAAGTAGGTACAGACGCTAGCACATCAAGCTATCCCGAACTGTCAAATTTACCCAATTGAACATGAACCTTACCCTATTGTAATAAGGTTTAGAATTTGACAGATTGGGGTAGCTTGATGTGCTGGTCTTTGTACACAATACAAATTAAAACAAAACTACCGATATTCATAAACCTACATGATGACGTAAGAAACCGTTTAATTTAATAACATAGGGTAGAAAGCAAACCGTAGTCAGGTAATTATTGTCAAAGCTTTTAATTTCATCAATACACGTCGTTAACTTAATTGCTTAGGAGGCGTTATTAATTTCTGTAGACGATTTTGTACCTAATTATAGGGCTCTTTTGTCTTTATTAATAACTAGCTTTTCGCAGCGGCTTCGTCCGCATGGACATCAGAAGTTAGTCTGCGGGAACGGACTACCAGGATAAAAAGTTTTCTATATGTTAATCCAGGTTATAAACTATATGTGTGCGGAATTTCAGCAAAATCCGTTCGGCCGTTTTTGCGTGATTGAGAAATAGCCAAACATACAAACTTTCTCATTCATAACTATTAGTGAATGAATTGTATATATTAGTAGGATAAATTTATGTAGTAATGACAAAGTTAAAGTTATTAGAAAACAAACTTCAAATAACTTAATTAGTAGCACATACCTCAATTCTGACGTCGTCGCTAGCACAAAAACTTCTAAAATTACTAAATGAACGTGTTTCACTTATTGACAGCACAAACATTTGTTGAGAAGCTGGGTTCCCCACTTACTCAATGTTTACTCACACACTTTTATTTTCGAGGAGAAATATCAATTACACAGTCACAACACAGCCTTATTTTTTGGTCCTTTTGCTCTCAAACTTGGTAGTTTTGATTTTATTCAGGGTAATAGGGTTACGTGTGTTTTATAGCGATTCGAAGTAAGGCCGGGAATGAAAGTCGTTTTTCGTGTTTTCGTGTTCGCGTTAGGGCGGGCGGCGACGAGGCGTGCGCGGGCGCCGACAGCGGAACTGTATTGGCGCACGCGCCGCCCGAATGCTCGTAAAGTTAATATTTGTAATATTGTAAGTTTGTTGCAGTTTCAAAGGGCGCGGGTCTTTCAGAGATTTATTGCGTTGTTATGATAACTGAATCTGTTAAAATTATCATTTAGTGTTTTTTTTCTTTTGATTTCAGGCGAGTGAACACTACCAGAAATCTAACCCAAACCCACTATCTTACCTGAAAACTGTTCCCTCGCCTAACCATCCTAAAATATAATACTACTCTAATATAATATAGGTAATATAATACTCACTACTACTACTAATAAAGCGGTAGGTACTTCATAGGATAGAGTAAGTTATATTTTAATATCCAGGAATCATAAATTTACATAATTAGATACGAAATTAGCCAAAAAATAATAATGAGAAAAACTTCAATGAAATAGTAGTAGAATTCAAACGACTATCTAAAATTCTAAAGCCATTGGATCATTTAATTTATTCCTCTGAGATCTCTTCCCACGGATATTCTAATTTAAACTACTAAGAATGATAGCAAAATATATTGTAATGAATTAACATTTTTAATTATCATAAAAACAAAAGAAAAAGAATGTAAGAATCTGTCCCTTAAATTGTCACACATAATTTAGATGTTCTTATTTCAAACACGTACCTAGGTGCTATAAAAACAAAAAAAATATCCGCTACACTATTTTATTTACTACACTAATATTGGACCGAAATACCGAAACTTTAATCAGCTGATCAAAACTATAAAAGCAACCTAAAACAAATTGCCTAAGAATGGTTTTTCATTAACCTTGATATTACAATTAGGTCACTTTTCTAATGGGTTAGGTCAGCTGTGAATGAATGGACGGAAACAGGTCATCCATAGACGATGGGCTCAATATGTCACTAGTAACACTCTTGTTTTAAGCTATTACACTTTGGAACCATGTTACGAAATTGTGACGTCAAATGATCGGACCAAAATGGAAACGAACATTTTATAAATAGCCCAAAGCCCAATAACGGTGTCTTCCGAACTCGTTAGCATGCAATACTTGGATCTTTAGTTTAAAAAAAGCCAAAATTACTATTGCTGGATAGAATAAGCGATAGTCGTAATATGACCTAAGTCATATTGGTGATATTCTACAGGAAGGTCATGTGGATAGTACTCGCAATCAGCGTTCGCCCAGTCTAGACTGTTTACATTAGTTGTTATCAACAAATTTACTTTTTGTACATTTTTATTCCCTATAATATGTCATTGTCAAGTGTCGTCTCGTCTATTCAATTTGTAATTTTGTTGACGCATGGTTCGCGGCGTTTTTGACTTATATTAAGTGAAATAAGTTTACAAAAATAGAATAAAACAATGAGTAAATTTTAATAAACTATCGTTGACTTATATTTTCCAATAGGTATCCAAGTATATGTATTCTCATTTTGGCTTCAAATTCAGCGGCCACTAATATATTCTATGTTAAATAAGCTCTTCCAGATATTTTTTGACTTTAACTGACTTAAAATCCCATATAATTTTAAAGTAAACATATGTTTCACATCTGCAAATGCTAGTGAGCTAAGTAACTATAATCTCAAGAGTATTTATCTATAATTTCTGTCAAAATAGTGACCCATGGTGCCATTTTGTATGGCGACAGTTAAAAAAAACATTTGTTGACGTTAATTTTCTAACATATCGAAATCTTGCGCCATCCCATCTTTCTAGTACGGCGAATTGTGCTGGGGCGGCTGCTGCAGGTGCGGAAAACCTCAAACGGCGCAAATATTCCAATCTTATTGGAACCTATATATTCGAGCCGTTTGGGGTTGAAACTCTAGGGCCATGGGGTCCGAGTGCCCACTTAGTTTTCCGAGATATTTCCAAGCGGTTGGTTGACTCTTCACGTGACCAAAGGGCTGGCCTATATTTCGGCCAAAGAATCAGCATTGCCATACAACGTGGCAATGCTGCCAGCCTTTTGGGCACTCTTCCCGTTGACAACGATGCGGATTTATTTTTTGATGCATTATGATTATTTTCTTTTTTATATACCTGTACATATTATTAGCTTTGTTTTGTGTTTAACTAGTACTTAAACACATTATCGAAATCTATAGTGCTCATGGTGGGAATTGAAATTCTTTCTGTGTCTGAGTTTCTAGGGTCGCTGTTCAATATTTCACATATGTATGTCAGTTATGGAGAAGCTAGCGAGTTTTGGCTGTGTAAACTCATAGTTGAGCAACAGACGTATGTACGGTAACAAAGCAAAAAGAGTAGGATCATAGCAGGTGGAGTTCTTTAGTATCTACCCCTTTTGGAAGACGGCCGGCGTGAGGATATGATCTTATGTCGTACCATTATCCAGTACAAAAGGAGCTGTCTGTACACTTCCGGGACCTATTTATGTCCCAGCTATAATTTGAAGCATAATTTATGTCTGTGTATTTTGTAAATCTCTAAATATTTCCTGTCCCAATCTGCAAATATCATTGGTTCAATAACGGAATTTATAGAAATACTTAAGATGAAAACACAGATCATCATCAATCAGCATTAAGATAAGATGATTTTGATTCTACTTGTGCTAATGCAGATAGCGGGTTTAAAGGATACGTTTAGATTTGCAGCATTCACACACAGACGCACTTCAAGAGAAATTATGTGTAATACTGAGTGGACACGGACAAATTTCGAAGCAAAACGGTCGTTTTATGTTATAATTATGCGGATTGATGTTGATATGTGTGTTTCCGCCTTTAGTCTCTTCAGACTATTGCTACACGAGTTGGCAAAAAGACCAGACGTTTTCATTTTGAAACAGGTAAATGCGGTGTCATCTTTGAAAAATAATCACAGGTGTTCTCTTAGCTTGTTTTTTTTTTAAACTGTGTTTTGTTTTTCCAGAAAAGAAAAACAAATGAAAAAAAACGTCACATAATAAAACATAACTTTAATTTTGGAAGTGTGTGTCTTTGGATCTGTATTTTACTTTTTTGCCACCGACTTCCAAAATTAAAGTTATTTTTGACTTTGTAGTGTTTTGTTTTAAAGTCAGTTATATTTTTTGTTTCTAAAAAGTATTTTAGTTATGGCACCTACCCCACACCAATCGTATAGGACTATTGGCTATGTTAACAATAATGGCAGGAACAGGAACGATTAAGATACACAAAGTGGATAAAATACGAATAATCGAAGCTAACGCAAAAACTATTCTAGCAAAGTTAGTAAAATTTCCACCTCTATCCATTAAAAAAGGGAGGTTTCAAACAACAAATTTTCGAAATCGATCTACAGTTGCCGGAGATATCGCGAATCATAGATACAAAAAAATACAGATGAATTGAGAACCTCCTCTTTTTGAAGTCGGTAAAAATTTTATCATGAAGAAGATATACATAGTAAGTTGTGTTGTGTTTACGAACACCAAAAGTGACCCAGGCCTATCCCGATTTTTGGAAAATGATAATAGAAAATTGAAAAATTAAAGATGATTTGAAATCTGGAAGGAATTCCAGAAAACACTGGCGCCTCCCAAGAACACCAACAATGTCGCATATTACGTAAAATGTCCTGTTATTCACATTATTTACGGCGACCTACATTTAATTAGTGAGGCGCGAACGCAGACACGGAACACGCACAACACTATAGCTAACCACATCACTACGCTAAATCACTCAATCTCGCGTATAAAAAGACCTATTCAAAATCTTAAGTCGCTTGTACACAAACTATTCCGCATAATTGTAACATATGACTCGATTTCTATTTTTTATCGGATGAGAAAAGTTATAATGAGTATGTTTCTATTTTGGACACACTCCGTTCAAGAATACACCGCCCGCTACTGACGGTCTTAGAAAGACCTTCGCCATTTAATCGAAAGTGTTGACATGGACCAATTGATTTATGTATTTCATAAAATTCGATTTTGAACGACGTAAAATCAAATATTATTATAGTATTTAATGGGGAACGTGGGCCATCTTTGTTTTACTGGTCTGAAAATAAACAGTTATGCGTTTTCGACGTGAGAAATGAATTCTAAGTATCTTCTTGTACCAATGAATGACGTAGAACTATGAATACTTGGTTTAATAGGTCTTGTCAAATTGTTTGTTTGGATACCTTCGTTTGGTTTTCAGCGAAATGCTTAACGTGTGCTGAAATAAATTGCTATCACATTTTTTACATAGGCACGTGCGCTTTTTTATCAACACTTTTTAGTTTTTATGATAAATTGATGATACAAAATAAATAGGAACCTCTTTATTTTGTGTTGATAGCGTTATAAAGAGAAGTACCGAATGGTTTAAAGTGGGTGTTTTAATTTAATATTTTAATGTCAAAAATATTACGTTCACAACATATTTTGTAAAACAAAACTAGTTTTTTTTTAATACAAAAAGATTTTCAAAGGCAAAGCGGTGATGGAAAATATTGTGAGGAATACGGGAGGTCCTAAAACCAAAAAATCGAAGACATGTGACATCCACCACTGGGCCCGTGTGGTGGATTATATATAGCCCACTACCTCCTACAGAGAGGAGGCATGTGTCCCAGCAGTGGGTTAATTACAGGCTGATTATGCTTACCTAGAAAATCCGTGAATTTTCTCCTTATGTTCCTATATTTTTCACACCCGTAATTAGTAAAGTTCATAACTCAATTACCCTAATCGCAACCGTATCGATTCGATTCGTCTGACAATCGAGAAGACCTCACCTTCAACTGGAATCGACTTAATTAGAACATTCGCTAATAAAGCTGATCGGTATTATTAACCTAATTACGCCAAGTGTCACGAGGGGTCGTCGGCATTAATTACGACAATTCTTGCTACGCCAAATCTGATGAGGACTAATTAGTCCAATATCGGAACCCATCTTGATTGCGTCATCATTAAGATTTTAATCTGTTTTTAGATTTGCATATTTGTACTTTATCGCCCTGGCACACAGGCAACTGAGGGAAACACGGGTGGGTTTTAGTTAGTAAAAGTCTGACACGCCCTCCCGCTCCACTCAGAGCGGGAGAAGTTATTTGATGATTTCCCAACAAAAAAAAAAAAACCGTCCTGGCGATGATCGCCGTGAAAGTGGATTGCCCTTATGTCCGGCAATGCTGCAGCAGACATATTGTTATCTTGTGAGTGTTCGATTTTGTCTGTGCTTGTTATCCTGTCTGTATCCTTTATGTATATATCTGCATATGAGTCTGGTTACTTTAATTAAACACATTTCATTCAATTTAAGCTCGATTTCCTTCTGTTTCATAAGGAGACCTATAGTGTGGGTAATTTTGTAGAACGGTGCCCATTTATTAATTGGAGAATTTTTTGCACCTAAAGAGGCAACTGAGGGAACACGGGTGGGTTTAGTCAGTACAAGTCTGACACGCCCCACCTGCTCCACCCAGAGCGGGAGAAGTTATTTGATGATTTACCACCCAAATAAAAAAAAGAGAGCAGTGGTGGCCCAGTCGTAACCCCTACTTACGAGTTGTAGGTCGTGAGTTCGAACCCAGCCAGGCGCTTTACTCTGCATAAATAATGTTTTCACCACTGCCCTCAAAAACGGTGAAGGAAAACATGATGAGGAAACCGGCTTGTCCTAGGACAACAATTTGAAGCTTTTATCAACCCGCATACGGCCTGCGTGGTGGATTACAGCCTGCTCTCTCTGACAGAGAGGAGGCCTGTGTCTCAGTAATAGGATTATTATATAGGGTAACTGGTAATTAATCGTTTCATTGAGAAAGTTGTTTTCTCAAAGAAACGATTTTTTATTTATTTAACTAGCGCATGTCCCCAATTACCCCAATAAAATATTGAGTACCTAACAAGAATAATAAACCATCAGCTGTAATTTAATTTAGTTTCCTACAAACAAAAAGAAATCCACGTTTACCAGGCATTATTCTTTTGTTATTAATTTAACCACCGTACAGACCCCGGGAGTCAAGCGACTCACAGCTGATAGCACGCGCGCGATGCGTTGTTAAATTAATGAAAAAAATATATAATGCATGGTAAAAGTGTTTTTTTTTTGTTTTTAGGTAATTAAATTCAATTACAGCTAGTGGTGATTCTTGTTAGGTACTCAATATTCTATTAGGGTAATAAATTTGGGGTCAATGAGATCGATAAAAAGAAATCGTTTATTGGAAAAGTTATTTGTTATGATGAGTAGGTACAATCAAGTGTTTAAATATTGGTCACTAATTACCAGTTACCTTTTATAGGCTGATTATGCAACAAAAAAGTATATATTATAATATGTAAATAGATTTATATTTAATGATCCTTTTTACAAGATTGGTGGCTTCAGTAAATCACCGGCCAAATTAGTTGACCAACTTATGTTATCTTTTAACAAAATGTCTACACATATCTTCTTAGTTCTTACTAAGAAATCACTAAGTTTGACTAGAATCAGTATTTAGTGTTGTAACTATAATAAACTGAGGATAAACGTTAAAAACCCAACCCCACAAAATTCCTTAACACCATCAATTCGCTTCCTCTATCCAAACAGCGTTAATAGCAAGACAAAGGCAGTCAATTGTGATTTACTATGGGTCAATTAGAGTTTTAATCACGACAATAATGTGCAATACAACGCGTTAAGTACTGACAGTCGCGTCAATGGACCACAGGCTTAAGAAGAACATAGAACGGTCCCTGCGGAAAAATATTCGAATTTAAAACAAAATGAATTTGATACCACTCGTGGAAACTGCCAGTTAGTCTTCAAATTTAAAGTCCTTAGCGAACTATGGAGCGGGCTATGCTCGGAGTTTCTTTGAAAAGATAAAATCTGAAGTGAAATTATCTGGAAAGGAACCGGTTACTGACATGGCTTGCAGAGTACGCAAGCTGCAGTAGCAGTGGGCTGGACATGTTTGGCGATGGCCGGTGGAGCAGACGAGTCCTGGACCTTGAATCGGCAAGCGTAGTGAGGAGTGCCCCCCAGCTAGCTGGAAAAGGTGTCTGGGACAGACTGGTTGCGGAAGGCAGGGGATAGGGTGTTGTGGCGCAGTCTGGGAGAGGCTTTTGTCCAACAGTGGACTGCGATAGGCTGAGTTGATTAAATAAAAAAAAAATATTTAACGTTGGAAAATCAAGAAAACTTCTTCATGATAATTATTGTTATAAAAATATATATGAACTTACAAAATTAAGTTGTAAAGGTAATTAATAAACATGGACGGACCGCGGCAAGCTAAGCTTAACCTGATCGATCGAACCTTGCCGTGATCGTGTGACCGATATTATCTTTTTTTGTTTTTGTTTTAAGGGGTTTAAGAGAGTGATCTACCCCGCTACGGCCAACCAAAAAGGAGGGTGATGATTTTGACAGGTTATGTGACGTATGTGAATTGAATATGGCACCCTCTAGCGGGCATAAAGTCAATCAGTCATCTAGTATTTGAACTGAGTTTTTTTTAATGACCTTTCTTTCTTTGAGTTGTCAAGAAATAACGTGGAGCACTCGATGTTGAAGCTTAAGTAACAATTCTTTTCAATTATATTTCTCGAAATTCATGAAGGTGACTGTATGTTACTAATCAGTTTGACGTTAATGTTGATCCAAGCATAAAATATAACAGTTAAATAAACAAACACCTGCGTCAATGTAATGTATATCTCTGTGACGTTAACGTTAAAAAGTAATGACTCCGTTACGTCTGTCTTAATGGATTTTTCTAAATAAAATTAGTGTTCTTGGATTACCCACTTATTTTTAAAAAGCTGTTATATTTTTTGTGATTCGGTATCTATTTTCAGATCTAGACTGTACACAGTATCAGAATCAGATTTATTATTTAGTCAAACGTTTTTTTCATTATCTTGCCCTTATTCCAACATGTAGATATTTTTCTTCCATACTTTTCTGTTAGTCGTCATCTCCGTCGTCACTATCATTCTAGCCATATCATCTTTAAAAATTTGTCAATCTTATGGGGTTTTTACATGATTACTGGGAAATTGTAAACCAATTTTTGGTCTAGTGTGAAATATTTAAGGTGCGATATGTCCTTTAGAGCTGCCATCTCCATCACTCTTCAACTGAGAAGGAGTGACCGTTATGCACAAATTACATCTGGGGCAATTGTATTTTACACAAAATGTCATCATCATCATCATCACTTCAGCCAAAAGACGTCCACTGCTGGGCATAGGCTTTCCCTAAGCTCCACCACATCGACGTGTTGGGGTGGGGGGGTTACCATAATCGCCACGCTTGGCAGGTGGGTTGGCGATCGCAGTATGGTTTTAAAAACATATAGAGAATGCTGCTGTTCATTCTATAGTAGTTCCTTTAGTCACCTTCTACGACACCCACGGGAAGAAATGGGGTGGTGCTATTCTCTAGTCCGACACCACACAGTATACACAAAATGTGGTGCTTTATAATTAAATGGTAGACGAATCAGCAAAATATCTCATGTAAAACTATCAAATAGATGTTTTGCGTGGATGTAACGCATATTTTCGCTTATGAGTCGATTCGCACGAATTCACGTGGCCAAACCGGACGAATCGACACATTTAAATAATATATTATTTTGTATATGCGCCTCGCAAGAAGTTTATTTATTTTTAGGCAAATTGACAACTCCAGAAATATGTATTAAGACTAATAAGCCATATCTAAATACGCCCCCAACCCTATTAAACCCCCTCCCCAACTTGTTTTTGGATGTGCCTTTTATTTGTCTTTATGCGCCCCGTTTAATGCAAAAAAATTATTCTATATTCGTTTTTTTCTTAGAGAAGTTCCCTCGTCACCCTGCCTACATCTTCTTAACTCTACAAATCTTTCAAAATGCGGGCGTCGTCCACATAATTGTTGTGAATTAATTGTTACATCCATTTAAAAACCACGCAAGCATTGTTCAGTACACAATTGTCGCTTCCACACGGATTGGAGCAGTAATTTCTCTCATTGAGGGACCCAATGCTGTTAATTGGTCATTCTGATTATATGGGCTGGAGACCCACTTTCTGTTCGTGTAAAATGTTAGTAAATTTCTAATTGAAGGGTTATAAAGATTTTTGGGCTTAAGAAATGTTATATGTAGGTAAGTAGATAGAATTGTTAACTGACTTCAAAAAGGAAGAGGTTCTCAATTCGTCTGTTTTTTTTGTGTGTTCCGCGATATCGCAGGCAATTGTGAATCGATTTCGAAAATTCCTCTTTCTTATAGGATAGGGTGCGCTTCAGGGGTGGTCCCATATAAATTTTATTAACTTTGTTTGGGTAGTTTTTGCGTCTGTTTCGTTAGTACACACAGCTACACATCAAGCTATACATTTCCAGTTTACGCTGATCTCGCACTGCGCGGAAATCTTATACAATGCGAGATCAGGTTATACTAGAAATGTATAGCTTGATGTGTAGCCTGTACGTATTTAATACACTTTGTTGTAATACTTCTTGTCACCACTGTTGTTTACATAGCAAGTAGGTAGTGGTATACGAATCGGTGTAGGGTAGGTACCATAGTTATAAAGTAAAAAATAAAAAAATCGCTACAAACTGTAAAATTACTATCAATTTGTTTTTACAATACCATTTGTTTTACTGTGTGAGATAATAGCCGTAAATCATGAAGAACACAATAACATGAAAGGTCTTTCTGAATTTAACTATGATTGTATCATTATTAGTCAACGTTGAAACTTGTTGAGCAACAATTAATTTAATTATCCAAGATTACACTATGGCTTGTTTACTCCTCAAAGTAAAACATTTAATTATCCTACTAATATTGTAGACGCGAAAGTTTGTAAGTATGGATGGATGGATGGATGTTTGTTACTCTTTCACGCAAAAACTACTGAATGGAATTGGATGAAATTTGGCACACAGATAGATTATAATCTAGATTAACATATAGGATACTTTTTTACCCGGTAGTACGTTCCCGCGGGATAATTTCCGACTTTCATGCGGGCGAAGCCGCGGCCGGAAGCTAGTTAAATATATGTTAATGTCCTCATCATACAGACATCATACTCATAATCAGCCTATTCCCACTGCTGGGACACAGTCCTTCTCTCGGTGAGAAGGTGTACGCTCGCCAAATGCAACAGGTTGGCCGATATCACATGTCTTAAATTTTTTGCTTGTAGGACTTGCCAGTTTCTACGCGATGTTTTTTTTTCCACCGTTTTGAGAACAGTGGTGATGGAATTATTTACTCAAAGTAAACCGCATGTCTGGCTTCGAACCTACGATCTACACCTCCTAAGTCGCGGCGGTTACCACTGGGCCACCACTGCTTATATTATATAGTATCATGATTAGTCAACTATTAAACTTTTTGAGCAACAATTAATTTAATCTTCTACTACTACACTAATTGTTGTTCTTAAGGCCCATAGTATCCTCATCTCCCGTTTGTATGCTAAAGCACGACTGCCGCCCGCGCCCGCGCAGGGCACCTCTGAGCCTTTATCTCAAAATGGGGATTTTCCTTTGATTAATTTACAATTGTGCTTCGGCGATTCTGTGGTACCTCTAACTATCTATTTTTCAGTGTATTTTTTTTCCAAATAACGAAGCCGTTTAGTAGGAGTATGGAATAGAAGCCAAAATATTGCGTGTTGGAAAATATTTTTTACAGCAAAAGTATTAACCATACAAAAAAAGTACTTCCGGCAAAATGATCTATATAAATCTGTAGCAAAATCATATATTTTTCAAATCTTCAAGACAAGCCGTTAATGAGCAGTACGGTTCATAAAGTGGCCGTGTTACGCTACCAAACGGGGCGTAGGCCCTTAATAAGAAATAGCTGGTTTACTCCTCAAAGCATGATAAATAATTAAAAGTTTGTTAATGTCCTATTTATCGCAATTTATAGGCCCTTCTATCTCCAATCAAATCACTAAACCGTCACTCATTAATTCCTTTCAAATAAAATTATTTCAGCGCCATATTTCCGCGCTCACCCCATTAAAATAACGACGTATTTTAGCATGATCCTATTGAAAATAGAATATACGAATAAATGAGTGTAATCAACATCAAAAGAATATATATTCTGGTGAACTATTAACGTGTATTAAAGTGAATAACTCATAAATAAGATTTAGAGACATCTTACGTCCTCAATTTGCGTCGGAATCAGCAATCGTTACATTTTTCAATCCTCGTTTATCATTAAAACGTTAACATCGACCTCGCAGTTTCCACCTTAGTGAAAATAGCTATTCCTCGTGATTATGAATATTAATAATATTAACGGGATTTTTCAGGATCACGTGGTTGGACCTCACTGTTCTTGTTTTTCTGTCACAAATATTGTAAGTAATATTTGGATGGACTTCACTAACTTTCGCTCTGGCCACTAATTCTGCGAACAAATTTCGGTGGGTAGGTACAGTAAGAGAATAGTACATCACGATACGTGTGACTCAAATAGTCCATTATTTCACGGCGTGAAATTAGTGAAGTGCTGAACTCCGAGCATAATTGACTACTTAAGTCACACGTATCCTATACTATTTTATAGCACGTGTGGCCTAAACCCACATTTACGTTACGACTTACTGTGTAAAATGTACAACTTAAGTCACAGAAAAGCGTGACTTAAATGCCGGTTACCTACACACATTGCTATAACACAACAACAACAACATCATGCAAATATTAAAGAATGAAAGTTGTGATTTGAATATGCAGAGATTTTCAGTAGTCAATTAAATTAATAATTATTTTCCCTGACTTAACTTATGAGGAACCTTTATATTAATCAGTCGCTTGATTGTAACGAAAAGTAATACTTACAAAAGGAGTATTGCGTCTGAACCATGCTGTAAGTTCCTTACCTGTAATCGTTTTTCCAGTCACCATTCTGGTCTATCCCAGAACTGAATGATTCAGTATTGGCAACTATTCTGAAACCCCCTTCAATGTTCCCGTGACATCATCATCATTTCAACCATCCCCTGCTGGACATTCAACCTGCAAGCATCGCCACTTCCATCGGTTCTCTGTTTCTCGCATGCTGCGGATTCCTGCGGCTTTTACCAGGTCATCGATGACGTCATCGTCGTCGTAGTATGAGAGAATGCACTTCCATGCTCTCCAACATTCTCACAGGCGTTGGATCTCCACTTCTGCAGCCGCAATACATCGGTCGGTGATACCTAAACATAAAAATATGATTTGTTACTAATAAAGAAGATACACGCGTTTCTCAAACATGTTTTTCATTTATTTTTATTTCAAATTATGATGTTATTTCTTTTAATCCTGAATCAACGTAGAAGCTAATAAATAATCGTTTTTATGAAAATGAATATTTATCATACTTTATTTTTGAAAACTAAAGACAATATGAATGATCAAAGTGTCAGCTTGTTGTAATATAAATTGTATCACAGGGTTCTTTTTAAATTTGAATTTCATCAAAATTATTAGGTATGTGAATGACTTAACATAAATATTTGACTTACAATCTTAACATTTAGTTAAACTAATTATGAGGTCATAGTTATAACTTTGGTTCAATTGACCCAATCGACGTTGTCCTGTTCCAATAAATTCATACAAAAAAGAACGTTTCTTTTTTCCCCGAATTGGAAGATGTTTCGGGAAACTTTTCCCACTTGTTGTATCGTATAAGCCTGATTCCGACAAATGAAGCAAATATTAAAATTAAAATAAAATACAAATCAAAGGCCGTTTTTGCGTGATTGAGTAACAAAAATTCAAACATCTAAACATACAATCTTTCACATTTATATTTAATATTAGTAGGATAGTAGGACTTATTGTAAATCAGCTTAATCATATTGTAATCCAATCTTATGCCTGTGTTACCTTCTATCAACTATAAAGAAAGTGAAGTTTTTATATATTTAATTTAATTTTAATTATCCATACAATATGTTGCTGTGCCCTTACAGGGTCCATAACTGTATCCTAGCTTTAAGCCTATTTGTAACAACTTAATTCACATTATGGTATGCAAATATCTGAAATGAAATGAAGTTGTACTGAATGTTGATATTCGTTAGTGGATTAAAATATCTTCTTGTTTTTAAAGAGCGAGTACTGACAGCTGGTACTAGACTTTAAATCCTCAAAAATCTTATTTATCCCCAGGAAATTAAGCTGCACCTGTTTCTACAAAATACCCACTTATACTCTTTCCGAAAATACAAATCCGCCATTACAGAATCACTGAAAAAATACGTGATTATTCTAACAAAATATTTACACACAAATTACTCATTAAGCCTCTTTAATTGCCGTTGTTCTATTCGAGAAACTTATAATTAAACATGGACAGTACATCAAGGAGGATTTTCTGTTTCACACATGCCCATGCTTGCGTCACAGAATAAATAGCTACTACAGAAGTCTAACTCCATACAACGAGTGAAAACAGGCGCACGCACACATAGAGACGTACGTAGGACCTTAACCCGTAGCAACGAGCAACACGTTCAAGCAGAGTCTTGCTTCAGTGACTGCAGAGAAAACAAATGAATGGAGTTTTTAGGGCTGGGTCTAACTGACCACACGCCAACCGCGATCGACGACGTGTAGCCGTCCGTCACTGACGACGGCCGAATGCTGTCTTCGTAAATACATGAGCGTTGTCTCGCTCGCACGCTGCACGCGACCAACAGTGGCGCCAGTGGCAACGAAAGTTTTGGCAACCTTCGGCGTCAGTCGTCCATCATGACGTCACCACACGCTGTCGGTTACGTGTGACGTTTTAAAGTGAACCAAGCCTTAGAGCACCCACTAGTCACCACGACGCCATTCACGGAGCCACGGATGGAAACAGATGACACGCGCCCGCGCACAAGTCTCTTGGCGCATCGCTCGAGGTCGCCTTAAACAAATAATAATCCCCCTGTATGTTGACGCGTGTCGATGTGTGCGTTTGTTTTCGCTCGTTGTGTTAGCCTTCTGTACCTGCCTATTTATTCTGTGTTTACGTCACGCGACGCCACGACGAGTGTGAAAACGCGAAATAAAAGCAATTCTTTCTAATTAACTCTCGAGTCGTGTGTCTCGAAATAGACCCACAAACGAACACACTGATTTACACGCCGCGACTGTTTCTCAACGAAACCGAATAATTAACGCTGCGTGTTTATTAGATTGTTTTGATTCGAAACGATTGATGGCGCGCCAATGGAATGTTCCATAACTCGAACATCACTACGTTTTTAAGGCATTAAAATGCAAATTAATGTACACGCTTGACGCTTCTTTTGTGTTAACCTAATTTATAGCCCCTTACATAACCTGTTTTATTTTCCGTCATAAGTAGTTTACATAAGCTTATCGATATAAATTATAAAAAAAAAATTATATAATCGATTTATATGTCCACCTCTTTAGAGACAATAAAAATGTTTTAATTTCATGTTTTCTTGTCGGGAATTCCATATGTAATCTGAAAGACCTATATAAATCACGACTTAAATCATCATAATCATTTCAATCGAAACACGTCCACTGCTGGACATAGGCCTCTCTCAAGCTCAGCCACTTCTTCTTCTTCTTCAAGTTCTGTGCTTTTCGCATCCAGACGATTCCTGCGACCCTCACAAGGTCATCGGTCCACTTTGTGGGAGGCCTTCCAACTCTACGTCTTCCGATACGCGGTTGCCACTCCAGAACCATTCCCCATCGGCCATTTGTTCTGATAGCAATGTGCCCTGCCCACTGCCACTGAAGTCTGGTAACTCTTCAGGCTGTGTTGGTTACCTTGGTTCTCCTGCGGATCTCTTTATTTCTGATTCGATCATATATGGAAACTCCAAGCATATCCCTCTCCATTGCCCTTTGGGTGACTTTACGCCTTCATAAAAGGCCCATTGTGACCTATAACACTGAAACATGGTTTACTTTTCAGTGTCATAGGTCACCACTGGCAACACGCACTAGTCAATGAATTTCGTTTTGAGACACTGCGGTATTTGGGACGAGAAGATATTGCGTAGCTTCCCGAACGCTGCCCAGCCAGGTAGGATTGGACGCCTTATATTTATCAGTACCGTTTACCGTAGTTATGTTTACCATAAATACTAATAAAGAATGAGTTAAAATGTTTCACTAATATCAAATATGGTCCGTCGTAGTCTCGCTATCCACTAAAGGCAAAGCGAACAAAAAGCAAGCAAGCGTAACTAATGAAAGATCGCGGGTTGATTAAGCAGGCGCTGTCATCAACGCTCCGGACACGCATTCACAGTACCAATCGCTGCCAACATCATTAATTGCCCGTTTCATTGCAGTTATGTTTCATTAATATTCGAAACTATATTGAGAACTGATTGATTTTGTTTTATTGCTAACTGTTCATGCCCGGCGTCATCTGGGTGAATAGTAGAACTGTCAAAGTGAACGTCACATTTTGTTTAGAGTCATTTCCGTACAAAAATATCATCCAAATTTTCGACGTTTTCGGTGGATTTTCCAAAATTTTCCTTTGAACAAACCTGATAATTACGAACAGAATAAAAAAAACAGCTAAATCGATCGAGCCGTTCGTAAGCGATGATTTTTCATACATACAGTAAATACATTTTTATTTATACAGGAAAAGTTTTTATTCAGTGCGCAAACTATGAATTCAGCATATCATTCTAGACCCCCCAGCGCAGAAATTTATCGTCGGTTATACAAAAAAAATCAGCTGTTTCATACATTTTGACCGCGTAGCACTATTCTATGAAACCGCGTGTTGCACTTTTCTATGAAACAGCTGATTTTTTTTTATTGTATTAACTGACGAAAATTTTTTGCGCTGTATATATATTTGCGCTCTTTTACTTGCGAAGCGTCTGTGTTCGGTACTATTAACATTAATTTCGTCGTCACGACTTGCAACCAGTCAGTACCTAGTTAGAGATCACAAATAGTGCATCTGTAATGGCAGGTTATTGACCTGTTTACGACTCCTAGAACAATGTGTTTTTGTCTCGGTAGCATCTTCCAATTTTGCACATTATGTTTAATAGATAATTTATGAATAAAAAATGTCGTTGCTTATAAATCAGTAGTCCAAAATGGTCAACTGTGAAAAATTATTTCTAAAGTCAACATCACAAATCAAAATCTCTCCATCTAGTCGCCAAGTGAGCCCATCATATTTTTTCTTATAAATATAAAGCAGCTTCAATTTCAAATGTCAGACTTTAATTATATTTTTATTAATTTGACACCTCGAAGCCGTTATTTTGTCAATAATTCCAACAAAAACATTTAGATGAACACACTATAAAATTAGCATGATAATAACGAATACTGCTCCAAATTCGGTTAACATTAATTTCTGTATAAATAATTGGTGACATTCTTTGACATAAAATTGTAATATATTTATTTCTGGTTGATATAATTTATTGTAATGACGTATACTCAGTATGCTAAAAGATTTTATTAGTAATATCAATTTCAACACACTAAAAATACATGGATATCAGAAATATGAAAAGTCAACTCGCCTATGATTTATATTAAAATCTTTATTGAAAAGAAAATACATCGATCATTCTACTTAGAAATTCCAAAAAATAGTTATATGAGATTCTAAATGGTGTCTATTTTTAGAACAAAAATATGTAGTGATTTGTCAATAACTGGAATCAGACCTCAACAGTGCGAGAGGGAGGAGTCTGAAGAAACTATTGTAATCTATGAGAAAAACATTGGTGGTAAGACTTGCACTTCGAAAACCAACCTTACTGCTATGACATAAATGCTCTGTTAGTGTCAAATCATTTAGGTGATAATAGATAGTTGCCCATCATACAATTCAAATGAAAAATTCATTCAAATTATCACTAATAGAAGTTAATAGAAATACTCCAGCGCCGCTTTTGACCACATGCCTGCCATGCCACACCTATATATTACCTAAGTTATTTTGAGAAAACAATGGATTTCCTCGTAGGAAACGGTAGCACAATATACCAATTGACAAACTCAGACGCATCGAAATCGTCTTCAATTCTTCAGGCAAACCTTTCACGAATTAAGACGTCATCGGACCAAACACTCAAAAATTTTGAAGTGGCATTAATATTCTAACAAATAATGCTTAATGCGTTGTTAAAAATGAATAATATATCCCAATATTTTACTGTTCCATTAGCTTTTAGCTCTAGATGGCTCTCGTCACTGCCTACGCCGATACCATTCATTTGTCGACAGACTAAATCTAGATGGGTCTAGGTAGATAGGTATTTTTCTAGAAAAGTGTTGGAAAATTGTTAAAGTTGGTGCGAGATGAATGAATCGTTGTTTGTATAATTGAGAGCAATGTCATTTAGAATACATCAATGTCTTCTTGCCCACTGTGGGTGAAAACGCAGATCTATCTATGATTTATTTATATAAGAAATGGCAGTGTTAGTTCGGTTTTGTTTATATCCATACATATAATTAAATACTAATGAAGATAAACTGTTAATTGAATATTTTTGAAAAAAAAAGACAACCGTCTTCCGGAAAAATACTACAAACTGAAAAATAAATTTGGATATGTATTTAAATTTTGTGTCACCGCCATCCGAAATTAAAGTTATTTTTCACTTTGTAGTGTTTTTCCGGAAGACGGTTGTTTTTTTTTTTGGAAAACTTTTTTTTTCACTTTTTATTAGGTCGAAATGTCATAATCCTTGTACAGATTTGCTTTGGTTTTTTGAAGAGTTCCATTGTCTGTCTCCGAAACTCATCATCAGATCTTTATGAGATTTAAATGGGACCATTTCGAAATAAACCCCTTTCGAGCAAATAAAGAATTTCGCAAATCCGTCTATATATGACGGAGTTATGTATAAACAAAAAAAATGTATAAACAAGTCGATTTGACGACTTCCTCCTTTTTGAAGTCGGGTAAAAAGTAATTGCTAAGAAGTGTGCGAAGGATTCTGATGCTGAAAATATACCTAGTATGTATTTATAATTTTTCTCCGTTTGTCTGGATAATTGTTCCGGATTGGCGCAAAAACAATTGAACGTATTTGGATGTGTATAACCTGGATTAACAAATAGGGTACTTTCATCTTGGCAGTACGACCCCGTGGTATATTTTTGGTCATCCACGCGGACGAAGATGCGGTCAAAAACTAGTTTTAAATCATTTGTCTTGATAGATTGCTGTTAATTAGTGTTATTTACATATAATGTATGTTACTTTGTTGTTTGTACAATTTGCACAATTTGTATTTTTATTTTATATTTTTTTTTTTTTGTACAATTTGCTCTCTACAAGGAAATCTCCAAACGGCTGGTTGATACTTCCCGTGACCCAAGGGCTGGTTTTTACTTTGGCCAGAGGCTGAGCATTGCTATACAACGTGGTAATGCCGCCAGTCTCTTGGGTACATTACCAGTCGACAGCGATGCGGATGAGTTTTTTGACGCTTTGTTTTAGTTTATTCGCTGTAGTTATATAGTTTAATTGAAATAAATTTATACTATTTGCACCTAAATTAGCTTTTAATAATTAAATTCCACGCAAAAGGCGTATATTTAAAACACACAATTCCATGAAATCACTTCGACAATAATATCAAGTACAAGTTTTAAAGTTATAGACGAGCAACCTTAAAACGAACTAACGTTCCACAAACAACAATATATGCTTTCTTCACACCTACTGTTACATATCGATTTCATATCGAACTAGTACTTCCATTACCTACATAGCGTCACCTCATTTAACTGACATATATACCACATCAGTGACACTTTCGAATTTTATCTCACATCTAAAAAACCCTTTATGTTTTCCAACTCTAAATTCTGTCGCATCTCAAATTGCTAATCGAATACTAATAGCCTTATAACATCGGTTCATATTACTGTTAAAATCTTTTTGTCGTGTGTGGCTGCTATAAAAACATTGATTTGCATATATCTTACATCTAATTTTGTATCGTAAGTAACATATTAATCAAATAGCTTTTTCAACCTCGTGTCTTCTTGATCTCCTGACATTGAGTGGTTTATGGTGCAACGGAGCGACAGTAGTGCGATCAACACGATGCTCTGTTTAAATAGTTTTATGATTTATACTGTCTTAATCGGAATGTTAATCCTTTCAGCATACAAGGGGTTTGCTAAATATAAGTACGATTTTAATAGAAATCAAAATATTTTGAAATAATTGGTAACATTACCAGACACAAAATCATATTGAAGATGAGTCAATTTTGAAAACGCAAAACTGTCACATTCTTTTCTGGTAACAATACTAGGTCGAGAAAAGAATATACTCTTATCGAAAACAACTGATCGCAGTCGCAAGTTACAAACGCATAACCAGATGAGACTTAATATAAAAATTCAACATTCAATCGAGTCGATTTGCATAGAATCGTAATTAAAAGTGTGTCGGGTATCGATTGCTTTCAAAATTCTATCGATTTAATTATGGCCAGCCCGGATTGATTTTATTGACAGCACAAGCCGTTGATTTACATTCGTTATCTTTATTGTGGTGGCCAACGCCCAAAATCTTGGTTGTTTTTTTTTCTATTATCGAGCTAATTAACATAAAACTTGTAATCTTAAGACATCTATTGTATTTCCCGTATTTCGTCTTTATTAATTTTGTGTTGCCTTTTGTATGGTCAGTGTCCAAGACTAGAAAAAGACGTAGGTAGTGATAATTGCTTTAGTGATAGTTTCATAAATTATAATTAAATCTTTAGTTATTAACATTGTCTCTTCGGCTGTTATTTCGGGACTTAAAACGTTAAATTAAACTGATTTTTTAGGTCTTCGTATGATAATGCTTCTTGTCTTAAAAGGGACTATTTATGGTGATTTTAATCACTAAGCAAATGTACGTTCTTAGAATCATTTACTTCAAACATAATTTCAAGAAGTGTTTCTATACTATGTCTTGCTTTGTGGCGGCATCTAAATAGCCACATGCAAACTATGCATCACTCTGACGTCACGCAAAATCCTGCATCGCGCAAGCAGAGTTAGCTGCGCCACTAGCGTATGTACAACGTCTCACAGTATACAACACCTGTCTGGTCGGAGGATCCTGTCTTTTCTATGGAGGATGAGTGAACGTTACACCCTCTTTGTCATGCCTTCAACACTAATCCCCGTGTTTCCAGCAAGTCTCATTTTTAAACCTAACAGACCTTAAGCAGCAAAAAAATTACTTTTTCCAAATCACGTTATCATCAAATTTAAAAGTGTTAAACAGCGTGATAACGGTGACCAGTTGGGCCACCTATCACGTTGATAATGAACTTCACGCAACATGCATTGGACACATTAAGCGCTTAGCACTTAACATGCTTACCCTGATAACTGTCACCGATGCAATTAACAATATCTTAAATGCTGTAGAATTAAACACACTTCACCAATTTCACTTTTCCAATTCAGTTGTACTTTCTGACTTTATCTTGGATATTACTGTCATTAAAGATTTGAGAAACGGTGAAGAAAAACATCGTGTGGAAACCGGCATGCCCTGGAACCAAAGATTCGAAGACCTGTGACATATACCAACCCGCACTGGGCTCGCGCGGTGGATTACGGCCCAGTCCTTCTCATCGAAAAGAGGCCTGTGCCCCAGTAGTATAAACATTATAGGCTGATTATGTATTACTGACATCGTTGAAGGAAAAGCATCTTGAGGAAACTGAACTTATAGTTAATAAAAGTCTGAAATCTTCTTTTTCAACTTCTCTGTATGAGAAGAGTTGGTCTTGGATTTGAACAATAATAGACTGTTGTTATAGCTACACTTTTAATGACTTTAATCAGTAAATTTACGCCCAACTTCGATATTAATCGAGAAGAAAAAAAAACTGTTGTTTGTGGAGAATAAGAAGATGATGTAGCAACCAAAGGGTTTGCAATCCCTGCAGCCAATCAGCAGTAAAAAAAAATATCAACTGTTAAATGGGGCGGGTTGAAACAGGTCAATAATTGAGCTTGTATGTTTGCTAATCAATTATAGCAACTTGCTTCAAAGTTTGAAATTCTGTACCCGCCTTGGGTAAGCGTGGTGATCAATACTATTGCCTTCTGTATATGAGAAGAAGCCTTTGCTCCACAGTGGGAAGATATAGGCTGGTGTTGTTTTTTTTTGTAGCTACGCTGTTGTACCTACAGGCTTTACTACCATATATTTCTGTTAATTTCAGTATTCCAAACTTTCGATAGTTCCGTTGTAGGATCTAGGAGGACCGAGAAATTGATTGGTGTCGCGGGTTCGATCCCCGCACGGAACAAATATTTGTATGATCTGCAAGTTATTGTTCCGGGTCTGGGTGTTTGTGTTTGTGAGTTTCTATGTTTGTAAACGCACCCACGATACAGGAAGAAATTCCTAGTGTGGCGCAACGTTCTTTACAAAAAAAAAAAACTGTGGGTTGATGACATGGTTAAGAATGCAGGAAAAGACTGAGGATGAGTAAAAGCGAAAATAAAGATCTATGGAAGCGGCTGAAGGAGGCCTTTAAGCAGAGCAAGAATCTTACCAAAAAAAAGAATGTATAAGTAACTGTACTCACAATAACTATTTATTTTATTTTATTATTTTATATATCTTATCATGGCAATCAGTCCTTCTGACTATGAGCAGATGTGTTGAGCGACTATTATTCATGAGGAGATATTCTCCAATAGGAACATCCTCCATATTAATATATTGGCTTAGTTAGCGCCGCCGACATTCAAGGTTCTGCGCCGTTTCAGGCGATTTATACAGTCAGGTAATGTGAGCTGGACAGCGAGCTGGTTAGGTTGGTTGTCTAGTCTTGTTTTGTATTTTCCTGCGAACATCTTTATTCACATCCTTCACTGTTGGCATACTCAGGTATGGAAAAAAATAAAAAATATTTTTTTTTACGAATTTAAAAAGTTAGTTGATGTAAATTAAATTACTAATACTACTAAGAATATTTGAAATGTAAAATAAGGAAAAGTTTGAAAAATAGAGGAGGCTTTATTAGTATTATAAATTCTCTTTTCAGTTCAACCAGAGTTTCAATAACTACTGAAGTTTTTATAGAAATAGTTCTAAGAGAGTCGCATTGCGCTGTCGCATCACGTCTGTTTGATGCTCTTTATACATATAAGAGGCAGGCAAACAAATCCAATACCATACAAACAAAACTATGAATAATTAACATTGACATAAACATAACGCTTGATTAGGTTCTAAGAACACGCAACTCGAAAACAAACGAGACCTCACTTTCGACCGAACAATAGACGATTCTAATACTCGTAATTAGAGAGTTGTACATTCCGAACGATCTTTCGGATCGATTACGGTTGAATAAACAATTCCTTCTTGTTTTTTTTTTATTCAAATAATGTTATAAATCAAATACACGCCGTTAACGTCCCGAAGGAGAGGTCATTTATCAGAGCGACGCGGGCGCAAGTACCAGACGCCATTGTACGATACATTAATGTTTCCTTAATTGTTATTTTATCGGATTCCAATATGGCCGCCACGCGCCCGTAATTAGTCTCTGTACGGATTGAATGATTTTAGCTGTTCGATTTTTAAATAATTAATGATATGGGCACCTAAAGATTTCTTTGGTGTAATCAATAACATCTTGGGTATGTTGGAGGAGCATTTTAAGGTTTGTGTGTTTTACGAAATTATAGCCTCCAATACAAGACGTTTATTTTTAAGAATATAAATCCATTCTGCAACGGTTTTTAAAGACATTTTAATTTTAAAACTTTAGTTATTTGGAATTTCAGGAGCACATATTAAAGTAGATATTATTATTATTATAAAAGATAGGTTATGGTTAAGTGATATACATCATATCATAACATCTAAGTAAATCAATATGTTTTTCAGTCTGTAGCTGTGAACTCACTTACAGACTTTTTTAAACAACGCAATTGCTTTATTAAAAAAAATGTAAATGAATATCTTCAAAATTTTAATTATTATTAAAATAATTTAAATAATCTATTAATATTCAAACAAAATAATTACCTAATTATAATACTATCAAAGATTACCAGAACTTTTATTAACTATTCATGTTTTAAGTTCGTTTGTGAAGACATTACAACAACACCTACTGTTTTATTACTTTACGAAGACAGTAATACAAATAAACGCGTCTTCCAAAACGTTAACCGTATAATTAATAAAATGTTAATAAGTAACGGGTTTCTCGCAGTTGGACATCCCGTAATCAAGGTTTCTGTGAATGCCCGTAACTGTCTTCTCAAACAATTTTCAAATAGTGGTCATTTAGCTAAGTTACTAGTGATATAGCTAAATAACGGAATAAGCTATAGCTATAGCTATAACTATTGCTTGCGTTTTAGGTGTTGCAGTACAACGTCTAAAATGCATTGTTTGTTTATAATGCTGAAAAATTAATCAACGAAACCTAAAACGATGTACTAAACTAAAATGCAATAAAATAGTCAAACGTTAATTGAAATAATTAACATAACTAATCTATGCAACGCTTATCTTCTATCTACAAGAAGAAACTCTATACTTCAGTTGACACCTTTAAATCGCGTGGGATGATGATAAAGTTTTTCCCACACTCTCAGAAAGTTACCGAACTGTTGACAACCCCGTTAATGATAGCGGGGTAGTCAACAGTTTGGTAACTTTAATGACGTAATTCAACTGAAATGATGATGATGGTGATGACATCACCATCATCATTTAAGCTGAATGACGTCGCAACCTCGACCGGTTCTGTGCTTCTCGCATCCCCGCTGGATGCGAGAACAAATTGCTGCTATCTTCCCCAGCACCCTAATTGCACAACACACTATAAATCAGAATAAGAATAATTTTAGGCATACGCTAATCCATTGCTTCATATGTTAGAAAAAATTGTCTACATAGCAACGCAACTGACGCAATGAATGTTGTTGAACCGTCAAAATTAAAGCCATTCCTACTGTTAGTTTGTTACACAATTACCTCTCTGGTCAGCGATCCACCTGTGGGTTCAATTCCCCGTTATAATTCCGTTTAATCATCGAAATTTTTTCATGTAATACAAACTTAATATTCAAAGTAAAAGTTATAAGTCCTCAAAGTTTTAAATCCAGCAATCCTGTGACAACATTTTAAAAGGGGTACCAAGCTCAAGTTTACGATGGACATAAATGCCACATAAAAAAGGATAAAAACTTTTAATTTCTCTCCTCTTAAATGAGCCGGCGTTAATTTTAACTCTTCCATAGAAGTTATGTATATGGCATACACTAATTCTTTGTCATTATAAGGTATTTTATGCTTTTTTTTTTCTTTCCATAGCTTTTGGCCGTAAATAATGCCCGGTTATGTTTGTTGGTTTAGCTTAACGTGTTTCATTTAGATTAAATTCTAATTTATTTTATGGAATCTTTCGATTTTTGGAGCGGAGATCATAATTTTATTTCGGGGCAGTGTGGGGTCATAGTGTTTCTTCTTTATTGTGTTAGTTATTGTTATATGCAGGTTTTTTTCTTGAGTGTAATGATTTGTGGAGAGAAAGATGGATTAAGTATTCATGTAAAGCGGCCTTTCATTTTTCTTTATTGACGTTAAAACAACAGGATGTTGTTATAAAATAAAGTCATCAATACTTTTTGTTTTTCTTTGAATTTGACGTACAATATTCAAGTTGTAGAACTTTACGATATTAAAGAATCACTTTAGATACTTGGAGGCATACAACTAAATGCAGAGATTTTGATACCTTTCAGCAACAATTGAATTCCTACTTTAAAACTTAACCAAAAGGTTGATATTACGATGATTTGAAGCAAAGTTATTTGTCACACTCCAAAGCGATATAGAAGAGCATTATCTCAATGTTAACGAAATAAATGCCCTAATAAAGATAAACTCCAAAACCCTAATTAGTGACAAATTGGTCGCTTTTAAGAAAAATATACGGCAAGAAATACTTTAAGAATTACGTTCAAAACATAAACACAGCTGATACAAAAATGAGTAGTAGTTGAAGTTCTGTTGTACATACAGTCAGAATAAATCACAATCAAAAGTCATTTATTCAAATTAAGTTGAGAATCACCACTTTTGAATGTGACTATCCCCCAAAACTCCCGCTATTCGCCACTTCCTGGTGGTTTAGCTGTGAAGAATAAGTGGCGCAACAATTCCCCAGCAGCCCAGCTGTCTAGCAAGTTAGAAGAATTTAAAAAAAAACCTACACGATATGTGGGCAAGGGATGATCTTCTGTAATAGTTGATTTGTTGACAGTAAGCATAAGATCTAAAAAAATACGAGTATCATCATCAGGCTTTAGAACCGGTACCAGGGGACAAACCCAAGAAGATGATTTACTTATGGGTTTAATTATCACCAGTTCGCCTGGTTTCATAATTACTAATTACGAGTTATTACTCCACGATTTTGCGCAACGACTTTAGTCGCTGACCATACATTGTTCAACCACGAAATTATAAAGACAGACGTTTCGGGCAAGTTCATAGGATAAGCCTATCACTGAAGACAACAACCACCACAACAATTAATAATAATATTTATAAAATAATTTATTTAAAAAAGTAAATTACAAAGTAGTTATGCGCAGCATTTACAGCTTAGGACATACAAGTGCACAGAAATTTGATTAATGACCCCATGCTAGGTGGAACCTGTGTTACAGGGGTCATCCATCCGTCCATTATACAAAATTACAGGTACCTAAGTAAGTAGTATTTTTTTTTAAAGGGTACAATTATGTTTTAAATTCTAGAGTGAAAAGTTGTGGTAAATGCGTGCGTGTGTGTGTGTGTGAGTATGAGTGAGTGTGTGTGTGTGTGTGTGTGAGTGTGTGTGTGAGTATGAGTGAGTGTGTGTGATTGGTCATGTATATTGCGATTTCAATAGGTCTTCTGTTTTACTGTGGTCAAGAGTTAAAAGATATTCTTTAATTTTAAATTTACAATGAAATATGTTAAGGGAATGTATATTCAAAATTTGAATTGAACCTAGGATGAAATACATGTAAAATAGTGGGAAACCAACAGGCGGCTTTCGTGGGTCTTTGACAGTCGGGTTACGGTTACGGGTCGTCAGAAGCCCGAAAGTCTGACAACCAGTCTTACCAAGTTGTATCGTGCTACCCAGTAACAGAGTTGTGGAGGTCAGATAGGCAGTCGCTCCATGTAAAATACTGGTATTCTGCTGTATCCGGCAAGACTGGAAGCTGACCCCAACAGCACCAAATGGGGGGGCAAGGGCCGATGCCTGCCAGGGGTGCGGGTTGTTCGAAAGAGATACCGCGGCCCCTGGCACACAGGCAACTGAGGGAACACGGGTGGGTTTTAGTCAGTAAAAGTCTGACACGCCCTCCCGCTCCACCCAGAGCGGGAGAAGTTATTTGATGATTTCCCACCCAAAAAAAAAAAACCTCAACATGGTTGGGAAAAGGCTAGGCAGATAATGATGAATGGGTAACCAACAGCAATATTATAGTGTAGCTACGTTTGTGTTTGTCTCCATTTTATTTTATAGTCCAATGAAGAGAATCTTCATTCATTTTTATCACTTAAACGAGGTATTTCACACATACATATAAATTATAAAGTTTATAGTTGATGGTGATGGAATTTGCATAGCAATTAACACAGATTGCAAATTAATGACTAACTAAATCTGTTTTAGTGCTATAATCTGGTTAATACTTAATTATGTGGTGTTTAGGGTTCCTTAGCGTAAATAAACACTTTTACCGACTATTAAGCAAACCATTTCAACTTTCAGATGCTGCATATAGTAACAGTAGGACATTAAAAACATTGATTTAGTGCACTAGGAATTTCTCTTGTATTGTGGGTGCGTTTACAAACATTTAAACTCACATAAACAAACAGCCAGAACCAGAACAACTACTTGTAGGTCATACCAATATTTGTTCCGTGCGAGAATCGAACCCGCGACACGCAGCGCACCAGTCAATCAAAGTCAGTCAAGTTACTACTGTGCCATCACTACTATCTTTCTTATTTCCTGGGACTTGATGAAATTCTGATTCAGGCTTTCAAGAAAAGCAGTGGATTGCAATAAGTATTAACTCGTTCCAAAACGAACTACTTTGTATGCGTATCCAATATTAAATCGCAGACGATTGAATAACAAATTAAACATTGAATAATAAAATAAAAATTGAAACGGAACCCTTAATCTTAATCTTGTTCACACTCGCCCACTTGTCATTCCTTAACGCCAACGCGATAGATACTTAATTTAAATTGCATGTTTAAACAATTCACATATTTTTGTTCTGTATAAGGATATTTGCGTTATAACACTTAATTTCTCTGGTCCAGTTAACTAAGGAAAAGACTTAAGAGGATCTTCTTATTGTTCTTAGCTAGTGTAAGCACGAGTTTCTTGAGAATAGTTCTTGTGATCACAGTGTAGAAAGTTAGCAAGGTTGGTAACGAAGCTGACTGCACAGAATGATGATCATCATCATTTCAGCCGAGACGTCCACTGCTGGACATAGGCCTCCCCCAAGCTCCGCCACTTCGACAAGTTCTGTGCCTCCCGCATCCAGCGGATTCCTGCGGTCTTCAAAGGTCAACGGTCCGCCTTGTGGGAGGCCTTCCAACTCTACGTCTTCCGGTACGAATAATGATCTGGACGTACTTAATTATCGTCACTCATGGATGTTCTGTAAATAAGTAATGAATTACATACAACACAGCCATGCCGATTTCGGCTATGGTAACCATTTCTGTTTGTAACGACTATAGTTTATAAGCATGTGATGCAGTTAATGTAACCTACTCTATCTTGCCAGCAAAAAAAAACAATGCTCGGGTCGACGGCGCGTTGCCAGCAACAACTGGTGGGGTCTGCAAGGGCCAATGCCTGCCAGGGGTACAGGTTGTTCGAAAGAGATACCGTCGCCCCTGGCACACAGGGAACTGAGAGAACACGGGTGGGTTTTAGTCAGTAAGTAGTCTGACACGCCCTCCTGCTTCACCCAGAGTGGGAAAAGTTAATTGATGATATCCCATCCTCAAAAAAAATATAATTCGGTACTAGAACACTGGACCAGCAATTATTGAGAGAAAACTTGGGTCCTTGGATGTCAATCAGTTAGCTGATTGTTGTGAGTTCGACTGATATTACGCTTATTTTCCGAAGATTGCAAATGTTTGAAACACTTCTATGTCACTGGTCAATGAGAACCGGCTCCTCCGTAGAACTTATAGGCATATTTGTGAACTCTTTATTTCTGAAAAGCTTTCAAGCAACATACTTTATTGATTGATTAAATAGAATTCATTCTACATATATCGTCCTCACTGCTCACCGAGAGGAAGCTTGTGTCCCACAGGCCTCCTCTCGGTGAGTGGGAGTGGGTTGTAATCCACCACCCGGGCCCAATACGAGTAGGTAGATGTCACATGTCTTCGAACTTTTGTTTTTAGGACATCTCGGTTTCGTCACGGTGTTTTCCTTCACCGTTTTGAGAACAGTGGTGATGAAATAGTCACAAAGTCAGCCCAAAAAGAGATGGCAAGATGACCCAGACGTGTTTAGCAAGGATTGGATCGAGGTGGTTCTGGAAAAGGATTTGGGGGGGGGGTTCTTTTTTCAGCAGTTGGACAGTATAGGCTTATAGTAAATAAAAGTGCCAGTCTGGGATCGGATCTACGACCAACTAGCTAGCTTATACATTTTGAGATATTATACCGAAACTTAGTAAGTAACTTAGTATAAATTCTGTTGTAAATGCTTTTCAAATAATTTACAAAATCAAAAAACTCGACTGCCTAAAAAGTGAACTTTAATTAAAAAAGATGGAAACAAGAAACTTGTTTTAAAAGGATGACTATTAGACTGAATACTATTAGCAATCTCATGCAGTCGGAGGCATCTTCTTAAATTTAACAATAAAGACTTTTATTGCCTACAACTGCATGAGATTGCTTATAGAATTCAGTCCAATAGTCATTCTTTTAAAACACGTTCCTTGTTTCCGGTCTTTTAATTAAAGTTCACTTTTTAGGCAGTCGGGTTTTTTGATTTTTATATAACAGTTTTTAGTTAATATTATTATTTTTGACGTTAATGAGATCTATTTATGAAACCCTTTATTTTGATATCCCACTGTATAGGTTTTTTTTTAAGACACAATTTGGCGCCAAAAATCGGCCATTTTTTTTCAATTTTGATATTCCTACTCAGTGTCACTCTCACAATTAAGATGAATCTTACGGCACCTCTCAAGCTGAAATTGATCAAGCCGGTTAGGCTACAGAGCGTGCCAAAGAAATATACATACATACATACTTTCATACATACACTCGAAAAACAGAACCCTCCTTCTGGCGCAGTCGGGTAATGATGTAACTATTACTGTAAAGCTGCACTTTGGCACAACATGCGCCACAACTAGCCGTTACCACTGGGTTACTACTGCTCAGCTCTAATTCACCAAGTAAGAGGCTTATACCAAACATAGGATCGATAAGTATTTAGTCATTCCTACAATTTATTCATTCACTCTGTCCACCTTAACTACATGAAATACCGTTTACTACATATAAGCATACAAGTATTTGTATGGGCGTCAAGTAAATATTCGTTCCTTTGTGTAAACTTTCACCCTTAATGAGCACAGTCGAGGTGTCACCGAAGTCATCCGATGTCACGAACTATTACGTATGTGTGCAAGGATACACGATGGGAATCACTTGCTATTATTATTTTGGTTCGAATGACAGCAGAGACGATTACGGCATGTTAAAAAAAATGCTATCGGTACAATTTTAAGGAATTGCACTGTTATTAGGGAATAGCATAAGTTCCTTTTTTCTTTTCTCGTATGTGGCGGATGTTTTGAGAAAGAAAAAATGCACTTTCATTGAAATTTAAATCGTAATCGTAATTGTAATCGATGTTCGGAAGACCAAAAAAAAATTGTCAAAATTAAATGTAGTTCATAAAAGTGAATGCAACATTAAGACAACTAAAACAACACTTGATTCCAATCTGTTCCTTTGGTAATAATTTAATTAAATCAAACTTATTCCCATCAAAGCAACCAAAGGAATGAACAATCCAATCCGTACAACACAGAATAGTGACTCAAGCACAAGATCAAGACCGAAACAGACATTCCTAATTAATACCACAGAACAACAAAAAAAAAAGGTTCCAACAGCATAGCAATCGTACACGTAACAAGAGCCGACCGACCCGAGCTGTGCCCATATATTTACCTTATCTTGTACAATACACTTAAATACAAATTAATACAAGCAAAGGACCGGACCTTAATGGCGAGCTCGACTGTTTATTTTACACCTCGCAATGGGCCATGCCAGTTTTATTTTTAATTTTTTTATTGGTCACACTTTGGGCCAGCTTTCGGCTTTTAGCGTCTTCGGAAATGTGGGTAGGTACTAGGTTTTTTCGTAGAACTGTTTGTTAATAGATTTTTGGGTTCGGTTTGCTTTTAAACAGTTCGAAAAAAATATATTTAGATACCTAAGCAAAACGAGAATACTTGGTATTCATAGATTTATGATTTATTTAGCATAAAGTAGAATCAATTTTTGATGATGAAAGCCGATTCATTTTGATTATCATGGGTAACCGAATTAATTAGAATTAACTGAACTTTAAAGTTAGAAACAAGAGTTTTTCCTTATAAGTCAATGATTCACGACTGTCAATACAATGGACCACAAAAAGTGGGACCAAGAGTCTTGATACTTACCTACACCTATTTTCAGAATTTGAATTTTAACTACAGAAAAAAGTGTTTTTTATTCAACACATTATAGCATAAAAACGCAATTTTATTCATCGAATGTTACCGATATCGACAGTATTCTACTCGATATTATCGCCATACAGATGCAAGCATACATATTCATTTGTTCACAATTCCAATTTCCATCTAGCGTTATCTCAACAAAAATACAACAACACTATGTAATATTCCGTTAAAATTGCAAATACATGCAACTCAATTAGTTTAAATGCATATCCGAGACCTCAAAGCCGTTATTTAGATATACCTATTGGTTCCAGATACAATATCGACATTAATATTCGAAAAATATTGTCAAAGCTCCTCAGTGGTCGATAAAAATGTCAGGCCACACGCAGCAGGTCATTAGACACCTCCCGGAGGAAAATAAATTAAAGAAAACGAGAAATCTCAACCGTCAACCTTATTCACAACGAACAGCCTTCAATTTACACTATAATCCCGCTTTTGTTAACATCCAATGCTGTTTCGAAAGGCTTGTAAGATTCTGATCTCGAACACAGAAAGCAATGGAATCGTTTTTTTATGATTCGAACGTATCGCGAGTTTATGAATAGGGATATAAGCTTGGGATCAATTAAATGCCATAAGATACAAGCACTATAAGTCAGTTCGAAGCGAAATCCAAGAAGTAATGACTAACAGTCTAGTTTATGGTTTAAAAAAGTTCGTGTTTCGTTTTAACTTGATCCAATCTTCTTAACAGTGGTTTAATTTGCTCAGACTTGTTCAATGTAATTAAATGGTTTTTATTTGCTTCCAATTGTCACTCGTAGTTAGGATCTTATTAACTGAAGTAAGTGCTTGGAATTAATTTGATTGTTGTTTTAAATTGGTACAAACTAGATAGATGTGTATGCCTGGAAGTTTTTATTTAGATAGCGACTTCTGCTTACGTTTATTTTTATTTTTTTTATTATTATTTATTTCTGCTTGAGTAGGTACCTATAGTTTTCAATATTTTGTTGGTAGGTATATCAGCGTGTGTTAGCTGACATATGGCAAAATTACTGTTTTTGTGTTTCGTAATGTTAATTACCTACTATTGTATATAATCAAATTCTTCTAACTTAACAGACAGCTGTGCTGCTGGGGAGTTTGTTGCGCCACTTCTTCTTCCCAGCTAAAGCACTAGGAAGTGGTGGCGTTTTCGGAGGACTGTCTTATGTAATTTTGACGTTCATAAAGAGCTGACTCTCAGCCTAGTTTGAATAAATGACTTTTGATTTTTGATTTTGTAGTTAGGCTCAGTTCTACCACAAATCACTAAATACATTTAGTTTTAAACGCATTTAAGGTGATAACGCTAAGGCAGCTCGAAAAATTCTAATTTTGTTCAGTTTTTGTTTGCAGTTTACAGGCAGTGCCAGGTTGTGCCTATGTTGATGCAAATTATTATCCGCGACTGTACCAAATATGGCTTTATAGAATAATAATCATTAAAATCATTAATGCAATCCTCTAAGTTCTAATAATGAATTAATATTTAATATAATGTAATGATTTATTGATGAATGTTTTATTTAATGTAATAATTTAATTGCAATAATTAGAATCATTATTATATTATGTAATTTAATAATTTAATTTATTTTATTTTTATCATTTTGCTATGCCTTACAGGGTCCATATTTCTGTACCTAGCTTTAAGCCCTTTGTTACAATATGGAATGCAATAAATAAATAAGTAAATAATCCCATTTAATCACTATTTGGTGGAAAACATTATAGAGGGTTGTATTGGTGATTTTAATGATTATAATTCTGTAAATACATAACTAAATAAATAATAAAATAAAATAAAAAAACTTTTTTTGCCTTATATTCCTTACAATTTTTTTTTCTAAATAAACTATCTACATTTTCTTAAATTCTATGACGTTATATTTATTTTAAACTTATTTTAAATTTTCTGCGCAAGTAAGAATCCTTCATTTAATTGAAGGTGAAGGCCTTCTATAGATTTCCATTCCTCCCTATCATTTGCTGTGTTCATCCACTGTTCGCCAGCCAATGGTACTGTGTCGTCTGCCCACCTGGCAGTTGATCGACCTCTTTTCGTAGTGCCCGGTGGCCCGTTTCAAGACATTAGTCTGTAAGTCCATCGATTATCTATCAATCTAGCTACAAGACCAGCCAAGCGCCACCTTAGTTTTTTACAGTGGGACAGAGCATCAGTAACCTTTATCTTGTTTCTTATAATGTTATGGGTTATTTTTTGCATTATTTTAATTTTTAATAAATTTCTCTCTTTATTTCTTGAAATGATCTAATTTTCGATTTCATTCGGTAAGTGAACTTCCATGTTTGGCTAGCGTAGGTTAAAGATGGGAGGATGCAGGTATCCATGACATTCTGTAAATACATACGTGGTTTTAATTCATGTCGCAAATCATACTTTGTTCGATAAACAAGCTGACACTTACCTGCATATTGCAAAAAAAGTGAATTAGACCTTAAGGTGAACCTAGTCCACATTTTTTGCATACAAACTTCGGGAGTGTTTTACTCCACTGTCTGACATGGCACATCCAAAGTAAAATATGATATCGTTTTGTCTCATTATTAATATTGTCTGTACGGAAACAGAATACTAAAATAAAAACCAATTAAAAAGTTAGGAGTCAACAAAGATTCGTTTTTCTTGGAAATTTTACTTAACTTTGGGCGTGTTTAAGTAATAAAAGTGTAAAGTCTCCAAAACCAAGTCGGTACCGACCAAGTTCAATTATCGAACAGTTCAATAAACTTTATTGGTCATTGATTTATGCATTGGCTTTTTCATAAAACCCGATCTTCCAAAGGACTTTTCTTAATTTTTTCGCGATTTTTTATTATGATTGATCCTGCATCTCACTCAACAACGTTGTGCGTGTGACTAGCGTCTAATTGCTCATCACTGATTTATATCTGACATCTTCCTCATTTCAAAAATCAAAATCGAAATCAAAATATTTTATTTGACCTAAACCTGCATGGGCACTTATGAAACGTCAGAAGCTAGATGCACGGTTCCAATTTGTCGCTTCCTATGGAGAAGAGCCGCCGAGAAACTCCACGGTTCTCGGTATTTCTCCCGCAGCACAGGCCCATACCATGACAGCCAGATACAACATTATCACCATTGATTTATAAATCTGCCCCTTAAGTTTACTTCACTGTAGTGTTGATTGAAAATCATCATCATCATCATCATCATCCTCATCTGCCTAGCCTATTACCAACTATGATGGGGACAGCTTCCAGTCAAACCAGATGCAGCTGAATACCAGTATTTTACATGGAGCGATGTTGCGTTGATTGAAAATATCGCAACCAAAAAAAAGTGCGTGGAGTCCCTCCGCGCGGAAGAAGTGAAACCGACTCACTCTCTTTCTCTCTCCTACTTTCTACTTTTTGTGTATCTTTCTTTCTCTCTCCCTCGGTTGCGTTAAACGTTTAACGCAACCTTTAGCGTTAAACGTTTAACGCAACCTTGTTGGAAGTCGCATAAGAAGTTTCACTTCAAAAAAACAACACATTAATATGACACCCGTGCGATTCCTAAATTATTCTTTTGTTTTTAAAACAAAGCTAGCCAACAGATCAGTTAACGAGTTACTATTTTACAACCATCACGAAGTTTCTGAGAATACAAATATCCTTTCGTTATTCTAAGCTTGCTTGAAACAATTAAAAAATCTATTCTGTATGCGCAGTGACACTCTCCTATCCGCTTACTTCAGCTTTTGTTGCCAATAAAACTGTTTATACTAATAAACATACTATTTCGATGCAAGTCAGATGGGTAAAAAATATAAAAGAGTCTTTCTGGTAATTGTTGTGCACTAAAATGAGGCGTTTTATTGTGAACATGTTACTTAATTAGGGTGCAGACGTGAGCGGAAATGTCATAGTGTTCTGTAGTGCGATGACCCAATAAATTAATGGCGTCTTAGATAGGTTTTGTTTGTTGATGATTTTATCAGAGGTGGAGTGGGAGGAGGTTAGTGAATTTTTATTTTCTTTTTATTATTCATTGTTATTATGGTCAAACTTTTCAAAAGTCAGATAACTTTTATCTAAACAATAACTAAGGCAGTTTTACATAGTTTCTATACAAAAGCTGTCAAACCGATATTTATTCCTTATTTAAAAGTTAGCCCTAAGACGTAAATTCAGATTTTTAGTTTCCCAGACTAAAGTGACAGCTGCGTTTGTGTCAACATGACAACTAAGCGATATTTAGGCTACGTTCCAAGTTGAGATAATATCGATTTGAGCGTGCTCACACCTGTTCAGAATTGGCGTGAGCGCGTTGTGCTGTTTTGTTTTGAGTCGTATCATATCTTTAGCTAACTTTAGATGTATAAGAAGTAGTGCTTCTGGCTAGAGTCGCCACCAAACCAAATAAAAAGTCACGATTTGTGGTGTATACAAGTTTTATATACTGTAAATAGGTTTTAAATTGACAGCTCTCAGCTGTCATAATCGTGATATCTTATATCGGAAATTATTGATGTGAGCGCTCACAGCGCTATTTTTCTAATTCGGAAAGCGGCCCTAGTAACAGCTGTCATTTCGGTCTAAAAAAATAAAAATCAGAGAATAGATTACGATTTTTGAGTGGTCACTAGCGCTACTGTTGACCATGTGGTCCTGGGTTCGAGTCCTAGGCTAGACAAAGTGTTATTTTTTCCATTACGAATTTTTCAGTAGCACTCCGGAGTCTGGATTTGTGTCAGGTTGATAGCAATAGGCGCGCCCCCTATAACATGGGACTTTAACATAACTGTCGAAATGTGAAAGTATTATAGTACCTATACTTTAGTATACTCGAGTTACCAGTTTATAACTATACCGTTTGTCTTTTGTTTTAAGAACGCAACCTGTTTTTTTGTTTACTTGAGGTTGTGTGTGGATTTAATTTGACTATGTAGATTTGTAAATCGAGAAAGTATTACAAATGTCAACCAGCGCAACAAACTAATCAACAAAACATTACAAAATCCAACCCACCAATTATATTCAACTGACAAATGATATCTTAACGTCAAAGCGCATAGTGAGAGCCACGTTTATTAGTTAACTCGTTAATTTACGACAGTTGGCGTGCACTACACGCGGTCATAAATCAATATGAATTACTACAATGATCGAATCTGACGATCGACATCTAAACCCGCATTTATTATGCTGCACAGTCGGCCAATGAAAACCTTAGCCAAGCTTACAACCTTATCATACTAAAAACGATGTACATTCAGGGGAATTAAGGCGGTGATTTCTTGAAAACGCTCAAAAAGGTAGTTTTGTAAACAAGTATATCTCTTTAACCGTAAATAATTTTGAAAGCAAAAATATATACTTATGATATTTTCAAGTCTTTTTTGCATAAAGTGATGGAACTCAAAACATAATTAAACATATTTTAATGCATCTAAAAATCATCAAAGTCACCTCTAAATTATTGTTAAAACAAGTTTATCCCTTCAATAACAATTATAATTATAATTAAAAATATACCATAAAATTCCAAGTGCCAAACTGCATCCAATGATGGATTTATTTATGATTAAATAGTTAATATTTAATTTTATACGATTTTATTTGCATTTTTTCGACAATGCTTGCTCATTTATTATTCGAATTTATTACTTGACAACAGATTTTAATCCGTATCGGATTGCAATAAGAACTATTATCGCTCATAACGACAATATCTAAACTTACCAGGGCTTTAAGCAAATTGCCAGCAATGGCGGCCTAGTAGAAACAGCTGCTGCTTGCAGCTCGAAGCCAAGCAGGCAATTTTACTTTGTGTAAATTAGTTCTTCACCTCTGATCTCAAAACGGTGGAGGAAAACATCGCGAGGAAACTGGCATGTCCTAGAACCGAAAATTCGAAGACATGTGACATCCACCCGCACTGGGCCCGCGTAGTGAATTACGGCCTACTCTCTCATAGGTAGACTTTTAAATAATATAGATATTATGTACTGTTTTCTGCTGGCAAATAGCATGAGGTTCATTTAATGATTTCATGTGTTGAAGAAGAGTACAATGTTTTATTATGACAATAAATGACAAAACTGGACCGCCTCGTCGGTCTAATAAGTGATAGACATAATTTTAATACTAGAAACAAAGACAAAATAGATCAACCATTTTTCAGATTAGCTAAAGTACATACATCTTTTATGGGGTACTGTGTTAAATGTTACAACAAAATACCTTGTGATATATTGCAATTAAATGAAAGGAAATTTAAAACTCATATTAAAAGTAAACTTTGTAAACAAGCGTATTACAAATTAGAGGATTATTTCCAAGATAAGAATGCTTGGAAACATGCTGTTCCTGCTCCATAGGACAATCTAGAGTCTAGACAAAATCAAACTGGTTGCTAATTGAATTGTATAATTAATTATATTTATGACATTGATTTACACTCAGTGATTACTTTAACTCACACACTGACTCATTACTTGTTAATATTATAGGAAAATCTTATACTTACTTTTACAATGTTTGTAAATGTGTGAGCACCATGTATCTATCACAGAATTAATTTATCTGTATTGCTTCAATTTGATTCTGTTTACCTATTTTGGTATGGTAATTTTATTCTGGGTGCATCGTTTTCACACATAATCATATAATGAATGTACTATGTTAAATATTGTACTGGAAACATTTTAAAAGAATAACGGTAGAGTTTCTTGCCCATTCTTCTCCATACGAAACTACATTTTGGAAGGGGCGACTAGAATCAATTCTATTTTAATGTAAATGTTGACGTTCAAAAGTGCCTTTTAAGTGCCTATTTGAAATAAATGCTTTGACTTTGACTACTGGTCGCAAGCACTACTGTTGAGCTTGAGGTCCTAGGTTTGATTCAAAGGTCGGACAAAATGCTATTGGGTTTTTTCATTAGGAATTTCTCAGTATCGGCCTGGATTCTGGATTTGTTCACGGTTGATAGCAAATAGGCTCACACTCTATTACCTAGGACTTAAACATAGCTGGCGAAATATACCCATATTTCAGAGGTTTAGGCAGAGGTTTAGGTACCTATACTACACCCGTAGTATAGGTACCTAAACCTCTGCCAAACTCTTTGACGATGTCTGGCGTGATGTTATATAAACACGTCATATTGTGTAAATAGATTGTCATTTATTTTTCTGTCACCTCCACATTTGAAGAACGAATGGCTGCATCAGCAAACGGTACTCGTGTTGCTGAATTTTGGACAACTTCACATGTACATTTTTGCCTGTAATTTTTTCCATCGACATACTAAAAAGAAGAAAATTTGTTTTTCGTTCATACATACTATGACAGAGTGCTAAATTCAAATCATCATCATTAAATCTGCATTTTACATAAATTGTGTAAATTAAATAAATTATTATTCCCTCGGAATCAGGGTTACCAATCTCCAATTACAATTTATATTATCCAGTATTCATTAACATTTAATCCAGTGATTCCAAGTCGTAAGATATTATTTAAGCAGCCTCGTTACAATTAATTACCTGCTTTACCTTATAAGGGAAACTTCAATTAATTAGAAAACCATTTACGTAACGACTCACATAACAAAGGTCAATAGGGTAAGAATTTGCTTAATAACTTGCCTTATGTATATTTATATCGATAATTCGAGTGTTAAATTAATCGATTTTAGATAATCGACTAATGTCAGTTGAAATGAACTAATTTGTAAACAACACTTGGATCAATTAACAATAAACCAGTTGAGTGTATAATTATTTTTGCTATGGTTATTTTTGCTTTATCGAGTCAAGGACAGTTGGGAGCAAGCCACATTGTTTTAGACACACGTAATTATATTAATTATACAGGGTGATTGGAAGATGGGTGCAAAGCTTTAAGGCGAAGATAGAACAGACAATTTAGAACCATTTAAGCCATGGTTGTCTTAGACGAAGTCTTATCAAATATTTTTAACCAAATTTTTAAGTTTTTTTTCGGAAATTCTCAAAATTTAATGTAAACTGCATAATTATGGCCAAATTGAATTATAAATGAATTCATTTTTTATTTATTTAATTAAAGTAATGTGTAAGCAATCAAGCAAAACATGTTTTAGGCTTCTGTGTCATTAGACATTTTTTTTACAGACATTTAAAGCTCAGAAAAAATAATAAATTGTACAATACGTCTTTTAAACCTTATTAAAAAAAAAAAATTGGTAAGACTTCGTCTAAGACAACCATGGCTTTAATGGTTCTAAATTGTCTATACTATCTTCACCTTAAAGCTTTGCACCCATCTTCCAATCACCCTGTATAGTAATAATAGCAGTGGTGGCTCAGTGGTAATGTCTGCGACTTACGAGTTGTCGGTCGTAGGTTCGAACCCAGACAGGCGCTTTACTTTATGTAAATTATTTAATCACCTCTGCTCTCAAAAAAACGGTGAAGGAAACATCGTGAGGAATCCGGCATGTCCTAGAACCAAAAAATTCGAGGACATGTTTCATGTACCAACCCGTACTGGGCCCGCGTGGTGGATTACGGCCCACTCCCTCTAACAAAGAGGAGGCCTGTGGCCCAGCAGTGGGAACGTTATAGGCTCATTATGAATTCTTATAACAGTAGGTAGTGACTACATCAGGTAACCAAGTTCCAACAGGTAATAAGTAACAAGAGCTTTCTATATCATATAGAAAATATTGTCATCATCATCATCATTCACAACCCAACTTCGCCCACTGCTGGGCTAAGGCCTTTCTTTTCTTGAGCCAATCCTTACGAGCCAGTGCCAGCATCACCAAGAGTTTGCCCCCGATGGTAACAATGTTGCCCGCCCATCACACCGCTAGACGACCGACATGTCGTCTACCAGTCCTTGGACGCCACTCTGTCACAGCCTTATTCCACATGTCATCACTGCGTCTTACCAGGTGTTCTGCCATCTGCCATAATAAGCTTTCTGATAGACCGACTGTCCGATGACTTTGTATCTTGACATTTCGAACTCGGTATATTAACTTGATGCTGCGCATGGAACACTTCAAGGCTCTCTGTGCAACTCTTAGCGTCAACAGCTTCCTGCGTGAGCGTTCACGTCTCAGCACCGTATGTCTTGGTGGGCAGAACACACTGATTATAGAGGCGGGACTTCAGACATTCTGAAATTTTGACTGATCTCAAATTAATTTGGTCCAGTTTTCTAAATGTGACCCAACCAAACTGTATTTTTCTCGATGTTAGGTATAAAGAAAATACTGTAATTAACCATTAATCCAATACTACTCAATAGCTCGGACAGTAATGAAGTATTAATCTACTTCACAACTGCGTATATAATTGGTAAGATATTGCTGTAATATAAAGTATATATTTTTGCTCCCAAATCATACCAATCATGTCTAGTTCATTCCATACAGATGACGTTTGACATTCCTTGCGCATTATTTCCGAATTACGATTAGTAATAAAGCCACATTATGCACACCTATCCTATCACTATGCTAAAACTATCAAAATCTATCTCAGTTACGTTGTACCTGTAAAGGGCCTTTTCTTTTGGCAGTTTTTCTTCGGATTTCATCAACACGGATATCCAAAATTAGCAAAGGTTGAAAATTTGTCATTTATTCGTAATTCGAGCTCCAAATTAATCATAAGTCCGTAAGTCATGCGGAGAAGGCAACGCCCATCACTTCGGCTGAAGCTACGGACTTCGTGCTTTTGGGTAGACTCCAGATTATTGAATTCGCTAAAACAATAATTCAATTAAAATTCACAGTAATTTCTCCACCACGAAATTGACGTGTCATTAATTATTTCGAAATGTCGTTAACCGAACAGTACAGACGGTTACTGTAAACAACGGTTCTGATATTCCGAGAACAATACAATTGGAAACTGCTAATGAATCGTAACATGGCGCAAGGTGTACTCTACCCGTCAATACACTACTTAATGATTCGTTAGGCAATGGATACTAGGTACTCATTAGTCTTACTTAATATATTGACTGGAGATGACCAGAATAGTAAATGCGATACGCCCTATAAAGCACTTGAACATACGGTCAAGAGCACATAAGTAGGCAACTGATGAAAAATTAAGTGCTTCCATGATTTTAAAGACCACCCATATTCTGTGAATGTTGTAGTATTTGTAACCTTTTGGATAGGACACTTTCAAAGTGCTAGTCATAGGCGAAGTTCTAGGAAAATCACAGTGTGACGCTTTAAAAATTCAGCAGAATCGGCTAGCTTATTCAAATTCTATCAAGGCGTACCCAAAGGTTTATGTTAGGTACAACGCAATATTAATCCTATAAAATAACCTAATGAAACCCACCTCAACAGAAAGTATGAGCCAACCCGCACATGCTTGCGGGTTTACGTCATCAGTACGTGTTTTACCGCTAACAAACATACATTAATATGGAAAGCTCGCCTCTGCCAATGTGCCAGGCAACGCTGCCCCCACGAAGATGGCCATTGTCTTTTCAAAACGTGACTCCAAATGTTAATTGGACTATTAAAAGCCGAATGCGGGTCATTTCGACCATTACGATCGGAGCCCTTTTGAATATGTATAATAAAATTATTAAATGAGCTGAGCTCAATTTGTGTGTTAGGTTTCTAATGAGGTTATGCGCTTTCTTGTCACAGATGGCGCTTGCGTGTTGAATGCACAAGCGCACCAGCCGGATGCGCGAAATGGATTTTGTTGTGTGCGTAACTGTGCGCATCGGATGCAGAATTTTATATTAGCGCCCTTAGTGTGGGAGCTGAGATATTAATCGTTTTTATATTCATATGTGGGCCGTTAAATAGGCTAGTGGTATGTTGTATTTATACGTGATCATAGTCTGAATGGTAGAACGTCGATTGTTGATGTTTGGCAAGGAATGGGCGATGAGAGTTTAGCTAATTATGGAGGTGATGTACCTCAACGTTGTTGCAATACAAAAGTGATTCACGATTTAATAAGTACAGACACGTTACTGAGCTGTTAAGGATTGCCTTTTAGGACTGAACATAATTTTAGAACCGTGACTGCGTTTTGAATGAAACAGTTCATTCCTAGCGTAGTTGAATGCGAGAAATTTTATCTTTGCATATTCTTTGAGCTTTTAAAGCCTGCTGGAAAGGCAACTGAGTTATTTAGAGACTAGCGGTGTTTGGCTCTATTAATAATAAACTACTTGGTAGTAAAGTATAAACATCATGCCTTGCAGATACACATTCATGTGCGAGTATACAAGATGGCAGGGTCTTCGATGTGCAAACTGTAACCATGAATCCAGCACATGACTCTAGTCCCCTAACATAGACATATATCGTCGGTTTTCAAAATAAAATGGCCAGTTTCATAGAAAAGTGCAATTCCTACGCGGTCAAATGTAAGGGCAACATTTTTTTTATAACGACGAAAAATCAGCATCATTTGCTAAACCTATGGTCACAAGTTGCGAGTCGATTTCTAACACCGCGCATACGCGGTGGTAGAAATCGATCGACTGGATCTGAAATTACATGAATATGCTATAGCATATTCATGTAATTTTAGCTCCAGCCATGAAAATATCAGAGTAGCCAAACCCTGACGAACAAATGCTTATTAGAATATACACTGCACAATAGGTACTTATTTTCAAATCAAACAAATATGTACATATTGTATTCATCTGAGCTACTATGGTGGAGTGACCCGGGGGCCGGGGGCTTAACGATGCGGGTATGAAAACTGGCAAATTACCTACTCCGATGTGACTTTTGTAGATTTATTCTTAGGAATATAAAGTCAAAGTATATAAATATTTATTTCAAAAGGCGCATTGGACCATAAAAATTTACAAAAACATATAATTTGTTTTAATTGCCGTTTCCAAAAGGTAGTTTCGTATGGAGAAGAATGGGCCATGAAACTCCATCATTACGTTTTTGCAATGTTTCACAATATGTTGTATACATTAATTGTATCATTATAATAATATATGTGCAGACGATGCACCTAAAATAAAAATACCATAGCACAATAGGTGCCATCTAAGATACAGTGCTATGAAAAGATACATCACGAGAAAACCTGGATTTATTAGGTATTTTAAGGGTTTGATTTCCAGGTCTGGCAAAGTGTTATTGGATTTTTCTTTCAGAAATTTCTCAGTAGCAGCCCGGAGTGTAACTAGCGAAATGCGGGTGTGCTATAGGTACACTTATAGCTTACCCTTCGGGGAATTAAGGCATGATGGTATGTTTTGTTTAAATTCAAGATTCGGTATAGTTTATGTACACTTATAGCCAACTTTTCGGGGAATTAAGACGTGATGTTATGTTTTTTTTTTTTATTCAAGATTCGGTATAATATAGGTACACTTAAAGCCAACCCTCGGGGGAATTAAGGCGTGATGTTATGTTATGATTGAATTCAAGATTCGGTATGGTATAGGTACACTTATAGCCAACCTTTCGGGGAATTAAGGCGTGATGTTATGATATGTTTGAATTCAAGATTCGGTATAGTTTATGTACACTTATAGCGAACCCTCGGGGCAATTAAGGCGTGATGTTATGTTTTGTTTGAATTCAAGATTCGGTATGGTATAGGTACACTTATAGCCAACCTTTTGGGGAATTAAGGCGTGATGTTATGTTTTTTTTTTATTCAAGATTCGGTATAATATAGGTACACTTAAAGCCAACCCTCGGGGGAATTAAGGCGTGATGTTATGTTATGATTGAATTCAAGATTCAGTATAGTATAGGTACACTTATAGCCAACCTTTCGGGGAATTAAGGCGTGATGTTATGTTTTGTTTGAATTCAAGATTCGGTATAATATAGGTACACTTAAAGCCAACCCTCGGGGGAATTAAGGCGTGATGTTATGTTATGATTGAATTCAAGATTCAGTATAGTATAGGTACACTTATAGCCAACCTTTCGGGGAATTAAGGCGTGATGTTATGTTTTTTTTTAAATTCAAGATTCGGTATGGTATAGGTACACTTATAGCCAACCTTTCGGCGAATTAAGGCGTGATGTTATGTTTTGTTTGAATTCAAGATTCGGTATAGTTTATGTACACTTATAGCGATCCCTTGTGGCAATTAAGGCGTAATGTTATGTTTTGTTTGAATTCATGATTCGGTATAGTATAGATACACTTACAACCTACCCTTCGGGGAATTAAGGCGTGATGTTATGATATGTTTGAATTCAAGATTCGGTATAGTTTATGTACACTTATAGCGAACCCTCGGGGCAATTAAGGCGTGATGTTATGTTTTGTTTGAATTCAAGATTCGGTATGGTATAGGTACAGTTATAGCCAACCTTTCGGGGAATTAAGGCGTGATGTTATGTTTTTTTTTATTCAAGATTCGGTATAATAAAGGTACACTTAAAGCCAACCCTCGGGGGAATTAAGGCGTGATGTTATGTTATGATTGAATTCAAGATTCAGTATAGTATAGGTACACTTATAGCCAACCTTTCGGGGAATTAAGGCGTGATGTTATGTTTTGTTTGAATTCAAGATTCGGTATAGTATAGGTACACTTATAGCCAACCTTTCGGGGAATTAAGGCGTGATGTTATGTTTTTTTTTTATTCAAGATTCGGTATAATATAGGTACACTTAAAGCCAACCCTCGGGGGAATTAAGGCGTGATGTTATGTAATGTATGAATTCAAGATTAGCAGTGAGACAATGAATACAACTGGTGATCAAAGCTTGTTTCTCTTGAACGGATAAGGGTTACAGGGGACTACAGGGGACTACATTTGATGATGTGTCAGTGCTGTTTCCATATAACGAATGTTCTACTTACCAAGAATCATGTGATCATACGTAATTTATGAGAACCTTACCTACTTTACTTGGAAAAATAGACACACAAATAGTTTATAAAATGTTTGCGAATACGTGTCCTGTATTTAAAGTTCACAAAAATAATTTTACGTATCGCGTTTTGGCGATACGTAAAATTATTATCCTGTTTAATGATTATCGTTATCCTGTTTAGTTTCTTTTTGTAGAAAGCTTTCTTGGTTTTATGCCAGGACTGAACATATTCTATTTTGAATACATTTGCTTATATAATACACTTACTACAAGAAAATAAAAATATGTTTTTATTTGTTTAAGTAGACAAAAGAGTTGCGTTAAGTTTTTCCCATGTTGTGAACGTGGAACCTAACAAGTTTACAAAAGTCGAGGATAGGTATTAATTTTAAACGTTTGGTCCACTCTCGACCCCTCGACCCGAAAAATTAATGTGTCCACTGGACCCCCCTGACCATAGTTTATTCTCGACCTTTGCGGGTCGAGAGTGGATTTTATTTTCCAGCCAAGTTTTAGTTTTCTCTCGACCCCCAAAGTACCTTACTATATCAAAATATTAATTTTAGGTACTTACTTACCGAACTAGGGGTCGAAAGTGGACAACGTATGCATGTCCTTTGTATGAAAATCCAATACCCCCTGGGGGTTGAGTGTGAACTATGTTTAAGGGTTGAGAGGAAACAAATGAACAAACCTTTTTTTAGGGGTCGAGGGGCCGAGAGTGGACTAAACGATTTTAAGTAGGACCAGTGTCAGGTTGTTCTTTATTAAAATATGATTCGCGATCGTAACAAATATGGTTTTACAGAATTATAACCATTAAACCATCAATACAACCCTTAAAGTTCATATAATCACATTGAATGACTACCTCTTTCATTAAAACGTCATTCAATGGGATTATACGTGTATACTTATACAGGTTGACACTGACCCGCAAATTGCAAAAAACAAGAAAATTTCGCTGGAATACTTTGCTTAATAACTATGTTTAACAAAAAATGTTGAAATGAAAATTAATTGGTAAACGGAAAATCCCCAATGAGCAGATTAGGTATTACGTGATTTTCTTAATTTTCCTGTTTAAGATAAGTACTGAGCGTCAAAATGCATACGAAATAGTATAGTGCACACAAAGGATGTTGACCCTTTAAAAAAATACAGATTTTAATCAAAGCTTACCGAAGAAAATGAACAATGACTAATTCCTAAAAAATCTTTTCCAAGTAAACTGCGTGATACTGCAAATAAAATAACAAAAAGCGCATTCGCTGTCAGAATTCACAATTACACGTAGGTATTGTAGGTACACTGAACGTTTTTTTTTTGTAAATTTACGAAAAGAGACAATAGCTTAGCTGTCATATAAATAATTGTGTCTTGGATAAAGTAGGTGGTAGGAGTTTGCCTGCTTTTAAATTATCTGTGGTCACAAATTATAAGGTATTTCGTCATAAAATTTATTTTACCATTTTTCCACTTAAAAAAAGCTTCTTCAGAAAAACTGTACCTACTACACAGTCTGTACAATCTAAGCAGCCAGCCCACTACCAACATCGCTGGCTGACTATATTTTTAAAGTTTCGTGCTGTTTTGGTACATCTCGTCATATCTCGTGCCGCAACACGACAAATAAAGCATTTATTTTAAAATAGTACAATGGTGCGTTGTTGATTTTTAATCTGCTGGGGAGTTTGTTCCGCCACTTCTTCTTCCCAGCTAAAGCACTAGGAAGTGGCGAAGGGTGGGCGTTTTTTGGGGACTGTCTTATGTAATTTTGACGTTCAAAAAGTGCTGAATCTCAGCCTTTTTTGAATAAATGACTTTTGATTTGATTCAAAAACTTCTATCAACAACCAGCAACCAACTTGTAAAAGCAGAAAGAAAAAACTTTATTAACAAGCCTAATCATCGACCATTTTTTTTTAAACTTAATACCAGTTCACTAATCCCTTAAGCTGGCATCACCAAAGAGTGGGCCATCTGTCAGCGCACGGGGCGCAGCATATTTTATAATTATACGGGGACATACGTGGAATAGCAATCATTCTTTGGTCCAGTCGCGCGAATGTCCTGTGCACGATGCGACGCGCATTCTGAACGGCCGCGCTAACAGCCACGATCAAGATTTCTCGGTCGCGATCTACAAACAGGTGCTCGGCTGGTGTCGACGCGTGATTGATATAAGCAATTGAATTTTCATTCTATATTTAGATATTACTTGTACAACATTAATATTTTAATCAGGAATGTTTGAGCAAGAACGTTACAATTGCATGTAGGCTTTATGCAATCTTCACATCCTTCGTATTCATTTTGGGTTGAACAAGTATTTTAGTTTTTTTCGGTGTACTTTTATTTTTCAGACACGTGATCGAGATGACAAACCCAAAATCATATCACAACTGGAGTGTTTTAATGAGGGCAAGGGAAACAGATAAACAATAATAGGATAGTTCTTAACATCAGCACCCTAAATTGTGTGAAACAAAATCGATCTCAATGTGAATCATTTTAAAGGATATTGTTAATCCATTGTTTCATAGGTTCGAAAAATGTATTTACTCAACAACGTAAATAACGCACTGAATGTTGTTGAACTGTCAAAATGAAAGTCATTCCTACTTTTAGTGTGTTATGCAATTACTTAATAGTAATAAATAAAGGTATTCTATCTATCTGTCTACAAACTTCAATTTGGACTCTCTCTTAAAAAAAATATCTCAATGAAATACTAAGCCATGATTGCTACTATTTGCCACAATATTGCTGGAATGATTTATAACAATCAAATATGTATTTTGCCTATCCCATCTGATCAATTCATTTAAATAAATCACTTGCGTATTTCTAGTAAACGATCTAAAATCAACATCATCACATACACACCCTACTGCACCAATAAATTAGTCCGCACTGTAACCTTATTCCAACATCCTTCCAAGTACTCACAATGGACCCGTAGAAATAGCAGAAAAATCTACTTATGCGATACGATTTACAATTCAACTCAGGGAGACTTCGGAGCGCTAATACATGTGCTTAGCGGTAAACTTAAAGAGGGACCCAGTGCCAAATATGTACGAAGTAACGATTTACTGTCTATATACGGGACATAAAGTACCGAATGGCCTAGCAAAAAATTCTTGACAACAGTTATGTTGTATCATTGTTCAGTTGGACGCGTACGCATATCTAAATCGTAACGTTTGCGTTATTAATGTTGTATGATTTGCGATACGCCTACTGCGGTCATTTTTCAGCTTTTAATCTTGTTAATTAATTTTGTCTTATTAAATGTGTCCCTTTGTTTGGTTTGGTTGAATATTGCATCATTGATGTCAGAATTTTTGTGTCTATCTCAATCCGAATCTTTAGTCGTTAAGTTCTACGTTGCAATTTACATTTTTGATTTGATTATATCTGATTAATCAAGTCTGTCTTCTTCAAGCTGTTAATGAGAATTCTCATTTTAAGAACCTCTATATTATGAATTTTAGATTCCGTCATTAGTTTCTCACTTATCAGCTTATAGTGTTAATTTTATACACTTAGATATATATTTTTACGTATTTGATTCAAAACATGTTTTTTTCTGGCGACGTTAACGATGACATGAGGCTAGGGTGTTGCAGATTTGTTTCTACCCAACTTTGCTAGTTATAACAATCAGGTTTCTCCCGCGGCATCTCACAGTGAAGCGGTACTTTTATTCTAAGATATACATCATAAACGTGAGTGTCGTCCATAAGTACAATGTGTACATCTATGAATGTCTTTATTACCGTGTTTTAGTCATTTGTAAGATTTTCTCATAATGATTGTCTCCAAAACGAGTGTATGTGCCGTCAAAAGCTTTTGTCTAATCGTTGTCATGACTCCGGTTCACATTTGCTCCGATATAGTCGTTAAAAATGTCGTTTGTTGTTACTGTCTGTGTGTCTTTTATTATTCTAGCATCATTGTTGTTGTTAATTTCATGACAGTCATTTTCATTAAATAAAAGAGGCTCAATATCATTTCCCGTTTCTTCAGGTTTATTATGGCTTTTCGTAATTGAACTCTCTAAACATACATTCTTAATAACTTTAATTTGTTCCTGTATGATTTTATAACTTTTCTTAAAATATCAAATGATAGGATAGATTACCAGTACATTGACATTTCGAACTGACAGCTCTACCATCATTAGTGGGTGCACTCTTATCAATGGAGGTGTTATATTGTACATTAATCATGATAGCTGTAGTATTCGAATATATACTTTTTATTAATGTTATACCTTCGAGGTGATACTATTGTTTTCTTTTGAAGTGCATATCTATAGGAGATCGTGTCTCATTAGATTTTTCGGACAGAATATTTGTAAGTAGATATACTCTTATAAGTAGTGATTCTCAAATGAAGTGATATAGCAAAGGCTTAATGACCCACAATTATTTATTTATTTATTTTATTTATTTTTTAACCCAAATAAGTACAATATTTTACAGTTTCCCAAGACGATGTTATACACACATATTAAACTATTTATATCTATAAAATACACTTTAACATTAAATAAAAATTACAATTTCAAATATGTACACCTTCTTCACTGCACCTTTGTGCTCCTGATGCAAATTTCGGCAGGCCATCGAAAACATCTTCCGTCGGCATATTATTAATAATACGAGCGGCCCTTGACAAAGAGGCAAACTTTAATAAATTTGTCCTAGCCTATGGCATCTCTAACAATTACAGGTGCTAAATGCTGCAAATTATAGATAAGCCACACAATTAACTGAAAATTTACTTCCTAACATAATGTCCTATAAAATCTAACCGATTTTGAATCCAACTTTAAGACTCAGCTCGCCAGTTAGCCTTACGAACAATGACTAATAAATTGAGGATAGATTACAAAAGTGTATGTGTGTATGGTTAGTTTAACAGAAAGGCTTTATGCATACTAAGTAGAAGAATTATTAAATCAATGTAGAAATCTTGGCACAGTGGCACCCGATGTTACCTATTTATCCTTGATTGTGTGGCACTAACCAGTAAACAGGCTTCTTACAAAACATAACGAACTAAGGACACAGTATCTTCCACTTACTTAAAAAAATAATGTATCCCCTAAAGGGGTTAAATACGGGATGAAGTATGATCGTTAATTTTTTCCGATGGAAAATCCAATCAGGTACACGACTTTAGGCATATTTAGCTTAATCTTTTTAATTGTGTGCTTGAAATATAATTAATTTTATATATTTTATAAAATTTTCTCTCTATATTATCCGAATCCCGAATAATAGATATATTTTGTTTTATGCCTGCATCATCCTATAGTTGGAATTTTGAAACTGCAAAGTTTTGTCCTTCTTATGTCCAGTTTTTATCAGATTGCCTGAGCGTCTGATATTTCCTTGGCAGCCTATGCCTCCCTGTTTAACATAACAGTTAACATTTTAATCACTGCCTCAGCATTTAGTTCATGGCAGTATAAGAAAATCAAATCAAATCTATCTTGCTCGTCTCACCATCTTTACTAGACACACATAAAAATACCTATATTTTCTAACATCTGATATTCATATAACACAAAAAAAGAAATATGATGTAAATATTAATGAGGTGCATAATGAAATGAGGGAAATAAATTTTTACTACGCTCTTCATTTTATTGGCAACCGTTTTACCTATATATTTATCATCACGCTTATATTTAGCTGCGGGGTTATTAGAGACTGTGTTGTCGAGGTGAATTAAATTAATTGGTTAGATTTATAATAATAAAGTGATGATGAAAATCATTTCGGATTTGTAAAAAAACAAAGAATTAGCCATCTTCATTAATTTTGTGATTGTCATAATTTTTTAAATGAGGAATAATTACAAGAGAATGGGCAGTAGTACAATCTCGTCTGCCAATATACAAAAGGTATGTTATAAAAATCAGTTTTTCTAAATAGTCTGAAATTTTATCAATGGACGTATTGTGAATCAGCCAAGGGCCAGACACCAAAGAAATTCCATCACACCAATAAAAACAATAAAACAAAACGTTGACAAATCTATTAAAATCACGTAAACAGACATCGAGAAGCATCTTGGATGTCATCCAAAAAGTGGCGGCCATTAAAATGGGCGAGCCATTTAACGGTTCCATAAGCAGTGTAAAACAAATGTTTTATCAGATTCGTTAGTGTACGTATCAATAATTCATAGCGTTACGATGTTATGCACATCGCCACCCGTTACTTGGAAGCCTTACACCGTTCATTAGTAGTTATATCGCGACTTGCTTTGGCAAAACCGCTGGGCCACATAGCTATGGGCGTGGATGAAAGAACGCTAGATGTGACACCTGAACTAAGATTTTTTGATTAAAGCTATTCAGCAGACTTTTTAAAAAAAAATTATTCAAATATATTCAGCAGACCAAAAGAAAGATGTATGTTATATAAGCTGTCGTTGTTAGCCAGCGAATTTCATGTGAAAAATGGTGCTGGCTTGCACAGGCTTTAAATAAAATTGACGAAACTACAAACTTCAAACAAAAGAACTAAACATTCAAACATAACAATTTACAGGAAAAGTTTTTATCCAGTGCGCAAACTGTAACCATGAATTCAGCGTATCATTCTAGATCCCCCGGCGCAGAAATTTTTCGTCGGTTATACAAAAAAAAACAGCTGTTCCATACATTTTGACCGCGTAGGTCAAAATGTATGTATTCACTTTTCTATGAAACAGCTGATTTTTTTTTGTAAAACCGACTAAAAATTTTTTCGTTTGCGGACTTTGAAATTTGCGGACTGAATAAAAACTTTTCCTGTATAAGTGGGAAAAACCATCACTTGAGTTGTACCGGAGCCTCGTTTATGAGGAAAACTTTACATAGACTAATTTCAATCGAGTTACCTGTCGAGGTACCGTATGGCTTAGCAGTTAGCTGTTATTTATGTCCTTATTGATGGACAAATTTTATAGTGTGTTCGAAATAGGGAACGAACTTTAAATAATAGACTAGGCATCTTTAGACTTGGATTTAATGTGCGTTAAAAATATAACAACACAAAGGTATTACAATATTTAGCGCTCTGTACTAATATTATAAATGTGAAAGTTTATGAAGATGTTTGGATGTTTGTTACTCAATCACGCAAAAACGGCTGAACGGATTTGGATGAAATTTGGCACACAGATAGATTATAACCTAGATTAACACATATGATACTTTTTATCTCGGTAGTACGTTCCCGTGGAATAATTTTCGACCTCCACGCGGGCGAAGCCGCGGGCGGAAGCTAGTTATAAATATTTCTTAAAATAAAAATAGCCCACATCGTGTCCCAAATTATTTTTTTTAAATTTTTCAAGAGATCCAGGAAAAAATTGATATGTCGAGAAGAAAATTTAGAATACAATGCCTATATCGCTCCCTGCCTCATCCATTCTCTTTACATCCTCGCAAGTATTGGTACGCCGTTCATATACAGTTCGTGTATTGACGATTTAATTACATTTTGATCCGGCTACTAGTCGTTATTGCGATGTGGGTGTCCGATATAGGTATGCAAATGACAATCGCTTGGTTCAACATACTTAGGTGTCACGTCGGCACTTCTTTAGATTTCCATACCAATAGCATTTCAGTAATGAATAATTAATATACTGTGTTATAATTGAGAATCACTTAAAAGGTATGCAATGATGGTTCGGCTGTATTTGATCCGTTTTCATTAGTGATTCGAAAAATAATCTTGCGCTTGAGCATGTTTTGCACGAGTATTGGACATTGGACATGATTTTAAATGGGTTTTCGTACGTGAAGAAATGCTCGTTCTAATTTGATCGAATAAATGTGTGTTTTATGATAAGTTTGTTGGAATCTTTGTCATGTGGATCAGAGGTTGAGGTGATTAAGTATGACTAAAGTTAGTACGTAAAGGTACTTTAGTCAAAACCTTGATTTGACTGTGTTTGGCAAATGGCTTGTGATCATCGCTTTAAGGAGGGGGGATGAGGAAGGAATTTCAAATTTTCTTACGTTTATTTTATTTATTAATTATTTATCTTGCAATTTGCAGGTCACTGTCGGGTTAAACAGGACTTTTTCATGAAATAGTAATTCAGTGGGATTATGTGAACTTAGAGAGTTGTATTGTTGATTTTTAATGATTATAATTCTATAAATACATACGTGTTTCGGTCGCGAATCATATTTTGTTCAACATTTAGCTTGACGCTGACTATCAAATGCAAAATTAAAAAATAACCTCTTAAGCTTAAATCAAAATTAAATATGCATTATGTTTTAGAAGCACTATGACAACACAGTGTTATGTGGTAACAAAAGTATACAATAAATTATTTAATACATAAACAGGCACCTAGATATTGCAATTTTACAATAAATTCCAACCAAACCTCTACATTAAAATAGTTTTTGAGGCATGATTAGTCACAGTAACCACGTTTATAACTAACTTCAACAAGGATAAAGCTACGTCGAAATTATAATAGCATCACAAAATTAACATAAGAATTGTGAAATAAGCTCATGAGTACCTATGTCGTTGAATCACTGTGGAAAATACTCCACGCAAAATACGCTTAGTCCATTACCAACGACAATAATGACGTGTTTTACCGTCAAACTAGTGATTCCCCCAATTTAATTTAAGGTAAACAGAAAATCTAAAACCGTTTTAGCGAAAGCGTAAAAGCGATGAATAAATCAACCCCCTAATTGCAGGGGCGATCCATCGACATAACGATTTTCGCCATCGAAAATGCATTTTCCGCACTGTTCATGTAACTCTACCGTAAGGTACATATTAACTTAATTATAGGATTACAGTGGGTTGCATTTAAAGTGGTATTTTGGTAATATAATAGTCAGATGGCACGCCCGATAAGTGCCAACCCGATACTTGGAAAGCCTCGCTCATTACGAATTCGGGGCGCAGACAAAACGTACTTGGTCGCGAGGAACAAACGAATATAATAATTATGAGCCGAATGGATTAGGTCGAATTAACGGTTGCGTTGTTAGGAGATTATTTTTTCGACACGTAGCGGGCGAGGGTTTAATCAGATTTTTAGATACGTATCTGCGTAATCGTGTCATTGTTTCGTTTAATGCTATGGTGCTTTTAAATGTAAATTGTAGGTCCAATGTGACTATTTAAAAATATGTTGCAATAAATTCCACATTGTTGAAATGGGGTCCTGCCTCGTTGGTATAGTGGTAGCGAGCGCTACTGCTGATGAGGTCTTGGCTTCGGTTCCCAAGTCAGGCATTGTGTTATTGGGTTTTTCTATCAGGAATTTCTGAGTAGCAGCACGGTGGTCGGGATAACATCAAATATCTTCTCCCGCTCTGGGTGGAGCAGGAGGGTGTGTCAGACTTTTACTGAGTAAAACTCACCCGTGTTCTCTCAGTTACCCGGTTGATTGATAGACGCGCTCCCTATTACATGGGACTTAAAACCTAACTGCTGAAATATATAATAATAATTATACGATAGGTACACCTCTGCCTCTGCACCCTTCAGGGAATACAAGCGTGATGTTGTGTTATAAGGTACTTGCCTAAACTTGGTCGATTAGTCTCCAGCAAATACTCAAGGGACACATAGACACAGTCAAGGAATGATACCAGCACTCGCCCAGCAGATGGAAATGCCATTGCATTCAATCGCCGAGTCTCTCAAATAATTAAATGTAGTTAGTCATGTCAACATTCGAGAAGACTGTCAAAGTCCTTCACTTCGACAGTTTTCTATGAGAGCAGCAAGTCACCTACCCATAGTGGCCGAGCACAGTCTGAATCGCTAGGTGTAGACGCTCAAAATGTTACATATTAGTTCGTTACATATCGAAAGTTAACGGATTTGAAGGATCTTTGAAAAAAAATCGCCTATGGGGTTAAAAAAAAGGTTGATAATTTGTCAATTTTGCTGTTGGAAAATCTCATCGGGGACATATCTACATGGCTAATGATTTCATGAAACTTAAGGTACTTCAGACTAACTTAGAAATTACTGTTGAATAGACTGACGAACTCTGATATCCTTTTGTATTATTCACCTACATAGGTCGTTTTTATCTTACCTAATAAATGAACAATCAATGAGTATGATCATGACTGTAGTTCTCATAAAGTCATTTAAGGTACCGTCTTCCAAAATTCCACACTAAACTTTTTAACAACCAGTCGTGAGGTGCACGAAAAATCAACACTGAAACAGCAAATGACCAACAAAGGATAATGCACCCTACCATTAAAAACACATAGTTTTATTTCATTTGACAGCTGTCACTCTGTGGATGCGGTCCTGCATAGGTTCTTGGACATCAAAAACACACCGCTTGTAATGTATGTGAGAATTGTGAATCTCAAGTTTTGGATTACCATTTAAACAACATATGTTATTTCCATGTGACTACTGTTTAACAAAAAACAGTAGCTATTGTTTGAATGCATATAGATTGATTATTATTCTGACATTGTGGACATTATGGATCTTATGTCGTGAAGAGCGTATATCAGTGCCGCAGTAAGAATATACGAATGGGGAAATTAATCTTCTTCAGATTTTTCTTTCGGTATACCACAAATAGGTGCACTTGTTTTATTTATGGTACAGGCTTTTAAATTTTATTTACCAATACTTCATCTACTTTTGTCGATACAACATTTAACGCAACATACATCAGTGCAACGTGTAACGCAACATAGGAACATCAGAACAACGTTTCTCCTCAAACAATTTTGCAACACTCCACGCAACATGAGTATGTAATACTTCTAAACGCCTCTACGGAATGGAGTTATATCCTATATGCGACACAGGTCCACCTACCTTTGAGGCATCAGTTAGCCTAAGCTGCTCTTTGATCCTTTCTTGTATCAGCACGAGCTACTTAGGTACGTGAGTAGATATAGTGAATAAATCATACTTTGGTTAAATAGACTCGACAGTCACCAAGATTGTTGAGAGGTAACCCAGAATTTACACGCTGGAGGTAGCTTCAGCGTGTGTCCATTCTATGTTGCGGGAGTGTTGCGGCACCTGGAACTTTGCGTGCCTGACCGGTACGTGTGGAGGCGGCGATACCCGCCCCTGCTTGCTGTGCCTGCAGCCAGAACCAAACTGCTGGCGAGGACTCCTCTCACTAGAGCCATGCATGTGGTGAACGAGGTTCACGAGAGGGTTGATGTATTGTGGTGCAACTTCAGTGAATTCGCAAAAGTTGCATTATATATAATATGTTATTTAGATATAGGTTAAGATTTAGAATATAGTATGTATTTTATTGGATGTAGATTAAGGATTTAGCATGTAAGGCTACACTATCGCATTGGATCGTAGATCTGTAATGGTAGCTGTAGGTGAGATTTGAATAAATAAATAAATGTTAAAGGTCTTGGTTTCTGCACTATATCCTATACTTACTAGCTTTTTTGCCCGCGTGGAGGTCGTTGTATTATACATTTATACTTTCTTCTTGAATCACTCTATCTTTTGATGAAAATCGCATTAAAATCCGTTGCGTAGTTTAAAATACATAAGCGTACAGACAAGAAAAGCGACTTTGTTGTATACTATGTAGAGATCTGCGTAGGCCTTGGCGGCCGTCGGTGGTTATTACAACCAGGCTATCTCCGTCCAGAAGTTAGTTTAGTGCGTGCGTCCATTTCTTAGAATAAAAAAAAATCTACAATGACCACAAGAATCACTGTGCACGCGGTACGGTTATGGAATTCACTTCCGCCTGACATTAGGGACTGCCAAACTGTAGCAGTATTCAAAAGAAGAGTGAAAGAACACTATCTCTCCACATTGTCATAATTGTATTTATTAATTAAATTACATTATAATTATATATATTTTAGTGATATTTATTTTAGAAGTATGTATGTATATTAGTATGTATGTTTATTCTCATATTATGTGTGTATGTATATTTTTAAATTAGAGTTTAATTTGTAATTTTATGATTTTCCTTCTACTGTTATTACACGCGTTGTCTACATCTCTGTTATCTTCTCTCCTATCGCAGGTGTGCTGGAAGAGATTTCTGTAGAAATAAGCATTACCTTTGTACGTATTTTTCTGTTCCTTTCTTCTTGTCTGTTTATATGTGTGTGCATAAATGATTAAATAAATAAATAAATAAGAATCATAAAAAAAAAACTATGATACCTAGATACGAATTCAACAAACACCATCAAATTAACTGATGCTGCCATTGCGAAATTATCAAGCAACGAACCAACGCACGTTCTCTTTTATAACATTAGCAAGAATAATATCTACCGTAAGCTCAGCTCATTATTTATAAACGATGTATAATTAAAGGTTACGGCTGTAAGTCCGACAATTAAATCTCGTATCAGGCGCTGCAAGTTCCCACACCCTTTGATTTGATTGTGCTAATAACTTGCTGCGAAATAAGCGCTTTAGGCGATATCAATTTATCGCAATGCTTGGATAATTATTTTGATCTATGATTTGAATGCATTAGAAATACTGATGGACCTCTTCTTTCGTAGCAGCACGATATTATTAGAATAGCTTTAAAAGCTATGATAATTCAAAATCATAATTTCAGCTGAAAAACGTCCACTACTGAACATAGGCTTCGCCTAGGCCTATTGGTAAAGACAATAGATGCTCAGCAACTGGTCAGTAGAACAACAACCCAAGGTGCATTAGGCGTATCCAAATCATCAACGTTGCGACTGCTAGGAAATCTAAAATATTTATTTATTTACTATAAGGTATCTTCACAGCTGACAAAAAGTATAACATTATTAATTATTCAAAACATTACGCCAATTACGAAGTACTCAGAAAATAAGAAAGAAACAGAGAGTGACATAATTATTAATATTTAAAGTGTGTGTATGCGTGTATCTGTGCGATGTAGGTGCTGTAAATGTGAACCTACCGTGTGTGTCTGAACTCACTAAACTGGCACTGCTGACTTTGCCGAGTTACCGGCGTTTGAAGGAGTATTTGGTTTTTTTTTTTATATGAACTAATAAATGTTGAGTGTACACAATCAAAGAAGAAGAAGAAGACTCAAATAGACTAGACTGAGAACAAAGAAGAAGAGAGAAGAGAATTATATCCATCTATCGATCAACAGAATTTTGAGAACAGTCAACTGTGGCATCTTTACCTTTCCATAGCAACTTTACCCATGAGTACTGTACTTAAATTTCTCTCGATTACTAAAAATCTGTTGCTGCCATTTAATATTGAAGCGATACAGAAGTAGAATAATCTACTATTTGTAACAAATTTTTAGTAATCGTGAGCTACGTTAATACAGTTCTCATTGGTCAAGTTGCTTATGGAAAGTAACACACAGTTGACGGTACCTAAATAATCATTTGGAGGTACCTACTAGGTACTAAATGGAATCCACCAAGCTGGTCACTGTCTCAGAAGTCAGAAGCATCATTTCAGCCGAAAGACGTCCACTGCTGGACATAGGCCTCCCCCAAGCTCCGCCACTTCGACCGGTTCTGTGCTTCCCGCATCCAGCGGACTCCTGCGGCCCTCACAAGGTCATCGGTCCACCTTGTGGGAGGCCTTCCAACTTTACGTCTTCCGGTGCGCGGTCGCCACTCCAGAACTTTTCGACCCCATCGGCCATCCGTTCTGCGTGCAATGTGCCCTGCCCACTGCCACATAAGTTTGGCAATTCTTCGGGCTATGTCGGTTACCTTGGTTCTCCTGCGGGTCAGAAGTCAGAATAGACTGAATTAAAATACAAGAGCATCGAAGTTATACGTAACTTCAATGCTTTTATATTTAAAATCAATCTCAAATCATTTTAAATATAGTTCCGCTTAAAGCGAAGATTCACATTTACGCAGTTGTAAATCATAGAGCACTGTGAATCATTTGCATAAAGATTGATTCCATTCAGTGAATTTCTGAATACGCTAACATAAAGCGCTTTACGCTTGTTGTTCGCAGTATAACGATTATAAGTAATTGCTTTGCAATTAGGACAATCCGTGTGCCAGCGCTGCAGCGTATGCAGCTAATTATGAGTTCAAGCGATAATTACCGCATCGGGTCGAAAACGTGGCTTGTAAGGATAAAGGCGTCGATCACTGCTTAGTGGATAAGTAGTTGAGTACCTATATGTACCTACTATGTTATGATGTACGAAACCTGTAATATTATCCTTTCTAGACTTTTCGTACGGGGCAAGCCAGAGCTTTATTTAAGCCAGTCATATGTATTTTTTTTTATTTGTTCTAAATATTTAAAAAAAAACAGCTGTTCCATACATTTTGACCGCGTAGGTATTGCACTTTGAAACAGCTGATTTTTTTTTGTAAAACCGACGAAAAATGTCTGTGCTTGGGGGCTCTAGAATGGTATGCTCTGAATTCATGGTTAAAGTTTGCGCACTGAAAAAAAACTTTTCCTGTATAATTAGGAAATGAGGTAGGTGCTTCCAATAACAGAAAAAATTACGATAGATAAGTTTTATTTTTTAATCACGCACTTTAATTACCCATGAGGTAAGGCCCTGGGTTACCCAAATAGATTGTAAAGGTACTGCTTGAAGACCAACATAATAATATTCCAACCAATAAAACACCAGTCCTGACATGGTACAATTTTGGCTATACCATGACAACATTCCGTGTAGTGCCGGACGTAAAGAATAGCACCATCCCATTTCTTCTCATGGGTGCGTAGGAGGCGACTGAGGGCCTTACTAGAAAATGGGCAGCAGCGTTCTCTATGCATTTTACTAACATACTGCGATTGCCAACCCGCCTGCCAAGCGTGGCGATTATGGCAAGCCCCCCCTCAAATTGCGGGAGGCCTATGCCCAGCAGTGGACGTCTTCCGGCTGAAATGATGATGATAATGAATAAAAAATTATGCCAGTTATGATGTGAAATCCACCAACGCGCTGGTGGGCCCACATAGTGGATTACGTTCCACTCAATCTCCCTGAGAGGAGGTGTCAACAGTTGAAACATTATATGCGGATAATTCAATGACTTGACTATGGCTACTCACCGCCCATATGGTAAATCTAGAGACTGGAGACACTCACAATTTAGTATGGTAAAATTTCGTGAGGTATAATAAAGCTTTTCCTACCTGATCCGACTATTAAACATTCCGTATGTGATGAAATGTAAAAAAAAGTCTTAAGTACCGTCCTCCTACCCCAAATACATACTCAATTTACAAAAAGAATTTAAAAACATTACAGATGCAACAGTCATTTATGTAAGTACGCAAAAGAAATATCGTAAGTACCCGCATACCAGCATTTAGGCATTTAAAAAGGAGTACACAATTAAAATGCGTTTTAAAACACAAACAACAAGGCAGGACAAATTGTTTTTTCCTTATGTTTCTATTAGTATTCTACACACTTCTGCGTCGAATAAAGAAATTTGTGACCTCAGCATTATAGAATGACTCATTTTAACAGCCGTTATTTGGCAATAAAAGTTTTCTAACAGGCGTTTCTTGGACTTACTTTGCAAACAAAATGCATCATTAGGTGCCTGCAAACGTATCAGCAAGAACCTAACAGTAGCGCTTATATAAAATTATGATAATATATGACAGTTACTGAGCCTTTTGAGAAAATTTTAGCTAAATTCTAGGAATTTTGGGCATATAAAGGTGAATCAGATACTAAAAATTCAGCGTACAGTCGAGTACACACGTTTGAAAGGTGTAATTGGGAAATTTCATCGCGTGGTTGACGCATTCCGGAAAGTTGTAAAGCTCGCAATGGTCGCGATTGTTGTACTCAACTGTACCGTGTTAAACGGCTAAATGTATGTAAACAATCTGTTTAAGCACCACTGTTAGATAAAATCTATTGAAGGCCAAACAATGTCTTAGATTAGAGATGTAGGTACAGCTCTGACAAGTAAAAAACAGAGAAAAGTTCACGGATTCAACAGATCAACACTGCACTCGTTTAGAGTTATTCAATATCATGAAACGTTTGGATGCATAAGTGTGTACGAGCTTATGCTTGGGTAAAGTGCATACTGTCAAACAAACTGTTAATTAACTCAGTCTATCGCAGTCCACTGTTGGATAGAAACCACACCCAGGCTGCGCCACAACACCTTGTCCTCTGCCCTCCGTATCCAGTCTGTCCCCGCCACTTTCTTAAGATCGTCGGTCCATCTAGCTGGGGGGATTAATAAGAAGCAATAAAGTGCATACTGTATTCCTACTAATTAAAAATCCAAAAAAAAAAGAAAGCCAAATGTAATGTAGTAGAGAGAATGTAACGTTGTAGAAAGAATGTAATGTAAAATGTGTTCAAAATTGTGTGTTGTCCTATAAAAAAATACAGATAAAACAATAAAAGAATTTCGGGCGCCTTAGAGATGCACACCCCTCTTATTCATAAACGATGATTAAAGTTAAGTAATGATTAGCGTCTGTTTACCCATACATTTTTGACGTTTAAACATCATTTAACTTTAATCATCGTTTATGAATAAGGGGGTATGTTTTATGTAACAAAACAGCCAGATAGAACACTTCGGAGAGTCAGACTTTTAATCTGCTGGAGGTAGCTGAAAATGAAGGTACTAAAATAATGGAAATACCCTTGTTATTGGCCAGTAGCTTATGATTAATCTATTAAAACTTATTATTATTAAAGGAATATTATTATTATTATTGCTAAATGGCATATATGGCATAATGGCAATGGGATAAATCATTATTATTGCATCTTTGGGTTTTATATTAAAGAATAATTAGAAATATTAAACCTCCCAGTATCTACGTTGAGTCGAAGGTTGAGACTTCTGGAAAAGGAATCCTGGTAAAACTTCTCAGGAACAAAAATCCATGGTAAAAGAGAAGAAAAGATAAGAAAAACCATATACACCACATAAAGCTCACCATAGTCTTGATTCACTCACGTCATCGGTTTCATAGGCCTCATTTCAGAAAAAAACAAAACCGTACACATTTCTCAAATCAAATTGAAGGACTCATACGCAGGACTCGAGTCCCAGACATTCATAACAAAAGTAAAATAAACATGAAATTAAAGAACCTCGCACACCGTGACGACTGACTCATATAATTTCACAAAATGCTCGTGTTGAACAAAATGTTCCATACAACGTCTGAGAAGTCGGTAATTACAATAAAACACTTAATGAGATGCAAGTGGGTGGGGTCGTTTAAAAGGCAGTAAACAAAATTACTCCGACCCACGTTACCAATTAGTTCGGCTAGTATTAAATCGATCGTTCCCTCGAAACTTTGAATTAAAACCTTGCACGCCAAGTAAATGTGAATAATTACGTATTTAATAATGCTTTTGTTCTCTCGACGAGGAAATTCAAGTAATTCAATTGTGTTTAAGACTGTTTAATTCGGTGTAACAACGCTGTACGCTTTCTAGAACCTGCGTTTTTGTTTTTAGGGTTCACTGAGAACGTGTTACTCCAACTGAGAGGGAATTATCTTGTTGATTATCTTAACGAGTTTTGTAGTTATAATTATTGTAAACTTTGTTATTTTATCACAAGCGAAAACAGACAATAGTATATTAAAAATCAAACTTAACAAATAGACTATTTACTACATTTTCCACAGATTACAACTTAAATATATCCTGTGCATAACTAACAGATAACTATTAACTAACTTAAAGTACCTTTCATCGCCTACGTCAAAATCTTCTTTAATTTTCTCACCAAACTTGAAGTTGACAAGTAAGTACCTACTTATCAAGGGCCTATGATAACAAAACATCACAACATGTTAGTATTTCTTTGTTTACATTTAGTTTCATCATCCGCACGATTAGACTAAACTACGCTTGCTGTGGGTGGTTCGTGGATGGGTGACCATTTTTACATAACAAGACTCCCCTGTGCTTCAGAAAGCACGTTAAGCTGTTGGTCCCAACTCTCATTTTTGGATGTTTGACCCCGAAAGCCTGAGAGTCTGACAACTAGTCAAGGGGTATCATATTTCCCAATAACTGGGTTGTGTTTGATAGGAAGTAGCTCCATTTTGAATACTAGTACTCAGCTACAGCCGGTTATTTTTTTTTTGGGTGGGAATTCATCAAATAACGTTTCCCGCTCTGGATGGAGCAGGAGGGCGTGTCAGACTTTTACTGACTAAAACCCACCCGTGTTCCCTTAGTTGCCTTTGTGCCAGGGGCCGCGGTATCTCTCTCGAACAACCCGCACCCCTGGCAGACATTGGCCCTTGCGGACTTCAGCAACTGGTGAGATCGCCGCAAAGAGATGTCAGCACCAATTGGTGCTGACATCTCTTTGAGGCGCGCGTGGAACACAATGCGCTGTCGACCCAGGCTTGGTACTTACCGGACAGCGAGCTACCCATTACTCGCCGTCTACAAGCCCGCGCCTACGGTGGCCGTGAATCAGCCTGGGATTCTTGACGCCCAGGGCGTCTCCCGCGGCGAGTACGGCCGTGAAGGCGCATATACTGCCTCTCTCTCACGTGCGCCGCCTCCCTCTTCGCGAGCATTACTGCTTCGCAGAAGGAGGTAACGGCTACCCATGCACTCTCGCTCCGTACCATGGCCTGGACCAGGACCAAACGCGAGAGATCGCCGCCGCCGATCGCCTCAGCGAGGGACACGGGGGTGCTCCGCCCAAGCCGGGCAGACCTCCACCGTATGCACCACCGAGTCCTCAGAGCTACAGCCGGTTAGACTAGAAGTAGAAACCAATATAGCTGGTAAAAGGATAAACAGATGTATTACTCATTATTACTCATTTCTTTTCATCAATTTTTGATATCAGGCACCTACCAATGCATCAATCTGAATTGGTGATAGTAGTGTCTTCTAAAAACTCTTCGCTTAAAATCGATGGAATTTATGAAGAAAGGATTTTAAAAGTATTTTTTTTGCACAGCTAGTTTACTAGTTATGATATTATTTCTAAGCAATATCTGTGTCTCACAAACTGATGATACATACATGAAAAGTTTTTATTCAGTGCGCAAACTTAAACCATTAATTCAACATACCATTCTAGACCTCCCAGCGAAGAAATATTTGGTCGGTTTTACAAAAAAAAAAAACAGTAGTTTCATAGAAAAGTGCAATACCTACGCGGTCAAAATGTATGGAGCAGTTGTTTTTTTTATATAACCGACGATACATTTTTTGCACTGGGGGGTCTAGAATGATATACAGAATTCATGGTTACAGTTTGCGCACAGGATAAAAACTTTTCCTGTATATACTCCCACAAGGAACCCAGTACATAAACAGGAAGTTCACACTTAACTTCCACATATTATTAAGTTAAAGTAATTTACTTAAGTGTGCAATGTGTTAAGTGTTAACAGAGCGCGAATTCCGGAACAGTACAACTATTGTATGTAACTATGTGTAATGCTGAAAATTGGAAAACAACGTTATCTTAACGAATCGCTTTTGAAACTTAGTTAAATAATGTTTGTGTAACGGTTACTTACTTATTTGCTTCTGCCTTCAATTTCTCTTTTTGATAGGTCCTATAAGGTTATGATAGCACTTAGGCGTTAGCATCAGATAGGATAGCATTTTTATTATAGTATTATAGCACATTGTGATAGCATTAGATATGATAGCACTTTTATCATAGCATCTTATGCTGGCATCAAATATGATAGTACTTACATCATAGCATCTTATAATAGCTTCAGACATGGAAGCACTTGCATCACAGCACCTTGTGATAGCATCAGATAGGATAAGACTTATATTATAGCACCTTGTGATACCATCAGATATTATAGCACTTTTATCATAGCATCTTATGATAGCTTCAGACATGAAAGTACTTATATCACAGCATCTTATGGTAGCATCAGATATGATAGCACTTATATTATAGCACCTTGTGATAGCATCAGATATGATAGCACTTTTATCATAGCATCTTATGATAGCTTCAGACATGAAAGTACTCATATCACAGCATCTTATGATAGCATCAGATATGATAGCCCTTATATCATAGCATGTAATTATAGCCCCAGATTTGATACCAGTTATATCACAGCATCTTATGATAGCATCCGATTTAGAGTTAGATTCAGAATTCACACATCATCATCATCATTCATTCAAACATCATATTCATCACCATCATCGTTTTACGTTTATTCATCTTCTGATCTGGTAATCTTGGACTTTTGCTTTTGATTCTTTAATAATTATAGAAATTAACTTGTTTGTCAATATACGCGTATGTATTGCTAACACAATAGAACAACAGATAGCTCTTCTACGCCAATGCGTGTGATTCTTTCACATATAGGGCGCTATTTAACACTTACATTAACGCAACAGCAACTGTGATAACTTCTGTTTAGCAGAAGCTCCGCAGAGATTAAGAAATAGCATAATCTTCACCAAACTTCGAGCGATTAGACATAATTGACAGACATAAATCGTTTTAATCACAGCTTTATCCAAAATCCGGGCATCATCAAACTTTATGATTCGAGGGAGAAATTATAAAAAAAAACTTAACCTAATAAATCAGGTTTATTACTGGAGGGGGTATAGTTAATCTGCGCCAGGAAATTAAACCAGGAATTACCATAATTGATACGGTTCAAGTGAATTGGTGCAGAAAACTGATCGCCTCACAAACGCCCTTCTGCCTCCGAAGACGCCCCGCGAAAATGCCTTTACAATTTTTTAATGAACATCCCGAATGAGATTGCCTGATAAAAAAAGCCATTACCTAGTTTTTTCTCAGCGAGGATTTAAAAAAAGTATCGCTTTCCATTACGATTTGGTTTGTTTTCCTTTTTTGAAATTTAACACTCCTAAAATTATCAACACCAAAAAGGTGTCAATAAAATACGCTGGTTATATTTGGCTGCTAAAATTAAAAAGGAAATATTTGGTCGGTTTTACAAAAAAAAAAAACAGTAGTTTCATAGAAAAGTGCAATACCTACGCGGTCAAAATGTATGGAGCAGTTGTTTTTTTTATATAACCGACGATACATTTTTTGCACTGGGGGGTCTAGAATGATATACAGAATTCATGGTTACAGTTTGCGCACAGGATAAAAACTTTTCCTGTATATACTCCCACAAGGAACCCAGTACATAAACAGGAAGTTCACACTTAACTTCCACATATTATTAAGTTAAAGTAATTTACTTAAGTGTGCAATGTGTTAAGTGTTAACAGAGCGCGAATTCCGGAACAGTACAACTATTGTATGTAACTATGTGTAATGCTGAAAATTGGAAAACAACGTTATCTTAACGAATCGCTTTTGAAACTTAGTTAAATAATGTTTGTGTAACGGTTACTTACTTATTTGCTTCTGCCTTCAATTTCTCTTTTTGATAGGTCCTATAAGGTTATGATAGCACTTAGGCGTTAGCATCAGATAGGATAGCATTTTTATTATAGTATTATAGCACATTGTGATAGCATTAGATATGATAGCACTTTTATCATAGCATCTTATGCTGGCATCAAATATGATAGTACTTACATCATAGCATCTTATAATAGCTTCAGACATGGAAGCACTTGCATCACAGCACCTTGTGATAGCATCAGATAGGATAAGACTTATATTATAGCACCTTGTGATACCATCAGATATTATAGCACTTTTATCATAGCATCTTATGATAGCTTCAGACATGAAAGTACTTATATCACAGCATCTTATGGTAGCATCAGATATGATAGCACTTATATTATAGCACCTTGTGATAGCATCAGATATGATAGCACTTTTATCATAGCATCTTATGATAGCTTCAGACATGAAAGTACTCATATCACAGCATCTTATGATAGCATCAGATATGATAGCCCTTATATCATAGCATGTAATTATAGCCCCAGATTTGATACCAGTTATATCACAGCATCTTATGATAGCATCCGATTTAGAGTTAGATTCAGAATTCACACATCATCATCATCATTCATTCAAACATCATATTCATCACCATCATCGTTTTACGTTTATTCATCTTCTGATCTGGTAATCTTGGACTTTTGCTTTTGATTCTTTAATAATTATAGAAATTAACTTGTTTGTCAATATACGCGTATGTATTGCTAACACAATAGAACAACAGATAGCTCTTCTACGCCAATGCGTGTGATTCTTTCACATATAGGGCGCTATTTAACACTTACATTAACGCAACAGCAACTGTGATAACTTCTGTTTAGCAGAAGCTCCGCAGAGATTAAGAAATAGCATAATCTTCACCAAACTTCGAGCGATTAGACATAATTGACAGACATAAATCGTTTTAATCACAGCTTTATCCAAAATCCGGGCATCATCAAACTTTATGATTCGAGGGAGAAATTATAAAAAAAAACTTAACCTAATAAATCAGGTTTATTACTGGAGGGGGTATAGTTAATCTGCGCCAGGAAATTAAACCAGGAATTACCATAATTGATACGGTTCAAGTGAATTGGTGCAGAAAACTGATCGCCTCACAAACGCCCTTCTGCCTCCGAAGACGCCCCGCGAAAATGCCTTTACAATTTTTTAATGAACATCCCGAATGAGATTGCCTGATAAAAAAAGCCATTACCTAGTTTTTTCTCAGCGAGGATTTAAAAAAAGTATCGCTTTCCATTACGATTTGGTTTGTTTTCCTTTTTTGAAATTTAACACTCCTAAAATTATCAACACCAAAAAGGTGTCAATAAAATACGCTGGTTATATTTGGCTGCTAAAATTAAAAAGATGCTGTTGTATTTTTTTACTTTTTTGTGCGATGATATGTAATTAAGTGGACGTAACAGCTGAGTGCTGACGCTAAGGGTTATTCGAGAACTCTACACCCGAAATGTGTTGATATTAAAACATGAAGAAATCACGTATTGATTTCTTGGATATTCATTCCCATATATATAATTAATGCAGAATTGCATATGTCAGCGGTCATGCCATTTAATGTCTAGAGGCTTTTATTTAGATTTTATAATCTAAAAAATTAAAATAAAACGTAATCAGAACTTATGTTCTGATTACGTTTTATTTTAATTTTTTAATATTTATTTCTACTTGAGTACCTACAGTATTCAATGCTTTGTTGGTATATTGGCGTGTGCTAGCTGACAAATATGGTAAATTTAAGGTTTTTTTATGTGTTTCGTAATATTAATTACCGACTATTGTATAGAATCAAGTTCTTATAACTTAACAGACAGCTGTGCTGCTGGGAAATTTGTTGCGCCATTTCTTCTTCCCAGCTAAAGCACTAGGAAGTGGTGAACGGTGGGCGTTTGGGGGGGACTGTCTTATGTAATTTTGACGTCCAAAAACGTCTTTTCATAGATAAACTAGCTGCTGCCCGTGGAACGTGCCACTGGGTCTAAAATAACTTATGTTAATCCTTATTACATCAGCTATCCGTCAGTGAAGTCCTGTCAGAATTGGTCTAGCCGTTTCGGAGATTAGCCGAAACAAAACTGGCAGACTACAAAAGTTATATTTTTTTAACTTTCAAATGCATTTAGTAAAAAGCTGTTATTTCGACATTACTAATAGACTTTTCAATTTCGTTACTTTTATAGATGTATAGATACTTACCGACTGCTTCGAAAATTGAAAAATGCTGATTACGACATACACAATTATTATTGAATAAGCACCAACGCTGACCACCAAAATTCACTAGCAAAATTAAAAAATCCACCCTAAAAAGCAAGGGGTCAAAATACAGCTGTACGTACTTACGCACGTCCAAAATCATTAAAACTTCATTAAATACAAAATTATTAATAACTTTAACGCAAAAGATTAATATCGACACGCGTCCACAATAAAAATACTTAGCCCTAACTATTCGTTGTATTAAAACCTTGTTCAAATTAATCAAATCATTCTTAGATCTTATCTATAAACGAGTGTATCTAAAATTAGAGCAGGAAGGAGCATCAATTGTTTTCTTTCGCCCACGAACGTGGCTTGTTATTTTTTTTATAGTGTAACGTATTATAGATAGATATAACGGATTGTAATCATCTCATTGTGCGAGCTAAGATGTATCTTTGTGCGCTATGGAAGCAAGTAAGTACCTGATTTGTACAGACAGGATTTTTGTTGTCAATGGTGTCGTGCTGACAAAATCTGGCTGCAAATATTTTAAGAACAGGTAATGTAAGTAACTCTGGTGAATTATCGGTGAAATATGATTAATATAAAAAAGCTTTCAGAATAAAATCTTCTAAGCCAGTTTAGGAAAACTGCGTAATACACTAACAGTAGAAATGGCTTTCATTTTGACAGTTCAACAACATTCATTGCGTTATTTACGTTGTTGACCAGACAATTTTTTTTCAACATGAAGCAACGGATTAGCATTCACCATAAAAATGATGTGCTAACCTTAAATCGTGTGATACGCAATTAAGGTGCTGCTTTTAATTATCATAGGTATACTTACAGGGTCATTAAAAATAGTTAGCTAAACTCCGCAAACATGGGTCGATATCGAGATCTTTTAACAAGATAAAATAAAAAACCTGATTTCTCAAGTCATACCTAATTAAAGTTTGTTGAGTTTGGGCACACTTGGATCAAAATATACCAAGTATTTTCTTTAACTTTTTTTTTTTATAGAATGTGACGTGTATAGACAACCAAGATGCGTCCTTGTTACTGTTGTGTGGCCACGGAAAGAAAGAACCAGCGATCTACACTAAATAAAATATGGTATTTTTTTTGTTTTGTCATGTTTAGATAACGATACCGGAACCGTTATCGGAATTTGGCGAATTTAATTTGACCCTGATTATTAAAAGTTTTCAATAAATTTTACGCTGTCAGTTTCATCAGTTTTTTACACTGATTCTAAGCACACCCTGCTATTAGTCCTGCGATACACAGCCAAATACCAAATAATTTAACAAAAATCAAAACAACACAAACCGATCCACGACCAAAACAACATCACAACACTTACCAGCAACCATACATGAAAAAGAGATACGATAAAACAACATGTGTTTCTTCACCTAACGAATCTTCGACGGCATAATGAGTACGACAATGTAAAGTGGAACTGTATTTACATAATGTCAACTAAGTAGGTGTAGGAGTGTCGTATAGGTAGGTACTCGAATGTCATTAATCGAACTGAGGAATTCTATTGTGTTGGTTATGTTCGGCCATGTGTATTTTTTAACCAAGAGATGAAGATAGGATCGGAGATTATGAAAGTTGTATGAAAATGGGCTTGTGGTTGATTTGGGGTGTCGAGGAATGATAATAAAATATTGATTTGTGGATATGATAAGCAGACGTTCATTTTCTTTGAGAAACAAGTGAAGAACGCCGAATGTCGTCGTCGACGTGATCAATCTATGTCCTATTCTGAGTTACGCGATACGATTAGTGACAAATCCGTGCACTGACTGGACAGGTACACTCAATCTGTGTGGTTCTTTCTTCAAAAGACCATTTTGGGGTCAGTGGGTAGACACCAATCATGTTCTTCACATGATCTGACCTTTTCGTGTCGATGGTACCCGTACATCTGACCAACATTATGTCTGGACTTAATAAGAGACGGTGATCTCTGAGTTTGTTTCGGCCTTTCTTTTCAAAGTAGTCAGATAGGAAACGCCGACCTCGTCTAGTTTTAAAAATATGATTGACGTGTAAAACTGTTTTTCCAAACCTACTTACAGAAACAAAATCATTTAATATTGGTCAACAATATTTGATAAATGAAAAATGTCATGAAAAAAACATGTTGTAGTAAGTAATAATAATAAAAAATCCACCAAAATAATTAATTAATTCTGGCCACCTGTCCACTTTACAAATTCAGGGACGGGTTCATTTCATAACTATCAGTATTACAGTACATACCTAAACATCTTTTCAATAGTACCGGATTAACCTTCAGCTCGACTTATAACGTTTTTAAAATATGCCACCGAAAACACAATAAAATTGAATAACAGTAAACAACACGAACATAAATTAACTCTATCCCAAAAAGGACATTTCAAAAATTACTAAACTTACTTAAAGTTAAATTTATAATTTTGAAAAGCGAATGTCAAAGAGTAAGGAGATCGTATTCGAAATTCGAACAACAATGGCGGTGGATCGCCGGCATCGACACCCCGCCGTGCGTCCGCGCATACGGCACAAAATGAGATAAAAACTTTAATAAAATCCTTATGTAAATTAAATTTGTAGGTCCTGTGCTTGGGCCTCAGATATTTATTTGTGATTACAGTCTATCTTAGGGCGGTAGCCGGTGGTTTTAGCGATGATTTACTTTTACTAAGTAAATCAATAACTTGTAGACTTGCAGATTACCAAAACAGATACTTAATAAGTCTTAAAATATATAAATATAGTCTGAGTCGAATCTAGCTGTACGTACAAAGAGCTCACACACTTAGCAAGCTTATTGGAGCAGATTTTATACCGTTCTGCGAGCAATATGCTCTGCACACTGCCACGTAAGTTTGCCAATTCTTTGGGCTATGTCGGTTACCTTGGTTCTCCTACGGATCTCTTCATTTATGATTCGATCAAGCAAGGGATTTACGTAGCTACAATTAAGGGCGTCACAGATTTACGACTATATAAACTTTTTAAATCCATCTTCAGTTATTTAAATAAGTTTACACACTACATGCCTATTAAATAATTTTATTACTATTATCTGTAACTTAACTTAAAGACCAATAACTTTCAGCAGATGTACTAAGCCTATAAATTATTTTAACATCTTATCTTTAACTAATAAAATGGTTATTTCAATATAATAAACGGGAACAGCTGTGTGTTTGTAACTTGTCCATTTAAGCTGTAGAAAATCGATTAATTAAATGGCTTTGTCAAACTGAGAGTTGACACGGTGACAGCCGCGGGCGCAGCCTTATGCTTTGGACAGACGAACGATACTTTGCCGATTAGACAGATTTGTCGTGTCGAACGCTACTGGGTATTTCGTTTTATTATGAAGCTTGACTTATGACTAATTAACTTTTGAAAAATAACTTTATTTACCTAATTTTTGTTTGTAGAATTTCTTGATGGCTCTTCTCCATAGGAAATGACCAATTAGAACTGTGCACCTAAGTTCTGACGTTCCTTAAGTACCCCTGTAGTTTATGGGAGATAAATTTATCTCACGGGAAGTATTTCCAGGGTAAAAATTATCCTACAGAATAGAATAAAATATTTTTATTTCAGACAAAGCCCATAGGGTTAGTAACAATTTTGCTTATCCTCTAGTGTCAGAACAGATACAGATTACTATTAAAAACTTAAAATTCAGCGTGGGGCTTCATCCACCTTCGCAACATCAGGGTATCCCACCGATCTGCGAATACACTGAGAACACTGTGGGTGCTGCCGCGAATACGTGGCATCAGGGATGCACATCTCTTTCTAATGATGGCGGCAAAACCATCAATGCTGTTATCTGCAAACATTACTGACGCACTACAATACCACAGTAGCCGTAGCAGCACTCTCAGTGCATTATTATATTGAACGCGTAGCTCGCTGTATGTCTGCTGAGTGAAGTTGACTCACAGGCTGCACGTGTAGAAGGAATGACAGTGAGCTATGAAAAGCGTTACTTTAACTGCCCTCGTACATCGTGCAAACTTGCGTCTAGCATGTTACAACAGACAGCCAGCGACCTACGTTCCTTTTCAATATCACAGTTATCTTGCTGCTGTGGTCCTCCATCCAGGTATGTCCATCGTCTATCCGTGTGCCAAATTTGATCGAAATCCGTTCGGAGGTTTTTGTGTGATTGCGTAAGAAATATCGAAACATACAAACTTTCACATTTATAATATTATTAGGATCATTATCGACAGCCTAGCCTTTTCCTAACTATCTTGGGGTCCGCTTCCAGTCTAACCAGTGACTACCAATACTTTAATAACAGCCGCACGAGTCGATCGATCAGGTTAAGCTACGCTCGCCGCGAATCGGTGACCATTGTTACATATCAAGACCTCTTGGAAATCACATTAAGCCGTTGGTCCCGGCTGTTTAAGGGTTGTCAGAAGCCCGCAAATCTGACAAATACCAATAATGTTTTAGTAGGATTAAATGTATTGAATTAGATTTGCCAAAAAACAAAAGAATGTAGACAAAACAGAAGATAGTATTACGCAAGGATAGTAGTTCGTGGCTTTCTGCACGTATCCTATTTAAAATAGGCGTGAATGAATGTATGAATGTAATGTTTTGTCAATCGTTCATCGCCGTGTGATTAGTAATCGTCTCATTTAAAATATACCTATTGTGAAATATATTACCATTGACAAGTTGTGCAATATCAAATTACCCATTAAAAATCTAAGCCTAGGTACGCACGGTCGATTTTTTTTTCGAGCACTGCATTAAAATCCAAGAGTGTTTTTTTTAAAGCGCTGGGATGCACTGTTACATTCTGAACGCATGGTTCTACACTGAAAATTAAAAATCCAGTGGGCAATAAAATCCCGCTGCGATATTTTTACATCCGTTCGAACGTGGCCTAACGTATCTTATTTAAGTAGGTGCGCAGGCGTCTTCTTAACTTTTGAAAGTTAAATTCGCGGTTTTATCTGCATTGCTATGGATTCATCGAAATAACTTAGTGTTTAAAACACTGATTCGTGTAGCTAGTAGTTAAGACAATCAGGTACAGAATTATCTACTACAGACTGTTATTATTTGAGAAAATAAGGTACATTTCCACCAATGAAACTGAACGCGATCAAAAGCTGGCAGTGTCAATTTTCCACAAAAAGAATGACACTGATAGTTCCTGAACACAGTTTAGACGTCGTGAGTAGTTATCGTTCGTGTAAGTTGTGTGGTCAAGTAAACACACAGTTTTGCACTGAAATCGGTTTTCTGAAATGGTATTCGCTTTTTATCAATGAACCAATAGAATTAAGCAAGTATTAGAAGTTGCTAGGTGATATGCGAGTGAAGTTTGTATTATCCACTCGTGCTTTAAAATCGGAAATCGCTTTTCTCAATGTTGTAATCTGCTTTCTTATGTTTGGACTAATTAAATTAAGCAAGTATTAGAAGTTGCTAGGTGACATGTGAGTTGATGTGAGTGAAGTTTTTGTATTTTCCACTCATTCTTTGAAATCTCGTTCAATTACATTAGTGAAATCCGCCCTTAATGTCTCATCCACCTAAGTGATTTCTTAAGAGGTTACCAATTTTTTTTTTCACTCTACAGTCATCCCACATTCTAATATTGCGACACCACTATGTAAATTCGTAGAATTATCACCGAAACCGTATAAGTAATAATTATAACTTGTCAGAAATCACCTTGTAATCCAACACTGTTGTATCAACAACTGTACAGATTTACTGTCCAATAAACTATTTTAATTTATTGCCAAATGTTGAACTCGGAATGGCTTTCGATTATAAATAATAACGTTGACATTATACCTACATTCATTACCGTTTCTATGTTTTAGAGTATGTGTGTGAATTAATTTCTACAGAAATTAGTCTTGATGAATTAATTCTTGGGCCGGTTTTTTTACTTTTAACGGACGTCAACAACGGGGGGGGGGAGGTTCTGTAATTTGTAATTAACTTAATATAAAAGTCTCTCACAAATTAGTTAGGTTTGTTTTCAATATCTAGTTGTAAGAAGGATTTATTTTAAATTATGCTTTTTTGCTTGCAATTACTAACTAGCTAGCTTCTGCCACCGGCTTCGCACTGCGTGGAGGTCGAACAAAAAAAAAATACACAAAAACGTACTACCAGAGGTCCACTTTATCCCTTAATCGAAAGAGCTCGAAGTCATGTGGAGATAGATGCCTTTGCCGATCAGTGGGGTGATGCAGGCTAACAGTGACAGTAAATTTTTAGGAATAGGTATTACTAGAACAGAAGTCTACAATAATAATAAATTACTCTATTCGTTTTGTCTGAACTGTTTTATTTGTCTTATTAACCGACTTCAAAAAGAAGGAGGTTATCATTCGACATGCTTCGCCCTGCGCGGAGGTCGAACAAAAAAAACAAAAACACAAAAACGTACTACCAAGTTAAAACGTATCCTATGTGTGAATTCAGGTTATTAACTATATGTGTGTCAAATTCCAGCCAAATCCGTTCAGCCGTTTTTGCGTGATTGAGTAATAAACATCCTAACATACAAACATACAGATTTATAATATTAGTAGGTAGTAGGCTAGTAGGATATATTTTTCTAGAAAGTTGAAAGTCTAGTTCTTAAATATCAAATATAATTTATTAATTAAAATATACACTTGTAATTAGTGATTAATGAGTAAATATAAAAGAAACACAGCTATTACAAAGAAAAGAAAAACAAAAATATGATTAATTACGGTCGTAACATAAATCCTTAAATAATAAACGAACGAATAAATATACCAACGACTCTCAAATTTACGTTTTTATCATAACAAATTGACATTTTAATGTAATTCTGAATCACCATTTAAAATAAACAAGATTTGAATTATTAATTGGGTGTAATAATTATAATTCCGAGAAATCATAAAAAAGAATAATTAAGATTTTGAAATATTCGATGACAAGATAAGCTTATTAGAATATATTTGGCAAGAATACATTATAAATATGGAGGTACACTCCTACATACTTGTGTAATAGCAATTAATTATATTTATTTAACCGAACTGAGTTTTTGTGATGACTCTATTTTAATAAATGTGTCATTTAATTATTTTCAGCAATTTTTATGATTGCTTTTCTGATTTAAACACTGATAAGTGTTAATAACTAACAGGGTCGATTTGGCGAGGTAGGTCCGTGGATGGGTGACCATCTATTTCAAGACCTCTCCGAGTCTCAGAAAGCACGTTAATTCCGGTCCCGGCTATTATTTTTAGATCTTTTTTTTTTTTTTTTCTTTGACAGTCGTTACGGGTGAACACGGTAAGCCCGAACGTCAGATACCTAGCTAGTTCAACCAAAGGTGTCATATTGCCCAGTACCTGAGTTGTGGAGGTCAGATTGGCAGTCGCTCCATGTAAAATACTGGTATTCAGCTGCATCCGGGTAGACTGAAAGCCGATCCCAGCATAGTTAGAAAATAATAGTTTAAAAAACTAAAAACACGCTTTAAAAACCAAACTAAAAAAGGAGAAAATAATTTAATTCAATTAAAAAGCGTGGGGTGCTTTTTGAGGTATTTTTATAATCAATTAAGGTCAAGCACCCCACGCTTTTTAATTGAATTAAATTATTTTCTCCTTTTTTAGTTTGGTTTTTAAAGCGTGTTTTTAGTTTTTTAAACTATTATTTATTTAGTTTGGTTTTTAAAGCGTGTTTTTTAGTTTTTTAAACTATTTATTTTCTATTTTTTATTTTTTTGTTTCCTCAATTTTTTTTTTAAGTTATTGAATTGTCATCGGTCCTCGACAAGTTTACAAAGTTTCAATGAAATCTGACCGTTAAAAGTGGGTCAAAATCGCGCTCAAAGGAGTCGGTTACATACAAACATACAAACAAACAAACAAACCAACAAACAAACATACAAGTGAAGCTAATATAAAGCGTGTAAAAAGGCTAAGCATATGATAAAGTTTTCATAAAAATGCTCAAATACTGAACTTTTAACCTTTTGACGTTGATTAATAGTTTTTCGCCAATGTTGCAATCAATTAATCCGATTTTAATTAAAAATCGCCATTTAAACAATTAATGATACCAAACACGTTAAGCATTGAGAAAAAGAAGATTTTAATTAATACTGTGATTGATTTTCTTACGGTTAAAATGTAAACTATTTTAGTAGATAGGTATCGTCTTAGATTTTTACATTTGCAATGTGTTTTAATATTGAATAGCTTTTTCCAGGGGCGGGGCGCACGTGGGGACCCAATTATCCCGCGGGAACATAATACTGGGTTATTAACTGTTTGCCAAATTTCCTCCAAATCCGTTCAGCCGTTTTTGCGTGATTGCGTAACAAATATCCAAACTTTCACAATTATAATATTATATATATATGTTCCGTGTGGTGCCGGACGCAAAAGAATAGCACCATCCCATTTCTCCCCGTGGGTGTCGTAGGCGGCGACTAAGGGACTTACTAGACAATGGGCAGCAGCGTTCTCTATGCTGTTTACCACCATACTGCGATCGCCAACCCGCCTGCCAAGCGTGACGATTATGGCAAGCCCCCCCAAATTGGGGTAGGCCAATGTCTAGCAGTGGACGTCTTCCGGCTGAAATGATGATGATGATGATATATATATATATAGTAGGATATAGTATATATAGTAGGACTAGCTGCTGCCCGCGGCTTCGCTTGCGTCGATATCGGAAATTGTCCCACGGGAAGGTGTTACAGAGACAAAAAGTAGCCTGTTACTCCTTAAGACATTAGCTACTTATCTGCTAGTAAAAGTCCCGTCAAAATCAGTCCAGCCGTTTCGGAGATTAGCCGGAACAAACAGACAAAAATGTAAAAAAAAAACATTCAAAGTACCTACTATATTTATAGCTACGTTTACTATATTTTATTTATTTGTATACATGTTTATGTATTTTATAATAGTCTCTATGTAAAGTAATTACTATTGATAACCATGGTTGGTGCAGTGGTTAAGCGATTGACTGCTGCGCTGCGTGTCGCGGGTTCGATTCCCGCACGGAACAAATATTTGAATGACCTACAAGTAGTTGTTCCGGGTCTGGCTGTTTGTGTATATGAGTTTAAATGTTTGTAAACGCACCCACAATACAGGAGAAATTTCTAGTGTGGGGCAACGTTTAAAAAAAAAAGATTTTATTTTATTTTTTTAAACTGAGAACAAAGTAATGCATAGTCGAAGTTATGTAAGTCATGTAAAAATTACCTACTGAAATTACAATACCTCCAGCTTAACCCACAAATGAAACCCCTTTTTCTTAAGAAATGTAAATTATAAGCAGAACAAAACAAGATTGATTGCCCGCAGAATAGTAACAATACAAGCCCTTAATCGATTCAAAATCTTTGAATAGTTGCCTTTGCCACAGACGGCATAATTCATTCCTTATTTTAAAACAAGCATTAGGAATTAATACACAAGTGATGCATTATAAGCGACAGTGGACCGACACCTCTGTTTCAAGCCTTATTTATTGTACCAAGCCTTTCTTTCATAAGTATTACGGACCACCGACTGAGTATAGAAAAGTATACTCCACTTGTGACCAGCAGGCTTAGTATGACGTTTTCTATTTCTACGAAGAATAGACAGTGCTTTTTCAATACAAAGTGACATTTAGTTTCTCCATTTTTGATAGATATCCTTCTACAATCTGTCATTTTGTCTTTCGTTTCTAACGATCTTTGTCTAGGTCCTTATAAATGTAGACTATTTCAGAAGAATATTTCTTCCCAAACTGTCTAAATCATACTGACAACAAACTGTCTACTTGCCACAAAGTATATACATACGATTATCTACAAAATCATGATTCTTTTAGAACGCATAACTGTGATAATTAGTAGAAAAACATAGCTATCTTCTCCTATTGTAGATCATTTAGTTAATAGTCATGTCTATTCTTCCGTCGAGACGTCAGTGCTTGTGCTAAGCCTGCAGCACGCGTAGCAGGAACACGTCTTTCTCTATTCTACATAGAATAAACATAAAGATATTGGCTGTACAAAATCTTTTGGCGCTTGGCTAAAATCGGCGCCAACGCCGCCATCTTGTTTTTTTAACAATTCACACAATTTTGCTCGCCCGAAACTGTCGAATAGACACTCTTAAATAAGATTGCATATAAATCAAAACGTGCCAATTGCCTAATACTTACGTATTTCTGAAGTTTTAGATTCACCCACAAATAAAATAACTTGGTACGAATCGCCTACTTAAAATTATTTAGGCATGTGTCGAATCGCCTGTCTCGGGCGAATAAATTCGTGCGAATAGACTAATAAGCCGTCAACTTCGTTCGAGCGCCAATAGATCGTTTAAATTATTATCCAACGTGTTATTATTAAATCGCGCCCTATAAATCTTTACAGGCATTCAGTCTTACGTTTCTTCCGTTTCTATGGTGCTCAGGTTGCGTGCTGAACTACAGACTAGATAATAGTGGCTACCCAGAACTGAATCCATTATAACTAATATTATATTTAAAAACAGCAATTAAAGGATCCGTCCATTAGTTTTTTTGCGTCTAGGTTTTGTTAATTAACGAATGATTTTAACGATCAATTATAAAAACGTCATAAATAACTTTTAAATTATATCTGTTTTTTATTTGAAGATAGCCTGACATTTCAAGTTTATGGCAAGGTGATATTAATCAGTTGAAGTATTTAAGCATAAAATTAACAATTAGATGAACATATTCATTTGACAAGAACAAAGTTAGAGTCCACCTATTTTGGCTTTTTTTTTTTTTTTTTTTTTTGAGGGTGGGAAATCATCAAATAACTTCTCCTGCTCTGGGTGGAGCAGGAGGGCGTGTCAGACTTTTACTGACTAAAACCCACCCGTGTTCCCTCAGTTGCCTGTGTGCCAGGGGCCGCGGTATCTCTTTCGAACAACCCGCAACCCTGGCAGGCATCGGCCCTTGCGGACCCCACCAGTTCGGCGCACCAGGACACGTGGCACGCCGTGACCACCCCAGGAACCAAGTAACAAAAGGGCCCCAGACGTACCCGTGTCTGGTGCCCTTGGTCCCCCTGCGACGGGTCAGCACAGTGGCCCCGCCGCCTACCACTTTTCGGCCGCAGGGGATAGGGAGAGCGGCCAACGCTATACCGACACTCCTCTTCCCCTGCGGCCCCACCGCGTCCGCCATCAAACGGTGGCGGCCCCGTCCAGGCCACGGAAGGGAAGAGCGCTACTCAGAAGTACCGGCACTCCTCCTCTTCCGCAGCCTGTAATCTTCAGCCGCGATGCCTCCCATTCGACACCGCGGCCCGCCTCAGTTGCGGTGCACCTCACCGCAACCTACATTCTGGCCGCTACGTCGTCGGCTTGGAGACAAAAGCCCTGACGAGCGGCCCCACCTTGGGGTTCCTCTTCGCTTCACCGTGGGAGCGGACCACGGCTACTGAGCCCCCCCGCAACGACAATGCGGGAACCCACTGGGGGGGACCTATTTTGGCTTAGCTGACAACCGTTTAAAATTATCTATCGTTGAAATGCAGACCACATAAAAGTTGATAAGAAACGTTGATAAACATGTGCACATTTATATTTTTAATGTTTTATTCATAATACTTAGGTAAAGATTTGTAATCTAGGAATCCTTACTTAGGTACTTTGGTGAAGTATGTATATCAGTGGATAGATTATTAAATACCTGCTGAATCGATGATTTGATTGATGTTATCTTTTAATTCTGACTAAGAAAAAAGACTGCATGTGTAACAATAAAGCGACTTAAAAAAAAAAAGTTTTTGTTTTTGTCACTATATGGTTTACTGAATTCCAACTAAGTCATTTATATTTATAACCTTTTGCTGACCACCAAACAATTAATTAATACGTAGAGGTTTTCAATATCGTAGCATCAAGCTGAGATAGGTGCCGTATGACCTCGTACAGGACTGATTATATTTTTATTATATACTAGTTTTTGCCAGCAGGTTCGCCCACGTTGAGGTTGAAAATTGTACCACAGGAGGGCGATAAGAACGTACTACCTGGACAAAAAGTATCCTATCTGGTAATCCAAGTTATAAACTATGAGTTTCCCATTTTTTATTCAAATCCGTACGAACGTTTTAGCGTGATTAAGTAACAAACATCCAAACTTCCAAACGTACAAACTTTCACATTTTTAATTTTAGTAGGATTTTTTTTTGTTTCTAAGATTGTGTTTAGTTTACTTTTTGATCTTTCTGTGCGAATCCCAATCAATACTTTTTCTTTAGGCTCAACTCCCATAGTCCCAAACAGAACCTATCAATATGAATGAGTCGCCCTTGGCGTCCACTTATCGGACGATTGTTTTCGATAGCGCACACATTATTACCAGCCTCTCGACTTTCGACTACCAACCTCTACATAAATAATTAATGTATGTATGATTGACGTAGGTGACGGCACATGAATAAAAATATATGCAGAAATACCACGTAGAAGGCTATGGGTACAAAATTTACTAAAAGAAGGAAATTGTTTAAGGTGACTGCCGGCGACTAGTATCAATGTTATATCTTTGGGGGTATACTGGTGTAAATAAAGCTCAGAAATTACAATAATACGATTTTTATTTTACGACAACCAAGTTAAGGTACCAAGCTTTCTTCGGGTATTGGGAATTGGGAATGTCCACCATAGATATTATTCATAAAACTAGTCAAAACGTCACTATGACATTGACAGCAAACACAATGTTGCCATAATAATCATTAAAAACACATAAAATGTTGCCACTTTTGAAGGCAAAAACCTTTTCAATTTTTTTTTTTTTAAAGCCTGTACGATCAGAGATGAACAATCCTACATATACTTAGTGGAATTAAAATCATAGGACATGTACCCCAATTGCGTATCATGCTTGAAACCACACTCCAAAGGATTTTGAAGGAAATTTAAAATCCATCCTACTCCTACCAGATGTTTGAATATTTGTTACTCAATCACGCAAAAACGGTCGAACGGATTTAGATTAAATTTAGACAACAGATAGTTTATAAACATAGTAACTTATCAACCCGATAGTACGTTCCTTAGGAAGCTCCTGGCAAAAGCCACTCCTACATACAGTCAAATGAAAATCTTAGAACATGCACCCCGATTGCGTATTACGCTTGCAATCACAATCCGACGGATTTTGAAGGCCATCCATTTCTTCATAAATGTTTGAAAAATTTGTCAGTTTGATATCTGAGCGATTGTTGTCAAATTGAAAGGAATTACCATAGTGTCTTTTTTTGTGATGTTGGGAAATCATCAAATAACTTCCCCCGCTCTGTGTAGAGCATGAGGACGTGTCAGACTTTTACTGACTAAAAAGCACCCGTGTTCCTTCATTTGCCTGTGAGCCAGGGGCCAACTACTGGGGTCCAGGAATTACCGCTGACATCTCTTTGAGGCAACGCGCCGTCGACCCGGGCTTGGTCCTTACCAGACCGCGAGCTACCGGCCACCCGCAAGCCGGTGCCTATGGTGGCCGAGAATCAGCCTGGGATTCGCGACGCCCAGGGCGTCTCCTGCGGCGACTAGGGCCGTAAGGGCGCATATGCTGTCTTTCCCTCACGTACGCCGCCTCCCTCTTCGCGAGCATTACTGTTTCGCAGAAGGAGGTGACGGCTACCCATGCACTCTCGCTCCGTACCATAACCTAGACCAGGGCCGGACGAGAGAGATCGCCGCCGCGATCGACTCCACGAGGATACGGCGATGCTCCGCCCACGCCGGGCAGACCTCCACCGTATGTTCCACCAAGTCCTCAGGGCCATCTACGCATGCTATACTTCGTGTGTTACGCAATTACGCTCCTTTTTCAAAATGTCTGGAGTAACCACTTTAATCATTGGATAAATGAAAATTGAAAGTGATTTACCTACCTATATTAAAATAATCTGTCTGAAAACCAAATAATTAACTGGTATCTTTCCAGATCTGGTAAATTAAACATAGGTACAGAAGCACGCACATCAAGCTATCCCAAATTGTCAAATTTACCCAATTGAGCATGAACCTTATTCCTTTGTAATAAAGTTGAAAAATGATCAAAGAAATTTGACAGATTGGATGTACTGGCCTCTGTACCTTAATTAGCCGCGCTTAGTTTCATAAAAATAAACTAATAATGAACAAATGTTTTACGTTTCATTTTATTTTTGTATTGCAACGTTCTATTTTGATAATTTCTGAGCCAAACAAATAATAAAAAGACTGTAAAAAAAAAACTAAGAAAACAAGTACATTAGTTGTTTCCAAAAACAGTACTAACTGAACTTTCTGTGCGTTTTGATATTTTTTACTGTCTCTACTTGAGACATCAATTCGGCGCCTGTCGGCCTACGTTCATTTACGTTATTCTTGCAAGACACAGCCTAAAACAATATAATCCATCAGAATTCAGAACAACCAGTAGACCAACGGACTTTAACCTGTATTTGGTACTCTGTGTACAAAAATATTAACTGTTTACTTATCATTATTTTGTACCGAGGTGACACAACTTATTTTTAGACGGACACTTGTAATTGTCAATACAGTAATCGAGGCCTCTTAAGAATAATTTCTTCCATGGTGGCCGAAAATAAGAACTATAAGTAACTTATGCCGATGTTTTACTGATAACTGTAACTTATCAATGCACATTGCACGTAGCCTTTTCCCTGTATGACTACAGAAAAAAACAAACTCTTTTTTACTAACAAATAACAACCGACTTCCAAAAAAAAAACACAACAGTGGAAAATAATTTTAATTTCGGAAGTCGGTGTCTTTAGGGTAAGTGTTTTGGTTTTCTTATGTAAATTAGTTTAAAAAACACAAAATAGTTTTTTTTTTTTATAATTTTGAGTAGTTTCTAACTTACTTGCATAATAGCAAAGCAGCTTACTTACGAAGAGAGCGTAACTTATAGTTATGAAACAAAAAAAACCGGCCAACGGTCAGTCGGACTCGTACACGACGGGTTCCGTACCAACGGACAATATTATACACTATTAATTTAAAAATAAACCATTTCTTGTATTTTTAAACTTTTATTTTTGGAACGAAGTTCCTTATCGCGCGTTGTGAAAGGGGGCTAGACGGAAAAAATTCTTACGAAAAGTTGTCACGACACTTTTTGCTATAGTAAGCTATTGTAACTGTGCGGCGTGCGCATGTTTCTCTGTCTGTCTGTCTCTCTCTCTCTCTCTCTCTCTCTCTCACTCTCGGCGAGTACTGGCGGCGAGTACTGGCGGCGAGTACTGGCGGCGAGTACTGGCGGCGAGTACTGGCGGCGAGTACTGGCGGCGAGTACTGGCGGCGAGTACTGGCGGCGAGTACTGGCGGCGAGTACTGGCGGCGAGTACTGGCGGCGAGTACTGGCGGCGAGTACTGGCGGCGAGTACTGGCGGCGAGTACTGGCGGCGAGTACTGGCGGCGAGTACTGGCGGCGAGTACTGGCGGCGAGTACTGGCGGCGAGTACTGGCGGCGAGTACTGGCGGCGAGTACTGGCGGCGAGTACTGGCGGCGAGTACTGGCGGCGAGTACTGGCGGCGAGTACTGGCGGCGAGTACTGGCGGCGAGTACTGGCGGCGAGTACTGGCGGCGAGTACTGGCGGCGAGTACTGGCGGCGAGTACTGGCGGCGAGTACTGGCGGCGAGTACTGGCGGCGAGTACTGGCGGCGAGTACTGGCGGCGAGTACTGGCGGCGAGTACTGGCGGCGAGTACTGGCGGCGAGTACTGGCGGCGAGTACTGGCGGCGAGTACTGGCGGCGAGTACTGGCGGCAAGTCCGTCGGCAAGTACTGGCGGCAAGTACTGGCGGTAAGTACGGGCAGTAACTACTGGCGGCAAGTACTGGCGGCAAGTACTGGCGGCAAGTACTGGCGGCAAGTACTGGCGGTAAGTACTGGCGGTCAGTGCTAGAGGCAAGTACTGGCAGCAACGACTGGCGGCCAGTGCTAGAGGCAAGTACTGGCGGCGAGTACTGGCGGCGAGTACTGGCGGCGAGTACTGGCGGCGAGTACTGGCGGCGAGTACTGGCGGCGAGTACTGGCGGCGAGTACTGGCGGCGAGTACTGGCGGCGAGTACTGGCGGCGAGTACTGGCGGCGAGTACTGGCGGCGAGTACTGGCGGCGAGTACTGGCGGCGAGTACTGGCGGCGAGTACTGGCAGTAACTACTGGCGGCAAGTACTGGCGGCAAGTACTGGCGGCAAGTACTGGCGGCAAGTACTGGCGGTAAGTACTGGCGGTCAGTGCTAGAGGCAAGTACTGGCAGTAACTACTGGCGGCGAGTACTGGCGGCGAGTACTGGCGGCGAGTACTGGCGGCGAGTACTGGCGGCGAGTACTGGCGGCGAGTACTGGCGGCGAGTACTGGCGGCGAGTACTGGCGGCGAGTACTGGCGGCGAGTACTGGCGGCGAGTACTGGCGGCGAGTACTGGCGGCGAGTACTGGCGGCGAGTACTGGCGGCGAGTACTGGCGGCGAGTACTGGCGGCGAGTACTGGCGGCGAGTACTGGCGGCGAGTACTGGCGGCGAGTGCTAGAGGCAAGTACTGGCAGGAACTACTGGCGGCAAGTGCTAGAGGCAAGTACTGGCAGGAACTACTGGCGGCAAGTACTGGCAGTAACTACTGGCGGCCAGTACTGGCAGTAACTAGTGGCGGCAAGTACTGGCGGCAAGTACTGTCAGCGACTAGTACTGACAGCAACTACTGGCGGCCAGTGCTAGAGGCAAGTACTGGCGGCAAGTACTGGCGGCAAGTACTGGAACTTGGTTCCATCCGGGTGTCCCTTGACACCTCTCAAGTTTTTTTTATTATTTGCTGTGGTAGCGGCAATAGAAATAGACACTCAGTGAAAACTACAACTGTCTACCTATTTCGGTTCATGAGATACAGCCCGCTGACAGACAGATAGACGGTGAGTGGAGGATAGGTAACAGGATTCCATTAGCACCCTTTGCATACGGAATCCTAATTGAGTACCTAACTACATACTTAAATTTTTTAATTATAATGATTTCTTATTTTGGTCAAGCGACCATGATTTTGCAGAAATCTAACATCACTAGTGACCTCATAAGCCAAACAAATTAGTAATAATTAAAATAAGCTTCTCAAATAAACGACACAAAAAGAAACCTCTCAATAACACACAGCGCCCTAGGCGATAATTATTCAAGATGGGAAACAAAATAATGGCCACATCGGAATCATAATAAAATACCTACTTACATTATAAATTAACTGTTAAAAATAACAGGTTATTATTATAAACATCATTATGTTAGCATGCGCGTGATTACGGTACGGCACGGGCTGCGCGGGCGCATCTGCCGCCATATTTGCATAGTCGCTGATTGGGAAGCAAGATTAATTCCTATAATATTTTTTGTCTTCATCATTTAGGTGCAATCAGGCGGGCGAAGAAGAATGATCATTATCATATTTCAGCCCTTAAGCTATTTTTTCAGACGGCAAACAATAGGGTGCTTGTTTGTTATTAGGTTAGGGGCGATAATGTAATGCAATTAGTTTTTTTTTCTGCCAAAAAAATGGAAATTCATTATTCAAATCCTACAGCTGAACAAACGAGGAATACTGATTAGAGCTTATGATTTTTTGAGCAATAATGTTCCGATCATTCATTACCATGTTTGCTACATTATTTATATTAATTTTCCTGTATAATACAGTCATTAGAATCACCATTATTTCAACTCCCAATCAGGCCCTTTTATTCAAAAGTTAGAACAGTAATTATTAATTGCGCGCAATTCCCACAATCCCCCAAGAACAAATAGAAATTCATACATAAACTTATCATTCCATCTGGAACAGTAACAACCCTAACTAAGGGGCATCATTAGGCAAAATAAGACCATTAGCAGCCGTTTCTCTTAGCGTAGTATGAAAGGGTAAAATCGGCCCTCATGGCACAATAGCTTTATTCTATTACGAGTCGCTTACACGCGCGATGTAATAAATATGAATGTTGAACATCGTGGATTATGCTCCTTTGGCGAGGGTCAAAATATTTGAATATGCGTCCGTACAATTTGCAAAGGGTTAATTGACAGTTGTGAATTGCCTTTGTGAAGTTTACGGGTGACTGTTAATGAAGTCGTGTCACTGTGTTTTTGATGTAGTTCGTGCTATTTTTGCTACTGTGTGTATTAATTTGGTAAAAGACTTGCTGTATTTGTTTAAATTCATCATCTGCCTAGCCGTTTCCCAACTATATTAGGGTCGGCTTTCAGTCTAACCAGCAGCTGAATAGGTACCAGTAATATACATGGAACGACTACCTATCTGACATCCACAGCCCGGTTACTGGCTAACACGATACCCCTAAGGTAAAACTGCTTGTCAGACTTTCGAGCTTTTGTCGACCCGCAACAACTGTCAAAAATATGACAGCCAGTATTTTGTTTAAATAATTAATTTAAAACTATTAAGGCTAATGGCCAATCAAAATATTTCTAATCAACAAAGTAACACTTATAACAGTTACGTTTGGGAACAACCAACCTTCTTTTTTAGAGACAAATGTCTACGAGGTACGTATAAAGGGGCTTTCGCAGACATTCCTACTATGAGTGAACTTAATAGACCATTTAGATGATTTAGATAACTTAGTTTTATTTTCAACCTCTATAATTATGTTCTTTAAAATATATTTTTTTTAATCTGCATTTTTGCCGTCCCGTATAATTCAAGTCAACATAACCTACACCAACACCGTATACTTACAATACAGCATACGCAATTAAAATTTATAATTATTAAAATTAAAACATCAAACAAACAGAGTACAAACGAAGTGTGCTCCAGAGTCCAACGGGTCCACAATTACTCATAGAATCAACGTCGATGGCTAATTACAAAGAGTAGAATGGGGATCTAGTGAAAAGGATAAAAAAAAACAATTATGAACGATACAGTGGCCGCACGAGTGGCCCGGTGTTCCATGTCGCATCTGTTCACCCTGCGGATTAAAGTGATAATTATTCTGCAGTCATAATTATTGGATTTTGTTTTGTTATAGCGTTTGTAACGCTTTTTCGATGGCAGATGTCGATTTTGGAATGTAGATTCGATGAAGTTGTTTGGATGAACGGTGTGACGTTTTTGTATATGAATATTGTGATTAATCTACTTGGTAAAACATCAGTGCAAACGCGAAGTTCTCTGTCTGTCTATTTGATGTCGTTCAGTCATAGAATTTGAGGTCAGCACCGAATGTTTTTTCCTCCATCTTAAGAAGCCCCCATCAGTATTCAGTCCCTTTTAGCCTTATTGTTATCACCTTTTCAACAAAAAAGAAAATATAGTTTTTTGGTCTTCCCGTATTTGTATAGATCAAAGCAAAAATTTTACATAAGGGGGCTTATGTAAAAATTTTGCTTAAAATTAAGAGGTTAAACGTCAAAAATGAAGGTTAAACAGACGGTAATCACTACTTAATTTTAAGCAACGTCTTATAAATAAGGCAGAAAATCGATAACCAAAATAGGCTCATAACAGTCACAACCTCGTTCCTCCACGCTTTGAAGTTCACATAACTTCAACAGACCTCAAAATTACCACCAAAATTCACTCCAACACAGTTTTACCACTAAAATTTACAACCATCGATGTTCACTGACAATACCTAAAAGTAAAATCATTCAATTTGAATAAAGGAAATACGTAAGAACTTACAGTCGGCAATCTTTGTTGCCCTTAGATTCGCGTAAACCGTTTTACTGTTCCAGATTTGAGCACCCTAACCTTAGTGGCATATGGCATGCCACGTGTCGAAAGGGTTAAACCCTTTGTTTCTTTTGACTAAAATAAAAATAATTAATGCTGCTAAAATGATGGTATCGCTTCCAATGCGACGCGATGCGATGTAATTACTGTGATTCGGATAATTGCTGCGAGTACTTTTGTTTCGAGTGCAGTCTCGCTTTGACCGTGTTTTCGCATGCCATATTGAAATTGAAGTGTTATTTGTAACTTTAGCTGTACACAGACATTTTTATTGCATCTGATAATATAAGTTGCTTTTCAATATCCGACTTTATGCTCCCAAGCTCAGGTTTTAATATGACTTTTGAAAGAAATTTTTTACGCTTTTTATTTGGCAGGAATAAATTTTTAGCGTGAATTTGGAATTCTATGCGAACTAACAGACCATGATTTTCATCTTGTTGATGAATGCTTTTAAAAAGCTTGACTATTTGTGTGATGTTAAAAATATGGGTTTTTACGGAAATGTAATCAGGAATATGACTAGTGGTAGGTAGCTTAGTGGTAAAGGCCGAGACTTACCGAGTTGTAAGTCATAGGTTAGAACCCAGTCAAGCGTTTTACTTTGTGTAAAAAAATGTATCACCACTGCTCTCAAAATTGTGAAGGCAAACATCGTGATGAAACTGCCATGACCTTAAACCAAAAATCAAAAGACATGTGACATTTTGGCTCTTGTGATACAGAAACTCCAAAAGAATAGCACCATCCCATTTCTTCCCGTGGGTGTCGTAGAAGGCGACTAAGGGACTTACTAGAGAATGGGCAACAGCGTTCTGCGATCGCCAACCTGCCTGCCAAGCGTGACGATTATGGAAAAACCCCCCTTTTGGGAGGTCTATGTCCAGCAGAGGACGTCTTTTCGGCTGAAATGATGATGATGAATGTTATACTGATGTGTGACTTGTTTTGAAAATTTTATAAATAAATAATTATATCTACCAACCCGTACTGAGCTCGCGTGGTGGATTACGGCCCACTTCCTCCCACTGAGAAGAGGCCTGTGTCCCAGCAACGGGAACGTTATAGGCTGGTTAAGATGAATCTTTCTTACGCAATTTTGCAGCTTTATTTCTCCAATTTATGCTAGAAGCTTCTGTATGTATGTATTACCATGAACTTTTGAAACATTCTAGACCTCTATAAACATATTCGGAGCTGTAACGTCATTAACCTCTGTTTTAGGTTTATCGCCACATTGTGTTGTAAGTATGTGTACGTAATTTATCAGAAAGGACCCAATCTTCTTTACGAGCGATGAAGACTGAATGTTTGATTATTGTGAATTCTTTACGTGGCTTGTATAAATCAGCATTCATCCATTAGTCAGTGTAAACATGACATTCTGATTTCTGAAGGCGAATTTCACCAGAATAAATCTTATCCTGAGAATAAAATTTAGATTTTTTGTCATACTAGAACTGACGGACGTAAATTTTATTCCACGGATAATAGTTTTCTGACTTTGGGAAAATCAGCTTTGAGTCAATCAAATCATTGGTTTGTGGTTCATTGGTATGAAATAGGTTGTTTTTTTGACTTCCTAGAAAGGAGGAAGACCCGAGCTAAGTTAGGCCTTAAAAGCCTTAAATATACTGGCGCATGGATAACCGTTACCAGAAGTGGTTAGCGTATTAGGGCTGATTTTATCAAATTCAGATGTTTTATCTGTGGATTAAAATTGACATCTGACGACAGTTCTAGTAGGCAGTAGGTATGGAAAACTGTCAAAAATTAAAAATGGATTGTAAGTATAAGACTTATTGTAGGTATAACAATTTGGTGAAACTCACCCTCAGTGGCTCAGCAGCTTTATTATCATCAGGATTGGGACGGAATATAGCACGTCATCGTATGTGATACTACAGCGGCCCTCCTGAATCCTGATATCATCGTTGTCATCAGAAGACCGCCGCCACGCAACCATCGACACGACACAATGCAAGAGTGACTGTCACCAGCCAGTGTCTATCTTACCCGACCTTTTCGGTGATTCCAGTAACTTCCAACAAAACGAGGCGCGCCACTTGCTGCGTCGTCTCATGCGCATTTTTTGTTCATAGAATCGCAAACTTGACTTGTTAACCTGATCACAATCTATAGGAATTCTTCCATGCCATATAGACCTTCATTATATTGATCCGTACGTGCTAATAGCTTATTTGTTGTTATTAAAAGTCCCTTATATTAGTCATCGACACTTTATGCCTAATCATTTACATAAAGTCTTCAAAACAAACTGTTCGTAACGTATATTAACTTTACACTCACGTACACCTACATTTATTGAATGTTAAAAATATCAGCGATCGTAATTAAATATGTAGGCATATTTTTAAATAACTTGATGTGTTTATATCTTTATGTAGTGATAAAGGGCTTTGTCAAAAAAGGGTAAATGTTTATTTGGACTCTCAGAGTTCGTATCGTAAAAAAATCCGCTTAATATTCTTGTCACTTACGCTATTCAAAACTTAAATTAATATCATAAAGGCGTTCAGCTCATTAATTTCTGCATTCAAAAGTCAGAATTGTCATAAATTATGACGAATAATGTAGCTTGCATGTAAGCAGTAGACCAACAAAATGCTAGCCAATAGTCATAAGGATCAAAATGTACCTGCAGATTTAAAAGGGATCTAAGTATTTAGCATTCATATCGTAGTTTAATTACACATTCATATGCAAATAAGCCGGGAATGCCGTAAAGATTCGTCCATACATAATCCGTACACATTCACTGGTACTCATTCATGCATGCTTCTGAACATGTTGGCACTGTAATTAGCGATCCTTTCTATGCAACTTTTTATGGCGAGGGACCAAATGTATGGAAATATAAATCATGATTCGGTATCGCTAATTTCTGGTACCACTTTATTTGATTTAAAAGTCTCTTGCTAGTTGTTCAAGCAAGACAAAATTATGAATGAAGTCCTATCGACCGTTGAATTTGATACAAAAAACTTTAATGTTTGTTATTTTACGGTTCGTACCGTAAAAAAACAAAGACACCAAAACGCACTTTTTACCACTATGGGAATATTTATACGAGCTTAATTTCCGCTTGGTAATTTTACACCGGCATAATTGTTACGAGTTCGATTACATTTTATAAAAAACAAATTTTATGCATCGATGGCGCTATAAATGTAGGCGATTGGTTTTTCGTCGTCATGTAGGTACGATCCGAGTCAAAGATCCAAATGCTGTGCTTTGAGCAATAAAATAAATCTTGTTTTAAGAGGTATACCCGATCTGGGTCCCTAAACAAGCCTTGAGCCTTCGTTACGGGCTTAATTAAAAAACAAAATCAATTTTATTAATTGGAAGTGTTAAAAACGGGCGGAAGAGGCGTTCGGGGCTCGTATCTTGCTCGTATCTCTTCTTTAATCCGACAGAGAATGTGTTATTTTTACTCTCCTCAGTGGATTTCGAATAAATTTTATCGCTCGGGACTAATTTGGTTACAAATTTATTTGGTTGTGGGATCGTTAACAAGGGGAGTACATCCACATGGTTATCTGGACTGCACTCTTTAGTACCCAGGCATAGCCGTTATAACAATATATCGACACTTGGAACTTGATAAAATGAAGACGACACTTCACTTAGGATTAAATAATACGGTTTTTTTAAGAGCATGTGCTGTGACAAATAAAAATTTTATTGTTACGATACGGTGCGATTACTTTGGGGTTTTTAAAATAATATAAAAGGGACGACATTGATACCCAATTGTTTATATTGTCGTTTTTTAATAACTGTGTCACGGTTCCTGGCTTGTGCGGTAATAAAAACGAAATTTTCACATTGAAAATTTACATATTTGGTAAATTTTTGAATGGTTTTGGAAATTAAAACGTTCATCAAGATGAAATATAGTTATGAATTTATTGCAACACTTTTATTCTCAGCAGCTGCAAAACTGACCCTTTTTCAAATAAAACTAATTTAGCGGATTATAGTTACATTTTTGTAAGCATTTTGTGTTCATAAAAATATATGTATTTAGCACACAAACTGTTTTTGACTTGATTCGTTCAATAGTTCAACCCTTTAACCTTGGTGACCCGAACAGGACATTTTAATGTCACGATTTTGAATCAGTGTAAGGAATTACAAAAAAAAAAACTAAACTATTACATAAGACTTGATATGAGAGAGAGATTTTGTCCGGTTGTTTCTGGGAAAGAAAAAGCTACTTACTCATATCTAATACCTATAAACGAGCAATTCTTGTATCATCATTTCAGCCGAAAAGCGTCCACTGCTGGACATAGGCCTGCCCCAAAAGGAGGGGGTTTGCCATAATCGCCACGCTTGGCAGGCGGGTTGGCGATCGCAGTATGGTGGTAAAATGCATAGAGAACGCTGCTGGCCATTCTCTGGTAAGTCCCTTAGTCGGCTTCTACGACACCCACGGGAAGAAATGGGATACTGCTATTCTTTTCGTCCGGCAACACACGGAACAATTCAATCTGAATCTCGGAAACGGCTCCAAAGATTTTCATGAAATTTAGCATGCAGAGGGGGCGATAAATCGTTAGCTAGGTTTCATTTTTAGAAAACTTCAAAATAAAAACAAAACCGAGCAAGGCTCTGTAATACCAGATATTTGTAGTGAAATTCTACTGAGGAATTGCTATACGAGCAGCAGGTCCTTCTGACATTGGCAATCCAAATGCTGGCTTTGTCATTTTGGGCAATTTTCAATTTCAATTCATTTGGAGGGCCATGATTGTCAATTCAGTGTTAACTAACTTATCCTACTAATATTATAAATGTGAAAGTTTGTATGTTTGGATGTTCGTTACTCAATCACGCAAAAATGACAGAACGGAATTGGATGAAATTCGGCACACAGATATTTTATAACCTGGATTATAAACAATATTATAAATGTGAAAGTTTGTGAGGATGGATGGATTGATATTTGTTACTTAATCACGCAAAAACTATTGAACATATTTGGATGAAATTTGGCACACAGGTAGTTTATAGCTTGAATTTACACATAGGAGATTCCTGTGGGATAATTTCCAACCTCCACACGAGCGAAACCGCTGGCAAAAGATAGTCATAAAACTTAGGTACCTACAGAAACACACACAAAACTTGTAAATTCAAATATCTTTATTCAAATCACTTACAACCTCATTGTTTAGTGCAAAAATAAATGTTGTGGGGCCGATGGCATGCGTATTAACTCCTCATTGCATTCCACAAGCTCGTTCTATATTGTCTATGGATTCCTAAATACACGTTAAAACTAATAGCTCTATTAAGCTTCCATCCGTATGTTGACTACAAAACATCAGTAGCTTTCAATAGATCGTTTTCCATATTATAAATAGGCTTTCTTTGAAGATTTATTTTAGTAGCTGTTTGCGGAATTTTGTGTAGGGTATTTTGATAATTTGGTATTATTATAATATATTTTAATGTGTGGAATGTAGATGGCAGTTGATTATTAGACTAGTTTTTATAATTTCTTTTAGTATAAGCGTTCCTTGATAAGAACTTTATGAGAAAAAAAAAACATTCTCCAAAAACTGAGTGATTTATGGATATGTATTTAATTTTTTTGTCACCTCCTTTTTTTCACGTTCTAGTTATAGTACCTACCCCACACCAATTTAAAATTTCATCATCCTTGGGATCAAAACAATGCATATTTATACGATAGCAGCAATCGTGGTTGATATGCTGTAATTTTTTGAAGAGTTCCGTTGTCTGTCTCCGAAACGCTTCATCAGATCTCTATGAAATTTAAATGGGTCCATTTTGAAATAACCCACTTTCGAACAAAAAAAGAATTTTGCAAATCCGTTTATACATGACGGAGTTATGCCCGAAAATACATTAAAAAAAAACATGTCGAATTGAAAACCTCCTCATTTTTGAAGTCGGTTAATAATAACTATTCATCATCTGCCTAGCCTTTTCCCATCTATGTTGGTGTCGACTTCCAGTCTAACTGCATACAGCTGAATACCTACCAGTATCTCCATGTGGTGCCGGACGTAAAGAATAGCACCATCCCATCTCTTCCTGTGGGTGTCGTAGGAGTAGGCGACTAAGGGTCTTACTAGAGAATGGGCAGCAGCGTTCTCTATGCATTTTACCACCATACTGCGATCGCCAACCCGCCTGCCAAGCGTGGCGTTTATGGCAAGTTCCCTCAAATTGGGGGAGGCCTATGTCCAGCAGTGGACGTCTTCCGGCTGAAATGATGAGTGATGATGATCAATATAAATAAAAAGAAAAGTCCTGACTGACTGACTGACTCATCAACGCCCAGCCTAAACCCTTGGACCTAGAAAGCTGAAATTTTGCACAGATATTCCCTTTATAATGTAGACAAGGATTAAGAAAGGATTTTTTTGAAATTTAACCCCTAAAGGAGTTAAATAGGGGATGAAAGTTCCGCGCAGGCGAAGCCACTGGTAAAAGCTAGTTTTATATAAAGCGACTGCCTATCAGACCTCCATAATTAAGTTACTGGGTAAATACAATACCTGACGAATGAACGGTGGTTGGACTTGAAGACTGGGTTGTCAGACTTTCGGCCTTCTGACGATCCATAACGACTGTTAATGATCTACAATTGACAACCGGGACGAACGGCTTAATGTGCTTTCCGAGGCACGGAGGGATGTGGTTATGTAAAGATGGTCACCTATCCACGGATCAACCGCGACAAGCGTAGCTTAACCTGATCGAGCGACCCAAACGGCTCAAGCCCCCTAAAAATAATTATCTTCAATTACAATTCGAAGTTATCTAATGATGTTGTTCTGGATGCTAATGCCGGTTAAAATTAGGTATATAATGTACATTATGAGCAACGCAAATCAATGTGTAAGTACAAAAAATGTTTATAATTACCTACTCTATTATTCGCTTAAGCCTTGGATTTACGGAGATGTTAAACTTAATGCAAAACTCGAAGACTTAATTCCAAGAACCAGCCCATTTACTTTATGACGTACATTAAGATGGAAACTAGATTCCTAATTCCTATTTTTATTCAAAAAGCAAAATATAATGCAATATTAAAACTTTCCACGTATTAAGATTGCAATCAAAATGGAACCTGAAGACCGGAATGGTCCATGTCGTTAGTAAAGATAACAAAATGGTAATTTTTCTACATAACAACAAACAGGTTCTGAAATAAGACCGATGTAGTCCAAATCTATTGTAAAGGGAACAATAGTGTGGACACGTCGTAAAATGAAACAATGCGAAGATAGTTCGTTTATTCCCTAGATGAGGCTGCTATTTTTCTTTAACTTCAATACTGAGCGTACTTTGCGTTACCACAAGTCAATGATGATTGTCAAGAAGTTATTACGAATGGCTGTCGATGCAGCATTAGTCGAATTATAGAAGAGTATCTGTAGAAACATGAAAGAAAGGGTAATTTTGGCGCTCTCTATAATGCATTGCATGCAGAATCTTCTAAAATTCCAAACCCGTGTATAGTATATTTCATAGACACTCTAAATTTGGATGCTCGTGGTATTTGTTCCACCTGTTCACAGAATAGCCTTTTCATTGACTAGTTTCTTTAAACTTCTCTTCCTAGATGACATATGTAAACGGTATATGAAGTCCGATCCAGCCCATCTCTTGCTGTCCTTTTTTAGCGACTCCCTAAGCCGAGATCAGAATCCAACAGGAGTTGCCCTGGCGTGTAGTCGCTTAGTTTAAAGTCTTCACGCCCTGGCTGGAGGCCTTAATTTATTAAGGCAACCAAAGGCGAGTCTGATTAAGCAGCGGACAACCTCTTAGGTTGACTTGTAAGATGACATTCCTAGAAAAAAAAATACATAATCGGTGACAGTGGAACTATAAGCAGCTACCTGGATCCATAGCACTGTTTGCGTAAAAATTTGATCTTGTTTTCCTTTACACTGAGATATTCAGGCTTGTTTTTCTAGATTTGAAAAGCTCCAAGCTACTCAGGTATTCTACAATCTCTTTCAGTGCTATTGCTTTAGATCCTCGTGTGGAACAATAAACAGATGACGCGGTATCGGAGTGTGGGCCGCCGGTGAACACGCCGCGGCCGCACCGCCTAACTCTTTGCTCTGCTACATCTCTACAGGGACACATTTCGAGCGCTTCTAACCAAAACCAAGTGTTACATTTATATTATCATGATAAATCTTTAAGCATGAAAAGTATAATGATTTACCTGTGCATTTCTCAGATTGAAGAAAACTGACGATTTTTGTGTCTTCAACTCCCCAAGATCTATAATAACTATATTAGTGTGGACCGATCTGCTAAGCAGTCCACACTGCAGAAGACCGCATAAATTGGAGACGCGTCGTATATTCAGCATTCAGGGAACTAAGAAGAAGAGGGCGAGAAGATATATGTAATATATATGGTTGTCTCTGTTTGTCTATCATCTGCATAGTTATTTGTGATCTTTCTTTTAGTTTTTGTGTCAAGGTTTATCCCAACTTCATCACTTCACTGGTGGAGGAGTGTATCGGTAAACTGCTTTACTGCTTTTTTTTTCGGAGAACTTTTCTACAGCAATGCGACAATAGGGAACTTTGCAGAGTCGTATGCTTCCGTAGCCGCGTTTATAGGTCAGTTACCTGAAGTAAAAGCTCAATATTTGATTCCCATCAAGACAATACAGTTTTGCATCTATATTATAATAAAAATAACAATAATATAAATCTATTACCCTCCCAAGTCCGCCCCACACTCAGCGAAGTGCAAAACACTGTCGACGCAGGGGCAGCGTGAAATACTGCGCGGGGGCACCCGCCTTGTGGGCCGATGCATCCAACTATTGTGCAACCACAAATATTTGTCTGATAGGTTTATACTTGAAGAAAATTGTCTTATACGCACTTATCGGAAATGTTGGATGATAAGTTGTTTATAGAAATAGAAATGGTGTATAAAGGGAAGTTATTATGAGGATAATATTTGTTGGGCGACTGGTTTATCGTAGGATTGGATTTGACTAAGAGAATGGATCCTTTGTTTTGGAAATCAGTTCAGTAGGAATCTTTGACTGAATTATTGAAAGTTGGGCTAATTCGTAATACTTTCCAATAATCTACCTAATTCTAGTTTAAACTACCAGGCCTAAATGAAGCCTTTATGTAAATGAGAAGCGTTTCGGGAAAATATCTGGTAATATAATATAAGGTACACTCCATTCCTGAAAATTACCTCTCAGCTGAAACACATTAAAAAAAGTAATTACAAACACAAACCACTGCACTTACAACGAAACCTAATAAAATAAAGAAGCCTAAAAATCAACAATTATCTAATCTACGTACATCATAAATCATTTGCCTTTTGTCGTACGTTCGTCTGATGTATAAATTAACAGGCGTGTTAAATCAACGTCGAATCATTACGAAGTTGATCGCGGGATGCTTGTGTATGAGACCACAGAATAGGTTGGTACAGAAAGCTGACGCCATTCAACGGGGTAGTGGCCCACGCACACATAGACCCGTTCGTACGGAGATCTCAAACAATAAGAGAGAACGCGCTAAGGTAGATCGCGAAATTCGAATTTTCTTAAATTTTTTGCAGTTTCAGCGTCAGGTTGTATTGATAAAAATACGATTTGTGACCATAATAAGTATATGGCTTTATAAAACTATAATCATTAAAATCATCTATGTCTTATGTATCTTTTCCGTCTTAATACAAAACGCGATCTGACTAAGTTTTGCCTTAGCCAGTTTTTGCATTTCCAACTTTATTTCGATTTAGGTAAAGTTCTAAATACAAAAATCACAATTTAGCACCGGAATAAGTTGCTAGTTTTATAAATTAACTCAAACTTTAAAAAATAGCCTCGATTGTTGAAGCCATACCTAAGGAAAAACCTTGTTTTGTGATAACACCGTCTAAATTCTTATTAATAATCCCATTGAATTACTATTTCATGAAATGGTCTGCTTGACACTGATTTGAAAATTGCAAAATACCTACGATAATTTTAATTTCGCTGGCTCCCTTTGAGCTTCAACTTTAGTGACAATTGCGAATGCGCTTGCAGTCGCTGAAGTGTGTGAATGTGTGAGTGGTTTTCGGTCGTTGTATGCAACAAGCCTTCTGTTCGTGTGTATTCTGTGGCAAGACTAAGTCTTCGGACCGAAGGTTTTCGATCTCGTGACGTCATATGGACAGGTTTTTATCTATGAATTCGTTTGACCCGGGGTCTCCCGCCCACGACGCTCGCTTATAGTGTTTAATATGATTACACGGTGTATAGGTGGGAATATACCCTTGTTGGTGTAGTTAAGAATTAAGTTATGGATGAAAAAAGAACACTATCAGCTGTTGTTTGTTTGATTGGAAATAGTGATATGCACGGAAAAGCGAATGTATGAAAACAACACGATGATTTCACAAAGATTTTACAAATATATGTAATTCAGCTGTTACTTAATTGCCTATAATGTTCTCACTGCTGGAAAACAGGCCCCTTGTCTGTGAGATGGGCTGTAATCAGACACTCGGGGTTTTACGACATGCCGGTTTCCTCAAAATGTTTTCCTTCACCGTTTTGAGAGCAGTGGTGTTTAAATAAAATTATTACTACTAATTACTTTGTGAATTTATTTAAACAAATTAAAGCACTTGTCTGGGTGTAAACCAACGACCTACAATTCATAAGTAGAGGCCGTTACCATTACCAAAAATAGTAAACCTAATGGTAAATGATAAAAATATAGCTAGAACTAAAGACAACACAAAAAAACAACCGACTTCCAAAAAAACACTACAAAGTGAAAAATAACCTGAATTTCGGAAGTCGGTGTCTTTGGAGCTGTATTTAAATTTTTTGTCACCGCCTTCCGAAATTAAAGTGATTTTTCACTTTGTAGTGTTTTTTTGGAAGTCGGTTGTTTTTTTTTTTGAAAAAGTTTTTTTTTTCAGTTTTTAGTGGTTCACATGTACTTACCCCTTCACAGCATATCGGCGTGATGTTATGTTATGAACTGGTGTAAGCAATAGATATCAAGCATGAGATATGATATGAGATGAGGTATGATATAGCAAGCATGAGATATGATATGAGATGAGGTATGATATAGCAAGCATGAGATATCAGCAATCCCAGTCCATTTGCTATCATTTAATTTTATTGAGGAGTTCCGTTGCCTGTCTCCAAAGTTCTTGATCAAATCTTCACCAAATTGAAATGAGACCACTCCGAGAAAGTATTCTTCCAAAAAATACCTAAATGTGTGCGTGTGCGTATAAAATTTGAAGAGTTCTCTATATTTTTCCAGGATCCCATCATCAGATCCTGACTTGATGATCATGGGACGACCTGGGAAGTATACCCTTCCAAACAAAAAAAAAATCCAAATCGGTCCAGCCATCTTCGAGTAATCGGGGAACATACATTAAAAAAAAAGGTTCCGACGAATTGAGAACCTCCTCCTTTTTGAAGTCGGTTAAAAAGGTGAAACAGGATTAAGATCCGCAGTGGAAATCGAAGGAGGCCAATTACTCCGTAAAGCACAAATAGAGAGAGATCTAAAGCAAACTTGATATGTCTTTACTGTTAACAAGAAACTGACCTACACACATTATAGAGCAATCAACACAAAGAAAAGATGGAACTCACATACATTAACTATAGAAAACGTATAATCATCACCAATTCTAGAACAATAAAATAATCTTTCGATTAACATTTAGACAATCGACTGTAACATGCTTTCACATTCGAAACAATTTTTCAAAATTATAAACAAACAATATCGAGATGTAATGAGATATAATCAGTATGGGAATGACTATATATTTAGTGACTAGTGTTCTTGCTAATGTTTTACTAGTGTCAGATAATTTAAGGCCGAAGCCGAAGCGAAATGGTTCGGCTCTGTGAGAATAGATGTGATTTAGTTAGCTTTAGAGGACACCCCCTTGATCTGATTGCTTGGTTTTACAAAGTATTCGATCCTTATGTCATTAAAATTTGTCACCGTCTCGATTTGGATAAATATTTTAGTTGATACACTGACTAAATACTAAGCTTTTGAACGAATGATCATACAAGCATATCAATTAAACTGATCTACCAACAGATTGTAGATTTATAGTCAACTAGTTTATGTCAGCGGCTTCGCCCGCGTGCAGTTCGAAATTTATCCCACGGGAACATACTATTGGAATAAAATGGATCCTATATGCTATTCCAGGTTACAAACTATCTGTGTGCCAAATTTCATCCAAATACGTTCAGCCGTTTTTGCGTGATTGAGTAATAAACATCCAAACTTTCACATTAAAATTTATAATATTATTATTGAGGCGCCATCTGTTTGAGACTTATGAAACTTACGGTTAATAACAACAATCAGCATTGATAAACAGTTTATTGTTAAATATAAATTATTAAGACAAAAAAAATCTATGTTATCTCTCAAGGTGGAACAAATTACATATAAGTGCCAATTTTCATCAACATCTGTTGACTTGGTGAAGAGTTCACTGGGAACATACATCATGACACTGGATTTTTATATATTAAGATATGATAACCCGGCTACTAACTATAACATAGACAGACTCACAGGGTGGCAGGGATCAGTATCCCTGCCACCCTGTGAGTCCATAGATTCAGTAAATTCATTCATTCTAAAGTCCACTACGTACTATCTGCCTGACGCAGGTCCACACCGAACGCGGTTGTTTCGGGAGGTTCCTGTTTTGGATAAGGCGGGAGGAAACGCCCGGGTGTTTCCACTGCGAAGATAGCCCTGACGACATGGTGGAGCATACGGTGGAGGTCTGGCCGGCTCGGGCGGAGCACCGCCGTGTCCTTGAGGAGGTGATTGGCGGCGGCGATCTTTCGCGTCCGGCCCTGGTCCAGACCATGGTTCGGAGCGAGAGTGCATGGGTAGCTGTCACCTCCTGCTGCGTAGCAGTTATTGAGTAATGCTCGCGAAGAGGGAGGTGGTGCAAGTGAGGGAGAGGCAGTATATGCGCCCTCACGGCCGTAGTCGCCGCGGGAGACGCCCTGGGCGTCGGGAATCCCAGGCTAATTCCCGGCCACAGTAGGCACCGGCTTACGGATAGCTAGTAATAGGTAGCTCGCTGTCCGGTAAGGACCAAGCCCGGATTGACGGCGCGTTGTGTTCCACGCGCACCTTGAAGAGATGTCAGCATCAACTGGTGGGTTTCCGCAAGGGCCGATGCCTGCCAGGGGTGCGGGTTGTTCGAAAAAGATACCGTGGCCCCTGGCACACATGCAACTGAAGGAACACGGGTGGGTTTTAGTCAGTAAAAGTCAGGGCCCCTTGCTCCACTCAGAGCGGGTGAAGTTATTTGAAGATATTCCACCCTAAAAAAAAACCCCTCTGCGTAGACATTTTTCTTCGGTTATTGTGCTTTTCCATGACACAGCAGATCTTTTTTGAAACCGACTAAGAGTAGCAACTTTTCGTGTGTCGTTGCCCACTAGAGCAAAGGCTCTAGGGGATCTAGACTCTTGTGCTGAATTCATGGTATCAGTTTGCGCATCGAAGTCCTTACGACCCTGTATAATAATATCTATAGAAATTTTACATGGAGACCAAGTATTTCTTCTTCTTAACTTTTAATTTCGGTCAACTATTGCAGAACCCGAAATTTTGCCGAATGTGCTGCAAGCCCGGTCAGCACTATTCGTCATATGTGCCACATTCGGACGGTGTGACCCGGGGTCGGGCTCTCGCCCGTCGCATCATAATTACCAGTGAAATAACCTGATTGTGATCACGACACGCACACACGCACGCTTTTGTATTTGTTGAGGTAGTGATGCCCAAAGTTCTGGCCGGATGAACTTGGAGAAGATTTTACATTTGGATAGCAAAGGATTACCAAAACATTAATTTGAGAAATAGGATTTTCATCCTAGGGTCATTTTGGATTTTTTACGATGAGTCTGTAATTAATAATAACTAGCAAAAAAATATGAGCCAGTCAAAAATGATCTTAGACAGTCATTTTAATCACTAAAAGTTAGGTTAAAATAATTCGAATAAGATCATTCGAATTGAAAATTAATTTTTATTTTAATAAATACTAATTAAATCCTGGGACACATTCAAATTGAATGAAAGCTATAGCCTAGTCAATGATGTATCCCAATAAACATCTTCAAAGTAATTAGCCAAAAACTTTGAGCAACACTAGAACATTATACGCCAAAGTACGTACAACTTGTACTGGTATGGCACCCCGACGTCTCGCATACCTCGACTATTTTGTCTAACCGACTGTTAAATAGCCGACTCGGCCCGTCGATACATCAATCACACAAACAAACACATATCATTTGAGAATCATTCCTTTTTTTCACTTCAATTAGATCTTTTGTGGCTCAAGCACAAAAACGAACACACGTTTGGATATGGAATTAAATGCGTCGTTGGTCTTTTAAAGTTTGGTATCCATTGTTGTGACTATTGTCGTATTGTTAAATGATAGTTTGAATATTTTAGTGTTCGATTTTTTTTTATTTGGAGCCGTTTCTAGTGGCTTGAACATTGATGGCGATTTTATTTGCAACGTTTTTGAAATGAGAATTAGTCAGGTCATTTAAATTACATTTATTTATGTAGGTTTTTTATTTTAGTGGCTTGATAATTGATGGCGTTTTTAATTACAAAGTTTTTAAAATTAGTTATTTAAATCTGGTCATTTAAATTACATTTATTTATGTAGGTTTTTTTATTAAGTTGGTAAGTAACTTACTTAGATTGAATGATTGGATGCGGTTATTGCTTCGTGGAGGCCTATGCCCTATGAAAATGTTTATAAAGAAGACAAGAGACCGGTATAAGAATGTTAAGATTAAGTTCATGTAAATAGGTATCTAGAACTCACACGATCTCAGGCTTTAAGCCTACCTCGCAGTTGATATAAATCAATATGATTTATAAATAAATTAACATTGTAACCAGTGATCTTACGAGCCTGCTGCCAAAATCTGAGTATCATTCAGATTTAGCCTCTGATGCATGTGATTCCCAAATCGCCGCAGTCAAACGTCGATCAACTTAATTGATCATTCAACATGGACCGCGCTAAACGGGAAATATTTAAAAATCAGACACTTAATCAATTTAGTGAGATCGCAGCAACCACTCAATCATTTGGGTTTTTACCTAAGATTAAAGATGTTACAGAAATACCATAACCAATTTTATGGAAGTTCAATGGGGAGTTTAATGCCTACGCACTCATCTTTTTCAAACCCAAATTCTAATGTTAAGGTTTGACTAAACTATAAGGACAAAATAATATCTCGAATTTTCCTGGCAAATTCATCGAATGAAAGTAATAAAAATTATGGTATTTTTACGCAGGTATATATGTCTCTATCGTGTGGACTCTGGTCGCCGGTAATTTTATTCAAATTCATAAATTAAGATAAGGGCTGTCAATATAATACGTCCATTAGTAAACGAAATTAATTTAGGAAACGTTTAACGAAGCTATTAGCTTATAACCATAATGAATAAATAACGTGACCTTATTTGAACTGTTAACATTGACAACGAAACTAGTGCCTAGCTACCTTTAATTTCATTCATTTTAACTCAGGGTTGTATCTACCATGAATGCCTTTCCAATGACAATGTTCGCATGAATTTGGGCGTTTTTCTCCAGTGCCAAATCACCACAGCGAGCTTGCACTTTGAACCAATCTTTATTATTATCACATCAAAGTCGAAAATATTGTTACAAACCGTCGCATCGTCTTGTCAACTAATCCATCCACATTCGCCTGACAGTTCGTCAGCATTGTAAATTCGGTAAAGGGCAATCTTTAGGCGATTGGGTGCGACCTTATCTGCCTTTATGGTACGATCTTAAAAAGATTTATGATAACGCACGGTCAGGACGAGGCCCGCAAACACTTTAAAATAAATGACAAGGAGTCACTTCCAATTGTGATGGAAATGCTTTCTGCAGTAAAATTAAACTATAACCCTGTCGTTTAGAGAGATTTAAATGGCTTAGGGGCTTTTATTGGGTCTGCCTACGTTTAGTTTAGGTGGGTTGTGATCTCGGCCAGTTTTATGTGTCCCACCTGAGTCGCCTCTATAATGTTATGTTCATGTTCGTGATAAATGTTTGTTATCTTTTTGTGCTGGCACTTATTGGATTTTTAATGCTGAGTTTAAATTCTGTATTAATTTGTTTTGTAATCGAATCTTCGCTTCGTAAAAATTAAAGTCTGCATATATTAAGATCTGGTTACGTTGGTTTTAGATATTAATTTCTACTGCTAAGTGTTTTGCATTCAACGGCTGCAGCATTCTCGGTGTAATACCTACTTTAAATATGAATCCTGTGTTGGTAGTTATCACTTGCAACTTTGTATGTTTTACTTCTTTTAACACACTTATTGGTTTGTTAGTATTGGATAACATTGTTGAACTTTACATATTTCGCTTTTTTCTATAGATGAATATATTCTATCACTCGGTAGAAGCTGTATGGTCTATTTCATAATGTTGTTTTCCTTTCTAAGTATCCTTATATCTGTTTTCTTTCATTCGTTCTTGACTAAAACCCACATAGGCTATTCAAAATCCATATGCACTAGCCATTATGACCTATTTCACATTTCCAGCTCTCCTTACCCAATTAAAGCGCTCCATATCATCTCATACCAGCTATTAGATATATTTATGATAATAATCGAGGTGCATACCCGTCCTATCTTCCTTCAGAGATTATCTCCGTCCAGGCACACATTGCTATTGAAATTATTTTATCCGGTATTGAAAAGGCAAGGCTTCGGGTTATCATATGAAATAATAATAACATTACAATATTTTGTACATTAAGTGCATACGGGGTGTGGTGTTTCGGATAAGTAAGAAGACGGCTTATACCTCGAGATACGGGGTTGTAGTGTTCGAAAGTTATAGAGGCAACATCTTTCTTTAATAGCTTGTGTGCTGGGGCTAATATATTGTTACTGTGTTTTGGTCCTTGGTATTGTATAATAATTATGTTAGTTTATGGCCCGTAGGGTTATATTTGCAACGACAAGCTGCTGTTGGTACCTACAGGTCTAATCTAATATTTCTGTTTGGTATGATTTTTCACAATTTTTTTCTACTCAAGATTCTATGCCCATTTTTATTTATGTATCTAATTTTGGCAATCATAATTAATTCTGAATTTCAAATGTATTTATTCATAAATCTGCAAGTCCACTAGAATTTACATGATTAATTTCATTCACTAGTTTTGTAACCACTTTTATCTTATGTAGGTACCTACTTTCTATGCAAATAAGCGATTATGATAGTTATTATTATGAAAGAACAAAGACATTTTTTTTAAATTGCATATTGGACCTTCTCCTGATCTCGATCTCGCCTGATGGAAAGCGACCGATGAGGTCTAGAACAGAACGAGCGGACCTAGTAGACGCCTGTTCCCTCATGCTTTAAAAGAAAAATCAAATGCATACCTACTTATTAATGTTTGATTTGATTTCAGAAGATTTTTTTTTAAAGTCCGTCAAGTTTCATTCATAAAATTCTCAAAGGACCAAGTCTAAAAGTTCCGAATCCCAAACAAAATGTTTCCGTAGGCGTCGCTAACGATTTTCCAAAACGTAATGTCGCCTAAGCAAGTTGTAGCGAGCATGTGAACATGTTTTTATTTATACCCTGCCATCTCTTGAGGACAATCCGTTTTTATTAAACACTCAAACGCCACTTATTAAAATGTAGGCGGGAATTTTAGTTAGGATTTATTAAGGTTGACACTAATTTAAATGTAAAAAAAAAATTGTTACGTTACTAAGCAAAAATACAAAAAAAATATTTCTTTTTTAAATAAATTCTCTGTATTCCTACGGATAGGTAGCTACTTTATTATTTAGAGTATTTTTTTTTAAATAAAATTCGCCACTTATTACGTACGTTGATTATACCTAACATTGCACAACAAATAATATTTAAAAAAATTAACAATCATAATAATTTTTGCCTCCTTTTTGATTTAACAATGGCAACCCTATCTTTTATTGTGTGATATCGATTGAACAAGTGTTATTTTTTGGACCGGCTTTTAATTTTAAACAAACTAAAAAAATGCTGATGTTTAATATAAACACACAGAGCATAAGCACTTTTTATTAATACTGCAAACAATTATTTTGTATTTCCACAAAAAGTATTGGATTTCTGCTAATGTCCCCGCGCCGTAAGTAATTTCAATTTCGTTTTGTGAATGAAAAGGCTGGAATTTTACGAAGTTTAAAGTATTTCACTTTTTTTACGAAACAGTTAAAATGTTAATAACAACATAAAATTCGGAATGGTTTCAATTGAGATAAGTTCATTACTAATCTAAGGTGATCAAAATAACCTTTTTATTAGGCAATACATTGTTTCACTAATGTGGAAGAAACAGAGGTTATCTCAAAACAGTAAGAATTTACTAACCGCAAAACATGTCACCACCATAATAAACCTATTTCACAAAACAGATAAAACATTTTCTCTTCATAATTTATGGCAATTAAAACGAACATTTACATAATTAGCACAAACAAAACTCGTGACTGAACGACGTATCGATAAAACATCGATTCAAATTAAGCAGAATCGAGTTCTCGATTTGAAATACTAATCACGTCGTTAGTTGACCTCTCATTGACACGGCCGCTCCTCGGTCTCATCTCGAAACAATTAAAACAATCGACATCGATGGACCGATGAGATCCGCATTCCCCTCACTGAGGCATCGACCTCACACTGCGTAGGTTTTGAGAAAGTCTCTCTTAGTGTTTTATGATTATTTTAATAAGAAAGCAACTTACAATGTTAGTGAGGTTGAGTGTACGCACTTGTGAATCAATTGGCTTCTCTGTACAATAAAATTGATGGCAATTGGCTGAGTAGGTAAATTGGATTCTTTTATTCCAATTTTATTTATGGTACGGAAATATCCTTCTTGTTGTGCAAAAAGGCATATACCAATATTTAAAAAAGAAAAACATGTTTACATAAGATACATGTTAGTTCAGCCAATCCAGCGGAACATATACATATATCACTAAACAAGAACCAGTAGAAGTTAAAACTATGCGAGACCTTTTTGTTGAACATTGAACTAGAATAATCATCCTATAATGTTCCCACTGCTGGGACACAGGCCTTCTCTAATCCATAGGGAGTGGGCTACGATCTACCACGCGGGCCAGTGCGGGTTGGTAGATGTCACATGTCTTCGAATTTTTGTTTCTAGAACATGCCTGGTTTCCTCACGATGTTTTCCTTCACCGTTTTAAAAGCAGTGGTAATTTAATTATTTACACGAAGTAATAGCGCTTAAGTCAGAGACCATACCATTAGGCCACCAGTGCTCTCTAAATTTAACTTGCTTAGATTTAATTATAATATATTCATTAGAGGATATGGAGCTACAACTGAATCGTTTCAGTTTACAAGTGATCACTGCTGATAACCGGACTTCCAAAGACGACAAAATGCAGTCAATTAAATAAATAATAATAATTGTGAATTCGAGACACCATTCCTATAAACCCCACGGAAAGTCGAAACGAGAAAGAAGGAAGTTCACATCAAGACATACATCTACGTAATCATAAAATTAAAAATCTGAAGTGCAATAAGTCATAACTTAATAACCCTTTAAGAGTTGATGGGATTGAAACAAAATAAAGCATTGTTTTTATTAAAGTGACTTTGTGTTTTGAGTGACAGGCAGATTGGTAAAATAACCTTTGTAGAGGCGGTGAAGTTCAATTTGAAATTAAGATTTAAAATCTTGTGATTGCAAAGGGACATTCGAATCAAGTGTCACTCTGTTCAAAGTGTATTTACAGGAAGTTGCTTTATTTTAGAACAGAGAGGTAATAGCGTTACACACTAACAGTAGGAATGGCTTTCATTTTGATAGCTCAACAACATTCATTGCATTATTTACGCTGTTAAGCTGACAATTTTTTAGAACATATGAATCGATGGATTAGCACTATCCTTTAACATGTTTCAGATTCTGTGTGTTACGCAATTTGGGTGGCAGATGGAAGCGATACACTGTCAAAGACGATTAGATTGTCGATGTAGTTGAAAGTAGGGATTGTAGCAGTGATACATTTCCTTCATACAGACTCAACTATTATTTCTCACAGCATATGCATAATAAATATTAATTCATTTAAACAAGGGCTACTTTAAATGAAACACTAACATTATAATATTCCACAATTTTCTAAAATTCTTTATTTCTCTCTTCTCGTCATAATTTCATTATTAATTTAAAACTTTATAAAAAATATGATTATCAAGGCTATAATGTCTATTACCGTATTTTCGTTCTTTCTATTTATATTTTTTTTAGGTTTATTTCTATATGTTTTAATAAACAAGTAATTTCTTTAATTTTAAGACTTCAAAGATCTGGGAATGTAGCCTGATAATCGTATTTCGGTAAGTCTGGCTATCGTAAAAGTGCCGAAACAAGTCCAACAATGAGACCAGATGTATTTATTGGAAGATTTTATTGGTCACTTTAAAGTATTAAATGCGATCGTATATCAACATGACTGATGGAAGAATGTTATAGTAATTTATTTTTAATTGTGTGTTACAATATATTTAAGGGATTTCGTTTTCATGAAGCTTAGGTCATACGTTTGTATTTCTTTTGGCTTGAGATCAACTGCTTCGTTGGTCTTTAGGAGTCGTTAAAAATCTTGAATGCTATGAAAAGTAAGACAAAAACTGTATATGAATTTAATTATATTTGAATATGGTGTGCTATCCTATCGTTAGTTGGTAAAGTTTTGAAATATTTGCTCGACACAATAGAATATATTGAAGACAGTAGATAACGTTGGTTATATTATGTACCAGATCTCTATCAAACAAAACAAATATATCACACGAAAAATTTCCATAACCCAACAATGAACCAATAACCAATAACGTAAAAAGGTTGACACTAATACATATTAATATATTTTGAACTAATTTTAATTCAGAGAAACACATCTATGTTTTTGACAAACACAGTTTTACCATTGATGAAACCAAAACATTAGGATATAAGGTTCATTATTCTGTTAATTCTGATTTTAGGAACGGTAATAGTATTTTTGTAGATGAGCAACCGGCTTCGGATTTGAGTGCGAGGTGTCAAGTCATCGGTCGTTAATCTATATTAAAATAAACCGCATTGTTTCTCTTTATTACCAAAATTCAATTAGAGGATCCTTTATGACAATGCAAGAAAGATCATGGTCAAGTCTAACCAGTTTTGGAGTTGTCATGATTGAATCAGAGATAAAATATATTATACATAAGCTTATGTTAGCTTGAATGCATCTTAAAGTACAAGAACAAACAAACAGTTTAAAATCAAGTCATTTGAACTTTTAAATTAATTTTATTATCATTGTTGATGATAAACATTCCTTCTTGGTAGTGGTGTAGCTGGTATTGACAGTTAAACAGACATTCCAAATTGTTATTATGAGCTCATCGATTAATATTTATGCCAGGTATTGGATTAATGGGATTGAATTATTGATTGGACTTGACGAGAGTGGAAACCAAATTAGCTAACATGGGACCTATAGAGAACGGTAACCTGAAGAAAATAGTTGATGGATTCGAAGCAAAAAATATCACTGTTACGGTGTTATATGGGACAGCTATGACTAGAGATAGACAGAGAAAACCTGAGGCCCTAGACAAGGAGCAATCGCTATCAAACGTTTCGTATTGCTACAGCACTTTTCAACGGGATTGACATAAACTTTCCAGTAACTTATATCAGACCCATTTTGATTTTCCCATCATTGATAACGCTGATAGAACATCAGTTTGTCTAGGCCATCTAAATTGGAAAAATCTAATTATCAATTACGTCAAAACAGATGGTACATATTAAGACCTTATTACCCCTGCAACTAAAATGTAGAGCAATATTATCCTACCTATTAGTGTGTTACGTGTGAATATAAAATATACATTTATTTTAACTATAGGAAACTTCCTTTTAATCAGATGTGGGGTGAGAGGAAATTATACGTAATTTAATTTTTAAATTGTCCTCATTGCTTTGTAAGTCTGTTTCTTAATGAACTACCGTGTCATTGAAATTCATATCAAGTTTAGATTAAGGAAATTTCCCATAATATTCACAGAATAGATACTAACGGTAATACCCAAATGTACCTAACACATTGGGAAAAATAGTAATTGATTTCCCCGAACATTACTCATAGATGTACATAATTCAATATTCTAACGGGCTGTTTGAAACAATCCGCAGCGGTAAAGCTCCGAGTTAATCAGAACGCTAAAGATTGTGTCGGAAGACAAGAAATAAAATAAAAAAAAACACAATCATAAATACAATAGCGCAAGTCATATAGTTTCCTGCATCATTTCTCAATAGATGGATCTGATAGTCCAGCCTGGGTGTTTGCCAGTTCAATTATCATTACGAGTCGATATTCCGTCGAGTCACTGTGTTGTGGGTGACCCGTATTAGATCGGTTAATTCAAACTATTTATCAACTCCATTCGTTATGCATAGGATCAGATTTTGAAATTGTTTGATGATGTTGTGGCGTTCGGTCTATTGTGTCACTACCCCGCCTGGCTTAGTACGATGGGTGTGTACTATGTTAATCGTTGTATCACTGATTGAATCTATTGAATCTGTAGTTAAATAATACTCTTGCATTATGAGGCACTCTCGTTAAATGGTCCTATACATATTTGGGACAGTAAGAATGGTCTGTGTATCGGGTGTCAATCCTCTTGTAGGTTATCAAATTCAAACTGACCTTTCTCACAGTTTCACTGAGAAAATAATTTGAACTTCTGACTGACAACATTTGCAATTTACTTGTATTATTGGAACGATTATTTGATGAAGTCTCATAAAAACCTACTCTATAGGAACAGTCTTTTGATAAGTATCTTAGTAGGTACTATTTCTGCCACTACGAAAAGTGTAGGTGAACATAACCTAACCAAATCTTGTAAATTGCTATATTAGCTTAACATAACAAGCTATCGACAACCCGAAAGAATGGCCACGAAATCTAGTACAGGGGTAAAAACTAATGAAGAGGTAAATAGTCCGATGGCTAAACTTTGACAAAAGATCGAAAACTTTCAGTTTGACTATTTAAAGACCTTAAATCGAAGGTTGATGACGGATTTGATCAAATAAATTATTCAGAATTACATTATTGCAAAATCTGGCATTGTTGGATAGCTAACAGCAAAATCGACAGACTTTAGACAGTCACATCGAAGCTAATTCCACGAAATAAAATGAGCAAGCATAAAACAGTACAAAACCTAGTGATTTTGAAAACTAATAGGTAAACACATTCAGAATGAGTCGATTGTTCGCCACCAATGAATGGCAACAATGCACGACTGACACAAATGAGCACCTAATTGGAACATTGCGACAAGACCCAAATCCGTGCAATCGTGATAGTCGGGGTTCTCACACTCCGATACGATTTAATTTGTGCTGCAATAGTTATTACGTATTCACGATGATTTTGATTATGGTAACCACAAAAGTCATGCTTATGGGTGTAGTCGGACAAAGAACAATGCTGCTGATGACATAGTGACACAATAACCTATCACAATCGTCTGATACAATAGACTAGATTCAAAATAAGGTTATTCCGGTGATATTTTTTATGACACATTAAGAGATTTTCTATGACAGATTAAGAGAAACGAAATCACTACCTCAGTACAGCTCAAGAACAAGAAAATCCATAATAATTATGTATATCAGAAAAACATACAACCCGTGTTACTCGCTAATAATGTAGCTTTAAATAAGTGAAATAATAAAAAAATTGGTTAAGTATTTTTTGAGTTTATCCATTACAAACAAATATGCAAAAAAAAAACAATTGTTTTCTCTTTATAAAACACTAGCTGCAACCCGCGGTTTCACACGTAAGAGTCGCGATCCCGTGAAATACCGGCATAAAAATAACATAAGTCTTAATCCAGGCCATGATCTACCTATGTGCCAAATTTCTTTGTAAAACAAAGAAATTTGGCACATAGGTGAAAGCGTTACAAACAAAAATAAAAAAGCAAACCTTTTCTCTTTATATTATTAGATATATGTAAAATGTATAGTAATATATATTAGTTCAGATTAGAGATTTGGTACTAACTGCTTCGACACGGCCCAATCAAAGTCAAGTAATTTGCAATCGAACCCCGCTTAGTTATGCATTGTTCCCACCGAAGGGTGAGGGTATAATAATCAACATGAATGGCAAGTAGATTTGTAATTGCAGTATCATGTGGATCTAAGTGAGTGCTGTTAGACAATATTGGTAGATATTGGTGTAATCTATGAAATTCGTAAGATTATTGCTGCAATTTATTCAAACAAAATAACAAAAGTCACAATGGCCCCAAAATACGACCTTGTAGCACTCCGTAGAATCATGTATTTTAATCTCCACTCTTCTATACACAGTACTGAGAACCATCTAAGAACATTACTTAATACCTTCAACACGTTTCTCGTTAAGTTTATCTTTCGCATCAGGACCTAATTCCTCATGTGGAATTAGACACACAATCCTCGAAACAATGACGGTCAAAAGGGTAGGCTACCGGTAGCGATCGGAGATAATCCCAATGATTTGGTGACATTTTGAAGTATGTCAGTCAGTACTCCCGAAGCATCTTGTCGTGACACCCGAAGTGGCGACTTCGTGAACCAAATTAATTAAAACAGAGACACAAAACTAAAGCTATCACGATTGACTTAGACGGCAGGTTAGTGTGGACAAGACTGGTGAGTATTTTGTGGTTTACTAGAATGTGAACATTTAAGTTCCTAGTTGACTTTGAGTCATGATGCGTTGGTTTAATTACAGAACTTAGATACGTTAATAAATATATCAAAGACATTTAAAAATGAAATGAAACTACTTTCGTAAAAATAAAATTGCACCAGAGTCAAACAGCATAAACTCGAAACGTGAATGCAGAACCTGTGAACACAGGTATTAACAAACTAATTAAAACCAATAACCATGATTTTATTCATGACAAGTTGAATCAAGACACGTCCACACATGGTGAGACTCATAAAAATCCAAGACTCAAGCCCACCGCTGAGGGGCATGAAACTCTGCATGCAAACCGTCACATTTCAAAATACAATATGCTAATTAACAACTTTTTTTTCTACCCTACGAGCTCTCAGAAACGAATGCAAATTCCCTTCGGACCTTTAATTACGCTCCGAACACGACTGACGACGGTGTTAAAGATGCAGTTTTAAGAATTGTCAGTGTTTGCACTGCGCGTGCGCAGGGAGATTTAAATGGTAAGAGGATTTAGTGAGAGCATTGTGAGTGACTATGAAAATGTTTACTGCTGTTTAGGGTTGTCGCTGTTTGAATTTATTGATTATGTTTTATATTATTTTAGTAAAAGAGTTTTTTGGTTAATTTTTAAAAAGGCTTTCTTTATTGAAACGAAAGATAAAAAATGAATACTATTATAAACATCATTAGTCACTTTCGTAAGATTTTATTTTGTAATGATCCATACATCACAGTAGCAAAAACAACCATTAAGCCCTTCTCAGAAAACCATTTTAGGTATCAACCCGAAATCAATGCGACATAATCAAAGTAGACGTGTCCCAAACCATTGAAAGTGTCTCCAATCAACAATGGAAGGTGACATTAATTCTATCCATCATGTCGATCCCAAAAAGGGTGGAAGTTCATTAAGAGATGCATTCCTCAAGTATTATTCTTTGAAAACTGGTAATAAAAATAATAACAAGCCGGCCACCCTGCCAAGTGCTATCAGCTCCATCTGTTGTCGCTGCGGACAAACTCGCCTAATGAACGATGATAAATCATATTCGAGAGGCGGCTCGTAGCCCGTGCCATGCTATTCTTACGACACATCAATACACGTCAACTTTCTGTTGTGCGCTCTCCATTACTGCATTACTTCTGTTGAAATTTTGACGAGTCTTTGCGAACAGGTAATGGGCAGTGTGTGATTTGTATTTGTTGATGTTGATGGGATATTTAAGAGCAACTGTGAGGTGTCTCTCGGGCCGTGTCCCTGCCCGCACACCATTGTGCTTACTAATGATTTTATGCAAATGCAGCCTCTTTAGATCGAAGTCTTAGCGCGATCTCAAACCGTCAGGTACCGGGCTCATTATTAACAATTTGAAATATGACTTGGGAATTTTCAACAATATTATCGTGAAATAAATTAGTTTTTTATTAGTTTATCGATTGACAAATGGAAGAGCCTAGTGTTTGTTTTTTTTATGTTTTATGTTTGCGTTTGAATGGGTGATTTTTTTAAATGCAATATAGCACGGAAGTAGGACGTATTGTTCGTAGGTCTTATACGTCAAAAACTGCTTTTACTACCTAACGAGATTTAACCACAACGTCCAATATATATATACATATGTGGGGTCAAGATGACTTATATTTGCAAACAGTATTGATCTTTCAATATAAATCCATATAAAAAATATTTTAAAGTATTATCGTGTTTACAACTTACAAAGTCATATGATACAGCGTAGATTTCATCTAATTGATTAAGCTAACACTTATCATGGTTTCGTGCAGTGGTTTTTAGTTAGTTTGTGGTAAAAATAAACCACGCATTCTCTTTTAGATTTAGTATGTAGTATTCAAATGTATTTCTGGAGTGGCCATTTTGATATTTTTGAAATAAACACGAGTGAACTTCTTTTAGGTGAATTTCGTTCGAAATTTGATTGATTAATTTAGTTTTTCGCTTGGAATTGGGAAATTACTGTTAGTTTGAAAAAAAAAATGTTTTGACATTTGGAACGAAATTTTTGTACGAATAAAATGGTTATCTATCTGAATAAGCGTTTAAATTGTAAAATTACGGAATACCTGCCTTCAATTTAAACTCGCCGATTCGATTCCCACATCTTCTAACAGTGTAGCTCCCAGACATATTTCCCGACTTGAGTAAATACGCACAAAGAAAGAATCTTGTAACTGGCAAAGTGTGAATGATTTATCAATTGCTTGTTAGCGATACCTGACATTAACGTCTTTTTAACCCAACTCAAGTCCCAAATCTCAGAAGTGATGTTCAAACACAAAGTAACAATGGTCTTCAGAAATTCTTCATTCATCTCAAATTCCGAGAGCAGTGATTCACCGGAACACCTCGGTCCCACGTTTCCTCTTAAAGAACAAAGCTAATCGTTGCTTAACCTTAATTGCGATAATTACCAGTCTACTGTACCGACAAAATGATTTATTATCTCAAAACGGTAGCTAAATATCTAAATAGAGTGAAACAACGAACTAAAAGATGGGTACAGAAGGCTGGTTCGTACACTGTTCATGATGACGGTACTAATGGACAAAGTGTTCATGGTCTTCTCTGAGAAAATTGTCACGTCAGCCTTGAAAAACTATTATATGCGGCCAAAGATGGTAATTTTATACCACCTGTTATACAAAGCGACTATGGGTTGGATGAGGTTGATCGCTGAAATCTGCATTGGGACTCTTTATTGTATAGGGTCGTAGCATTATGCTGAGCGATGGCCGTTTTGCGTGCATGTTTTGCTTATCCGCAAACTTGTTCTTCTTTGTGTTTCTGTTATTTTTCTGCGTTAAGTTTACCGCAAATAAACGAATTTTCTTTATTTCTGATCGATGATTGTGCAAAAAGAAACTTGCCAGCAACAATTAATAATGTCATCGTAAGGATCTTGCAGTGTGAAGATTTCGTTAATTTTGTCGGTCCATAAAGTTTACTTCAAATGAATTTCTCTTGACTTTTCAGTTTATGCTATGAAGATATCCAAAAGCAACTTTCAAAATCAGCACGCTAATGGATAAAATGTACAATAATAACACGCAATCTGTATGATACGTTCATTTTTAAGGATATTGCTAATCTATTGCTTCACAAGTTTGATAAATTCGTCCACTCAACAACGTAAATAACACGATGAATGTGGTAGAACTGTCAAAATCAAAGCTATTCCTACTCTTAGTGTGTTACCCTTCTGGTTTATATTCCGAATAATTTTATTCCTTTCGAATTCAGAGCAGCAGTCACTTTCGTAGAAAATATTGGAGCTTCTGCATCTATTCTGTATCTCAACATTCAGCTAATGTTCACCTTTCGTCGTCGACCGTGGGAAATGTTTAAGTTCGCGCTTCAAAATATTAATGAATAGAGTCATTTGTGTATTGTTGGTAATTGAGCATCTAGTGTTAATGGGGTAGTGCGATTGGTCTACAAGTTTTACTTACTAGTTAGGTTTAAATGATTCTTTTTCATATTTTCTAGGTGAAGTTTTCTCACGCCTTTTCTTAAGCTTTACCGTCGAAACGAAAAGTTATGATAATTTTGGCATGTTGGTAAGTAAAATTTCCCTTTGCCCTTGTCCCACATTCCCATGTGGTAGTGGAGTCAGCTGTCCTTGTTTTTGTCTTCGAAGATTTTAAAATCTCTCTTTTCCTCATTAATGCAAACTTAATTTTATAATTTGAACCAAACCTGATTCCAGCTTGTTATATAGGTACACATATTGAAACGATTGCCAATTGTTATATTATTCTAAGTCATTGACCCACAAAAAACTATATCAAAACCAAACAACAAATTAATAACCTACCTATTAATTTTTAAACTCTTGCTCCATATCTACACGATACGCTAATGAACCGAGAACGCTAAAGCATTATACACACAGACATACAGACACAATACACGACACACAATCAAGATGGCAGTGACTAATTCAAAGAATCTTAATATCAATTTATGATCACGACTTATTAATTGGCGGCGCAATCGATCGCTTGGACAATTCTTTAGGGTTATACGAGATGCGAACAATGTGGTGAGGTTTCTTTGTTAAGTTTGGAAGTTTTTTTGTGCTTTTTTGTGGCCTTCATGAGTGACGATGCTAAGACTAGGAATGCCACGATTGCGGCAGTAAGTCCCCTCTTTGAGGAGTGGTTTGAGAGGCGCCATGGTGTCCTCAGCTTCCGCCTGATTCAGGTCCTCATCGAACACGATTGTTTCGGGAGGTTCCTGTTTCGCATAAACGGGAGGAAACGCCCCGGTGTTACTACTGCGTAGATCGCCCTGACGACGCGGTGGTGCATTCGGTGGAGGTCTGCCCGGCTTGGGCGGAGTACCGCCGTGTCTTAGTCGAGGCGATCGGCGGCGGCAATCTCTCGCATCTGGCCTTGATCCAGGCCATGGTACGGAGCGAGAGTGCATGGGTAGCCGTCACCTCCTTTTGCGAAGCAGTAATGCTTACGAAGAGGGAGGTGGCGCACGTGAGGGAGAGGCAGACTATGCACCTTCACGGCCCTAGTCGCCACAGGAGCCGCCCTGGGCGTCGGAAATCTCAGGCCGATTCCCGGCCACCGTAGGCACGGGCTTGCAGACGGCGAATAATGGGTAGCTCGCCGTTCGGTAAGACCAAGCCCAGATCCACGGCGCGTTGTGTACCACGCGCGCCTCAAGGAGATGTCAGCACCGACTGGTGGGGTCCGCAAGGGCCGATGCCTGCCAGGGGTGCGGGTTGTTCGAAAGAGATACCGTGGCCCCTGGCACACAGGCAACTGAAGGAACACGAGTGGATTTTAGTCAATAAAAGTCTGACTCCCGCTCCGGGAGAAGTTATTAGATGATTTCCCATCCTCAAATTTCTGGGCTCATTTTCGCTGCTGTGGTGCGGTTGTTGTGGGACGTCACAATAGACCCTTAGGGCTAAAACAAACACACGATACGATGTCGAAACCTGCCTGTTTTGTCATAATCAGAGTAGCAGGCAACTCTATGGCCATAGATGTATTCTCTGTCATACAGTTACTTAAGACCTTGCATATCTTACCTATCATATTGTTATATGGAATACTAGTTTTTACCAGCAGCTTCGCCTGCGTTAACCTCGAAAATTACCCCACGGGAACCTACTATACCGGTATAAAAAGGATTCGATGTGTGTTAATCCAGGTTATAATCTATTTGAGTGCCAAGTTTCATCCAAAACCGTTAAGCCGCTTTTGCGTGATTGAGGAACAAACATCCAATCATACAAACTTTCACATTGAGTAGGATGGGTGTGCTTTCATCCCATTTGTTATTCTACGAAACTATAGAACTCTGAAGTAGTCGTCTCAATCTAGAATTTACAAGTGTTCTAGCTTGTTTTTAATGATTTCAGAAAATATTAGTAACATCGTAATCTAATTTCATTTTCCATGAAACTGTGTTAAAAACATACACAATGAATCACTTTAGCACATGATTAATTTGTAACCGTCTGTAAATGAGCTCATTGGATTCAATCCTAGGCTTGACAATAAATTTTATTAACGCCAAGTATAAATAACTCAATATATCACCGAACTCATTACAAGATTATTTAGAGTAAAAAATACAGGATGAGATATAACAGCCGCGTCGTACTTATATTAATGTTTGTACAAAAATACGTAAGACTGCTAATCACTTGCGTATCGCGTACTTACATAATACAAGCAGGAATCCAGAAATATCTCTTTTAATAAATTAATGAGTAAATCCGGATGATCTGGTGGTAATGTACAGCGCACACGTAATACTTTTAGTTTCAAGAATGAGCGTTTGTAGGAGTTCATCGAATAGAAAAGAACACTCTTAATTATGTACGCTACATACGCTTAAGCTTCAGTTCAGCTGGGAAGCAGTGATGGCTCAGTAGTAACAGCCACTACTTACGAGCTGAAGGTTGTAGTTCCGAATCCAGACAGGCGCTTTGCTTCGTTTTTGTCAATTGTGTTGTCACCACTATTCTACCAAAACATATAAACAAGAAATTCAAAAACAGTGACGATGATCTCTTTAAGTACTGTAACGTTATGAATGTGTTCAATAAAGTTCATTTTTCAACTCTCGCGGAAGTCAATAGACCTGAGCTGCTAACAGAACAAACAAGACCTGACTTTCTGAGAACGATACCACTTAAAAATAAATACATCCTACCAAAATATAATAATGTGTACGGTATGAGGGTTGCAGAATATTTAGTACCATTTTTTCTAAATAAACTTCCAGTAGACTTGCAAATGCTTTACAAAACGAATTCGAAAAGTTATAAGTATAAATCAAAATGTTTCCTTGCACAACATTTCTCAATGTAGTTATTATTGCTTGTTGTTGTTTTTCTTCTTTTTTTTTCCAATATTGTCTTATGTCTAGTGTTATACTGTTTTTTGTCAAACTATCGTGTACAATGGTTAATATATATATTTTTTTGTGTTTTATTGAAATGAGTGGCTCGCCATCAACAGATAAACCCTGAGAGGTTTTCGTTGTGTGGCTTAAATCACGTTTGTAAAACTCAAGTTGTTTGGAAATAAAATAAATAAATAATAATAATAAAACGGTGTAGGAAAAAATCGTGAAGAAACCAGTATATCCTAGAATCAAACATTTGAAGACATCTGACCCAACCCGCCCTGGGTTCACGTTGTAGATTACAGCCCACTCCTTCTCAAAGAGAGGGGGCATTTGTCCCAACAGTGGGAACAATATAGGCTGATTATGTATGCGTATGCTACAAGCTTATGCTTTAGAATCTTATAATGGCAGTTTGGTGTCCTAGGGCAGTATCTAATTGGGTTTTATTGCAACTGTATCCAGAGATTAAACCATGGTTGATGTTGTTCCGTATGGTGCCGGACGTAAAAGAAGAGCACCATACCATTTCTTCCCGTGGGTGTCGTAGAAGGCGATTAAGGGACTTACCAGTGAATGGGCAGCAGCGTTCTTTATGTATTTTACCACCATACTGCGATCGCCAACCCGCCTGCCAAGCATAGCGATTATGGCAAACCCTCGCTATTGGGGGAGGCCTATGTCCAGCAGTGGACGTCTTTCGGCTGAAATGATGATGATAATGCGGTTTTTTAGTAAGATTCTGACAAACGAAATTTCGACAACACTTCAGACTGTCGTGTTTCTTCAATTTCACGCAAACATTGCAAATACAAAAATACTACAGTACAGATTTGTTTACGTTGTTAAGCTCAGCAACTAATAACAAAGTCCTACTTTTGTGGTGCAACTTTACAGTTACCGATCGCAGAAGTTTAAAAGTTGGTCGCAAGTCTGCACCAACAGTTAAACTGACACTTGCGTCATCAAAAATGCGTTTTACGTCATATTATGTGTAAATATAATTAAAAATCTACTTCTTGTAAATCTTTTAACGTACGTCTGTCGTAATTAGATAAATGTAGATGTTTACATGCTCATCGAAACGTTTTTGATATAACAAGCTTAGTTGTTTTTTTGTGCTTATTATAATTATAGTTTGTTTGCTTCGATCAGTTGAGACTGCATGGTCATCTCCTAACGGCTAGACTTTATCTTTAATCTCATATTTACGACTGTATTTTTTGGAATGTTCTCACTTAAACATAGAAGTGACAAGAATACTGTACCCAGCGTTTTGTAATATCTTTTTCAAGCAGCATAATAATCCAAAGAAAGATAATCCAAAGAAACTGGATTATCTTGCCCGTTCCTCTCCATAAAGATCTGTTTTAGGAATGGACAACTAGCTTCAACATTGTGACCAACTGACCGACTCCTTAAGAATTCAAAAGTGCCTGTAAATGGTTTAATTGAATTAATTCTTTGAGTTTTAAATTGATCGTAACGTAAACGAATACGAACGTAACTTTAACTAAATACGTCTTCGAAGCTCGGTTTCTTTTCATATTCTTTTGTACAACGTTGTCATTTTATAACTTCGCCAAATTGTTACAAAGAGTCTTTCACATTCAAATCAGTTTTGACAAACCCGGGCTTCATATGATAGACAAATTTCTAATAATTATTCCATCTTGAAATCTTGCTTTTCTTGTTTTTGTTGAATTACTAAGGGCCGATTTTTTTTTTTAAGGGCTTTAATCCTTAGAATATTATTTACGTCTGACAATTCTACTAAGGAAAATCTGTCAAAAATTCAAAATTAATTCTCAGGATAACACTTATTCTAGGTATAAAAGTTTGGTGAAATTCGCCCTTAATGTTACTCACGACTTCGTTTGCCACCCTTGATGAATATAGTCTATCTGTGTACGAATTGCTACTGTAATTAACTTATATACTGTAATTTCATCTAAATCCGTTTTAGTGTGAACACGTAACAAACAAACAAGTCCTGTGCTTTTATATTTATAATATTAGTTAGTATTTCTATTTGATCATGTTCCTCCTTTTCTAATCTTAAATGAATGAATAAGAACACAATTTACGGACTCCATCCTCAGTATTTCTGATGCAGCTTAGTACCAATTAATCCTTTAAGTTCGTGCCAAAGGTATTATGTTTCGCTTCCATTGTGTGTTTATATTAATTGGGTATTTCCAGGTAATGGATTGATGAACTACTAAGCCTGAATCTAATAATAATCTGCTTGGTTTCGTCCATAGCCCATATATTCATTCTAGTTGTATGTTCATTAAAAAAACACATTCTTTGAAGGAGAGGCAAACTTCTTAAAGTGAACTGTGATTTATCGCAAATCTAGGTGATGATAGATCCAAGTTATTAAGCGCTGATTTTTCAATAGTCAGATAAGTTTTATCTGAAGAATAAATCTGACATTTTGCCATATTTTCTAAACAAACGCTGTCAAATTGACATATATATTCCTCAGATAAAACTTATCTGACCATTGAAAAATCAGCCTTAAAATATTTTTTTTTTTTTTTTGGTGGGAAATCATCAAATAACTTCTCCCGCTCTGGGTGGAGCGGGAGGGCGTGTCAGACTTTTACTGACTAAAACCCAACCGTGTTCCCTCAGTTGCCTGTGTGCCAGGGACCGCGGTATGAGCTCTTTCGAACAACCCGCACCCCTGGAAAAGTAAAGTAGGTCTCTACATACATATGTATGTAGGGACATAGATCTCCAATAGTAATAAAAATGGAATATATCAAATGCTCATTTAGCTGAGCAAATCGTAGCTCGACTCGTTTGAAGCATGCGTTACTACACCATTTGCAGTCAATGGGTTAACGACCTTATTATTATCATTTTTAAGAGCTAGTACATTAGATTTATCTGTTTCTATTATGTCTGCCAAATATACTTCAGGTGAAATATGGTTTCATAGCTTGGGATTAAATACTTTGACCCGTGCCTTTCTAGCCTGTAGAGTGTAATGTTGAACTTGAACCAGCATAAAGGTATCGAAAGATGGAATCCGCTTAGCCTTTTAGGGTCAATTCTCACCGAGACGCGGCGCGACGCGCACTTTTTAAGATCACGATACAAAATAGATCTTATTTACTTCACAATAAGGTATACGGGCTGCACAACGCGGTGCACCTTAGCGTTCTTCGACACGCTTTCGCGCTCGTAGTGAAATTATACCTTTTCGTGTTGTAAATAAGTTAGATATTCTGTTGCTATCTTAAAAAGTGCGCGTCGCGCCGCGTCTCGGTGAGAATTGACCCTTAGTCTTGGGGTTAGCTTCTAGTCTAACCGGATGCAGCTGAATACCAGTATTTTCTTGGAGCGACTGCCTATCTGACCTCCACAACCCAGTTACTGGGTAATTAGATACCCCTTGGTAAGTCTGCTTGTCAGAATTTCGGGCTTCTGACGACCCGTAACTAATGTCAAAGATCCACAAATGACAGCCGAGACCAACGGCTTAACGTGCTTTCCGAGACATGCGCGCTATATTTTTTGTGTAAATAATTTTGTCACTACTGCTCTCAAAACAGTGAAGGAAAACATGGTGAGGACACCGGCATGTCCTAGAACCAAAAATTCTACCAATCCGCAATGGGCCCGCGTGGTGTATTTCGGCCCACGAGGAGGCCTGTTTCCCAGCAGTGTGAACAGTAATTATGCATTTGCTAAACACATCATGAATTTGGGTGATTTATACATTTTTATCAATCATTTCATTATCTTCTTATTACATTATGCATAAAACCGGTTTTCTGCACTATTATGCATGTATTACAAAGCTTAGGTAAACAACCAATCAAACTATAGCAAAAACGTATCCGTTTTCATTAACAACATTTACATGTTTCATCAACATCATTATCATTTCAGCTGAAAGACGTCCACTGCTGGACACAGGCCTCCCCCGGGCTCCTCCACTTCGACCGGTCTTGTGCTTCCCACATCCAGCAGATTCCCGCGGCCTTCATAAGGTCATCAGTCCACCTTGTGGGAGGCCTTCCCACTCTACGTCTTCCGGAACGCGGTCGCCACTCCAGAACCTTTCGGCTCCATCGGTCATCTGTTCTGCGAGCAATGTGACCTGCCCACTGCCACTTAAGTTTGGCAAGTCTTCGGGCGATGTCGGTTGCCTTGGTTCTCCTGCGGATCTCATCATTTCTGATGCGATCGCGTAGGGAAACTCCGAGCATAGTCCTCTCCATTGCCCTTTGAGTGATTTTAAGCCTTCTGATAAGGCCCATTGTGAGCGACCACGTTTCTTTACCATAGGTCATCACTGGCAACACACACTAGTCAAAGACTTTCGTCTTGAGATACTGTGGTATTTGGGACGAGAAGATATTGCGAAGCCTCCCGAACGCTGCCCAGCCGAGTCGGATTCGACGGTTGACCTCTTTCTCGCAGTTGGACCTACCTAACTGGACAGTTTGTCCTAGGTAAACGTACTAGTTCGTCCACAACTTCGAGTGTAGCGCCTCCGATTGTCATGAGAGTTGGTGTTACATGGGCATTCGACATGACCTGTGTTTTGTCCATTTTCATTTTAAGACCCACTCTTTCGGAAGCTCTACTGAGGTCATCGAGCATTGCACTGAGGTTCTCCATGATCTCAGCCATGACAACTATATCATCGGCAAACCGAAGGTGAGTGATGTACTCGCCATTGATGTTGATGCCAGCCCCTTTCCAGTCCAGACCCTTGAAGATATCCTCCAGTGCAGCGGTTAACAGTTTACATGTTTAATCAGATCTAACTTACTATTAGTTTGCATAGCACTCAATGACCAAGGTAAAACCAATCTGTCAAACACGGCTATGACAAAAAGGAATAATTACCAAACAATGTATACGAGAGATGACAAAAACGAATGGCAGTAAATAAAGGAAGCGATCACACAAGCTTAGAACGATCAACTTATGAATACCCTTACCAGCCCTAGACCCTGTGGGTCTAGCACTAACGCGCGGAGTAAACGGAACGTAAGTTCGAACGATTTTAAAATGTAAAATACTCGTTTCGCATACAGGTAATATTTATTTAGTTTTATGAATTTATTCATATCTATGAGTTATTAATTGTGCTTATCACACAAATTTAAATCAAAATGCCACACGATAGGTACTTATTTGCATTTTCGATTAAAAATCGTCAAATATTACGTTATGTTTACGTCGCGTGCTCATGTTATCATATTTAAACTTAAAAGATGCAAATGGCGACATCAAAAATGTGACGTATAGTCGCCCTCGTTAATGCTTTACCACGTATGGTTGGATGTCACTTGCATGTTATAAAATACTAGGTCTATTGCAACCGAGTCCTGACCATTATTCATTTAGTAAAACCTACAAGTATGTAAAGTAAAACGTGTAATGCACATGACAGAAAATAAATTTAAAAAAGGTAAAAAAACATATATTGCACTATATCTTGCTAGCTTGATTACCAATTTTGTTCCGTAATTGTTATAAGAACGCAGAAAGTCCCTGCTGCCCTTCCGGCTGACATCATTTTTATTAGTCACCTCTCCACAGGTGAGGAAGAAACGGTACTTATCCTTTGTCAAAATGCGACAGTCATTAACTCAACTAATAAATGCAATACACATACCTACTCTTCCTATAATTATTATGAGTCACGACCAAAGAGGAAACAAAAAGTCGTTAGCATAGCTTGTCATAAAGCATTCAATATTAGTAAGAGTCAAACAAAGATCCACAATTCTAAATCTTTTAATTGGCATTAAGTATGAAGACAGACGGTGACTTGCCTAATCTGACATGTAATGATATGGATATAGAGCGGATGATACAATATGTGTGATAATTGTTTAAGTCTGCAGAGAAAATTGGAGCTGTATAGGCTTATGGCTTGGTTCACTAAAAATTAGCATCGTTTCAATTATAGTCAGAGCAGTGGAAACCCAGTGATACCAGCCGCGACTTACGAGTGGTAGGTTCCACTACTCTCAAAACGGTGAAGGAAAACATCGTGAGGAAGCCGCCATGTCTTAGAACAATAAAATAATAATTTAAAAAACTAAAAAACTCGCTTTAAAAACCAAACTAAAAAAGGAGAAAATAATTTAATTCAATTAAAAAGCGTGGGGAGCTTTTTGAGGTATTTTTATAATCACTTAATGTCAAGCACCACCCCACGCTTTTCACAAAGTTATTTCAAAGAATGACAATCCTAATTTTCACATAGTAGATTTCCGCGACTGAACAAAAACGCGTGACCGTGTCAAAATTAACACAGCGTTATATCAACTCTTTATACATCCCAGCATGGATTCCATTCTAATCTGTCACGTTTAAGGTCGAGCGGTGTAAAGTTCATCAATGCTGAATTCAATTATCGATTACACCATTGTGTTCCGCTCTTTCGATTTATATTTAAATACCAGACGTTTACTAGAAATGTATTGTGAAAAACAAGTACTTTGTTGTATTTGACGAAAGACCGCCCGTGAGTACTCTCGTTATTAAATATTTGAAAGTTTTTGAGTAGGTACCTGTGCATAGAGATTTCAATGTTTTGTTGATTGGGTACCTTAGAAGTGTTATGTAGTTCCTGATTGTCAAGATCGCACCTTTGGTTCCCACGAAGACTTCTTGAGAGACAGCTAAGATGTTATGTCACCTGAGGAGACAACAGCCAATCAGAGACTGACTCATCAATGTCAACTTCAGCTTTCATCAAATTGGCCAATTGAGTGATGCACTCTATTACCAAGTTGTAGCTTTAAGTCATTGGTCACGGCTTTTATTTGTGAATTTTTGACAGTAGCTACGGGTCGCCGGAACCCCGAAAGTCTGACAACCAGTGTTGACGCCTTGCATGTGTGCGTGCACACGGACATCACACACACACATACGGCACGGCGGGAGCGGCGACGCGCAGCGGTAGCAGCGCGCGCGGGGGACCTGCGCGGAGCGCGGGAGCACTCCACCCAGCGACAGCGTTCAGTTCAGCGAGTTAGTCGACGACACCGGTCGTTATAGTTGTGTGTCGATTCTTTATAACTTTCAAGCTCATTATTGTAATTTTAAGGGTTCATTATACCTAACTACTATCGATTTGTTGGAGTATCATTATAAAGCCCAACACACCAGCGAGTCCACCCCTTCGCTGCCAGCATTACACGTTCTACATTTTGGTCCAGACGAGCCGGATTACGAGCGACGCCGACGCGACGCGACAAGAACGAAGGAGCTGCGCACGAGGCGGCCATTACGTGGACTACGCAAGCACGCCACGTGGAGTCGTGCGAAATATCATTAATTTGGAAGGAAAATAGATCATGGATGGAATTCAAGGATCATAGTGCCAACCTTTAGTGCAAACAGTGCCAATCCCATCCTCATTTCATTATAAATTCCCTATTTTTAACGTTGGGCTAACCTACGTTACGTCCCTCTATTACTAAAATTATTAGTACGACGATTGTTCGTTTCTTTAAAAATCCCATTGTCAGGCCTTTAGGATCTTGCTTGTCACGCCCCTATAAGCATGGTTATATTTTATTGTGTTCATTAACTCATATTATTATTTCGTGTTCACAGACTTCACAGCGCATACGGAAATTGCGAGAACGTGGTCGGGCGCTGCTGCCTTCCGCGGCTGGGCTAGTTGGGCTAGCCACGTGGCGTATAGCATGCCGTAGGGCTCTAGCACGCGCTCTGCACTCGCTTGGTGTTTGCCTTTGTTTCATGCGCACCCTCGCTGCTTCTTTGCATATAAATTTAAGTATAACCTTGCACCTTTACTTTAAAGATTTCTTGGCTTGTCTCTTGAGCTTTAATTTAATTGGATCGCTATCATGGATTACAGATCATTACTTAAAAAACGTGGAACCTTTAAGGCTAAATTAACTCAGTTTAAATCCTATTTAGAAATAGTAACAAGTTGTGATACCTTAAGTACCTTACAAATTAATGAATTAAAAATAAGGTTAGCAAAAATAGACGAGTTATATCCTGAATATGATAGTATACAGAGTGATATAGAGAATGTATCTGATATTCCAGAGGACCAGTACAAGGAACGCGAAACCTACGAGGTCCAGTACTATGCTGCGATTGCTGTTGCCCAGGAGCTGTTGAGTAAGCAGGAGGCCTCTGCGGGCAATGGATCGGTTACAGGTGCTAGTACTGTCTTTGGAAATAAAGGTGGGATAAATCTTAAACTTCCTACAATACACTTACCTACCTTTTCGGGTCAATATCACAACTGGCTTGAGTTCCATGACACATATGTCTCATTAATACATTTGAATGACACTATTCCTAGAATTAGTAAATTCCATTATTTGCGAGCTGCTTTAAAGGATAGTGCTGCTTTAATAATAAGTTCTCTTGACTTCTCTGATGAGAATTATGATGTTGCATGGGAGCTACTATGTGACCGCTATAATAACAGACGGCTTCTAGTTTACAATCATGTTCAAGCTGTCATTAATATTGAACATGGAACAAAAGAATCCTATATATATCTGCGCAACATCATTGATACAATCAATCGTAACATAAGAGCTTTGAAAGCACTTCAGTTGCCCACAGATGGTTGGGATGTGCTCATTATACACATAGTCTCAAGTAAATTGGATTCAGTGACAAGTAGGGAATGGGAAACTTACCGTAATGCATTAGATGACTTAGCCACACTTGCTGATTTTAACAAATTCCTTAAGAATCGAGCAGATTTACTAGAAACCATTGCGGAAGTTCATAACAATGGTTCGAAAGATAGACATAGCGGCAGTACACACAAACAAGGTGACAGTACACATAAGCAAAAGACATTTACTGTCAACTCAGAGTGTTCAAAGCATAACAAACAGTACAGTTGTCCATTATGTAAGGGTATCCATGCCATTTATCAGTGCTCAAGTTTTAAGTCGCTTCCCATTGAAGCTCGCATTCAGAAGGCAAGATCCCTTAACCTGTGCCTTAACTGCTTGCGTAATGGTCATAAATCATTCAAGTGCAGGATGGGTGGCTGCAGCCACTGTCATAAACGACATAATACAATGTTGCATTTGAATGAACCATCCAGTACACAGGATACAAACGGTAGTAGTGATTCCACACCTACTTCTACACAACTTACTCCTAATACGAGTAGTATAGTACTATGCGCAGCACAGTCAAACACACGGGTGTTAACAAGCTCACAAGATAATGTGGTTCTGTCAGCCACTCATAATCCTCATTGCGTTATATTGCTATCAACGGCTATCATTAATGTAACTGATCCCAGTGGTCACAAACATAGAGTCCGTGCCCTATTAGACAATGGTAGCACATCAAGTTTCATTACAAAGAGCCTATGTGACAAACTCAAGTTACCAACTCGTTCAACCTCGACATTAGTTGAAGGGTTAAATGGTCAATCTAGTTGTATCTTTAAAAGATGTGATGTCGTTATATCATCACTTATCAATTCATATTCTGAGAGTATTCATTGTTTTGTGGTCCCACACATTACTCAAGCATTACCTTGCAAACAAGTAAACCATAAAGGGCTGGATATACCCCAAAATGTTACATTAGCGGATCCTTTATTCCACACACCGGCCCAAGTAGATATGCTGCTTGGAGCGGACTTATTTTGGAGTGTATTATTAAACAACAATATTTCATTAGGTAAAAATAAGCCCACATTAAGTGAAACAAAGTTTGGATGGTTGATATCTGGGCCCACACACTCACTACAACATAATATTAATACAGTCCACTGCAATCATTCAAGTATACATTATGATGATCAACTTCAGGACCAATTAACTAAGTTCTTTGAACTTGAAACGGTCACAGTGCACAAACCTGTATCCAAAGAGGAACAGGAATGTGAAAGTAATTTCTTACAAACTACAACTCGTGAAGATGATGGTCGATTCATTGTAACAATTCCATTAAAAGAATCGCCTCAACAGTTGGGTAGTTCATATGAACAAGCCCTGTCTAGGTTCATAGCATTAGAACGTAGATTCAAGCGTGACCCTGTATTCAAGAAGCAATATGCTGAATTCATTAAGGAATATATATCGTTAGGTCATATGACTGAAAATACAACTCCAGACAAGGATGAAAACACATACATTATGCCACATCATGGAGTGTTACGGGAAACAAGTTTAACAACTAAATTAAGAGTTGTTTTTGATGCATCTGCAGCAACGTCATCCGGGTTATCGTTTAACAACATTCAAATGGTCGGTCCTACAGTACAAAGTGACCTTATTAGCATATTAATTAGATTCCGACAGTTTAAACATGTTGTTACAGCAGATGTTGAAAAAATGTATCGCATGATAAAGGTAATAGAAAGCCAACATATGTTACAACAGATACTATGGCGTTTCGAACCTAACGAACAACTTAAACAGTACAAACTCAACACTGTAACTTATGGTACCGCATCTGCACCATATCTTGCAACACGATGTCTAGTTCAGCTGGGAAAAGAATGCACTGATAAGTCCATTTCAGATGCTATCATTAACGGATTTTATGTCGATGACTTTATTTATGGGGACAATGATATGTCCAAGCTAGTAGATATCTGCAGGGGCGTCATTAACCAACTTGAAAGTGGACAACTAACTTTAAGAAAATGGAATTCAAACAATTCACACATTATACAACAACTCATAGGTGAAAATAGCAAAGATGAATTGCATAATTTAAGTCACCTTGAGTATTCAAAAACATTAGGATTACTTTGGGGTTGTAAAGAAGATGTGTCGTTATTTTCAGCAAACATTAAACAACACGAACACATTACAAAACGCACAATTTTGTCTACCATGGCTCAAATATTTGATCCACTTGGACTCATCAACCCTTGCATATTGCAAGCTAAAATTATTCTACAAAAATTATGGTCATTAAAAATAACATGGGATGAAAATGTTCCAAGTGAGATTAAAGCAGCTTGGTGTAACTTCATCAAATCATTAGGTAGTATTAGGAAAATAAGAATACCAAGACATGTCACCTGCGATTATCCTGTCATTTGTGAATTGCATGCCTGTGATGCATCCACACAAGCTTACAGTGCTTGTATTTATCTACGGTCTGTGTCCCAGAATAATGAAGTGACAGTGAAGTTGGTGACTGCAAAGAGCCGTGTAGCTCCACTGAAACCAATGACAGTTCCACGGTTGGAATTGAGTGGGGCTCTAATAGCAGCTCGTTTAGCTGACAAGGTAAAATCCTCATTGATGGGACTTCACAATTGTACCTACTGGTGTGACTCAACCATTGTATTAGCTTGGATTAATACTTCCAAAACCAATCTATTAAAACCATTTGTTTATAACAGAATTCATGAACTGAAGTCTCTTACAGAACCAGGTACTTGGCGTTATGTACCTACAAGGTCGAACCCTGCTGATATAGGGTCGCGTGGCGCAGATGCTCACCACTTAGAATCCAATAGCCTGTGGTGGTCAGGACCTGCATTTTTAAGAGAACCAGAGTCTAACTGGCCTGGCCCACCAACAAACATTAAGGAAGATGACTTGCCAGAATTTAAGGTTCAAAGTCATTTAAATGTCTCAGAGGAACAATCAGTAGAGTTTGTTAACCGATTTTCCGATTTTATTAAGATACAGCGAATTACAGCTTATACAGGGTGAAATTGAAAACATGCGACAAACCGAAATGGGAGATTGTACTCATCATTATGAACAACTTTTACTGAGGGACCAAAGATGCAATCGCAAAAAAAAAAACATCTGTTCCCTACATTTTGACGAGTTATGCGAACATAAATGTAGGGAACAGATGTTTTTTTTTTCGGGATTGCATCATTGGTCCCTTAGTAAAAGTTGTTCATAATGATGAGTACAATCTCCCATTTCGGTTTGTCGCATGTTTTCAATTTCACCCTGTATATTGAGATTTATACATAATTGTCGATTTTCACAAACCAAACGTATAGGGTTTTTAACTTTACAGGAACTTAATCTATCTTTAATTACACTATGTCGGATTTCACAACGTGAATCATTTCATCAGGAGTTTAGATTATTAGAAAAGAAACAACAATTGCCATTAAAGAGTAAATTAACTAATTTGAATGTATTTTTACACTCTGATGGTCTTATTAGAGTTGGAGGTAGGCTCTCTAATTCACATTATAGGTATGACACCAAACACCCTATATTGCTACATGCATCTAACCACATTACAGTGCTTATTTTTAAATATTATCATAAATTACTCATGCATGCTGGTCCACAATTACTACTGTCAAACATTCGTCATAAATTTTGGCCATTAAATGGTAGAAATCTTTCTAGGAAAACAGTACATAGCTGTGTTACATGTTGTCGTTTTTCAGGCAGAATTACACAGCCAATAATGGGCAACCTTCCTGAGCAGCGCCTACATGCTGATTATCCATTTATAAACACAGCAGTGGATTATGCAGGACCAGTGATGATTTTGAACCGAAAGGGTAGAGGTAGTAATTTAATAAAAGCATATATTTGCATTTTTGTGTGCTTGGCTGTTAGAGCAGTACACATAGAGCTTGTGACAGATCTCAGCTCCGAAACCTTTATTTCTGCTTTGAACCGATTTATTGCCCGTAGAGGAAAACCTGTCAACATCTTCTCGGACAATGGTACATGTTTCGTGGGAGCATGTAATGAACTGGCTAGGTTTTTAAAATTAAACGCAAATTATTTAAGTGCACACTCTTCAAATTTATCTATAAACTTTAAATTCTCACCAGCCTATAGCCCACATTTTAATGGTTTAGCTGAGGGTGCCGTGAAGTCAGTTAAACATCACTTGAAACGTTTACTTTCTCTTGCAAACCTTACTTATGAGGAAATGAACACAGTACTTACCCAGATAGAGGCTATCTTGAACTCAAGGCCTCTTACTCCTTTATCCTCTGATCCTTCAGATCTAGTAGCCCTCACACCGTCACATTTCCTTCTTGGACGAACGTTAACTGTATTACCCTCTCCTCAGGCACAAGACGCTACAAGGTTGAGCACTTTCTCACGATATATGAGAACTCAACAGCTGAAGACCCATTTCTGGGATCGATTTTACAAAGAGTACATTACAGAGCTGCAGAAAAGACAGAAATGGTGCAGAGGGGGAAGAGACCTACGACTTGGAGAGATGGTGCTGGTCAAGGATGACCGACTGCCACCAAACAGATGGCTGCTCGGGCGAATTTCCAGCGTGTACCCAGGCTCCGACGGTGTGACCAGGGTAGCAGACGTGAAGACTACATCGGGCACTCTTCGGCGCGCATTCAATCGCCTGTGCCCGCTACCAGTTGAAGATCGGCCTGATGTGTCTACAAGCCATAGTCCCTTGCCGAGGGGGGCAACTTGTTGACGCCTTGCATGTGTGCGTGCACACGGACATCACACACACACATACGGCACGGCGGGAGCGGCGACGCGCAGCGGTAGCAGCGCGCGCGGGGGACCTGCGCGGAGCGCGGGAGCACTCCACCCAGCGACAGCGTTCAGTTCAGCGAGTTAGTCGACGACACCGGTCGTTATAGTTGTGTGTCGATTCTTTATAACTTTCAAGCTCATTATTGTAATTTTAAGGGTTCATTATACCTAATTACTATCGATTTGTTGGAGTATCATTATAAAGCCCAACACACCAGCGAGTCCACCCCTTCGCTGCCAGCATTACACGTTCTACAACCAGTCTTACCGAGGGGTATCGTATACCTCAGTTACTTTTATTTTAATTTTTTTGAGGGTGGGAAATCGTCAAATAACTTCTCCCGGCGTGTCAGACTTTTACTGATTAAAATCCACCTGTGTTCCCTCAGTTGCCTGTGTGCCAGGGGCCACGGTATCTCTTTCGAACAACCCGCATCCCTGGCAGGCATCGATCCTTGCGGACCCCACCTGTTGGTGCTGACATCTCTTTGAAGCGCGCGTGGAACACAACGCGCCGTCGACCCGGGCTTGGTCCTTACCGGACAGCGAGCTTTCCATTACTCACCGTCCGTAAGCCCGCGCCTACAGTGGCCGGGAATCAGCCTAGGATTCCCGACACACAGGGCGACTCCTGCGTAGGCTAGGGCCGTGAGGGAGCATATACTACCTTTCCCTCACGTGCGCCGCCTCGCTCTTTGCAGGTATTACTGCTTCGCAGAAGGAGGTGACGGCTACCCATGCACTCTCGCTCCGTACCATGGCCTAGACCAGGGCCGGACTCGAGAGATCACAGCCGCAGATTGCCTCCACGAGGACACGGTGGTGCTCTGCCCAAGCTGGACAGACCTCCACCGTATGCTCCACCGTTTTCTCTGGACAATCTATGCAGTGGAAACACCCGGGCGTTTCTTCCCGCCTTATCCGAAACAGGAACCCTCCAGAAACAACCGTGTCCGGTGAAGACCTGTGTCAGGCGGAAGGTGAGGACGCCGTGGTGCCTCTAAATCCAGTCATCAAAGAGGGGGGTCTTACCACGGCAATCGTGGCGTACCCAGTACCCCAGAGACTTGGTTGTGGAAGTCAGATGGGCAGTCACTCCATGTAAAATACTGGTATTCTGGTTACACATGATGCATGATGCAGATGATGAAGACTATTGTTGTTGCTAAGCGGGAAATCTGTTTGCTGCAAAATCCCGGTCCCATCGTATCGAAGGCAGGTATATTTAAATTTCTTAAAGTTTTTGTCCCTATTCAACCTTCTTTCACATGAAAAGGAGACCACCATAATAAGGACGAACTATTTTATTGTTCAGGCACCTCGAAGCAATCGTCAAAAGCTTTGATCCAAGTTACAGAGGCTGGCTATCTACCTTCTGGACTAGTAAGGTCTTACTCCAAAAACTAGTTTAGAAGTCAAAACACTAACTGCCGGATACTCTGGAAGCCGATCTCAACATAGTTGAGAAAAGGCTATCCTTTTTATTTTCCTTATTTTCTTTATTTATCATCAGCTGCCTATGCAGCTGATGATAAATAAAGAAAATAAGGAAAATACGGCCCTCAGTTCTGAACAATAAAATTAATCATACGAATCAGCGAGTGACAACGATTACGAAATTACCCGTATTGAATCAACAGTCAGACGCAGAATGTGAGTGTGGGCGTGTCGGGTTAGTCATTCATCAATTAACTACTCGTGTATTAGATAAGATCAAGATTTCAGTAATATTGTTATGTTTTATTTGTACACAGAGTTTATAATTACTTGAACCAGCTTTGGTTTTAGAACTGGTATGACTTGATATCGTTTAGTCTGATAATTGTTTTGAAAAGATTAAATCGCCTGAAGACCAGTGTATAATGGAAAAAGACTAGGCTAAAGACGAGTTATTACTGATTTAATCAAAATTAAATCATCATCATGTTGCCATTTCCTATGTTAAGGTCGGATTCCAGTCTAACCGGATGCAGCTGAATATCAGTATATTGCATGGAGCAACTGTCTATCTGACCCCACAACCCCTTTACTGGGTAATACGATACCTCTTGGTACCTAAGACTAGTTGTCCGACTTAAGGGCTTCTGACGACTAGGGAAAGATTATCAAACATCCGCAAATGACATTCGGGACCAACGGATTAACGTGCTTTCCGAGGCACAGAGGGGGCTTTGTATGTGAAGATGTTCACCTATCCACGGACCAACCGCGGAAAATGTAGCTTAACCTGGTCGGTTAACCCGTGCGAATGTAATTACTAAGCTAAAAGCAACATGTTATATGCAAAATAAATTCAAACCTATAGTGTAAAGCAGAACTCAAAATGACAGAGCTTCACCCAAAAATACATTTTAATCACATCCAAATGTCACAAATGATCGAAGATCGACTTGAAAAAACCTAATTAAAATTCACCTCATTCATTAAACAATTCAGTAATCCAGCATAATCAAATCGGTAGCTCCAGAGCCCCAATTAGGGGCCAGTGTTGTCTCATAAACAAAAACGATACTTGATGGAGTGAAGCGACAAAGCCCTGGTGGTCTCCCAAGCTCGTTGTAATCTGTCATCTGAACTGTCAAATTACTAACGGCCGGACGACCGATCGGCTACTGAACTTGTTGGTAGATAACAGATGCAAGTGGACAGAGATTTTTGTAGCAGATATGACACCTTTATGGTTGGTGGCCGTTTTTGCCTATTGCTTTTGTGAGGAGTGATGTTAGTTCAAGGCTGGGAAGTATTCAAATAAATGTTATGCCACGTGAGTAGGTATGCACTAATGACTAGATTTTTAGATTTAATAATAGTATTAGGTGCCATTGCTGCAATAGCATAGTTTTTTTTTGAGGGTGGGAAATCATCAAATAACTTCTCCCGCTCTGGGTGGAGCAGGAGGGCGTGTCAGACTTTTACTGACTAAAACCCACCAGTGTTCCCTCAGTTGCCTGTGTGCCAGGGGCGACGGTATCTCTTTCGAACAACCTGCACCCCTGGCAGGCATCGGCACTTGCGGACCCCACCAGTCCGGCGCACCAGGACACATGGTCCACCCCAGGAACCAAGTAGCACAAGGGCCCCAGACTACCCTGGCACCCTTGGCACCCTTGGTCCCCCTGCATAGTTGACTTCATCTATTGTAGAGTTGACAAAAAGCTGATTTTGAAGTATGTAAATACAATCAAATCGATTCTTCTCTTGGGAAGAAAAAAAGATGAATGAGCATTTCTTTCAGGAGTATGCATAATTAGCCTCAGTTTCCACTGCTAGGACACAGGCCTTCTCTCTGTGAGAGGGAGTAGACCATAACCACCACGCATGCCCAGTGCGGGTTGGTTGATGTTACATGTCTTCGATTTTTTTGGTTCTAGGACATGGTGGCTTCCTTACGATGTTTTTCGTCACTGTTTTGAGAATAGTGGTGACGAAATAATTTACATAGTTAAGTGCCTGTCTAGGTCCTAACATTCGGTCTACAACTCGTAACTTGTGGCCGTTATTAATAGGCCACCACTGCTCTACAGAAGTATGCATTATTTTAATGTTGGAGATATAAAAATTAACGTAGGTTTGTCTACGTAATAATCTTTGCCTGTGCACAAAATAAATTGAATGAATGTAGGCGTACCTTCACGGAGACACCTGATTGGTCTTTTTGTATTTTTTACATGGAATGTTAATTAATTTTTGCTGTCAACCGTAGTCAAACAAAATATAATGATTAATTATGTTTTTAAAACTGGGTACCTGGCCTTTATGTGCAGATGCGGGATTTTATCAACGTGTTATTGTGATGGCAAAAAGTGAATTTTATATTGATAAAGATCAAGAATATCCAAACTATTGTACTCAGTTCTTTGAATAGCTGGCAGTTGTGTATGACTTTTGTGTGAATGGACTCGAATTGAAAGATAAGCTTTTAAAATTGCAGGTTAATGATATCTTTTCAGTTATTGCAAATGCTTGAATTGAATGTTATATCTAACTATTGGTAATGCAGGTATTAGTAATGTTGATCTTTCTTTAAATATAAACTTAAGAAAACCAATAGCTAAGTAATATTGATATAGGTATTTACATTATTTTAACTATACTGTTATGTAACTAACTATTTACAAAAGGTACTTAACAAAACAAGTAACAGGCTCAGGTTTAGAGGTTGAGTGGAATTCGCTGGTCAGGGTATAGGCACGTGATACGGGGGAATGTCGATGGCTATAAAGGTGCGCTTACACGAGCAACTAAAATTGTTCCATCTCGGTCAATTCTCGTCAACTATGACGTCACGACTACATCCAGTAATTTAGGGCAATGGCAACATGTAGCAACCTGTTGCCAGAGATGCGGCCACACAATATCTTGCAATATAGGGCAACTTAAAAACACTAGGCAAAACGCCACCCCTGCCACCTCCGCCGCCGGCTGGTTCCTCTCGCAAAAACGAGACGTAGTTATACGTACAAACGAGATAGAAATAAAATTTACTAAAAAATCAAACCCGATTGGATACTCATGAAATATATGGAGTAATCTGAGGCAATATTCAAAGTCAAAGTCAAAGTCAAAGTCAAAGTTTATTGCGAACTAAGTGTACAGTGTTGGTGTTATCGGGTGTTAGTGCTTATGACTTAGCAGCCTTTCCCGAAACATATCCACAATTTATTGTAGTTGCTGCAGATTGCTTCATTTAATTGATCCAGATTGATCCATTAGTGTTGCTGAGCAATAATTGCTCAAAAAATTGCCGGTGTAAGAGCACCTTAAGAGTAGAGGAAAACCTAAGAAACGATGGCTGGACTGTGAGAATTATGATATGGTAAGAAAGGGGGCTGACTACCGAGATGACGACTAATAGAGATTTTTTTAAGAAAAACACATGTTGCGCCGACCACAAATAAATTGAGGTAAGGGGGCATCCATTAATTACGTGAGGCAATTTTGGCGATTTTTCGACCCCCACCCCCACTCTGGTGAGATGTTGTGAGATTTGGCCCGACCCTCCCCCCTCCCCGAAATCTCACGTGAGATATTTAAAATACGTGGTTTTAGTGTAAAAACGTTAATCTGTGCTTATTTGCGTTGTTTGGTTGGCTTGGCTGGCCCGTGACGGTTTAACCATCGAGGAGTTACTGTGCTACTTTGTGGCGTTCGCATAACCGCAATAAATATTATTTTGTAGGATTTAGGCATATTAGCGGAAAAACATGTTTGACATAATTTAACCCAGTTTTCTCGTAATGTTACATTGTTTCTTTGCGGAAAAAAAATATAAATTTCATGATATATGCTGAGACCCCCTCTCCCCCATGTGAGATTGGGTGAGATACGACTCGACCAGTTCATCCCCCCCCCCCTAAGCGTCTCACGTAATTAATGGACACCCCCTAAGGGCAGGAGAAAGATGATTCAGTTTCAGCGATAATATAGAAATATTATATTTTAAACAATATAAAGTAAAGAATATTTAAACGAAAGAGTAATTTTTCTGCAAAGAAAATCAAGAATCGATGCTCAATAAAATTAATGAGAACATCAGACATCAAATGAAGAATAATTTCGATTCCCTGCAATCAAGTGGCTCGTAATGTACCGAATAACTTAAAGTTATTGAAACAAATGACAAGATTTATCTCGAACAGCGATACCAATTAAAGTGCTCTGAATATCAAAGGCAAGCATGAAATATTTTACTTGTAAATTGTAATTATAAATGTCAATGACATGAATATGAATCAGTGAGATATCAATGACAGATCTGATACTTATCAAATTGAGATTCGTGAGAGGAACTGATATTTAAAGACATGTTTCTTGTTGTAAGCAGGATTTTGGAAGAAACATGAAATGGTAGAGGAAAACTGTCAGATTATGACATTTGCACATAAATGAAGATACCGTCACCTATCTACTACTGCCAGGGGTGCGGGTTATTCGAAAGAGATACCGCGGCCCCTGGCACACAGGCAACTGAGGGAACACGGGTGGGTTTTAGTCAGTAAAAGTCTAACACGCCCTCCTGCTCCACCCAGAGCGGGAGAAGTTATTTGATGATATCCCACCCAAAAAAAACCCTATCTACTAGTCAAATTTATAACATAAAATAGACTGACCAGTAACAAGTTAATAAAGCTAGGTTAAATAAGTAAGAATTTGATGGTAACAACTTAGCAAGTATAAGTATATAATGCCAACCTTTATAATTATCCATAAGTACATATTATAAATTAAATTATGTGGATAAGTGACCATCTTTACATATTCAGACTCCACCATGCTTTGGAAAGCACGTTTTGCTGTTGGACTCGGCTGTCATTCGTGGATCTTTGAGGGCCGATACTGGAAGTCAGAAGCCCGAAAGTCTGACAACCAGTCTTACGAAGACGTATCGTAGTAACTTTGTTGTTGAGGTCAGATACGCTGTCGCGCCATGTGAAAAATGATACTCGGCTGCACTGGATAAGACCGGAAAAATATCGATATTATAAGATACGAAATAAACTCTTCAAAATCCCAAATCATTGAAAGAGCAAAAAGATCATGCGCCGCAAGCAAACTATAAACTCCGTCAAGATTTAGTTAGTACGAATATTTCACGGCTTAAATCAATTAAAGCGACATTTTAGAACGTTTGCTCAAACAATGGACATGAATCGGGTTCCTTATCACGTTCAGATATAATTAATGGAGCTTAGAACATTACACAATTAGAAACTATAAACTTTGATGTATTGTTGCATTATTTAACATAAATTAATACGTTAGCTTGCTGAAAATCGTTGCGACAGTAGTTATTTATTGTGTTGACGTAATATTGTGTAAATTAGCACCTTTGTTAGGTTGTAGTTACTGGTCATTTTGGAGTTAAGCTCAGTAGTCTCCCTGGACTACTGACTTTTACGGTACCGAGTTGTTGTTTTGTTTCCTGGTTAAAATAAAGATATATAATTATATTTGACATGGTTAAGTTTTCGTTTTGAGATTTTATTCCATTCTAAGAATAAAATGCTTTATAATTAATAACTAAGTTTTGCCTACGACTTTGTTTACGATCCAGGATAAAAAGTAGTCCATGTCCCTTTTCTAGATTATGGTCTATATGTATGCTAAATTTCATCCAAATCTGTAAAGCCGTTTTAGCGTGAAAGCGTAACAAACAAACTTACCTTTGCATTTGTAATATTATCACGACGGATTTATAGATTTCATAAAAATCTACGGGAAACAAATTCACACAATCATCGATATCATTGCCAATCCCAGCTATTTTTATCCCTTTTCATTCCCACACAAAACAAACATTATTAAGATTTACACGAGTCCATTCCTCAAAACGCAAATCTGCAAAACTAGAATCATCCATCAAAGAATATAAGTAAACACAACGAATCACCATCAGGAGGTCAAAGGAATGTGCAACCTCATAATTCCAATGATTCCCGTTCATTATTCATCTTCAAATAATAGTTAGCACCCCATAGCTCAAGGTTTTAAGCCTATAAAGGGCAATGTATTAAGGGCCTAAGTCCCGTTTGGTAGCGTAACACGGTCACTTTATGAACCGTACTGCTCATTAACAGCTTGTCTTGAAGATTTTAAAAATATATGAATTTGCTATAGATTCATATAGATCATTTTGCCGAGGGTACTTTTTTTGTATGGTTAACACTTTTGCTGTAAAAAAATATTTTCCAACACGCAATATTTTGGCTTCTATTCCATACTCCTACTAAACGGCTTCGTTATTTGGAAAAAAAAATACACTGAAAAATAGATAGAGGTACCACAGAATCGCTAGAGCACAATTGTAAATTAATCAACATTTGCCAAGGAATATCCCCATTTTGAGATAAAGGCTCAGAGGTGCCCTGCGCGGGCGCGGGCGGCAGTCGTGCTTTAGCATTCAGACGGGAGATGAGGATACTATGGGCCTTAAATGAAGGTAGTCGTGAGTTCTTGGCTTATTAGTCAACTCGCACGAATTATCTCGCCCGAATCTTGCGAATCTACACTTTAAAATAATACGAATATAATATTTTCTATACGTGACTCGCACGAAGTGAATTTATTTGTGAGCGTAACGAAATTATTAGGCAATTGGCACGTTTGGCAATGTATTTTACGTAATAAAGTTAATGTACTTTTTCTTAACTTTGCTTAGTTTCTTTAACGTTTTATTCAAAACGTGCCAATAGTTTAGATACGTATCTATTTCTAGAATTTTAGATTCGCCCACAAATAAATTAACATCGTGCAAGTGACGTACTGAAAATAATATATTATTTAAGAATGATGATTCACCCGATTCGGGCGAGTAAATTTGTGCGAGTTGACTAATAAGCAGAATTCTTGGATGTCTGGATAGTTATTAATTTTAGTAATGAATTGTTTTAATGTTTGTGTAACTGTTTGAGGTAAAGGTAGTCGGGTGAGCGGATTTATTAGTGTTGTTTTGCTTGTCTATATTATGAGGCAATGTTTGTGTGAGAATTTGAATTAGATTAGGTTTTAGTGCTTATTAATTAGTTTTATCAAATTTCAAATTTTTGTTAGTGAATGATAAATTGATAATCAAGATAATTACTGAAATGCTTTACCTATGTCCTTTTTCAGGTCATGAACTGCCCATATGTAAAATTTCGTACATACCCGTTCAGACAAAAATACAAAAAATCAAATCTTTAGTGCTTATTAATTAGTTTTAACAAATTACATTTTTAAACTTTTATTAGTGAATGATAATCATTAATTACTGGAATGCTTCAAAAGATTGACTTTATATTTCACTAGCTGTTGCCCTCGACTTCGTCGGCGAACCAGTATGAAAAGAAGCCTATGTCCTTTTTCAGGTCATGAACTACCTATGTGTCAAATTTCGTACATACCCATTCAGACAAAAATACATAACATTAAATCTTTTCTCTTTACTATAGGTATTAATTTAGTTTTTTGAAATTTCATTAATTTAAAAACCATTTTATCGTCCCTAGAATACTTAAAATTTCATTTCTTCTAAAATTACCTTCTCTCGCAAAGCGTTTTTAACTCCCAAGGTTTTTTAATCAAGAAGTGACAAATTCTCAAAAGCCAATAACCACCAATTAACCATTAATCCAAATCACAATAATTATTATCACCATCACAAAAAGCTTCTCGTGCCAATAAGTGTATGGTACCTACTTCACAGCGAGTGGCGGTTTCATTAATTATATTCAGTTAGATAAGACACTGCATTGTTAATGATTGTCGGCCGCGGTCATTGCTCACCGCTGGGTATGACTGTACTAGTGTTGTTATACTTCTGTTGTGTGGCGGACATTCCGGGATTGGGACTTTTTAGTCCCGGATTGTGACAGATAGATACCGGTATTGACTACTAGAAAAGTTTATGAAAATTGCGTTCTTATTTTTTTTGTTTATATTTCATGGAAACTGTGCCAGTTCATTAATCAGATGCCATATTGTTGTTCTAAATTTTGTAGAATACGTCGTTTTGTAACATAAATGATTTTGACATATTGTGTCAATTTGCCTCCAACTACAACACCGTCTTCTTGTCTTGGAATTCAGTGAAAACTATCGAATGCTTAGCTTATTGAATATGAACCATTATACTTGGTGACTTTTAAGGATAGATTGTAAAACTAATATCCCTTTTCAACATCTGAATCCCGGAATTCCGACAGAAAAATAAACATCACTAGTGACTGTACTCTCCTTTATTTGTCGAGTGGAATCATTACGCTTTGTTGTTAAAGTGTGTGTAAGCATACCACACTTAATATTATTGTATTGACTATACTTGTAGCACTTTTGTTTTCGATTGTACAATTGTTTCTAATTTCAAAGTTGATATTGAACTTGAATATAATAAAACAGGTTGTGTGCAAAGATTAATTGTTGAGCTCATTTGCATTTGATGAATTGGTATGCTAATTTCATTACATCAGAATCTTAAATAAGTATGCGTTTGTAATTAATTTTGTATTAATAGTGTCGTTGGGTGTAACTTTAGATCTGTGGATATTAAATAGTAAAATTCTCTGGAGTTTACTTGAGTTACACATTCCTACATAAAGTCACGACTTTTTACTATGGGGGTAGGCAGAATCTACAGAACGCCACCGGCATTGATCCTTACATACTACTTCTGTCTCGTTTATGTCCATACATTTGGTCATGATTACCAGTAGGTACCCAAACCAACAAAGGACTCAGTAATATTAATCAATTTTATTTTATTATTTTAGTTATAATTATTTAAAATAAAAAATATTATGTTTATAATTTTAAATTTTATTTTATTGCAAATGTTAATTATACAAGGTGTAACTTAAATAACGCACAACCTATGAAGTGGTTATTGTATTCCTCATTATGAACAACTTTTACTATGGGGCCAAACCTGAAATCGCGAAAAAAAAATCAGCTGTTCCATACACTTGTATTCACATAACTCGTCAAAATGTAGGGAACAGCTGATTTTTTTTTTTTTTTTTTTTTTTTTTTTTTTTTTTTTTTTTTTTTTTTTTTTTTTTTTTTTTTTTCGCGATTTCAGTTTTGGTCCCATAGTAAAAGTTCCCCCCCAGTGGGTTCCCGCATTGTCGTTGCGGGGGGGCTCAGTAGCCGTGGTCCACTCCCACGGTGAAGCGAAGAGGAACCCCAAGGTGGGGCCGCTCGTCAGGGCTTTGGTCTCCAAGCCGACGACGTAGCGGCCAAAAAGTAGGTTGCGGTGAGGTGCACCGCAACTGAGGCGGGCCGCGATGTCGAATGGGAGGCATCGCGGCTGAGGGTTACAGGCTGCGGCAGAGGAGGAGTGCCGGTACTTTTGAGTAGCGCTCTTCCCTTCCGTGGCCTGGACGGGGCCGCCACCGTTTGATGGCGGACGCGGTGGGGCCGCAGGGGAAGAGGAGTGTCGGTATAGCGTTGGCCGCTCTCCCTATCCCCTGCGGCCGAGAAGTGGTAGGCGGCGGGGCCACTGAGCTGACCCGTCGCAGGGGACCAAGGGAGCCAAGGGTGCCAGGGTAGTCTGGGGCCCTTGTGCTACTTGGTTCCTGGGGTGGTCACGGCGTGCCATGTGTCCTGGTGCGCCGGACTGGTGGGGTCCGCAAGGGCCGATGCCTGCCAGGGGTGCGGGTTGTTCGAAAGAGATACCGTCGCCCCTGGCACACAGGCAACTGAGGGATCACGGGTGGGTTTTAGTCAGTAAAAGTCTGACACGCCCTCCTGCTCCACCCAGAGCGGGAGAAGTCATTTGATGATTTCCCACCCTGAAAAAAAAAAAAAAAAAAAATAGTAAAAGTTGTTGATAATGATGAGTACAATAACCCCTTCAGAGGTTGTGCGTTATTTAAGTTACACCTTGTATATGATTTAAAATGGATTGAATTAAATGATTTTGAATTTGAATAGCGAGTACTACGCACCTAACCTTTATGAAAAAAAAAAAACTAAATGTCCTCCCGGCGTTTTCGCTCACAAATACCTTTTATTAGTCGCCTTAAATTCATCGTCTCAACATGACCAAACCATCTGAGGATACTCTTTTTAATTTTTGTTACTACATCTTCTTTTAAACCGCTCCAAAAGCTTTACTGTCGACCCTTAATTCTTACCGAAGACAGCCAAATGCACCGTTATATTTAAGAAACCAACCCAACTCTTTAAGAAAAAAATAACAATGAATAATTCGATCGTATAATCAAGAAGCATGCGATTGAGGCAATTGACATGTGAAATACTTTTCATAATTTTAGCGGCAAAACTTGAGACTAACAAAAACTACCTCCCACTAACGAAGGATACTTAAATCCATACCAACGAAAGCGTAGGACAAAAAATAATAACATTAAAAGTGAAATCCTCCAGAGCTTTGATTGACCACAAATCAATATTAATGATCTAAGCCAGCGGGTGTTCTTGCGCGATCGCCCATCCCTTTCTTCCTGGGACGTAAGAAAGGGACGCCAAATGTTTGGACACCTCGCCCTTAAAACGTTTTAAGTGCTAAACGAATAAAACCATTAATTACACGCAATTCAATGTACATATTGAATTTATTCAAATAGTGATAAATGGGTGTAGTAAGAAACAAGAGGTGTGAAAGAGATGGGTGTAGTTTCGTCTCGATCGTGTTGTTTAATGTTGTGTTGGAATGTTTAAAGGAATGATTCAGTGTCAATGTGCACGATATCTGTGATGGGAAGATTGGATGATCGAGTTCCGATTAATTTTTGTTTTGACGTTTTAATGAATATTATTACAATGACGAATATGTGATTTTATTTGGATTTTATTACTGTTTTGGGAATATGATTTTAAAGTTTTAATGTAGCTATTTATTATACACAAAGTTAGCTGGATAGGCAGAGTAGAAAATGTCCGTACTTTTCGCTAGGTTAGTAAAAATTGACTCATTAGTACATACGTTTTGCCTGTTTTATTACCTACTAACTGTGCCCACGTGTTCCTATATGCACGCGAACAAAATTCGCGTGCATATAGGAAAACAACGCATATATCGGAACTAATGGTTGTTTTTGTTGCGCAGAACCCGAAATCTTTTACTTAAATACAATTTTAATTATAAAACAGTTGAGTTACCTACTCCTTATAACATGAGCTATCTGTCAATGAAAATCCTGCCAAAATCGGTCAAGCTGCTTTAGAGATTAGCCGCTACAAACAGACGGACATTTTTATTATTTGTTAAAATTACTTTCATAAGAAATATATCAAAAAGATAAGTAAGTGGTTAAAATAATAGTTTATAAAACTAAAAAACACGCTTTAAAAACCAGTTTTAGTTTTTTTTTAAACTATTACTTATTTTCTATTTTTTAGTTCTGCTAACTACAAGAACGTGTTTTTTTTTCATTTTTCTCAATTTTTTTTTTTAAATTATTATATTGTCATCGGTCCTCGATAAGTTTACAAAGTTTCAATTAAATCTGACCGTTTAAAGTGGGTCAAAATCCCGCTCTAAGGAGTCGGTTACATACACATATACAAACAAACAAACATACAAGTGAAGCTATTATAAAGCGTGTAAAAAGGGTGATATGTATGCGTTCGGAAACTAGCGGGACGGACTATTTTGGATGACTTAGTAATTCCTCAGTTACATTATAGTCTAGATTATGGAGCTATTCAACTAGAGCACTTTTACAAGCCTTTGTTGTAAGATGATAGATCTTTGTAATACGATTTATTTTATTATATAAGTGAGAACCTAAAAAGGTATAGAATCTTTGAGAGTAGTTACGTAGGTATATGCATTAAGTAAAAAGCTGTTATTTTGACATTACAAACAGACACATTTATTTGTATAGATAGGTAGGCTCAGTCAAAGATCAGTGGGCGTCTAGGCTATGTGGAAACGGCCCATCATTTATTTCCGAACTCTGCCCATCTTCACAACTTCATTGTTGTTGCGAATAAGCATTTTGTTTGACTATAAAGCACCCACATGAGGTGCTTTCTGATTTGCTCTCAGCGTCCTTTAATGGGCTGTCCCTTTATGTCTGTACCGTACTATCTTTTAGCACTATTAAATGGATATTGGTAAGGTTAACAAAGGTGAATTTTTAGCAGTTTTCTACTGTATATGGTACTGATAAAACCATTAAACCAGGTCTGACGATTTTATTTTAATGGAACTGGATGAAATCTCGATAACCTAGGTACTTACATAATAATAATATTATAATTCTTCTCTCGTGGTGAAAATTCTGAATTGGTAACAATTATTCAACGTGAATAAAAAAATGCTTGTATGGAGCACAATTCAACAAACTTTTCCTCAATTGAATCACCCATGGTTCGACTTACAACGCCATCTATTGACAAAGTTCCATAAACAATTACATGTTATGAATGAATGGCCAATTCTTTTTCTGCATTTTTCTTTAGAAAAATGTTGTGTAGGTGTAACTACCTATATTAATATATCTACCATACATTTTTCTACGAGAGTACCTTAGTAAAAAATGACAGAATGTCAGATGTTCTCTCCAAATAATTAGTTGATTTTATAAAGCAATTTGCAGAGTAAGCAATTGTTATAATATCATGAACAAATACCATAATTGGTTTCAATCTAATAAACTAGATAGAAACTGATTTTTTTGTCATATTTCATGGTCTAAAATATTCATTCATTACTAGAAAGCAATGACGAAAAAATTTCTGACAAAATAACTGGAATGAAACCTCCGCACCACTTATTAAGCCCTCCTCGTTAGAGAGGTCACAAATCACAACCAGCTAGTTATGTGACAGACACAAAAACCATAAAATTAAATTAATGCGTTCCTACCACTTCCTCTTGGGGAACAGTTGACCGTTAAGGGAACTTGAAGATTTTCCTGAATCGGGTTGGTTTTGTTGTCTCCTGGTATGTTATGGGTGCCTGGTAGTCCGTGTTAAGTTTCATTAGGTTTCTAAAACTATGCTAATAAGTAACTTTAATTAGAATATTTTTGGGAGTTTTGCACACAATACTTATATTCATCATGAATGCTAAGAAAAGCTAACAGATAAGTTGATAAGTTTTTGTTGAGCTGTCTAAATTAGGGTTGAGCTATACGGTAACGGATGCATGCACGTCACTCGTCTGTTGGGACAGGTCAGCTCAAAGCTGTAATGACTCTTCATTCTAAAGGCCCTTCCAGACATGACCCTGTAGCGTTAGTCACATAAAACCCGAATATTTATAATGTTTGGACTTTTAAAGAGACCATGACATCTGAGTTTGTTTTCGCATTTCTCATAAACGTTTCATTTCATTTTCTTTAAATAACAGTACTGTAATGTAACTCATCATTTGATTGATAGATGTCTAATGTTATTGCTTTAAAAGGTCATTGGTTCATAATAATGGAAATGACATATAACTGTAACGGATATAATTTAAAAGGAGAAGATAATATTAAACAATACCTAGTAATGAACCTGTTAGGATATAATATGTACACTTATGAAACCATTGTTCCACATTGAGGGGACCGAAATGCAAGGAGTAAGATGGCTCAATGAAAAAAAATATCAACCTATGGAACCAACAGCAAAAACAAATTTACTGGAATAGTCATTTAAAAAATGTAACATTCATTTCAGGCAATATAATTGCCAATTCGTAAAAAAAGTATCTACACGTGCCTCACTTTCCGTAGCACATTTAAAAATAAATAAACGACTTTTAAAACAAGTAAGTACCTCCATAAACAAATAAACAAGTCTTATTGGTAACTGATTCAATTAAACAGTTTGATCGAACTCATTATTCTAGAATCAAGTTCATTGTTATAAAAAATAAACTTTGAAATCAATATGAAAAGTTTTAAATGGAAAAGTGCGGAGCTACAACTTTGTTCATTAAACTGAAGAGTTCCTCGCTTCGAGGAAGGAAAAGAAAAAAAGCATTTTCTATATTTATAAGTGTAATGAGAAAACTGTGAACGGTGTTACAAAATTAAATAATTTCATAAAGTAGCCGTTTAGGGTGAGGACACGTAGCGCCATCTAGCGGTGAATAGCAGACTCCAAGGCGAGTTTCTGATTCGCTTTTGGTAGTAAATAAACTTGAAATTACGTGATACGATAAGTTTATGTTAAAATGAGATACTAGGATAGGTATTTTAGGTTCGGGAAATGTGAAAAACACAGTCTTTGTGTCAAAAATGTAACAATTAATTTTTAAAGTAAAATATTTACATTTTCTCCCATTACACTGTAAGAAACCTTTTTATATTAAGGCAATCTAGTGAAATTCACAAAAAAAAAACGGCTTGACAAACTCGTAACCTAAAAATGAATAAAAAACATTACACCGTTTGACCACAACCATTATAAAATTCAGGCTAGTTAACTCCACAGACAAGCCTATCCCCGATATAGGTATCGCTCGCTTATCAACCAGGGGTGGGTAACGATAATACGATGGCTTCTTTAATTAATTAGCCAACTAGCCAACCTCTCCCACACATTAAACTGTTTACGATCCCTGACCATTCAACTCGATAGTCGGTGATTGGCAAATGGAAAGGTGAATGAAGCTTACACCATGTTTTATGGCTAACTTGCACGACGGCCTTCTTTAGTGTGTGATAGTCATTGATTAGTTTTTAATTGGTTTTAAGTAACTTTTCATTGACGGTACCTATTGCATGTAAGTAAATTGGCTTTATTTTTTGTTTATGTAAAAAAAATATGGTATAAGTTGATAAAAATGAAAACGTAGAATATTGTACAGACAGGACTAATCTTCTTCTCTATTTTTGAGAATACAGGAAAACTATAAACAGTCAAAAGGTCATCATTCAGGTTTTGTACATTTTGTACCCGAAAATTAAATTGGCTGGCTGGAAAAAAATAACGGTTTTGTTATGGGAAATGTGTTTTACCTTTACAGCCAGTTTATACAATAAACCCTTCCTCTGCTCTTTAAGTGTGGAAATAATAAAAATCTTATTTTGATTATATTTTAATAATCTATTATTTCCATTTATACTATGGGCTATAACAGTTTGCGACTTTGAACGAATGTACAAAATATTATTTACATAAAAATAAGATTATTGGGATTCTTAAACTCTAATAACAGCCAGGCGGTTAATTAGAGACTTGTTCCATTATAAAAAGGTTTAAAATGTAATTTCCTGCAATAAAACAGCATAATTTTGTTCTCGCAGTGTAATTTTTGCCAGGAATGCAGGAATGATATAGGCAAATGATTGAAATAACATTTATGCGACTACATAATATCCCATATACATTTAGAGAACACATCAAAAGCATGAGATCTCCTTCCCTGATAACGTCTCCCGCCCTTTTGTTAGACTCCCTTAAAAAGATTCCCTACACCTCCTTACTATGAAGACATATTGCGTTTCGCGTTTTTGAACTCGCGATTCCGACGCGTATTTACGTATTCACACTCGCATTACTCCTAGTTGTATGTCGAGATGAGATGTGAGCGTGTGTGAGATGTATGTGTGTTAGTGTCAGCTTAACGATACCAATGTAAGATGACCCACTACAGCTCCCCTACAGCTATGCAAATGAGACGACGGCGCAGATGACGTATGCAAACAAGGAGCTCCAAACCCGTTGGTTATATACGACGTAGGCTTTCACAGAGGTGTGTGCGTGTGTGTTGGTATGCTAGTCGCCTCTAGGCGCGCAATAGACGGGGGTGGGCAGCCCGAGAGGATGGGGTATAAAGGAAAACCATTTACATTTGAGCGATTCGTCCAATTTAAAATTCCTACAAGATAGCTTAGACACGGGTGCCATTCTTTTGAAGAGGCGATCATCATGCAAAGGACATTCACAGCGAATACGAATTCGAAATAGAGTTTTAGTTTTAATGATATTTTTAACAAGCTCTTTTGTTTGAGAGTTGCAAGTTAGTTTACTTATTAACGAAACAATTTCGCGTGATTCGTCACGTATCGATAGGGTGACCTAGATAGGTTTGGGGTCAAATATGTCACTGTTGGCGGAGGTATCGTTATGAATATGAATCTAGGGTGTGGGAAATCAGTCGGGGAGCGTTCCATCAAAACGTCATAGGTCGCTCTCAGGACAAATTTGCCCGCTTGCCCACGTCCCGAGTTTTACGAGCTACGCCGACGAAGATTCAGCACCCAAGGGAGACATTCCGCCTCCAAAAACTTTACCCGTTACAAATTTGTTTTTTTTTTCTGCCTTATCTGCTCCCCGCGCTTTTGGCAAACCTAATTCCGTATTCAAAAATATTTCTGCAAGTATTGTGCTCGTACGGAACGAACGTTTTATTACCGACCATATAACGTTTTAAAAGTTAGCCAGTTTTGCCACGCGGCGTTTCCCCTGTAGTAGGTATATTCTGTAGTGTTCTTGTCACTTTTTGTTCGTAATTATTATTGTAGTTTGATAACTGCCTTTATAATGTTTTTATTGGGACTTTATAACTTTTTGAAGGACTGTTTTGGATTATTATGTTCGTTTTTGGAGGGTAAACAAAAAATAGAGGTGTGATGTGTATCTTTGAGGACAGTTATAAAACGTTACGCAGTTGTTTATGGTTTTATGATTATAGTATTATTAAATCATAAAGAAGGGTGTTATTAGGTAGCTATTTTAAAATAGTTTGATTAATGGAGGTGCAGATAGATAGTTAGCTATCTATATGAATATTAATGAATTGCTGGTCTTTGGTAAGCGCATCACTTGAGAACGGCTGGACCGATGTGGCTAGTTTTATTTTAACGTGTTAATAGGTAGACCGAATCAGGTTTTTATGGAAAGAAAATTTGTTGAATTTTTCCGGAAATTTTTCAAATTCAATATAATATATTTAACGTATCTTTTTTTTGTATGAACTATTGTTTGGACAGATCAATGTCTCAGTCAGCTGGTTTAAAAATGAATAACTTATTCAAATTAACAATAAACATAGGTGTTAACAAAGTAATAAAAACATGTGACCCAGATTCAGCAGAAACAATTCCCACTAAAAATACAGTCGGCATGAAAAATTTCCAAACTCAATAATAAAAAGTATGACATAATCATAGAAGACACGAACAAAGACAATACGTTTTCGTTGTTAGCTGCTTATTTTGCATTCATGGAATATTCTTAAGCATTGTTCAGTACACAGGCATAAAGCTGGCATGTGGGGCCACGGTGCCATCCAATTTACCATTCATATTTCGAAGCCAATCGGGGAGGTAATTTCAGAGGTCTACCTCGATGTGCCGACGACGTATGCACTTATGTTTGTATATGACTGTACCTACCTGGGAGTATGGGATTAGATGTTCCGACTTCGGGTGACATTGGAAGGGTTTTTGGTGAATTTGGTAGAGAGGAATTGTTTTGTTTTGAAGTTTTATTAATTTTTGAAGAGCCAAGTGCTTAGACCCAAATAATTTTTCAAGAGATTTCCAGATGATTTGTAATTCATTCATCATTATTGAAGTTGAAGTTGTTGGTCAGCGGTCGAAGCCTGACACGCAATTTACTGTATGTAAATGATTTCATAGCCACTGCTTTCAAAACGATGAAGGAAAACATCGTGAGGGAACCGGCATGTCCTAGAATCAAAAATTCGGAGACATGTGACATTTAGCATCTGAACCCGCGATTATGTCCACTCCGTCTCACAGAGAGGAGACCTGTGTCCCAGCAGTGGGAACATTATAGGCTGATTATACTTATGCATCACCATTTCAGCCGAAAAACGTCCACAGCTGGACATACGCCTAACCACTTTCGACCGTTCTGTGCTTCTCGCATCCAGTGAATTCCTGCAACCTTCACCAGGTCATCGGTCCACCATTTCATTGATTATGAAAGCCAAAATATTATCCTCTGTATCCTCTTTATTAGCAGTTCCTGCATCTTCGGTAGAAGTTATTGCTTGAAGAGTCAATTAAGATGTATTATTTTCATTTGATTTCGCGTCTATTCAACTCAAATCATTCACAATCATAGAGACATGCTTCTACAAATTCTACCCCCACATTTCCATTAACACAACCAAAGATAGATCTTCGATTTATATTATAATGCATCGAATTTAATCTAGAATCGTATTTGTAATAAAAATGTGTTGAGAATCGTGTGGCTCCTTGGATCGACATTTTCACCAACATATATACAATTTCAATTTGATTTCCTGCAACCGTCGACATTCCATTTTTAAGTAGCAATCACGATATGTGATACCAATTTTATAGATGTGTCGAGCGGTTCCGTATGCAAGAATAGTAATATTTTTACGTCGTCAAGTTTTTTGTTCCCTTTGATTAAGGAAACAATTAGGGAGGGAAATTATGGCTTAGCTACTTAAGTAGGTAGTTGGCATAAAATAAAAATAAAGGTTGAAAAATGCCACCCAATCACCAGTGACATTAAAACCACCTTTGAACTTTTTTTTAAAGCTATCTGTAGCAATACAATTATTAAAATCGAAATTAAAGTCAGCAATTGGGTTTTTGCTTCAAGGTACTGATAATGTATATTCTATCTATTTTCTTTTAAGATTTTATTACGTTTGTATTTTTATAAGTTGTTTTTCCCATCTCTGTTACAATCAATATACCTATCTCCCAACTAAGAGTTGGCTTTACAACATAAACTTAATCCCGTAAATTTTTCTCAAAGAAAACAAATGAATAGAATACATTCGACCGAAGTGTTAATACCGGACTAGCGTCCACCTCGACCCATAAAGCCTATTACATCAAAGTAGATACTACAATATCAGATAACATTAACCATTCAGGCTCAAAATTACACAAACTGTTATTAGACACCGCAATTAGAAATGTTTGCACTTCTGTCTAAAACCTTTAGCCCATTAGAATCATGCAAATTGTCCGCGTAATCGTAATAGTCTGTTTAATATCAATCGATTTTAATAAGCATCGCATTTGTAGGCTGTATTCTGCGAGCCTTATCTTGCCATTACCTCACAGTCACTCAAAATGTAATATTACTTATAATAAGTATTGAAAGTACTGTGGAAAGATGAGCGAGAAATGAGCGAAACGGAGCGAAACGAAAAATTGTCCTGATTCTTGAATTCATCGGATAATATGTCTTGAAATGTATTATAGAACGTTATAAAAGTAGTGTCGAAAACTCATTAAGTTTCAGTTCACGATAAGGTATCACCTTTATGCTGGTTGTAAGCTAGAATTTAATCTAGCTTAGCCGTGCTCCTATAAATCCTAGTTGGACTAGATTTAGCAATGGTGGCTAGTTCTGTATTTGCATAAGATGGCGCTTAACGCGTTAGTGAGGAAACATTCGTCATAATATTATAACTGGCTGAAATAAAATGTATACTTATATATTTTTGATTATAAGGATTGTTTTAAATGATGCGGCTATTATGATATACGACCTTATCCTAATTAAGTTAGGGTTACTTTCTGTAAAAATTGGTTACCAGACTTTTGCGCTTCTGACTACCCGAAATGATTGTCAAGGATCTAATAATGACAGCCTGGATCAACGGCAACGGCTTGAAGTGCTTTCCGAGGCACTCGACTCAGCAATGGATGGAATTGATGGTTGCAAACTTTTTCATATAGAAACGTGGACAGAAGAATACTGTAGTGCATTGATAAGATCCACAGGTGGAGACAGCTAATCTATACCGACCACAACAAGGTAAAATAGAGAGCTGTTCAGAGTAAAAGAAGTTTAATTTTGAGTAAATTGACTACCGACTTTTTGTTTTGTTCCTTTTTAGCTATTGAGCCAATGTCGACTATTCTGCCAGCGTCTAGTTAAGAGGGCAGCGGACTAGTAACTTAAATCGTTCGTGTACTCATGAGTAAACGGACATTTGACAATTGTGGTTTAACACCACTGTCATTCATTGATAGTCATATGAAATGGCAATTACAATACATAGGGAGTCAATTTAGCATAATCAGGCTATACCTAATGTACCCAGTGCTGGGACATGGTCTACTCTCAGTGCGGGTTGGTAGATGTCACATGTCTTCGAAGTTTTGGTTCTAGGACATCCCGGTTTCCTCACGATGTTTTCTTCACCATTTTGAGAGCAGTGGTGATCAAATAATTTACACAAAGTAAACCATCTGTCTTCCCAGGCTGATTCTCGGCCACCGTAGGCGCGGGCTTGCGGACGGCGAGTAATGGGTAGCTCGCTGTCCGGTAAGGACCAAGCCCGGGTTGACGGCGCGTTGTGTTCGGCACCAACTGGTGGGGTCCGCAAGGGCCGATGCCTGCCAGGGGTGCGGGTTGTTCGAAATAGATACCATCGCCCCTGGCACACAGGCAACTGAGGGAACACGGGTGGGTTTCAGTCAGTAAAAGTCTGACACGCCCTCCTGCTCCACCCAGAGCGGGAGAAGTTATTTGATGATTTCCTACCCTCAAAAAAAGGAAACAACCTGTCTTGGTTCGAATCTACGACCTACAACTGGGCTATCACTGCTCATGTGTCACTTTGCCTAACAAATATGCCCTGGCAGAACATTAAAAAGCTAAGCTCTTTAGAGCTAATATGTTCACGAATTAAAGTAAGAACCAATGGCAAGATAAATCCAAGCTATTGCTTAGCAATGACCATTGGCAACAGCAAACTAGACGAGAAATTATTTCCTTGGTAATGTTATAAACGGTAATCATTTTCTTACCGTTATTAACAAGTAGGCCTTTCCTTCCCGCGAGCTGATTACATTAGTAACGATTTAAATAATATTTAATACTAATAGTTCTATCTGGATTTCCTTGGTTTTTATTTGCTAAATTACAATTTTATAACATTGCCAGTGCGCAAACTGTAACCATGAATTCAGCATATCATTCTAGACAGCGACCAGAGCAGTATTGCAGTTTCCTATGAAACAGCTGATTTTTTTTGCTGTTTATCTAACGAAAAATTTCTGCGCTGAGTGGTCTAGAATGATATGCTGAATCCATAATTATAGTATGCGCACTGGTTAAAAACTTATCCTGTATAGATTTTTAATATTGTTGTTTTATTTACAGAACATCGCTCTCTTACCTCATGCTCTAACTTATAGTTTACGGACCCCTAAAACTCCAACCTTTCCATCAGAAATCAATCTATTTTGCCTATTTCTTATTTAGCTTCCGAAGCTGTCCTCGAGAAACCAAATCACCATTAGACCAAATGAATCGATCGCTGATTTATATATAATTCCTTTTGTTTACTTCTGTGCTAACCTGCTCAGGGAAATAATATGACTGACTTTACGAGTACATTAGATTCAACATGCGCCTCCATACTTGAGTAGGTTCTGTAATATAAAGCCTGGATTTAGATTGAAGACCAAAATTTTCAGCATGACAGTGAATAGGCTACTTTATGATGATAGAAAAAATATGTCAGGATCACAAATCCACCAGCAGGTTCACCTATGACCACTGCTTCCATTTCGATTGGTATCTTACACTAATTTACTTTACGTTACGTAAGTATGCATATGTCACCGTAAGATTATGAACACCGTTAGTTCACCGTCTCGTGAGATTATAAATAAACTGTCGATAAATTGTGAACAGCAAAAACCATTTACAATTTAACGCACTATTTTTCGATAGTTTATAATCTGTCCGTCAAATTGTAAACTGGTATCAAGACGGATAGTATCTTGCGCTATTACTAAATAGTCAAATAACTACCACTAACTTGGAAGTGGCGCTCGCCGGCCGCTGCCACGGCACCGCTCGCTGCGCTCGCTCGGCTCGCGCGCGGTTGTTTGCAATTCTAACCTAAGCTAACCTATTCGGTCGGTAAGCAGTATTGTGCAGTTCACAATTTATCGTCAGTTCATAGTCTCGCTAGATAGATTATAAAGTAACGGTGTTCACAATCTTACGGTGACACATATCTACTCACATTCGAGTTTAAAAAAAATATTTCATTTGGCACCTAACATTTCAGCAGAGTAATTGCATAACACACTAACAGTAGCAATATGTTTAATTTTGATAGTTCAACAACATTAATTGCGTTATTTACGTTGTTGAGCAGATATTTTTTTTTTATATTTATGAATTAATAATAGATTACCAATATCGTTCAAAATTATTCAGATTGTTACACATAAGGATGCTGGTCAAGGCGTCATGCACTTTTTCTAACCGACTTCGTCTCCGAGTAGGATTTGCAAAACTATTTTTTTGTTCAAAAGGGATTTATTGAAAAATGGTCCCATTTAAATTTCATATTGACCTGATGATTAGTTTCGGAGACAGACATCGGAACTCTTCAAGAAATGACAGCGAATCAGCCGCGATTACTGCTATCTCATAAATATGCATTATTTTGACCCCGAGGATGATGAAATTTCGAATTGGTGTGGTTAGGTACTATAGCTAAAATGTGAAAAATAAAAAACACTTTCCAAAAAAAATTGTACCGACTGCCGGAAAAACAAAATATTCCCAAAAAAAACAACTGACTTCCGGAAAAACACTACAAAGTGAAAAATAACTTTCATTTCGGAAGTCGGTGAATTTGGATATGTATTTGAATTTTAAGTCACCGCCTTCCGAAATTATAGATATTTTTCACTTTGTAGTGTTTTTCCGGAAGTCAGTTGTTTTTTTTGGGAATACGTTTTTCATTTGCGATATATGTTATGAAACTTTTAATCTATGCTAATTAGATTAATTTCTCTTCTTCCGTTCTCGCTCATAAGTAATCTTGTTCAAGCTCATACTGTCATGAAAAAATAATGTAGACATCATGTAAGGTGGGTTGTGGCAGATGCACCTCAAATGGTCAATCGTAAAATTACTTTTTAATACATTCCAGACCAAATTATGTAACGCAGATATTAAAAACAAATACTAAAACACACAAACCCAATCTAATCGAGTCAACAATTACAACAAAGTGCAAATAAACAGACAATCGAACATTTCCTAGATACGAGAGCGTTTCACTGAGCTTAGAAATTCGCCAGTTGTGTCGAATTATCATTGGAATGTCAGATCAATTTGCTGCTACACTGTCGTTTTGTCGACGACTACTTGAAGTAAGGTTACGGTTTTATTACAAGTGACTGAGTTAGTTAACTATGAAATAGTATTAAAAGGGCTATTATGAAAATTGTTATTTAGATGGATCGTTAGGCTACGGGTTTGTGGATATTATGAGGATTATACGATTATTTTGTAAAGAGAGTTATTTTGTTGCGCCTACTCGTGGTATCTTGCGATTGTGTAAATTATGCTTCCGTGATTATTAAAGAGAATTTCCGTAGGTATATTATTGGTTATTTTTAGACTAGCTGTTGCCCGTGACTTTGTGTGCGATACAGGATGAAAAGTAGCCTATTTCCTCACCAAGTTCATGGTTTATCTGTGTGCCAAATTTCATTCCAATCAAACTCACTTCCGCATTTATAATATTATTTGTAAATATATTGTACAAATTATATACTGAGTTCTTAGATAAATTAGGTTTCTAAGATTAGGTAGGTATTAGTCACAATTTTCATTTCTATTGTCCATGTAGGTCATACAAAAATTCAAAATGAGTCTATTTGAAAATCGTTATGTTTGATATTTCTCTTTACCACATTATACTATTATTTACGGATACCCTTATTTGTGTCTTTCATATAAAACGTGTACAAAGATAAATTAGCAGGTATTCAAAACATAGACCAAAATCAAACTTTTTTACAAAAAAACAAAACAAAACTTCGAAAGAAAAAGCGAAAAAGAAGTTTAATTTTGGAAGTCAGTTTTTTGTCACCTTTTTGTTTTTGTTATGGTACCTACCTACCTCACACCAATTTTTATACCACTATTTTCTATGCAGACAGTATTAGAAAATCATCAAGATACACAAAGTGGATAAGATACATATTATTGAAGCTAACGCAAAAGCTACGCAAGTAAAGTTAATAAAATTAATATGGGACCACTCCTCAGAGATACACTATCCATTAAAAATAATTTTCGAAATCAATCCACAACTTTCAGAGATATCGCGGAACACACACACAAAAAAAATATAGATGAATTGAGAACCTCCTCCTTTTTGAAGTTAATGAAATATGAATGCAAACCTAAACAAAAAGTGAAATCAAAACTCACCATAATTTAATTCCAATGTCTACCCTAATAGGTATCTTCATGTAAGTAATAATTTATACTAAATCCATACACTTAGTCAATCGTTATCATCATATACATGAAAGCCTATTACGCAAAATTGTCCGCAATTTCCTTAGTATCAGTTAAACGATTTGCAAATGCCGATTTCTCATACATCATAATTCTTGGGCACACAATGAAATTGCCAACTCACTGCTTAGTACAAATTTCCGTATATTTGTTCTGTTAAACAAGACTTACGTGGAATAGATAGGAAGGAAATTATATTTGAGTTTCTATTTTAGAGATTTCTTTTTGGTTTAATGGAAGGCATGATGTATACCCACCAATTAGATTGAATATTTCATTATTCCATCGCAATTATAGGGTTATTTTCAGGTTTTGGGCCGGTCGGACTCAGTCTCTTCAAGGACGCGATAATGATTGCTTGCACATACATTTTGAATTAACTCATTTACACAAATGGCCCTAGTAGCCCTGATCTGTAAGTGTGGTCACACAGCTAAAATTCTTATTTTTGCTTCCCAATAACTGCTAGTTTCTCTGAATGTTCGCAGGGCGAATTGCCGGCATCGCCAAGTCTGATTGGTGACTGCAGGTTGGTGTAAATGCTGCCTGTCCTGTTGACCAAGCCTAGTTATCGTCAAGGATAAGAAATGGGTGGTATAGTCTTTAGACACCGAGGTGGAAATGGTCGTGATCAGACTAAGGCAGGATACATCATGCCACAAACAGAAAAAAGTTAATGTTTTTTTTTTTTTGGGTGGGTTGCATGTTTCAGAATGAAGACAGTACACGGCAACTGTCATTCTGACAAGAATTTTATCCAATTGTGATAAAGTTTAATTTTCTTAGTTGTTGAGATCATTTTGAACAGTCTGTTCGTCCCGATATTTTTGACGCTGACTATACTACTCATCATCATTCAGCCTATGATGCTCCCACTCCTAGGTACCAGACCTACTCTCTCTGAAAGACAACGGGTCGTAATTCACCTCGCGGTTCAGTGCGGGGTTGTAGATGTCACGTGTCTTCAAATTTTTCGATTGTAAATCTAGAACATGCCAGTTTGCTCACGATGTTTTCCTTCACTCTTTTGAGAGCAGTGGTGATGAAATAATATACAAAAGTAAAGCCACGACCTACAACTTGGTAAGTCGCGGCTTTTACCTCTTCGCTCTCACTTCGCTTACTCATAATTTACCTATGGGTAATTGTGTGGTACAAAGAGGTTAGCAACAATTTCGTTTGAACTAAAACCTACTTAAAGTAACCGATCATCGACCTGAAACCAAGGTTTATTCAAGTCATTATGTTCAAACTGTACCGATCATATTTATTTAAAAGTATAAGGAAAAGTCAATTTCCATTCACGGTAAGCATTTAGTACTCATTTAGCTACCATCGTCCCATTTAATGTTACTTCGGGTTTTATTGTTTTTAAATCAGCCCTAGATTTTTTGTCGTAAAAACCGATTTATTACTGAAACGATTGAAAAACGAATTAAAATAGATGAAGGAAAGGTAAATGAAAGACGAAAACGACTTTGGCATTTTCCATAAATTACCTACTAAGTGAAACTTTAACCTTAGTATATAATTAAATGTTTTTTCAGACCTCCTCTTTTTGTAGGAGAGATCTTATGTTGTATGGGTTTGAAACTAAAACTGTTGGGGAATTCTTCTTGTAATATTTCTTAACACCTTTAACCTTACTACAAAAAAAAAACCTACTAATAAAAGTCTACAACCATTGAAATCATCTACCTGAGTAATCACAGACACACAATCACAGAGATAGAGAACATAAAAAAAACATTCTATGTTTGTTTTCATTTTCAAATCAAAACAGAAGCGCCCCAACTTCAACCCATCATAAAATTAACACAACCCCTTTATTTACCTTTCCACTACAATATAAACTGATTAACTGTAAAGACCGTGTCACACGACCCATGTCCGCAGCCTACCTAATAGGGCACATTAACTAAGAGACACGAAGCCGAACTCCAATAAAAAAAAGTTGAATAAACTAACGACGCCGAATCACGCATCGAAAACTTGGCCGAATTAAAAGTTGCCTGTAATAAACAATAAAAAATGCCGAATAGGCTGTTTCTTCATTTGATACGAGTTTTTGTAATGATCCAACTATCGTACGGGAACTTTGGCTGGGGATGGTGGATTCGTATTGTGTTTGATGTGTTAAATTCTAAGGGTTTTGGCAGACGGTGGACTGAACGATACTGCTTGGAGTTGATAACCATATCTTCGTATATTTATGCCTAGGCATTGGATGGACAACGAAATATCGTTAGCGCAACTACCTATGCATTATCGTTTTGTCTGAATTTTCCAATGAAGGATAGACAAAACGGCACTGCTGGACATAGGCCTCCCCCAAACTCAGTCACTTCGACCGGTTCTGTGATTCCTGCGGCCTTTACAAGGTCATGAGTCCACCTTCTGGGAGGCCTTCCAACTCGTCACTCCAGAACATTTCCGCCCCATCAGCCATCTGTTCTGCGAGCGATGTGCCTGCCCACTGATACTTAAATTTGGCAATTCTTCGGGCTATGTCGGTTACTTTGGTTCTCCTGCGGATGTTTTCATTCCTGATTCGATCAAGAAGGGAAACTCCAAACATAGCCCTCTCAATTGTGCAAAAGGAAGGAGGTAGAAGGTTAAAAGTCACCCATCCCTGTGGGTTACTTTTAACCCTCTAATAAGGCCCATTGTGAACGACCACGATTTAGTGCCATAGGTCATCACTGGCAACGTACTGGTCAGTAGCAGTACCTAAAATAATAAGATGAAAAAAAAAAAAACAATATTCTAAAACAAACAGAAAAACAAAAAAAAAATACTAGATAAGGAAATGGATATATAAAGAGGAAGTTGTATAAGTTGATGTATTATTGAGTATAGCTAAATAAGTAAGTAAAAGTATCGTCTGTCGAGTTAGCGATCGTGATATTTTGTAAAAAAAAAAAGATTGTAATTAGAAAACATTATGTACAAAATGGCTCTGATCACGTCAGAGGTACACTGGTGTGGCAGGAGTGGGTTTTAGCCGGTAAGAGTCCGGCACTGGCCAGACTGCGTCACAAGTGAGGCAGTCTGGGCGTCCATGAGGATTTCCCAATCCAGCTAAAACAAAAAAAAATAAAGTACTGGTCAAAGACTGTTGTCTTTAGACAACCTTAGCTTCACCTTATGTCATTCCAAACACAAGAAAGAAGACAAAATGAAAATGTCCCTAACCGGGAAAGAACGAATTTCGAATTGTAATAAAACAACCGAAAGTGAGTCGTGAGTATGGGCCCTAAGTGTAACGATAGTTTTGATTGACAAAGTTCTTGCGACAGACATGGCGATATATAGTTTTTATGACACCGTTTTTGTGATGCTTTCTGTTAATTCGACGTGAAATTGAACGTTTTTAGTGTAAGTATTTAACTTTTACATTATGTTACTGGTATTGGCTTGGTTATGCAATGGTTAGTTATCATTTTTTTTTTTTGATTTTCAAAGTTCACGTCTATGCAATGACGTGTTACAAAATCTTGAATGATTAATTAATTTATCATCATAAACAGCCTATAATATTCCCACAGCTGGGATGCAGGCTTCCTATCTGTGAGAGGGAGTGGGCCGTAATTCCTAAGCGGGCCCAGTGCGGGTAAATGGATGTTACATGTCTTCGAATTTTTGGTTCTAGAATATGTGACATCGGTTTCCTCAGAATTTTTTCTTTTACCGTTTTGAGAGCAGTGGAGATGAAATGAAATACACTAAGATAAGTGCTAGGGTTTGAACTAACGACCTGTAATTCGTAAGTCTGGGCCGGTACCACAGGCTATCACTGTTCAAATAATTAATTTCTAAAATGTTGTATTTTGTATCACTTTTAAATGTGTGAAACAGTACAGTAATTTATACTTTTTACTGATATGATTGAATTTTTATACAAATTAAAGTTGAACTGGTAAAAAAAGATGATAAACTGTAATAGTTTTTTATTTTTTTATAGTAAACCACCGAATTTTAACGTCACCAATAAACATAATGTTGCCAACTTAAAAAAGACCTCTTTAGCGTTGTAAAAACTAATATTTGCCGCTTACTTCGATAAGAAAAATGGTTTGCGTGTCAGCGTATCATTATGCTATTGTCATAAGGGCTAATAGTTCCACAAGAATCATACAATATGATAATAAAATGGACCTTTAAGTCTTTAAATTGTCATTATGTCTGTGCAGCTCGATTTTCTTGACTACAAGCTAATCAATGTCATATTAAGAATTATTATTCTGTGAGTCGTTTGTGACTACGTAACTAGAGTCGTTATGACCAATTTGTAATTGCTACCTACTTACGGCAATTTTGCTTTACTTACTGCAGTTAAACGGTTATTTGCTTGTGGATAATTGACAAACTCTGTGATGTTACTTGTCATGGAAATCGTCTTGTAAATGTCTGTTTGTATTGCATTTTGTGATAATATTGTATGAAAAATTAGCTGAGTCACTAAACACATAGCCTTAACATTGATCAAATTGCTTATTGCCAACCTTAATATCTACTTGCATCTTTTTTTGCATCTTGGGTTTTAATAAACATCAATAAACAAAAAGAAACAAAACGATTCAGGACTTTGGATGCCGGCCTCTTGGATACTACTGCTAGATATTGGCCTCTCCCATGCTGCGCCATAACGCTCTGTCCTCGGTCTTCCGCATCCAATCTGCCTCGCCCACCTTTTTTAGGCCGTCGGTCCATCTAGTGGGCTCACACTACGCCTGCCGATACGCGTCCTCCACTCCAGGACTCGTCTGCTCCACCAGCCATCGGTCCTTCGACGAACATGGCCAGGCCACTGCCACTTCAAATTGAAATAGTTTTATTTGTAGAACACAGTTAAAGTACAGATGTCGATATTGTTAATAAGAATGAACGCTATGTGTTGCTGTCAACGGCACACAAATATTTTGATTATAGTTTAATTAATTAGTAATAAATAGGATAAAACATTCACTTGTTCATTACAACAAAATAAATAAGTAAATAAAACGAAATTATAACAATAAAATTAATTGATTAATTGGGCAGCTGGGTCAAGGGTTTGATCCAGAAAGCGGTACTCCTGGACACGGCTCGCATTGTTAGGAGGTTCCTCTCTCTAGAGCCCTGACCGCCGGTAGCTTGGACCCTGTTCCTGATACCGGTGGGCTACTATTTTTTATATTTTTAAAAATGTAATAATTTAAATGTGTATTTAATGAAATAAAGGAAATAATAAACTAATAAAACAAATGTCAATAGATTACAATTAGTCGTCAAGGTACTCATTAATTGTTTAATATGCTTTTATGTTTAATAAATTAAGGGCAGCCTTTTTGAAATTGTGTATGTCAAGATCTTTCATTAAATTTGGTATTTAGTTATATATCTTGGGTGCCATTCCTAAAAAGCTTTTCGATTATAGCGCAGTTTTGTGTGGAATAGCACATATCTCTTTGTTGCGTGGTCTTGATCTCAATGATTTAAACAAATGCAAGTTTGATTTTACAAATACTGCCGTCTCGTAAATATATTATCAGTGCAAAATCAGAAGTTCTTATTTCTTAAAAAATGGACTACAACTATCAATCTTTTTCAGTCGTACACATTGCTATTGAGCTTTGAAAGCGATTTGTTTATCAGTCTAATTTACCCAATACATTATTCCAAAACCTAATGTTGATGAGACGTAAGCTTTGTATGCTTTCAACTTGCTTACTCAGCAAGCTATGTCGGTAACTCCAGTTCTTTTCCAGATAATTTCGTCGACAAGAATAATAAGAATGTAGAATCCATCAAGTAAGATTGTGGTTTCAGGAAATCTCTAATATTGTAATATCTTTGGACATACCAAAGTTAACTCATAAAGTTAAATTTAACCCTTAATTTCAATACCCACATGTAAAATTATGAACAATTATCTATAGTAACTCGACACCTAATGAAGTCACAACTGCATACTAAACTGTGATAGAATTTATTGTAATTGCCGCTACCAGTGAAGGGTGCAGACGTCTGTAGGCGCGTTACTATTGCTCAATAAATCTTAGTGGACTTACGACTGAATGAGAAGACAACTAGGTAATAAATGGCCATATTTGAATCTAACGCCTATTGACGTATTACTGTGTACGATTTAGTATTATCTTTTAAGGATTGAAGCTCCTGGGGGAGTTAAAAGCCCAGTATTTATGAAAATACAATAAGTCATTTTGCTTTTCATTCCCGGAATGTAGATTCATGCCCGGTTGTTGGCAATAGGCTGACTGCCCAGCAGGTGTTATTTTATTAGTACTCAATATGTCAAGAAGAAAGATAATAAATAAATAAAAAAGCGAAGGGAACAAAAATACATTACATTTTAAAGAATAGTAATTCCCGAAGGCACTATTTAAGGTTGGCTTTTATTAATTAGTTTGGATAATACTGAAATTTCGGACCTGTAAAACTACTGGGCTAGTAATATTTCCGTAATTTTCCCAACTTTCTGCACCAAAAACTAGACTGACAGACAGTTTGAAAAGAACAAACAAAATCGGAATGCTTTCATATTTCCTAGTGCCTACGTGATTGTTTCTAATTCATAAGTGGTACATTAGGAGTAATGAGAACGTCCAAGTTATAATGCAAGGTAAGTAACGAGGGAGCGAGGGGGTTCACTAATTTATTATCGAAGGCCCATACAGAAATTAACCTCTACCGTATTAGCTTCATTGTGCATATTAGTATACGACGATTTATAGTTTTGATATTTTGAGAATTTAGTGGAAACTTCTTTCAGCTGACAGAATCCTTAGTAATATTATAAACGCGAAAGTTTGTAAGTATGGATGGATGAATGGCTGTTTGTTACTCTTTTACGCAAAAACGGCTGAACGGATTTGGATGAAATTTGGCACATAGATAGATTATAACCTAGATTAACACATAGGATACTTTTTATCCCAGTGTACGTTCCCGCGGGATAATTTCTGACCTCCACGTGGGCGAAGCCGCGGGTGGAATCTAGTAAGAAACAAAACTATCAGACCCAAGTCCAAGGTCCAGGACATAACTCTAAAATCAAAAGACTAAAGTGAAAATAGTTTGGTCACATGACTTCCCTCTTGGAAGGACAAATGGAAAGAAAAATTTACCTAAAGGTCACTCAAGAAATAACCAAAGAAAGGTAGGTAGACATATCCCACAGACCAGGTAATAGGATGCATACATCAGACAGGTCGCTGGACAATATGGGGCAGAGTAGCTAGAGACACAGGAATAGAGAAGGTTGTAGGAGGAGACCGAATGGCAAACGGACTTACAAAACACAAACAAACACTCATACGAGACTTACGACTGCACTTTATTTGTTTGACTAACAAAGGCTTACAGTAATAGCGGAAACTTGGCACCAAAATATGCTGTTCAATTTCCGCAGTATTTCATGGATTATCGATTTAGCAACCGGTTGATCTTGCATCTAAATCGATAGTAATGTGGGATTTCTACATTTCACAATTTCCTTTTGATGCTAATCATTAAAAAGTGTAGATCATATGGAAATTAAGAGGCTATTTGGATGAAACGCATTTATTAACACCACAGTTTAATAAAATACGCAATTACTGCTTCTCCTTGGTGGGACAATTTTTATTGACAGATTCTAAACAGTTTAACTGGAATCTTAAAACACTGTCATGTATATACATCCTCCATCCTATCCTATGAGAGTTATTTGTATCAAGAAACGGTGGCATGTTTGTTACAATAATGATTTGTCTTCAATAGCGTTTATCTTTTATTTAATTACCTATTAATGCAGTGTTCTCAGCGGAGACCGGGTTTTTTTTTGAGGGTGGGAAATCATCAAATAACTTCTCCCGCTCTGGGTGGAGCAGGAGGGCGTGTCAGACTTTTACTGACTAAAACCCACCCGTGTTCCCTCAGTTGCCTGTGTGCCAGGGGCCGCGGTATCTCTTTCGAACAACCCGCACCCCTGGCAGGCATCGGCCCTTGCGGACCCCACCAGTTCGGCGCACCAGGACACATGGCACCCCGTGACCACCCCAGGAACCAAGTAGCACAAGGGTCCCAGACTACCCTGGCACCCTTGGCTCCCTTGGCCCCCTGCGACGGGTCAGCGCAGTGGCCCCGCCGCCTACCACTTCTCGGCCGCAGGGGATAGGGAGAGCGGCCAACGCTATACCGACACTCCTCTTCCCCTGCGGCCCCACCGCGTCCGCCATCAAACGGTGGCGGCCCCGTCCAGGCCACGGAAGGGAAGAGCGCTACTCAGATGTACCGGCACTCCTCCTCTTCCACAGCCTGTAATCCTCAGCCGCGATGCCTCCCATTCGACATCGCGGCCCGCCTCAGTTGCGGTGCACCTCACCGCAAGCTACATTTTGGCCGCTACGTCGTCGGCTTGGAGACAAAAGCCCTGACGAGCGGCCCCGCCTTGGGGTTCCTCTTCGCTTCACCGTGGGAGCGGACCACGGCTACTGAGCCCCCCCGCAACGACAATGCGGGAACCCACTGGGGGGGAGCGGAGACCGGGTACGGCGAGCATAGCGTGTTGGGATGCTCCGAGCTAGATGGGCCGACGACCTTGAAAAGGTGACTCGAACAGACTGTAAGTGGAAGGCGGTGGACCGAGTGCAAAAAACGTAAATTCAAACTCAAAACTTATCATCAAGTATCAAGATCACTCACTCCTGCAAAGACGTACACCGCGGCAACTCATAATAGGCTTGAAATTTTCTTATAGCTCAACTTTTACATAGATTTCCTTGGTTCGGGGGTGGCTACCGGCTAAGTGACTACACCGGGCTATTACCTCACTAATTCAAATTGATGGGGCGTCCAGAAACCGGGTATTTTTTCATAACATTAGTAATTTTTTCGGCGTAAAATAATATAATAAACATAAGCCCCCATTTCATTACTTAAGGCGTTAGTATTGAATGCCGGACGTTATGGAACGATTATGCGCCTTTATAGCATCATTCCGGCGAAATTAGATTTCTAGGTTTATGATTTGCGTATTTACGGATAATTATTTTTTTATTGGGTTTTGTTTGTAAATCAAAATGAAAATCAAACGTCATTTATTCTAATTAGGCTGACAATCAGCACTTTTTAACGTCAAAATTACATAACACAGGCCCGGAAAACAACCGCCCTTCACTACTTTCTAGTGCCTTAGCTGAGAAGAAGAAATAACGTAAAAAACTCCCCAGCAGCTGAACTGTCTGTCCAGTTAGAAGAACTTAAGTCTAGGGGAAAGAAATGGTCTGAAATCACCAACTAGTATAAGGGCAGCATGGTGGAGGGCCTTCCAAATATAGTCCTGCATTGTTAGACTCACACAAAATCCTGTTAATGTAATGTTTGTACTTCAAAAGAGACCGAAATCTCTGAGATTGTTTCGGGATTTCTTCTCATAGATCAGAAAGCTAGGTAATGCCAACGCCATCTAGTTTACAAATATTGACGTAAAAAAGTAAATTAAATAATCCTTTTATTTCATGCAAAATCCTCCGTTGACGTATAAGAAGAAACTTTTATCTTACTTTGGGTACTCAAGTACCTAACTACTGCTGGTGTGTGTCTTTAGAAATATCGCAATGCCCAGTATACTAGCACCTGAAATTATAATAGACCTTTAGTGGCAATTTACACTGAACTGCGAAATATCACTCCTCTCTCTTAGACATTCTCATTATTGTACTAATTTTTATGAGACTTGTGCAGTACACCGCACATCCATCCACTTTGACCTTGAGCTGGCCTAGCGTAGTACGGTGTTTCAATATAATAACAGGCCAGCTTATACTGGTTTAGTTGCCGCAGTCACTGCCGCCTACCGTTTTAGTATCAGGGCTGTACGAGTAAACAAAAAATATAATCAATTATTCTATATTTTTAATCTAATCTAACTAGCCTGTAGTTCCCCACTGCAGGGCAATGGCTAGAGGCTTCTCCGTTGCCTCACAGTTCTGTCTTTTGCTAGTACTGGCCAGTCTTTTCCGTAGGAGTTAAGCTCGTCCCGCCATCTTCGTCCGGGCCTACCGCGATGGCGTCGTTGTGCGTTTAGTGGGACTCAATCGGTGGTTCTCTTAGCCCATTTGTCATCTGACCTGCGGCAGACATGCCCCGTAAGACCACCGCACCGTGTTGTGTAAGTCGGTTTGGACTCTCGCTAGAGAGTATGTAGTATGTATATTCTTTGGTTTGTACAAACACTTTTACATGTCAATCATATCGTTTTAAAAAAAGCAGAAAATAATTTCAAAAAAGCGTGAGGTGCTTGATATTAATTGATTATTTGGAGTCTCGCTTGCGCCGCGTTCCGATGCGGATGCGTTTGCATATTATTTATACCGATTAGCGCGGCGTAAGCTGACGCTCGTAATTTACTTGCCATGAGTAATGATCTTGTGGTGAATGAACTGCTGGCGTTCCTGCAGCAGAAACTGGATGTGATGGACGAAGTGTCCGCTGTCCAGATCTGCGCAACGAACTTCAGCGAGGAGGACATAGCTGCTGCCAAGCTGTTGTTGTTCAGTGTGCTGAACAAGCGCGACCAGATGGTGTCCCGCCGGCGTGACGGGACTAAGAGAAGCCTGCAAGACATAATCACGCTGTTCAAGGCGACCGACCCTGACGACGTACCGACGTTTGTGGCGAAGGAGTTACACAAGCTTCCTCCCGTCACCTTCGATCACGTCGATGTAACGAGCCTTCTAAAGGACATAGTCCTTCTGAAAGCCAGTCTCACGGATGTGCTCACGAAATTAGATGCATCCCAAAACACCGTCGCCAATTTGCGCAAAGAAGTTAGCGAGTTGCGCAACAGTGTGACGGTAATTAGGTCATCAGTCGATGCGTCTAATGCAAACACGTGTCACGGAGTCGGCCTCGATATATCGTCGTCCAATTCCGCGTCAGCAGTTTTGTCGCCTGCGCATCCGTCGATTGCTGAGCCTGCAGTGCGCCCCGCCCGCACGCCCCGCAGCTTGGCGCCCGTCGCCACGGCTCCGCACAGCGCCGTCCGAGCCCCGCGTCCCGTCCTGCTGCCAGTGTCTGCAGCCCTGGCGAAACCCCTACAAAAGGATTTCGCTAGCGTCACCGCGAGTACCCCTGGTGCTCCAAATTTAAAGCCTATGCCAGGAAAGGCACCGATTAGGCCTGATAATGAAGAGGGTTTCGTGACGGTGCAGAGGAAGAAGTGCCGATCGCGAACTAACAAGAACCGCTGCGGCAAAGCTCCAGCGAGGCCTGAAGTGAGCCTGCGTGCCGCTATGCCGAACACTCCGGTGTACATCTCCCGCCTGCACTACACCACTAAGGCGGAGGACATCGTGGAGTACGTGCGCCAGAAGACAAGGTACACGCCGAGGGTGCAGTTACTGGAGTCGCACCGCAACGTCAACTTCAAGGCGTTCCTGGTGCGCGTGCCGAATTGTTATCTGCCCGTCGTCTTGGAAGAGGACTTTTGGCCGCAGGACGTGGTGTTCCGTCGCTTCCGCGGACGAGTTCCACAGGAGAGCACAAGGGAAAGCTAGTGCAAAGTGAAGTGCTACTATTGTGTGGATTTTCATAATTATGTATGTTAGTCTATAAGGTATTTATGATATGGGTCTTTGTTACCTGAATTAAATGATTTATTATTATTATTATTATTATAAAAATACCTCCTAAAGCACCCCACGCTTTTTGAAATTATTTTCTGCTTTTTTAGTTTGTTTTTAAAAACAAACTAAAAAAAGCAAAAAACAAAGCAAAGCGTGTTTTATAGTATTTTTTAATCTATTATTTATTTTCTATTAATTCTTAGTTCTGCTAACTACAAAAGCGTGATTTTCCTTTTTTTTAACGTTATGGAACAAATTTATGAAATTATTGAATTGTCATCGGTCCTCGGTAGAGTCTGGCACACAGGCAACTGAAGGAACACGGGTGGGTTTTAGACGGTAAAAGTCTGACACGCCCTCCTGCTCCACCCAGAGCGGGAGAAGTTATTTGATGATTCCCACCCAAAAAAAAAGGTCAAGAGACCATTGGGTCTCTTTTAAAGTCCAAGCATAATCAATCTTGTTCAGACCATGTAGAGACGATGTAGATTGGTGACTGAAATGGTCTTTTAAGGAAAGAACCACACAGTTTGAGTGGACCTGTCCATTCAGTGCAAGCATTTATTAAAAAAATAACCTATTACAACTGTCAAAAAATGAATTAATTAATGATTGCTTCTTACTAAATCTATAACTACATGTCAACGAACCTTGAAAAAGAAACACCTATTATCTTGATTGAATACTATTAAAACTATTCCAGTAATCATGTGGGAATGAACTTTGGCATTTACTTAATAAATATACACAAGGTCAATGACACCGAATAGGTACTTTTATATTTTAATTCCTATTACAATCAATATACCTAGTCTAGGATTACCGAATTACCTCATAATTTGTTTGATATCTGGCAATACTACGATTAGTTACAGAAAAAAATCATCAATAAATATGTATTTAGGAGACATTTGTCCTTAAAAAATATTGACCTAGTATTTACTAGGTTATTGTAGAGGCTTGTGGCTAGCAGCCGTACGGGTCGATCGATCAGGTTAAGCTACGCTTGCCGCAGTTGGTCCGTGGATGGGTGACCATCTTTACATACCGTTCCGTGTGTTGCCGGACGTAAAAGAATAGCACTATCCCATTTCTTCCCGTGGGTGTCGTAGAAGGCGACTAAGGGACTTACTAGAGAATGGGCAGCAGCGTTCTCTATGCATTTTACCACCATACTGCGATCGCCAACCCGCCTGCCAAGCGTGGCGATTATGGCAAAACCCTCCTTTTGGGGGAGGCCTATGTCCAGCAGTGGACGTCTTTCGGCTAAATGATGATGATATTGATCACGAGTCGTCAGAAGCCCGAAAGTCTGACAACCAGTCTTACCAATGGGTATCGTGTTACCCAGTAATGGGTTGTGGAGGTCAGATAGGCAGTCGCTCTATGTAAAATACTGGTATTCAGCTGCATCCGGTTAAACTGGAAGCTGACCCCAACATAGTTGGGACAAGGCAGATGATATATTTATTAGGTCATTATTTTTCGACCTAGAAACTAGTTAGTGACTGCCTTGTTGGTCTAGGGGTCACAAGCACTATTAGTGAGCATCAGGTCCTGGGTTCGGTTCCCGGGACGCGCAAAGTGTTATTAGGTTTTTGTATATGGTATTTCTTAGTAGCAGCTCGAAGTCAGGATTTGTCTCCGGTTGTTGGCAATATGCTCGCCCTTACTACGTGCGACTTAAACATACCTGGCGAAATGTGAGTGTTCTATAATACACTGCTGCCCAACCCTTTAGGGTAACAAGGAATATGTTTTATTACCACAAAAAAGATTTCTTATCATATTTCGTGCTGCATAAACAGAGATCGGATATTCGGATGCATATTTACCTAAAGATAATTTTTAGCTATGAAAGTATGGAAGCGGCTTTTTAAATGATTTGTAATATTTATTAAAAACCTCGGGATTCTTGGATTGCATAACTATTCAGATGTGTATTAATTTCAAATTAATGTTTAACCCGATACAAATATGTGTACGTACTGGAGGAGGGGTGGTTTGTATTAGTTAAAACAAAAAATTAACAAATTACTTACCTAAATTAAGACTTTTTCGATACAAAAGCGCGTTCCATGTTAGCCAACATCTCAACTTTAGGTGAATATGCATCCGAATATCCAATCTCTGTACATAAATCAGTTCAGTCAAACACACATCTATGAGGATGTTCACTTATTAGCCAATTTAGGTCGTGACGTCAAACATTATGCTGACGTAAGAGAGTCCCAGTTACAATAAGGGACGAGCCTAGGACAGGTTCAACAACATACATCCAAATTCCATACTAATATTGCAAATGTGACTCTGCTTATTCTTAAGAGGAACGTAGTCGCGGGCTCGAACTCACTGGTGGGCCTGGCTAAAAATCACGCTGTCTCACTAGGCGTCGTGTCTGACAGAGATAGTATCAGTGATGAGCAGTTAGACGCTAGTCTATACGCACAACGTTACTGAGTGAGATGCAGGATCATTTATAGCAAAAAAATTGCGAAAAAAATTAAGAAAAGTCCTTTGGAAGATCGGGTTTTATGAAAAAGCCAATGCATAAATCAATGAGCAATAAAGTTTATTGAATTTTTCGATAATTGAACTTTGTCGGTACGGACTTGATTTTGGAGATTTTACACTCCTTTTATTACTTAAACACGCCCAAAGTTAAGTAAAATTAGCAAGAAAAACGAATCTTTGTTAGTTCTAAACTTTTTATGGGTTTTTATTTTAGTATTCTGTTTCCGTACAGACAATATTAATAATGAGACAAAATGATATCATATTTTACTTTGGATGTGCCATGTCAAACAGTGGAGGAAAACGCTCCCGAAGTTTGTATGCAAAAAATGTGGACTAGGTTCACCTTAACGGCTTATACACCATGACATTTTAATCGTCTTACAATGATAGCCCACTTCATGTATCTAATGACCTCTAATCATTAATAAAAAATTAAAAAAAACATATGAACTTATGAATAATTAAAAAATAACTGATATCATTCACTAAGACGTATGACGTAATTTGGAACACCCTGTTATGGAAATGGAATGTAAAGGAAATTGAATCTTGTCAATATCTTCTACCGTTTGACATGTAAAAACATTATTGCCGGGTTTTTACATAATTTTGAAACATTATTTATAGTTAATGGTAACATTGTTTAATCGCGCCTAGAGGTATTTTATGTCTCCGACATTGAGTCGGCCATCTCTGTAAGACGACTAAAATGTCACGGTGTAGAAAAATGTTTCACAGGTAGATCATGATCTGGGCTATTCTTGACATGAAAGAAAAAAGGAAACAAAGGTTGTTTATTCCGCACAAACAAAACGCACATTACAAAAAAAAAATACTTACATATAAAATGCACACATACAAAGCAGCCAAGAGTCGCCAGTATTGAGGTAGAAAAAGTTTTACATAGGATAGGTATGTTGTTTTCATACCGGTAGTACGTTTTTGCTTAGAGTTCCTTACCTTTTTGCTCGGCTCCTCAGGTGTTCTTGCGTGATGTTATTTAGCCTATAGTCTGCCTCAAGAATTTGGCTATCAAATGCCCGAAAAAAAATTCAACTCCGACTGGTGGTTCCAAAGATTAGTGGCTTTAAACAAACTCTTCAGCCTTCTTACTAGTGAACATAGATCTTGGATATCACTGACATCGGAGAAGGTAAATAAACATCTTGAGGAAACCTGGGTATTGGACTTCAATTCAAACCCCATTGAGCAAGCGTGGTGATCAATGCTCATAGCTTGTACGTATAGGAAGAGGCCCTGAATTGGGGCATCATCATCTGCCTCACCTTTTCCCAACTATGTTGGGGTCAGCTACCAGTCTTACCGGATGCAGCTAAGTTAAATAACAAATAAATAATAAAATGAGTATATTGACACAAAATACCTTTGTACTGTAGAGGTTGTTCACTAACTGAAGAACCTCACGTAACTGGCAGCCAATGATTGGGCTTTCTATGTTCGAACAGTCAGGAAGTTTTATATTTAGAAGGAAAAACTTTGACATAGGTTTTTTGTTCCGGTAGATGATTGATTCTTATCTGAGGCGCGTTGCTGTAAATTCTAATTTCTTAAAATTAAAGGTGGAATCCCACCAGTTTGTAGCGGCACTACAGTAAAATACTTCGCAACAAATATCTAAAAACATTAAAAGAGAAGTGGCGCCATCTACAATGCCACAGGCGAACTACGCAAGACTCACGTCACACAAAATCCTGCATCGCGCAATCAGAGTTTACCGCGCGACTCGCATAGGTACAACATCCCGACATCAACCGTCGGGCAATTGCCCACCAGACACAACACCCGTCTGGTCGGAGGTTCCTCCCTTTTCCATTGGGTATGAGTGAACTTTACACCCTGTTCCTCATACCTCTATAAGTTAAACGACATAAAGAGTTCTATTAGGTAGCAATTATTAGTATCCGGGGCTTTGGGAGTTCGGTAGAACTCTCACAGTACATAATACCAATACATTTCACATAGGTACCTACATTGGATTTTGGGAAAACGCGGCACAAATAATGAATGACCCTGCCTCCTAAACTAGGGGAACCCTGTGACGTAGGAGTTAATGTTCTACTGTAAATAAGTGCAAAAAATAATCCAGTATTTTACATGGAGCAACTGTCTATGCGACCACAGTTGGTGGGTAATCCGGTAACCCTTGGTAAGACTGGTTGTCAGACTTTCAGGCTTCTGACGAGCCGTATCGACGGCACGTGCTTTCCGAGGCACGAAGGGGTCTTGGTATGTAAAGTCGGTCACCCATCCACAGACTAACCGCGGCAAGCGTAGCTTAACCTGATCGATCGACCCGTGCGGCTGTTATTATTTAACCACAAGCCTCTCTATGGTGTTATAGGCTGATATTATAAACTTTCAACCTCTTGCTCTTGCTAATCGACGTTGTACATTTTTCAGCAAACCAAAATTTGACTAGAATCAATCGGTTAACATACTGTCATCAAGTTTCAAAACAAGCATTACAGTTGTTTCGTATTGTGTGCACGTTATTCTATTGTGTTTCAAACTGCCATTGACCAACCTCCTATTAACTAGTTTTGACATCAATTTCCTTTTTCATCCACGTTCATTAACACGTCACAACATAACACAGGTGAATACTGTCTGTTCTAATAGTATCTGATAAAAGTGTCAACAAACCCTGTACAGTTTAAATTCTTGCGCAATCACTCATTAAATGAAATTAGTTACACATTCATCTGTATTTAGAAGGTTTCATCTTAAATCTCACCACTTCCAAATAATTTAAACAACACTATTAAATTGTAATTTGAAATGCATCGATGAAAATTATATTTAGGTTATAAAACTTGAATTATCAATTACTAATTATTATTTGTCTAATCTTCTAATTTTCTCTACGGCAATGGTGCCGATGTCAACAATTCTGCCAATGTCAGATGTGTTATGAGAAAAAGTACGAAGGACAGAAAAAAGAAAAATGAATAAATTAAAAACCTAAATCATCTATTAGTTGTTAAAAGCTGAATTGAATGTGACACTTGTTTTAAGTACACTGAAACAAACAAATAAAAGTATTGTTAATTATATGACTAAATATATACATAAAGGATCGCAAACTACACAAAAATATCATTTGATGTCATTGGCGCAGATGAAACACATCAGCCTCAAACAGCTTTGGGGAACAATGTGTTGGTAGGGACGGAAAGTTAGATGGGACAGGGACCTTTAATTTAAGGAGATGACTATACAAGTCATGGGCTAGCTAGGTTATTTCGGGAGCAGTTCAAAAATATGTGCTACAAAGCACCTTCATACAACCCACATTCACAGAGCGATGTATCTCTGACCCGGATTCAGAGAAGCAAAACATCTATAAAGGTAATTTGTATTAATATTTGAGGTTTAAAAATATTTCACTAAACAAATCAAAACACTCAATTTAAAAGTACAAATTCCACTAGTTAATGTCCGGATCTACTTGTTTACATTGAAATCAGATGGTTTTCGGACAGATCATACATGAAACAGAGGTGGTCAATTGTCACATATGACATTGCTCATTATTTGCCACAGTCATGTGAGTTAGTGGACTCATTGGCGATCAATTATCCGCAATTTGAAGCACTTGCCATGACGACCGAACGGACAATTTGTAAGCGAACACTAATTGCACAGAGTAGTCAAACTTTCACAGGCAGCCATTTTGGATTTTAGCACGTACAAGATAATTAATTCAGTGTCATTTATTGACTTTAGAAGACATAGTCCCGCATTATAAAATGAAATTGTTTTTGTGTTGACTTAAAAGGTGTATTTTAATATTCACATGACGCCATTAAAATGCGTTTGCTTCTGAGTTCTGTCGCACTTTTAAATATGGATGCGTAAATTAAGAATATTAATGGGAAACTGTTGCCGTATTTGGTAATAAGTACTAGTTAAGTTTGATAGGTGTCGCCCAGGTACAGTTTATTATAATAATTCTCGGAATGGAATAAGGTCTCATTTAAAAACAGGCGGCCATGTCTGGTAACGGTAATTGCTACTAAACAATGTGAACAAAACTAATGATTTGGATAAACTTGACTAATATTTGTTTATTATTCCCAGATGGACCGACGACTTTAAAAAGTGGCTGGGGCAGACTTGCTGCGGAAGGTGGAGGACAGTGTCGTGGCTCAGCCCGGGAGAGGTATTGTCCAGCAGTGGGCAAGTTGATTCTTCACTTATTAAGTAGGTATATTAGTAAGTAACTATACTACAAAATGATTTGAAATTTTCAGCTCAAAGCATTGACAGTAAATGCAAGACATTCAGTAAGAAAATCAAAGAAAAACCTCTCTTTGTATTGTGATAACGTGCACCTCATTTGCGTTACACACTTTCAATGACATTCCGAAGAAAATTCCTTATCCATTGCTTCATAGGTTTGAAAAATTCGTCTGTTTATACTACTTACGTAAATAACGCAATGAATACTGTTGAACTGTCAAAACGAAAGACCATTTTACAATGGTCTTTCATTTTGACAGTACGAAAGACCATTGTAAGTGTTACGTAATTAACGTACGTTGTCACCTTAATCTTGCGTAGGTACAGTCAATAGCCCTACTTATTAAGCAATTTATACTACTACTGCAAATAAATAAAATTGAAGTGTCTGTTTGTAATGTCAACCTAACAGCTATTAACATGCATAAGTAAGTATATACCTACAGTAATTATGACAGCTAAAAAAAACTTTTTTTAACAAAACGGCTAGACCTGATGCTACTTTTACAGAACAAGAAAGAAAGTCAAAAGGTATTAATGTAACGCAAGCGAAGTCGCGGTAAGCAGTTAATTATAAATATAATAATTGATGACACACCATAATATATACCTAATTATAATCCACAAACCAAAAAAAGTTAAAACAAAAACAATAGCAGACACAAACCCGTTCACTACTCTGTACAATTAGTCCAGATTGTCTATTAAAACCGGCAGAGATTCATGCAAACGACCCCAACTACGTACGCACATACGAACAAACAATCAGCACCAATCAATAATCTATTGGCAGGCCTAATGACTAGCCAAGGATGGCTGGCAGTTGTCACCGACAATTATTGGTATCAGCCGATAATAATTGGTATCGCTACCCGACAATAATTGGAATAATTAAAGCTGTCTAGCTAGGTTGGTACCAATTCATTGATATATTTCTATGGGTAAATAGTTTTAATTTATTATTCCTTATTGGTATTCGTTCTTGTACACATTTTTTTTTAATAACTGAGAGAGAGACCCGTTTTGTTTATTATGATTTCTCAACATCCCTGAATCAATAGAAGTTAAATGAAATTATATATTCTGTAAATGTCATATCAGAATCACTTTTACACATCATATTAATAAAGCTAGATGTAGTTGACATTTCTCAACTGACTACCCCTGAGAAGAAATGGCGAAACAAACTGAAGGATAAGTCTATTTTAAAGCTCAGATTTAGTCTTGATCAGATCATGTGTGGAAAATGTAGATAAGTGCCTGGTGTAGTCTTTTGAGTAAAGAATCACACCGATTTGCATGGACCTGACCAGTCAGTGTAAGCATTTGTCAGTAATCGTGAAGCTTAACTCAGAACTTGAGGTAGATACTCTAAGTACTTCCTTTTATACGTAACTGTACCATTTAAAGTTTAACTCTCATTTGTGTAGTCAAGACCTAATAGAAACGCAAAACGAATAAAACTTTTTACAAAAAAGACCAAGGTCAGTGATTAAAAAAGAAAATAAAACGAAAATGTCAAAAACATAACAATTTTCAAGCAGAACAGGCAAACCCTTTTCATACCATTTTTATTATATTTTTACATTTGCAATATTCATCCCTACCACAATGGAAATCGAAATCAGTATCCCAGAAACTTCTGATCCACTAGCCTTTACCACGGATTCAGAAACTGTTCCTCACTTTTCAGAGAAAATCAGTGATCCCTCCATGACAGTCCCAACAGTTCTGGACCCTGAACTCATATCAGTATGTGCGTGTTTGCTGAGCAGCGGCAATGAATCTCTACAAGACCCCGCCATATCTAAACGAAAACGAAGAATATATTCAACTCATGTCAGAACAGAAACTTACTTACGCGAGCGACGTATTCCTGAGCTCATCAGGTAATCATGCAACTGAATTCCAGTGTTTAACATGGAGCGACTGCCTATCTGACCTCCACAAACCAGTTACTGGATAATACGATACCCCTTGGTAAGACTGGTAGTCTGACTTTCGGGCTTCTGACGACCAGTACTGACTGTCAAAAGTCCACGAAAGGCAGCCGGGATCAACAGCTTAAGGGGAACCCAGTCGCTGGCTCGAACTCACTGGTGGGCCCGGCTAAAAATCACGCTGTCTCACCAGGCTTCGTGTCCAACAGAGATAGTATCAGTGATGAGCAGTTAGACGCTAGTTTACACGCACAACGTCATTGAGTGAGATGCAGGATCATTTATAAGTAGTAAAAAAATTAAGAAAAGTCCTTTGGAAAATCGGGTTTTATGAAAAAGCCAATGCATAAATCAATAAAGTTTGTTGAACTTTTCGATAATTGAACTTTGTCGGTACCGACTTGGTTTTGGAGATTTTACACTTCTTTTATTACTTAAACACGCCCAAAGTTAAGTAAAATTAGCAAGAAGAACGAATCTTTGTTTGCTCGTAGCTTTTAAATAGGTTTTTATTTTAGTGTTCTGTTTCCATATAGACAATATTAATAATGAGACAAAGCGATATCATTTTTTACTTTGGATGTGCCATGTTAGACAGTGGAGTAAAACACTCCCGAAGTTTGTATGCAAAAATGTGGACTAGGTTCACCTTAACGTGCTATCTGTGGTGCGGTGGGGTCTTGGTATGTAAGATGGTCACTCATCCATGGACTAACCGCGGCAAGCGTACCCTTGACCTACAACTTGTAAGTCGTGGCCATTACCAATGGGCCACCACAGACTGCTGTGGGCCACCATTGCTCTCATTCTTACACTAATCCTAATTTCAATCTAATTATTTATGTTATCACTAGCTTTTACAAGCGGCTTCGTCCGCGTCCGGGTATTATCCCACAGGAACGTACTACCGGCATTAACAGTATCCTATGGGTGTACAATAAAACTCCAAATTACTTAAAAACTTTAGATCTTAGATTGTTCAAAAAAAAAACTATATGAATGGTTAAAAACGAATAACTTTTACAGCATTAAAGAATTTACTGACGGGAAACATTTTTAAATGTAACCAACAATAGTTGCATGCTATGATATAAGCTAAACATGTATGCTCTATAATGTACCTTAAAACAACTTTATATACAAATATTATATTATATTTTTATTATATTTTTTATTATTATATTATATCTTTATATTTTTTTGGAAATAAATATTATTTCCATTCTATTTCGATTTCTAAATATTAATCCAGGGTATAAACTATCGGTGTGCCAAATTTCATCCAAATTCGTTCAGCCGTTTTTGCGTGGTCGAGTAACAAACACCCAAACACCTAAACATACAAACTTTCACAGTTATAATCTTAGTAGGATTTTCTGATATTTTATTTAGTTATTTTCCAAAGGAAAATACTAAGTAACGCATATTTTTCTAAACAAGAACAGAATACTTCTTATAACACAGGCCGACAAAATTAGACGAACACTCTTACCCAGAAACCTGACTATTTATTTCCGAAGTACTTCGATACGCTGAATCCGAATCTGGCCGCAGAATTGCTCTATCACGTTAGGATTTTGAGATATCCTAACCGGAAAGATAAAAAAACACAGTTTTTGCTCATTTTTGAGGTTACGTAATCCGGTAGATCCTTTTTCCTCTAAAAAATCATCAATTATATCTGAAAGTACTAGTCTTTTTCTTTAAAATGACGTTGAGTTTACTCGAATATCTTTTTTTTTCGTTGAGATATCGCATTTTGAAATTTTCTGTATGGATAACGTAATGGCAATGGTAATGGATTTTCAGACATAGGAAAATCCACATACATGAAAATTTCAAAATGCGATACCTCAGCGAAAAAAAAAGATATTCGTGTAAACTCAACGTCACTTTAAAGAGAAAGACTAGTACTTTCAGATACAATTGATGATTTTTTGGAGGAAAGAGGATCTAGCGGGCCACGTATCCTCAAAAATGAGCAAAAACGGTGTTTTTTGCTCGTCCAGGTTAGGGTATGTCAAAATCCTGACGTGATAGAGCAATTCTACGACCAGATTCGGATTCAGCGCATCGAAATACTTCGGAAATGTATAGTCTGGTTTCTGGGTAAATAATTTGTCGGCCTGTGTAATTATTACCATTACCCTTTTACTATTGCTTAATAAATGCATCACTTCTAGACGTTTAAAAAATAATATTACTTTCTTTTTTCAGGTATCTTTTAACCAAGATATTGTGCAGCAAACCAAAAAATGTAACATTGTACGTAGCAGAGCTTTTGGATGAATGTATGATTTTCCGCGCTGGTTTTGGTAGAGCCCCAGTATTGTTCGAAGAAAGGTAATTGTTTGTTTTGTCTTCATTTTATGCCAAAACTGGCCATAGAAAACAGAATAACCTGAAATAGGTACATCATAAAGGAGTGTGGAAGGTCTGGGGGAAGATCGTTGTTTAGCAGCGTTAAAGCAAAGTTGAAAAACTAATCATAAACTGTTGGTTTTGGCTGTCATTCGTAGATATGTGACAGTAGTGACTGATCGTCAGAAGCAGCAACCAGTCTTACCAAGCGGTACCGTATTACCCGGTTACTCGGTAGCGGAGGTCAAATATACACGCGCCTAAAACACTGGTAAGTATTCAGCTGCATCCGGTTAGACTGGAAGCTGACCCCAACATAGTTGGGAAATCGCAGGGCAGATGATGATGACTTTTTCAGTTGCTAAGCGGAAAATCTACTTGTTGCAGAATGCTCCCGTTTCCCATCATATTGAAGGTAGATTTAAATTCCTATAAGTTATTCTTTCAAGGAATCCACCATACACAATCAGCCTATAATATTTCTACTGCTACGACACAGGCCTGCTCTTGGTGAGAGGAAGTGGGCCGTAATCCACCACTCAGGCCCAGTGCAGGTTGTTGGATGTCTAATGTCTGAATTTTTGAAGTGAAAACTTCTTTAGGCGCGTTGGCATTTTGAGATGGGAAAAAACAATTGAACACGCGACACTGTTACCGACACCACTGACAACACGAACGTACGAATGAACAACGTTGATCGTACGTAGAACGTTGTTTAATCTGACGATTAAAAAAAATCCTGACGATTAAAAAAATACACACGTAATTGTTCAAGTATTTCATTTCTGTCGGCACTCCCGGAGTGCCATTGTTTTTTTTTTTTTTTTTGAGAACATGACGGTTTCCGCACGATGTTTTCCTTCACCGTTTTGATAGCAGTGGTGATGAAATAATTTACACAAGTTAAAACGCCTATCTGGATTCGAACCTACGACCTACAACTCCTTAAGTCGCGGCCGTTGACACCAGTGGTCAAACCACCATAATAATGACAAACTTTTCTATTGTTCAGGCACCTAGAAGCGATTGTCAAAAGCTTTGATCCAAATGACCGAGGTTGGCTGTCTGCTGCACAAGTACGAAGGGCCTATACAACCCTGGGTCTTACTCCGAAAAGTAATTTAAAAGTCAGAACACGAACTACAGAAGTCTTGGGTTTATTACGGGACAGTCAAGAAAGCGAACTGCTCAGTTTACTGAGCGCTGGATCCGAAATTGATGACGAATTTCTTGAATGAGAATTTTGCTACTGATAAATGGTTTTTTTTACTATGCATTTATTCTTGTAATCTTATTTAATTTTGATATAAGTAAGTTATTTTTAACATCATTTATTTTATTTTTAGCACAGGATTTTTTTTTTGTAACAAATTATATTATTTCTTCAATCAAACATGTCTTTGTTTTATTGAGAAAATTCAGACATTAAAATGTCTGAATTTTCTTGATTTTTTTTTTCTTTTTTTTTTTTTCTTTTTTTTGTCTGAATTGAAGTTGACTTTTAGAGGTTGTGATTAAAATCACAACCTCTAAAAGTCAACTTCAATTCTTTATCCAGCTAAATTACTTTCCAAGAATATCATAAACTGGGGACCAAAGATATTATTTAAATTATTGTGACTTCTGCTACACGAATTGACACTAAGTGACAGATCCCAAAAACGACTATAACTTCTGTTGGAACTCGATAATAATTAGTATGGAAATATAGGACCACCGAGAGTCTACGTCAAGCCCACGCACCGTCTCCGGTCCAATAAACTAGAGGAGTAAGGAATCCCACACTTTGCCCAGCAATTGTTGTGTCCGGTGTTAATAAAACGGCGTATATATTAGCTATTTTGACAGTTTGAAGCTGTTCGTAATATCGAGTACACACAGTCGGTGCGGCTGGCGAGCGAAACGATTTGGGTAGTGTTGAAATCACGGAGGCAACTTGTGACGATGGTTTTTGTATATTAGTTATTGGATCGAAGTTCTTTAACGCAGCCTGCGTTCCATACCTATTAATACTGTAATTTGAAAACATTGTAAAAGCCAATTATTTTTAAAAGAGTTAGCGTGGAGTTTCTTGCCGGCTCTTCTCCATAGGAAGCGACAAATTGGAACCGCGCACCTAGCTTCTGACGTTTCATAAATGCCCATCTTTATGTGAAATAAAATATTTTAATTTGATTTCATTTGCGGTTGGAGTAAATTGGTTGAAATTGTCACGCAACAAGAAAAGCGTTACATAACGATAAAGTTACTATTTTGAAAGTAAGAAATGTATTTATTAGTTTAAAAGTTTTTACTATAGAGATCGCTTCTCGGCCTTTTGCCTAAGATCAAAGTGTAGTGTAGATAGTTTTCATGGTTTACGGTCAAGTTTTCTTTTCCCCTTTCTTTTAATGTTAAGACCGGTTTCTAAATATTATAATATAACGAAATGTACGAAAACCAAAGGATGATATTCACATCAAATCAATCTGTGCAAGACTCATTCATTCATAGAATAATAAACTGAACTGAGAGATCATAAACTTGTAGATTAAATGTTAAGTTCTCCGCTAATAGGGAGAAATTTATGATGCTGTAAAAGTATCGTACTTGATTGTTATTTATTTTTCAAAGGGAATGGTCTGGATCTGGATTCTATGGAGACATAACTAAATATTATAACATAATGAGAAAACCAATAAATCTAGATGAGCGCGTATTGTGAACGAAAGTTTTTTTTTTGTGTTTAGCCTACACTGTCTCTTTGCTGAGAAAAGGCCTCCCGCAAAACCTTCCAGGCTTCTTTTTCTATAGCTATCTCGATCCAGCCCTTGCAATATGCATCTAAATCATCTCGCCATCTCTTCCTGAACGAATGTTGAGAGGTCATAATTTCAGCCGAAAGACGTCCTCTGCTGGATATAGTTCTCCCCCAAGCACCACTTTAACCAGTTCTGTGTTTCTCGCATCCACTGGATACCTGCGGCCTTCGCCAGGTCAGGTAGGATAGGTCATTATGTATTATTACCGGTTCTCAAAAATTATCAAAATTCAGACAATGCTTTATCATCAACACGATCAACACCTAAAAAAATGTGGATTCTACAATACTTCCATTCTTACAGAAGTTGACAGTACTCAAACGGACACTGGACACACGTCCTACAAAAACCGCCAACAAACCCGACACACAAATCACCACATTACCTCCTTATCATGACTAAACAAATAATATTATATCACAGCTATCACCAGCAGAGGCTCTAGGCATTCGTGACGAGTAACTGTTGGCTGTCCGTTCTACCGGCCCGTATGTCGTTAGCAATGGCTGGAAGCGACTAGTGAACCGCCTACGGGGCTCGTGAAAGCGTTCGGCTTACAACTTGATTTGTGATTTCAAAGATTATTGCTTGTACAGTCCATTATTGAGTTTCTGTAATTTAGTTTTGAGGTTCCATTCCCTTGTAATGTTTGTAGATTGGACGTTGGCTCGTGTTTAGTGGAAGACTAAGAGCGAAGCTAGGAGATTAGTTTGGAGTTCTTTTTTTAAATTTACAGTTTTGTTTCGTGCAATTTTGTTTTAAGGCATAAGCACAATCAGCCTTTAATGTCCCCACTGTTAGGACACAGTAATCGAGCATACGTGCCTATTGCGGGTTGGTAGATGTCATATGTCTTCGAATTTTTGGTTCTAGGACATGGCGGTTTTCTTACGGTGTCTTCCTTCATCGCTTTGAGAGCCACTTCAATCACCACTTGACCATGACCCACTCCCTCTCACAGATAGGAGGCCTGGGTCCCAGCAGTGGGAACTGTGTAGTCTGATTATGCTACGCAAATTTAGAACCACCTTAAATTGTCCGAATAATCAAATCACAACAGTAATTCTTTGACGTTTGTATGAAATGGCTATAAATCCTTATTAATATTATAAACGCGAAAGTTTGGATGTATGGATGTATGAATGTTTGTTACTCATTCACGCAAAAACCACTAAATGGATTTGGATGAAATTTGGCACAAAGATAGATTATAACCTAGATTAACAACATAGTATACTTTTTATCCCGGTAATACGTTCCCGCGGGATAATTTCCGACTCCACGTGGGTGAAGCCGCGGGCTGAAGCTATGTGTTGTGTGTGCCAAATTTCATCCAAATCCGTTCAGCCGTTTTTGCGTGAAAGAGTAACAAACATCGATACATACAAACTTTCGCGTTTATGATAAGTATTATAGATTATAATATTGTATATTATTATAGTAACGATATGTCTAGGTTTCCTCACTTCACCGATGTCAGACATGACCAACATAAACTCAGAAAATACATATTAATTGAAAAACTCATATTAGTACTTGCCTGAATTTAAACCACAACCTCATGCATGAAAGCCAAGTATTAAACACTGAGCCATCACGATTCTACTGGCCGATGGCTATAACACATCAAATTGACGTTTGGTATCAACTTGCATAACAAATACTTTCCCTGATTGTGCCTTACCTACCGCGTAAATTGCAGTTATCTGACATTTACACCATCTAATTCTGGAAATAACAAAAATTCACGCAAAATGTTTCTGTTCAATATAAAAGCTTGTAAAACATGACATCAATGATTTATATTATTACATCGACTAAATAAAAATAAGTAATTTGTCATAAAAAAACAGAATTTCCGTGAGACCACGCAGTTAATCAACCTAACTGACATAACCTTCAAAATAAAGAAAATATCAAACATTGTTATTCAAAACCGTTATCAGAAAAAGTTAAAAATATCATAGATCTTTTACTTTATACAGTAGTCGGTTCTCTTACAAGTCATAAACAAGAAAAAAATATGAGTTTATATCATTGAGTTTCTTCTCATTTTACACCAGCTTCCTAACAATGAATTACAGGTATTCCAAAACAAGCATGCACTTTGGGAATTATCATTCAACTTCGGAAATACGAACGCGCGATGATGAGATCTAATATAGAGCTGTTACAACCATGAAAGTACATAAACTGTATTTTACTACGATGATTATAAAATGATAGATCAACAACGTTTTTTTTTTTCAAAAAATTTAAAGTTTGACTGACACAATGATGATCTGAGCTCGAAGCAGTTAGCCCAACAAAGGAAACGAAAATTTCATTCAAATTCTCAATTTTAAGTGCATTACTAAAAAGCGCGGCAGAACAAAACTTAGATGCTTTGGCTCTGGTCTACTCTGTGGCACAACGTTTGTGTAAACACGAAAGTTACCGAAGTGCATATCTTTTTTGATTAACCTGTACCTACGTTGGCTTTTTAATTTTTTTGTAAACTTGCTGGTTTTACTTTTTTGTTGTCTTTTTTTTTGTATCATACATTTATGACAATTTTATTAAGTCTGGGGTGTTGCCTTTTGCCTACGCTCATTCATTAAAATTATATGCGTGGTTCAGACGATCCACCACTTTTTAACTCAGTTTTCTAATCTTATGTGGTTTTTAAATGGTAAGATATTTCTAGAATATTGTAAAAGTAATTTTGTTAGATATGTTATTAAAAGTGTTATTATGTTCTAGTGAGTCTCAAAAGGCGAATTTAATGTGGCGTTATGATTGCTTGTTTTTCGTAGAATAATTTTATTTTTTCTTTACTTTAAAAATGTTTTTCATTCATCAAGTTATTGAACTGTAGACATTTTAATTTAAGTCGTACCCTTTAACATATGTTCAGGACTATACACTTAATATATTTGGTTTATATAAAAAAAATATATACGTCTTAAACTCTAAATAAAATAATTCATTTCACACTAAAACAACCCATCTGGCGTCACATCAACACACGCATCTCCTTATCAGTCCGATCGGTGCGCAGGCGCATCCTCACGAATTATTTCATTACGGGCGGCATCTGAACAATGGACACGTGACTGACTTCGTACCTACACCTGTGTCATCTTAGGATTCGGGGTCTTTTAAGTTGGGTAGAAACCTTCCTACCCCACTTAAAAGACCCCAAGCGCTTATGGTAAGCACATTAGTACCTACTAATGTGCTTGTAGCGCAATCATGTGTACCCTGGTCCAGGCCATGGTACGGAGCGAGAGTGCATGGGTAGGCGTCACCTGGCTGACTGGCTGGTGGCAGTAATAATGCTCGCGAAAAGGGGGGCGGCGCACTTGAGGGAGAGGCAGTATATACGCCCTCGTGGCCCTAGTCGCCGCAGGAGACGCCCTGGGCGTCAGGAATCCCAGGCTGATTCCCGGCCACCGTAGGCGCGGGCGTGCGGATGCCGAGTAATGGGTAGCTCGCTGTCTGGTAAGGACCAAGCCCGGATCGACGGCACGTTGTGTTCTACGCGCGCCTCAAAGAGATGTCAGCATCAACTGGTGGGATCCGCAAGGTTCGATGCCTGCCACGGGTGCAGGTTGTTCGAAAAAGATACCGTGGCATACAGGCAACTGAAGAAACACGGAATAAAAGCGTATCAGTCATAATCATAACATCTCTTAATGCACAGATAGCGTTATTTTTGATATAGCCATAAAATGTAAGTATATACACGACTACGGCGATATTTTGGCGTTCAGATGACCTTGACATTCCGAGGCGTTGTTGATTAGTATAATCAGACTCAAAAATCAAAAGTCATTTATTCAAACTAGGCTGAGAGTCAGCTCTTTTTGAACGTGAAAATAAAATTACATAAGACAGTCCCCCCAAAACGCCCGCCCTTCATCACTTCCTAGTGCTTTAGCTGGGAAGAAGAAGTAGCGGAACAAACTCCCCAGCAGCACAGCTGTCTGTTAAGTTAGAAGAACTTGATTCTATACAGTAATAGGTAATAAAAATTACAAAACACAAAAAAAAACATAAAATTTGCCATATGTCAGCTAGCACACGCCAATATACCATCAAAAATTGAAAACTAAAAATAATAGAAAATTAAAATAAAACGTAAACAGAACTTCCAATCTAAATAATAGCCTTCAGGCATAAAGGGCATGCCCGCTTGCATATGCAATTCTGCATTATGCAAATGTAGCTGCAACTTAAAGTAACAAAAGTTAAACTAGGACCTCTGGACTAAAATTAATAAAAACTTAATACAATTAACAATAACAAAACCATGGTCAGCAAGACGACCAGTCACCACGAGCAGCACCCGTTCACGAGCATAACGCAAAGATCAGCCATTACCCCATTAGCCATTAGACTATACCTAATGTTCCCACTGCTGGGATATAGGCGTTTTCTTTGTGAGAGTAAGTAGGCTATAATCCACCACGTGGGCCCAGTACGGGTTGGGAGATGTCAGATGTCTTCGAATTTCTGGTTCTAGGACATGCCCGTTTCCTCACGATGTTTTCCTTCACCGTTTTAAAAGCTGTAGTGATGAAATAATTTACACTAAGTAAAGCAGGTATCTGGGTTTGAACCTACGGCCTACAGCTCGTAAGTTGTAGCCACTACAACTGGGGCAACCACGGCTCATAACTGTGTTGTTGGTAAACTTTTGTTAAATATATTGAAAATCAAGATGGCGGTGTTCGTTCCAATTTTGGTCACACGCCAATAGATAACTGTAAAGCTAGAGGTACCTACTATTACAATGACTCCATTTCTAGGTAATGCTAGTAGTTAGTTCAGACAGCGAAAGGTACAACATCACGGTTGTATTCCCTGAATTTTTTAGCAGAAGTGTGCTGTGGTATATCGATCTCTACATTTCGTCAGTTAAGTTTAAGATAGATGCGGTACCCTGGTGCTTTCATTATAAGTCCATGTTGTGGATACTGCTGGATACATGAAGAATGATGAAGATTTAAAAAAAAATGGTAGTGATGTGCTCTTACTTCCTCGTCAAGAATTGTAGGTTGTGATAGTGATGACAGCTGTTACTTCTTGTATCTATATATTCCGATTTTCCTCATAATTCCGTAAAAAGCAGCTTTCAACACCTTCTACAAAAAGATAAAACAAAAACACATTTATCTCTGTTACACCAACATCAGATTAACGTTGTTTTAGTATCATACTCATACTTAATTGTGATTCTACCCACACGGCCGCTCCTTCCCTCCAAGAATGCATAAAAAAATATAGCTGCAAACCTTTTTTCGCACGGGAAATAATATCGTGTGCTTAAATAATATTGTTGTAGGTACTTGTAATAAGATTGCAGAACTGTGATGTCATTTTGTTTTATAAGGATTTATTTTGGTTGTTAGGTGTTAGTGGCGCCATCTGTTGGTGAGTAGGTGGAAGAACAATGATTTTTTAAGAATGCGTGTTGAGTCTAAAAGTTAAATATTATTCTTTTACATCTAGATGTATAAGGATACAAGATCAATATTAATGTGCTATAAGAAACTTACGTAAGTAATTACTTAACACTAACAGTAGCAATGGGTTTCATTTTGACAGTTCAACAATATTCAATGCGTTTTTTACGTTGTTTAATAGACACATTTAACTAGCTAACATAACATTAAGCAAGCTAAGCATTTAGTAACTAGCTGTGCGACTTCGTCTGCGTGGAATTTAACAAAAAAGTATTTATTAATAAAAATAAATAAAATTTCTAAAATAAAAGTAGCCTAAGTTACTCCTTATTAAATCAGCTATCTGACAGTAAAAGTCCAGTCAAAATCGGTCCAACCGTTTCAAAGGTTAGCCGGAACAAACGGACAGACAGACAAAAATTGAAAAAAATGTTATTTTGGTTTATGTACCGTGTATAAATCCATATGCATTTAGTAAAAAGCGGTTATTTTAAGATTACAAACAGACATTCCAATTTTATTTATCTGTACCTAGTATATGTAGTATATGGAAGAAGATGAATGAAGATGTATTGAATATGATTCAGATTGTGATTGATCATTGATAACACACTTGTTACGCAATTAGGGTGCAGTCTGACCGATAAAAATCTTTTGTAGACCATATTCTGTCTGGAGACCATTATTATCAAAAATTATTTAAAAAAATATATGTGACATACATATTACTATATGGAAAAACCTCAATGATAGTCCTGAAAGTTATTTGAAAATTTATATGATGTTCGTACGCCCTATTTTATTGTTTAACTAAAATAAAAAAAATTGAACTTGTCGCTAAAATACTTGAATGTTACCGTGGTTTAATCAGGGACGAACTAATCAATCGAGTTCCAGAGAAATTGTTAAAATATTTTCTAACACTACATATGCTCCTATCCTCAACTCCTAACCCTTACCTAATTAAAAAAGTTAAGTAATCCCCTCCCATTCTTCGTTATAATTCAGCCATGTGGTACAAAGGATTCCAAGCGTTTCAATTAAGGCAAGCGGTTTCGTTAATCTGGGTTTAAATGTAACGCAAGTTTAAAGTTGTAACATACGCCACGCGCGGGCCACCCGACCAGAGGTATTGGGTGTTAGGAGCCGTTTGAAGTCACCCTTATTGGGCAGTTTGGCTCCTTGTAATGTGCTCGGTTTGCTTGCATGAATTTTGGTGGTGATTGCTATCAAATACTTGTTCATGAGAAATAGATTAAGAGGTCTTTCAGACTTTAAATAACGAAGATTTATGCTAACGTACAGACGCCAGCACATCAAGCTACCCCAATCTGTCAAGTTTCTTTGATGGTTTTTCAACTTTATTGCTATTGAATAAGGTTCATGTTCAATTGGGAAAATTTTACAGATTGGGATAGCTTGATGTGCTGGCGTTTGTACATAATTGCACCAGATTTGACTTCCACCATAAATTAATAATTTTGATGAATTTAAGTAAACAACATCCACACTATGTGGCTTGTGATCTCATACCCATAAAAAAATCAGCATGCCGCATTCCGTATCAGCGATGCTAGTCTCAGATGGGTCTAAGTTTGCAAGAATAATTCTTAAATAAAGCCAAGTGACAGAGCTATCTTCATTCAATATGATATTAGGTATTTATGCGGCCTACCCAAATATCTTTGGTGTTGTTCGTCGAATCGTTGAGCTCCTAAAGTTCTGAGTTGAGCTGCATGATTAGTGGCAAATGCATGCACTGACTGGATGGCTCCACTCAATCTGTGTGATTCTTTCCTCAAAAGACCATTTCAAACACCAATCTACATGGTCTTTATTTGCTCTGACAAGATTATGTCTGGACTTTAAAAGAGACTGTGACCTCTGAGTCTGTTTCGGCCTTCCCTCTCAGAGTAGTCAGTCACATAGGAAACGCCGACCTCATCTAGTTTTAAAAATATGATTGACGTGTAAAAGTTTTTATACAAACCTACTTACAGAAATAAAATCATTCATCATTTATCAATAGTTTACCCTGAAACTGTTCATGATACTTCTTTCCTCATCTTTATAAAACCATCCAGTCTTTTCTGTATGTGTTTAGTGTTTCTGATAAGAGACATGCAGCTTACTTCACCCAGAATTCACGGTGAGCTTTTTTACAGAATGGACCGATAGAAACAGAGTATACCGCGTTAATTTGACTCAATCCAAAAACAACACAGATCGAACACCTAACCGAAAACTGCGGACATCCTCACAATAAACATTAAGTACAACTACTTAAGGTTCGTGCATCATGGACCAATAAACATAGGAATTAATGACTCATGCCGACGAAACACCGATTTTAATGCTTCGTGACGACCTGTGACAACCCATCTGTTTATTTGTTATTGAAATACGATTGTTTCGTGTTGCTGTCTGTTCTGTAGAGGAAAACAATGCTGTAGATGATCTAGTGTTAGCGGTGAAGGTTTTTTCTGTAGGTGCACATTTGCGTGGTGGATTTTTGTGCGTAAATTGGTATTGTTATTAGGATTTTTCGTATATCGCGTGCTGGAAGAAAAAAATATTTTATTTTGCAGATATGGTTACAGTACATGGTGACATAAGTAAATTTAACAAACAGAACAAAAAACCACACAAAACTAAATATGTTACTTATTTTAAACATTATAGGCAGTCTAAGTTTATTTTTTTTAACAGCCCAGGGTTTGGTTTCGCTATTGTAGGTATGATTTGTCTATTAAAAAGCATCGCAGACTTTTTTTTTAAATAACGTTGCGTCAATTTTTTCAAATTTTTAGGTATATTATCATATAAAATAGGTCTGGATCTAGGTGGCGCGGTAAAAGAGTTGGCGGATACCTTAGCCTAGCAGTGATACAGTAAAAAAACATACTTGACAAAGGATAACATGAAATTCTGAAAATTGAGGAAAATACTGAGTTTTGCCGTGATATCTGAAAGTTTCCGTGTCGTGCCGGACGTAAAAGAATAGCCATCCCATTACTTCTCGTGGGTGTCGTAGAAGGCGACTAAGGTACTTACTAGAGAATGGGCAGCAGCGTTTTCTATGCATTTTACCACCATACTGCGATCGCCAACCCGCCTGCCAAGTGTGAAAATTATGGCAAGACCCCTCTTTTGGGGTAGGCCTATGTCCAGCAGTGGACATCTTTCGGCTGAAATGATGATGATGATCGGAAAGTTCAGGCTGGGTGGTGCGATGATCTTTGCAGAGTAGCTGATAATGGATGAAAGTTAGTGGTCGAGGAACAAGCTTACTGTAATGTAGATAATGTAATAAACCTATATCCAGCAGAGGACTGATAGTTGCTGATGACAATTAAGGAGGTTCTTTTTATAAACCTACCTCCGTCAAAATTTAAACAATCTATAACGTATTCATAACACACTTATCCAAAACGTAAAAGATATTCCGTTTGCGTTCCGTGACCAAATAAGTACTCAGCTAAAGAGACAATTATTTTCAAAGACGATATACACATCCACATGTAGATAACCACCAGTAATTGATACATAAAGGAAAATTTAAAATATAATAATACTTCTAATCAGTTGATTAAGGTCGATTTAACTTCGGTGCCACGCGGCCTATGTAAATATCCCCGGCCAGATGAATATAAAATACTTAAAACATTTTTTTTTCACCGAAATTGAGTAACTTATTAAGCCTATTTTTACATAAAAGTAGTACATAGCACTTAATATTCGCGTCAGCAAGGCGGCACGTATTCGTGCGTCATGGGCTTAGGGAACCACGGAATTAGTAAATTTGGATGTGCATTATGTAGATAGGTAGGAAAATCTTACCTGTAGTTTTTAGATTTTGTATTTTTCATCTTAGGGTCTTTGTAATTAATTTAACTGAATAAAACCTTAAGGTTGTTTTCTACTAAGTAACAGCGTTCAGAAGGCCAATTCTCGTAATTAAAAACGTTCACAATCTAGGCGCCGCCGCCGTTTCATCTCAGCGATAATCAAATGTCAAAAACTTGTCAAAAATGTACGGAAACTAGAGGTATTTTTGACAGATTGAGACTGAGATCAGACTGTGAACGTTCTTAAAATTACGAGAATTGCCCTGCAGGTATCAGTAGATAAGTACGATTTATTGCGAAAATGAGGATTCTGTTACAAAAATCTTGGCTAGTTAGGTATAGTAACAAAACTAACTTTTATCAGCGGTGTCGCAGCGGAGTCGAAAATTATCCATCGGGTACGTACTGCCGGGATACAAAGTATCTTCTGTGTTAATTCAGGTTATAAACGGCCAAATCCGTTTAGCCACTTTTGCATGGTTGATTAACAAACATCCAAACATGATCATGAGTGTGCTTCTAAATTCTTTATTGCATGTTTTCGTGACTTTGTAATAATAACTTATCTCCAACAATGAATTACTCAGTTCGTTTTCATAATAATACTTATAATGTTACTTTCAGCACCTTTTTTTTCGGTTGTTGCAGCACCTATATCCTGTGGGGTAAGTATTTGCGTAACACTAACAGTTGGAATAGCTTTCATTTTGACAGTTCAACAACATCCATTGCGTTATTTACGTTGTTGAGCGGGCTTTGAACATAATTATGCAAGCAATGGATTAGCAATATCCTTTTAAAATGATGCAGATTGTGATTGATAGTGTATTACACAATAACTGTGCAGGTTTAGTAACATCACTGGAGGAGGATTTGATAATGCACTGATCCAGTAGCTAAAAAAAACAAAAAAAAACCTAGTTTGTCATAAGCTAGTGAGTTTCAGACAAACATAACTACGTATATTATAAATAAACATATTCCTACCCACCCACACCTCTAATCTACCAAACCACATTACTTCGTACCTCCTTGCACCCAACATTATTCATGCGGCTCGCTATTTGTATTAGTTACAAATGAACGGTTCCCGAAATAATTTAAATGCTAATTCAATAATTAAGTCGATCCGCCCGTAACAGAGCGTGCTTCAAAATGGCTATTGATTCGACAATGCGTTGGTACCGACTATAGTCGGGTATACTTGGGTATGCTCGGTATTTGCATATACACAATTGTTGATAGGCGGTATCATGCTAATAGGTAGAATTATGTGGGAATTTTACGTCGATGACGATGGCTGAAGGTTTTTAAGTCTTTTTGAATGGGTATTGTGTAATCACAATATCCATACAACTTTGTGATGACATTAAAGTAGGGAGATAATGTGATCGATTCATAAGTTACTGATGTAAGTGTTTTGTAATAATTTTATTGCGCAATGGGCCTGCTCCTGACCTCGATCACGCCTGATGGAAAGCGATGGATGAGGTCTGAAAATTATGGAACGAGCGTAGCCAGAACTTGCCTGTTCACTCTTGATTTTAAGGTCTTAATTTTTCTACACACTTTTGATACTATGAAGTACTTCTATCATTGTCTCCTCACTCATCATTGTATTTCTATCAATCAGGTGTTTTCGTAACTTGTCATAAATGCGATTGCCAAGTGTGATTGTTGTGACTTTTTTAAATGATTTATTATTATTTATCTTCCATGTTAAGTAATGGACCTTTACCAATCAAACACACACGTTTTCAATTCCAATGACTAATCTTTACGTTGACGGGGTGAGTCTTGTGCGCTCCTTAACTCTGAGTCTGTGCCGGTAGAGTTTACTTTGCGCGAGACTGGTCTAGGGTGAGGAGTCAGACCAAGAGAGTTACATAAACTCACAAGGCAACATGTGGCGAGTTGTTGGGCAGTGGCGACCCTACGGATTATCTCCTAGGAGAAGTCTTGTTACTCATCTCAGGCTTGCCATTATTGCCGGCTGAAGTAAACATTGCCGAGAGGCCGGCTTGAGTAGAGATTTGCAAGAGGAAACTTGCTCGGAGGAAGGAGTTATTCGAGTAAGATGCTGGTAGGGATCTTGGCCGTACTTTTAGGATTGTTCTAATAGCTTCTCCACTCCTCACAAGCACTCCAGAACCTGTTGCCCCCTTGTTGCTTAAAACGTGCTACAACACTATGTGCCAGCAACCGTTTTCAAGGCCCATTATTGAGTGTACAAGTCATCCCCTGCCAATTAATCTGTGTGTTTTATATAAAACATTGGTCAAGTTTTTCCATAGTTCCAGATAACCCAACGGCTTCTGCAAGTTGACTTTGGCTCCTCGTACTCTTTCCAAATTTCCAGACCCTAGGGTCCCAAGAAATGTCATAAGGTGTTCAAATAATATCAATTACAAATCCAAGAACCTTCTTCGTTCAGCTTTTTTACCTAGGGATTGATTTTCTGCAATTACAAACAGCAAAGGATTATAATTTACTTTGTAGATAATCCAATTACACACACATTACATGCTCAACATCTTCATCAGCCATCCAACCCTTCAAAACCCCTAAAACAAAACAGAATCGCATATTTCACGAGTACATTGCTGCTAACAACCCGTAAATAAATTAAGCCTAGTGCAGACGGAGTCGCGGGAGCAAATTAGTCGGCTCTTTGTGCAATCAAGCGGGCCCTTCGCGCCCTAATGAATATGAATACGGGTGAATACGCTCCGAATGGTGGAACCCGGCCGAGCACGTCGGCGCAACTCATTATATTGGGGGTCTATCACAACGTAGTGTAATGTGCAGGATGTTTGCGAAAAACTCTTTACCGTAAACCTGCGTAAACTAACACATAGCGTGTTAGTTCAGTTAGTTCATTTTAGTCATTTATTCAAATAAGGCTGAGAATCAGCACTTTTCGAATGTCAAAATACATAAGACAGTCCCCCCAAAAACGCCCACCCGTCATCACTTCCTAGTGCTTTAGCTGGGAAGAAGAAGTAGCGGAACAAACTCCCCAGCAGCACAGCTGTCTGTTTATTCGGATAGACTTGATTCTATACATACAAAGTAATATAAACATTACGAAAAAAAAAATACATAATCAGTAAAAAATAAAATAAAATAAATATTTATATAACCTGTCACTAGTTACGCTAATTCTGGAGAAAGAACACAAACATTGTCTTGAGATAATCACAGCGACCAACTATTCTTGTCATTTAAATAGTTAGTAGATAAATTGGAATATGAATAATTGGGAAATATATTACTCTATCCTCTATTAATCAGTATGGGCCTACTGCTCGCTAGTGATTGATACACGGGGATATTAGCACAATCATCTCATTGGTCATTACTGTTTTATGTGACCTGCACTCTAATTGTGTAATACGCTATCTATAAATGAAACGCTTCTTTGGTGATGCTGGCACAGTACTGAAAGTATATTATATTCTCATTCAATCATTAAGTCTATCGGTTAAGGAACTAGATGGCGTTAGTAGACCTTTTTTTTTGATACAAATCTCAACACCCCCACTTATCAAAATAATATAGGTCTTACATTTTAACAACTTGTATGCCTAACAATTGCATAAAATAATAATGCTTAACATCACTTAAACCTTTTGTGAACAGATCAGCTGGCATCTCAGCTGTTTCTAAATATTTTAATTCTACAATATTATTATCCACACATTCCTTACAAAAATGGTAGCGTATGTCTATATGCTTTGTTCGTTTATTAAAATGATTACTTGAGGACAGCTTAATTGCACCCTGGTTATCATTATACAAAGTAACAATATATGATTCATCTACAATTTCTTTTGACAAATTAATTAAATAAATAGCCTCCCTACAAGCCTCTGTTATTCCCATGTATTCAGCCTCACAGCTGGAGAGTGCAACTGTTCTTTGTTTTTTTGCCTCCCATGAAATAACACTGCCGGCCAGCTTAAAACATACACCTGTATAAGACCTCCTGTCTATAATATTATTCCCCCAATCAGCATCAACGTATCCTACTAATTTGGAATTACCACATTTGCTATATTTTAATCCAAAATGTTTTGTTTTCTTGAGATATTTTAAAATTCGTTTAGCATATGACCAGGTTTCCTGATTATAGCAATTGTTAAATTGGCTTAAATAATTTACAGAAAATGCTATATCAGGTCTTGTTAGTACTCCTAAGTACATAAGTCCACCAATAAGCTGCTGATAAGGTATCTGACTATCACAATGATTATTTGTTAACTTTATATTCAACTTAGTCTCTAAAGGTGTTTTAACTACATTACAATCTGCCATGTTAAACCTATTCAGCAACTGGTTAACATAATTCTCTTGGCTTAATGTAACTGTACCTTTGACTTTATCAATATTTACTGACATACCTAAGCAATTTTTGACCTGTCCTAGATCCTTTATTTTAAAATTAGAAGCTAACACATTTTTTAAATGATTACATTCCACATTATTATTAGAAAACACAAAAAAATCATCCACATAGAGTGCTACTATTGTCCTTTTACTATCTTCATTTCTTATATATAAACATGGTTCTAACTTGGAGCGTTTATAACCAATTTCAATAAGACACTTGTCAACCTTCTTGTACCAGGCCCTTGAGGATTGCTTCAGCCCATAAATAGCTTTTTTTAATTTAAGTACCTTATTAATATTAGTTTGACCATCTAATAAGCATTCAGGTGTTTCCATATAAATTGTCTCCTCAAGTTCCCCATTCAAAAATGCTGTAGTGACATCAAGGTGTGTAACATCTAAACCAAGCTTAGCAGATAATGCAAACAACATTCTTAGAGTTGAATGCCTAACCACAGGCGAAAATGTCTCTTTATAGTCCATATTTTGCTTCTGCATGTAGCCCTTGGCAACTAAACGGGCACGGTAACGAACACTATTATCATTGTCAAGTTTCTTTCGCAGCACCCACTTACACTTCACTACAGTTTTACCATCTGTCGGCATGTCCACTAGCTCCCACGCATTGTTGTCATCAAAACACTTAAGTTCTTCTTTCACTGCCATTAACCACTGGTCCTTCTCTGGCCCTTGTAATGCTTCTGCCAGGGTTATTCCGCTTGCATCATCAAAGACTTCTTCAGGAACACACATGTTAGACATCCCATATCGTTCTGGCTTCCTTTTGGTTCTAACAGGTCGATCATATGGTTCAGGTGATTCACAGTCATCTTCATGATCACTAGGAATGTAAGATACATCTGATGTTTCTGTAATAAATGTATCCTCACCACTACTAACATCTCCGTAACTTGGTGTATCTTTATCCGATGTGTCCCCCACTGAATCTGAGTTTTCTCCCCTTACATTAATTGGTATGCTGACCTCTGGCTTCTTTACATCTTCAACGATAATGACATCTCTGCTTGTAGTCACATTTTTTGTTCTGGGATTATATATTCGATAACCTTTGATGTCATCTGGATAGCCTACTAATATCTGCTTCTCAGATTTTCTGTCCCATTTTTGCCGCTTCTCTTTAGCTGTATGGACCATCACGCTGCTTCCGAATATCCTCAAGTGACTAATGTCTGGTTTACACCCAGTCCAGACTGTATATGGAGTCTCGTCATTCAAGGCAGGTAATACAGTACGGTTTTGTAAGTATACTGCGGTGTTGGTCGCCTCTGCCCAGAACTGTTTGCCTAAATTAGCATCAAATAATAAGCACCTAGCTTTCTCAACTATTGTGCGATTATTCCTCTCTGACAAACCATTTTGTTCAGGAGTATAGGGGTTACTCCTTTGATGAATAATACCCTCCTTTTTGAGGTATGAATCAAATTCTTTATTGCAATATTCACGACCATTGTCGCTTCTCAATATTTTTATTTTCTTATTACTCTGCTTCTCTACTTTAGCTTTAAATTCTATAAAACATCTAAGTGCTTCACTTTTATGTTTGATGAAATATATAAATATCATTCGACTGAAATCATCAATAAAGAGAATGAAATATCTGGAACCCGCTAGTGACTCTTGCTCCATAGGTCCACAAATATCAGTGTGAACTAAATGAAGTAGTTCCTTACTTCTAGAACCTTCATTAGGGAAAGGAAGACGACACTGTTTTCCCTCACAGCATATGGTACATGATGATTTATCAATATCGACTTTTGTTTGTATGTTCATTCCATCAACTGCATTTGTCATTTTATTTATGTATTTACTATTTACATGACCCAATCTGCGATGCCATGTATTCCCTGAGACAGCTAGATTAGATAATACACTGTCAGGTACATTCAACTTGTATACACCATTGTTTAATACAGCTGTAGCCACCAGTTCATTGTTATTATTAAATATATGACAGCCATCTGATGTGAACTGAACTTTATTGCCGGATTTTATTAACTGGCTCACTGATAAGAGGTTAGTAGTCAACCCCGGAGCACATAAAACATTCTTCACTAAAACTTCAAATTCACATTTATCAGTTTTTGTTACAATGGTTACATCGCCGGAACATGATACTTGTAGTTTCTCACTATTAGCAACACATATTTCCTTAATTTTATTGTACTCAGCATTTACGATCCAACTTTCATTACCAGATAAATGCATACTCGCGCCAGAATCTATATACCAGTCATATTTCCCAAATTGGCCACTCAAGAACACTGCACTGAACGCGTTTGTCTGTTTACGTTGCGGTTCTTTTGTATTATTGTTGGAATTATCGGTGTTTGGACACTGGTTTTTATAATGCCCCGTTTGTTTACACCGGTAACATTTGACATGACTTTTGGCGCTGACATTTTGTTTTGGTTGTGGTTGTCCTTGTTTATGCCCGCTGGCCACAGACGATTTATTATTTTTCTTATATTGCCATTTCTGCGCGCCACTCGCAAATGCATTGCTAACTTCATTCAATTGTTCACCACCACTCACTTCCGTTTCCATATCCATGAGTTTCGTTCTAATGGCGTCCGTTGTAATGTTAATGCCGGAATGTTCAATGGCCATTATCATCGGCATGAATTTTTCAGTTAGTCCTGCGAGCAACAAACATCCGATCCACTCGTCGTTGATTTTAAATCCTGTCCCTCTTAGCTTTTGGCCCGTTTCGACTATTTGCGTTACGTACGACTGCATAGACACACAATTTTCAAGGCGTATTGAGATCAGATTACGCAGTAACGATATTCTTCTTGTGAATCCTGAATCATCAAATAATGCCTTCAGCTTGTTCCATAGTTCTAACGAAGTTTTTACGTCTCTAATATGCACATATAACGCACTGTCTATAGTCATGATAAGTTTTGCCTTAGTTTTCGCATCTTCTGCGGCTTCTATAGTCTTCCCAGCAACTGGATTTATGCAATGCAACATACCCTCTAGGACAAGAAAGTTCTCCGCGGCGAAAGTCCATTCGTTGTAGTTTTCCCTCCCTTTCAACTTGGGAACGTTGAGAAGATAGTTCGTTGTCATTTTGCAGTATTTACTTGCACAATCTAAATAACACGTAGCTATCAACTTATAACCACTTTGAATCTAAGGAAATCACTATTTATTCACTTTTACTACTATTATTTCGTGGGTCTGGGCCCATAACCTATAAATGAAACGCTTCTTTGGTGATGCTGGCACAGTACTGAAAGTATATTATATTCTCATTCAATCATTAAGTCTATCGGTTAAGGAACTAGATGGCGTTAGTAGACCTTTTTTTTTGATACAAATCTCAACACTATCTATGAAAATCTGAATCATTTCGGAATGAACTTACGAAATTACTACACCAAGAAAAAAAGAAAAAAAGAAAGAAAAATTGTTTATTCTGCACAAACAAAACGCACATTATAAAAATAAAATAAAAAATTAAACATAAACCACCACTGCTTCATGTGTTCGAAAAATTTGTCTCTTCAACAACTTAAATAACGCAATGAATGTTGTTCAACTGTCAAAATAATAGCCATTTCTACTGTTATCGTGTAAAGCAACTATCTGTCTTATTATTATCTGTCCGATCTGAGGCTCAGATATATGTTTCTTAAATGTACAAAAACACCAAATTCAGTTGAATCATATAAAATTCGAAATTATTAGTTATCTGCCTATAGGTTGGTATGCTATATAGCTCTGGCTGTGATACAAAATTTGAATGATTAGACAGTAATTTGTAGCAATTACATTAAAAAAATATGTTAGGCATATTTATGAGCTCTTCAGTTATGGCACGATGTCTCGTACAGTTCATCCTGAATATATGACCATATTCAGCCAGACAATAAACTTTTTCGTTATAGTTCGTAGTCTTCGTTCCCTATTGCGTTTTGGTAGGTATGCGTCGGTGTAACAAGCGGCCATCTTACAGTTATGAATACGCAAATTCAACTTCTGTTTCACGGTAGTACCGTGTCTGTTCATTTAGTGGCGATCTGGGGAATTTGTGATCGTCTATTACTAACTCCGGATGTATGAATATTTTGAAGACTTTTATTATTTATTTATTTAAATTTCGTACATAACACCCTAACAGCTATGCGCCAATGCGATGTTACTACTATAAACAAAAGTTTCAAAAGTCATCTTACTTACGTAATTGAACAAAATAAACAAAAAATCAACATGAAAAAACAACACAACATTAAATATTTTCAATGCACTTCAGTGCTACTTCTGTGAACCTTGAGTGTTTATTTCCAAATGTTTTGCAATATTATAAAAGCTGGGGAGAAAGACAGTATGAATCAAAATATTGCACATTTTTGGATGTTGCTAAAGTCAATTAGAGCTCTCTGATTCTTCATGAGATAGTCAGCAACTGCAGTCCGAATGAAGAGTGTTGATTTTTTTCTGTATGGTAGTCAAACAAGGAAGGGCTCGTGGCTAAGTCATTGTAGCCACGTGGGTCGACCGATCAGGTTAATCTACGTTTGTCGCGGTTGACCCGTGGATGTGTGACCATCTTTACATACCAATACCCCTCCGCGCTTCGGAAAGTACGTTAAGCAGTAAGTCTGCCTGTCATTCATCTTCAGTCAGATCAGATCTTTGACAGTCGTCATGGGTCGTTATAAAATCGAAAGTCTGACAAACAGTCTTACTAAACGGTATCGTATTATCCAGTAACTGGGTTGTGGAGGTCAGATAGGCAGTCGCTCCATGTAAAATACCGGTAAGACTGGAAGCCGACCCCAACATTGTTAGGAAAAGGCTAAGCAGATTGATTGATTTTCGTCGTCAAACAACGAAAGACAATACAGCCAATATTATGACAGCGGCTTCGCCCGCGCGGAACTTTCATTCCCTATTTAATTCCCGTAGGGTTTGAATTTCGAAAAATCCTTCCTTATTCCTTGTCTACATTATAAAGGGAACCTCTGTTCAAAATTACAGCTTTCTAGATCCCAGGGTTTGGGCTGGGCGTTGATGAGTCAGTTAGTCAGTCAGCTATGACTTTTCTTTTATTAACCGACTTCAAAAAGGAGGAGGTTATCAATTCGTCGGAACCTTTTTTTTTTTTTTTTTTTTTTTTTTTTTTTATGTATGTTCCCCGATTACTCGAAGATGGCTGGACCGATTTGGATTTAGTTTTTTTTTTTTGAAAGGGTATACTTCCCAGGTGGTCCCATGATCATCAAGTCAGGATCTGATGATGGGATCCTGGAGAAATAGAGAGAACTCTTCAAATTTTATAGGCACACGAAGCGATTTAGCTATTTTTTGGAAGAGTACTTTCTCGTAGTGGTCTCATTTCAATTTGGTGAAGATCTGATGAAGAACTTTGGAGATAGGCAACGGAACTCCTCAATAAATGATAGCAAATGGACTGGGATTGCTGAAATCTCATGTCTGTCTATTGCTTACACCACTTCATAACATAACATCACGCCGGTATGCTGTGAAGGGGTAAGCACATGTGAACCACTAAAAAGTGAAAAATAAAAACTTTTTCCAAAAAAAAACAACCGACTTCCAAAAAAACACTACAAAGTGAAAAATAACTTTAATTTCGGAAGGCGGTGACAAAAAATTGAAATACAGCTCCAAAGACACCGACTTCCGAAATTAAAGTTATTTTTCACTTTGTAGTGTTTTTTTGGAAGTCGGTTGTTTTTTTTTGGAAAAAGTTTTTTTTATATTGATAGATAGAGCGTAGAAGAAATTAAATAAGTTTAAGAATGAGCCAAGATTTCAGTTCTGTTAGTAGCAAGGTATAGGTACATATGCTACAGGTGACAATTTGTCACTTTTCGTCCAATACTGTGAAGTTCAAACAAACCTGTAGCTTCAGACGTTTCAGATATATCAGTCAGGAACTGAAAAATATACCAAAAAGTGACCTGCGTTATGGTTTGGTTGTATTAAATTGGATATAGAAGGCTAACGAATCTGTAATATAACTTGCTGACGTCAAACATGACGCAAAAACAGGCCATTTCTCAAGAAATTACCGTTTTAAGACAATAAAAGTCATTAAGAACATTCGTGTTAACATTAAAAATTACAATAAACACTATAATGACGTAGAAATGGTAGAAAAACGAGAAGGTTGTGCGTGCTACACATTATAAAAGAAAGACAAAGATATACATAGGTTAATCTCATTCATTACTAAGAAGAAACGCTGTTGGTTCGTATTGTACCGACAAAAGTCGAAAAATGGCGGGACCGAGTTCCCATGAAGTCTAAGATGATATTCATGATAGCCAAGTCGTAACAATTAAACGAAGAATTAGGGGTGGCACGCGACAGTTTCTATTAAGTCAATGGCTATTGTGTTTTTTAATAACACTTTTTCATTTGATAGAGATTTCTTTATTAATATACGTTATTTTAATATGATACACATTAACATCACTTAGCATTGAACCTATTTTTCTGTTTTTTTTTTTATTTTTGTCTGTTTATACAAGGTGTAACAGAATGGACGCAAGACCTGAAAGTAGTTTGTTCCTAATTGAGTACTGAATCGATTTCAGTAACTATTAATATTACTAAAAAAAAAAATACGTATTTTGCCATACCTACCAATAATTGAGCCAAAGAAAATTCAATCTTATACCAGAAGAAATAAGACTCAATTTTAAATGCATAATGTAATGCTTGGGTCGACACGTTTTTCTTAATAATAATAGTTAGATTTAAAAAAAAAATAGTTTTGGTCATCGTATTATGCTTTTAACTCAATACTCTAATTGGGGTGTATGAGGTCTTGCGTTAATTATGTTACTCGTTGTATACATATGTGTATCTATACAAAAATGGTTAATTAAATAAATAAATAAACCTTCTGGAATAAATTCTCTAAATAATGGTAAAACCGCATCGAAATCCGTTGCCTAGTGTAGAAGACCAACGCGTTCACAAAGACATACCCGAAAATTTACTTCAATTTATTGTTTCTATACCTAATATGCTTATATTATACTATTTGTTTGATCGCGCTAATCTCTAAAACTGCCAGTAGAATTTGAAAAAAAAAAATGTTTGTTTTTTTGGCTATCAAGCGACATTTATGAGAAATGCCTTTTAACATCACGCTAGGACCCGAGCAAAAAGGTAATAGTCAGAAAGAATACGAAGCAAAAACGATGTTATAGTGCGGGCAGGTGATGCGGCGGGGTGAAAAAGAAATTTCATACAAACGAATAAAGCGGGCAGAAGTTAGTGTATAGATATAGATAGTTATAGATGAGCATATACAGGATTTTTTTTTAACCAATGCGCAAATTGTAACCATCAATTCAGCATATCATTCTAGACCCTAACGCAGAAATACAAAAAAATTTTTCGCCAGTTATACAAAAAAATATATCTGCTGTTTCATAAAAAAAAGTGCAATACCTACGCGGTCAAAATGTATGGAGCAACTGATTTTTTTTTGTATAACCGACGAAAAATTTTACGCTAGGGGGTTCAGAATAATATGCTTTTTTTTTTTGGGTGTGAAATCATGAAACTTCTCGCGCTCTGGGTGGAGCAGGAGGGCGTATCAGACTTTTACTGACTATAACCCACCCGTGTTCCCTCAGTTGCCTGTGTGACATGAGCCGCGGTATCTCTTTCGAACAACCCGAACCCCTGGCAGGCATCGACCCTTGCGGACCTCACCAGTTGGTGCTGACATCTCTTTGAGGCGCGCGAGGAACACAACGTGCCGTCGACCCGTGCTTGGTCCTTACCAGACAGCGAGCTACCCTTTACTCGCCGTCCGCAAGCCCGCTCCTACGGTGGCCGGGAATCAGCCCGAGATTCCCGAGAATGATATGCTGAATTCATGGTTACAGTATGCGCACTGGATAAAAATGTATCCTATATAAATATCAGATAAGTCAGCAAAGTACACCGCAAATCAGTGGTTACAAATTGACAGTGACAGCACCTTTACATCGTAACTGGAAGGGCAGTTTATGAAGAATTAGTGATACCTCTAATGGGTGAAGTACCTAAAGTCGTTTAAAGCTGTAGAAAACTATTCACCACACAGAAACCAGCAATAGACAAAACTAGAAAGATCTTAGACTATCTGCTGAGGGGACCTCCGATTTCTTTCAACTGAAATTCCGAGCAAGTAAAATATATCTTTCCTATATCTACGAGCCAACCCTAACAACTAGGTATGGCTTAAAACAAAAAACGCCAGTATAACCGGTAGCGGGCGTGCCACTAATACTAAAGAGGTCGTTACAACATTGCCCGGTTAAACTTAAACAAAGGTTTACACGTTTCTTGTAAAATTAAGGCGATTTTTATCTATGCAGTAATAAGTCCGTGCTACGAGGAGCACGTGCACTAGTTTTAACGAAGGTTTTTTTTGGGTTAGTGGAAGATGAGTGAGATAACGATCGGTTGAGGTGACGGTAGTTTAAAAGGCATGTGTTATGATGAGTTGGCTCGTTAAAGTTTGGTACCCACCTTGAACATATGTATCTACTCTAAAGTATAGTAAATAGGTAAATAGGAAACTATGTATTTGCTTCTGTTACTGTAACAAGTCGATACCTTTCTGATAATTTAGATTGCTTATTTTTGTTAAAAATTTTTTTTTACAAAATAACAAAACAAACGATTTCCACAAGACGCCAGTGACTTTGGTTTTGTTTTTTCTTACTTTTTGCCATCGACTTAAAAAAATTAAGTTATTTTTCATTTTGTAGTGTTTTTGTTTGGAAGTTAGTTGTTTGTTTTTTTTAGTTTTTTTTTTCTCATTTTCGCAGGTACGGATAGTACCTACCCCACACTAATTCGTATCCTACTGCTTGCTATGTAAACAACAGTCACAGGAAGTATTATAACATTGTCAAGATACTTACACCAAGTGGATTAAATACGTATTATTAACTTAAAACCTATCCAAGCAAAGTTAATCAAAGGTTTATGGGACTACCGATTTTTTTTAATTAGTCCAAAATTCACGAAAATATCAATGAACATTCATAAAAAAAACATACAGAAGAATATACAGGGTGTTAAAGAAATTGCGTGCCATAGCTTCAGGGTGCGTTCAGCATCGATAAAGGAACACGTAAAAATAATAAAAAAAATACCTATAAAAAAGTAAAAAAAAAAAACAGAAAATTATCATAAGATGAACCTAATGTGGTACCTACTAATTAAATAGCAATCGTTTAGAATTGATTAAAAAATTGCTTAAAATAAGTTTTTATATTGTTTAAATGCTTATTAATAATTTCCTAGAGTTACCTACTACTACTACCTAAATACCTACGCCCGAACAATTCGATAACGCCGGGTGAAGGAGTAGGTAATTAGGTACTAGTTAGTTAGTAGGTACTAAATTAGGTTGATCTTGCATTTTTTTTTCCTGGGATCCTTTATCGATACTGAACCTACCCCTAAGCTATGGCACGCAATTACTTTAGCACCCTGTATAGACTCCACCTATCTTAAAGTCGGTTTAAAATCGTTGCTTTTCTATATTTGTATTAGCTTGCAGCTCAAACTGTAATTTGTAACCAAAGCAACATAGACAGAGCCCACTTACATATCATGGATATCTTTCAGCTGGAGTAGACATACCAAAACCAACTCATAGCCGTCTTTAACAAAGGTTTTAGGTTCTTCGGTGGAACTCACCGTCCATTTTCTCACTCCGGCACTTCATCATCATCACCTGCCTTATACCTTTTCCCAACTATCGTGGGGTCAGCTTCAAATCTAACCGGATGCAGCTTACTTTGGCACGGATACTATCTTAAACGTATAGGATTTAGTTGCAAAATTAATTACGAACAAAATCATTGTCATTGACGGCACGGTTGGTGCAGTGATTAAGCGATTTACTGCTGCACTGCGTGTCGCGGGTTCAATTCCCGCACGGAACAAATATTTGTATGACCTGCAAGTAGTTGTTCCGGGTCTGGCTGTTTGTGTATGTGAGTTTAAATGTTTGTAAACGCCCCACAATACAGGAGAAATTAGTAGTGTGTGGGGCAACGTTTAAAAAAAAAAAACAAAGAAAACCTTTCTATCGAAAATCTCTAAAGATAGGTACCTAGCTATAAGCTATAAGCAAAGCGATTAAGACAAACTTCCCCAAAACAACTCTATATAAACAAGTCATTACCCAACGCGTAACGATAGCAAAAAAAATAGTAGTTTCATAAACATTATTATATGAAGATGTACGTTGCACCGCTTTATCTTAATTGCCGTGTGTGGGCAGACGCACACGGGTTCTTAGTAGCGAGTTCACATGATCTTGTCTCGACTGGGTAGTCGAGACAAGATCTCTCCTCTCTTCTAATATTGTGCGCTTTGTATTTTTGTCTAGTTTTCTTCCAAAGGTCACACTTCCTGTGTCACTGTGTTTCCCTGATTTTTATTGAGATTATTTGGCTGGGCGGATTGCATGGAAGAGATTTTTTTTTTGTCTTTAGATATTCAAAATCTTCATTGATCATTATACTTGAAAATTTAAATATGCCAAAGTTTAAATCATCTGAAAAATTATGTAGGAAAGTTACGCACGGAATTTCTCAACAACAGGTGTTGGGAAAGTGGCAGGAGCAGACCACTGCTCTATGATAGGCTACAATGACTATATAACCTCGATAGGCTACTACTTCTAATTTTCTGCACGTTTTTGCGTAGCGTCGTAGATAGGCGTGAATCATCATCCATCAAGTCTCGGCGTCAAAGATCCACAGATGGAAGCCAAGACCAACATGCTTTGCAAGGCACGGGAGGGGTCGTGGTATGTAAATTTGGCCACCCATCCACGGACCAACCGCGGCAACTGTAGCTTAACCTAATCGATCGATCCGTGCGGCTGTTTGTACTCAGCCAGGAGCCTACCTACGTCGAATACCGACAGATATTTTTCCCTTAATTCCCAAGTCAAGGAAAATCACTTTTTTTGAACCTTCGTCTTTCGCCCTTATATCAAAAATAAAATAAACTAATACGATCAGAATCAGTCAAAGCAGACGAGAGCCCTGTCTATCGTTAACATTATCGGGAGCTCCTACGTAGTGTGTGGGTGCTATCGGATTCAACCTTAAATACAACTGTAAGGAATTCGTATTGAAAACAACATTGGAAATGCGAGGCTATGTAGAGTATTTGACCTAGCTGGTTTATTGTGTTTTGTGTAAACTACTTATGTACTATGTGCCATTTATCAGATATTTTTTTCAAATTCTTCAGTTTATTTCTGAGATCGTTAGAGGGTGCCAAAATATTTTAAAACTGAATGTGCAAAGTTTTACGGAGACCGAATGGCATCATTAATAGAGCGAATTAAGCGAATAAGTCGTTTTATTTTTTTAAACTTCATATTGGTTTTCACAAAAATAAGAGTGCTAAGTATCGTGACATCGAACGGCATTGAAGAAAGAGTAAATAAATAATAGTTTAAAAAACTAACTATTATTTTCTCCTTTTTTAGTTTGGTTTTTAAAGCGTGTTTTTAGTTTTTTAAACTATTATTTATTTTCTATTTTTTAGTTCTGCTAACTACAAAAACGTGTTAAAAAAAAACATTTTTCTCAATTTTTTTTAAATTATTGTATTGTCATCGATCCCCGATAAGTTTACAAAGTTTCAATGAAATCTGACCGTTTAAAGTGGGTCAAAATCGCGCTCTAAGGAGTCGGTTACATACAAACAAACATACTAGTGAAGCTAATATAAAGCGTCTAAAAAGCCATTAAGTAGTTTTCATTTTCAAACTTCATAGTCACCGTTCACACAAATAAGATTGCCAAGTAACGTAATTAGATGCGCCCTATCTAATGACACCGAATTAAACCTTTCGTTACTAACGAAATGATACATTTCAGAATGTATAGTTCAGTCAAAAAAATATCCACAACTTTTTAATGGGACTGACAAGGGACAGCTCAAAATTCGAGTACCACTAAGTACGGTACGACATTGACAGAAAAATAACCTAAATAATAACAACCCAATTCACAATTACCTAATTTCCACCTCTCCACTTAACCCTTAAAAGCTGACGGCGGTCTCCAAGCGGTATAGAGTGAAACTTATTATACGAATTGCAAATTCTTTTCCTATATGATGTCGGGTGCGACTCGATAGCCGACGGGACCCAAATGTTTTTAAGAATATTGCAAATGTCTCACGAACCGCTGACTGGGGACGATCGATGTTAAAGGATTGCCTACGCTTTTAGATCGTGAGGGGCGTGGCGGATTCAATCTTCAATTTATTTGTTTTGGTATAATGTATTGTGGGTAAAGGGCAAGTGTCATGTGATCGCCACGTGGAAGATTGGACATAATGGGGTTAATATGGATTTGGATGATAGATAAAGAGAGTACCTACCTATTAAGTTACCGGTCGGATGATTCGGTTTGATATAATTTCTGGCATATTGACTGAAAATTTACATAATAATTTAAAGTGTTGTCTACTCAAGAAGATGTGAGCTAGGTATAAAATAAAACATTTAAAGCCTTTGAATAGTGCTATGAAAAAGAGGCTCAATCAAATTATAGCAAAAATAATGAAAAAACCGGATCAAAGAATGCTCAAAATTCTGCCTAATACCACAAATTACATCACCCCAATCATCAAATTACCAAATTCTTAAATCACAATAAAATCAACCCCATTGTCGGGATCAAAGACAACGAAACTTTGTATTGCGATTGTTACGAAACGGCTGCCATCCCAAATTCTATCACAATCGTAATTAATACAGCTCTGAAGTCGGAAATATCTCTCCATCAAACTCGAAGGATCCACAAAGGCAATCAGAAAGTACAAAAGTACCGTACTGGAAATTAAACTGCGCAAATTCAACCCCACTCCTGCATACCAGGAATATTTGGTACAAGTGGCAAAATCCGCCCAACCCTTGCCTTTTAACCCTTCTTGTCATTTGCGAAGAACAAATTAATCATCATCATTTATATGCAGCACCAGTAGCCAGATTTGTTTCTCCGATTATGTCACCCCCGCTTGTTAGTATAGGGGCGGGTTGGAACAGATTTTAGAGGACGTGTTTTAGTATTTCACGAGTCTTAATCATTGTTGGGTATTAAGTTCTTATGGTAGGGTTGTGAGTTCTGCTTTTGATTTATGATGATGCTTTTGGTAATTAATATTAGGTCATTAAACGTTTTTGTTGTTTAGATTGAATGAAATTAACTCATTGGCTGTATTTTTATGTCATATTGAGTTTTTAATCATGAGAGATTTTTTTATTGTAATAATGATTGGCCATACACTCCTCTAAACAAAACTTAGGCTTCTTCCCAAAAGTAAGCCTGTTGATTTGAAAGACTGATTGATAGTTGAGTAATTAAATTGTTACACTTTTTACGAATTTCGTAATAATTTTTGTTTTAACAAAACAAGCGTCACAACACTGGACTAAAAATAATTCTTGGCACCATTAATTATTTCTAACAAATCTCCACGCCATTCTGTCCTAGCCCCTGTCAAACATGCCCAGAGGTCGTCGTTGAGTGGGCAGCGTCAATTATTACGTTCATTTGGATTTAGCACAGCGGGCATTTTCGACCCACTCCCGCAGGGAAAGGGTTGGGGCACGTGACGAATGTCCACTCGCAATATATTTGTTAGTTGTGTAATGAATTTGTTTTAAATGTCATTATTACAGTTGTATTGTGAAAAGACGTTAAGGTGAATGCGCAGTGGTAGACCGCGAAATTCAAATTTTCTTACGTTTTTGCAATTTTCAGGTCAGTATCAGGTTGTATCCTGATCAAAATGTGATTTGCGAATATAACAGGTACGTGTTTACAGAATTATAGTCATTAGAATGTCTAATATATCTCTTATAAGTTAGATTTCTTCCACAAGCACTTTTCCATAAGAAATTTGTTCTTATGGAACAAATCTAACTTAGAAAGATGTATTATTGATTCTAATGATTATAAATCTGTAAATACGTACATGTTATAGTCGCAAATCATATTTTGATCAAGTAACAAGCTGACACTCACCTGAGAATTGCAAAAAACCTAACAAAATTTGAATTTCGCGCTCTACCACTGCGCATTCAACTTAATACGATTGATACATACTAATTGCCGTGGAGTACTGGCTCAGTGGCAACGGCCGCGACTTAGGTACGAGTGATAAGTCACAGGTTCGAACCCAGACAGGTTCTTTATCTTGTGTAAATTATTTTATCAATACTGCCCTCAAAACGGCGAAAGAAAACATCGTGAGGAAACTGGCATGTCCTAGAACCAAAAATTCTAAGACATGTGACATCTACAAACCCGCACTGGGCCCGCGTGGTGGATTACGGCCCACCCTCTCTCATCGAGAGGAGGCCCGTGGTCCCAACAGTGGGAAAATTTTAGACTGATTTTGCTACTAATGTCAAATTTTCTGAAAAATATTGGTAGGTACCCTTCTTTTTTCCCAATATTTTTGTCAACTTTTCCTGAAAGTTTGAAAGTAAATGTCTACTCTTTATGTCTATGTACCAATGTGTATCATGCATACGATGGCGGTTTTGGATTATTGAAGTGGTATACGCTATTGCTTAAGGGGTTGAAGATATCTTGTGACCTTGTGACCAAGAAATGTTGGGAACATATCTTAAAATGTGGGGGGTTATCCTTGACTTCAATAAGTTCGAAAAGGTGTGATGGAGAAAATTAAAGTAAAATCAGCTGTAGAAGCTGAAGTAACAACATACTATACCTACCTACCACTATAATATGGAAAAACTATTTCCAAAAAAAAACAACCGATTTCCGCAAAAGCACTACAAAATGAAAAATAACTTTTATTTCTGAAGTCGGTGACTTTGGATTATATGTATATTATTTTTTCACCGCCTTCCGAAATTAAAGTTATTTTTCACTTTGTAGTGTTTTTCCGGAAATTGGTTGTTTTTCCGCAACTTTCCCTCAAGTATGTCTGAGTAGCTTCTAGTCTAATCGGAAACAGCTGAATACCAGTGTTCTAGATGGAGCGACTGCCTATATGACCTCCATAACCCAGTTACTGGGTACGATACCCTTGATAAGACTGTTTGTCAGACTTTCTGAATTAATGAAAAGTTTAAAGTTGAGCTGACAGCCATTAACGCTGAAGTAGACCACTTGATATAAAAAAAGAAAATCATTCATAAATACACAAATAACACCACAAAAATCCTTTCGAATACAAAACAGTTATGAAATCTCAGTCAATATTTAAGACAAACTGCCTTTCAAAGGATTAAGTTTTAATTCACGAACAGCTCAGCTCCCGAATGTCGAAGTTTCCTTGAGATATAAATAGCTAAAGTTTTCATCGGCTCATTAGTTCTTTCCCTCTGAAGTAAAGTAAAGAGTCACTCGATGAAGATTGAGAAAGATTGCAATGTTTGCACTGTTTGTAATATCGATGGATTAACGACACCCTGTATAAAATTAAGGAGGAAATGAAAATGTTGAAAAGTTGGTAAAGTTTATGACGTCACTGATGAAAATGTTCAGGGAGAGTGAGGAAGGGTCTCTGTTCTCTTATGAGCGTTTATTGTGAAAGTTGGCAACGTCGCAAATAGCTGTCAAATTTTTACCTGTTTTTAATAATTTGATAATATTACTGTATGGAAGTATGAAATATCGCTAACTAGTGACCCAAAATATGAATAATGATTTGCAATTATAACACTAAATTTGATGTTGTAACCGTTTTAGGTGTAAAAAGGGCATTTGGAAAGTTTTCAAGTTCTTTTTTTTACATCTAAACCTAAATATTCGGTGTTAAGATATTAATTATTGCATTTCATAATCAATATTTTAGGTCACTAGTTAGCGATATTTCATATTTCCATACAATAATATAAAACAGTGAAATATTTGACAGCTATTTGCAACGTTGCCTATTTTCAGAATAAACGCTCTTAATTAACTGGGCAAATGGATATATCACAAATGTTGTGGTACTAAATTAATTATGGTACTTACACGTTTCGTAGTCTAAGGTAAGGTGTCGTTAGATTGTTATTTTTTTTTAATTTTTCGTGGTGATTTATTGGAAAATGGATCTCATGTTGGGTTTTAGGTAACCGTGGGACAGATTGGATTGCATTATCATTAGCTAAATGCAAAGGTACTTGATTGCATCCTTAATAAAATATGAACAGAAAACTTGGCGTAAGATCTTTGTCGGGAGTTTTAAAAACGATTTCGGATGTAACAGTGTTTGTTAATATAAAATTTATTACCGAAAGCAAAAATTATTCGTTCCTATTGTTCCTCACTAAAGACATCTGACCCGAACAATACCTTCATAATTTACTTTTCGATGCATCCCTGTTCTATACGCCAGATAAAGTCGTGATAACAAATGGTAACTAAAATAATAAAATAAAGCCGCAGCTGTGTGCACCAAGCGACATATTTCATTAATAAAGCCAAAACAAATAACAAAACATCATACGGACTCACTTCGCAGTGTCCATACGTTACTGAGATAAAACAAAAGATTCGAGACCCGTTGAATTTATGCGTTATCGAACTCTGTTTGATGCTAGAGTCCGAACAATGGGCGATCGTGGCGCCCCATGCGGCGAGGGGTGGCACTACGGGACAGTGGCCGCGCTGCCACCTAGCGGCATCTATTATTGAGTAGTGGGAACTATCGCCTATTGTTAGCAAACGTAAGCTCAGGGTGAGAAAGGTTACCTGCAAATAAATGGAGGTATTTTATCGTTTTCTTAAGATGACATAAAGATTTAGACATATAAGCGCAAATAGTGTCCAACCGACCATAATGCTGAACAATTTAGGTATGTTAGATAAATATTATTATTGACATTTCAAGACTGTAAAGTATTGCATGGCACAATGTGAAAAGTTTAATTTGGAACAAAAAGTTAAACAAGAAGAATAAATTCAATGGAAAAGCGAAGAATTTTGCCAAAAATATTCATAAGCTGTCATCAGACGACTGGACCTTCGCCAGATGCGGCAAACCGACGACAAAATATTTCGCTGCAAAATACTTACTCAAGCAAATCACCCCTCCGTTCTTTAAAATCACTCCGGAAAAATTGAACGGCAATACATAAGAAGTTTAATCTATGATTGACGTTCTGTGTAGCTAATTTATTGAAGGCTGTTTTTGAATGTAAAGAAGTAATAAGAAACCCGTAATTGTGAAAGAATATAATTTACCTAAATACGGTTCCGCCACAAAACCGTTATTTGCATATTTGCATAGTGAAAACAATTTTAAAGTTATTAACATTCAATTACAATAAAATGTGCATCAAATCTTCTTTATTGCTACATAAGAAATAGTGCTCACTTCCGCATATTTTCCTAACCGCGCCGTTACTTCAAGTCACTGGCTGGTTGTGCGGTTATTTATGCCTCGCATTAAAAACAAAATGATATGCCTTCGCCGCTGAAAATCTAAAAAGAATAAGCAATAAAACGATAAAACCCAAATCTGATACATACTAGGGCCCAGTCTCCCGCAGGGCGTAAGAAAGAGACGGAATTATACATCGGCGAAATGAATTCGATGCTACTGTTTCATCTCTCACCTCTATCGGTTGGCGATCTCTGAACTGTCCTAACTCGTGCGTACAATGAACGGGACTTTCAACCCTAACGCCACTGGATAGAGCACCACTATCGAATGCAGATTACAACAAATGGATTTGAGATTAATATAGTACGAGTGCCACCCCCGTCTCATACCACCCCATTCGGCATTCAGCATTCAAATAGGAAATGGATGACCAAAACATAATATCGTTGGAAGATTCAACCGCCATAAATCAAATGAGAAATAATCTGTTTCGGAACGAGATAGTCGCCGATGGCATGCCACCATAAAAACGCAAAACGTTTTGTCTGATTGAAATCGTTACGGCGGCTTTTTTCGTGGTGCTATTTCCTTTTTATTTTCCTTGATGTATAATCAATGTGTTAACGGATGGCCGCCAACTGAGGGCTTGGAGAGTAGATTTGCTACACAAAAGATTCTGATATTGAGTTTGAAAGTAGTTTCTCTTTTCGTTCTTTTATGTTAATGGCACTTTCGGTGGCGCTCGGTAATGGTTTGTGCGAATAAATGTCGTACTTTAGTCCCGGACACATGGGACGCTTTACACATTGCTGTTGTTTATGACGCACGTGTGCGTTTTAATGTTTAATAATTTCATAAATAACGTCGATTTTAGAGTCTTTTAGTGTAAAAAGTGAGGCATTTGGACCATCCAATCGCACAGCATCCGAGTCCCTATGTGGCTGCCATTTCAGATTCTTTTGCAATTCATAATTTTTTCTGTCATGGTTGTCCTATAAGATTCTAATAGACTACAACCAATAAACGCTGTTGTACCCATGAAGTCATGCTGCGACCACCTCTGCGTCTTCTAAACGTTGTAGTCGAATTATCAAGATTGGTCGCTGAAACGGTTAAAAGATACGATAGATGCTCAGCTGACGTAAACAATTCAATATAATTAATTGTATAAAAATAATGGACGTCTCCACGCAGTGGGTGTCTGAGGATGGAAGGCGCCGCCAAGGCAGGCCCAAGAATAGGTGGCGAGATGACCTAGAATCATATCGCAAGGGTTGGATCGAGGCGGCCCTGGAAAAGGATACCTGGAAGGATTTGGGGGAGGTCTTTGTTCAGTGTTGGGACAGGTAGACTAATCAATAAAATAAAAAAAAATACGTCTAAGACACTCAGTAAGACACATTGTAGATCAATAGAACTTTTCCACCCGATAGAAATCTCAACATTCCAATAGAACTTACCTAAGAAGCTTTGTAAGCCCTAAACCTATTTATAAGGACGACATTCAAATACCTACTAAAAGATTATTTTTACGGACCAATGTACATACAAAAGGTTTAAGGCATAATCATAAAACTTGTTCAATAAAACCTAAGAACTTGAACACAGTACTTACGTACATATCAAATTTCATATTTTTAATACATCCGATCCTAAGTTACGTTGCCAGAGTTGCCAGTCCAGAAAATCGTATGGCCACAAAACAAATTTCATTAAGTTAAACGATACGCGTCAAATTATAATCTAAAATGTACGATAAAATACTTAGCAGATTGCGCCACATGTGGTCAACCTGTCTCATAACCACGGCACATGCCATGCTTACCTTCCACAATTATTACGGCGTAAACATAAAAAAACACTTTAAAGAATTTCACTCGGCCACATTCAAATCTCAACCCAAAAACGTGGCCACTAAAGTTGAAATTTCAATGGGTTTGAGTTCCTTGGTTCCGACCATCTGTTCCGGATGACAACTATCAAAAAATTAACAATTTGTTTAATGTAAATGAAGCGAGGTCAAACTGTCGATAAATTATTAGGACGCACACCGATTCCTTAAGACTTTTATGCTTACCGAATGTCACCTTTCCTGCACAGTGTTTGCTTATCGGTACAATCGGGGCACGAATTTTAATAGCAGCGGTTTTTTTTAGTTTTTATTTTATTTGTGATCATCGCACGCAGCTGTTGATTTGTATTTTTAAGAGTAAAAGTAGCGTTTGAATTGTTTTTCTTCTTGCAAAAAATAAGCTCATGAAATTAATTGTGTTTTTTTTTAGACTCGTAGTTAAGTCTGTAAAAAGTGGAAAGAGACCATTGCTCTTCTTCTGAATCTTGTCACCTTGAAATGTTGGTATATAAATGTTATTATAATAATTTGTGTAGATGACTTACGTTGACACACTTCCACAAGGTGGACCGGTGACCTTGTGAAGGCCGCGGGAATCCGCTGGATGTGGGAAGCACAACACTAGTCGAAGTGGAGGAGCCTGGGGGAGGCCTATGTCCAGCAGTGGACGTCTTTCGACTGAAATGATGATGACTTACGTTGTATCTATGAAAACAATTCATTATTAGCAATAAAAAAAAATATCCAGCTAAATAGCAAACATAAAATTTACGCAATACCCGAGGCTTAAACTCCGACACAAATACAGATAATTTTGTTGGGCAAACTCGTTTACACAAGCTGTAAAAAATTCTTAATTTTCAAATTTATTACACCAAGTTTGTTAGTAAAATTTGTGGATTGCGTTCGTGATCACTCTTCATTTACGTGTCATTAACAAAATGATATATTACGGCAAATAAAAAAAGGCAAATTAACCAACATTGAGCTCCAAATAGACAATCGCATGTTGACAAGTAATTATCAAAACCGTTTTCTTCGAAACTTTTTTTACAGTTTCGTGACTGCTTAAGTAATAAATCTTTGACTAATGAGATATTTATGCGAGCCGAGTCTTCCTGTCTACTATTAATCCTTCGCTTGTAATAAAAAAAACTGTGCACTTTCATCAATATCGGTTCTGTTAGGCACTGCCGAGTTGATGACAAATCGTTTTAATAAAGTATCTGACTTTTATTTTTTAGACTAATATAAGGCCCTGACTGTACCTTGACATAATATTTTTTTATTTCATTGAATAAATTTAAAAAGAAAAAGGTTTAACGAATGAGATTTTTTCATATTTTATGAAGTCTGAACTAACTGTAATAAATATGAAGTAATGTGTCGTGTTTTATAATGAGACTCCGCAATAAATATAAGATAATAATGTACCTATATGACATTAAAAAGCTAATATTTTTAAATAAACAGTTAGTGAAAGTGTCAAATGAATTTCAACGTTAATTTAAATTAAAAACACATAAAAACTAAGCTTTAACCTTATTCTAATTTACCTCATTAATTATTAACATTATTGCCTTGAAAATTAAATGTGATATTAATATAAAATAAATGTAATATCCGTCATAATAACATTACAATGTTTATTAAAACTAGCTTTTTAAAATATTCATCACGCTTTTTTAACACGCTATTTTTTATGTTAACGTTATTTAAGACCTTAAAGTGATAATTATTCATTGACTTTAAACGGCACTTAATGGTTAACAAGAAGGTTTAAAATGATAGTTAATGTAACGTGAGGGTGCATTTAATTAACATAAAACATAGGCAGTTAATTGGCGTGTAATTACCGCTTAGTTAACTGTAACTCAAATAGATAAATATCGGAATAGATAAGTTTCATCACTGTTGTTAAAAGCATGATTCATTTACATCGCTTTTTTACTGTTTTCATTGCTTTAATTGAATGGTAATGGCATGGTATCATTAAAGTTATTTGTTTTATCTATAGATCTATTCATTATCTACAAATAAAAATATTATAAGGATATTATGTGGATATTGTGTGGCCGTATCTCTGGCAACAGGCTGCAAGATGTTGCCACTGCCGTAAATTGCTGGATGTAGTCGTGACGTCATAGTTGACAAGAATTGACCAAGATGGAGCAATTTTGGTTGCTCGTGTAAGCGCACCTTTAGACCCATGTTATTTGGGGTCGACGCGACACTCAAATAACCATTTCAGACACCAATCTACATGGTCTTCACATGATCTGACCAAGATCATGTCTGAACTTTAAAAGAGTCTGTGACATCTGAGTTTGTGTCGGCCTTTCTTCTCAGAGTAATCAGATAGGAAATGTCGACCTAATCTAGTTTTTAAAATATGATTGACGTGTAAAGTACTTCTGCTACTTTTTTTATTAGCTTACACTGACCCACAGCTGAATAAAGGCCTCCCCCAAATCCTTCCAGGCATCCTTTTCCAGGGCCACCTCGATCCAACCCTTACGATACGCGTCGTGGTCGTCTCGCCTCCTCTTCTTGGGCTGGCCTCGGCGGCGCCATCCATCCTCAGGCACCCACTGTGTGGAGACTATTGCTCAGCGGTAGCTGCGCATGCGGCGGGCGTGACGTCGTACTTTCATAAATAATATCATTTTCACTTCTCATGCTCTAAAAGTACGCCAATATAGCCTTACGAAGCGGGACTAAAGTGACCACTTTAGTCTCTAGGGAGTGAAAAGTAATTAGTTTTTTAAATTTCCTTCATGTGACATAGACAAACTCAAACAGCCAGTAAATATACTATTATCTGTGGAGTGTGCACCATCTTCATTGCGAAAATGTTGAGAGTTTTAGTTCCATGGTACCTATTTCAAATAATTCGAATTGTACAATTAGCTTCAAGTAAAAAAATATTTTGTGATTTTTATTTTAAGTAATATTTATTAAATGTTTTTGTACTAAATTGACTATTTTTCTCGCACTCAAAGTGAAAAGTACACTTTGCACCTCGAGACTAAACGCCAACTTAATATACCCTCGGTTTCATTGACTGCACGCTTGGGAGTCAAACCACCTCTGGTATATTATGGCTTCGTTTAGTCCCTCGATATAAAATATACTAATTATCACGTTTTCTTCATCCATTTTCCCCTGACTTCAAAACTAGTTACTACAAAAAATTACACAATCAACAAAATAAACTATAACACGAAACAGATTCCCATCAATATTTTAATCACTAAACAGTTGAATATCAATGGCCGCCCAATCGACATTCCCGTACTCATTGGAGCAAACTTCCTGAAATTAACATAAGCGTTTAACATGAACAAATAGATGTAGCGATAAGAACGATAGCCACGTAATGTAAGCTATTCATTACTGTAATTAACACTTCGGTCTATAAATTAAGAGTGTAGTCTGCCGTGACGGACGCGCCTTGTACGACGTGCATTTTTTTGTTATCAAGATGGATTTTGGAAATGTCCTCTGCATAATGTGGTGGGCTAATTTTTGAGTGTTTTTTGCTTTTCGATTGGTTTGTAATAAATTAATTACTGCATATTTCTGATCGAATTAATATCACTGATCTTATCAGTTGTTTATTGGTCCATACAGTCCATTTACTCATACGACAACCCTGCAGCCTAATTGCGTAACACATTATCAATCACAATCTGAATCATTTTGAAGGATATTACTCATCCATTGCTTCATAAGTTCAAAAAAAATACGTAAATAACGCAATGAAAGTTGTTGTACTGTCAAAATGAAACCACTCCTATAATTAGTGTCTTACGATATTGTTCCGCTGGCTGTTTTTACCAGTTTCGATAATCATCATCATCATCAACATTTCAGCCGAAAGACGTCCACTGCTGGACATAGGCCTCCCCCAAGCTCCGCCACTTCGACTGGTTCTGTGTTTCGATAATAACTCATTTATAATCTTAATATTGTTGCTAGTAACAGCTTTAATGGACTTTGTAGGAATGTCCTCCAAAGATTTCTTTTAACAAATACCCTCATCACCATGTTTCTTGTGGTGTCTCTAGAGCTGGTGAGGTCAATCACATTTTGTTTGTTTCTTAGGAGAGGAAATCTACAGTGGCGCTCCTGAACTGAGTCTATTCCTTGATGCTCAACAACCAGATTTTATTCCTACGACCAGCATCAATAAAATTCGTCATTAATACTGGTAGTCAGACAAAAATCCATCAACTTATGTTATAATTTTAGTCCTATTTATGAAATGTAAGTACCATGATCTATTCGCTACCCATGAATAAAGTTAATTAATAAACATCATCAAGTAGATAATTTCAGTCATAAGCATGCTTGAATGACAACACATAGCGGGTGATGACAGTTTAGAAAAAAAAAAACCTATTTCTAAGTACTGCTACTCATCGACTTGATAATTATACCATAGTCGTCTCCACCAATTAGGTACTCCCGCAGAAAAGGCAATGGATAATTTATAAAACAGCTGACATACGGTTACCAGAAAAAGAAAGTCAACAACAATAAGAATTTACTTCATCAAAATTCCAAAAAAAAAAGGTAAATTTATACAATGTTGACAGGAAGCAATAAAATTGCTCTTCGACTTGACCACATGGCTCGGATGTCGGCTATTGCTCACATATTTGTCGCTAGCTAGATAATTAATTAACATAGTAAATATTTTGAAAGCTAAGATATAAATAATGTCTAAAGCATGCTTTGATGATTAGATATGAGAATTAGTTTGATCGGAATTTGTCTGTTAAATTATTGCACGGGGAATATTTTTGTCGATAGATTCTTTTAATTCTTTTAGATTGTGTTCTTGACTTTTTGGTTACCGAGAAATTATAATATTAGTTTTCCAAAGCAAGTTTCGGCCGTGGCAGACAATCTTTGCGAGAGATATTATGGTGCAGAAGTGTGTGTGCAGACACAGGTGTACTCTCTCTCCAGCTAAAGCACTAGGAAGTGGTGAAGGGCGGGCGTTTTGGGGGGACTGTCTTATTTAATTTTATTTTGACGTTCAAAAAGAGCTGACTCTCAGCCTAGTTTGAATAAATGACTTTTGATTTTGATTTTTGATTTCTCCTAATCCGATAGGACGGCAATCCGATACTACCGGACAGAGAAGCATAGGACCAACCGCTTGACGAGTTTTACTTTTGCAAGATACGGGGCTATAACACCGCCAACTTCCAAGCTCAAGCTCCGGGCTATTACAGAGAAGTTCCTAAAGGAAAAAATAAATAATAGTTTAAAAATATAAAAAAACACGCTTTAAAAACCAAACTAAAAAGGAGAAAATAATTTAATTCAATTAAAAATCGTGGGGTGCTTTTTGAGGTATTTTTATAATCAATTAATGTCACACCCCACGCTTTTTAATTGAATTAAATTATTTTCTCCTTTTTTAGTTTGGTATTTAAAACGTGTTTTTTAGTTTTTTAAATGATTATTTATTTTCTATTTTTTAGTTCTGCTAACTACAAAAACATGTTTTTTTTGTTATATTTTTTTTCGTTTTTATTAAAAAAAAAAAAAAAATTTGAATTGTCATCGGTCCGCGATAAGTTTACAAAGTTTCAATGAAATCTGACCGTTTAAAGTGGGTCAAAATCTTGCTCTAAGGAGTCGGTTACATACAAACAAACATACAAGTGAAGCTAATATAAAGCGTGTAAAAACCCAATAGTACTTTGCCCGACCTGGGAATCGAACCCAGGACCCTACGCTCAGCAGTCACGTCTTGACCACGAGACCAACAGGGCAGCACTGACTTAACACTATCTGTCCACATAGTCATAGTTGTGTATGTATAATATTTTAGTGATATTTATTTTAGAAGTAGGTATGTACCTATGTGTGTATGTAAGTATATTCCCATATTATTTGTTTAATTTATAAAGTGATTTTTTTTAAAATTATAAATGTAGTTTATTTTCTCATTCATCCTTACACACGTTGTCTACATCTCTATATCTTCTCTCCTATCGCAGGTATGCTTGAAGAGATTTCTTTAGAAATAAGCTTCACCTCTGTACCTAATTTTCTGTTCTAATCTTCTTGTCTGTTTATATATGTTTGTACATAAATGGTTAAATAAATAAGAGTAGCGTAGCATAAGCAGAGAAAGGGTTGTGCCCGTTGTGTCAAGCAAAGCTCGATAGTCAGTTGTCCTAATTAAACCATAATTCTTTTTACGTGGGATGAAAATAAAATGAGGTAAAAAAGCTTTTTAAAAATTGGATCAAAAAATGACCAATCATCTTTAAGGCTCCCACAGACAAGCGTCATGCGCCACGACACGATTCTTGTAGATAAATTCCATGCGGTTTTCATCGAAGTTGTTCTATTAGATTTGCGTCGCACCTGTCTGCGGGAAGCCTTATTCTATCAATGGGCGTAACTTTCGAGGAGACACTTTATCTCTACTCACAAAGTATTTTAGTGAGTACTGTAGGTACTCTTAAAGTCTCATCTGTTTCATAAATCTAAAATTCAATTCTATAATTTCCCAGTCCCAAATATAAAGACAGAATTTTCTCATAATTTATATCTAATTAATATTACAAGAACCATCTGTACCAACCCTCATCAGGACACCGAATTACAAAATGGCGGTTATAAATCCAAAAATAAAATCCTCTTTGGACCAAACTCAGGTAATTTATTGTGGTACTGCGAATAATCACGGAGGTGTCGTATAAATCGTGGACCATTTGTAAAATAGGAATTACGATTCGCCTTCGAGACCATTGTCACCCCTCTCTACCCTATAGATAAGTACTTTAGTAGGTATATGTTAGGGAAGTCGGATAGTTAGAAATGAATATTCTGTGGATCATTTAAATTTTGCCTTTTTTTGTTTAAATAATATTAAGTTTAGAATAAAATTAAAATTGGTCCTAAGGTGGGACCTACTGTAAATATTTTGAAAATTACTAGTAATTGATAAATTCATCATTCATCATCATTTCAGACGAAAGACGTCCACTGCTGGACATAGGCCTCCCCCAAAAGGGGGGTTTTGCCATAATCGCCACGCTTGGCAGGCGGGTTGGCGATCGCAGTATGGTGGTAAAATGCATAGAGAACGCTGCTGCTCAATCTCTAGTAAGTCCCTTAGTCGCCTTCTACGACACCACACGGGATTTTTACGTCAAATTAAGATAACTAAATTATAAGCAAAGACCTGACCTAAATCACTTATATCTAGTAAATATAATGTTTTACTCAATTAAGTTTTCCTTAAATCGTTCTTCCGATTAAGAGAAAAACATTAATTCGTTTCATTTTCGTCCAGAAATGAGTACCTAATCTTTTGAAATAATCTCTTGAAAGGGCGAATGGGTTTTCCTATACATTTTGACAATTCGATAGAAATAGGTAATTTATAATATTACAGACTGCCCGTACCTACATAACTATCAATGGACAGCAAGTTCAAACGTCTATCTACCCTCTAGAAGTAAAACTCGAATTATAATCTGCCAAACGTGTTTTTATTGGCATACTTTTTTTTTAACAAAATAATGCAGGAAATTAATCTATTTCACCAAGGAGTTAGCTATCATCATTTTTTTTTCTAATGCCTCATAAATTTGTGTAGCATTTCAAAGTTATTTTTTTGATCTTTTATGCTCGGTTCTTATAAACATAAAAGGATTGTTGTGGTTATCAATGGTAGCAGTTTTATGTCCCATCTGGGCAAATAAATAGGTTCGTAAGCAAGTTTTACCTGTGATAGGTACTTCCAAATAAGGGGGGGTCTACTATGCGAAGGAACGAGGTTTTTGCTTCATTATGGGAAAAGATACAAGAAGAGTCTTAATTACACGCATTATATTAGTTTCACTTGTATGTATGTTTGTAACTGACGCCTTTAGACGTGATTTTGACCCACTTTAAACGGTCAGATTTCATTGAAACTTTGTAAACTTATCGAGGACCGATGACAATTCAATAATTTAAAAAAAAATAGAAAAATGAAGAAAAAAAACACGTTTTTGTAGTTAACTAAAAAATAGAAAATAAATAATAGTTTAAGAAACTAAAAAACACGCTTTAAAAACCAAACTAAAAAAGGAGAAAATAATTGAATTCAATTAAAAAGCGTGGGGTGCTTTTTGAGGTATTAAAGAGCACCCCACGCTTTTTAATTGAATTAAATTATTTTCTCCTTTTTTAGTTTGGTTTTTAAAGCGTGTTTTTTAGTTTTTCAAACTATTATTTTTTTAAACATAGGAATCGGCCATTAATTAGTCAGCAGGTTCAGTCCCAATATATTGGAGTAGAAAGTAAAGAAGTGTATAAAACTGCACATGACTAACTGTATCTATACCCCTCATTATTCAAAAGTTTCATAAACTACTATTCTGAAATGTGGTCTACGTTACGAAAAGTTTCATTAACAGTCTCGTGTCATTGACTTAAAAATCTGTTTGTATGGACTGCTAGCATTAGAATCTCAGTAACGCAAGTTGTTTTTGAATAATCCCGCTGTACTCAACACCTTTATTTTATCAACTCATCAGATTTGTGCTGATGCCTACTTTACACAAAAACCAAATAGCATTTAGTTAATTTATTATCTTACAGACTCCATTTCCAGAACTATCAATGGAAAGTAAGTTTTAACGTTTCTGAAAATATGGTGTACGTTTAAAAAAATATATTACCTTTATTTTACGAACTCACTATTTTATACCTACTCACGTACAACCCTCACAAAATCAAATAGTATTTAGGTCATTCTATTATCACCAGAGATCGGATATTCGGATGCATATTCACCTAAGGTTGAGATGTTGGCTACCGTAGAATGCGCTTTTGTATCGAAAAAATCTTAATTTAGGTGAGTAATTTGTTTATTTTTTTGTTTTAACTAATTCAAACCACCCCTCCTCCAGTACATACACATATTTGTATCGGGTTAAACATTAATTTTAAATTAATACACATCTGAATATTTATGCAGTCCAAGAATCCCGGGGTTTTTAATAAATATTACAAATAATTTATAAAGCCGCTTCCATACTTTCATAGCTAAAAATTATCTTTAGTTAAATATGCATCCGAAAATCTCTGATTATTACCATCTTACAGAATAAGATTTTCATAATTTTCAACAGCAAGTTTAAACGTTTGTGAAATGTAGACTTCGTTTTTAAAAAAAACATTAAAAAAGCTGATCCATGTGCTACTAACACTAAAAGCTCAGTAGCGTAAGTTGTCTCCTAAAATTCCGCTATACAAAACACCTTTATTTTATAAACTCACCAGATTTATGCTGATGCCTACTTACATAAAACCTTCACAAAATCATGTCAGGAGAGAGGAAATTTTCTAATAAAACGTGTCATGCACTCGACGCAAGAGTTTCGACCGAAAATACACGACGATACTCGTACGTCGTTTCTGTGGAATTTTTAATAGTCTCACCCCTTCTTGCGTCACCGCCTAATGTATTTGGAATCTGTCTCGAAGCTTTATCTATTGGAAATGGCTGTTTGGAACTACTGTTGGCCTTACGAACTACTTTTAACTACGAGTAATAAATCCAGTGTAAGGCTGGCTAGGAGCTCTGCAACTCTGCATAGCGGGGAGAGCGGTGTGAAATAGCCCCTTTGATTTACTGGTTATTTTTGTGTTATTGTTGTTTCGAGTTTTGGGTATACTCTTCTTTGACAAGGAATAAATTAAATGTTAAGGAATGTCTTTCGTCTGTTAAAAAGTAATACCTAATTAAGATTCTACGTTTGAATCTTATATTACGAGTGCTTCTTAGTACCTAACTCCTAAATAAAAGCTCTTTACTTTGTAGTCTTTTTAATAACGACTTTATAATCTACATAAAAAAGCAATTTACTTAAAAAAAAAAACACAAAAATAATTCAAACAACAAACTAGAAACATCATAAAATAAACTTGCCAGCTAATTCTTATTTCAGCCATAAAAGGAAAATTGTTTCTTCCAAGTGCTTGCATAATTAAAATTTAAACGTATTGTCCATTCTAGCCCGACTTCCCCATAGTAGTGTATCGCAGACTGGGGCTTTATACGAATCTCTCCTCTCCACGAAAATGCACATTAATATTAAATGGTTTGGAAATGCTGCGTCGTGGGGTAAGAGGAGGAGGTGGGGGTTAAGCGGGGGGTGAGGTAGCTGCAATAAAAAAGCGAACGGGCGTCGATGATACACTGAAGGTGGTTCGAGACTCAGTTGTTTCTTATTGTTTCAACAATGATGCAAATTTTCCGTACTTCCTTATTGATGAAAACTGTGGAACGGAGATATTCCGATGGCTCATTAAAGTGGTGTCATTAAGTGGAAAGCGTATGTAAAAATTGAACGGGGACATCATAAACGGTAAATGTTTTGGTATTTCTTGATTTGGTAGGTGGGTACAGTACAGTAGGTGGAGCAGTCAAGTGGTGGCGTAGTGGTACAGGCCGAAACTTACGGGTTGTAGGTCGTAGGTTCGAATCCAGACTGGCGCTTCACTTTGTGTAAATGATTTTTTTTTTATATGTGAGTACTACTACCGCGGACATGGTGGTCCGCGCCCTTGTTTACGAGGTTTTAATAATTATTTATGGGTTTTATTATTTTTACATTCAATTAATGTGTTCCTACATCGGATGTGTAAATGATTTAATTACCACTGCTTTCAAAACGGTGAAGGAAAATATCGTGAGGAAACCGGCTCGAGGACATGTAATATCTACCTTCCTCACACAGACCTGTGTCCCAGCTGTGGAAACATTACAGGATTATTTTAAATGTAGGTACAGTCACGGACTTTAATTGATAAGCCACTTGCCACAGTTCCTATTTTAGCCGTGTAATGCAAATCGGGTTTAGTCGTACATGTCCGGAGTGACGACCCAAAGTCAACCAATTGCAGGGCTATCAACCGTAACCTAGCAACAATTGTTTTAGCGTAGCGATGGTAACGTTATGATTAGTCATTTCGACATCGGAAAAATTCGCACTCACGATTTTATCCGAACGCGTAGCGTCCAAGAGACGTTCATAACAAATATGATAACTTGCATAAAAACAAAAATAGTTACGGCTACGATTCAACAAAATTCGAAATTATCGTCTCTGAAATTTCAACTGTCACTGTCTTTGGATAGATTTTGCAGAAATAACGAGTATTTAATGAGCTCTTATTCAAAGGAGGTCAGTATCAAATAGATTGGATAAACTTATGCAATAGCGTATTGATTTATCATTGACAATTTATTAGTCAACCTCTATGGATAAGACTATTTCCGATTATAAGTAATTTGTCATCTTGTTTACGAGCATGCGGTTTAAGTTCGTGTTTAATCGTGTAATCTCGTGAATGTATAAAACTGCACAATTGGAAAGATTAATAGTGGCTTATCAATTAAAGTCCGGGACTGTACTCTACACACCTGACACAATTTGAAAATAAACGATGTTTTTAAAGTAGTTACCAGAAAAAAAAAAACTGATACCTACAGCCACCCATTTATCTTCCATCCCGGTGTTTTATACCGTTATTCTCATGTCACATACCAACAAACGATTTAACTCACGAGCGTGCAACTATCAACTCTGAAAATGTCAACCGAGCCATTTCCCTTACAAAGCTTGCCGTACGTGTTTTCCTTATATTAACTACGTAACACTATTCCCCCTTTCTCCCTACCCCCCACTAGTTACAGCATCCAATAAGAGATGGCGCCAGAACAAAACTAGCGGTAGTGCTCTCTCTCGCAAGCAATTTACTCCTTACACTAATTAAAAGAGCGAGCGAGAAATGCCACGCCCACCACCGAGAACAAACACAAGAGGGGATCGCACCCGCCAATCGGAAAGCTTGATTATTTGTAATTAGAACGACCCGCTCTTCCTTTCGCCAAGATGACCAATGGGATTTTGTATTTAGCGGCATTATTCTGTCGTCAAAAGGAATTTCTGTTAGTAATTTAATTAAAATTTTCCACGATTGTGAAACGTTTTCATTTGTTGAGAGCAATCAGAGTTGCGAAATGGGCGTTATGTTTTTAGATTCAACCGAATTACTTTTTACGGTCTTTTTCGTCGGCGTTTTCTTTAATTGATGGTGGTACAGTCATTTACAGCGGTAATTTAAAATTCTGCTTTTACGATTTTTTGCCAAGATTACTTTTTTGTGTTTTTGTAGATGGACGATTAAATATGTTTAAGTACCTTTTTATTTAAAGATATACCGGTAGAAAGCAAGTAGGTTATATTAGAAAATTATCTTAGTACGGAAACTTTGTCCTACAATACCGCCGGGAAACGTTTTAATATTAAAAACTACCCGCAATCAAAACCGAGAACTTTTACAGAGCTCATAATGAAACAAGAAAATCAAACTTACAAAAGAATTCTGCAAAGCTATAGCTGAACAAAAACTTTCTCATCCCGCGAACATTGGAACAGCACAATCATTCAACTAGGAAGAATCAACCGGTCACAATGAACGGACCAACTTTTAGCTGCCAGTTTGCATATAGAGATAAAAGTGGGGAATATTAATGTGAATCGCCCCGGCTCCCTGCCCCCTTTTCTTGGGGGTGTAGGGGGGTGGGAAGGGGGCACTTTCTTCCACGGAGGACCACGGGACAGTCGTGATTTTAATTATATTGCGACGTGAGACGAGAGTTATGGCTCCTACAGAACTTACCAATTTTAGATGTTATGTTTATGTGTCTCTGATTTGAGTGGATGGCTCGACTTGTTTTGGAAATAAATTAATGTTATTATTGGTTTAATTAATTGGACTATTTCTTATAGGTATGTTTTTTTTTTATGAGATCGTTAATTGACTTGTTTGTTACATTAAATATCTTTGAGATAAGACCTTGTATTCATAATTAGTTGATTGTTTTTTTTTTTAATTATGGCTAGAGTAGGGACACTAAAAACAAAGGCAGATTAAAATTTGGAAAAATCTGGAACGTTTCGCGTAGAAGCGACATTTCCCTGCGACTTTTAGACGACAACTGAAAATAACTTAGCTAAACATATTCAAAATAATTATTTTACTAACAAGTATAGAAAACTCAATAATGAGACTAAGTATTAACTTTGATGTTAAAGAATTTGAACTCTCTTAACAGGAAAATATCGATAAACGTAACAAAAAAAATACTTTCCCTAATATCAAATGTATTTATGACAATGCCTTTATGCGGTACGCTATCAATCCTGCAGATTCAATACATCACACGATTTATCTCATAAAATACGTAGATAAGCAACGAAAAAACTAGAAAAGTTACAACAATGGGGGCCCATAAACTTAACCCCTTATTCAACTAAACATTCAACTCACATAAATATCTTTCGACAAACTAATGTCAATGTAAGACGCCATTACTTGAGTTAAACAAATTCCAAGATCTTGGTCCGTGTGTGCGAATGTGTAGGATTGCGTGTGTGTGCCGTACAGTGCATATATGTACGTCATAGTGGTAGGTGTAGGGTTGGCAGAAGGAGGATATATAGTCTTAGGTATTTTTAGTTGTAATGTTAAAATAAAATGTTATGCTGAGAAAAATTGAAGATTTTCAGACCCATTTATTGAGTTTCTGCTCGCTAACCTTTTTTTTCTCAATTAGTACATATATTTCTTTAAAAAATTACTTATAAATTAAAAATGCAATATAATTTGTAACTAACGAACTATTCTAAAAAAAATCCGTCTGTGATGCAGGTTAGATAAAAGTTTTAGTTTCTCAGAAGTGAATGTACAGATTTAATCAGGAAAATATTTTTATTTACCTCCTACATACTGTTGTATAACGGGTTTCAATCAGACAGGAAAAAGATTCTTTAGTTTTTTCAAGATAAACAGTTTTTTTTTATGATGCGTAGGAGTTTACAAAAAGTGATCTGGTCACGACTGTACCACAAATTCCATAACCAACCGCCAAAATTCAAACTCCCACCTGGCAACCCTAGTTATAGGGTGAATATGCATATGTGGGAGAGTATGTAAATACGTAAACGTTAAATTGTGAGGATGTGTGATGTTGAGGCTCCAGAGCGAGAGGTCTCCCTCATTATCGACCTCGGGTCACGGCGCATGCTCCGACTTTAGTCTCAACCCTGCTAACGAACGCCTTATTGCGACGGCGGTTCATCGCAGTAATTGAGTTACGACTTTTTACGTAGCAATTTCGTTTTTCTCTTAGAACCGGGTCGCACGCTAATTGGGGCGAATTTTTTTTTCTCTTGCTTTCTTCTTGAACAAATATTGGATTAGGCGCGTAATTCGCTTCAAATAGGTTACTCTTTGAAGGTACGAGTATTTCGCTTTATAATGAAAGTTTTTTTTTTCTCAAATTTTTTGTTACTACGTAAACTTATTATAATGTAATGAGTTGTTCTGTTAGAATTTTATGTTAATTTACTTTAAGTATTTTTTTTTTCATGAATGAAAAGTTTAAACAGCTGCTCTAATTATGTGGCGGTTGATATCGACGTTTGAAAGTTTCAGCGACTCGTCTTCGTCTCGAGAGGTTTTCTCATTTGCGATCTGCTTTCATAAGCTTTTTTCTTTCTTTGTTGTGGCTGTGGAGAGACTGGAGACGTATAAAGACAAGTTTAGTATTGTGGAAAGGAGGAAGGGGCATAAAGTACGTCACGTAGTAAATGCAAGGAATTTCTTTGCTTACCTGTTTAAGATTTTATTTTATTTTCGAAAACAGTTCTTTTTTTCATGTAGTTAATGATAGTATACCTATTATTAGTTTGATTGATTGTAAGTATATTATTATTTTATTGATATTGATAATTATATATGGGTATGATATAAGTAATTTGGTTTATAGTGTTCATGTTGACTAGTCTTTTTCTAAGTAACTTGTTTGTTAATGCAAATATCATTTATTTTCTCGTAAAATTCATACCAATGAGGAAAACCAAATATCTATCTCGTTTCCACGAATTATTTAAGAATTACGATATGACGGTAGCACATGGCTTGAGATATTTCTGATGTAGTCATAATAATTAAGTAGGGATGACGAATACAGCAATATAAATAGACAATATTATGATATACAGGTTGAAATTGAAAACATGCGACAAACCGTAGTGGGAGATTGTACTCATCATTATGAACAACTTTTACTAAGGGACCAATGATGCAATCGCAAAAAAAAAAACAGCTGTTCCCTACATTTTGACGAGTTATGCGAACATAAATGTAGGGAACAGATGTTTTTTTTTTCGTGATTGCATCATTGGTCCCTTAGTAAAAGTTGTTCATAATGATGAGTACAATCTCCCATTTTGGTTTGTCGCATGTTTTCAATTTCACCCTGTATAAAAATGTAGGTATTCTCATTATTTTGATAATATGGATCTACATGTTTTAGATAGGAGTTCAATGCTTGCTTACCTCATTAAGGAAAACTTTGCTTCTTTTTAGGAGGAATCTAGGTACCTACGTATTGAAGTTATTTCTAAGAATCAAAAGATTTTTCATACAAGTAGTCCATATAAAGGTACCTATATTGAATAGAAGGTATAAGAAAGTTACAATATTGGTAGATGACTCTGATTTGTCGATTTCTACGAAGAAAATAAGTAATAGTTTAAAAACTAAAAACACGCTTTAAAAACCAAACTAATAAAGTATAAAATAATTTATTTCTATTAAAAACCGTGGGGTGTTTTTTTGAGGTATTTTTATAATCAATTAATATCAAACACCCCACGGTTTTTAATAGTATTAAATTATTTTCTACTTTTTTAGTTTGGTTTTTAAAGCGTGTTTTTAGTTTTTTAAACTTCTATTTATTTTAATTTTTTTAGTTCTGCTAACTACAAAAGCGTGAATTTTCAGTTTACTGTTTTCGTTTTTTTTTTTCAATTATTGAATTGTTATCAGTCCTCGATAAGTCTACAAAGTTTAAATGAAATCTGACCGATTGAAGTGGGTCAAAATCGCGCTCTAAGTAGTCGGTTACAAACAAACATACAAGTGAAGCTAATATAAAGCGTGTAAAAACTGGCAAATAGGTACTCAATGATTCTTACTTTCAGAATGAGTGAATTTTCAGCATTGTGAAACTCCTCATTATTCATTTATCAAAGTCAGCATAGTAAACAATATTTGAAAAGAATAAAATAAGTTTTTACGGAAAAGAAAAACCGTTATTTTGCGAACAAAAAAAAAGTCACGGATTCATTCAAATTTTCCGCCGCCATTTTTATTATTCCGTCCGTTTGTTGTGTGGGACATTGTACAATTGATTCGAATGTGTCCAGGCATGCGACCAGTGCAATGGGGATCAAATATTCATTAAATGGCCGCTGTTGGCTGTGGCACCGGGTTCATATTCAGCAGACGTAGTTGTTAATAGTTCGCCCAGCCTGCCTTATCTTCGACACTCAGACTTTAGAGGGAGCAAGGAGGTTTGATACTTTGTGGATTATTATTTTGAAGTGGTAGAGTGCAAAAAGCGAATATTTGCACGGTTGGCGCAGTGGTTAGGCGATTGACTGCTGCGCTGCGTGTCGCGGGTTTGATTCCCGCACGGAACAAATATTTGTATGACCTACAAGTACTTGTTCCGGGTCTGGCTGTTTGTGTATGTGATTTTTAAATGTTTGTAAACGCACCCACAATACAGGAGAAATTCCTAGTGTGGGGCAATGTTTAAAAAAAAAGAAGTGTATTTTATCATTGATTTTATGAGTTAGAACACGACTGACGCTTTTGAAATACCAGGTTATCATAAATTTGTCATAACTAGAACACGACTGATGCCTATAAAGTACTAGGGTGTCATAAATTTGTAGGAGCTTTTAGGAGGGCGTGTCAGACTTTTACTGACTAAAACCCACCCGTGTTCCCTCAGTTGCCTGTGTGCCAGGGGCGACGGTATTTCTTTCGAACAACCCGCACCCCTGGCAGGCATCAGCCCTTGCGGACCCCACCAGTTCGGCGCATCAGGACACATGGCACGTCTAAATTTGTAGGAGCTCACTTACCGAGGCGGAAAATTGTGTAATAATAAGCTTACGGATTTTCTAATTAGAGAATAAACTACATGGGTATAGTTATACAAATTTAAGCTTCAGGCTTTCAGGTTTTAATAACCTTAAGAATAGACTTGACTAGCAACTTTTTTAATCAAATAAATAAATACATCACTTCAAAACAAACACGGGGTATCCTATAATGGAAAGTGTTGGATCACGACCTTCTCTTTTAAAGAGAGGCGATAAGAGTCTCAGCAATGTAGGATAACAAAAAAATAATAATAAATCAAACTTGATTTTATACAATAAATATAATTCATTAAACGTGTTGCTGAATAATAAACAAGACAGAAAAACTACGCGAAGTCGATCGATCCGTGCGAATGTTATTACTTCCACTAACTAGGCTATTTAATGTATTTATTTCGAATATTGTTAAAGTATCAAGAAGCGTCGGTCGTAGTAAATTACTCCGTTCCTTACCTTATATACCTACCAAGACTGCTACAAGGGTAGCGAGGGATGGGGTTGTTCGTTTGTTAACCAACCACGTTGTCATTGTGTGGACCTGAAGATTTAACAAATTAAAATATATTATATTCGTGTTATTTTGTTTTTTGCCGCTGGCTTAGCATTTATAGCCGCATGGGTCGTACGATCAGGCGGTTGGCCCATAGATGGGTCACCATGGTCTTTACATACCAAGATCCCTCCGTGTCTCGGAAAACACGTTAAGCTGTTGGTCCCGGCAGGCAATTGATCATTCTATTCTTGCCTAAGCAACCGGCAGCAAGTTCGTCATGCTCCCGTAGATGTCACTGCTTGCGGTAGCGTCGGGGGTCGGGTTACCTCCTTCTCTCAAATATGGCGAGGGGGGTAATGGCTGATCTTTGCGTTATGCTCGTGAACGGGTGCTGGTTGTGGCGACTGGTCGTCTTGTTGATCATGATTTTGATATTTTTACTAATAATTACCAACCTCTTTATTTATTTTACGCCGATGGTCTTAGGTTTTGCTGCCAACTCTGGTAGTAACAGCTATGTGAACATAATCCTGCAATGCACATGTAAGCTATCACGCCCGTTATACCAAGAGGCTTTTATGTAGTCACTATGGGTGGAATGTATTTGTGTGTACTTACTTATACAATGCCTGAAATAAAAATGATTTTCTTTTTTTAATTCTTAAGTTAAGTTTTCATTTTATTTGTTGGTATATTGGCATGGCTGGCTGACATATGAATGACGAATTATTTAATTAATGTTCTGTCTCGTAATGTTTATTACTTCGCCTATGTATGTATAGAATCAAGTCTATCCGACTTAACAGACAGCTATGTGCTGCTGGGGAGTTTGTTGCGATATTCTTCCCAGCTAAAGCACTGCGGTGCACAGCAGTGGGCGTTTTGGGGGACTGTCATATATTTTTGTCGTTAGAAAAGTGCTGATTCTCAGCCTAATTTGAATAAATGACTTTTGATTCTGATTCTGTCATTCGTAGATTTTGACAGTCGTTACAAGCCGTCAGAAGCCCAAAAGTCTGACAAGCAGTCGTACCATAGGATATCGTATTACCTATTAACTGGGTTGTTGTGGAGGTGAGATAGGCAGTCGTACCATGTAACTCAGCTCCATCTGGGTAGACTGGAAGCTGACACCATCGTTGGGAAAATGTGAAAATGGCGTAATTTAACGCGGTAATTTAAAAAATGGCGCCTCCAACACCGTACGCGTTATACAAGCAAAACTTCTTAAATAACAAAGAATACTAAAGATTTTGAGAGAGGTAGATAGACTTATCTTTGACATATGATGAAGTTTGAAATGTGCCTAAACATGTTGCGTTTTTAAAATTTCAGTCTCAGTTCTCGTCCAATTCCGAAATTCACTACAAAAATTGTCTTTCAATATGAAAAATATTGCAGTCATATCCACATTATTCCATCGGTGTGGGAGGCTGTGGCGCGGTCAGTGGGGGCGTCGAGCGCAAATTAATCTCCATACGTTGCGCCCGCGCTGCCGCCCGCTCGTTACTTTTGTATTACAACTACTATTTGAATCATTTTTACAATTCAATTGTTGAAAATAATCTTTGTTTTGCATTTGTGACGGGTCATTTTGCATTTTCTTTAACATGGTGCTTGGTTTGTAGACTGCTTAGAAGCCATTTTCTTTTTTGTGTTTCCACTGCTAAGATCGCCCCGAGGACACGGTGGAGCATACGCTGGAGGTCTGCCCGGCTTGGGCGGAGCACCGCTGTGTCCTTGTGGAGGCGATCGGTGGCGGCGATCTCTCGCATCCGGCCCTGGTCCAGGCCATGGTACGGAGCGAGAGTGCATGGGTAGCCGTCACCTCCTTCTGCGAAGCAGTAATACTCGCGAAGAGGGAGATGGGTGCACGTGAGAAAGAGGCAGTATATGCGCCCTCACGGCCTTAGTCACCGCGGGAGACGCCCTGGGCGTCGGGAATCCCAGGCTGATTCCCGGCCACCGTAGGCGTGGGCAGACGTGGACACCCGGGCGACGGCACGTTGTGTTTCACGCAAGCCTCAAAGAGATGTCAGCATCAACTGGTGGGGTCCGCAAGGTCCGATGCCTGCCAGGGGTGCGGGTTGTTCGAGAGAGATACCGTGGCCCCTGGCACACAGGTAACTGAGGGAACACGGGTGGGTTTTAGTCAGTAATAGTCTGACACGGATAGCCCTCCCGCTCCACCAAAAGAGGAAAAAGTTATTTGAAGATTTCCCACCCAAAAAAAAAGACCATAACTTTAAAATGTATTCTAAAGTCACACTACCACATTTACCTTCAAAGCAAGCTTGAACAGGCATCTTCTGGGCATGCTTGTTCCATCGTAGACCTCATCCATCGGTTTCTATTAGGCGTAATCGAGGTCATTATCATTCAGCAATAAAACATGCAATAAAAACAGTTAAAACACTGATCATCTAGAATCATTGACAATATTATTATTAACATAACAAGTGTCTATCCTCTGTAGTGTTAGGCTGACCTATATAGTACCACCTACATTTCTCCAGTTATGTATAAGTCCTATGTCATCAACCCTGATCATATTATACCTACCTCATCATTATCGTTTGCCTAGACTTATCTCAACTATTTTGGGGTCAGCTTTCAGTCCAACCAGATTCAGCTTATTGCCAGTATTTTACATTTTACAGCAACTGCTTATCTGACATCATATATTATCCTACCTACCTAAATCTTCTAAAATATGTTGGTATTCTTCAGTTTGTCCATGATTCATGTGAGAACTAATGAATAGCTATCATACCATATCTTAGGTACATCATACTAACACAAGAGATTATCAGCTACCACATTACCCATGGTATTATTATAACGTCAAAACATTTCATAGTTCTCTAAATTTTATGTAAAAGGAACACGCGTTCTTTTTACAAAAATTTTAAAGAAAAAAACAGAATAAAATCTCATAATCTTTCAAAAACCTCGTGTTCTTTTTACAAAAAGTTAAAAGAAAAAAATCAGTAAAAAGTTCCACTACCTTAAAAAAAAAAACTTGTAATGTCAACATAAGCAGGCAACCCTACCAGCTACTGTCAAAACTTAAGTCTCAAGTACCATTTATTTGAACAATATCCACGGCTATAATGTATGGAGATTAGGTGGAGGACAGACGCGCTTGGCCGTCCGTTGATCCGACATGATACATCAACGTCGCGGTGGACAGTGGACACTCCCCCTTACGTTGGATGTGGAACATGCAATAGGAATTGGTGGAGAAGGCAATGTATTATTATGTAATTTTAAAGTACTTGAAGACAGGGTCTAATTCTGTCCATGAAATACTGTAATAGAAACTAACTCCCCACCCACCTGAGAAAAGTGTCAGCCAAGTCATTAATTTCCAGGCTGATTCCCGGCCACCGTAGGCGCGGGCTTGCGGACGACGAGTAATGGGTAGCTCGCTGTCCGATAAGGACTAAGCCCGGGTCGACAGCGCGTTGTGTTCCACGCGCGCCACAAAGAGATGTCAGCACCAACTGGTGGGGTCCGCACGGGCCGATGCCTACCAGGGGTGCGGGTTGTTCGAAAGAGATACCGCGGCCCCTGGCACACAGGCAACTGAGGGAATACGGGTGGGTTTTAGTCAGTAAAAGTCTGACGCGCCCTCCTGCTCCACCCAGAGCGGGAGAAGTTATTTGACGATTTTCCACTCAAAAAAAAGGCATCCATTTAGAGCAAGGCAATTGTAAGGTATTTTCACACACAATAACAATCGACTGTTGTATTTAAGTATACAATACTAGGAAATAAGAACCGGAATAAGGTGATCCTGCACACAACCAAAGTTGGCGACATAGCTTATGGAATAAGCATGCTGAAGTAACAACGGGCCAGCCCTGTTAGCCGTAGAACCGATGACCAATGAGGTGTGCTTGAGTGGAGACCGCAAACCGGCAATGGCTAGGATGCCCTCAGGCTAGGTGGAGGCCTCAGGCCAGATTGGCTAGTAGCTGGATGAGAATCCGAGAGGCCTATGTTTGCATGCAGTGGACTTTTGGAAGCTGATGATGAAAATTGGGCGGCCTTTTGAAATCCACTGCCGGCGTAGCTCATCCATAGCACCACAATACCCGATTCCGCCTCAAATCTACCGTATTTGCCATGTCCAAAAACTCGAAACTCAACGTAAGAGACTAATAGCAAACTAGATGTTTGTCCGTCAGCTTTGCATACTAGCCAGCGCTTGTTACCCGGGGAATTAGCGTTGGTCCAGCACTCCAGCGATGATTAGTGAGCCACACGTTACCCGGTCATTATGCGAACTGCGCTGACGTGTTAAATACATGACGGGGGATGGGGCTCGGATTATAAGTCGTGTCATGTTTTCGTTATTCTAATTGGATATAAATGCAAAATTTGTGTAAAAAAATTGTGCCAATGGCCGATGCAAACGAGATATAAAATTATTAAAAAAAAAAATTATCCTTAGCGGTCACATTCCTGCGCAAAGAACTCGTTTCACTCCTTTCATATTTCGCGAGCCCGCGCGTCCTCCTTCTAGTTTTGACGGGACCTAGCCCTCTTGTCCTGCCATCTTCTACGCAGTCTGTCGCGACCCCACCTCATTGTCTCAGGGCACTAATTCCAAGGAATTTGAAAAAAAAAGCATTATTACAATCTTGATTATGATTGTAAATGTAATGTTTAGTCAATCCTTAGCATCAGTGGGATGACAGTGACAGCTCACTCCGCTCACTCCACGCAAGTATTCACTGCAAGGTTTAAGAACCTTGCAGTGACAGAATCGTCATGTTGTAGTGTAGACTATGATTTGCCTATGTCCAGCAGTGGACTGTGATAGGCTCAGTTGATTGAGACTCTATATATTCTCCCGGTACTTTTTCGTGAAGAAACTTTCGTTTTCAATTTACGGTATGGAAAATTCCCAATTTCTCGTGGGCTATTCCAAGGTAAGTCACCTATCTGATTATCTACTGAGTTTTAAAGCTACAGACATATAGACGAATAATACAAGTCAAAAGTATAAGAAGCGCCAACATAAGTATCAGGGCGGTTGAGTGCATAGACTGGGTAAGGGGAACTACTAATTCTGTAGCAATAAATAATTATAATGACACACCTACTATTATTAATTTCATTCTCATCGACTGACGACCGACATCACTTTCAGTCTGTAAACATAACGTTACTCGATCTTCCAGCAAAAAAGCAAATATGTATAACATCTTTCAGTATTTTGAACTTCCAGTCATTTCCTTACAATTCTATCAGTACAAGTTAATAGCAGCATCTGTTTATCAAAAACACGCTGAAAACGCTCGCTGAACGCTGAAGCGCTTAAAAGCTTTTGCTGAAGAGGCGTTCAGTATAAGCTCTTTATTAATAAAAATACACCTCTAGCCTGCATGTTGGAAAATCGTGCGGAACACAGATATACTTGAAATGGAGATGGTATGGAATATGTATCTAGGCGACACAACTATGTCACTGGATGGTGTGGTGGCAAAAATTACTTCGCCATGCTTGGGTGGTTTTGTAAGTTTCATCATCATAATTGTTTACTACATATACGGGATAAAATTTTAACCAGTGCGCAAACTGTAACCATGAATTCAGTATATCATTCTAAAAAGTAAATTAATTAGAATTGTTTCAAAATGAAACAGATTATGATTAATCGTGAGTTACGCAATTAGGTTGCAGATAAAGCACGGCCTAATCCACTGGGGTCTAGAAATAGGTCATGCAATTTTGCACAAGAGTTCCGTATATAACGAAGGTGAAGGTAAGGAAGGCTTTTTAAAAGTTCATCCCTAATTCTATGAGAGTTTGTGAGGTAGTTCGTAATTTTTACCGATTGGAATTCCCATCGGGTTGAATGTAGCTTGTACAAATAGTGTCTAAATTTCAATTTCAAAAGCCTTTTTTTTTGAGTGGGAAATCATCAAAAAACTTCTCCCGCTCTAGGTGGAGCAGGAGGGCGTGTCAGACTTTTACTGACTAAAACCCACCCGCGTTACCTCAGTTGCCTGTGTACCAGGGGCCGCGGTATCTCTTTCGAACAACCCGCACCCCTGGGAGACATGGGCCCTTGCAGACCCCACCAGTTGGTGCTGACATCATGGAACAAAACGCGCCGTCGACCCGGGCTTGGTCCTTACCGGAAACGAGCTACCCATTACTCGCCGGCCGCAAGCCCGCGCCTACGGTGGCCGGGAATCAGCCTGGGATTCCCGACGCCCAGGGCGTCTCCTGCGGTGACTAAGGCCGTGAGGGCGAAAAATACTGCATCTCACTCACATGCGCCGCCATTTCAAAAGCCTTAGATCAGAGTTAATCAGTATGTCCAATAAGTAACTAAAGACACAGATACTATTCACTAGGTCATTATCTGCCTAATACCACCCATTGACGACGACGAAGAAAAATACATGCAGCTATGACAATTTTTTCTCCATACTTCTTTATTAGTCGTCTCACCTCCCAACAGACAATTTGTGGCCACCTGGCCCACCTGTGCGTTTGATGATTTAATGACTGCATCAGTGAGTGCAGAGTTCGCGCATCTGATTTTTAACCGATTTCAAAACACACATTTATTTACATTTATATATATTTTTTTAAATTTATATTCGGATATAACTCCGTCATATATAGACGGATTTGCAATTTTTTAGTTTGAAAGGGGTTTATTCCGAAATGGTTCCATGTAAATTTCATAAAGATCTGATGATGCGTTTCGGAGACAAACAACGGAACTCTTCAAAAAATGACAGCAAACAAACCGCGATTGCTGGTATCGCATAAAAATGCATTGCTTTGACCCCAAGGATGATGAAATTTCGAATTGTGTGGGGTAGGTACTATAACTAAAAAGTGGAAAAAAACACTTAAAAAAAAACACAACCGACTTCCAAAAAATTACTACAAAGTCAAAAATAACTTTAATTTCGGAAGGCGGTGACAATTTTTTTTATAAAATACATATCCAAAGTCACCGCCTTCCGAAATTAAAGTTATTTTTCACTTTGTAATGTTTTTTTGGAAGGCGGTTGTTTTTTTTTTGAAAAATGTTATTTATTGTTGAATGTTTGAACTTTTTGCCATCGAAACGCTAAGATCGATTGGTCGTCATCTCGATAGTCACCCCGTTCTAGCCACATCATCAACCCCGAACAGTTTGAGTTCCACCAGGTCATTTCCAGCACATATACAGTAACGATAAGGGCACACAACAATGTTTTCGTTCGATCAGAAGCTCGTGCCTCTGAAATGAAGTTGGGTATTAGGAACGTTGCTATCTCCCCGACTATTTCCAATTTGTTTGTTAACATTTCCTCCGGTGAGCGTACTACAAGTTTTAAGGATAGTTACAGCTAGTTTGTCGAGTGTGTTCGTAGTTTGATTCGGATATAGTTATTGACGTGTTGGGCAATTATAATGTCGGTTGTTGGGATATTCTTATTTGCAACAAAGCATTTAAAAGTAATTTTTTTCACTATGATTAATTTATTTATATAACTAGTTTTTGCCAGCGGTTTCGCATGCATAGAGGTCCAAAATCATCTCATAGAAACGTACTACTGAGATGAAAAGTATCCTATTGTTAATCGAGGACATAAACTAGCTGTGTGCCATATTTCTTCCAAATCCGTTTAGCCGTTGTTGCGTGATTGAGAAGCAAACCTACAAACCTTCACATTTACATTATTAGAAGGATAATAAGTAGGTCAGTTTAATATTAACGTTTTAAAGGTACTTACACAAAAACGTTCTAGAATAAATGATGGTGTAAACCACATCTAAATCCATTGTTTAGAAGAACAATTAAGGCGGTCACACAGATAGAAACGAAAAACGTCTTTGTTTTATAATATTTACTATAGATTTGGTAGCAGTTTAAGTAAAACTACATTACAATTAAGTTTCAAGAAAGCGTTTGGTTCCCTTTTAAAATCTGTAAAACCAAGCATCCATCAAAAAGTGCATGGTATCAAATGACCAGTATCAAGGAAAAACTATTTGAGTAGCAAATAAAACAATTCCTAAAATCTAATGAAACGCCTTCACCCTTTACGAAACAACACCACCAACAACAACACAGCCCAAAACCCAGTCCAGAAAACTCAATTTTCATCACACAAAGTCATCAACATAAAGTGTCACAAATAATCGAAATTAGAATTTATTAGTGCTGCGTAGGGGTTCAATTTTGGTTCCGTGTGTAGCAATAATGCGTAAAAAACTCATCTCCGTCACCCTGCCCCCCTCTACCCCCGTTTTTCACCCCATCTCACCCCCGGGCCGGTGAAATATGATGTTTTCCCGTCCCGTGTGGACACGATTAGAAAATTCGTCGCGATGCGTTGTAGGCACTCAACACTATGCTGATAGTTTTCATATGTGGGTAGTTTCATTTGAATATTGCTTTTGTATTTGGGCTTTTTTTTGAAGATGTGGGTAGTTTGGAAAATGAGTGTAGAATGTTGAATTCGTGTATGAATATGAGAACACCACGGGTATGTTATTCAATGAAATACATTTTTTTTTTTTACATATACGGTTGACTTTTTTTCTAATATAAATGCCTATGCACAAGAATGGACAGTAAGGGAAATTAATTGTAAATTAAATTTACACAAAACGCCAATTTTCCGTGTTTTTCGGACATTTTTTTTACTGTCGAAAATGACAGTTGCGATTCAAATTTTTGGAAAAATTTAAATGTTTTTTTCCTGGCTTTACATGACAATTTATTTCAATTTATGTAGGTACTACCATCAGCTAAAAGATCATCATAGACTTTGCTTTAATTGGACACCATAACATGATTTCCATACTTAGACATACACCCAAACCACTCAATCATCTTACCATCCTTACCACCTCAAAAACTAAACACAATATTTCCTACTAAAATGACGTCACCAATTCCTTTGCAATGCGCTAATGTAGGCATAAATCATAGAGGGCTGCCCTGAGTCCAACGAGGATCAAAGCCTATATATCAAGCTAATGCTGATATGATATGTTAAATAAATATCGACGCCAGGATATTGGGTTTGGGTAACAAATCGAAAATGAATGTGACATGTGTATAAAGTGAAATGATTTTTAGAATATTTTCTTTAGGAATGAGACAATGGATTTAGGTTGGTAAGTTGTTTTAAGGGCTCGTGGCTAAGTAATAATAGCCACTCGGGTCTATCGATCGGGTTAAGCTTCACTTGCCGCGGTCAGTTCGTGGATGGGTGACCATCTTTACCTACATACCAAAACCGTGTCTCGGAAACCACGTTAAGCCGTTGGTGCCTGCTGTAATTCGAGGATCATGAGTCATTGCGGGACGTCAGAAGCTAGAAAATCTGAGAACCAGTGTTACCAAGGGGTATCGTATTACCCAGTTACTGGGTTATGGAGGTTAGATTGGCAGTCGCTCTATATAAAATACTGGTATTCAGCTGCATCCGATTAGACTGAAAACCGAACCCAGTATAGTTTTGAAAAGGCTAGGCTGATTGAGGTTAGTGAGTTTTTGGTACGGACTTAATAAATAGGTAATAAAGAAAGAAAGAAAAGAAAAAAACCATTTGTTTAGCACAGACTAAAAAGGCATACAATATACAGCAAAATAATAAAAAATAAACAACCAGCAAAAAGTGTAAAGTGCGTCAAAGTGGGCCTGACGGTTGCGCTAAAAAGGCCCAGTTCAGCATAAATGCCAGGCAACTTGTGCCTGACGCTGGTTTTCAACTATAATGGCAGGCTCAAAATAGCAACATTGGAGACTTAGGTGCTAGATTTTTACAAATGCCTGGGTCCCGACCATAGAATACGGTATTACACCTATTTTTGATTAATGCTAATAAACCACTAAAAAACAAAAAAAATATTTAATCGATTACTGCAATAAAATGCATTTAAATTTTACATTTTCATATTCCGCACGTAATTTGACGAAAACGCTGGACGCAGTGGACGCCATATTGGTCTGTGGGTATGACGTCAGTTTGCTGAGTAAACAAATGCGCTGATATTTTGTGTGATAATTGCTTATAATTTAAAAAAAAATGAGAGAGAGAGAGAGAGAAAAGAGTTATTATTTTACCAATAGTTGGTTTGCTGTTCCTGAATGTAAGAAATTATTTCAATAAAAATCGCTTTGGTTACGAAAATAATAAAACAACAAAGTTGTTCAGTTAATTAGTTTATTCAGCGGTAAGACGTAATAACATGGCGGCTACTATTTCATGGTGTTCAAAAACAGATAAAAAAACTGAAATTTTTGAATTGAATTTTAAAATGTATTTTTTTATTTCATGAACTATCATTTTCCGACTGCTTTTTGCCTAAGCTATCTCAATTATATATTTTTAGATTTTTTCTCGTATAGAGTAAAATTACCCTATTCCCTGTATCCTTTGATCCATTCTCATCCCAAGTAAGGCAAACACCATCATCGTCATCATATTCTCTTTTCAAACAAAATAAAGTTTTTTCAAAACGGTTTTTAAATGACAGTTCTGAGGTAACAAAAAAAATACAACCGAATTGAGATCCTGCACCTTAGGTATATAGAAGTCTTTTAAAAATATAGAACCAGAAAACATAAAACTGATAACAAAGCAAGCAAAATAACTGAAAATGTTTCATTAGAGGAAACTTTTACAACAATGCTTCAAACTTTGTACTACGAGAGATACGCGGAGTCTTATTTACTCCGCTGTAGTACCAAATCTATTTGTCTGAACTATGACAAACTAGGTTTCACCCGCGGTACGGTCCGGGTAAAAATTATAAGATACTCTTTTGTTCACTTGTTTTACTGGATCAGCTGATCTATTCTGTGTAAATATCACCGTCAAAACTTAGGTAAAGAGACCTTGAAGCGAGTTGGCATTAGTGTCAATCCCTAGCATGTAAGCTCATTTATGATGACATTTTTAACAGAATAGATCGGCAGTAGGTAGGTACATTATCAAATCCTCCTCCAGTCATGATACTAAACTTACACCCTAATAGGGTATTTTCCAATTAAATAAAAACTATTTTGACAGAAAAATAAAAATAAATTTATTTAAATACATTTTCTCAAATAAAAAATATTAAAATGTAATTTGTTTTTCGTTGTTTTAAATTTACCGCCAAAACGCTCCAAACGATGACTTTTTTATCACGTGACATCGTAACGTCAGCTTTGTGTAAACGGCACCGGTAGAAATACTTCGTTTGACACAGTTTTAGAAGTATTTGTGCACAGAGGCACCGCACAACAGTAATATCACTTTCTATCCATTAAAAATCTTGTTAAATATCTCGACATTCACTTGTTTACTTACTACCTGAACTACTTTTAACAAAAAGTTGACGTCACGTGGGCACGTGATAAAAAAGTCATATTAAGGAGCGTTTTGGCGGTAAATTCAAAACAACTTTAATTTTTCTGTTACATATTTCATCCCAATCTTCAAATTAGAATAGTTTTTTTTATAAATTGGAAAATACCCTATTATGTAACCCACTATCAATCAGAATCTGACTCATTTTGAAAGATATTGCTAGTCCATTGCTTTATATGTTCGAAAAATGTGTCTGCTCGACGACGTAAAAAAACGCAATGAAAGTTATTGAACCATTAGTGCCTTACGCAATTAGCTCTCTGGGCAGTCAGCCGCATTATCAATGTTAATGATTAAGACCCCATGAGCTATTTTCGGTTGGCTCAAAAAGATGGAAGAAATATTTCTTCTTTCAATCGTAGAACACTCACAGTGCTACTTCTGATAATCATTTAGGACTGCTCCTACAATTTGAAAAGTTATCGTAATCCCTTATTTCCTTTCCTTCCTTTTGCAAAATAGCCATGATCATCACGTTAGACATGTTGTCAGATGGAATCTCATGTCCCAACTCCTGATATAATCCTAACTAACATTATAAATGCGAAAGTAAGTTTGTTTGTTTGTTACGCTTTCAAGTTAAGACAACTAAACGGATGTGGATAAAATTTGGCAGACAGAGCGACCATGATTTGGGTATGGAGATATCTAGGTAGTAGTAGGTAGGGTATAGGCTACTTATCATCCTGTATTGCAGATGAAGTCGTGGGCAACAGCTGATCTTTAATAATCCTCAGTTACTTTCAACCTAAAGATCTGATAAGAATCTAATTATGCCAACCTACTGATTACACCTGAACCTGTCACTATCCAATAGAGATGCGAAATTGGTCTCGGAAAAAAAAAATATATACAGATTAATTGTTCATAGTTATTCCTTTTTACTTGTACTTTACTACCAATTTCTAAACACTAGCCTGCCAGTAGGTACCTATATCATCTCCATACACACACTTTAATAGTATTATTGGAAAATTGGCTCCATAACCCTACTGTAGACAAAATGTTGCTATCACTACACCGCATCACAGCCAATAGGGTGTGTCGGTTCACACTATCTACAAAAGAAATTACATGTTCCTCTCTATCAGGTGGGGGGAGGGGGAATGACGTCAGAGCAACGCCTCGAATAAATGTGATGGAAATTGGAGGATTTGTTTACCCATATTCTCACACTTTTGACACTAAAAGGTAGAGCGAACGTGTCTGTGTGTGCGTGTGTAACTATTGTTTTTTGTTTGCTTGTGTGCTTGACTGTATATCGTGAAGTGTGTTTGGAGACTTTTATGATGGTTAGTTAGTAAGACGCTTAGGGCTCGTACATAATGTTAAGATATTTGGCCAAAAATCCTATTCTACTAATATTATAAATGAGAAATTTTGAATGTTTGGATGTTTGCGGGTTCGGATGTTTATTACTCAATCACGCAAAAATGTTTTAACAGATTTTGATGAAATTTGGTACACAGATAGTGTATAATGTAGTTACGTTAGTTTATAACCAATATTATAAATGTGAAAGTTTGTATGTTTGAATGTTTGGTAGGTACTCAATCACACAAAAACGGCCGAACGGATTTGGATGAAATTTAGCACACAGTATATAACCTGGATGAATACATAGGATACTTCTTACCCCAGTTGTACGTTTCCATGGAATTATTTTTGACCTCCACGCGGACAAAGCTGCTGGCAAAAAATAAAAATTAAGCTTGTAAAAAATAATTGGAAATACATTTCCAGCATTTTCCTATGCCGCGGGCATGATTAAACAGTTAGGTAGTTCGTGGCTTTTCATTGGACCCTTAATGATTAAGGAAAATGTTTATATTGGATTAAATTAGGCCGGGTAAATTGTATCCAAAAAAGGGTTGTGTTAGTAATATTAATTTTTGCTGTGCATTGGAAATAGGGAACTGATTATTTATATAGGTAACTAGCTTTTTGCACGCGGCTCCGTCTACGTGGATGTCTGGAAAGTAGCTTATGTCCTTCTCCATATCCCAGGCTATATTTTTGCCAAATTTTATGATGATCGGTTCAGCGGTTTAGGAGTGAAAGCGTAACCGACAGACAGACAGAGTTTGGCACACAGGCAACTGAGGGAACACGGGTGGGTTTTAGTCAGTAAAGTCTGACACGCCCTCCCGCTCCACCCAGAGCAGGAGAAGTTATTTGATGATTTCCCACCCAAAAAAAAAACAAAACAAAAAAAAAAGATGATGACGATGGGACTCCCTTTTCCGCACGTAGACTCCCATTCAGTTCGTTGTGCGTGGGGGTGCTGGCTAACAAAGCCAGCTTAGCTGAGCCCAAAAGCACAGAAGCTTCCTGGGAGCTTCACAGGCTTCGCGGAGCGACCTCACTGTTCCGAGGATTTCTTCATGTTGAGAAGCCACGGCCTCGCATTTCAGGATGACGTGGGGACAGACAGAATTACTTTCGCATTTATTATATTAGTAGGGATGTTAAAACTTCTAATCAAACAATCAATTATCATTTGCAACGAATGTAGGTTAAATTAAAATACAGATGGAGTAGATAAGAGTGAGCCATGTACATTCTGCCTGCAAGCTTAGCATGACGCTTTCTATTTCTACGAAGAATATACAGTGCTTTTTCAATACAAAGTGACATTTCGATTCTACATTTTTGACATCGCACCGTAGATTTACAATCTGTCATTATGTCTTTCGTTTCTAGCGATTTTTGTCAAGGTCCTTATAAATATAGACTATTTCAAAAGAGTATTTCTTCCCAAACTGTCAAAATCACACTGACAACCAACTTTCTACTCGACGGCCACAAAGTGTATACGATTACCTACAAAATCATGATTCGTTTAGAACGCATAACTGCGATATAAAAAACATAGCTATCTTCTCTATTGTATGTACATCATTTAGTAAATAGTCATATCTATTCTTCCGTCGACAAATCAGTGCTTGTGCTAAGACTGCTGGAAACAGGCACGCAAAAGTTATAAAAAAATGTTTAAGACGAAGTCATGTTTTTTTTTAGCTTGGGAAATCATCTAATAACTTCTCCCACGGCGTGTCAGACTTATACTAACTAAAACCCACCCGTGTTCCCTCAGTTGCCTGTGTGCCAGGAGCTACGGTATCTCTTTCGAACAACCCGCACACCTGGCAGAAGAAGTAATGGTTAAGTTTCTGAAGATTTTTGCTAATTCTGAGTTATTCCAAAATAGAACATCACGCCTTGTTTCCCCAAAGTTTTCATCAGAGGTGTACCTATTGTTTCGCCAATTATGTTCGGGCGAGCCTATTGCCATCACCCGGGCAAAAATCCAGACTCCAGGCTACTTACTGAGAAATTCCAGATAGAAAAACCTAGTAACACTTTGAAAATCGAACTTGACTTATTCCTTGTCATATTCAAATTAAAACAAAAAGCGACGCTATAGTTATGGTAACAAGAATCATTTTGGAAAGAGCTTTGGCTTCAGGAAAAAAAAAATCTGCTCATGACAATAGAATTTCTTTGCCATCACCACCAATTCATATCAAATTAACTAGTGACATCCAACTTCCAAATTCAAACTCGTATCATAAGCCTATTGTAAGTTAACACCATGACACCCGGCACCCGAAGTTGTGCCCAATTCAATTTATTTAGCGATTTTCAGAACAAAAATATTTCGGGCGAGCTATTTATCAGACTTCAGATATCGTAGCACTATACCAACACATTTATGTGTTACCTCACAAAACTAGAGTACGATTACGTAATATATTCCGGTGTCGTGTGCCTCCAGCCATTTTTCTATTCGTTCCCTACTTTTGAAGGCGTGCAAGAGACGTGGTATTACTATGCCTAATTCAAACGAAATGTGTGGAATGAAAATTGTTATGTGTGCTGGGAGTAATCGGAGTAGTTTTGTCGTGTTATGGTGGGATAGGAGAACAAAGGAATGGTAAAGAAGTTTGTTTTATACTGGTTTATGGTTCTGTGTATTTAAATGGGTATGGCATTGAGTACAGCAAAAGATAGTTGAAAGTAAATAGAAATAAGGTGAAAGGCAGCAAATACTCCTTTAACTTACCTTATTGTTTTAATTTCACAGTTTTAAGGTGAACCTAGTCCACATTTTTTGCATACAAACTTCGGGAGTGTTTTACTCCACTGTCTGACATGGCATATCCAAAGTAAAATATGATATTATTTTATCTTAATATTGTCTTTACGGAAACAGAATACTAAAATAAAAACCCATTAAAAATAGGAGCCAACAAAGATTCGTTTTTCTTGCTAATTTTACTTAACTTTGGGCGTGTTTAAGTAATAAATAAAGTGTAAAATCTCCAAAACCAAGTCAGTACCGATAAAGTTCAATTATCGAAAAGTTCAATAAACTTTATTGCTCATTGATTTATGCATTCACTTTTTCATAAAACCCGATCTTCCAAAGGACTTCTCTTAATATTTTCGCATTTTTTTACTATAAATGATCCTGCTTCTCACTCAATAACGTTGTGCGTGTAGACTAGCGTCTAACTGCTCATCGCTGATACTATCTCTGTCGGACACGAAGCCTGGTGAGACAGCGTGATTTTTAGCCAGGCCGACCAGTGAGTTCGAGCCCGCGACTAGGTTCCTCTTAAGTCTAGACAATATTTTAATTAACTATGTACTTAAAAAAAAAATATCCTTTTTCTTGTGCCTCTCATCTGTAACATACGTTCTCACTGCTAACACACAGGCCTCTTCTGTGAGAGAGAGTGGGCCGTAATCCACTACGCGGGGCCAGTGCAGTTTGTTAGATATCACACGTCTACAAATCTTTTATTCTAACAAATGCCAGTTTCTTCACGATGTTTTCCTTCACCGTTTAGACAGCTGTGGTGATTAAATAATTTACACAAAGTGAAGTGCCTGTCAGGGTTCGAACCTGTGACCTACAACTCAGTGTTTTTGAGTTTGTGTTTGTCTCAGTCGAAGGAATTAAACGAGTTGAAGGAAAACATCGAGAGGACACGGGCATGTCCTTTAGGATTTTTTGGCTTCAGCCAAAAATGTCAAACGAATTCGTTACTAATTTTATTAATTAACTAGCTTTTGGATTTTCATCCCCTATTTAATTCCCTTAGGGGTTGATTTCCAAAAAATCCTTCCTTATTCCCTGTTTAAATTTTAAAGGGAACCTCTGCGCAAAATTCCAGCTTTCTAGGTCCAAGGGTTTGGGCTGGGCGTTGATGAGTCAGTCAGTTAGTCAGGACTTTTCTTTTTATTTATATGAATTACGTGCAAACTGCCTCTTACAGAGAGGTGGCTTGTGTATGTCTTAGCAGTGGGTAATCAAAATCAGTTTTAAATCAACACACTAGTAATTACTATCTTCATTTATTGCTTCCATCACAATAAAACCCATCATAACTATCCAACAATCGATCTACGACTTCTAACTCACGATAAGCAATAACGCCAAAAATACTGTCGTACTTCCTCATAACATAAGTAAGAATATCGCGTAAATTCAGTCAAAAGAAAGGACCTAATAGGAGGGCCGGGCAGCAGTCCAAGCTTATCTGTGAAAGCGTAAAATTTATGTTAATGACACCCCTTAGAATGGAAAGTAACGTTAGAACAGAAGTAAAGCATATCATGATAACGTGTCGTCTTATTAATGTATGGTGGGCATTGGGCTATTGGTGACGCATTCGATTTGCATTTGTTTCATTATTATGATCAATTGTATAGGCTTTATAGACTTGTGGCTAAGTAAAACCCAGCCGCACGGTTTGATCGATCAGGTTAAGCTACGCTTGCCGCGGTTGGTCCGTGGATAGGTGACCATCTTTACATACCAAGAACCGTAGTTCGGAAAGCACGTTAGACCGTTGGTCCCGGTTGTCATTCGTGGATCTTTGACAGTCGTTACGGGTCCGAAGCCCGAAAGACTGATAACCAGTTGTACCAAGGGGTATCAGATAGGCAGATGCTGCATGTAAACTACTGGTTTTCAGCTGCATCCGGTTAGACTGAAAGCCAACCTCAGCATAGTTGAAAAAAGGCTAGGCAGATGATGATGTATCAAGGCCTCAAGGGAATTTAGGGTTAGTTTGTGGCTTTATGTTTGTTAGTATACTTAGCGGTTAATGTAATCTTGGATTAAATGTGGATATTGCTGCTTGGGAATTAAATTTTGCGGTCTTTATCTACTTCTAACTTTCGCCTATGGCTAGATATTTGGCAAAAACTAGTTATGTGAAAAGTATATTGAGTAAACCCATACATTCGAATATGTAAGCTCCCAAAACGAAAGAGGAAAACATCGTGAGGAAACCGGCATGTCCTAGAACCAGAAATATCGATGACATGTGACATCTATCAAAACGCGGTGTGCCCGCGTGGTGGATTACGGCCCACTCCCTCTCGCAGAGGGGAGGTCTGTGTCCCAGCAATGGGAAGGAACATTTGCCCAACTATGAACTTTGTTTATTTGTAGGTACTATATTTTAGTTACTTGACTTAAATTAGATTTTTTTATTTATTTAACACTTTAAGCACTCAAATGTACAGAGGTGGACTTAATATTAAAAAAAAAACTTTTTCACTTTTACTTGTTATATCTAAATGTAATAAGGTTATTGTGATGAAGTGTATGAATGCCTCGCCAATAAATTACTATGGCTATGACAACGCCACTATTTGAAAATATTCTTCTAACTAAACCGTGCACCCAAACATGTTAATCGTCATTTCTCTTACGCCCCCTACCAAAGTCGACAACCACAAAGATGGGATCCTAAAAACTACAGAAGCACGCAAAAAACGTAGCTTCAAGCGGGCAATTCATTCGTTCATTCGTTCTCATATCCGGTTATCGCCGGTTTATCATACGCCTGGGGCCCAGTGTAACTCCTCCCGAGATTATTTTAAGCTTCAACCCTAAACGTTTGATTATAGTACCATTCTTTGGTGGAATTGCCCCGTTTCTGGTCCGTGAGTAGGCATCGAGTTATTATTGTTAGTGTCATTACGTAATTTCGTGTAATGATAGTGAGTGATTCTTGCTGATATTGCTGATTCTTTTGTTTTACTGGCAAATATCTGTCATGGGCTAGTGCTCAATTTTCTTAACATTTAGAAGTGTGCAGCTATCTACACAATACGCCACAATTAACTGACAAACACTTAGAGCCTATGACAAAAAAATCGTTAATTATCTAGATTGATTAACACACTAGCTTTTGTCAGCGGGTTCACCGACGAGGTGGTCGAAAATTATCCCAAGGTAACGTACTACCGAAATAAAAAATATTTTATGTATTACTACAAGCTATAAACTATCTGTATGCCAAATTTCATCCAAATTGGTTCAGCCGTTTTTGCGTGATTGAGTAATAAACATCCAAATATAAAATGTAAAGTTTCACAGTCAGAGGCTCTTAAATCAATGGACTGGTGATGCTTAAAAATGATGAAAATTCGTATTAATATAAAACCTCTACCTACCTTATCAGGGAATACTAGACATTCTGTTCTATTATGTTATAATCTAAGCAACTAATCTGCCCAACATCAAAGAACATAAAACCGGCGGAAAACACAAGACAAAAACCCACTTTAAATACAGGCCCGATAAAATTAATAGCATCTCCTCGTCTGCCCTTTGGGAAGTGCAATCACGCGTGTAGAGGCTGCGTCGCTTTGTCCCATTCTCCCCTTTTCTTTTATAATTTTCTCGCCTGAGGCGAACTCGGACCGCGGGAAAAATGCAAAGCCTCTAAAGGTTTTTCTACCCACTATGTTGCAATTTTGGGTGTCGCGAGATACATCGACGTATTATGTATACCGCCCCTAAGTTTGAAATACGTGAAGTGGGTTTTAAATGTTAAACTTTAGAGAGGTTTTTGAATATAGGGGTTCAGTAATGAGTTTCTTTGAATATATTTTTTGTTATTTGGAGTTTTGTAGTGAGTAATGGATAAGCTGTTGTTAAGATAAGATGCTTGGAGCTGGTTGTTGAATGTTGTCAGAAAATAGACCTAACCGCCAAGATATTTTTAATTTCTCATTAAGACTACAGCAGAATAAAAATAGGGTCCAAAAGTTGAATATTAGAGCATGTGGTACGCACGGCTACACATCAAGCTATACATTTCCAGTTTACGCTGATCTCGCACTGTACGGAAATCCTATACAATGCGAAATCAGCTTATACTGGATATGTATAGCTTGATGTGTAGCTGTGTTTACCTAAGGGGCTTATGTATAAGTCACTTTTAGGACTAATATTTAATTGAATCAATTAAATGGAACTGAATAAGATTGCTTTCAAGGAGACTAATAATATAATCGGTCATTCAACAGTTTATTAATATACATACTTACCTACTTGATGTCAATGTTTAATTGGCGATAATAATGATGAATAAAAGTATTAAAAAAACACTAACAACCAGAGTTGGGGGGATGGGGCCTTCCAATTCATCGATAAAATAATTTTAAATGAAGAATAGGATGGAAAAACTATTCGTAATTACTAAATGGATCATAAATCCTCTCATATATGTTTTTCTCCAAACTAAGTTACCCACTAAAGAGATTTATTTATAAAACTAAGGTTTATTAAGGTATAATGATCCCAAACGTCCCATAAAGTACAGCCATTGATTTACAGCTCCAACACATTTCAACTGAATCCATTTGCAATCCGCTCCCACAACTATTCCAAATAAAAGGAATTCCTCGTACAAAAGGGAAACCTGGGAAAAAGAAATAAAAAATATAATAATTCAAAATGGCGTCTGGCCACTTAATAACTGGCTGACACCATTGGGAAATATAATTTAATTTTTCTTTAGCGCCGTACTGTTCGTTCGTAATTCAAATGTGTATTTCTGTCCTTGTCTGGCGTTTCCTCGGTTGTGTGTCCCCCTCGCGCCCGCCCCCTCAAACTTCCGTTTGTTCGGGCGCCCCGTGTCACCCAGTGTTCTGGACAAGAAATATTTGCGATATTGTGTATTAGATGATTTGTGTATTCGCATGTACGTGGTGGGAATTTATAGAACGTACAGTCGTGTAGAAATTGTTCAATGGTTACTCTCGTACTTAATGGTACTCTCATCAAAAGTTTTTAACAAGCTCCAGAGCGATGTTGTCTATTTATTCTGCCTCTGATGTATTCCATATTATTATTATAAGTTAAGATATACAAAGAGAAATTATTTTGCTTGTATTATTATGTTCGTCTGGAATAAAGTCATTATACTTAGCAAGTTGTGAAAGGAATCTATTTAACTTTATTTGTTTAACATAATATAATAAAATAAATAAATTAAACGAAGGATTAAGCACTCTATATTTATATTTAAGGAATGGAAACATTCACATTATAAATACTTGAACTGACACCGGGAAAACTAAGTTTCCAAAGCAGTTGAACGATTACGATTGAATAATTTTTACGAAAGATAATATACCTACGTTGGTTGTATTATGAAAATTCATCAAAGTGCGTCAAAGTGTGCCTTACGACTGCGATAAGAAGGCCCAGTTCAGCATAAATGCCAGACAACTAGAAGAACTTCTACCTCAGCAGTGGGAACACTATAGGCTAATTATGCTGAAGCGTAGGGCTTCAGTATAATTAGCCCGTGGGCCTGAGGATGGACGGAGCCACCGAGGTCGGCAAAAAGTGTTGGCTAGACGATCTAGACCCGTATTGCTATGGTTGAATCGAGGTGGACGTAGAAAAGGATGCCTGCAGGCATAGCATGACGTTTTCTATTTCTACGAAGAATAGGCAGTATTTTTGACATCGCACCATAGATATCATTCTACAATCTGTCATTTTGTCTTTCACTTCTAACGATCTTTGTCTAGATCCTTATAAATGTAGACTATTTCAGAATAATATTTCTTCCCAAACTGTTAAAATCACACTGACTACAAACTTTCTACTCGACGGCCACAAAGTATTACGATTATCTACAAAATCATGATTCGTTTAGAACGCATACTGTGATAATAGAAAAACATAACTATCTTCTCCTATTGTACAGACGCCAGCACATCAAGCTACTCCAAACTGTCAAATTTTCCCAATTGAACATGAACCTTACCCCTACGTTATAAAGTTGAAAATCTATCAAAGAAATTTGACAGATTGGGGTAGCTTGATTTGCTGGCGTCTGTACATCATTTAGTTAATCGTCATGTCTACTCGTCCGTCGACAAATCGGTGCTCGTGCTAAACCTGCAGGAAAAAATTATGGAGGCCGTTGCCCAGCAGAGCAAATGTGTAGGCTAATGAAAAAAAAGTACATACTTATGTTTCAGTAATTCGGTTTCGAGTCAATAATAACTACTAATCGAGAAAAGCCGCGGATAAAGCCAGCACCATAAAACCTTACTACCGCACATTACGACACAAATTGTTACATATAGCTCTCACATTACTATAAATTACTGCCCAAAATCAGCATGGAAAAGAAACCTCATGGCGACTATAAAACTATGCAAAAACTTATTTACGGACGTCACCTAGAGGGCAGGTGTGAGAGTAATATTCTAATGTACGTAAGAGGGTCCCTCTATCCATAATAATATCCCTCCCACGCCTCTTTACATAAAACTAGATGATATAGTACGTAGGAAATGTGTATAGATGAGTAGATCGATCTTTAAATTGAGTTAGATGAATGGAGATTAAAGATGGTATGAACTTATAATCTACTCGCTCTAGCCAGCAGCTTCTCCCGCGTGGAGGTCGGAATTTATCCCACGAGAACGTACTACCGGGATAAAAAGTATCCTATGCGTTAATCTAGGTTACAAACTATTTGATTGCCAATTTTCATCCAAATCCGTTCAGCCGTTTTTGTGTGATTGAGTAACAAACATCTAACAACCAAACATGTAAACTTTCACATTTTTAATATTAGTAGAATAGGATATTAGTAGAATATATAAGGATATTAGGATTACCTCATTGGTCTAGTGAGTATTGTTGAAGTGTGGAACTCTCTGCCTGCGTCTGTGTTCCCTTCCATATTTAACCCGTCTACCTTCAAAAACAAGAGTGAACAGGTATCTTCTGGGCACGCTCGTTACATCATAGAACTCAGCAATCGCTTTCCATCAGGCGTGATCGAGGTTAAGCGCAGCCGTGCTATTCTGTAACCATCTCACCGGGTGAAGTGAGCCAAGTGAGCGTGGAGTGAGCTGTCAGTGTCATCCCACTGATTGTAGAGATTGACCAAGCATTACATTTACAATCATAATCGATATTAAATCTCGATTATGATTGTATGCTAATTCTTTTGATAATTTTATAACGATTTCAAAGCTAGTGTTTAACTGTGCATCATGCATTACATTACATTATACGCGCACTCGCGCCTCAGGCAATATAAGGACTAGTCTACGAAAAAATAGACCGACACAACATTGAGTTTCTGACTGAGTTTTTGTTTTGCTACTTTATTTGAAAAACCTCCCAAAATGTTATGCATGATGCACACTTAAACACTAGCTTTGAAATTGTAATAAAATGGTCAATAGAATTAGCATATTTAATCTCGATTATGATTGTAAATGTAATGCTTGGTCATCCGTAGCATCAGGTGGAATGACACTGACAGCTCACTCCACGCTCACTTTACTCGGTGAGATGGTTACAGAATAGCATAGCTGGCCCATACAGAAAAAACAAGCGGTCGCAAGCGTTACTTTTGAGCATGAGGTCCTGGCTTCGATTCCCAGGTCGGACAAAGTGGAATCAGGAATTTCTCAGTAGCACCATGGAGTCTGGATTTGTGCCCGGTTGATGGCAATAGGCTCGCCCTTATCACATGGGATTTAAAAACAAATCTGGCAAAATGTTGGTGTACTAGGTACAGATACAACTCTGCCTAATCCTTCGGAGAATACAAGCGTGATGTTATAAAATTATTACTTACTGGCCTATACGGCTTCGCCTACGTCGGTAGGGTGCAGAATTCTTCGAATGACCTAAATAGGTTTTAGAGTTCCTTAAAAATGGTTACAAATATCTCTAAACCTGACGTGGTTTTCGTACGTCGTTTTCGGGTGACCACTGAAAGTCAGCGCTGTGCTGTGGGTCTCATAAAACAGAATCATGCTGAGTGAAAGCCTTCTTGTAATAGTCATGGCGTGCATCTGCCGACTAAACAGTCGGCAGATGACTTTTTTTTAAATAAAGATATGTACGAGATTGAACCCAGTAATGATTAGAAGTTTGTATGATATATGTAGGCAATTAAATTAACTTTCATTATCAAGTAGTTTCGAAGTAACTCATTAGCAAATGCATGAACTCTTTGCCTTTTTTAGCATTGTTTTTAACTCTTTAGGTAAAAATATTAAAGATACGAAGATTGTAAATAAAAACGATATATTATTTCAGTATGTAAAAAAAAAAACAGAACTTCAAAATGCGCCATCTCGATATTGTTGCTCAAAGTATTTAATCGTAGCACTCCGTAGCCGGATTATTCTTCGCACTACGAGGCACCCGTAGTCGCGTAGCACTACGCTACGGTTCATGGTACTCAACGAGCTACAATTCTTTGGGATAGAAAGTTCGGCCGCTCACTACTAGATGGCGCTGTCCGCAAAATAAAAGAAATAAGGTGCACATAAAGTAAACATTGAAATACACACTAATCCAAAGCAGCCAAAAGCCAAGCAAAAACTACTTTACTACGACAAATAAAATTATAAATACAAAAAAAGTCACATAAAATCATTTAGGCTGTTAATACTTTTCATTTTGTTTTTTTAATCAATTCGTTTTAAAGGTATTGCAGTATTTTGACCATCGATCGAAGCATGAAACCCGTTATAATAATGTTGGTGCTAAAAAAGGAAGCAAGTGGGTATCTACACAATGTCACATTGTTAAAGTACTTGCAAGGTCTTGAACCTGTAACCTGTTCTATCACACCAAAATACTATCCAAACAATTAGTCATTCACAAATCTCGTGTGTGATGTGTACAACTCAAAAATAATGACTTTTATCGCTAGTTATTGAGTTATTGTTCGTTTACTATTTATTCTACTTAAAGTATTATTTGCTCTCTTTATTTACTGACAGATATAACGTCTGCGGGTAATTGAACGGCTGTGTGTATAACATTGTAAAATACTCTGATAGTGATACAATATACGCCTAGTCAGGTACAGTCGGTAGAAGAGATAAGTAAACCTACAGACGGCTAGCGTCTACTCTTTTTTTATTTTTTTTGGGTGGGAAATGATCAAATAGGTAACTTCTCCCACTCTGGCGAGAGCGGGAAAGCAAGTTCTGACTTGCTCTCCCGCTCTCGCGCTCTCCCCTTACTAACCAAAACCCACCCGTGTTCCTTCAGTTGCCTGTGTGCCAGGGGCCGCGGTATCTCTTTCGAACAACTCGCACCCCTGGCGCCTGCATCGGCCCTTGCGAACCCCACCAGTTGGTGCTGACATCTTTAAGAGGCGCGCGTGGAGCACAACGCACCGTTGACCCGAGCTTGGTCTTTACCGGACAGCGTGCTAAATGACTCACCATCCGCAAGCCCGCGCGTACGGTGGCCGGGAATCAGCCTGGGATTACCGACGCCCAGGGCGTCTCCTGTGGCGACTATGGCTCTTCAAAACGGGACATCGACGCTCAAACTGTTGTAATGGATTCCGTAAAAGATTCTGAACTTCCTGCGTGGAAATTTTTCGTAGGTTATTAAAAAAAATGCTGGTCATCATCATTGTCCTACTGTTATCCCAATTTATTTCAAGTCAGCACAACATATCTTTTTCTGCCATACTTCTCTATTAGTGGTAATCTTGGTAGTGAGGTCTTTTCTAACTATATCATCATTCACACAGTCCATCCATCGTTTCTGTGGCCATATTACATTTAGACCGGCACGTATTGAATTTTTCTATGAAACAGTTTTTTGTTTTTTTTGATAACCGATAAAAAATGTGTACGTTAGTGGGCCAAGAACCATGTGCTAAATTCAGGGTTATTATTTGCGCGTCGATGTCTCTGCCATCTCATTTACCTAGCTAGGTACCTAGATATCTATGGGCCCTTGGTGGTTTCCCCTGGTTGGACCACAGTGTTATACATTGTACCACAGTGTTATCCACAGGGACGGTGTCAGAGCAACCCGGAATCTGGACTTATGCCCGGTTAGTGGCAATAGGCTCGCCCGTCTTATATGTCAATTTATAGAATAACTGGTGAAAAGTAAGTGGACTATATCTCTGCCTGAGAAAAAAGGTAGTTACAGGCGCGATGTTAAGATTGTGATGCTATAGTTATATCTCTTGTTGACTGTACTTCGGTAGGAGTATTTTATTACACGTAAGTAACATTATAATGTCATGAGGAAAAGGTTTGATGTTGAAGCATTTTCTATCAAACAAATATTTATTTATGATTTGTCCATTTTGAGACGGTATAATATTGTAATATCAATCCTAACTGTAATACTGAAAATCATAACAGAGCTGACTAAATCTCCAAATCCAATCTGTAATAGGTAAGTGACAATGCAACTACGCATATCAACCTGTAGTAACAAATCAAACAGTTAGAAAATAGAACTTCACACAACACGATTGGCGCATATATACTGTAAACAGGCGCAGAACAGTTCGCTTTAGTATTTGCTGAAAGATTGAAGTCAAATCCAGTTTTATCTTTAATATCTCTTATTGTTGTTAGAAGACACGCTCTGATAGCAACACTTGCTATTTGCGACACGTATTCAACACTTGAAAGACGTTCGAAATGTTGAAAGTAAGAACCGTTATTCCTGTGTCTCCAATTTATTTCAATGTGGCGGAGTATTGCTTATTCGGGATCATATTAGGTGTTATTATAGGAATTATTGTGTATTACAATGTTATTAATAGGAAGTATAATACGGTTGCCGGGTTCCTGTTTGGTGGGAAGAATATGTCTGTTATATCGATTACTTTGGCTCTTATTGCGAGGTGAGTGATGTCTTAATTATATTTTTTATTGGAATTTTTTTACCGTCTGAAATTACGCAAAGCATGATCATCTTTCCACACAAAGACCCCACCGTGCCTTGGAACGCACGTTAAACCGTTATTACCGGCTGTCGGTCGTGGATCTTTGACAGTCGTTACGGGTCGCCATAAGTCTGAAAGTCTAAAAACCAGTTTTACCAAGAGGTATCGTGTTTCTAGTAACTGCATTGTGGAGGTCAGATATGCAGTCACTGCATGTAAAATGCTGGTGTTCAGCTGCACTCAGTACGAATGAAAGCCGACCCCAGTGTAGTGGTGAAGATAATGATGATGATAATGGTTCATATTGTTCATATTTAAATGGTACAAAGATTTTACGTAGGTGAGGTAAAGACTTGATTGAATGGTAGTACCTAACAGATACAAGGCAGTGAAACCAACGTACTCCAACATTATTTCCTTCCTTGTACGAGACTTCACCTATTCCATACGGTGAGATACTAGAATAATAATTATCGAATACTAAAAAAAAATATTAGCCGAAGTAAAATTCCTGTTCCAATAAGTATTTTATCGAATAATCACACGGGTCGATCGGTTAGTTTAAACTACGCTTGCCACGGTAGGTCCGTGGATTGGTGACGATCTTTACATACCAGACCCCTTCGTGTCTTGGAAAGCACATCGCAGTCATTCGAGGATATTAGACAGTCGTTACGGGTCGTCAGAAGCCAGATTGATTATTGATATTTGGACTACAAAATAAATAATTACTTCCAATTAAAATTATCCATTCCAATAAGTATTTTATCCAATAATTACACAATAATGATTTTTTTTTTTTTGGGTGGGAAATCATCAAATAACTTCTCCCGCTCTGGGTAGAGCGGGAGGGCGTGTCATACTTTTACTGACTACAACCCACCCGTGTTCCCTCAGTTGCCTCGGTGCCAGGGGCCGCGGTATCTCTTTCGAACAACCCGCACCCCTGGCAGGCATCGGCCCTTGCGGACCCCACCAGTTAACAATAATTTTATGTTCAGAATGCAATAAGTGCCTATAACATTTCGCTTTATTATTTATTAATAGCCATTGACGTCCCACTGCTGGACAAAGGCCTCCCTTTTCTCTTTCCACCTCTCTCTGTCCAGCAGGCTCACCATGACGCTTTTGTATTTCTACTCTACCGTAGAATATAAATCGCTTGTGTACATTGCTCGGTACAAAACTGTCAATTGTCTAGACGGAAACGTTATTTTTGTCTACTCTTCCGTCGACAAAACGCTTCTATGGTTCTTCGTGCTAAGCCTGCAGAGCTGACAAGGACCAATCTATACTAAAGGAGTCTAGCTCATCCCGCCATCTCCGTCTGGGCCTGCCGCGATGTCGTTTGTCATTAAGCAGGACCCATTGGGTCGTAAGTTCGGCCCATTTATCGTCTGACATACAGCAGATGTGTCAAGCCCAATTCCACTTAAGCGAGGCAGCTTTCCGAGTGAAATCAGTTATTTTTTTTAATGGAACGGATTGTTGTATTCTTAACCCGGTCCACAAGTTTGATACCCAGAATACTCCGTTCCATAGCTCTCTAGCAAACCTGGAGCGTGGACCTCTGTTGAATTGTCAAAGACCATGTTTGAGAACCATACGTGAGAACGGGAAGAATACATACGTCGATGAGACTTCTCTTGATCGATAGAAGAAGGGCGCTCTTCATTAAATCTGTCATGGCCCATTACTTCTAGGCATTTTTGGTGCGTCTTGCAACTTCTTTGATATTTCTCTTTACCTATATCAAATAAAAAATACTGTGCTAATGAATGAATGACGCTCTTGTCTTATCTTCTTACAACATTTACCTATTGCAGCAGACTACAATGGATAGTATGGATTTCTACTCCGACAAACAATGTTATCTCATCTCGTGCATGTGACTTTCCACTAATATTTACTACTAATTGTATTTACCATCATATGCCTATTGCTTAACAATTCCCATTCTTCTTATTCGAAGATTCGACTCGTATCCTGCCATTCATCTCTAATCTAAGCGTGGACTTCCTTCCTAACTATGTCATCATACTATAATATTATAACGTGAAAGTTTTGTATATTTGGATATTTAGATGTTTGGATTTTTGTTACTCAATCACGCAACAACGGGTGAACGGATTTGGATGAAATTTACGTATTCAAAGTAGTTCCATAATTTTGTTCCAGCCACCTGACCAGCATCACTCTACTGGGTGTTCCTGTAGAGATATATCTCAGAGGCACGCAATACTGGGCATCAGCTCTCTCTCTCATCATCGTCACTTTCCTCACAGCTGTAATTTATTTACCCGGTAAATACTTAATCTTCTTTGTTGTCATTTATTTTAGGTTTAGTAGTAAAGTTATCATTCAAACATGGACCTGCATAACCTGCATTTCAATCATGCCAGAGGGTATCGTAAAGGTCGCGATAAGGAGTCAAAGATCAGATTCCGAGGTATTTAATAGAAAAGGCTGCTGTGAACAACTAAATTTAAAACATCCCTTTTTTAACAGATTCATTGTCATGCGGAATTCATCCAGAAAGATTATTCATGGAGATTTAGTCCATCCAGAAACTAATGTAATCATTAGCTTCTGGATGGACTACTTATTTTTCAAAGCCGACTTTCAAACCTATACCATTAGGTATAGACTTGAAAGTCGGCTTTGAAAAATATATATTACTAAGAATAACTGACAGTTTTCCACTTATTTCCAGTGTTCCACAAGCTACAGCTGTCATCTAGCTTCGAATACTTAGAGATAAGGTTCTCAACACACACAAGAACGATAGCTGCGGTGCTATTTGTCGTCAGCAAGCTGATGCTGCTTCCTATTGTGCCATATGTGCCCCTCATGGCATTCAGATTAGGTAAGCAGACTGATTTTATACTATGACCAAAAATTTGGATGATTTATAAACTGGTACAATGTTAAATTTGCCGCCTCGCGCTACGCGGTGGAGCGCGGTGCAGTGTTATAGGTGCCTTAGTTTGGGTACATAGTTTAAATAATTGAAGAATATAAAGAATTCATCTGTGACCAGAAACATATTGTAAAAATTCGTTCATTGATTTGAGTACGCTGTAAGAAGAAATAGGACAAACTATGGTCCTATGATCTAACTCCTATAATATGCGTCTAAACACCCTACTTTGTATGTTTGTACTGGTAGAATAAAAGTTTGAACACTTTTTTTTTGGATAATTTGAACATTTTGATTCGAGACGGGAATCTGTGATCTGAGACTATACAGGTTGAAATTGAAAACATGCGACAAACCGAAATGGGAGATTGTACTCATCATTATGAACAACTTTTACTAAGGGACCAAAGATGCAAGCGCAAAAAAAAACAGCTGTTCCCTACATTTTGACAAGTTATGCGAACATAAATGTAGGGAACAGCTGTTTTTTTTTTCGCGATTGCATCTTTGGTCCCTTAGTAAAAGTTGTTCATAATGATGAGTACAATCTCCCATTTCAGTTTGTCGCATGTTTTCAATTTCAACCTGTATAACCGTGATTTTGATTTTGATTTTGAATATTATGAGGTTAGCCTACATCACTATATCTACTCTGTTTATATTACTTTCAGTAACGAATCCTTTAGCTGGGCGAGTGACAGCTGTGTTATGCGTCGTATGCGCAACGTTCAGTGCAGTCGGTGGTCTAAGAGCTATAGTATCCATTGGTATAATGACTACATTCCTGGCCCTAGCTGGTACTGCCTTGCCAAGTGGTTTAGCTCTGTTGCCGATGGGGTTCAAGAGAATGTGGGAAATTGCTAGTCATGGTGGAAGATTGGTTTTATATGAGTAAGTTATCTTTGCTTTTGTGTTCAGTAACGAATCCTCTAGCTGGGTGAGTGACTAGCTGGTTCAGTGCAGTCGGTGGTCTACTTAGGTGCTCAACCTTCTATCTTCTGACTTTCATCTTCAAACAAGGTTTACCTAACTTTTTAAAGTCTTATACAGATACTTTGCGTCGCATTTTTATATTTTGGTATTTTGGTGTAGTTTTCGTTTAAGTAGAACATGGAAGAAAAGTTTAATCGATATGATTTTAAACTGAGGTTTCCTCTGACGCATAGCGTTTAATGTCCGAACAAAAACAGGACTTGTCTAATTAAAAAAGAACAAAGATATCTAGATCATAAATTAAAACCGAAAGAACTAAAGATTTTATTGCTCGCTTCAATTGCAGAAAATCAAAAGGAAAAAATAGATAATGAATGACTTACTGACGTGCTTGGAAAAAAGCCATAGCTTTGATACTGAAGTAAATATACGATGCTATTACCTATAATGTTAGTTTACTTCTTCTTGATACCAGTGACTGCATTCACCTAATTAAAAACAAACAGGATTGAATTCAAAAGTCATTCGATTTTGGTACCAAGTATCGGAACCTTTATTATACTACGATCGAACGTTTTTTGAATTCATCACCATCGCACTTTATTCCGATAAACTTCTGATTTTAAATTCGGATCTGAGGGGTTATTGCGTGATAGTTCAATTCCATTTATTGCGTTATTAACGTTGTTGAGCAGAAAAACTTTCTGCCTCTTTCTGTCTGCTTTCTTTCTTTTTTGTTCTTTCTGCTTTTTTCTCTCTTTCTTTCTTTGAAGTGAAGCTACTTATGCGACTTCCAACAAGGTTGCATTAAACGTTTAACGCTAAAAGTTGCGTTAAACGTTTAACGCAACCGACGCAACAGAGTGAGTCGGTTTCACTTCTTCCGCGCGGAGGGACTCCACGCACTTTTTGAAGTGAAACTTCTTATGCGACTTCCAACAAGGTTGCGTTAAAAGTTTAACGCTAAAGGTTCCGTTAAACGTTTAACGCAACCGAGGGAGAGAGAAAAAAAGATACACAAAAGAAGTTTCACTTCAAAAAGTAGAAAGTAGGAGAGAGAAAGAGAGAGAGTCGATTTCACTTCTTCCGCGCGGAGGGACTCGACGCACTTTTTTTTCTTTTGCCAGAATTTTTGTTTGTGTGATTCTGACTGACAGTGTTCGTTGTTCCGTTGTTGACGTCAAAGAATAGCAGCATCCTATTTCTTCCCATGGGTGTCGTAGAAGGCGACTAAGGGACTCTATGCATTTTACCACCATCATGCGATCTTCAACCCGCCTGCCAAGCGTGGCGATTATGGCAAAACCTCCTTTTTGGGGGAGGCCTATGTCCAGCAGTGGATTTCTTTCGGCTGAAATGATGATGATGATGATGATTGACAGTGTGTTACGCAATTAGGGTGTTGAGTTGTCAATTTGGTATTAACAACTTTACTAGAATCAGAATGAGGTTAGAAATATAAAACCTGACTGAAAGTTTTAAGCTTGGACTTAGTTAGAACTTGTTTTGTAATGTGACGGTAAATGTTGCGAACAGTTAATACAGGAAAAGTTTTTGACCAGTGCGCAAACTGTAACCATGAATTCAGCTGTTTTTTTTTTGTAAAACCGACGAAAAATGTCTTCGCTGGGGGTCTAGAATGGTATACAGAATTCATGGTTAAAGTTTGCACACTGAATAAAAACTTTTCCTGTATATTAGGTACTGAATTCATATCCTTACTTAATTTTCAGTCCAGATCCAGAACTAGCTCACCACACGTCATTCTTCGCAGTAACCTTAGCTCTATCCACAAACTGGCTATGGAAGATAGCACTAAGCCAGTCTACCTTGCAGAAACTTCTAGCAGTACCCACAATAAGTCAGGCTAGACTCTGCCTAACGATATCGTGTGTTGGAGTGATACTTATGAAGCTACTGTCTTGTTTCCTTGGATTGGCGTTATATGCGTGGTTTGCTGGATGTGATCCGCTGCTTACGGGGCAGATAAAGAAACATGAGCAGGTAATTTAGTTTGCTTTTGTTATTTCATATTTCGCTTCATTAGACAAAATCAAAAGTCATTTATTCAAAATAGGCTGAGAGTCAGCTCTTTTTGAACGTCAATATTACATAAGACAGTCCCACAAAAACGCCCACCGTTCACCACTTCCTAGTGCTTTAGCTGGGAAGAAGAAGTGGCGAAACAAACTCCCCAGCAGCACAGCTGTCTTTAACAGACAGCTGTGCTGCTGGGGAGTTTGTTAGAAGAACTTGATTATATACAATAGTAGCTAATTTACATTACGAAACACAAAAAACATTAAATTTGCCCTATGTCAGTTATCACACGCCAATATACCAACAAAACATTGAAAACTATAGGTACACTAAGCAGAAAGAAAAAATACGTAAACAGAACTTACAACCTAATTAGGGAGGGTTGGGGAATAACAGCCGCGCCGCACTGGCCCGTGCATTTTACATTAAGACTCCTCCGTGCGTCTGAAAGGACGTAATGCCTTTGGTACCGGCTGACATTCGTGAATCTTTGACAGTCGTTACGGGTCTTCAGAAGCCCGAGAGTCTGACACACTGTTTTACCAAGGGGCCTCGTATTACGTAGTAACTCTGGTTGGGGAGATCAGATAGGCAATCGCTCCATGTAAAAGTATTCAGCTGCATTCGGTTGGAATGGAAGCCGACCCCAACAAACTTGAGAAAGGGCTCAGCAGACGCTTTATTATCAAAGGTAATCGCCAGCCGTGTGACATGATGTGATTCGACTCATAACCAGTGATAGGAATAGGTAGTGCCTATTTGCCTAAACTTCGAAGAACAGAGACAAGAAACGGAGACTTCCTTAGGACTAAATTTTTTCCGAGACATCTGTCCCGAAATTTCGAGACAACACTTAATACATTTAAAAAAATGTGTTATTTGGAATAAGTAATTCATCTATATTTATCTAAAGTTTGTCTATAAATGTGATAGTTTACACTTGAACTTTAGAACTTTTTTACACTTGAACTTTAGAAATCTCATTAAACGTAGCCGAGAGTGAGCTAGAAAGAAGATATTTACTTCGAAACGTGTACTGCTTCTTATTCAAACATTGTGATTCATTGTGTATTACGATCAACAAGTCATTTACAAAATGTTCTCCAAAAAAAAATTCAGAAAATTTTATGGTTGTAACGACTGTGTATGTTATTATTTTATTATGATATATCTAGTCGCAAACTTTAGGTAAATATAGACGAATTACTTATTCCAAATAACATTTTTTTTAAATGTATTTATGTGTTGTCTCGAAATTTCGGGACAGATGTCTCGGAAAAAATTTAGTCCTAAGGAAGTCTCCGTTTCTTGTCTCTGTTCTTCGAAGTTTAGGCAAATAGGCACTACCTATTCCTATCACTGCTCATAACACACACTCATCTTACTTGAAACTACGTATCTCAATACCTCAAACTATTTCTTTGCTGATTTTGCATCTTAGGGAGAAATTGGAGCCATAGCATTATCAGCCTTAGTATCGTTTCCACTGCTGGGACACAGGCCTTCTCTCTGATGCAGGAACTGAGCCATCCACCACGCGGGCCCATTGCAGGTTGGAGATAATTATCACATGTCTTTGAATTTTTGATTTTAAGACATGCCGGTTCATGCGGACGATGTTTTCCTTCACCGTTTTGAGAACAGTGGTGATGAATTACAAAAAGTGAAGTACCTGCCTGCGTTCAAACTCCCGACCTGCGATACGTTAGGTGGCGCCATCACTGCTTGGGTTCTTGTTTGGTAGTATCTATGTTTTCAGCATAAACCTGATTGATGATCATTTTTTTTTTACAGCTCGTTCCTCATTTTCTAAACAATTTATCTCTGATGTTTCCGGGAATATGCGGCATTTTCATCATCTCAATATTCAGTGCAACTACTGGGTGAGACACTTGAATTATTATTTATTCCAAAACTATCCTTATAACTATATGTCTAATGTTTATATTAGTTTACCGTTCAGATGTTATTTGTTCCAGCTGCATAGCTTCATTGATAAATTCAATTGCTGGAGTACTTTTTGAAGAATTTATAAGACCCTGGATGCCACAAAGTACCAATGAGAATGCCTGTTGTCGGATTATGAAGGTTAGTTTTAGTGTTTTATTTCATATTCCATCCATTCATACATTTCCATTCGGAAACAAAAAACAAGTTAAGACAGCACATACACTTATAAGATCATAAATGCTGTCCTCAATAACTTTGAAATTATGGATACTCTCGGGTTACGTCTACAGCCATTTCTGCTCGGAAATTAGGTACCTACCTATCTCCTAAGCTATAACTTTAACAGTTAGCTAACATACCATCCATTTTAAGACATTAAGATGCCTGCAAATACCTACTGAAATGTCCATCGTCCATAACAACTATGAGAACAGTATTTGAAACCTCTCAGCTAATTTAGAATATAGTACTTGTGTTCCTTTATTTTACTAGATTGAATTACTATTTTTAAATGACAAAAAAAAAAACATTAACAAAATTGTAGCCCATGGGTATCGGGATCGGGGTCCAAGCAAGCAAGACCTGGTGGTCAGGACTTCTGAAAAAGGAATCAAACAAAAATACGAACCATGTCCAAAAGTACCGCTTTCACTCAATCACTCTCCGCCAAAACAGCATTTCTAAGAAAAAGTGTGATATGCATGGCCCCATTAATATACAATAAAATTCCTAATGCCCTTAAGATAACGAATGTTACTTCCTTTAAGAGAGAACTGAAAAAAATGCTAATTAGTAAGGGATAGGTACTATAATGTTACGGAGTTTTTGAATGACAAATTTTGAATTTAGATAATTTAATAAGTATTTTAGTTTTAGTAATTTTATTGTTTCAATTATTATTATTATCTTTTGACTGTATTTTTGCATTGACTGATTATGTATTTGAAATTGATTGAATTTTGACTATTATTAAAAACATTTCATTTATTAGTTTAAACTAAATATTATAAACTATTTTGTACGCCGAATATGGCAAAACATGTTGAACCAGCAATTTTAAACGAATTTCCATCTATATGTGCACATTTGTATACCATGTTACATATGTTTATACAAATAAATGCATCTTTATCTTTATCTGTATCTGGAACAAGCCCTCGTTCCAACTGCCTTACGATGCCTGCCTCAGTATATTTATGTTAATAATTACAGTGTCTCTGCGTGCTGGTCGGCGTATACTGTGGATCCGTCGTATGGTTTGCAAAAGAACTGGATCGTCTGCAGCACGTTGCTTCAGGAGTAACTGGAGTCACAGCTGGTACTCTGCTCGGATTGTTCACTCTAGGGATTGTGTGTTCGAGGGCTAACTGTTCCGTAAGTTATTTTAAGTGTCAGAAATTATATAGTTCTATAATAAATATTATTATTATATAATTATTACCTTTCTAAAGTATTAGGAATATTCGACTGGAGACATACCAATAAAAAACAAAACAGTGCCATCTATCAACAATTCTCTAAACTGTTTCCAAAAGTTCTGACGCGCCCTTTTATCGGCCCTTAAAGCTAAATACCAAACCTCTCGTCGCAACAAAATTATTAGTACACTAAAATTGTCACAGAGGGCTCTGTTTCAAATAGATAAAGAGATATCTATTGTGTCGATAGATGGCGTTAATTTTACTTAAAAATAACTTTTTATTTGGCTTTACGCTCTGCCGAAATAATCTAGCAACTTTTTTTAAACTTTTTGTACTTTCATTCCTTTTATTTTTGTTTCAGGGAGCTCTAAGCGGCTGTTTGTTAAGTCTGATCCTCTGCGGTTGGTTGCTCATCGGTGCAGAAAATGCTCTCGCCACAGGAGCGTTGACCTTTCAGGGCAAACCACTGGCCACTTCAGGCTGCGGGAAAGCTAATTACACCCATGTACTGGCCAACATAAGCACAGTCACTCCTAATGCTGCGTAAGTACAATAAAGAGTTCATAGAATAAAACTAAAGTAGGTAGTATATTTAAGTATTCCAACACATGTTATGTTTTTAATAATAAATTCATAGTAGGTACATGCTATGAATTTCTGCAAGTCGATTTATAAAATCCCTTTCACACGTCAATAATATTTTAAAAACTAGTTATGGTTAGTGTTTCCGTGTTTCCCTATCCATAGTTGGTTTTTCTGAAAAGGAATTCCGGAACAAACTTACAGTTCAGAGTCTTTATTTCACGTAGGCACATAAATGGAACTTTTGAACGACAATTCTACAAAAAAAATGAACTGATTCTAGTTGCCCCATCCAAAAGGGAGTTTCGTATCGAGAAAAAGTTACGCGTTAGGTTAGGTTACTATTTTTAAACGACTTAAAAAAGACGAAGTTCTCAATTCGTCTGTATATTTTTTATTGTAGATAGATTTGAGTTTGTTTTTTGGATAGGGTAAGCTGCAAGGGTGGTCCCAAATACATTTTATAAACTTTGTAATACTCGATAATACGTTTTAAAATTTTCACATTGTAGTCACGCAAAAATTTTGCTGACTGGCTAATAATGGCCAATAATAATTTTACCACGACATGAGATAAGAGAACTTCATACCGATACTAGAGATGATCATTACAAAAGTTACAGTCCCAATTAGGCAGTGAAATAAAAACTATATCAGCAACTTTATGACATAGGAACGGTTTTATTACAACTGACTTCACACTCAGTTTGAGGCACAGTCAACGAGACGTCCACTGTTCAATTTGTTATTAACGGAGCCTTTATTTCGTAGCCGTAAGGGTGGTTTTCGTACTTTCATTGTGTGTTGACCGTACCTAAGCGGAAGTTTTAATCTTCGCCCGTAAGTTGGATGCGAGCTGACTCATTTTTATTTCCCCCTTATTAAAACTTTCCCCATATTACTATGACTCGATTCCTTTTATGACTGTTCTTCGTAGAAGTCCTTTTTTTAAACCGCCTGTGTCTAGGACTAGGTATTTTATCAGTTGAAGTGGTTTTTATAATGCTTAGTTCCACAAAGTTTTGGATTGTGAATTAGAGTAGTCTCCGTATGTGAACAACCCAACAATTAAATTAAATGAACTCTCTGCCAGCTTGTGTATTTCCCTTCCACATCTAATCCGTCTGCCTTAAAATCAAGGGTAGGTACACAAGCATCTGTTGGGCACGTTCGTTCCATCATAGACCTCATCCATAGCTTTTCATCAGTCGTGATCGAGGTTAAGAGCAGGTCCAATCGCGAAAAAAATAATCTGGGTCTCTTGGATAAGTTCTTTAGTTCCTACAGATACTTACCTGCCTTACCTGCATTCCGGTGCACATTCCGCGAGTCCGAATCCTGTTTGGTAGTTGTTATTCTAGGTGTTGTTCAAATTTTGTGTTGAAATTCACGTTTTCCGACTGAAATTCAACATTTTTGTTCAGCGTAAATTCCGGTCACACCATAGTTAGCTAGACCGCGCGGAGACGCGTCTTTTTGACACCTGGCCCGTGCGCCTAGCGAATATATATAAAATATAAAACGGGCCAATAGTTTCGTATCTAACGTGTATTCTTAATGTGTACTTAGAGAAGAAGAAGAATAATAAAAAATAATTTGCAAATACTACTAGGTAAAAGTAGTTGTTAGTTGCCGGCTGTCCCTGAAAACCAGCGCTGGGGCTTTATCTTGCATAGGGTCGCAGCATAATGCTGAGTGATAGCCGTTTTGCGTGGATGTGACGCATGTTTCCCTCAACTTTTTCTTATTTATTTTTTTGTGTTCCTTTTCTTTTTGCGTCACTTTAACCGCTACTAAACGTTTTTTCTTTCTAGTACAACAGGATAAAACTGTAGCATAAACTTAGTAAGTCGAGGACATTACCACTGGGTCACCACTGCTCCACGTGTCGTGGGTTCGTACCCAAGCAGGCAGTTTACTTTGTGTATATATTTTATTACCACTGCTCTCAAAACGGTGAAAGAAAACATCGTCAGGAAACCGACATGTCTTAGAACCAAAAATTCGAAGGCATGTGACATCCGCCAATCCGCGCTGGATCCGCGTGGTGGATAATAGCCCACTTCCTCTCATAGAGAGAAACCCTATATCGCAGCAGTCTACATAATATATAATACTAATTCAATTCGTTGGATAAAACAAAACCTTCAGAATTTGACTTTCACGAAAATTTATTTGTCATTAGTTTCAACTATGATTATGGTTATATGAATTTCCAGCATAGGTAGACATTACGGTATAGGACAATACCGTCACATAATTAAAAACGTCCGTAGTTCCGTACCTACTTATCGTTCAACATTTCGTGGTATGCAGACATCTTCAATAAAATCAACTCCAATTACTATTTTGGTTTGCAATTTACGCAACAACTTTTCAGTCAAAATAAGTCGTTTCGAATCACATTATTTCGACAAAACCGTTAGGTTTTGTCGAAATGATGCCGGTAAAGCCGCGTGCAGCAGCTTTTTTTCATTCTCAGCCTTTAGTTTTCAAAATGATTAAAAAATAATAGCTAAGCACTTAGTTGCCTAAATGAAATACGAATTTGATAAAAGACGAAAATTTTGCCAATGCATGGTGACAAGCAATGGCGGATTGACACAGATACAACAACAAAATATTGACCATGCCACAAATCACCAATTTTAATCGAAAACTATATCTACTAATTATTTTTTTCTTCTTTTCAGTAACCAGTTCCCAACAAAGCCTCTCCAGTCTCTCTTCCGAATCTCCTTTACATACTGCCCTTTCGCTGGAGCCGTATCAGTTCTCCTCATCGGGATCCTAATGAGTTATCTCACGGGAAAATCCAAGTCGGAATCAATGAATCCGGATGTATTCTGTCCATTAACCCAGAGCATTCTCCACAAGTCCCTGATTAGGAGTCCGACGGCATCTCTGGAGGCGAGACCGAATACACAAGAAGTTTATGTAGCGTTGGATGAAGCTCTGAAACATTTGAAAGAGGTGATCGATCGATAAATAAATGATTGTGCAGTGATTTTTCAGTGTCGTGTTTTATTAGATACCTACTAGCTTTTTGCAGCGGTTTCGCCCACGCTAGCCAATTTACATAAAACCTTAACAAATTATATACTGGACCTTCCTCATGAATTATTCTGTCTATTAGTGAAAACCGCATGAAAATTAATTCAGTTGTTTTTGAGTTTTTCGCGAACAGACAGACAGACGCGAAGGGTGATTTTTATATAATATATAGCGACAAACAGATAGGTATGAAAATACACTGAAAGAGATGAGAATAATCAGTTATGCTGCAACATTTATTTGGGGATTTGTTGGTAAATATTTGTGAAAAATTACACATAAAATCACGCCTATAATTCTCGGGAGTAAGGGCCTACGGTGGCTGGGAATCAGCCTGGGATTCCCGACGCCCAGGGCGTCTCCCGCGGCGACTACGGCCGTGAGGGCGCATATACTGCCTCTCCCTCACGTGCGCCGCCTCCCTCTTCGAGAGCATCACTGCTTCGCAGAAGGAAGCGACGGCTACCCATGCACTCCGCTCCGTACCATGGCCTGGACCAGGGCCGGACGCGAGAGATTGCCTCCGCCGATCGCCTCCACAAGGATACGGCGATGCTCCGCCCAAGCCAGGCAGACCTCCACCAAGATTGCGAGTGTGCGTCAAAATAACTTTAAAAGTCTCCTAATGTACCTTTCGCAGAATTTTAATACCGTACTTCTGCCCCAAATCTTCTTATTATATTACCAAGAACCCATTATGCCTTTAAAAGTAGGTGTATTTACCAATCATTAAAGTCATCTGACATTTTAGGACGAGACTCCTGGAAATCTCATTTACCTTCTACATCACAATCCTAATCGGCTTAGAACATAATTATTTTGAATACTGGCCTTAAATAATTTACCAGTAAGTATTTATAGCACATACACACCAATGTTAAAAGAAAAAAAAAAATCACTTGAATTGCAAAATTGAAATATTTGTTAGTATTAAAAGACCTGACCTGATGAACTTCATGACCTGGTGAAGGCTGCAGGAATCCGCTGGATGAGACAAATTGCACGATTTCGGCCGGGCGTACACAGTGTAACAGCGCTGCAGAGTGGCGTAATAGAGGCGTAACGGCGTAGTGGTTATAGCAGATACAGACCAATGTTAAAAGAAAAATAAATCTTTATTTCACTTGAATTGCAAAATTGAAATATTTGTTAGTATTAAAAGACCTGACCTGATGAACTTGATGACCTGGTAAAGGCCGCAGGAATCCGCTGGAAGACAGAACCACAGAACCGGTCGAAGTGGCAGTGCTTGGGAGAGGCCTATGTCCAGCAATGGACGTCTTTCAGTTGAAATGATGATTATGATGGTTGAAGTAGAGTTAAATATTAAGTTCTCCGTATACCAGAAATACCAAAATATCTTCAAATGTTGATGGCTAGATGCAATGAACCAGAAAAGGCAAAAAGGCATAAATAATTATTGTCTATACAGGAAAAGTTTTTATTCAGTGCGCTCACTTTAACCATGAATTCAGCATACCTAAATATGCTGAATTCATGGTTAAAGTGATAGTATGATATGCTAAACTCATGGTTACAGTTTGCGCACTGAATAAAACCTTTTCTTGTATAAAGGAAACAATTGAATATAAAGATCGATACAAACGTTAAAGTAACGTGATACTCACACAAATTAAACACCAAAATATTCCCAAATAAATATATTTGTAACAAAAGACGATGAAAGGTCTAATGGTAACAATTGGATATAAAATGTTGGATTTCGCCGAAACCCTTCGAAGACACGTTCGATTAATGGTTCGAGTATGAATGCGATTTCACGATCGACTGCTCACGGCACATTTTCGCCATTATCTTCCATTATTCATGTTGTTTCGATGACATATTGAATGTCATTATGTCAATGAGAATTCTCTGTAAATACATCCATGGCAATTTTTTTTATAGGATTTTGAGATGTTTGAGTGGAGCCCATGAATGTTGATTTCATAAATCAATCAATCTCTTTAGCCTTTTCCCAACTATGTTGCGGTCGGCTTCCGGTCAAACCCTTCATCTGTCAGATCGCGAAGGTGCAAGACCAGGCGCGGTTCCAGGGGGGAGGTCACGACCCTAGGGGTCGTGACCTCCCCCCCCCCTCCCCAAAACCGTAAACGTAAACCTTCTTAAAATAGTAATTTTTCGAAAATATTATAATATTTGTCTGTGTCTTTAACTGTGACCCCCCAAAGTCTTTGGCTGTGACCATGCCTGTGCAAGACCACCCAGAAGTGGCTGACATTTTCGCGCGCATTTTGACGTTGTGACATGACAGCAGAAGGGCTATTCGGATGCAGCTGAATATCAACATTTTACATGAAGCGATTGCCTATTTCACCTCCACGCCCCAGTTAGGTACTGGGTAATACATCCTTTGGCAAAACTGGTATGTTAGATTTTCAGGCTTTTGACGACATGTAACGTTTGTCAAAGATCCACGAATGACAGTCGAGACGCTTCGCAAGGCACCGCCTCCGTGCCTTGTGAAGCTCTCGGTATCTAAAGATGGCCACCCATCCATGAACTCAACTCTTGGATCTAACTAAGCCTAACCTGATCGACCAAGCTATGCGGCTGTTATACTTAGCCACAAGCACATGGCATGGTATACCTACCTGCATTAAACGAATTACACACAAATTAACACTTCCACTTTACTATCCTAGGAATTAATCAATCTCAATAAACCCATTATGTAGCTCATGAGAATAGAATGAATAGAATAGAAAACATTTATTCAATACAGACACAACACAACAGCAACGAACACATTAAAAAAAAAAGAAGATAACAATTAAACATAACAATAAAATTGCAGTAAAATTGAGCTGAGAGTTGCGTTGCGTTGCGTTGTGTTGTGCGAGACAGGGGTTTTTTTTTTCCAACAATAGGAATCAACCCTAAAGATTTTAGCTGACATCATGTTCTACGTAGATAGAATTCAGAGTAAATATAACTGCAAGTATGTAGGTGTACTATGACAACAGAAGCCTGACAATGACGTCTTGAAACCAAAAACACTGCACGCGAAGACAAGACCTACCCTCGCCTTTTAGTCCTAAAACCAGATCATAAGCCATTTGCAACATCACCCACAAAGCAAGTCCCGTCTCTTCACAGCCGCAGACATTGTTTTCTATGAGACAAAGGGAAAACATGCACGGTGGAGGTGCGTGCTACGTTTTAGACACGCCACATTAATTCCTAGACCACAACTCAGACTGAGGGCCTACTGTCTCGAGTACTCCCCGTATCGATAAAACGCTTTAACTCACGTAAAAGGTGTAGGGGAATTTCTACCTCTGGTTGTTGAAATAAGGATTGCAATGGCTTAAATTTTAGAGCAAGGATGTACCTTTATAAGACTCATTTTTGTTGCTTTTTAGACTAGAAAATTGAGAGTGCCTTCGAGTGACTCCTAAAAGAAACGTATGTAACGGTAATGAAGGACGATTTTTTATGTTCATCCCGTGTTCGCGATTTGTACTTCTTTTTTTTGCGTTTTGTTAATTAAGCAAACGTTGGTTTTCCTTTAAATTATGTGGAGTCTGTTAAGTTCTATTACATAATGAAAAAGGATTTGTTTATTTTTTTGACTACCTACCTGTATTTACAATTAATTATTAGTGTTTCAGGCTAGGAATACTCTTATGGCGTAGTGGCCCCGTCAGGGTATATATGTTCTGTGGTAGTGGCTAAGTGAAATCAGATTTTTCAGGACTGAAAAAAAAATCTGTTGCGAATCAATTTTATTTTTTATATGTTGTTTTACTCTGGCAGTTACTTTTTACTACTCACTACTACTTACTTGGTTATTTTTTTTTACTATTTTTAAACGAAAAGAGAAGTCTTGGACATATTGCAGAGTACTCTACTATACTGGAATCAGACAAATCTGACCATTCGTTCTTAAAATAAAAGTAAAACAAAAATGGACCCAAATGTTTGTTTTAAGGACGCATAGTCAGTCAGATTGGTCAACGATGTTCGCTTATTAGTATTATTTTTAAATGTAAAATAAATACCATAAATTTGTTTTGTTTGCAATTTGACAATTTTATATTTTACATTTAATTTTTATACCATTCTGATGTTTTATATGTTTTTGACAATTTTTAATATTATTTTTAATGAGTTTTTGAATATTTTAAATGTAATTATTCACAATTTTAGTTTGGGTTTTTATATGTTTTATATTTTAAAATAGTTTATAATATTATTGTATAAGTGTCAAACTATAGACTAGGTACTGTTATGTCTGAAATAAATAAATTAATTAGATAATATTTTCCTCATACTCTTTGTAACTTTCATTATTGTTTCTTTTTGAATCAGTAAGTACCTATAAAACCAGGCTATAGTTCTTTAAATTATGTAGGTAGTCTATTATGTTGGTACCAACTTAAATGAAGATATGTTTGAGTACTACTGAATAAAACCCTTCACTATTCATATAGCTCACGTACAGTGAGCTACAGCCGTACACCTGCCCACATAGGCACAGGAAAGTGATTACAAAGCTAAATTAAGCCTACGTGACGATGATACGGCCGTATCGCGTTACTGAAGGATCGAAGTGGCTAGACTCATACGTCACTCTAATGTCCCCAGGAATTAATGTCCCATGCCACTGCAAGCCCCATAAAAGGCTCACCGCAGCGCTAATCGGTTGACCATTATTATTTATGAATTATTACGAATGAACCCCATCGGTATACCATGGAACGTAAAGCCTGTAATCTATGGGTTTTTTAGGTATTGTGTTGGGTTTTTAGTGTTTCGTCTGTATGTGGTATGACTTTGTGTAAAGCTTTATCTGCAGTTTCGGTGATCCGGAAGTTTGGGATGAAGGTGCTGTATTTTTGGCCAACAGTGGTGATTTAATACCTACTTAAATATTCAAGTAGGTACTTTCATTGTAAAATAATTAAAGTCGGTGGCAAAAAACGAAAATACTGAAGACTCTTTCAGAAATTAAAGTTATTATTCACTTTTTAGTGTTTTTTTTTGTTTTTTTTTTTAGGAAAAAAGTTTTTATTTTTCACTATTTTCTTTGTTGTGTGGTGTATGCATAAACTTGTATTATGCATTACCGTGGTGATCAATGCTCTTGCCTTCCCTAAATGAGACTGACAAGACAGAGGGACAATTATAATAAAAAGCTGCTATTATTATGTATATGTTTAGCAGGATAAGTTAAAGTATCTGACAGATACATATTTAAATTCATCCAAATCTCAGTGTTCTATGAAGTGACACACAAAAAAAAGCAACAAAAAAATACATTCATATTTTATGGGCAACGGAAAAAAGAAGGTTTTCTATAATAAAACTCGACAAAGTTAATAAGCAACAATGTTCCTTAAACGAGCCGAGTGTTAGATACTCGACGCAGAAAATGGAAACACGAATACAAAGGGAAGTCAACGAAATTAGCCCCGAGTCACTTCTAAACACTGCTGAATTCTCACGTCTGCCGGCACTTTTTTACTTATTTTGACGGATAAAATGCCATTTACGAAAAACCTTTAAAAGCGACGATTCCACGGTACTTTAAAGTGCCTAAGAGAGTAATTGGGCATATCAACCGTATAAATTCTGCACAGTATTTGCATGAAATTTTACTGCGTTGAAAGTTGTGTTTGGACTATTTCGTTTAATGTTGTGTTTTTACGGGAAATTCAGCTTTAGTGAAGTGGTTTTAAGCATTAAATTTAGATGAAAGGTTGGGGCGTTCTCATCGCGATTAAAATGTATGAGCCACGCGTGGTTTACATGAGTTTGCCTTGGAAGAAATCAATTTGGTAGAGGACAGCTATGCTGATAGCTCCGTATACTTTATAACGTGAAGAATCTAATTAAATTGTGACTTAGGCTTTATTGCTATGTACAGGTACTTAACCTTAGCTTTGGGTTTGACATACATTTCTAGAAACAAGTAGGTAAATGATACACGTTAATAACAGCTTTTGATTAAATGCATATGAAATAAAGAAGAGAATATATGGTGGTTATAACAAAAAAACATAACACAAGTTTTTAGCCTGTTTGTTTCGGGTTATCTCCGAAACAGCTGAACCGATTTTGACGGGACTTTCACTGGTAGATAGCCGATACTTTTTAGTTTGGTAGCTCCTGTGGGATAGTTTCCAAAATACACACGGGCAAAGCCGCGGGCACAGCTAGTGCACAATAAGCTGCTAGGCTTTAATTCCATAACTAATTGGGTTGGATCTATGCTAGTAAAAGTTCTACCACACTTAATACACACAATACACATTAATAACACACACACACACACACATTAAAAATCTTCGTTCTTCTAACAATCGCCTTCTTCAATGTCCCACTCACCGTACAGACTTTATTCACTCTTCCTTCTTCGTTCAGTCTATCTCTCTGTGGAATGCGCTCCCCTTGGAAATCAGGATGGCAACCAACCGGTTGTCCTTTAAAGTGAAAGTTCGCGAGCACATTCAAAAGAAGCTGGCAGTATCTTCACAACGATAATGTTTTCCCATTGTTTGTCTTATTTATTTTATTAAATTTATGTGTATTTAAGTATGTTTATTTTTGGTTATATTTAATTAAGTATGTATATCATATGTATGAGTATAATAATATTAGTACCTATATTTACTTATATTTGAAAATATTCAAAACACGAGTAATTGCACCTACCACTGTTTGTTCTCTGCATCACCCAAAGGTCGACTGGTAGAAAATGCCTTTGGCATTAAGTCCGCCTCTGTACATTTCTGTGCGTGAAGTATTAAATAAATAAATAAATAATGTAATAATTTTAAAGCCATCACTAACTTAATGTCTCCTACTAATATTATAAACGCGAAAGTTTGTAAGTATGGATGGATGGATAGATGGATGTTGGTTACTCTTTCACGTAAAAACTACTCAATGGATTTGGATGAAATTTGGTATACAGATAGATTATAACCTAGATTAACACATAGAATACTTTTTATCACGGTAGTACGTTCCCGCGAGATAATTTCCGACTTCTACGCGGGTGAAGCCGCGGGCGGAAGCTAGTACCTACTTAATAATTTTTATCTTTACGAGAAACTACATAACAGAAAATAAGAACAAACCTGAATTCTCTTGGACATGGAACATGATATAAACATCGAAAAATCCTCATCAAAAGAAAAACCAAGTATAAAATAAATTAGATTTCTAAAACAAACATATCGGGCAGAGACCTCTACGATAGAATATCGAGAAGGACATAGCTAACTAAATCAATTACTAGGATCAATTCAATTCCTTTGGTCTCGCGAAGCGAATCCCGTCCGAATGGAAGCTTTTCAGGGGAAAACTTTTCAGAAGGATTTCTTTCACGAATATTCTGTTTAGTTCTAGAGAAATAATTGGTTTGTTAAGTTATTTGGGAGTTTAGAAATGATTTAGATTTTGTAAGAACAAAATTATCTGAAATAAATTATACACATTATGCTTGTGACAAACTAACTAAGTTCATCAGGAGCTTATGGGTAAGTAATAATAGCATCACCGGTCGAACGATCAGGTTAACCTATACTTGCCGCGGTTGGGTCTTGGATAGGTGAGCATCTTTAGCTTTACATTTACATACCAAAACCTTTCCGTGCCTCGGAAAGCTTACTAAGCCGTTGGTCCCGGCTGTCATTTGTGGATCTTTGACAGTCATTACGGAAACTCAGACAAACAGTCTTACCGAGGGGTATCTTGTTACCCAGTCGAATTGTACAGGTCAGATACGCAGTCGATCCATGTAAAATACTGGTATTTAGCTGTATCCGAACTGGAAGCCGATCCCAACATAATTAGAAAAAAGCTAGGTTGAATATTAAATTATAGGTATCATAGAACTGGTTCTGAAATGTTGCCAGAAGCTCGTATTGGAAGTCAAGCTGAAATATTTATGCCCTGGGCGTCGGGAATCCCAGGCTGATTCCCGGCCACCGTAGGCGCGGGCTTGTGGACGGCTAGTAAAGGGTAGCTCGCTGTCCGGTAAGGACCAAGCCCGGGTCGAAGGCGCGTTGTGTTCCACGCGCGCCTCAAAGAGATGTCAGCACCAACTGGTGGGGTCTGCAAGGGCCGATGCCTGCCAGGGGTACGGGTTGTTCGAAAGAGATACCGCGGGCCCTGGCACAGAGGCAACTGAGGGAACACGGGTGGGTTTTAGTCAGTAAAAGTCTAACACGCCCTCCTGCTGCAACCAGAGCGGGAGAAGTTATTTGATGATTTACCAACTAAAAATAATAATAATAGCTGAAATATTTATTAACCTATCGTACTAGTAGTTCCATTTGGTGCTGGACGTAAAGAATAGCACCATCCCATTTCTTCCCGTGAGTATCGTAGAAGGCGACTAAGGGACTTACTAGAGAATGGGCAGCAGCGTTCTCTATGCATTTTATCACCATATTGGGATCGCCAACCCGCCTGCCAAGCGTGGTGATTATGTCAAACCCCCCATTTTTATTTTTGTCCGACACCTATGTCCAGCAATAGACATATAGCGGCTGAAATGATGATATTTATGTAGCTAAGTAATTAAAAAAAAACGCTAGAGGCAGTAAAACCTTTTAATTGGATGACAAATAAACTCTCTATTTAGTTTAGGCAGCATTCAGCTTCTTAAGTAATTGTTAAGGGTTAATGACAAAAACAATTCAGACAGTAACAAGGGTCTCTAAAGGGACGCGAAAAATTACGTAAATCGAAAGGAATTGGTTTAAGGCACTCAAAACATAAACTAATTATTGTAAAACTAGCTTTTACCCGCGGTTTCGCCGGCGTGGATGTCAAAAAATGTCCCACGGGAACGTACTTTCGGGATTAAAATTACCTGCCTGTGTGCCAAAATTTCATTTCAATATTCATTAATTCTTCGACACTGTTTTATTATAATAAGCAGAATAGCTTCTTTTTAAACTTATTTCTGATGCAAAGCAGGTTTATTATCTCCTAGTTTGAAGGTTACGGATGCCGGTTTCATTACAGCAATATTATTCGTTTAAACTTTGTCTCAATGACAGCAATGCATCTGTTATGCAATTGCTATTATATACAGCTCTGCTATTGCAGATGTCCAAGTACCGATGAGCCCATCTTTCACCTAGGTCACTTGTTTGCTTCATCGTCAGCCTAATGTAGTCTTTTGGCGGACATTTTCCTCCTGCTGGCTCTTCAGTTACTACCAGGTGGATTGCGAAGACTGTTCCTCCTATCTGCTAGTGGGCAAGTTATGTTTGACACCTAAAAACATAAAAAACATGTATTATTAAAAGTAACAAATCATCATTCATTATCATCGTTCTCCTAACGTTATCCCAATTTATTTAATATCGGGATTATTATTTTATTGGGATGTCAGACTTTAGGAAGAATAAGATTTTCTTCCGAAAGTCTGACAACCAGTCTTACCAAGGGGTATCGTGGTACCCAGTAACTGGGTTGTGGAGGTCATCAGATAGGCAGTCGCTCCATGCAAAATACTGATATTCAGCTGCATCCGATTAGACTGGAAGCCGACCCCAACATAGTTGGTAAAAGGATAGACAGATGATGATGTCTTTTTCACCGACTTCAAAAAGGAGGAGGTTCTCAATTTGTCGGAACCTTTTTAATTGAAAAAAAAAAAATATGAATGTTTGCCGATTACTCGAAGATGGCTGGACCGACTTGGATTTTTTTTTTTGTTTGAAAGGGTGGTCCCATGATCATCAAGTCAGGATCTGATGATGAGATCCTGGAGAAATAAAGAGAAATCTTCAAATTTTATAGCCACACGAAGCGGTTTAGGTATTTTTTGGTAGAGTACTTTCTCGGAGTTGTCTCATTTCAATTTGGTGAAGATCTGATGAAGAACTTTGGAGATTGGCAACGGAACTCTTCAATAAATGATAGCAAATGGACTGGGATTGCTGAAATATCATGTCTGTCTATTGCTTACACCAGTTCATAACATAACATCACGCCGGTATGCTGTGAAGGGGTAAGCACACGTGAACCAATAAACAGTGAAAAAAAAACTTTTGCCAAAAAAAACAACCGACTTCCAAAAAAAAAAATACAAAAAGAAAAAAAAAAACTTTAATCTCGGAAGTCGGTGACATAAAATTTAAATACAGCTCCAAAGACACCGACTTCCGAAATTAAAGTTATTTTTCACTTTGTAGTGTTTTTTTGGAAGTCGGTTGTTTTTTTTTTTGGAAAACGTTTTTTCTTCTATACTTCTCTTTTAGTCGTCATCTCGGTAGTCTCTTTCTAGTCATATCATCTTTCACACAGTCCATCCATTGTTTATTTAATCTTTTCCTACTCGTATATGTACCCACATGGATACTAAAAAAAATAGATAAAAAATTGTACTTTATTATCTATCGTAAAACGTACATTATCTAAGCAATTTTCTTCGGGAAATGAAGTGGGCTGACAGTCGTACAGTTAACAAGGTTGGTTCGTGTTTAGAATTCCTGATTCGTACCTCTCCCAGTCTGATGTGTTTCATTAAATTTGCTCGTGACGAGCAACACAATGATTTCAAAGACGTTTTTATTGCCTTGAAGGTTATTTATGAGCTTTTATTTGACGACATTTTGGTCAGTCTAATGCGAAAGGATGAAGTTTTTTCAGTATCAGTTTCATTTTGTCGATGAAATACGTAACACTAAGCCTTGTTTCCTCGAAGGGTTGGGCAGAAGTACATACCTGTAGTATACCCACATTTCGCCAGTAATATTTAAGTCAAAGCCACAAGGGCACAAAGCCAGACTCCGGGCTGCCACTGAGAAGTTCCAGATAGAAAAATCGAATAACTTAGCCCGACCTGGGAATCGGAAAGGACCTTGTGTAGGAAAGTGTAGATTTGAAAAATCTTATCAGCGAAGTCCTGCCACTGCCTCGCGCACCTATGGGTTCGGCGTCTTGTCCAGTCATCCTAAATTCAGCTAAACTTCACTGCAAATTTATTTCCACAGGTGTTGGTTAATGTTATTGCTCGTGTTTTGATGGGGTTAGAGCACAAAATCACCACAGAAGTACCATTTCGTATTAGAAAAAAGGTTTTAGCACGCGGTAGTCTCGTGTAGTTCGTGAACGATTAGTTAAAGTGAAAAAATACCATGCGGCGCCACTGTCACCCTTCGTAGACCAATTGGATTGCTTAGCGAATAGGTGATAAGCAAGCCGGCAACTTAATCAAATCAAACCCTTTCTACTACACACAAAGGCTTGAGTTCTAGTTATGGGTTGAAAAACTATATCTTAAGATCAAATTCGGTAAGTAATACCTATCTTAAAGAGAACGGTAGGTACGTAATAGACCTCATATTCAGCAGTAGCGCTTACGACCAGTAGACCAACGAGGCAGACAATGAAATGTTCTGTGAATCCCTTCTTAATATTATAAATGCGAAAGTAACTCTATCTGTCTTTTACGCTTTCCCGTCTAAACCGCTGAACCGATCGTCATGAAATTTTTCAGAGATATTGCCTGGGATATGGAAAAGGAGATAGGATACTGTTTTATGCGATAACCAACATCCACGCGGGCAGAACCGCGGGCAAAAACTAGTACTGAATATTGTTGATATTTTCGTTGAATTTAAAAAAAATATATTAATATGTTTTATTTTGAACTCAGTTTCCGGAGAATTTTAAATGCCATAAACAGTGCAGAATAAGACGAGAACTTTAACGCATGTTCTAAACAAATATGGCAAGGATAGGCTGATAGGCTATGCCATTCAATATTCTTTGCCCAGTCATTGTTAAACCCCGTATCAAAAGTTTCACTATCCCTTTCAAAACTTCCTAGATTCTGAATACTTTTTCTCCAACAGACGTCTTCACATTCCAAACACGTACAATCGTATCGAGATCAAGGAACAAGATCTCGATATGAAAATTCCGATTTTTTTTGCCTAGACAAGAGTACTCGAAATCTATCACCCTTTATTACATCAGTGTGAAATGTAAAAAGCTCTTAAAACTACTATAAGAGGGCAAGGGAATTCTTCCAGTTAAAATGTGAGAACACTTTATAGCCAGGATAGCTGTTAGCACTTGAGAAATTGAATTTCGTTGGCGTGGCCCGCCTGCTGATTGCATTCAGCTGAATCAGCTATATTGCTCGAACCTGACTTGTCAAATCATTGAAGCTGTTCAGGTGTTTTAGCTTTTAACTTTATTGGAGTATAAGCAATATTTTGTTTCGAAATAAAAGTAGTGTTTGGAAAAGTTTTGTGAAGATTGGACGATTTGTTAAACATGTGTAGGTTTGTTTTGCTGTTCCAATCTTATCAAAGGGTATCGTATTACCCAGTAGCCGGGCTGTGGAGGGCAGATAGACAGTAGCTTCATGTAAAATACTGGTATTCAGTTACAACCGGTTCGACTGGAGGCCGACCCCAAAATAGTTATGGCTAGGCAGATTGAAAGTGTGTATAGTAAAGTTTCAATGAGATACGCCATGATATATTACTTTAATCTAAAAATCACATTGGCTCAACTTAAAAAGCTTTGCAAAACTGGCATAAAATTTTTATTTTTCCTACATGAACTAAACCCGTGGCATATATTTTGAAGCAGTACCCTACTTTACTCTATATTTCACTGACTGTGATAAATTTGGCCTCACTGACTTAGGCTACAGAGAAATATTTCAAGTTGGTGGCCAAGATAAAATGTGTAGCAGCTCCGTCGTTCACGTGACGATTTTCTGAATACTAAATAAGGTATACTCGTATATTGCCTGAAAGTAACTACGAGTATGTATTCTGGATGGTGGCCAATGATGGAATTTTCCTTCAGATGGTTTTATAATTAACTAACTTTGGCCAGCGGCTTCGCCTGCGTGAGTTTTGGAAATTATTCCACAGGAACGTACTACCGGGATAAAAGTATCCGATGTATTAATTTAGGTCAACCGTCATATTTATAATATAACTCTGCATTATAAGTACGCAATACTGGGTAATGTATTATACACATGCTTGCGGAGATAATTCCCTGAATTATAATGAAAACCACATTTAAATCCGTTGTTCTGTTTAAATAGAAAAAAGGGGGACACAGACAGACACGAATCGCTACTTTAATTTATTATATGTATAGATTGTGTTATATAAAGTGTAACCGAAATGCAAATAGCACTTGTAAATATAATTTTCACTTCTCATGCTCTAAAAAGACGCCAATATAGCCCTACGAAGCGGGAGTAAAGTGACCACTTTAGTCCCTAGGGAGTAAAAAGTAATTCGTTTTTTAATTTCCTTCATGTGACATAGACAAACTCAAACAGCCAGTAAATATACTATTAACTGTGGAGTTTCATTGCGAAAATGTTGAGAGTTTTAGTTCCATGGTTTTTGCCAAGGTGGCGCCATGTGTTTTAAATTGTTAATCTGTTACTGGTTTAGAAGAAAAAAAAGACCGCGAAAATTTCAGAATTTTTGTCGAGTGTAAATTTGTTCGGCTTTAAATAAATTTATTATGAATGTCCAGTGACAAATATTATGTTCCTATATATTATGTTCCTTGGTATAGAGTTTGACGTCAAGCAAAGAGCAAAAGACATACCTAATAGATATTGTGATTTTTATTTTATTAACCGACTTCAAAAAGGAGGAGGTTCTCAATTCGTCGGAACCTTTTTTAATTTTATTTTTATGTATGTTCCCCGATTACTCGAAGATGGCTGGACCGATTTGGATTTTTTTTTGTTTGAAAGGGTATACTTCCCAGGTGGTCCCATGATCATCAAGTCAGGATCTGATGATGGGATCCTGGAGACATAGAGAGAACTCTTCAAATTTTATAGGCACGCGAAGCGATGTAGGTATGTTTTGGAAGAGTACTTTCTCGGAGTGGTCTCATTTCAATTTGGTGAAGATCTGATGAAGAACTTTGGAGATAGGCAACGGAACTCCTCAATAAATGATAGCAAATGGACTGGGATTGCTGAAATCTCATGTCTGTCTATTGTTTACACCAGTTCATAACATAACATCACGCCGGTACGCTGTGAAGGGGTAAGCACATGTGAACCACTAAAAAGTGAAAAAAAAAACAACCGACTTCCAAAAAAACAATACAAAGTGAAAAATAACTTTAATTTCGGAAGGCGGTGACAATAAATTCAAATTCAGCTCCAAAGACACCGACTTCCGAAATTAAAGTTATTTTCCACTTTGTAGTGTTTTTTTCTTAAGTAATATTTATTAGGTAAGTACATGTTTTTGTACTAAATTGACTATTTTTCTCGCACTCGAAGTGAAAAGTACAGTTTGCACCTCGAGACTAAACGCCAACTTAATATACCCTCGGTTTCATTGACTCCCTCGCACGCTCGGGAGTCAAACCACCTCGGGTATATTATGGCTTCGTTTAGTCCCTCGTTATAAAATATACTATAATAACACTATACTTACCAGCAAAATACACAACTGTTTTACACTGTTACTTCTAGCAAGATAAACACTTTTAAAGAAAATCTGTTTCACTTTTCTTTGGTGTTTTAAAATACCATATCAAAGGTATGAAATTATCCGGAAAAGAACCGGAGCTACAGTTTGCAGACTACGCAAACTGAAGTGATAGTAGGGTGGCCATGTTTGTCAAAGGACCGATGGTTGGTGGAGCAGATGAGTATTTGAGTGGAGTCCGCGTATCGGTAAGCGTACTGCGAGACGCCCCCCAGCTATATGGACCACTTACCTTAAAAAAGTGGCGGGGACAGACTCAATGCAAAAGGCGGAGGACAGGGTTTCATGGCCAGCCTGAGAGAGGCCTATGTCCAGCAGTGGACTGCGATAGGCTCAGTTGATTGATATCAAATAGAAGATTTTTTTTTACGTTTTGTTTCTTGTTTCTTCCAGCACTAGGGTTCTGTCTCACATAGGGTTTACGCTGAGCGACGGCCGTTTTGCGAGGATGTGACGCATATTTTCCACAAACATGTTCTTTTTTGTGTTTGTGTTTTTTCTCTGTGCCATGCTTACTGCAAATAAACGTACCTATTTTATTTCTTTCCTTATAATATTTTGTGGAGATATCTTCATGTGTATTCTTCCGTCTGGGAAGAAGAGAGGTTTGTGTCAGTACAGCCGACTAAAAATCTACAGTGTTCCGTGTGCATACACACGAGTGACACGAGTGACACGAGTCAACGGCAGAGGCAACTGCAGCTCTCGAGACCTGTCGACGCCCGTCGTCGATGTGTCAGTGGCTACCGTCAACAACTTGCTACTCGTGTATTTGAGTACGGCGCTCAAATACACGAGTGGCATGTCGTCGACGGCTTTCACTCCGATCCAGCACATCCCTTGCTGCCCTCTTCTTCCCATGATGCATTAAGCCGAGGTCCGTTCCGTCCGGGGTGCCCTTAGCATGTAGTTGCTTAATTTTAAGTTTTATAGCCCTGGCCTGATATATTGAGGCAGCCACAGACCAGGCCAGTTAAGCAGCCGACAACCTCCTAGGTTGACCTGCGAGGTGTCAAATCAAACCAAAAACATTGACGACACTCTGGATGGATGCAGTTGCCTCTGATGTTGACGTGTGTCGCCCGTGTGTATGCACACTTCATCATCATCATCATTTCAGCCGAAAGACGTCCACTGCTGGACATAGGCCTCCCCCAGGTTCCTCCACTTCGACCGGTCTTGTGCTTCCCACATCCAGCGAATTCCCGCGGCCTTCACAGGTTATCGGTCCACCTTGTAGGAGGCCTTCCCACTCTACGTCTTCCAGTACGCGGTCGCCACTCCAGAATCTTTCGGCCCCATCGGCCATCTGTTCTGCGAGCAATGCCCACTGCCACTTAAGTTTGGAAATTCTTCGGGCCATGTCGGTTGCCTTGGTTCTCCTACGGACAACCAAGCACACGCTCTCTCATGCACACTTGGGCATCGTGAATTATTTTTGTGACGCAGCATCTCATTATTCTTTTTTTCTCATTGGTTTTGTTTTCTGTTGTAGAAATGATAGATTAATTAAAATATTCCTGAAACAATCACGATGGTGTTAGGTTTTCCCAGAAGCCAGAAAAGTTTCCTAAGTATAAAAGTACCTACCCACAACAGCCATCTGTACTTTAAAAAGTCACTTCTTCGAAATAATAATTTCACGCTGAAAGCTGATTATATTTATGAAAGAATAGCCTTCGGTGTTTTTGAATTGACGTTATTTTTTTAATAAGATTTTCTCCCTGATATCTTTATGTTTGATATTTTCATCTTACCCTCTTTTGTATTCTACAAAATTAATCGGCCGTGTATTAAATAAGTTGTCAGAAACAGAGATTATGATTAAACGAGACAAAATTTAATTTATCCCAGCTCGGGATAAATTTATAAAATGGATCAAAAATATTTTCTAAGATATTCTCGTGTAGCTCTTAGATAAATAGATATCTTTTCGCAAACTTAACGATGTCATATTTTAGAAGAGTAACTTTTATTTTTGAACTTACTCTGTATAGCAGATACTTAAATGTTGTTGTTTTGGGAAAAATATGTACTTACAGCACACAATGCGTCCTTATTATTTAGTATTACGGAGTTTTTCAGAAACACCTAGGTTATCGTCCCATATATCGCTGAATCTCAACACAAAAGTCTTTGACCAGTGCATGTGGCTAGTGTTGACTTATGGAATCCGCTGGATACGAAAACCACAAAACCTGTCGAAGTGGTGATATTATTTAGGTAAGCTTGGAAAGCCCAATATTCAGCCGCAAAACATCCACTGCAAGATTCAGAAACTAATTAGGAGACGAACATGAGAGAAATTCTTTAAAAAATATTGACAGCACTCGATCAGAATAAACACATTATACAAAAATTACTGATTATTAGAAAATGATTTTTTAATCGAGCCTAATAAGTGGTGATAAGTGAAAGCAAATAAAAGTAAAAACAACCTTGTAATCATTACATTAGTGACCTATTTATAAAAACAAACTGACTATCCACAATTACCTTAAAAATATCTTCATCATAAGGCTGTAAGGTCACGGTCATCAATACTTGGCAGCGAGTTCAGTAACACAGACAAGTTGTCTCACTTAGCGCACAATTACAACTGACACTTCCAATAGGTTAGTGTTGTTAGTTGATTACGTGTCAGCGTCGTGTGCGCACGTTCGTTGTTCAAAGATAAGTTTTTGACTTTTAAGTTCATATTGTTGTGTTCATAATTTGAAAATGGAGTGGCTTTCTACGGAAGACGGTTAGTATTTGAGTTTTTTTTGTGTTATTTTCAGCTTTTGTGGAATATTTATGATATGAATGTGAGGAATACAAGTCTCAGTGTTATCACCAAGACCGGTTTCCAAATTAAAACAAACAATGTCAGTCTTGTTTTCCATATTTCGTTACCAGGTAGTGCTGTGTTCATTCATACGTTGTTTTATTTTATTTTAGCTAGGCTTACCATATACATGATTCTATATATATTTCTATTTTAAATCATACGTTATAAAGTTTTTTTATCAGAGCAAATAATCAATTACAAATTGTAACCACGATCGCGCTTGCTGACTGGTAGGTATGTAATATTCACAAGATAAATAATTATTATCCTGATTTGTACTATCAATAGTTATTTTTATATAAATAAGTACTGGTAGATAGGGCCGAAGAATCTTTATCTAAAATAAAGCATGATAAACTACGAGGGGATAGTATGCTCTTCGTGGTTGGTCCATGGATGATTTAACCCATGAAAAAACGGAGGAGGTTATCAAGTCGACGCGTATTTTTTTTTATGTATGACCACGCATAACTTTTTACAGAGTAGTCTGATTTTGATAATTCTTTTTTATTGGATAGGGTATACCTACCTCGAAATTGGTCCAATAAAAATTTAAAATTAATGCTGAGTTGTGCATTACAAAAACATGTAGTAATTAGTAGATTATAGCCATAAAAAAATATAAAATAAAAACTTTTTAACAAAAACATTAAACCGCCGAAAAAACTGAAAAGCAAAAAATTATAAACCTTTTAACTAAGTCCGGAAGTCAGTGACTTTGGATATATATTTTAATTTTATGTCACCGTTTTCCGAACTCAGTTATTAAGGTTAAACAAAAAAGGTTTATAATTTTTTGTTTTTCAGTTTTTTCGGCTGTTTAATGTTTTTGTTAAAAAGTTTTTTACATTCGTGCCTCGGAAAGCACGTTGAACCATTGCTCCTAACTGTCATTCGCAGATCTTTGACTGTCAAGTCATTATGGGTTGTCAGAAGCTCGAAATTCTGAAGACCAGTTTTACCAAGGGGTGTTAGTATTATCCAGTAACTGGGTTGTGGAGTTTAGATAAGCAGTCACTCAATATAAAATACTGGTACTCAGCTACATGGTATCAACTCAGGTGCATCCGGTTAGACTGGTAGCTGACCCCAAGATAGTCTATGATGCTAGGCAGATGACGAAGCATGATAAAGTAGGTACAAATCCTGATATTCTACACATTTATGCCGAGTATTGCTTGAATTCATAAAAAAACTGCCAGCTTCGAAAAGGAAGGCTAAAATCAGACATGGGGAAACTCTTTTCCGTTTTTGTCTGCAGATATATGAAACGACAGTGTTACAGTTTTCGGATTTCGAAACAATCCGCGAAAAGCAAACAAAGCACTTTATCTACCAATAGATAGAAGTTTGCATTCATAGGATTTGCAGTTTTTAGGGTTCCGTACTTCAAAAGGTAAAAAAGGAACCCTTATAAGATCACTCTCTTGTCCGTGTGTCTGTTCGTGTGTCGCCACCGATTTTCTCAGGAACAGGTGGACCTAGCAAGTTGAGATTTATACCAGAGGTCTATAGTCTCTATTTGGTGTATAAAAATCTAGGTCCTGAGTCAACACGATAAAAAGATTTGGGCAAATTTAGATTTTCGCGAAAACTTGTAAGTACCAAAATTTTCCTTAATTTCAACTTTTTTTATTTTTCGGAATTTTCCCTTTACTTGTGCTATAAGATCTTGCTTTTAACCAAAATTGACAATTCTAGGTCAACCGGAATTACCTTATAGGTTTTGGGTCGAAAACCTATATGGTAGTTCCCGTTGACCTAGAACCACGAAATTTGGCAAAAAGCAAGTATAGCACAAATAAAGGAAAAGTTCCAAAAAATAAAGTTGAAAATTAAGGTAAATTTTGGTACTTACAAGTTTTCGCGAAGATCTAAATTTGCCCATATCTTTTTTATTATGGCGGTACCTATAATGGGTAGGTACGAAACCCTCGGTGCACGAGTTTGACTCGCACTTGACAGGTTTTTTTATGCAACCCTTGCTTTTTTAGTTTGAAATTTGCGACTAAAATGTAGAGTCTTAAAACAATTACTTACTTATTTTAGCATTTTCATACTGGTCCTTCTTGCGAAAACAGTTTATCTTTGCAGTTTATTAGTACGTGAAATTTCTTGTTTTAATATAAAAGATATCTTAAAGCATCGCATCGCCGATCATCAGTTCAGTCGAAAGACGTCCTCTGCTGTACATAGGACCTTGCCACTTCGACCGTTTGTTACCGGCATCGCCAATATAACTTCGTTTTCTCTTGGTGTTCCTTCAGAGTTTGTTTTTCTTTTTACATGGCTCCGTCGGGGTCGTAACATGTTAAACATCAAATGCAATAATATTCTTTCAAATCCGACTGTTAGATCAAGAGATTACCACCTACATACAAACTAACAAACAAAATTTAATTTTTTATACCTAATATTAGTACTTACCTATACAATAGCATGCATTCCTCATTATATATTATTAGGTATATTTATTATAAATTATACACACTACAACCCAGTGAATTTATAGACACTATTAAGCCATACGAGATAAGACTCGAGCTTATCGACACCATAGTTTCGCTTTCAATTTGAATCCCTTTTTCAAACCGAAAAATCCAATCGTAGTTTTTGCTAGCTCCCGAATCAATCTTCTCGATTCGTACTTGATACTAGAACCAAATATATCGATACCTAGAAATACGCGTTTCCTCTTACCATAGATACTAAACAAAATGGCCGAAAGAAAAAACAAAACATAAATTTAAGAGGTAAAATAGTACTGTTTTTTAAACGGATTGCATTTCCTTTGTTTCCAGGAAAATACAGAATAGAATCTCTGTCAGCTGCTACTTTCCCCGGTGCATTAAAAGTGAGTATTTTCCGTAAATACAATAAGACTATTAAGTTTTGTTCCGAAGTTTCATTTAACTACTGCGTCTCTCAACGTTCGCGTAGCACGTTGTGGAGATATATTTTTGTTTGTAGGTAGGTACCTGTTTAAGAATATCGAATATTGGGAAAATTTCGCTGTCTAGAAGAGTTCATTGATTACTTTACGTGTGTACCCAGTTTCTTATATATATATTTTTGAACTTTGCCCCACACACTAGGAAATTCTCGTGTATTGTGGAGCGTTTAAACAATTTAAACTAACATACACAAATAGCCAGACTCAGAACAACTACTTGTAGGTCATACAAATATTTGTTCCGTGCGGGTATCGAACCCGTGACATGCAGCGCAGCAGTCAATCGTTTAACCACTGCGCCAACCGTGCCGTAATTTTAAATGTATAAATCTTCTCTTGGTATGTACAGATGGTCATCCTGATCGATCGACCCATGTGGCTGTAATTACTTGGCCACAAATAAAATATCTACATAATATCCAACCTTAATAGTGTAACATTCAAGGACTCGTAGTTAGCCATACTTCGAGCTTTATATGTAACTAGATTTTGCCAGCGGCTTTGCATGCGTGGCAGTCGGTGTTTTTAACCTACTTCAAAAAGAAGGAGGTTTTTTTTATGTATGTTCGGTCATAAGTCGCCGGAGTTTATAGATGGATTTGCAAAATTCTTTTTTTGTTCGAAAGGGGTTTATTCCGGAATGGTCCATCCCATTTAAATTTCATATAGATCTGATGATGCATTTCGGAGACAGACAACGGAACTCTTGAAAAAATGACAGCAAATCAACCGCGATTGCTACTATCGCATAAATATGCATTGTTTTGACTCCAAGGATGATAAAATTTCGAATTGATGTAGGGTAGGCAGGTACTATAACTAAAAAGTGAAAAATAAAAACTTTTGCCAAAAAAAAAAAAAACAACAGACATCCGGAAAACATAATAAAGTGAAAAATAACTTTAATTTCGAAAGGCGGTGACAAAAAACACCACTTCGAAACTACCACGTTAAAATCCATTGCATAGTTTAAAAGATCTAAGCGAACAAACACGAAAAACGACTTCCTTTTATACTATGTAAAGATTACTCTTTAACCCTCAAAATTCCAAGAGAACTAAAATCAAGCACATTTTTAAACTATTATTTTAACGTTCCAGGTCATAAGAGAAGCCTTCTGCCAAGACGAATCAGTGTGTATCGGTACAGAGGTAAATAAAAACCCAGTAGCTGCAGAAGAACTGTTGGAACTATGCGCAGACGCAGCATTAGATGGTGTGTCACTTGTAGCAGTTGCTACTGACACCGGAGAAGTTGTTTCAGCAGCTTTTAATAAATTACAGGTATGAAACCGAGGCCCTACTAGTGTGTTTCCTTTAACCATCTCGACTTTACGCATCGGCCTTGTTCGGCGTTCCGATTGGCCCTAGAAAAGTCATTCGGTGCGCCAAACGCAGTCGATGCGTTACCTAAGTCGAGATGGTTAAAAGAAATTCAAACTAGGGTCACTGCACGAAAACTAGTGTAAGTAAACGTTTGAATTTCAGGCAATTTTTGACAGCCGTCTAATTTACAGTGTTGCCAACATGAGAAACTCGAACTCACCCTATATAACTTTTCGCCTTGTTTCTGTAGCAAAGGGATAATGTTTTGCGAGTCTGTAAATAAGATTTAGTTCTTGTGAAACGAAGACTTTAACTTCAATGTTTTTTTTGCGATCTTGTCATACCTTGGCACACTCTTTTTTTACTATTTTTCACTCTGAGTTACTACTAAAATAGCGCTTGGTTGTAATATTATAAATGTGAAAGTTTGTATGTTTAGATGTTTGGAAATTTTGATGTTTGGATGTTTGTTAATCAATCACGCAAAAATGTCTGAACGAATTTGGATGAAATTTGGCACACAGATAGTTTATAACCAGGATTAATACGCATGATACTCACTTTTTATCCCGATAGTACCTTCCCGCGGGATAATCTTCGACGCAGGCGAAGCCACTGATAAAACCTAGTCTTTTTTATATCAATAGATTAGATCCAAATATTATTTCAGGCTTTAGTCATAAGGCCTTAACAAAACACAATTTGAAACGAAAAATCCTGTCAACAGATTTTTTGTATGAAAAATAATTATGCAGAGGATTATACATCATTTCAGCTTACGTACTTGTTGACTTTTTTATTTTGCAAGTAAAACTCCGAACCTCATTATTCCGCTTGTCACTAATTAACACAAGTAATGAATGCTAAGTGACTACTTTGTTATTTTAATTCGTTTCCGTGACTCTTGAGTATCGATGTTTTAAATATACTTTGTGAGAAGACTTTACGAGGCACTTTAAGATAAAATATTCTTTAGGTATGGACAATTAGAAAAATAATAAATGTTATTGACGATAAGGCTTATATTTAGTTTTACACAATCTTGTGCCAAATTAGATAAAATAGATACACTCGCGACATTAATCCCTTTATTTATAAACGTTGCAATGATTAACGAATGTTTAAGACTACAGTTTTGACGTTTAAACATCTCTTAACTTTCCATAATCAGCCTATAATGTTCCCACTGTTGGGATACAGGCCTCCTCTCAGTGTGAGGGAGTGGGCCGTAATCTACCACGCTGGCCCAGCGGGTTGGTAAATGATGTCTTCGAATTTTTCTTCACGATGTTTTCCTTCACCGTTTTGAGAGCAGTGGTGTCGAAATAATTTATACAAAGGAAAGCGCCTTTCTGGGTTCGATCCTACGACCAATAATTCTTAAGTCGCGGCTGTTACCACTACGCCACCACTGCGTTATAAATAAATCCCTAGATAGATAGAATACTTTTTACTGTACACCGAATTAAGAGAAAAACAAATGACAATCAAATGTTCAAACAAAATTAATAAAAAAAAACAAAAATTCTTTGTTTCAGGTAGCAACATCAGATTCATCAGAGAAGCCATTTTTCGAGATATTTGCAGAAGAACGCTGCACACAGCCGTCATCACGGGCTCTCATAGAGTGGATGGCAGAAGTCGATGGCAGGTGTAATTTCTTTGAAAAGTAAGGACAATCAAAAGGCAGCAGACCAACCAATAAGTGGATATCCGAAAAGGCTTAACTAGCCGTTCACAACGGTGTGCTAGTGCCTACGATTATGTTACGAAGTGAATGTTGCGTGTGGCAAAAGAAGAAAGTAGAATAAATACTGTGGAAATACGTTCCTTGCGAAGCAAGTGTGGTGTGATTATGAATGATAGGCTGAGAAATTATGTGTTGAGGCAACGGTGTGGATAAAATAAGAAGTACTAACAAAGACTGGGGGTCTACTCTCTAAGCACGAAATCCGTAGTTTCAGGTGATTTTACGGGCGTTTCCTACTGCGTATCACCAACGGACAAAATATTAGTTTAGGGCCCGAAGTTAAAATGTATGACAACACGATTTGACAGTTGTCCTTACTCTCGACGTGTTTTTGCCCGCCCGAAAAAGTTAATAAATCGGGAGTAGGGTTCATTCCTAAGTATCGAACTATTTTCGGACGGGCCCGTATCTTCGACAACGGGCTTAGAGAGTAGCCCCCCTGGAAAGAGTATGCATAAATGGTTTGGTTATGTTGAGTGGTTGTTTGAAAGGCGAGTTAGAAAAGGTATTTACAAGGCAGAATATGTACACGTCGAGAGGGGACGCCCTAGACATATAGTGAACTCTTTGGTGATGATCTTCAGAAAGGTCACGTGCTTAGTACTCGAAACTGGCGTGTGTGTATAACCAGATGAATGAACGTAACCGAGCCAGAAGGAGTATGGGATCGTAGCACGTGGCGTTCTGCAGTTTTTGGCTGCTTCCAGGGGAAGAAGACGTGAGTGTATGTATGTATATTACCTAACAAGTACTAACAACCAGCACCTATATGCCTTAGGTGCGCATATCATAATCAGTCTATAAAGTTCCCACTGCTGCGACACAGGCCTTCTCGGTGAGAGGGAGCAGGTTGTAATCCACCAGGCGGGCCCAGTGCGGGTTGGTAGATGTCACATGTCTTCGAATTTTTGGTTCTGGGACATGCCGGTTTCCTCACCATATTTTCCTTCACCGTTTTGAGAGCAGTGGTGATGAAATAATTAGGCGCGGGCTTGCGGACGGCGAGTAATGGGTAGCTCGCTGTCCGGTAAGGACCAAGCCCGGGTCGACGGCGCGTTGTGCTCCACGCGCGCCTCAAAGAGATGTCAGCACCAACTGGTGGGGTCCGCAAGGGCCGATGCCTGCCAGGGCTGCGGGTTGTTCGACAGAGATACTGCGGCCCCTGGCATACAGGCAACTGAGGGAACACGGGTTGGTTTTAGTAAGTAAAAGTCTGACACGCCCTCCTGCTCCACCCAGAGTGGGCTAAGTTATTTGATCACTTCACTTGGCCACTACTGCTCTGCACTTTTTCCTTGAATCTCCCTAAACTTCGCTTTTATTCTCTCTTAAAGTTGATGTTCATTTTGTCTATGAACTGTGTGATGTACTTTTTGTCTTGGTTCTCTCTTCACTCGCTTTAATTCTCTCTTCAAATTCCCTCCTATGTCCTTTATAAGTTTTGCAATTACTGAAGAAAAAAAATGCAAATTTCTTAATTTATAAAAAAAATCAAAAAATCATTTCTATAGAGAGATCTAAATTAGAGAGAGGAAATTCCACGCGCTTTATAGGAATAAAGCGCGTGGAATTTCCTCTCTCTAATTTTCTTTAATATGAGTCTGTCTCATCATCTTCTAATCTTAATACACATGTAAGTATAAGCACACAGACTTTATGACTAAAACGTAAAATTGCGCGGCTCTCAGTAAATTCATCTCCCGTATAACAGCTACCATAATGCACGAATCTCATTAATTCTGGTAATCTTGTTTGACATAATGAAACCAACAAGATAATACGTCATATGCATGTCGTGGTTTTATGAGTCCCAATATAAGGCATGTTTATTTTCTTGTGTTTTTACGCAGTGTCATTTATGTTTTAGGAGATTCAAGTCGTTTATTAAAAAATATTTCAACTAGAATCGTAGACCGATGACCTTGTGAGGGCCGCAGGAGTTCGCTGGATGCGGGAAGCACATAATCGGTCGAAGTGGCGGAGCTTGGGGGAAGCCTATGTCCAGCAGTGGACGTCTTTCGGCTGAAATGATAATTATGAAACTAGAATTTACTTGAGCAGAAAATATGTGATGACGGATATTATTTTAAAACATACGATCTTTTCTCTGCGACTTCGTCTGCGTGTATTTTGTTTTTCACATTTTTTTTTAAACCGAGGATAGAATATTCAGGATGAAAACTAGCCTATGTCTTTCTCCAGGTCATAGGCTACCTATCTGTCAATTTTTTGAACGATTGGTTTATGCTCGGTTCCTAAAAACAATAACAGAAGGCCAATTCTCGTAATTAAAAACGTTCAAAATCTAGTCGCAGTCTCATCTCGGCGACAATCAAATGTCAAATACTTGTCAAAAATGTATGGAAACTCGAGGCATTTTTGACAGATTGAGACTGAGATTAGACTTTGAACGTTCTTAATATTACGAGAATTGCCCCTCAGATCGTTTTGCTCCCCAATGGTAGCATTGTTTTATTTCCAAACTGGGCAACTAAATACATTGTTTCGTATGCTAATTTTACCTGTGATAGCTACTTCTGTGTGGTGCCGGACGTAGCCAGAATAGCACCATCCCATTTCTTCCCTTGGGTGTCGTAGAAGGCGACTAAGGTAGTTACTAGAGAATGGGCAGCAGTGTTCTCTACGCATTTCACCACCATACTGCGATCACCAACCTACCTGCCAAGCGTGGCGATTATGGCAAAACCCCCCGAAAAATTACAAGCAGCCCTGCAATACGGCCCCTAGTACCCGGCGGCTCGCCTATCTTTGGCTACCGTAGCGGCCAAGGTTAAGGTGCTAAGAATCTCCGGGGGTCTACTATGCGAAGATATTAGGTCTTTGCTTCATTTTAGGTACAGATACAAGAGTTTTAATAATAACCTACAACTATAACATTAGTAGTGTAGACTTAAAAAGGTAACGGACAGATATATATAGTTACTTTTGTTTTTTTTTAATATTGTTATGGATGACAGTCATTGGAATAGGACAAAACATCCCAGCGGTGTTATTCCGTAACACACAACGCCATTTATTTTGACAGTACAGACGCCAGCACATCAACTGTCAAATTTTCCCAATTGAACATGAACCTTATGCTTATGGAATAAAGATGAAAATCTATCAGAAGAAATTTGACAGATTGGGGTAGCTTGATGTGCTGGCGTCTGTATAGCAACATTAATTGCGTTATTAATAAGCAGACAATTTTTTCCAACTTATAAAGCAATGGATTAGCAACATTCTTCAAATGTGTTCAGATTGTGATTGAAAATGTAAGGAGCAGGATTTTTATTATTATCATTCATTAAAACCTTGTGTATCAATACCTGCCTTCTTTCTTTAAAAAAAGGAGAAAATATTTTTTTAGCATTTAAAACAATCTTTATAACTAAATATCACCCGTATGTCTACTAGTCCAATGCCTATTATAGAATGCTTATCCGGTACGGCTCGCAATGCTTCCCCATCCTAGGGCTCGTCTTCCCTACCATTACAGCGCCCTCCGGTCTCATCCTTGATATGAAATTGCCTCTGTAGCACCATGAAACATGAGGTTTCAAGGGCTAGTACAAATTTTGGGGTTTAATCGATTAATTGAGTCTGGTAAGGCACGTTAGGGTCGGTGCATTTCATTCATTCATTCATTCATTAACACTAACACCATAACCAACCACCACCACACCACCTAACCATAACTACTAGTGTGAAATACTAAGTTGAATACGCTCTTACTTAAACTTGTCACGGCTGCCAGTCATTGTCATTGCCATGTTAATAGCACACAAGTATGTGCTTACCTACAGTACAGTCGATCACGCAAGCCTATTAATGAACACAAGGTACACTGATAGACATTTTAATGGACTCGCCCAAGCTGTTTATACAACGTGTAACATAATAACGCATGTTACCAACATCAAAAAAAAATACCTCATGAACTCCAATTAGAGTATTGCGTTAAAATCGTAATACAATACACAAAACTATTTTTTTTTAAACAAACTATTTATTATTTGGAAAATAGAATGACTCCAGCATTACTTTATGCATTTAAATTTGAGTCTTATTGCTTAAGTATAAGATTGAATTTTCCTTGGCTCAATCGGTAGTCAGTATGGCAAAATACATAATTTAAAAAAAAAATACCTATTTTAAATTTCACTGAAATCGATTCAGTAGTCAATTATGAACAAACTACTTTCAGGACTTGCGCTTATTCTGTTACACCTTGTATACTGGTAGACAACTTGAATAGTACAGAGTATTATAAAAAGATTCTAATTACCTGGGTTCACTAATCTTCTAGTTATCACTAATAAAGATTAATGACAAGAAAATAGGTACTAATAATGAAACTGAAGAGTTTATTTGTTTGTTTGAACGCGCTAATCTCTGAAACTACTTATCGGATTTGAAAAAATCTTTTTGTATTTAATAGCCCAAAACTTAAGGAAGGGCTACAAGCGTTAGAAGCCGAACAAAAAGGAAAAAATCCTAAAGAACGAAAAGCGAAAACAAAGCTAAAAGCGAGGGCGGGCGATGCAATGCGACCAAGTGGGACGGCAGATCAGGAATAATCACGCGGAAAAAGTCATGTCAAGTTAGAATATACGTTGAAAATACTTGATGGCATTTCCCCGCCCAAAGAGTATTCTTTCTCAACGTCTCTAATGATGTTCTAATATTCAAATTTAAACAGGCAAAGGTCTCTAAACCATTCTGCCTAGCGTATAGTAAATTTTGAAGATCTAATGTAACGCCCTTTGTAGGTAATTTTAATTTACACACACATGTTTAATTTTTCCGTTTTTACTTCAGTTACTATGAGTCCATATAGTATAATGAAGTAGGACCGTGTAGATAGCTAAGTACTGGTTTGTATAGTTTTATTAAATCGGCCTTCAAATTAAATGTAGGATCTGAGTAGGTCGAATAATCGTCAGTCTTATGATACCCGCGATCTAAGTACAGCAAACTTGTGATTCATACTTGGTAAGAAGTATGAAATAAGATTCATGTTATTATTGTCTTTGTTGCACGTGATGTCCACCGTTGCCTGGAGCAATTAGAGTTATTTTCACCTAAAACTAACCCATAAAAATATCAGTCATTACTGAATGGCCCATTAGCTGGATTCATCATCATCGTCAGTTCAGCCGAAAGACGTCCATTGCTGGACATAGGCTTCCCCCAAGCTCCTCCACTTCAACCGGTTCTGTGCTACGCACATCCAGCGGATTCCTGCGGCCTTCACAAGGGCATCGGTCCACTTTGTGGGAGGCCTTACAACTCTACGTTTATGATCTGGATTACAATGAGTTAATAACAAATCAATCATACGTATCTATTTCTATTCATTTCCATACAAATAAATGTAGTCGAAGGGTCTGTTTGCAATGTCAAAATAACAATTTTTTACTGCATTGAGTAAAAAAGTGTTATCTTTCATTTAAATATTGTAAGCGCGTGGGTTTCACGACTTACACAAGTATTTCGTTTGAAGTAAAACAGTCAGTTAACAAACTTTAACTTTAATTTTACATTAATTTGTTTATAACTACTGTGAGAAATGTTAGGTATTCGAATCGTTATAGACGCGCGGTAGGGAGCGCATGGGCGCGTGTGTCGTCGTTGGCGGTAGCGGAGCAAAGAGGGCGAGTGCGCGGCTCGCTCGACGCTGACGCGGTGCGGGGCGTGTGCGCAGGCGCGGGGTGTGCCATAGTGATGGGACGCGCGGCGCAGGCGAAATTCTGGTCGCGTAGTGTTGGCGCGAACATACTCCGGGGCCGGTGAAATCCAGCAGGGGAGTGTGGACGAGAAGACGTTGGCGACGAGGGCTTCCGTCGTGATTGAAGCTGATAATATTGCGCCCTTGGCGCTGATGCAGAATTACAGGTGCAGCTAGGTGTGCCTAGCCTACGATGCAAGAAGTGAGTGGCAGTGCGGGCTGTATGCGGCAGTGCAGTGATGTGGATGCCGAGTGACCGGTGTGGTGATCCTTTTCTTGAGATAGTCTCTATTTTCTTTAAATGTCTTCTTCATTGATTGCTTAGAAATGTGTGATGAACATCTGGATTAGTCCAGTAAAGGGCAGAGACGAGTGAGGGGCCGCTTGATAGTGCCTCTGGTAGTCGAGATATCGGCGACGCGGGATATGCCGTCCTCTCCAGGATACAGCTTGGCAATGCGCCCCAGGCGCCAGCATAGTGGCGGCGTATTATCCTCCTGAATGAGGACTAGATCACCAGTAGTCACTTGGCCTTGTTCTCACGCCATTTCATTCTCGTTTGGAGCTCAGAGATGTATTCTCGTTGCCACCGTGTCCAAAATTGCTGTCGCATTTTTTCGATGGCCTCATATCTTGTGCGGCAGCGTGCGTTATCATCAATGATTGGCGATGGCGGTGCGGTCAGCGGCCTGCCGATCAGGAAGTGTCCTGGGGAGAGAGGAAGGAAATCTGTAGGACAAGAAGAAAGTGGGGACAGGGGTCGACTATTCATTATAGCCTCAACCTGCGCAAATAACGTGGACAACTCTTCGAAGGTCAGATTGGTGTTGCCCATTACACGTTTAATTATATGCTTAGCCGATTTAATGCCGGCCTCCGACAGACCAGAAAAGTGAGGAGCGTAAGGTGGATGGAAATTGAAGTTAATTTGCATGTTTGCTGCAAGATCACCGATTCCTTTCGAGTTTGCCTTTAGAAATTGACCTACTTCCTTGGAAGCTGCCACGAAATTACGTCCGTTGTCTGAAAATATCTCTAAGGGTTTTCCTCTACGTGAAATGAAGCGTTTTAAACAGGAAATAAATGCGTCTTTAGAGAGGTCGCTAACGGCCTCCAAGTGCACACACTTGAACCTAAAGCAGATGAAGAGACATAAATAGCATTTGGATGCGCGAGCCCCACGACCTTTTTTATTTAGTATGTGAAAGGGCCCTGCGAAATCCATCCCGATTGACTGGAAGGGTGGAGCGGGAGTGACTCGCTCAGGAGGTAGATTGCCCATCATAGGTGTAAGAGTTTGCCCTTTGTGGCGGCGGCACACGACGCAAGAGCGCACGGTGCTGCGGGAGACCTGCCTACCATTGATCGGCCAGAAGGACTCTCGGACAGAGTACAGCAGTTGCTGTGGACCTGCGTGCAATAGGCGTTTGTGTTCTTGGCGAAAGATTAAAACGGTCATATGATGTTTGGAGTCTAAAATTATAGGATGTTTTTTATCGTGGCTATAGCTGGAACGATCAAGCCTACCGCCTACTCTCATAACGCCTTCCTCGTCGAGAAATGGGTTAAGAGCTGATATTTTACCCTTAAGTATGGATTCACCTTTTATTAGTTTATTGTACTCTTCAGGGAATGATTGTCTTTGAGCCTCTTTGGCTAATAGTGTTAATGAAGTGTTCATCTCTTGAACTGATAGAGGACCTCTTATAGTATTTTTATTTTTCAGCAATTGAATGTACCTTAGTACATATGCATATATTCTTTTGATTCTGTTGAGAGAGGAGAAATCTTCAAATCGTACAACTGGTGACTTGCTTTCGGTCGTCACGAGTAGGACCTTCATCTCAGGTAAGTTAGTTTTACTTGGTTTTTCTTGTGATGGCCAATGATTTTTATCCATGCTGAGGAAGGACGGGCCTGACCACCAGTCTTGTAGAGCGCGCAGCTTCTCTGCAGGGATGCCGCGGGAGATGTAGTCAGCCGGGTTGGCAGCGGTGGGCACGTGACGCCAAGAAGAAAGGTTTGTATTTTCGCAGATTTCTACGACCTTGTTAGCAACAAAACTCTTTAGTTTGCTGGGAGTGCTGTTGAGCCATGCGAGGACGACACTGGAGTCACACCAGTGTATGCACGTGGAGATAGGGTACCGCAGGGAGTCCAAAACAGTCTTCGTGAGATTTGCAGCTAGTAGAGCTCCAAGTAGCTCCAACTTTGGTATGGTAAGAGGCGGTTTAGTAGGCGCCACTCTTGATTTGGCACAGAGTAAATGGACTGCTACGTTACCTTCGTTATCAGTTGATCGTAGGTATATGCATGCGCCATAAGCATGCATGGATGCATCACAGAAGGAGTGTAATTGAATTTCTTGTGGATTCTCACATAGAACTCTTCTTGGTATTGCCATTTCATTAATAGATGGAAGACTAGAACTCATTTTCTGCCATTCCTTTCGTAGATCATCTGGGACTGGCTCATCCCAGTCCAAGCCTCGCCGCCACAGCTGTTGCATAAGCATCTTCGGCTGGACTGTGCATGGTGAAAGCAATCCGAGAGGATCAAAAATGCTGAAAGATGATGATAGTATTGCTCTTTTCGTAGTCTTCTCTGCAGATTCGGGGCTTGGAGCTTCAATGGTGACTTGAAGAGAGTCGGATCGCGGGCTCCAGCCCAAGCCGAGGGCACTGGATGCGTCACTCAAGCTTAACTTGCTCTGCAAGTCGACACTGGAGATGGGAAAGATGTCAGGGGCATTTGACTTGAATTTTCGGAGATTGAAGCAGCCGGATTTCAAAATAGTGGTGGCTGCATTCAGTATGTGCAGTAGCTCTTCTTTAGTGTCAGCTCCTGTTAGTAGATCGTCGCAATAAAAATCATTCTGAATTATTTCCTTGACCTTATCGTCGTCGCAGTCTTCTCCAAGTTGCCACAAGCATTTAGTGCTCAAGTAGCTTGCGCTGGCGAAGCCATAGGTCACGGTATTGAGCCTAAGTGTTCTTATGGGGAGATTATCTTCTTCACGCCAAAGAATAAGCTGTAAGTCTCTGTCTTCTTCGTGGACATAGACTTGACGAAAGAATTTATCGATATCTCCAGCTAATACGTACTTGTATAGGCGAAAACGCAGCAGAATCGAAAACAAGGAGTCTTGTACCTTGGGGCCAATCATTTGGATGTCGTTTATGGAAACGCCAGTAGATGTCGCGGCTGAGCCGTCAAACACGACGCGCAGCTTGGTGGATTCGCTCTGCTCGCGCAGCACAGCGTGGTGGCACAGGTAGTGGCGCCGGCGCGGCGGCGGCGGCTGCTCCAGAGGAGTGCAGTGGCCCAGTGACTGATATTCTGCTATAAATTCACAATAGGCTTTCTTGAGATTTGGATTTTTGCGGAACTTTCGCTCTAAAGAAAATAATCTTTGTCTTGCTCTATGATAGGAGTCACCAAGAACATCAGTAGACTCTTTAAGTGGAAGCTTCACAGAGAAATGTCCATTTTCTTGGCGGGTAGTGTGTGTCTGAAAGTGCTGCTCACACATCTTCTCACTGTCACTCAGGAGAGGCCTTTTTGACAGCTCTTCTAGCTCCCAAAATCGGGCAAGTTGTTGATCGAAATTATCGTTTAAATGATTGTCATTTCTTGACAAATTGCACTGAATATTTCTAGGTACACAGTTGGAAGGTAAAGATATGGCGCCTGAAATTAGCCAGCCCAACTGGGAACTTATCAAAAATGGCAAATTTGCTCCAAGTGATTGCTGTTCTGTTCCTACAATTTGCCAGAATAAATCCGCGCCAATCAGCATGTCTATTGGGCCTGAAGTGTTGAAGGAAGGATCGGCGAGTGGAGTTTTCGGCGGAATCTTGAAGTAGCTTAAATCAATAGTTGAACTTGGAATATTTGCTGTAAGCTCAGGTAGAACCGGGCATGCCAATGTGGTATGGTAGTCTGTATGGCAAGATTGTATGCGGACAACGCTTCTCTCTGCGATTGATCCACAGTGTGTATTGCCCATACCGGTTATCCTCGTAGTATTGGTCGGTATGACAGGTAGGCCTAACTTCTCTTTCAACTCTCTAGTTATAAAGGTGGCCGCACTGCCGGAATCAAGAAGGCAACGTACTTTCTGGCATGTGTTGCTACTTGGATTTGCCACATCAATGATGGCTGTGGATAGTAATACGAGATTGTTTCGTTGTACCTGAGATGAGAAGTTAACTGAAACTTCAATGGTTGATTCCAGAACGTCCGTGGCTTCAGCGATGGCAGGTTGCACAGAGATGCTGGTTGCAGGCTGTGAATTTATGTGAAGCAATGAATTATGCTTTCTATTACATCTTCGACATGGCCCTTGAGGACAATCCTTGGCTACATGTCCTTTTTTAAGGCAATTAGGACATAACTTAAGTCTGTAAATTTCAGCTTTTCGTTGTTCTGGAGTTTTTGCTAAAAATGTAGGACATTTGTAAATGCTGTGATCTGCACTGCAATAGTTGCAGACCCAAGTTGATTCTCCGTTAGATTTGTCATTGTTTATATTAGCTTCTATACATGCTAAGGAATTGCAGGCGCGCTCCTGCTTATTGCTAGAATTGTGTTTCTTACCACTAGAAGTATTCTCTACAATGTTAGCTCGATTTTGTAAGAATTTTATTAATTCACTTAATTTGGACATAGAGTCATCATCAGGATTCCTATGTTCATCCCATGCTCGTTTGGTCGTGAAATCAAGTTTGTGGTACATAATTTGTACTATAAATGGGTCCCATTCGTCCGTGGACTGACCTAAACTTGACAGGGCTCTGAGATTTTTGTTGACACTATAAACCAACGCTCTAAGAGAACTTTCAGAATCACGGTGAGTGGGTTGTAGTTCAAATAAAATTGAATCTATGTGTTGAGTGATCAAGTGTCTCTTGTTATTGTACCTCTGACACAGCAGGTCCCAAGCAACCGAGTAGTTTTTGTCCGAGACCGCTAGATTAGTTAAAATGTTGGCTGCTTCGCCGGTTAAATAAGAATTGAGATAATGGAATTTGTAAATAGGAAGTAATTGTGAGTTTTCGTGAATTAGTGATTTAAAAGTATCTCTAAAGTCTAACCATTTAGAATAAGTACCATCAAACTTTGCTATTTCAATTTTAGGTAATTTAAAATTCACACTGTTAGAATGCTCGCTCTGAGAATGGTGATGGGATGGAAGTTGTAGAGATTCACTAGGACATTGCCAGAGAATTGTTTCTGCCTCAGCAATCAATTCTATGAACTTAGAATCCGTAGCGTCCCTTTCATCAATTTCAATAGATATCGTTTCTACGGAAAGCTCATCAATTTGATCTTGCAGCACAACAAAGTTTTTAAATAAATCTCTGATCATCTCTAGTTTTAATTTAAGCTCATTTACCTGTGACTCTTTGTATTCAGATGTGGGTACTGTCTTGATTTGGTTCAAGTAATTTTCAAATTTAGTCAGCCTACCACGGACACTGGCACGTTTAGCTTTTAGGGTTTTGATATCCATGGCGATAAATTAACCAATTAAACTACCTTGATAAGACAGCACTGAATCACTAATACAAGATGAATGGAAAGATCTTACGTTCCTCCTCTTCTGGCTATCGGTAGTTACCGGCACTCCTTCGGCGTCAGCGAAGAGACCACGCACGGGCGCGGAGGTCGGGGGGCTTGGCGCACGAGGTACGCGGGCGTCGGCGGCGGCGCCGTCACGACGCGCTTGATGATTATGATTACGCGAAGTGAAGACGGGCTCAGGCCACAAGGATGGGCACGGGCACCTCTTGCGCTGAAATAGTCGGCCCAAAGCGGAATATATAACGTGCAACACAAGCCAAGGATAGTGCAACTAGAGAATAGGAGGGATAACAACCCACGCACAAGGCACAATATAAACACTCGTCAATAAAACCCAAGATAAATTAAATAGGATAGCTATGTTGCACACGAGCACAAATGCTGGCTAGCACATCCAACACGTGCGGAGGATAAACGTGGGCAACACGATAATCACAACACAAAATGGCGCAACAAGCAAATTTTCAAAGGTCACTGTTGTAGTTGCACAATTCAGTGCGGGGTATGGAAGATAGCCTACAACGAATTAGAATAGGTGACTGGAATAATAGAATCGCAAAATAATAGCGTAGAATTATAGATAGGTACCTTACCTAAAGGTATTTTCCTAGCCACTTGTAGCTACCTATGCAACCGCACTATTGCACAGGGCTACAACAATCAAGGGTATAGGTGGCAGGAATAAATGTATAGTGAAATAGATACGCACAACGCACATGCAAACAATAGGCAATTCCTATCACTGATGTAGTTTTCCCGCAATTACGCAGGCTAAAGACTACAACAAAAGGGGTATAGGTGATAGGAAAATGGAAGAAAGGGAACTTAGCTGGGTATTCACGGGCCGGCCACACCCAGGCAGGCCGCACTCGCAAAGTAGGTAGCAGGTAGATCTTGATTCGCTTGAATGGATTCTCGACACGTGAGATGGTCGAGGCTCGCTGCTCGCAGACACGCCGAATGCACACGGTAGCGGGTGCACGAAGCTCAGGGAAGCACGAAGCAGTAGAAGGCTCGGAGTCTCGGAGTCCGACGATTGCAGTTAGACGGTCGCCATTATGTAAGCGCGTGGGTTTCACGACTTACACAAGTATTTCGTTTGAAGTAAAACAGTCAGTTAACAAACTTTAACTTTAATTTTACATTAATTTGTTTATAACTACTGTGAGAAATGTTAGGTATTCGAATCGTTATAGACGCGCGGTAGGGAGCGCATGGGCGCGTGTGTCGTCGTTGGCGGTAGCGGAGCAAAGAGGGCGAGTGCGCGGCTCGCTCGACGCTGACGCGGTGCGGGGCGTGTGCGCAGGCGCGGGGTGTGCCATAGTGATGGGACGCGCGGCGCAGGCGAAATTCTGGTCGCGTAGTGTTGGCGCGAACAAATATGTTTTTTTTACATTTTTGTTTGTCTAGATCGGTCCAAAATGGCTGGATCGTTTTTCACTTGGCAGCTGATGCTAGAAGGAGTAGCTTAGGATACTTTTAATTTAGAAAAAATATTAGCTCTCCATGCAAAATATTAAAACCCGGGAAATCCAATATATTGTTTTGGCCTGCATGTACGTGGATGAAGTCGCGTGCACAGCTAGTCGTGTAATAATTTCCTTCTCGAGAATTTATATCCTTTGTCTGTAAGTTCAAATGCCAGTAACATTAATTGTTTCTAGGATAATAACCTACTTCATACAGCTGCAGAATATTGTTAACAAAGAACACGCCGTCTGATTGCCTGTTGAGATCCATTAAGATCTCGCTATTGTCTTTCTGAAAACCATCCCAGAACTGTTGAGAAAATAAATACTAAATTCTGGTATTTATAATAAGTTACTACTAGTCTATAAGAAATGATAGTTTGCTGTAAGGCTAGGACAAGATTTATTCAAAATTTGAGAAGTCAGCTTGAATGGTCACAACGTAATGAAAATTATTGGTTCTGGAGTGGCGACCGCGTACCGGAAGACGTATAGTTGGAAGGCGGGAGGCCAGACAAGGTGGACTGATGACCTTCTGAAGGCCGCAGGCATCCACTGGATTCGGGAAGCACAGAACCGGTCCAAGTGGCGGAGCTTAGGGGAGGCCTATGTCCATCAGTGGACGTCTGTTGGATGAAATGATGATGATAATGAATGAAAATTAGGCGTTTTGAACATGTCAGTTTCAGCTTCGTGGCTAAGTAATAACAGCCGCACGGGTCGATCCTTCAGGTTAAGCTACGCTTGCCGAGGTCGGTCCGAGGATGGATGACCATTTTTACATTTTAAGACCCCTCCGTACAAGAAGCAGTAATGCTCGCGAAGCGGGAGGCGGCGCACGTGAGGGAAAGGCAGTATACACGCCCTCGCGGCCGTAGTCCACTGTCCGGTAAGGACCAAGCCCGGGTCGACGGCGCGTTGTGTGCCACACGCGCCTCAAAGAGATGTCAGTTTCAACTGATGAAGTCCGCAAGGGCCGGCCAGGGGTGCAGGTTGTTCGAAAGAGATACCGTCGCCCCTGGTACACAGGCAACTGAGGGGACACGGGTGGGTTTTAGTCAGTAAAAGTCTCACACGTTTTCCTGCTCCAACCAGAGCGGGAGAAGTTATTTGATGATGTCCCAGACACAAAAAATCCCTCCGTACCTAAGAAAGCACATTAAGCCGTTGGTCCCGGCTGTCGTTCCTGGAACTTTGGCAGTCGTTACGGGCCTGCATGACTAACAACCGTATTACTGTTACTGGGTGGTGGAGGTGGAAGAGGCAGTCGCTTCATGTAAAATACTAGTATTCAGCTGCATCCGATTAAACTGGAAGTCGACCTCGACACAGTTGGAAAAGGCTACGTAGATTGATTTATTTTGTTGACTTAAGGAAAGACGATATTTCGGTCGGACTAAAACATTGCACACACAGCTTGGAATTTACTATTCACCAATAATACGTACCAACTCGAGCAAAAACTCACAAACAATTTTAATAATTGAAACACTCATTTAGTTTTGTCAAACTTGCCCGGTTAAATGGTTTTAATTGGGTTATAAAGGGTCAGTTCAATTTACAATTTACTGGCTCCAATGAAAATAGGACCGTATTTCGATATCCTACAGTTGGCAATTGTATGAATATCGATACAGTCGGGTCGCGTATGCTCGCGACTTAGTTCAGACAGATCGGAAAATGTCCGAGCCATTTACTGGCTCCATTGAGAATAAGACCGTATTTCCATAACCTAAAGTAGACAATTGCATGAATATCGATAGAGTTGGCTCGTGGCTCTTTGTTTGAATTACGGCCAGAGAAGGCTCGAGCCCGTGCGAGGATTTTTCTGATCTGTCGGAAATGTCCTTTAATAACACAATTTATATCATTAAGGCGGGCAAGTTGCAGCATGAGACCCTCAGTTAATAATATTTGTTTTTTAATATTTTCTTCTCTTTCCAGATACAACGTCGACTGCAGCCTTGAAATAATGTTCCTAGCAACACTTCGCGAGCATAGATTCCACAAACTCGGCACAGTTCTATGCAGAACATCAATAGAATTGGGGAAGAAGCTACGAAACGGTCCCGTTTCCCAAATGACGGTATCAGACCTAGGCCCAAGCTATTCAAACATGGCGGCAAGGAAACCAGTTGCAAAGATACCGAAGATCTGCCAAGCGTTGTGGACAGCGGAACCGACGCAGAAAATAGGGAAGGTTCTAGATTTTGAAGTAGGCTTACGTGTGTCCTTCCATGATTTTTATTACAATGGAAAATCTTATGCTGAAAGGTTAGGTGGAGAAGTTTTTGCTGAAGCTGCTGCTATAAGAATTGATTGATTTTAAGGTGCAAATTAATCAAGTTTAGAATCAGAGTATTATTTTGGATATTGTTTACTTATGATCAAAATAATGTGCTTTTATAATAAGGAAGAAACGAATCATGGGACATAAAAAAATTCGTGCACATCTATGCATCAATGTAATGATAGAATAAGAAATACTTATTAGTTATAAAGCTACCGAATGCCACAAAAATAAACTAAATCATTTGTATTACAATTATATCAAATTAGATATTAATTTTAATTTTAAATAACAAAATACATTTAATGAAATGGGTTGTAAATCTCCTTCAAAATATCGACTGTAATATTAACATAGCATTAAAGGATATTTAGCTAAGAGAATGAGTATAAATTAAAACCTTACCACACTACCTTAAGGTACCATCAAATAATCATCAAATCCATAAAAAAGCGTTGTTATAATAACATGGAGAGCGGTGGTGGACCAGTAACGGCCGTGACTTACTTTCGGTCGTATATACTTTGTGCAAATTAAGTCATCACCACTGTTCTCACTGTCAGGGGTGCGGGTTGTTTGAAAGAGATACCATGGCCTCTGGCACACACGCAACTGAAGGAACACAGGTGCGTTTTAGTCAGTAAAAGTCTGACTCTCCCTCCTGCTCCACCCAGAGCGGGAGAAGTTATTTGATGATTTCCCAGCCTAAAAAAAACCACTGTTCTCAAAAAACGGTGAAGAGAAAGATCGTGAGGAAACCATATCCTATAATCTAGGTAATAATCTATCTGTGTGCCAAATTTCATCCAAATCCGTTCCGACGTTTTTACGTGAAAGAGTAACAAATATCCATCCATCCATACTTACAAACTTTTGCGTTTATAATATTAGTAGGATAAGATCATGAAAATGTAAGAAAATGGCAAAAATGGGCCGTGAAAATTCAAACGTGAAATCGCGTTCACACTCTATCATCATCGCATCGAACGTATCTTTCCGTGGCTGGCGTGAATATGTTGACATGTCTAAAATGGCAACTTTTCAGGGCGGCCATTTTAAACTTTTGAGCTCTTCTGGTAAATCGGTAAATTAGTTTAACGTATGTGTTCCAGTTGTTTTATAGGTTATTTTATGCCATCTTTTGAATGATTACAGTAAACAAACGAAATTCCCCATAGTTTCCATAATAATAGACTTGTCAAGTCGTTCACCAACGAGTTATCAACTTATTCACCGACTTGTCAATTTGTTCACCACAGTTATCAACTTATTTACCGATTGAGTGGCAAATATAGAATAAAACTAGTAGGTAAACAATGTTATTTTAATGACAAACACAGTGAATAATAACGTATTTATCAATAAAAAAATTTTGGGTAGCAAACAGATGATGAATATCTATCCTATGTTTTAAAAAGGTAAAATTTATTTGGTTGTTTGTAAGTTCGTATGTAGAAGGTAATCTCCGGAACTAACGATCCAATTCTCAAAAAAAAATGACTGGTAGCAAGCTGCATTATTCCTTAGTGCTATAGGTTATAATTTATGTTTAGAACATGCATATTAGCTGAGCTATTACAACTTTTGTGTAGCATGTCGGAAAGAAATACCTCTTAAAACAGAATTATTTGCATGCGCTACCTAAAAAGTTGTATATAATTGAAAACAATGTATGGCAACCTGGTCCGCCAAATATATTTCTACAAAAAAGTCCAAGACACCATATTTCTATCTTTTATATTTTATCTTTTACATTTCATTTATGTTTAAAAAAAGTATTTTTCGACATCCTTACGTTTGGATGATTATTTAAACAACAAAATACTAATCCTTCTCAAAATAAACTATTTTATGATCACAAAGATATCATAGAGATAAGATTTGCCCTTTACAGTATGTCAATTGGTCATATAGTTTCGGAGATAATAAATTAATATAACAAAAACTAAAGAGTTATTTTTTTACTAGGAGCACCCCGTGGTTTCACCCCCATAAGTCTCGATCCCGTAGGAATGTCGAGATATAAAGTATCCTATATTCTAAAACACGTCATGGTCTACCTATGTGCCAAATTTCATCCAAATCTGTTTAGCCGTTTTAGCGTGAAAATGTAACAAACAAACATACAAACAAACTTACTTTTGAATTTATAATGTTAGTTAGGATTACTTACTCAAATTATGCAATGTTGTTCTAATTGAACAAATATTTAATTAAAACACCACTAACCTATCAGTATTGTAGTGTAATACGCAATAAATAAAAAAAAAGAAATAGTAAATTGTTTTATTAGGCCACAAACAACAGAAACATACTGATTAATAATTCAGTTGACAGATACATAGTAGGTAATCACATTTTATTAGACCTCAGAATCCTCTTCATCTGGGTTGTCCTCGTCCAAATCTGGATCAGTAGATGAGACATCACCGACAGTTTTTATATAAATATAAAACTCCTTGAACGAATCATCAATCAGGTCAATCATGTCCATCAAATCCTTTTTTTTCTCTGCACTGATTGGCAAAGCCTCCTTTGAGATTGGGGTCAACCTAAAGAGATCTATTACTGATTTTCCTCTTTTCTTAAAATTTATTGTCTTGAAAGGGAGTTCGCGATCCAGAGTTTTCTTGTAATAAATTTTTCCTACGCTGTTTTTATTATACTGCAGCCATTTAATAGGTTGCCACAGAAATTTCTCCCCCAAATCATCCAGTTTTTTTAGAGTTAGATTTAGAACTTAGTTGGCCGTAACCGGATATCTCAATAAATCAAATTTCAAACAGAAAAAATTCGGTAGGCCATAACTTGACATGTCAATTTGTCACAATTTAATCAAAAAGACCTCAGCTGGCCATAGATTGACACTTCAATTTGTCAATTACTTACAGGTGTATAAGTTGAGCTATCAACTATCAAATAATATTTTGGTTACTGAGTATAGGTTGATACAACAAAATATCAATATTCGTTTACAAAAACATTTGAATCGTTAATTTGACATGAGGTTTTGTCAAGTTAGACACGTTAAAATGGGAGATGTCAACATACTACCAGAGTCGATTGCTCCAAAAGTTATGTATATTTGGGGCTGTAAATTTTTTTCATATAAATTCCGTATGCGTGGGACGTATTAAGCCAATAAAAATAAAAACATAGAAGTCGACATGTCAATGTATTCACGCCAGCCACGGCTTTAAGGCGGAGATTTCTTGAAAACGGTCAAAAAGGTGGTTTTTTAAAGCAGTGTATCTCTTTAATCGTGAATAATTTTACAACAAAAAAATAATATGATATTTTCAAGTCTTTTTTGCATACAGTGATGGAACTCAAAAGATAATTAAACATACTTTAATGCGTTAAAAAAATCATCGAAGTCACCTCTTAATTATCTTTAAAATCAGTTTATCTCTTCAATAACAAATACAATTATAATTAAAAATATACCATAAAATTTCAAATGCCAAACCGCATTTAGAGATAGATTATTTTTTTATTAAATAAATAATCCATCACTTTAGTATCTAATTTTTAACCGACTTCAAAAAGGAGGAGGTTATCAATTCGTCGGAACCTTTTTTTTTTTTTTTTTTTTTTTAATTTTTTTTATGTATGTTCCCCGATTACTCGAAGATGGCTGGACCGATTTGGATTTTGTTTTTTTTGTTTGAAAGGGTATACTTCCCAGGTGGTCCCATGATCATCAAATCAGGATCTGATGATGGGATCCTGGAGAAATAGAGAGAACTCTTCAAATTTTATAGGCACACAAAGCGATTTAGGTATTTTTTGGAAGAGTACTTTCTCGTAGTGGTCCCATTTCAATTTGGTGAAGATCTGATGAAGAACTTCGGAGATAGGCAACGGAACTCCTCAATAAATGATAGCAAATGGACTGGGATTGCCGAAATCGTATGTCTGTCTATTGTTTACACCAGTTCATAACATAACATCACGCCGGTACGCTGTGAAGGGGTAAGCACATGTGAACCACTAAAAAGTGAAAAATAAAAACTTTTTCCAAAAAAAAAACAACCGACTTCCAAAAAAACACTACAAAGTGAAAAATAACTTTAATTTCGGAAGGCGGTGACAAAAAATTCAAATACAGCTCCAAAGACACCGACTTCCGAAATTAAAGTTATTTTTCACTTTGTAGTGTTTTTTTGGAAGTCGGTTGTTTTTTTTTTGGAAAAAGTTTTTATACCTATTCGATCTGTTTTGCATGTTTACACATTTATTATTCGAATTTATTACAACAGATTTTAACCCGTATCGGATTGCAATAAGAACTATTATCGCTCATAACGACACTATCTAAAGTTAACACGGCCTTAAAGGGTTTCGGCGAAATCTAAAAAATAACTTTTATAAACTGGCCAGTAACAAATTAAATGAACATGTGCATCGGAATCAAACACGTGCGTTGGTACTGAGCGTTTGCCTAGACTGTCCGAGGTCGACTGTCAACTGTAGACTGACGCCGCACTCGGTCTCTCCGCCAGTCCTCGCTGCATCCCCTCTACCGACGATCGTATCCAAGCGGTACTAGCTCGCTTGCGTTTCCGGTAACATGATTATTCGTTTACGACTCAAATTGTTAGATGGCGCTGTCCGCTGTACTTTGGCGCCATCAATCCACGACACACTTAATTTTAATGACTATTTCTAGTTCTTTTTTTTCCCTTATTTTCGAATTTCAATCTGCTACCGTCCAGTCAAAAAAAAGTTTTTTTTTTTTTTATGTCGAGCATATTTTTCTTTACACAATTTGTCATAACAACAAACGTAATCATCAAGATCCCTTGTTCCATTTATTCTGTTTATAAACAGCCTTTAAAAAAAAATGCTTGCCTGTTTTTGTACAGGTAGGCAATCAATGATACTCAATTTCGTTAAAATGTAACATATTAACAAACTTGTCAGAAATAACAATAATCTTATCTAATCACGGAAAACTGTTATGATAGCAACAAAGTAACACAGTTTTAGTTTTGTTATGATATCTTAGGGTTCCATGCCTTCAAATGTAAAACGTAATCCGCCACTAAGGTTTTTCTTTCAATATAATGTATTAGTCTCAATATGGCCAAATACAATTATTACTTGGTTTTGGTGACCACATAAATTGCCTTTAACGATTTGAAAAACTGCATATTTTTAACCGACTTCAAAAAGGAGGAGGTTATCAATTCGTCGGAACCTTTTTTTTTTTTTTTATGTATGTTCCCCGATTACTCGAAGATGGCTGGACCGATTTGGATTTTGTTTTTTTTTTTTGAAAGGGTATACTTCCCAGGTAGTCCCATGATCATCAAGTCAGGATCTGATGATGGGATCCTGGAGAAATAGAGAGAACTCTTCAAATTTTATAGGCACATGAAGCGATTTAGCTATTTTTTGGAAGAGTACTTTCTCGTAGTGGTCTCATTTCAATTTGGTGAAGATCTGATGAAGAACTTTGGAGATAGGCAACGGAACTCCTCAATAAATGATAGCAAATGGACTGGGATTGCTGAAATCTCATGTCTGTCTATTGCTTACACCACTTCATAACATAACATCACGCCGGTATGCTGTGAAGGGGTAAGCACATGTGAACCACTAAAAAGTGAAAAATAAAAACTTTTTCCAAAAAAAAAACAACCGACTTCCAAAAAACACTACAAAGTGAAAAATAACTTTAATTTCGGAAGGCGGTGACAAAAAATTCAAATACAGCTCCAAAGACACCGACTTCCGAAATTAAAGTTATTTTTCACTTTGTAGTGTTTTTTTGGAAGTCGGTTGTTTTTTTTTGGAAAAAGTTTTTTGTGTCTTTATGGATTCTAGAAATGATTTATTTAATATTTTTTTTATTATGATTCATTAGTTTAAGTGATACCATTGTATGGTTAAAAAACTGCTGCAAAATTACCGTGCCCTGACCCAATATTTAGAGTTTCAATAGGTTAGTAGAAAATATCTACATTGAAATCTAGTCATAACAGATTTCAGTAGGCTTTAGGTATCATATATTATGGTTAATCAATTATTAATTTACCTGTTCCGACAGTCGTTGTGATGAAACGTTGACAACTGGCTCAAGCACCTGAAACAGAGAGAGCATCCGAACACGGTACGCGGTCAAATTGTTTCCCCCCTCTGTATCCCCATAGTATAACCGCATGACATTCTCATTAATGGATCGTGTCCATCTCATGCGCTGCACACTTCCGCCGGGAGTTGGGACCTTATCAGAGACCGGTGGGCCTCGAGGTCCTAAGCAGGTGGGCCGGCGTCCTCCCCGTCGGCGAGTAGGTGGTGGCATCGTGGGCGGAGAGAAATACTCGTCACTCGAGCTCGACACAACCACCTTTGCCGGGAAACCATAGCAGTAGTTCCAATATGGCTTGTCCGAGGTACTGCAAGCGATTCTAACGTACAGATTTTATTATGATTATATTATCTCTTTCTTGTATGATTTCGCCGATCTGCTCATCTCCCGATCTGCTCTGCCGTAAAATGAATGTTTGTTGATTTTACGGAAAAACTTATCCAAGAGGTCTTAAGTAGACCTATACTGTATTTACTAAGTCAAAAGCGACGATATTTTGCTCCAATTGCTACAATTCCACTGATTCGAGTGATGGACCGCGACTCAAATCGCGACATGCAATGTTCCGCATGTAATGTTCCGCAGCGGAATTCGTTATGCGGTTTCGCCTCATTATTTTATTTATTTATTGGATCTTCAGCAGAGGCTACACAATTACATCCAGGTATACATAGAGCAGGTAGCGGTAGCGGTAGTGGTAGCGGTAGCGGTAGCGGTAGCGGTCAAGGCCACGGTGAGGCAAGAGGTGCAAAGAATCCCCGGAAGGGATTTAGGGGGAAGCCTATGTCCAGCAGTCGACGTCTTTTGGCTGAAATGTTCATGATGAAGATGATACATAGAGCAAAAAGTCGTTGAAAGTGCGCTAAGGCTCTTAATGCCGCTAGTAGCGCCCAATGGCACTATTTTACCAAACCCTATCGCAATTTGAACAGATACTGTGCATTACGTTCATGAGTGTGGATGTAGAATAAAAGTTATCTGTTAAAACGAGTGGAATGACGATGGTTCGAGCGTCAAAAGGTACTACAATACTTTTGTGACGGGTAACTCATGTTATCTGCTTAATAAAAATATGTAGTCATATATGACGACATCCAAGCTATCGTTAGGTAATTACAATTACACAGCATTTGTCGTTATCAAGAATTTTATCAGTATCCAATGACATTACGCTTTGTTGATGTTTGATAATCTTTACTTATTTTGCTATCTTATCCTACAAAAAATATTTAAAGAAATCCGCTAGTCATTTTCATAGGAAGGGGTAAACAGATAAAATTTGTGTGTTAGAATTTTAGGGTTCCGTGCCCGAAGGGTGCCAACGGGATCCTATTACTTTGCCTCCGCTATCCATTCGTCCGTCGTCGTCGGTCTGTCACATCACAGGGCTTTTTGTTTTGAACCGTAGTAGAAACTTGAAATTTTCAGGAAAAATATGAAGTGTTTAATATTTTACAGTGGTATTGACTTTCTGCCGATTTTATTACAGGTAGGTACAGATACGCAGTCGTGTAAGTTTATCACTAAATCACGCTTAAACAGCTGTTTAGGTTTGGCTCACTATCGGAACCTAAACTATTGCAAAATTGAAAAATGTTTCAAAAACTTCTTTCACATTCTCCATCTTTCGTTACGGCAGGAGTGCAGTTTACTCAGGAATATTGGAGCCACTTTTTCGGTGTCGCAATGGCGGTAAATAAAGACAAGCCGTACAATAGTACCGAAATTTGCGAACAGTTGTATAATTTGCGTGATTCAATCATAAATAAATAAAATTAAAACTTTAGCTTCTTTTTGGACTCCGCCGCAGTAGGCTAAGAAAGACAACGCCATATTTATTTGGGCTACTTATTTACTGAATAAACTAAAATTAGTATTTACGATATATGTAACGACCAAATTTTCCACCAATATTTCTTCATACGGAACGCCCATCTTAAAAACGATTTGCTCTTAGCCATTCATTCGTTTATTTCATAGGTACCTTCTCGAAATATGACAACTCACTAGATACTACATACATTAGATAGATTAGAGTCGGCATATAACTACATACAGTCCGGACGTTTGTCTATCAGTCATAGTTAATACTCCTCGCGCTTCGGACCGTACAAGTCAACTATTTGGTTCACGATTTTATTTCTCTCAAATTAACAGAAATGGCGGTGTGGCTTACTTCAGAAGATGGTATGTGATCTTTTTTTAAATCAACTTTCTAATGGAATGTATTACCATCCCACTTCTAATGGAATGTATTTACTATCCCACTTCTAATGGAATGTGCAAATAGGTTCATCTTTCTGACTGACCTTCATCTCCCTTGACAATTCAAGTGGCCGTAATTGGTTTTATTGAAATAAATGCTTTGAGTTTCAGTTTTAGTTTAGAGCTACGTTTTTTTTTTAAATTTATTAATACTTGAGCGGGTTCTTGATTGTTCTGTTATCGCCTCTATGTATAATGAATGATTTATATCATGATTCTCTCTTCTATTTGTAACATAATATTTAAAATGTAATATTTATACTGTGTAGAATACTTTGTCTTACTGTAAGTACAATATCACCGGGTGTGTGAAATAATTTTTGTTTTTCTATCATCTTACTAATTGCCTAATTATCTGTTACTGTAAAATCTGTCATAGTTTTATTTAAATTCTAAACATTTGACAATATTATGACGACGTTGTTGATGATGAAAATGATGACGATGATGCTGACGATGTTGACGACAATGTTAATGACGGTGATGTAGGTGATGACAATGATGACGATGTTGGTGATAGTGGAGCTGATGTTGATGATGACGATGTTAATTATGGCGGTATTGATGCTGTTGATGACAAAAAACAGAAAAATTGATGATGATGACGATGACAATTATGACAATATTGATTTTTATTAGATGCATATCAAATCACTTGAGACAAAACCAAGTACATTGGGATACTTTGTTTTTCATGCTGATTGATAAATATAATACTAAAATAGTACTTTTGTTTAGTGTAATATTTTTAATTTTATTTCTACAATAATGCCATAATTACAATAAACTTTTTTTTTGTTTTAGGAAAATACAGAATCGAGTCTATATCTGCTGCTACTTTTCCTGGTTCTTTAAATGTAAGTTTTTATTTAAGAGACTCGTTTTTGATCAACATTTTTGAACATCACTAAATGTTTCGTACTTTTTCCGATATTCCAGGTACTAAGAAAAGGATTCATTCCAAATGAAGCCGCGTGTATTGGTACAGAGGTGGACAAGGATCCCTTAGCAGCAGAAGAGATGTTAGAACTATGCGCAGACGCAGCATTAGACGGCCTGTCACTGGTTGCAGTCGCTACCGACACCGGGGAAGTGGTCTCAACTGTATTTAGTAAATTGCAGGTTGGTATTATTTACGTTGATCGTATACTGCAATGTGAAAGAGGGTCCCATTAAAATACGCTCCACCAGTACTGGAGCCTTGGTACCTCATAGTTGACTGGCTCATATTTTTACCATAGAAGAAGTAGAATATGAAAAATATCTTACCAGTTAGTACATAGGAAACAGTTTTATAAGGAGCAGAAACAAAGCAAACGAATACGGCCTTATTACAAAGCAAGGTTTGAACCATCGATATAGTTTTCAAAATTCGAACGTAACTATGATTAAAATACAGTTCCTATCAGAAACCTGACAACTTAGTCCGAAGCTATGGCTAATGGCTCCATGGTTTAAACTTTTCTCTGACGATAAGACGTATTGTAATCAGACCGATAATGTTCTGTCTGTTTTGAAATCTGTCAATTTTTTTGCATCACGTTTAAATAACTGCACGGATTTCGACATAAAATATTAGGTTGATGATAAGATAACATACTTTAACTCCGGGTTAGGAGGCCTGGAGGTAAAGATAAGCACGTTGAGCAGTTGGTCCCTGCTGTCATTCGTAGATCTTTGATAGTCGTTACGGGTAGTTAGAACCCCGAAAGTCAGAAAATTAATGGTGTCCCTTCGTCCAGCATACTCACCATGGAATCCTGATATTTCATGAATGTCAAAAAACTGTTCTGAAATAGTGCTAAATAGTGCCCAAAGGAAAAAAATAGTGCTCTTGTACTTGCGAAGTTATAGCCATAGTTCGATGAGTATGCTGGACGAAGGTGTCGCCCAGCATACTCACCTCCGTCCGGAGAATCTGTATACGCTTCAAACATAATTCATACTTCAAAAAATAGTTCCCAAATAGTGCCAAACGGTGCCCAAAAAGAAAAAACAGTGCTCGAATAACTTCGGAGTTATAGGCTTCGTTCAGTGAGTATGCTGGGCGTAGGTTCTACGCCCAGCATACTCACCTCAGTGCGCGAATATCGAACGAGCTATAGGTACAATTTACGTCTCAAAAAATTGTGCTTGAAATAGTGCCCAATATCAGTCCAATTTTTGCTTGACTTTTGACCTAGAAAACCATTAAATTTGATTGTAAACTTCTACATACATTACATTGAGTACAGTCGAATACAATATTATTAACTTTCTTTCTAACAATTTTTGTCTTGTGTAAATTATTAATTGTCTATGTAAGGGAGTATTTACTTTAGAATCGCAATATTATTAATTACACATTATTTTAATAATACTTTATAATAATATGATTAAGCCTTCGCGCGTCGCATGGGACCCCGGTAGCTAGGAACAATGATTTTATATATTTTGTCTAGATCACGGCGCTTGAAGGATTAAGATATCAAATGAAGTAAATCATGCATGAAAAATAAAGTTGCTGTTATTAATGCTTACATTACAACTGACAAAATTATTCAAAATAATCATTTTCCGGATTACTTTGGCCCTTTAAATAGTAATAAATAACGTAAGTAATTAAAAATGTTTTTTATTGCTAAACCTTTCATTGATGAAACTATTGGAAAGAGTTTTAAAAATTTGTATAACTATGTCACAGTACTAGTTTTGACTGGTTATAAGTTTTGCCTGCAACATATATACAAAAAGAAACTGTATAATTTCCTTTTTACAATTTTTCAAGATATTAATTTTATTGGCTGCAAATGACTGTTTTTATTCAGACAAACACACAATGCAATGAAGTAATAGACTTCATTTACGCTTAAAGTTTCATTCATTTATTATTATTTATAAAATATATAATAATGCATTTAATCGAAAGTTTTTGACATGTGAGAAAATACCATAATTATTTCCAATAACATGAAGTCTACAATTAGAAAGTTTAATATTTTTGTCCAAAAACATGTGTCGACGACTGTACCCCATTTTACGTTAGTATGTAGAAGTTTACATTAAAATTTAATGGTTTTCTAAGTCAAAAGTCAAGCAAAAATTGGACTGATATTGGGCACTATTTCAAGCACAATTTTTTGAGACGTAAATTGTACCTATAGCTCGTTCGATATTCGCGCACTGAGGTGAGTATGCTGGGCGTAGAACCTACGCCCAGCATACTCACTGAACGAAGCCTATAACTCCGAAGTTATTCGAGCACTGTTTTTTCTTTTTGGGCACCGTTTGGCACTATTTGGGAACTATTTTTTGAAGTATGAATTATGTTTGAAGCGTATACAGATTCTCCGGACGGAGGTGAGTATGCTGGGCGAAACCTTCGTCCAGCATACTCATCGAACTATGGCTATAACTTCGCAAGTACAAGAGCACTATTTTTTTCCTTTGGGCACTATTTAGCACTATTTCAGAACAGTTTTTTGACATTCATGAAATATCAGGATTCCATGGTGAGTATGCTGGACGAAGGGACACAATTAATGTTGCCGAGGAGTACAGTGTTACCCAGTACCTGGATTGCGGAGTTCAGAAAGGCAGTCCCCATGTATGTTTAGTACTGTTATCCAACTGCATCCAGTTAGACTGGGAGCCTACCTCAACATAGTTTGGAAGAGGCTACGTGGATTGATTGAAATAAGATAAGATATTTCGAGTAGTTGGAAAGATCGTAAGCGTATATGTAGTAAAGAGTACCATGATACTCAATATAGATCAAATTGATGATAACACAAACTGCTGTGTAATCATACTTATGTAATGATCCAAGGTTGATGTTACAATTGATGATTTTGCTATAATGATAACAATATACAGTAACCCATCACAAAAGTTTAATAAAGAATGAATACTGGGCACAGTGTCATTGCCCTTGTACATAACAGATATCATTCATCCCACATCTGCACTTGGTAACTAATTGGACAAAGCGGTTTAGTTGAGCCCGGGTTTGGGGATACATTTATTGTATCTACGATACTGGTTACATCAATAAATTATTTCTTTATAGACCTCTTTGTATAGAAGGTTATCCGTCAACTTTATGCCATAAGACAGTGTTCATTATATTCTGGTTCTACGCTAGGGGGTCGAGAATCGTGAATTAATGAATGTCTTTATTTGCCAGAAACACGAATCATTGTTATAGAATCATCTGAATTCACTATTACAGTTTGCACGTTAACGTTCCTGCCACCTGGTATATATTTTATAGCACCTATTTTATTTACCAATGTTTGTATCTTATGCATTTTAGGAAGCACCAACGCCAGGTTCTACAGAAAAGTCATTTTTCGAAATATTTACCGAGGAGCGCTGCAAACGACCATCCTCCCGCGCCATGATGGAGTTCATGGTCGAACTTGACGCAAAGTGCAATTATTTTGAGAGGTGAGTTATCATACGACGCTTTCAAGTTTTCAAGTGTTTTAAAAAGCTTTTAAGATCGAAGCCATACAGTTTATGATCTTGGTGAGTAGTGTATCTCAAACCGAGGGAAATCAATTGTATTGGTTCGATTGGATCATGTGACCTAGCATTTTAAGCACTAAGCGAAGCACCTTTCTGTGTGCCTATGGTCTTACTGCTTACATCACATAAAATTACCCCACGCTCGTTTCCTCCGAAGTGATAGGCATAGAGGTTATCCGGATATCAAAATATGGGTAAACTATATACGTATAGTTTACCCATATTTTGCTAAATATGTTTTAGTCCCTCGTAACAAAAGACGAGCCTATTGCCATCAACCGGGGACAAATCCAGATACCTGGCTGCTACCTAGAAATTCCTGATGTTAAAAAAAAAACAATTACATTTTACTCGATCTAGGAACCGAAACCAGCAGCGGGGTATTTGCGTAACACAGTGGGAATGGCTTTCTTTTTAACATTCCCAACATTCAACAATTTTTTTTTAAATTATGAAGCAATAGATTATTCATGTGTGTGCTACAATTAGGGTGCAGTTCTACTTTACAGTCTTTTAAATAATCCTTACTAATGTTATAAACGCGAAAATTTGTAGGTATATATGGCTGTATGGATGTTTGTTACTCTTTCACACAAAAACTACCGAATGGATTTGGCACACAGATAGATTATAACCTAGATTAACACATAGAATACATTTTATCCCAGTAGAACATTCCCGCGGGATAATTTCCAACTTCCACGCGGGCGAAGCCGCGGGCGTAAGCTAGTAGATAGTAATTTATTTTATCCATTTTCTCAGGTACGGTGTCGATTGCTGTTGCGAAATCATGTTCCTGGGGACGCTACCAGATCACAGACAGAGAGGTCTTGCAAAGATGCTTGTTAGAACAGCTGTAGACCTAGCAAAGAAATTCAAAGATGGTCCTATTGCCCCATTGACTATTGCAGACCTAGGACCAGACTACGCGTTTATGAAGCCAAGGAAGCCAGTCACGAAAGCACCTCAGTTATGTACCGCACTATGGTCAGCCATTGGCTCAAAGAAATGTGGAGAAGCTTTAGGTTTTACTGTGCTTGTAACTTATTCTTTTGAGGATTTCATTTACAATGGGAAACCCTGTTCTGACAGAATAGGCGCTGTCACCACTTGTGAAGGGGCTGCGTTGAGGATTTAAAGTAGAAAATATTTTAATGGATGAAGAATGATGTAAAACCTACCTCTTGCTTAATGTTTTATTTTTAAATGTATTATTTGTTTTTAAATATTAATATAAGTTTGTGTTGTTTATATAATAAAAATAGCAATATTAAAACGTTCCGTTTCATTTAAATTACTACTGATAAGTTCATCATTATCATCATTTTAGCCGAAAACGACCTTTGCTAGACATAGGCCTACCCCCAGCACCGCCACTTCGACCAGTTCTGTTCACCAGATTATCGGTCCACCTTGTGGTGGCCTTCCGACGCTGTATCTTTCGGTACTCACTCGCTACTCATGAACCTTGAACCGCGTGTTTATTGGAAACTCAGTTGTAACAATTGGAAATAGAAGATTTTATTTCTTTCGCTAGCATCAAGTTCGTGTAACTTTGTTTCTTAATTAATACCTACGGGTTTTTTAACCGACTTCAAAAAGGAGGAGGTTCACAATTCGTCGGAACCTTTTTTATGTATGTACCCCGATTAGTCGAAGATGGCTGGACAGATTTGGATTTTTTTTGTTAGATATTTTTTGGAAGAGTACTTTCTCGGAGTGGTCTCATTTCAATTTGGTGAAGATCTGATGAAGAACTTTGGAGATAGGCAATGGAACTCCTGAATAAATGATACGATACGATAGGATACGATAGCAAATGTACTGGGATTGCTGAAATCTCATGTAGGTCTATTGCTTATACCAGTTCATAACATAACATCACGCCACTACAAAGTGAAAAATAACTTTAATTTCGGAAGGCGGTGACAAAAAATTAAAATACATCTCCAAAGGCAGCAACTTCCGAAATTAAAGTTATTTTTCACTTTGTAGTGTTTTTTGGAAGCCGGTTGTTTTTTTTAATTATTTTATTTAAATGATGGGTATATTTCATTAACAATCTCATAGGTAATCTAGAAAATAGTACATATATTATTTAAAGATACAATCGTTTATGTAGGATAGATCCCTTATCTATCCTACATAAACGAATGTATCTAGAGTGTCAAAAGAGCCATGTTTTGAAAGAGCCGAAGCGCATATCTCACACTTAAACAAAAATCGTACCATAACTCAATTCTCAACTCTTTATGTGGCAACTCTGGACAGCTAGCACCCACAGACGTTTGGCAGTTCTAGGAAATTATATGGCGTCTTATGACTGCATTAATTTAACAAAAGAATACTACAAGCAAGTAATTATCAATGTAGGCCAGTATCATTATATAGTGTCATAAAATTAAGGGCTACACTCGTCTGCTACAACATTGGCGTAATGGAACCTTTCCCAGACCTCACAGCAATTGCTTAAAAAAAAACAATTGGCACTGGCTTAATTTTAGATTTCCAATGGGTTAGGATAATTATGTAGAGTCCTATGACTCAAAGTCTACTAAATATTTGTTAAATTATGAAAAGTGGTTTCGAAGTTATGAGGGAACAGATGAACATACATATATTCCCAATATATAAATACCGGTCCAATAATAACCTTCCTTTTTGCCTCAACGTATAGTTGAGCGTGCCCATGACCTGATATAAAGATTTTCAATGGGATAGCAGATGTTGAGTAGATTTATGGTTAGAATTATGGTTCACCAATTATTTATTTAGGCCGGTACCACACCTCTGCCGGGAAAATATAGTAGCGAAATCGCAATTGTCCCACCATGACTTGTCCGTTGTACGACAAGCGAACCAGAAGCGAAACTGCCTGTTCTGACGTACAGATTGTATAATGATTCTATATTTTACCAGCTTGAATTTCTCAATCTGGTCAAATGTCGATTACAACTCCGCGGTCTTTTGTTTCGCACGTATCTGTGGCAGTCGACAAGTTTAAACGGAAACTTCATTAGACAAGTTTTTCCGTAAAATCAACATACATCTTACAAAGAATATGTTCTTCGTAAAATGTATGTAGATTTTACAGAAAAACAGTGAAAGCTAAGTATTTACTTAGTCGAAAACGATGATATTTTGCTCTGATTGCTAAAATTCAACTGACTCGCGTGATGTTCCGCGACGCGAATTCCGATCTAAAATAGTAATGTCACATTATTATTTTCGCGTCGGAGGTATACGAAGGCCCTGAATGTCGCTATTAGCGCAAACATTTTCCGAATTTTCTTTACCGAACCCTATCGCAATTTGAACGGAGCCTGTGCATTATGTTTACGAGCATCGATTTGGAATAAAAGTTATCTGTTTAGATGAGTGTAATGACGATGTGCCAAGCGTCAAAAGGTAAACTATTACACTTTTGTGACGGGTTACTCATGTTATCAATTTAATAAAAATAGTCATATATGACGACAACTACAATAATTATTAGGTAATTAGAATTACACAGCAACTTGTCATTATCAAACATTTTATCAGTATTCTAAATCAACAAAGCGTATTAACGCTTTGTTGATTTTTGATAATCGTAACTTTGCTATCTTATCCTTCTAAAGTTATTTAAAGAAATACGACTGTAATTTTTATGCGACGTGGTTATGGACATAAAATTCGTATGTGTCTGCTTTTTATGATTCCGTACCCAAAGGATACCAACGGGACCCTATTACTACGACTCCGCTACAATTCAATTGACTCGTGTGATATTTCGTAGTTGAATTCGTAGAGCGGTTTCGTATAATTATTATCGCATAGGAGGTGTACTAACGGCGGTACTTTACGAAACCCTTTTGCAATTTTAACGGAGACTGTGCATTATGTTCACGAGTGTCGATGTGGGGTAAAAGTAATCTGTTCGAACGAGTGTAATGACGATGTGCCGAGCGTCAAAAGGTACTATTATACTTTTGTGACGGGTTACTCATGTTATCATCTTAATAAAAATAGTCATATATGACGACAACCACAATAATTATTAGGTAATTAGAATTACACAGCAACTTGTCATTATCAAAGATTTTATACGCTTTGTTGATTTTTGATAATCGTAACTTACTTTGATATCTTATCCTACTAAAGTTATTTAAAGAAATACGACTGTCATTTTCATGGGACATGGTTATGGAAATAAAATTCGTATATGTCTGCTTTTTATGGTTCCGTAGCCAAAGGATGCCAACGGGACCCTATTACTACGACTCCGCTACAATTCAATTGACTCGTGTGATATTTCGTAGTAGAATTTTATTCGTAAAGCGGGTTCGTATACCTAATTATTTTCGCATAGGAGGTGTACTAGCGCCCTTAATGTCGCTGGTAGTGCCCATTGGCGGTACTTTACGGAACTCTTTTGCAATTTTAACGGAGACTGTGCATTATGTTCACGAGTGTCGATGTGTGGTAAAAGTAATCTGTTTGAAAGAGTGTAATGACGATGTGCCGAGCGTCAAAAGGTACTATAATACTTTTGTGACGGGCCACTCATGTTATCATCTTAGTAAAAATAGTCATATCTATATGACGACAAAGAAACCATCATTAGGTAATATCAATTACACAGCGTTTGTCGCTATCACGAATTTTATCAGTATTCAGTGACATTACGCTTTGTTGATTTTTGATATTCCTTACTTATTTTGCTATCATAACCTACCATAGGTTTTTAAAGAAAAACGCCAGTCATATCTTGAGATAACAGATAAAATTCGTATGTTTTCTTTTTAGGGTTCCGTACCCCAAGGATGCCAACAAGACATTATTACTACACACACTCCGCTATCCGTTCGTACGACTGTCTGTAACTCGACTGTATCTTTAACTGGCACGAATGCGATTGATTCACTCAAAAATATTGGGACTACTTCTTTGGTAGCAGTATCGATTGTAACCAATGAAAAGTCGCATGATGCTACATTTGCGTGCAGTTCTATCATTTATAAGATTCAATCATAAATAAATAAAAGAAAACATTACCCCCTTTTTGAGCACTGCCGCCGCGTATGGTACAATAACGTCATACCAATTTTGCCTTTTTACACGCTTTATATTAGCTTCACTTGTATGTTTGTTTGTAATCGACTCCTTTGGACGCTATTTTGACCCACTTTAAACGGTCAGATTTCATTGAAACTTTGTAAACTTATCGAGGACCGATGACTATTCAATAATTAAAAAAAAATTGAGAAAAATGAAAAAAACAAACACGTTTACAAAAACGTGTTTGTTTTTTTCATTTTTCTCAATTTTTTTTATTAAATATTAATATATTAAATTATTTTTTCCTCTTTTAATTCTGCTAACTACAAAGTTAGCAGAACTAAAAGAGGAGAAAATAATTTAATTCAATTAAAAAGCGTGGGGTGCTTGATATTAAGAGATTATAAAAATACCTCAAGAAGCACCCCACGCTTTTTAATTGATTTAAATTATTTTCTCCTTTTTTAGTTTGGTTTTTAAAGCGTGTTTTTTAGTTTTTTAAACTATTATTTTTAAACCGAATAAAATAAAATTTGTTCTTACAATTTATGTAAGGAGAAAGACCAAATTTTCCACCAATATTTCTTCATACGGAACGCCCTTCCACAAGTTTTTGTAGGTACCTACTCGAAATAGCACACCTCACTAGATAATGTATACTATAGATAGATTAGCGTGGGCATATAACTACATACAGTCCGAACGTTTGTCTATCACTCATAGTTAGTACTCACCGCACCGCGGACCGTGCAAGTCAATCTTGGTTCTCGATTTTATTTTTCGTAAATTAACAGAAATGGCGGTGTGGCATACTACAGAAGATGGTAAGTGATCATAATTTTTTTCAACTTTACAAAATAATATAATGTTATAATTTTCCCGCGAAAAATTTTTGCATCCAGGATTCATTTGTTGACAAATTAATTGTTTGGGTTTTTGTTTTTTCTGTTACCGCCTGTTTGTTGTACCTATATTTACGAATATCATATACTTCGTCTTGCTATACAATGTCGGCGATTAGTCACTGTTAAAGCGTTACTGAAAAAGCCGTAATATGTTTAGGATTTGCTTACATGAGTTGGTAAATGTTTGTTTAGATATGCCTACATTTGATTTGCGTTTATGACGACGAGTATTATGACGTTGGTGTTGATGATGAAAATGTAGACGATGTTGATGACGATGACAATGATGGCGAAATTGACGATTTTAGTGATGATGATGTTGATGTTGGTCATGACAATATTGATGATAACGATAACAACAATGGTGATATTAATTATGACGAAGTTGACGACGCACTGATTACTCCATAACTACATTTTACTAACTGACAGCTAGATATTTTATCAAAAATCGAAACGTTTTCGTCATGTCGAGAGTTCATAGGAAATTATTCGTGTATTAAATGTCTTGCTATTGTATAGAACTCAGGATTACACACATTGTCGGTAAAGGTTTTAAAGGACAAAACCCAGTTTCGTCTGAAAAGATTAGATACAAAGAAGAAACCAAACATGGGATATGTTACCGGCCAAACCCGATTTCAGGCCAAACTAGTTTGTCCTAGGCCAAACTGGTTTATTAAGCCGGGGCACCCCGATTAAATGGGTTAGGTTAGAACTGTGACCAAAAGGGCGCAAGCCGAGGGAGCGCAGCGAGCGGTGCCGCGGCAGCGGCCGGCGAGCGTTACTTCCAAAGACTGTTAACGAAACGGCTAATTAAGCTAGTTGGCTGCGACATATCACGCGTAGGATTAAGTATGTTTGGCCTAGGACAAACTAGTTTGACCTGAAATTGGGTTTGGCCGGTAACACTCGGCTCGCGCCCTTTTGGTCACAGTTCTAACCTAACCTAACCCATTTAATCGGGGTGCCCCGGCTTAATAAACCAGTTTGGCCTAGGACAAACTAGTTTGGCCTGAAATCGGGTTTGGCCGGTAACAGATATACAAACATAACAAATGCCAATGTATTTCATTCTTGTTTATCAATGTAATATTTAATTTGAATTTCTTTCATGGTGAATAATTTTTAAATCGTTTTTTTTTTTTAGGAAAATACAGAATCGAATCTATATCAGCTGCTACTTTTCCTGGTTCTTTACAGGTAAGCTTTTATTTAAGAGACATCTTCGTGCAAAATTTTGAACATCACTAAATGTATACTTATATATACTTTTTCCTATATTCCAGGTACTAAGAGAAGGTTTCATTCCAAATGAAGCCGCGTGTATTGGTACAGAGGTGGACAAGGATCCCTTAGCAGCAGAAGAGATGTTAGAACTATGCGCAGACGCAGCATTGGACGGCCTGTCACTGGTTGCAGTCGCTACCGACACCGGGAAAGTGGTCTCAACTGTTTTCAGTAAATTACAGGTTGGTATTACTTACATACATACATAATAAGCCCAAAATGTTCCCACTGCTAAGACACAGGCCTCCTATCTTCGAGAAGGAGTGGGCTGTTACCCACCACGCGGTCCCAGTGTAGGTAGGTAGATGTAACATGTCTTCGAATTTTTGGTTCTAGGACATGCCGGTTTCCTCACGATGTTTTCCTTCACCGTTTTGAGAACAGTGGTGTGATATTATAATTTACACAAAATGAACCACCTTTCTGGGTTCGAAACTACGACTTTTTAACTCATAAGTTGTGGCCGTTACCATTGCGGGTCACCACTGCTATTATTAACATTGATCGTATACGGCAATGTGAAAGAGGGATCCATTAAAATAAGCTCCACCAATGGCCAGGCGGGCCTTGGTACCATCTGGTTGACTGTCTCTTATTTTATACCATGAGAGAAGTAACATATGAAAGAAATCTCACAAGTCAGTACATTGAAAATGGTTTTTTGTTGAAAAGAAACAAAACATAAACTGATAGTGTCTGTTCGTTCGCATCACGTTAAAATGACTGCGCGGGTTTAGACAAATAAGATTAGGTTGTGGTTAAGATAAGATATTTATGCCTCTCTGTGCCTCGAAAATCAGGTAAACCCTTCGGTTATGATAACACAAACTGCTGTGTCATAATTATTACGTAATCATCAGGTTTGCCATTACAAACGATAACCCTGTTTATATTCCATAGTACTTTACTTACCAATGTTTTTATCTTATACATTTTAGGAAGCACCAACGCCAGGTTCTACAGAAAAGTCGTTTTTCGAAATATTTACCGAGGAGCGCTGCAAACGACCATCCTCCCGGGCCATGATGGGGTTCATGGTCGAACTTGATGCAAAGTGCAATTATTTTGAGAGGTGAGTTATCATACGACGCCTAAAACACTTGGCTCCGACCTGGGATTCAAACTCAGAACTTAATGCTCTCTTTTTTTCACTATTACCAATCATTGCCAGTACTACGTTACAGTGCTTTAAATAATAGATAATCATATTTTTTATCTCTTTTCTCAGGTACGGGGTCGATTGCTGCTGCGAAATAATGTTCCTGGGAACCGTACCAGAACACAGACAGAAAGGTCTTGCAAAGTTGCTTGTTAGAACAGCTGTAGACTTAGCTAAGAAATTCAAAGATGGTCCTATTGCCCCATTGACTATTGCAGACCTAGGACCAGACTACGCGTTTATGAAGCCAAGGAAGCCAGTCACGAAAGCACCTCAGTTATGTACCGCACTATGGTCAGCCATTGGCTCAAAGAAATGTGGAGAAGCTTTAGGTTTTACTGTGCTTGTAACTTATTCTTTTGAGGATTTCATTTACAATGGGAAACCCTGTTCTGACAGAATAGGCGCTGTCACCACTTGTGAAGGGGCTGCGTTGAGGATTTAAAGTAGAAAATATTTTAATGGATGAAGAATGATGTAAAACCTACCTCTTGCTTAATGTTTTATTTTTAAATGTATTATTTGTTTTTAAATATTAATATAAGTTTGTGTTGTTTATATAATAAAAATAGCAATATTAAAACGTTCCGTTTCATTTAAATTACTACTGATAAGTTCATCATTATCATCATTTTAGCCGAAAACGACCTTTGCTAGACATAGGCCTACCCCCAGCACCGCCACTTCGACCAGTTCTGTTCACCAGATTATCGGTCCACCTTGTGGTGGCCTTCCGACGCTGTATCTTTCGGTACTCACTCGCTACTCATGAACCTTGAACCGCGTGTTTATTGGAAACTCAGTTGTAACAATTGGAAATAGAAGATTTTATTTCTTTCGCTAGCATCAAGTTCGTGTAACTTTGTTTCTTAATTAATACCTACGGGTTTTTTAACCGACTTCAAAAAGGAGGAGGTTCACAATTCGTCGGAACCTTTTTTATGTATGTACCCCGATTAGTCGAAGATGGCTGGACAGATTTGGATTTTTTTTGTTAGATATTTTTTGGAAGAGTACTTTCTCGGAGTGGTCTCATTTCAATTTGGTGAAGATCTGATGAAGAACTTTGGAGATAGGCAATGGAACTCCTGAATAAATGATACGATACGATAGGATACGATAGCAAATGTACTGGGATTGCTGAAATCTCATGTAGGTCTATTGCTTATACCAGTTCATAACATAACATCACGCCACTACAAAGTGAAAAATAACTTTAATTTCGGAAGGCGGTGACAAAAAATTAAAATACATCTCCAAAGGCAGCAACTTCCGAAATTAAAGTTATTTTTCACTTTGTAGTGTTTTTTGGAAGCCGGTTGTTTTTTTTAATTATTTTATTTAAATGATGGGTATATTTCATTAACAATCTCATAGGTAATCTAGAAAATAGTACATATATTATTTAAAGATACAATCGTTTATGTAGGATAGATCCCTTATCTATCCTACATAAACGAATGTATCTAGAGTGTCAAAAGAGCCATGTTTTGAAAGAGCCGAAGCGCATATCTCACACTTAAACAAAAATCGTACCATAACTCAATTCTCAACTCTTTATGTGGCAACTCTGGACAGCTAGCACCCACAGACGTTTGGCAGTTCTAGGAAATTATATGGCGTCTTATGACTGCATTAATTTAACAAAAGAATACTACAAGCAAGTAATTATCAATGTAGGCCAGTATCATTATATAGTGTCATAAAATTAAGGGCTACACTCGTCTGCTACAACATTGGCGTAATGGAACCTTTCCCAGACCTCACAGCAATTGCTTAAAAAAAAACAATTGGCACTGGCTTAATTTTAGATTTCCAATGGGTTAGGATAATTATGTAGAGTCCTATGACTCAAAGTCTACTAAATATTTGTTAAATTATGAAAAGTGGTTTCGAAGTTATGAGGGAACAGATGAACATACATATATTCCCAATATATAAATACCGGTCCAATAATAACCTTCCTTTTTGCCTCAACGTATAGTTGAGCGTGCCCATGACCTGATATAAAGATTTTCAATGGGATAGCAGATGTTGAGTAGATTTATGGTTAGAATTATGGTTCACCAATTATTTATTTAGGCCGGTACCACACCTCTGCCGGGAAAATATAGTAGCGAAATCGCAATTGTCCCACCATGACTTGTCCGTTGTACGACAAGCGAACCAGAAGCGAAACTGCCTGTTCTGACGTACAGATTGTATAATGATTCTATATTTTACCAGCTTGAATTTCTCAATCTGGTCAAATGTCGATTACAACTCCGCGGTCTTTTGTTTCGCACGTATCTGTGGCAGTCGACAAGTTTAAACGGAAACTTCATTAGACAAGTTTTTCCGTAAAATCAACATACATCTTACAAAGAATATGTTCTTCGTAAAATGTATGTAGATTTTACAGAAAAACAGTGAAAGCTAAGTATTTACTTAGTCGAAAACGATGATATTTTGCTCTGATTGCTAAAATTCAACTGACTCGCGTGATGTTCCGCGACGCGAATTCCGATCTAAAATAGTAATGTCACATTATTATTTTCGCGTCGGAGGTATACGAAGGCCCTGAATGTCGCTATTAGCGCAAACATTTTCCGAATTTTCTTTACCGAACCCTATCGCAATTTGAACGGAGCCTGTGCATTATGTTTACGAGCATCGATTTGGAATAAAAGTTATCTGTTTGGATGAGTGTAATGACGATGTGCCAAGCGTCAAAAGGTAAACTATTACACTTTTGTGACGGGTTACTCATGTTATCAATTTAATAAAAATAGTCATATATGACGACAACTACAATAATTATTAGGTAATTAGAATTACACAGCAACTTGTCATTATCAAACATTTTATCAGTATTCTAAATCAACAAAGCGTATTAACGCTTTGTTGATTTTTGATAATCGTAACTTTGCTATCTTATCCTTCTAAAGTTATTTAAAGAAATACGACTGTAATTTTTATGCGACGTGGTTATGGACATAAAATTCGTATGTGTCTGCTTTTTATGATTCCGTACCCAAAGGATACCAACGGGACCCTATTACTACGACTCCGCTACAATTCAATTGACTCGTGTGATATTTCGTAGTTGAATTCGTAGAGCGGTTTCGTATAATTATTATCGCATAGGAGGTGTACTAACGGCGGTACTTTACGAAACCCTTTTGCAATTTTAACGGAGACTGTGCATTATGTTCACGAGTGTCGATGTGGGGTAAAAGTAATCTGTTCGAACGAGTGTAATGACGATGTGCCGAGCGTCAAAAGGTACTATTATACTTTTGTGACGGGTTACTCATGTTATCATCTTAATAAAAATAGTCATATATGACGACAACCACAATAATTATTAGGTAATTAGAATTACACAGCAACTTGTCATTATCAAAGATTTTATCAGTATTCTAGATCAACAAAACGTATTAACGCTTTGTTGATTTTTGATAATCGTAACTTACTTTGCTATCTTATCGTGCTAAAGTTATTTAAAGAAATACGACTGTCATTTCATGAGACGTGGTTATGGAAATAAAATTCGCATGTGTCTGCTTTTTATGGTTCCGTACCCAAAGGATGTATAACGGGACCCTATTACTACGACTTCGCTACAATTCAATTGACTCGTGTGATATTTCGTAGTAGAATTCGTAAAGCGGTTTCGTATAATTATTTTCGCATAGGAGGTGTACTAACGCCATTAATATCGCTGGTAGTGCCCATTGGTGGTGCTTTACGGAACCCTTTTGCAATTTTAACGGAGACTGTGCATTATGTTCACGAGTGTCGATGTGGGGTAAAAGTAATCTGTTCGGACGAGTGTAATGACGATGTGCCGAGCGTCAAAAGGTACTATAATACTTTTATGACGGGCCATGTTATCATCTTAGTTATAAAAATAGTCATATCTATATGACGACAAACAAACAATCATTAGGTAATACCAATTACACAGCATTTGTCGCTATCAAGAATTTCATCAGTATTCAATGACATTACGCTTTGTTGATTATTGATATTCCTTACTTATTTTGCTATCATAACCTACCATAGGTTTTTAAAGAAAAACGCCAGTCATATCTTGAGATAACAGATAAAATTCGTATGTGTTTTCTTTTTAGGGTTCCGTACCCCAAGGATGCCAACAAGACACTATTACTACACACACTCCGCTATCCGTTCGTACGTCTGTCTGTAACTCGACTGTATCTTTTACTGGCATGAATGTGATTCACTCAGAAATATTGGGACTACTTCTTTGGTAGCAGTAACGATTGTAACCAATGAAAAGTTGCACAATGCTACATTTGGGTGCAGTTCTATCATTTGCATGATTCAATCATGAATAAATCAAAGAAAACATTACCCCCTTTTTGAGCACTGCCGCCGCGTATGGTACAATAACGTCATATAACTATTTTGCGTTTTTACACGCTTTATATAATAGCTTCACTTGTATGTTTGTTTGTTTGTAACCGACTCCTTCGGACGCTTTTTTAACCCACTTTAAATGGTCAAATTTCATTGAAAGTTTGTAAACTTATCGAGGACCGATGACTATACAATAATTTAAAAAAAAATGAGAAAAATGAAAAAAAAGGAAAAAACAAACACGTTTTTGTAGTTAGCAGAACTAAAGGAGGAGAAAATAATTTAATTCAATTAAAAAGTGTGGGGTGCTTGACATTAAGTGATTAAAAAATGCTTCAAAAAGAACCCCACGCTTTTTAATTGAATTAAATAATTTTCTCCTTTTTTAGTTTGGTTTTTAAAGCGGGTTTTTTAGTTTTTTAAACTATTATTTTTAAACAGAATAAAATAAAATTGGTACTTACAATTTATTTAAGGAGAAAGACCAAATTTTCCACCAATATTTCTTCATACGGAACGCCCTTCCACACGTTTTTGTAGGTAGGTACCTACTCGAAATAGCACAACTCACTAGATAATGTATACTATAGAGAGATTAGCGTGGGCATATAACTACATACAGTCCGAACGTTTGTCTATCACTCATAGTTCGTACTCACCGCGTAGCGGACCGTGCAAGTCAATCTTGGTTATCGATTTTATTTTTCGTAAATTAACAGAAATGGCGGTGTGGCATACTACAGAAGATGGTAAGTGATTTTTATTTTTATCAACTTTTCGAATAGAATGTTAATATTATCCTTTTTTAAGAATAACTATTACCCAAAAAAAAAATATTTATCAACAAAAATTCCTGGATATAACTAAAAAAATAATTTATCAACAAAAAATACTGGATATATATCCAGGATTTTTTGTTGATAATTAATGAATTTTTTGGGTTTTTGTATCTTCTGTTACCGCCCGTGAGTTGTATATTTACGAATATAATATACTTCGTCTTGCTATACAATGTCGGCAATTAGTCACTGTTAAAGCGTTACTGAAAAAGCTGTAATATGTTAGGATTTGCCTACATGAGTTGGTAAATGTTTGTTTAGATATATCTACATTTGATTTGCGTTTATGACGACGAGTATTATGACGTTGGTGTTAATGATGAAAATGTTGACGATGTTGATGACGATGACAATGATGGCGAAATTGAAGATTTTAGTGATGATGATGTTGATGTTGGTCATGACAATATTGATGATAACGATAACAACAATGGTGATATTAATTATGACGAAGTTGACGACGCACTGATTACTCCATAACTACATTTTATTAACTGACAGCTAGATATTTTATAAAAAATCTAAATGTATTCCTCATGTCGGGAGTTCATAGGAAATTATTCGTGTATTGAATGTCTAGCTATTGTATAGAAGTCAGGATTACACACATTGTCAGTAACGGTTTTAAAGGACAAAACCCAGTTTTGTCTCGATTTGAGACAAAGAAGAAACCAAATATGGGAAACAATAACATAACGAATGCCAATGTATTTCATTCTGCTTTATCAATGTAATATTTAATTTTAATTTCTTATATGGTGAATTGTTTTGAAATGTTTTTTTGTTTTTTAGGAAAATACCGAATCGAATCTATATCAGCTGCTACTTTTCCTGGTTCTTTACAGGTAAGTTTTTATTTAACAGACCGTTTCGTACAACATTTTTGAACATCATTAAATGTATACTTAAATATTTTTTCCTATATTCAAGGTACTAAGAGAAGGTTTCATTCCAAATGAAGCCGCGTGTATTGGCACTGAGGTGGACAAGGATCCTTTAGCAGCAGAAGAGATGTTAGAACTATGCGCAGACGCAGCATTGGACGGCCTGTCACTGGTTGCAGTCGCTACCGACACCGGGAAAGTGGTCTCAACTGTTTTCAGTAAATTACAGGTTGGTATTATTAACATACATACATACATAATAAGCCCATAATGTTCCCACTGCTAGGCCACAGGCCTCCTATCATTGAGAGGTAGTGGGCTGTAACCCACCACGCGGGCTCAGTGCGGGTTTGTAGATGTCACATGTGTTCGAATTTTTGGTTCTTGGACATGCCGGTTTCCTCACGATGTTTTCCTTCACCGTTTTGAGAACAGTGGTGTGATATAATAATTTACACAAAATGAACCACCTTTCTGGGTTCGAAACTACGACTTTTTAACTCATAAGTTGCGGCCGTTACCATTGTGGGTCACCACTGCTATTATTAACATTGATCGTATACGGCAATGTGAAAGAGGGATCCATTAAAATAAGCTCCACCAATGGCCGGGCGGACCTTGGTACCATCTGGTTGACTGTCTCTTATTTTATACCATGAGAGAAGTAGCATATGAATGAAATCTCACACGTAAGTACATTGAAAATGGTTTTTTGTTGAAAAGAAACATAACGTAAACTGATAGTCTCTGTTCGTTCGCATCAAATTAAAATGACTGCGCGGGTTTAGACAAATAAGATTAGGTTGTGGTTAAGATAAGATATTTATACTCCTCTGTGCCTCGAAAATCACGTTAACCAGTCGGTTATGATAACACAAACTGTTAAGTCATAATTATTACGTAATCATCAGGTTTGCCATTACAAACGATAACCCTGTTTATATTTCATAGTACTTTACTTACCAATGTTTTTATCTTATACATTTTAGGAAGCGCCAACGCCAGGTTCTACAGAAAAGTCGTTTTTCGAAATATTTACCGAGGAGCGCTGCAAAAGACCATCCTCCCGCGCCATGATGGAGTTCATGGTCGAACTTGATGCAAAGTGCAATTATTTTGAGAGGTGAGTTATCATACGACGCCTGAAACACTTGGACCCGGCCTGGGATTCAAACTCAGAACCTAATGCTCTCTTTTTGTTTATTCTTATAATTGCCAGTTCTACGTTGCAGTGTTTTAAATAATAGATAATCATATATTGTGTCTCTTTTCTCAGGTACGGTGTAGATTGCTGTTGCGAAATCATGTTCCTGGGAACGCTACCAGATCACAGGCAGAGAGGTCTTGCAAAGATGCTTGTTAGAACAGCTGTAGACCTAGCAAAGAGATTCAAAGATGGTCCTATTGCCCCATTGACTATTGCAGACCTAGGACCAGACTACGCGTTTATGAAGCCAAGGAAGCCAGTCACGAAAGCACCTCAGTTATGTACCGCACTATGGTCAGCCATTGGCTCAAAGAAATGTGGAGAAGCTTTAGGTTTTACCGTGCTTGTAACTTATTCTTTTGAGGATTTCATTTACAATGGTAAACCCTGTTCTGACAGAATAGGCGCTGTCACCACTTGTGAAGGGGCTGCGTTGAGGATTTAAAGTAGAACATATTTTAATGGAGAGAGAATGATGTAAAACCTACCTCTTGCTTAATGTTTTATTTTTAAATGTATTATATTTTGTTTCTTAATATAAGTTTGTGTTGTTTATATAATAAAAATAGCAATATTAAAACGTTCCGTTTCATTTAAATTACTACTGATAAGTTCATCATTATCATTATTTTAGCCGAAAACGACCTTTGCTGGACATAGGCCTACCCCCAGCACCGCCACTTCGACCAGTTTTGTTCACCAGATTATCGGTCCACCTTGTGGGAGGCCTTCCGACGCTGTATCTTTCGGTACTCACTCGCTACTCATGAACCTTGAACCGCGTGTTTATTGGAAACTCAGTCGTAACAATTGGAAATAGAAGATTTTATTTCTTTCGCTAGCATCAAGTTCGTGTAACTTTGTTTCTTAATTAATACCTACGGGTTTTTTTAACCGACTTCAAAAAGGAGGAGGTTCACAATTCGTCGGAACCTTTTTTATGTATGTACCCCGATTAGTCGAAGATGGCTGGACAGATTTGGATTTTTTTTGTTAGATATTTTTTGGAAGAGTACTTTCTCGGAGTGGTCTCATTTCAATTTGGTGAAGATCTGATGAAGAACTTTGGAGATAGGTAACGGAACTCCTGAATAAATGATAGCAAATGTACGGGATTGCTGAAATCTCATGTATGTCTATTGCTTATACCAGTTCATAACATAACATCACGCCACTACAAAGTGAAAAATAACTTTAATTTCGGAAGGCGGTGACAAAAAATTAAAATACATCTCCAAAGACAGCAACTTCCGAAATTAAAGTTATTTTTCACTTTGTAGTGTTTTTTGGAAGCCGGTTGTTTTTTTTAATTATTTTATTTAAATGATGGGTATATTTCATTAACAATCTCATAGGTAATCTAGAAAATAGTACATATATTATTTAAAGATACAATCGTTTATGTAGGATAGATCCCTTATGTATCCTACATAAACGATTGTATCTAGAGTGTCAAAAGAGCCATGTTTTGAAAGAGCCGAAGCGCATATCAATCGTACCATAACTCAATTCTCAACTCTTTATGTGGCAACTCTGGACAGCTAGCACCCACAGACATTTGGCAGTTCTAGGAAATTATATGGCGTCTTATGACTGCATTATTTTTTTTTTGGTTTACTTAAGTTTTTTTGACAAGAAGTGTAAAGCATAGGATGACAAAATGAATATGTCGTATTTTTAGGCAAATATTTGGAATTATTTTACGCAAATATTATTGTTATGATGAGGTAAATTTGCTGTAGTTCGAAGTTATATTTTTTTATACAAAATGTTTTGAAAGAGCCAATTGTCGAGTCTATGAAAGAGCCCGCTCTCGATATACTACTAGCTTTTAGTTTAACATTGCCGTCTTTTTGATATCTATTTCATATTGTTCATCTTTTAGACTAGAAAAACCTGTCTTCGCGAGCCTCAGCACCGAATCCCATACCCGAACTACGAATTCCTACAGAAACAGTTCGAAAAACCCAGCAATCGTAAAATGAAATCAGCTATAATCACGGATAAGTTACTCCTGAAACAAAAAACAAAGTAGAAGAAAAGGAAAGTAAAAACACATCTACAAAAAATCTTATGTAAAAAATGACTAATTAGTTTACAGCAAGATGACACACACACATGTTTAGTGGACATTAAGAAAAATGGTGTCAGTGCAAAATATGTGGAAGATGGACACCCGAGTCTTGTGGTAATAAAGGAGTGATTAATTTATTCTGCCAAAAATGTTTTAATTGTAATATCAGAGTTTCAACATTATTTGAGATTGATTTTTAGAAAAGTATTATTAACGATTAAAATTATTGTAAGATGATTATTTGAGGTTGATTAAAGGCTGTGATTTTCGCCTATGTTAAGATAGTAAATAATATAATATTTTTGGGTATTTTAAGAGCTATAAATTAAAAAAAAAACTGGTTTGTTTCCACCAAGTGCAATCTGGCTCTTTCAAAGCACACGGTAGTTCTTTCATTAACAAGTTGTTTTGAAAGAGCCAACTTCCTTTTTTTTGTAGCTATATTTCAGTTTTCTATCATTGTTACCTATTTTTTTTTATATGTGAACCATCACTATTAAACTAATTATTGAAAAAATTATTTTTATTTAAAAACAATCAGCCTAATTTTTTTTTAATACTCTTTAAAACTTGCTCTTTCATGCACTCTCTCCCCTAATCGTTTTGCTACGTTTGCTTGTACCTTGCTCAAACTGTTAATTAATTAGTGGATAACGATGCTGGTTGCGTGATTACCTAAGTGTTTTGTGAATACCTGCACCTACATATTAAGCATTATAGCACAATTGTTTGTTATCCAGAAGAAATAAAATAAAATTAGGATACGTGGCACTTAAGAAGTCTGAGTTAGCGCCCGAGTGTAGCGAGGGTGCTAAACGCCGTTAGTTAAGTCACGAGTTTCCTTATGAACTGTTTTCTAGATTACCTATTAGATTTTTTTTATTTTGTTCTTTTAAGATTCGATTTTTTCTAGATTAAGTACCTAATAGATTTATTTTACGATAAGAGAGTAGATAAAACAGTAAACGTACCTACTGTTTTATCTACTCTCATATCGTAAAATTCGAATTATAAACTGCAAAACGCGTTTATATTGACAGACTTTATAAACACAATACTAAAATTTAAAAATAGAATCTTATTTCAACAGTTTTTCTCTAGAAAAATTATGTTATAAAACATTTTTTTTACCAATACGATTCACGGCATATCCAAAATTTTTAAACACCAAGGCGTTTCCATCATTTTTTTTTTCTATTGGAAGGCATCTGCGGGGCTTGTATTTTACAGCATTACCAAACTATTTCCTACTCTTTATTTTTTATCTTTTATTTAGTAGAATCAATCCCAATGTAAGAGAGTAGATAAAGAAGTGTATGAACTTGCACGTAACTAAGTACCTGTTATTCAAACAGTCGTGTGGTACTATTAAATACCCCTCATTCTGAAACAGTTTCATAAACTACTATTATAGCTAGTGTGATATAGACGCGCACCTAAGGTGACTTTAGTCGATATTTTTTCCATACAAACTTTGGCAGAAAAAAACAGAAATTATCAACAGTTGCAAATTGGAATTGAACATTACCACAGATGTTGTGTCTGTTAAACCCCTTAGCTAATTGCTATACTAAAACTACATGATGGACTGCGTAGCTCTATAAAAGAATAGCGCAATACTCAATACTCAATCATTTATTGCATTCCACAATGTATATGCTTAGGTGGTAAGTAAACATTTGTAGTATTAATTTATAGATTACATTTTTCAAATGATAATTATTTGAAAAATTAAATCTATAAATTTCTGATAAATTGTTTCGGCCCGCCTTTTTACAATAATGCTGGGTATACCTACTGCTCATCTCCCATGGAAAATAGCGTGATTACTTACAGCCTACAACCAAGTATATGAAACTTCAATGCTAGTTTTGAACAGAACCTAACCTGTATTATAAGTGTGATGCGGGGACATACATTCAGACAACATATCATCACGCCTTATTTCCCCCAGGGGTCGTGCAGAGGTGTACCTATACAGTGTATAGTACACCCACATTTCGCCAGTTAAGTTTAAGTCCCATATAATAGGGGGCAAGCCTATTACCATCAACCTGGCACAAATCCAGACTCAGGGCTGCTACTGAAAAAATCCAGATAGAAAAACCCAATAGCGCTTTGCCCGATCTGGGAATCGAACTCCAGACTACTACAACTCAGCAGTAGCGCTACATCAACGAGGCAGTCTGACAAGCATACAAAAGACAAACCTTCAGACAAACAGTTGAAAAATCTAAAAACTAATTTATGCATTAAATAAAATAAAAGATAATAAAATTAATTTATTTCAGGCAAAACCCATTTAAAAAATTAAAATAAAATTAAATTTCACAATGCTGCCACAGAAAAGAGTAAAATGCCATCAAGACAATAACAAAATCAAATAAAAGGTAACAGAATTGGAATAAAATAACATATCAAATTTACGGGTCAGAGAATTAAAATTAAACTAACAAAACACATGCTAAAATTGCACAATAAACAAAACAATACAAGCAAGTAATTATCAATGTAGGTCAGTATCATTATTTAGTGTCATAAAATGAAGGGCTACACTCGTCTGCTACAACATTGGCGCCATGGAACCGTTCCTAGACCTCATAGCAATTGCTTAAAAAAAAAAACAATTGACACTGGCTTAATTTTAGATTTCCAGTGGGTTAGGATAATTATCTAGAGTCATATAACTCAAAGTCTACTAAACATTTGTTAAATTATGAAAAGTAGTTTCGAAGTTATGAGGAAACAGATGAACATATACGGGCTGATTTTTTAGTCACCTTCCAAATTTTTCAAGGTGATAGTACCCGTTAAATTGAACAACTTTCTCCAAGGAACATGGGTCGAAATATGAACAAAAAAATCGGACCTCCCATACAAAATCGACCAGCTAACTATTGATTTTGCATGGGAGGTCGATTTTTTTTTTTCATATTTCGACCCATGTTCCTTGGAGAAAGTTGTTCAATTTAACGGGTACTATCACCCTGAAAAATTTGGAAGGGTATAAAAATCACTTACTGTATATATATTCCCAATATATAAATACCGGTCCAATAATAACCCTCCTTCTTGCCTCAACGTATAGTTGAGCGTGCCCATGACCTGATATAAAGATTTTCAATGGGATAGCAGATGTTGAGTAGATTTATGGTTCACCAATTATTTATTTAGGCCGATACTACACCTCTGCCGGGAAAATATAGCAGCGAAATCGCAATTGTCCCGCCATGACTTGTCCGTTGTACGACAAGCGAACCAGAAGCGAAACTGCCTGTTCTGACGTACAGATTGTATAATGATTCTATATTTTACCAGCTTGAATTTCTCAATCTGGTCAAATGTCGATTACAACTCCGCGGTCTTTTGTTTCGCACGTATCTGTGGCAGTCGACAAGTTTAAACGGAAACTTCATTAGACAAGTTTTTCCGTAAAATCAACATACATCTTACAAAGAATATGTTCTTCGTAAAATGTATGTAGATTTTACAGAAAAACAGTGAAAGCTAAGTATTTACTTAGTCGAAAACGATGATATTTTGCTCTGATTGCTAAAATTCAACTGACTCGCGTGATGTTCCGCGACGCGAATTCCGATCTAAAATAGTAATGTCACATTATTATTTTCGCGTCGGAGGTATACGAAGGCCCTGAATGTCGCTATTAGCGCAAACATTTTCCGAATTTTATTTACCGAACCCTATCGCAATTTGAACGGAGCCTGTGCATTATGTTTACGAGCATCGATTTGGAATAAAAGTTATCTGTTTGGATGAGTGTAATGACGATGTGCCAAGCGTCAAAAGGTAAACTATTACACTTTTGTGACGGGTTACTCATGTTATCAATTTAATAAAAATAGTCATATATGACGACAACTACAATAATTATTAGGTAATTAGAATTACACAGCAACTTGTCATTATCAAACATTTTATCAGTATTCTAAATCAACAAAGCGTATTAACGCTTTGTTGATTTTTGATAATCGTAACTTTGCTATCTTATCCTTCTAAAGTTATTTAAAGAAATACGACTGTAATTTTTATGGGACGTGGTTATGGACATAAAATTCGTATGTGTCTGCTTTTTATGGTTCCGTACCCAAAGGTTGCCAACGGGACCCTATTACTACAACTCCGCTACAATTCAATTGACTCGTGTGATATTTCGTAGTAGAATTCGTAAAGCGGTTTCGTATAATTATTTTCGCATAGGAGGTGTACTAACGCCCTTAATGTCGCTGGTAGCGTCCTTTGGCGGTACTTTACGGAACCCTTTTGCAATTTTAACGGAGACTGTGCATTATGTTCACAAGTGTCGATGTGGGATAAAAGTAATCTGTTCGAATGAGTGTAATGACGATGTGCTGAGCGTCAAAAAGTACTATAATACTTTTGTGACGGGCCATGTTATCATCTTAGTAAAAATAAAAATAGTCATATCTATATGACGACAAACAAACAATCATTAGGTAATACCAATTACACAGCATTTGTCGCTATCAAGAATTTTATCAGTATTCAGTGACATTACGCTTTGTTGATTTTTGATATTCCTTACTTATTTTGCTATCATAACCTACCATAGGTTTTTAAAGAAAAACGCCAGTCATATCTTGAGATAACAGATAAAATTCGTATGTTTTCTTTTTAGGGTTCCGTACCCCAAGGATGCCAACAAGACATTATTACTACACACACTCCGCTATCCGTTCGTACGACTGTCTGTAACTCGACTGTATCTTTAACTGGCACGAATGCGATTGATTCACTCAAAAATATTGGGACTACTTCTTTGGTAGCAGTATCGATTGTAACCAATGAAAAGTCGCATGATGCTACATTTGCGTGCAGTTCTATCATTTTTATGATTCAATCATAAATAAATAAAAGAAAACATTACCCCCTTTTTGAGCACTGCCGCCGCGTATGGTACAATAACGTCATACCAATTTTGCCTTTTTACACGCTTTATATTAGCTTCACTTGTATGTTTGTTTGTTTGTAATCGACTCCTTTGGACGCTATTTTGACCCACTTTAAACGGTCAGATTTCATTGAAACTTTGTAAACTTATCGAGGACCGATGACTATTCAATAATTAAAAAAAAATTGAGAAAAATGAAAAAAACAAACACGTTTACAAAAACGTGTTTGTTTTTTTCATTTTTCTCAATTTTTTTTATTAAATATTAATATATTAAATTATTTTTTCCTCTTTTAATTCTGCTAACTACAAAGTTAGCAGAACTAAAAGAGGAGAAAATAATTTAATTCAATTAAAAAGCGTGGGGTGCTTGATATTAAGAGATTATAAAAATACCTCAAGAAGCACCCCACGCTTTTTAATTGATTTAAATTATTTTCTCCTTTTTTAGTTTGGTTTTTAAAGCGTGTTTTTTAGTTTTTTAAACTATTATTTTTAAACCGAATAAAATAAAATTTGTTCTTACAATTTATGTAAGGAGAAAGACCAAATTTTCCACCAATATTTCTTCATACGGAACGCCCTTCCACAAGTTTTTGTAGGTACCTACTCGAAATAGCACACCTCACTAGATAATGTATACTATAGATAGATTAGCGTGGGCATATAACTACATACAGTCCGAACGTTTGTCTATCACTCATAGTTAGTACTCACCGCACCGCGGACCGTGCAAGTCAATCTTGGTTCTCGATTTTATTTTTCGTAAATTAACAGAAATGGCGGTGTGGCATACTACAGAAGATGGTAAGTGATCATAATTTTTTTCAACTTTACAAAATAATATAATGTTATAATTTTCCCGCGAATAATTTTTGCATCCAGGATTCATTTGTTGACAAATTAATTGTTTGGGTTTTTGTTTTTTCTGTTACCGCCTGTTTGTTGTACCTATATTTACGAATATCATATACTTCGTCTTGCTATACAATGTCGGCGATTAGTCACTGTTAAAGCGTTACTGAAAAAGCCGTAATATGTTTAGGATTTGCTTACATGAGTTGGTAAATGTTTGTTTAGATATGCCTACATTTGATTTGCATTTATGACGACGAGTATTATGACGTTGGTGTTGATGATGAAAATGTAGACGATGTTGATGACGATGACAATGATGGCGAAATTGACGATTTTAGTGATGATGATGTTGATGTTGGTCATGACAATATTGATGATAACGATAACAACAATGGTGATATTAATTATGACGAAGTTGACGACGCACTGATTACTCCATAACTACATTTTACTAACTGACAGCTAGATATTTTATCAAAAATCGAAACGTTTTCGTCATGTCGAGAGTTCATAGGAAATTATTCGTGTATTAAATGTCTTGCTATTGTATAGAACTCAGGATTACACACATTGTCGGTAAAGGTTTTAAAGGACAAAACCCAGTTTCGTCTGAAAAGATTAGATACAAAGAAGAAACCAAACATGGGATATGTTACCGGCCAAACCCGATTTCAGGCCAAACTAGTTTGTCCTAGGCCAAACTGGTTTATTAAGCCGGGGCACCCCGATTAAATGGGTTAGGTTAGAACTGTGACCAAAAGGGCGCAAGCCGAGGGAGCGCAGCGAGCGGTGCCGCGGCAGCGGCCGGCGAGCGTTACTTCCAAAGACTGTTAACGAAACGGCTAATTAAGCTAGTTGGCTGCGACATATCACGCGTAGGATTAAGTATGTTTGGCCTAGGACAAACTAGTTTGACCTGAAATTGGGTTTGGCCGGTAACACTCGGCTCGCGCCCTTTTGGTCACAGTTCTAACCTAACCTAACCCATTTAATCGGGGTGCCCCGGCTTAATAAACCAGTTTGGCCTAGGACAAACTAGTTTGGCCTGAAATCGGGTTTGGCCGGTAACAGATATACAAACATAACAAATGCCAATGTATTTCATTCTTGTTTATCAATGTAATATTTAATTTGAATTTCTTTCATGGTGAATAATTTTTAAATCGTTTTTTTTTTTAGGAAAATACAGAATCGAATCTATATCAGCTGCTACTTTTCCTGGTTCTTTACAGGTAAGCTTTTATTTAAGAGACATCTTCGTGCAAAATTTTGAACATCACTAAATGTATACTTATATATACTTTTTCCTATATTCCAGGTACTAAGAGAAGGTTTCATTCCAAATGAAGCCGCGTGTATTGGTACAGAGGTGGACAAGGATCCCTTAGCAGCAGAAGAGATGTTAGAACTATGCGCAGACGCAGCATTGGACGGCCTGTCACTGGTTGCAGTCGCTACCGACACCGGAAAAGTGGTCTCAACTGTTTTCAGTAAATTACAGGTTGGTATTACTTACATACATACATAATAAGCCCATAATGTTCCCACTGCTAAGACACAGGCCTCCTATCTTCGAGAAGGAGTAGGCTGTTACCCACCACGCGGTCCCAGTGTAGGTAGGTAGATGTAACATGTCTTCGAATTTTTGGTTCTAGGACATGCCGGTTTCCTCACGATGTTTTCCTTCACCGTTTTGAGAACAGTGGTGTGATATTATAATTTACACAAAATGAACCACCTTTCTGGGTTCGAAACTACGACTTTTTAACTCATAAGTTGCGGCCGTTACCATTGTGGGTCACCACTGCTGTTATTAACATTGATCGTATACGGCAATGTGAAAGAGGGATCCATTAAAATAAGCTCCACCAATAGCCAGGCGGGCCTTGGTACGATCTGGTTGACTGTCTCTTATTTTATACCATGAGAGAAGTAGCATATGAAAGAAATCTCACAAGTCAGTACATTGAAAATGGTTTTTTGTTGAAAAGAAACATAACATAAACTGATAGTGTCTGTTCGTTCGCATCACGTTAAAATGACTGCGCGGGTTTAGACAAATAAGATTAGGTAGTGGTTAAGATAAGATATTTATACCTCTCTGTGCCTCGAAAATCACGTTAACCAGTCGGTTATGATAACACAAACTGCTATGTCATAATTATTACGTAATCATCAGGTTTGCCATTACAAACGATAACCCTGTTTATATTCCATAGTACTTCACTTACCAATGTTTTTATCTTATACATTTTAGGAAGCGCCAACGCCAGGTTCTACAGAAAAGTCGTTTTTCGAAATATTTACCGAGGAGCGCTGCAAACGACCATCCTCCCGGGCCATGATGGAGTTCATGGTCGAACTTGACGCAAAGTGCAATTATTTTGAGAGGTGAGTTATTATACGACGCCTAAAATACTTGGAACTGGCTTGGGAATCGAACCCAGAACTTGATGCTCTCTTTTTGTTTCTTGTTGTAATAATTGCCAGTTCTACGTTGCAGTGTTTTAAATAATAGATAATCATATATTGTATCTCTTTTCTCAGGTACGGTGTCGATTGCTGCTGCGAAATAATGTTCTTGGGAACTCTACCAGAACACAGACAGAAAGGTCTTGCAAAGTTGCTTGTTAGAACAGCTGTAGACTTAGCTAAGAAATTCAAAGATGGTCCTATTGCCCCATTGACTATTGCAGACCTAGGACCAGACTACGCGTTTATGAAGCCAAGGAAGCCAGTCACGAAAGCACCTCAGTTATGTACCGCACTATGGTCAGCCATTGGCTCAAAGAAATGTGGAGAAGCTTTAGGTTTTACTGTGCTTGTAACTTATTCTTTTGAGGATTTCATTTACAATGGTAAACCCTGTTCTGACAGAATAGGCGCTGTCACCACTTGTGAAGGGGCTGCGTTGAGGATTTAAAGTATAAAATATTTTAATGGATGAAGAATGATGTAAAACCTACCTTCTGCTTAATGTTTTTATTTTTAAATGTATTATTTGTTTGTTAATATAAGTTTGTGTTGTTTATATAATAAAAATAGCAATATTAAAACGTTCCGTTTCATTTAAATGACTACTGATAAGTTCATCATTATCATCATTTTAGCCGGAAACGTTCTTTGCTGGCCATAGACCTACCCCCAGCACCGCCACTTCGACCAGTTTTGTTCACCAGATTATAATCTCATTACCAGATTATGATCTCTCTCTCGCGATAGTAACAATTCCTGTCAAAGATTTTTCAAAAATTCATATAAATTAAAGCTGTGCAGTGAAAGTGTTTTGTGAACAATTGGAACAATTATAGTGAAAGAAAGTTTGTGTAGAAACGTTATCTAAGACGAAATAGCCCTGTGACTAAGGTTATTCATGCCATGATCATACCGGAATAAACAACTTCTAAACTACATTTGACTCTTGAACTGTTCTTTCTTTATGTAGCCATTGTCAACAACCAGGAAAGTGTATCGTGAGTAATAAATAAAACTATAATTAAGTGCTATAAAAAGAAAAACATTGTTTGAAAAACAAAAGTAAACTCGAGTGGGCAATAGTGGAATCAACGATTTGGACTGGATATCATTATGAGGAATTGTTCCCGAAACCAAGTGTAGATAGCAGCACTTTCTTTGTCAGAAATCAATAAACGCAATTACTGACACCTGCCGGTGAATAGCTGAATGTCTAAGTCATAAGTTATTGGTCAAAGCTATCAGATAGATGGCAGCACTTTATATGGACATTATAGTTGTCTGGCAGTGACATCTATCGGCAGGTAGAATTACGGAAATCAATTTATCAACTACCTATTAGTGACCCCTTTAGTGCAATAGCAGAATTACGATTGTTGATAGCTCAATCTACACTTTGCTAATTCTGTCCACACCCAGAGGACGGCAGCACAATCACTATCATTATTTCCTTTCTACGCTTAACAGAGGGCGTTACAGGGCTCATCCTAACTATATAAAAGATTTTCTCAACAAACATTTTCCTAGATTGTATAATTTCTATCCCGTAAATATGGATAATAACAACGTCACTTTTCGGCGGAAGCAAGATTTGATCAACATATCATATGATTCGTTACCAGAAGGAAATGATAGCCCGTTGTCATTGAGCAATAGTACGAGTTTGCCAGAGTTGCCTATAAATAAAGACACGGGGGCAATGTTAGAACTCAAGGATATAATAATTGAATTAAGGGCTAATTTAGTCAGTGCAGATGCCGAAATTCAAAACCTTTTATCGGAAAATACGTCTCTTCAAAATACAATTAGAGAGCAACAAAATAAAATAAATAACCTTACGCTGATATGTTCTTCCAACAAAAAAATTTATAAAAAGAAGAATATTAGATGTAGTTCAGTTACGAGACAAATAGACTTTTCCAGCAACAGTGGTACACCTGCTTCCTCGATACAAAAGTGCTTCGATGGCCGCAACACAGATGACAAGTTGGACGTCTCTCTTTTACAAAATATTGATTCGAATACCAATTTATCAAAACTGAGCACGGAAGTAGTACCCTGTGGCTCCTCAAAAGACAAATTACCCCTACTACACGAAGACATACATAATACAGGAGATTGTCTGAATATTTCCACCACATTAACAAAGACAAACAGTTCTGCTATATCAACTACAAAACAAAACCAGTGTTCGAACAACAACAAACAAAACCAAATCAACAGGAATTCAGGTGAAGTACAAATGGATTTTGCTATAGCGTCGAAACACAGAATTGCTATATTCGCCGATCAGGCTGGATACGGAATGCGGGAAATTCTACAGGACCTTGTGGGGGATTCATTTCATGTAACGTCGTTAATTAAGTCTAATGCGCCTCTAAGTGATATATTAAGTTCAAGTTTAGCTATGTGTAAGGATTTTACCGACTCAGATTTCGTTGTATTAATGGCGGGTTCCAATGACAGCAATCCTTTGCAAGTTTTAAGCTCTCTACATCACACTTTGCGGAATATGCAAGGTACAAATATCTTAGTCGGTGAGGTCTATCGTAACAATTATGTAAATGTATTGAAACTAAATGATATGTTAAAATTTATCTGTAGTAACTGCAAAAATTCAAAATTTATTTTATTAGACAATGACTATGATAATTACCGTAGAGCTTTTAATAAGCAAATTGCATGCAAGTTAATATATAGGGAATTACTACATGTGAAATATACAATTACCTATTCAAATTACATGGAAAATGTGCTCAAAAATAACAATACAAAAATAAAAATACAATCACGAGATGTATGCACACAAACAGATGGTACCTCTGGCGACAAGGAGAAATTAGATGATAGATCACCCAGATTATTCATAGATTCTTCTACTTCTACACAGATTAATAATTCCCCCAGTTATCGCGATATCATTTGTTTTCGAGAATAAATTAGAATCACGAAATTATCATTTGATGCACAAAAATATTTCAGACCCCTTGCTATCAGATACGATCTGTTTAAAATTATTTCACCAAAACGTTTGTGGTATAAATAATAAAAAACTTGAACTTGAATCATATATTGAAACTTTTTGTAAAGGTTTGGACTATGTTTGTATAACAGAACATTTTTTGAATGATAAATCAGTTATTTTGTTCCAATTAAACAATTATAATTTGGTATCCTATAACACAAGGACAAACAAAAAAAGAGGCGGTAGTCTTATTTTAGCGTATATGAATAAAAACTGTGAAAATATTAATGCAATACAGAAGTTGTACAGATCAGAAAGTTTTGAGGTTTGTGGTTTAAAGGATCTTGAGACAGGATTAAATGTTTGTTGCTGTTACAGAAGTCCAAATGACAAAAATTTTGACAGTTTCTTAGGGAGCCTTGAAAAATTGTTAGAACATTTTATTGATAGGAAGTGCGTTATATGTGGCGATTTCAATGTTGACATACTTGCGGACAATAAAAAATCTCTTGAATTTGTTAGTATATTAGCGTCTTACAATTTTAGGCACCTTATAAATATTCCTACTTTTATTCGAAACAATTCATACTCATGCATTGACAATGTATTGACTAATCTTTCCGAGGACGACATAGAGGAATGTTTGGTAGATCATAATGGGTTGGCAGATGGCCATGGCGGCCTTCTTTGTAATGTAATTCTTGATAAGATTGACAAAAGGACAAATAAATATGAACATACCATACTGATTAATAAAAGAACATTTAACACAAAAAATAATGCTGCTTTTAAAAGTTACTTTCAAAATAAAAATAATAGTATCATAGGCATCAATACATTTCTCAATTATTTTTACAAAAAATTTCGTGAATGTTACCCAAAAAAAACTAGTAAAGTAAAACTGATGAAAAATAATCAAATAAAGTGGATAACTAAGGGAATTAAGGTGTCAAGCAAAATGAAAAGAATATTATGCTTGAGCACCACCAATAATACTAGTATTACTAACTACAAAATAAATTACATCAGAATCTATAGAAGAATTTTAAAGCACGCACGAAAGTTAGCAATATCGTGTCATCTTAACAGAGCCAAAAATATAATTAAGGAGACATGGAAAATTGTGAATGATCAGACAAAGAGAAAGCAAAATAAAGTTAGAAGGAAACTTGTTCTGAACATTGACAACAAGGTGGTTACAGATACACAAGAAATAGCGGATATATTTGCTGACATTTTTGTTTATAAAACATCGCTTTCAAAAACAGAAGAAGAAAGAGCGATGTCCTTCCTGAGAAACTCAACATCGAGAGTGGAAAGTGAGATCACATTCAATATGACAACACCACAGGAAATAACAAAGATTGTACGTAAGATGACGAACAAAAAGTCTTGTGGACACGATGATGTGCCGATATCGGTGATCAGGGATAACATAGAAATACTAGCGTGTCCTCTATCTGAATTCATTAATAAATGTATTGAAGAGTCTGTTTTTCCTGAACAACTTAAATTGGCAAAGGTGGTTCCGCTATACAAAAAGGGCACAAGAACGGATCCTAAAAACTACCGGCCAATATCCTTACTACCAATTTTATCGAAAATTTTTGAAAAAATTATAAAATCTCGGTTAATGGTCCACTTAAATCTAAATAGAATAATAAACCTTAGACAATTTGGATACCAAAAGGGGGTAGGTACTTCAGACGCGATAGATAATCTCGTAAATGACATTATTCGTAAATTGAATGACAAAATGAAGGTAGCTGGATTATTTATTGATTTAAGTTCTGCGTTTGACACAGTGGATCACGAGCTACTTCTGGCTAAACTAGAGTATTATGGAATAAGAGGTAAAGCGTTAAATCTTTTGACATCCTATTTAAAAAACCGTAAAATGTACGTAGAAGTAAAAGACATTACTGCAGACAATTGTGACGTAAAATGTGTGCGTGAAATAATATATAAATCAAAAATGACCAAAATAAGCCGCGGTGTGCCTCAGGGCTCAATTCTGGGACCAATATTGTATTTAATTTTTACTAATGATTTATTAAATTTTATGAATAATACCCAACCCGACGCAGGACTTGTAATATTTGCAGATGACACGAACGCCGTAATCGGATCGCCAAACATAAATGAATTGTCAGAAAATGTAAATATGTATTTAAAAAGCCTATATGAATGGTTTACGGCCAATAATTTAATAATAAACCCAAATAAAACCCATGTTATGTTGTTTAAAACAACGTCACGTAACAAAGATAGCATAGATGTCACGCTCAAAGGGGATAATATTGGACTAGTAAACGAAGTTAAATTTTTAGGAGTTTATATAGATTCCCAATTAAATTGGAAGAAAGAGCTCACCGCCATTGATGCCTCAATATCTTCAGCTTGTTACGCGCTAAGAAACCTCAGGGACGATATTAATCTGAAGCAGCTAAAAGCAGTATATTATGCATTGGTAGAATCCAGGTTACGATACAGTATTATGTTTTGGGGGAGCAGTTACGGGTATAATTGCCAAAGAGCATTCATACTACAGAAACGTGCATTAAGAACGATTGTTAGAATCCCACAACGAGAGTCATGTAAAGAATATTTTAAAAAATTAGGTATATTAACAGTACCAAGTTTATATGTTCTAGTTGTACTCAGCCACTTTGCAAAATACATACACGAGCACGAATCACAAGAGGAACGTGAACTTAGAGAGAACACTAGAAGAAACGTTATAAAAAATAAAATTGCACCTAAACTTAACATTACTGAACATTGCTCTAAATACCAAGCAGTAGAATTATTTAATAGGTTGCCTACTGACTTACGATCATTGATTTACAAAGGTACTCTATTCAAAGCTAAACTTAAAGCATTCCTCTTAAATAAATGTTTATACTCTGTATCTGAATTGCGGACAAATGATAGTAGATAGTTTTAATATTTATTAATTAGTTTATGACGTTAAATATATATGCAATATTATTAGATGTTATACATTATAGAGATTTTTTTTTTTTTTTTTGTATTAATTTTAATTTATAATTTAATTCATAATTTATAATTTTTAGCTAAGTATATCTATTATGTTAATTAATGTACAAATATTTCAGACACAATGCGAATTGTTATATGAATAAATAAATAAATAAATAAGAACAGAACTGGTCGAAGTATCGGTCCATCGGTCCACCTTGTGGGAGGCCTTCCGACGCTGCATCTTTCGGTGCACACTCGCTATTTATGAACCTTGAACCGCGTGTTTATCGGAAACAAGGTGGAAACAATTGGAAAATGAAAAGATTTTATTTCTTTCGCTAGCATCAAGCTTGCGTAACTTTGTTTCCCAATTTATACCTACAGGGCCTACTTTTAATTTAAATGATGCCTCCATTTAAATAACGATCCATAAGTTATGTATAAAATAGGACATTACGATTCATGTGACATACATAAATAGTCCATTATTGTGTTAAAACCCGTGTACAAGAGCGTTCATTCCACGCGGGCTGGCAACAACGCATTTATAGTAGTTTTTCGTGATTATTTAATTAAGTACAAAGAAAAGTTCTATTTTTTCAGCCACGCATTAGGTCGTTGGTACTTTTAATTATTTTTAACATTTATTCTTTAGTCAAAACATTTAATCGTACTTAGTAATGCAAATAGAAAATAATTTACGGTATGTCGATTTTTATAAGTAAATACCAAAATAAATGTAAAAAAAATAAAACACAAACTTAAAAATACCAACGACCTAGTGCATGGCAGAAAAAAATGTTTACTTTTGTTTGTATTTAATTAGATAGCCACGAAAAACCGCCATAAATGCTTCGTAGACAGCCCACGTGGGGAGAACGCTCTTAATAGACTCCGTTAATTTGCGAGTAGGTATCGTATACTATTTTATCTACTGTCATACCATAAAATCCGAATTATAAATTTCGAAACGAGTTACATAGTTTAAACACAATACCGAAATTTAAAATAGAATCGTTTTGTAACACGTTTATTCAAATCAAAGTAGATTAAAATAGCCGATCTTATAAATGTCATGATGGACTCCCAAGTTCCATAACAGTATAGCGCGATGATAATCATTTGAAAAGTTAATTCAATAACTTTATGCTAAATCCTATTTCACAATAATACATGTATACTGCTCATCTCCCATGGCCAATAGCGTGATAAAATATTTATGCATGTTTTGAACAGAACCTGACTAGTAGTATAAGCGTGATTCTGAAACATACATTCGGACAACATATCATCACGCCTATTTCCCCGAAGTATTGTGCAGAGGTGTACTTGTATAGTAAATACACCTACAGTTTTCTAGTTATGTTTAAATCCCATATAATAAGAGGCGAGGCTATTTATATCAACCGGGCATAAATCCAAACTCGGCTGTTACTGAGAAATTCCAGATAATAAAACCCAATAACACTATGCCCGACCTGGGAATCGAACCTAAGACCCCTTGCTCAGCAGTAGCACTTTCGACCACTACACCAACGAGGCAGACTGACAAACATACAAACATTCAAAAATCTATTTTCTGTTATAGAATACTGTTTCAGACCTCGTAGCAATTACTTTTTTCCAAAACGTTTAACAGTGTACCCAGATCTAATATTAGATTTTCAATGGGTTAGGAAATGTTAAGTCCTGTGACTCAACGCCTACCAAATATTTGTCAAATTATGAAAAGTAGTTTCGAAGTTTTGAAGGAGCAGATGAACATACATACATTCCCACATACTTACATTTACACATACACACATAGCGGTCTAATTATAACCCGCTCGTTGTTGACCGTGCTCCTGATCTGATATTTAGATTTTCCATGGGTGCAGTGCGATGCGCGCTCGGACACGGACGTGTTTCCACTGTGCACGGCACGAATTTTATTCGCGTGTTGCGCGGCCGTATAGCCGCTGCCCGTAAACGCTATGAGTTCCAAACCACTCATAGTCAATGAACTGCTGGCATTCCTAGTCCATGCTATCGACTACATGGACGAGGTGAGCATCCTGCAGATATGCCGGTCCAATTTCAAGGAGGACGAGATCAGTAGCGGAAAACAGTTACTGTTTCAGTCACTTGGTAAACTAGACCAGATGCCGTCTCGCCGCAGGGATGGAACCGAGAAGAGTATTCAAGATATCATCGATATGTTGAAGAAGACGGACCCGGACGACGTGCCGGATTTCGTGGCGAAGGAGCTGAGTAAACTGCCCCCCGTCACATTCGATCACGTCGACGTTACACGGCTGCTAAAGGACATCACTAACTTGAAAGCGGAGATGACCAAGATGCAGTCCAGAATGGAGGTTTCAGAAAAGAAAAATATTGAACTACGTTCAGAAATAGCATTATTGCGCAACGTTAGTTCGGTAATTGGGTCACCAGAGGCCTCAAAGGTGAACACGCGTCGAGGAGCGCAAAATGCATCTATCGGCAGTTTTGGATCGGCGAACACAGGTGCGTCACCCGCTGCCGATAACGCTGAGCAAGCGCCGCCCGCCGCCGCCGTCGCCCGCACCACAACACCGGCTGTGGGAACGTCACACGTAGGTACGTCGACCCCTCGTGCCTACGCTGCTATTGTCGCCACCGGCAAATCTGATGCGTCGCAGCAACAGCGAAAAACCAGAAAACGGGGTAATCTGAAAAAGGGTACTCAACCTGCCCTGACTGCGGTCCGCAACTCTGTGCCAAGATTGGGCCTGGTTGATGAGGAAGGTTTTACTAAGGTAGAAAGGAAGAAGAAGCCTTGCCCTCGTAACTTGTACGGTACCGCACCGAGTGGACCCAGCATGCTGCTGCGCCCTGCTGTGCCTACGACGCAGCTGTACATTTCACGTCTGCATCATTCCACGAAGATTGAGGAAGTCGTGCAGTACTTGAAAGTGAAGACCAACTGGACTCTGAGGGTCGAAAGGTTGGAATCGCGCCACGACGTCAACTTTAAGTCGTTCGTGGTTCGAGTTCCAACCCAGCATCTACAGACCTGCTTGAAAGAGGACTTTTGGCCGAAAGGTGTCGTATATCGGCGTTTCCGAGGACGGTTACGCGACACCTCACAGCGATACACGACGCCGACCACTTTACGTGTATAGTTATAGTTTTGATAAGTTTCATAATATGTATTAGTTTATTAATATTTTTAAGATTATTTTGTGTATTTTATCTATGGGCCTCAGCTGCCTGATAATAAAATGATTGATTGATTGATTGATTAGCAGATGTTGAGTCATAGATTTATGGTTAGAATTTTATTATGGTTCACCATTTTTTTATTTAGGCCGGTACCACACCTCCGCCGGAAAAACATAGCAGCGAAATCGCAATTGTCCCGCCATGACTTGTCCGTTGTACGACAAGCGAACCAGAAGCGAAACTGCCTGTTCTGACGTAGATTTTTGATTTTGATTCTATATTTTTCCCGCATCCATTTGCCGATCTGAAAGCCAATTATTCTCGTAATTAAAAACGTACAAAATGTAGTTGCAGTCTCATCTCGGCGACAATCAAATGTCCAAAACTTGTCAAAATGTATGGAAACTCGAGGTATTTTTCACAGATTAAGACTGAGATCAGACTGTTAACGTTCTTAAAATTACGAGAATTGCCCCTCTGCTCGAAAGCCGGTTACAGATCCGCTGTCTTTTGTTTCGCACGTAGATATCTGTGGCGGTCGACAAGTTAAACGGAAACTTACATTTTCTTTGTAAAAGGTTCTAAGGAGAAGTAATAGGTCCTAAGTATTTACTCATTCGAAAACGACGATATTTTACTCTGATTGCTACAATTCAACTGACTCGCGTGATGTTCGGCAACGTGAATCCCGAGCTAAGTACTAATGTTCAGCAGCGAAATTCGTAAGGCGGTTTCGAATTATTATTTTAGCCCTGAATGTCGCTACTAATGCACAATGGCACTACTTTACTGAACCCTATCGTAATAAGAACAGAGACTGCATTATGTTCACGAGTGTCAATGTGGGATAAAAGTAATCTGTTTGGACGAGTGTAATGACGATGTGCCGGTTGCGCGGAGCGTCAAAAGGTACTACTATACTTTTGTAAGGGGTTACTCATGTTATCATTTTAATAAAAATAGTAATTTATGACGACAACCACAATAATTGTTAGGTAATTAGGATTAAACAGCAACTTGTCATTATCAAACATTTTATCAGTATTCTCAAGTTATTTGCTATCTTATCCCATTAAAATTATAAAGAAATACGACTGTTATTTTCATGGGACGTGGTTATGAAGAAAAAATTCTTTTATGTTTGCTTTTTATGGTTCCGTACCCAAAGGATTCCAACGGAACCCTATTACTACAACTCCGCTATAATTCAATTGACTCGTGTGATATTTCGTAGTGGAATTCGTAGAGCGGTTTCGTATAATTATTTTGGCATCGGAGGTGTACTAGCGCCATTAGTGTCGCTGGTAGCGCCCACTGGCGCTACTTTACCGAACCCTGTCGCAATTTGAACGGGGACTGTGCATTACATTCACGAGTGTCGATGTGGGGTACAAGTAATTTGTTCGAACGAGTGTAATGACGATGTGCCGATCCCGTCATAAGGTACTATTATACTTTGGTGAAGGGTCACTCATGTTATCTTATAAATAAAAAAAATCATTTATGACGACAGCCACGATAATTATTAGGTAATTAGAATTATACAGCAACTTGTCGCTATCAAAAAAAAAATCTACAATCAAATGATATTACGCTTTGTTGATTTTTGAGAATCCTTACTTATTTTGCTATCTTTAATAACCTACCATAGTTTTTTAAAGACAAACCCCAGTCAATTTATGAGATTTGGGTAAACAGAAAAAAATCGTATGTGCTTGATTTTTAGAGCTCCGTACCCAAAGGGTGCCACCAGGACCCTTCTATAACGGCTCTGGTATCCGTCCACCCGTCGGTCAATGGGCTGTATTTTTTTAATCGTAATAGGTAGATACTTGACATTTTCACAGAGATGTACTACGGCCGCTATAGAATAGAATAGAATATTTATTTATTGGAGTTAACATGACTCAACAAAATTGTTAGTATAACTTACGACTATGTTAGTAAGCACAGACAATACAAGAAATAACGGTTGGTCACCGTCGCAATATCCCATGAGAGACGGAACAACAGTGACCCACGTATACACAGTCCAGGCGACTCGCAATCATGCTTAAGACACTATTGGAGCTCTCCTACAGCCTGCGCACCAGGGAAGCGCACCTTTTACGCATTGTTGCGTAAAAGCAATCTATAAACGCATCTGCAAACATCCCTGATGCACTATAGAAACGGGGTAGTCCCCCAGTATACTAAATGCATTGTTATATTGAACGCGGTGAACGCTGTACGATCTTTGCGAATAATAATAAGAATAATGTGGTGTTTATGACCATTGTACGGTGGTATTGACTTTCCGACGATTTTATAATAATAGGGTACGGATGCAAAGTTGTGGAAAATTATTACTAGATCACGTTTAAGCAGCTCTACAGGATTGGACCACTGTAAAAACCTAAACTTTAATAAAATTTGTGACGATACGGCACGAATGCAATTTACACGGAAATATTTGTACCACTTCTTCGGTAGCAGTAACAACTGTAAGCAATGAAAAGCCGATTTTGATTTTTGTTTTTGCATGATTCAATCATAAATAAATAAAATTAGAACAATACCCCCTTTTTGAGCACTGCCACCGCGTATGGTACAATATCGCCATACTTGTTTGTCTTTTTAAACAGAATAAACCGAAAAATTATTGGTGGAAAATTTGGACCAAATTTTCCACCAATATATTTTCTTCATACGGATCGCCCATCCACACGTTTTTGTAGGTACCTTCTCGAAATAGCACAACTCACTAGATACTGTATACTATCAGATAGATTAGCGTGGGCATATAACTACATACAGTCCGAACGTTTGTCTGTCACTCAAACTTAGTACTCACCGAGCCTCGGACCGTGCAAGTCAATCTTGATTCTCGATTTGATTTTTCGTAAATTAACAGAAATGGCTGTGTGGCATACTACAAAAGATGGTAAGTGAACTTCATTTTTATCAACTTTTAAAATATAATGATATTAGTATCCCAATTTAAGTGGGAATACCTCACATTCCAGGATTTTTTTGTTGATAGGTCCTTTTATTGTTTGGGTTTTGTTTCTTCTGTTTCCGCCCGTGTGTTGTGTTGCTGTAGTTGTTAGGAATTATCTACACATGAGTTGGTACCCAAAAGCTAGTTTAGATATACCTACATTTCATAAATTTGCGTTTATGACGACGAGTAGTATGACGATGTTGATGACGATGACAATGATGGCGATATTGACGATGTTGGCTATGATGATGTTTATGTCGATCACGACGATATTGATGATAACAATTAGAATAATGGCGATATTGATGATGACGATGTTGATGACGCACCGACTACTCCATAACTACATTTTATGAATTGACAGCCAGAGATTATGTAAAAAATCTAAATGTTTACATCATGTCGGGAGTTCTTAGGAATAACTCGTAAATTGAATGTTGAGGTATTGTATAGAACTCAGGATTACACACATTGCCGGTAACAGTTCTAAAGGAATAAACGCAGTTTCGTCTCAAGCGATTTGAAACACAGACAAACTAAGTATAGAATACATTAACATACATGTACATGTAGGTTCATAGCGATGCCAATGTACTCCATACTTTTTAAACAATGTTTTAATTTCTACTTTATTGATTTATTTCGTACTAATTCTTTTAATTTTTTCAGGAAAATACAGAATCGAATCTATATCAGCTGCTACTTTTCCCGGTTCTTTACAGGTAAGCTTTTATTTAAGAGACCTCTTCGTGCAAAATTTTTGAACATCACTTAATGTATACTTATATACTTTTTCCTATATTCCAGGTACTAAGAGAAGGTTTTATTCCAAATGAAGCTGCGTGTATTGGTACAGAGGTGGACAAGGATCCCTTAGCAGCAGAAGAGATGTTAGAACTATGCGCAGATGCAGCGTTGGACGGCCTGTCCCTGGTTGCAGTCGCTACCGACACCGGGAAAGTGGTCTCAACTGTTTTCAGTAAATTACAGGTTGGTATTATTAACGTTGAACGTTTACTGGAATGTGAAAGAAGGATCCATTAAAATTGGCTCCACCAGTGGCGGGGCCTTGATACCATCTGGTTGACTTGCTTATGTTTTATACCACGAGAGAAGTAGAATGTGAATGAAATCTCACAAGTGAGTACATTGGAAATGGTTTTTTTTATGGAAAAGATACAATACACAAACTGATAGTTTTCTGTCTGTTCGTTCGCATCACTTTAAAATGACTGCGCGTGTTTAGACAAATAAGATTAGGTAGTGGTTAAGGTAAGATGTTTATACCACTCTGTGCCTCGAAAATCAAGTAAAGCCGTCGGCCCTGGCTGTCATTCGTAGATCTTTGACAGTCGTTTCGGGTAGTCAGAAGCTCGATAGTCTGACAGAAGTATCGTGTTACCCAGTAACTGGCTCGTGGATGTTAGATAGGCAGTCGCTCCTTGTAAAATACTGGTCCATGTAAAATCCAGCTGCATCCAGTTAGTCCGGGAGCCAACCCCAACATAGTCGGGACAACGGCAGGCAGATTGATTGAGATAAAAAAAAAGATACATAGAGAAGTTGGGAAGATAGTAAGAGTACATGTGGTAAAGAGTACCATGGTAGTAAACATTGATAAAATTGATGATAACACAAACTGCTGTGTCATAATTATTACGTTATCAGCAAGTTTGACGTTACAAACTATAACCCTGTTTATATTTCATGGTACTTTACTTACCAATGTTTTTATCTTATACATTTTAGGAAGCGCCAACGCCAGGTTCTACAGAAAAGTCGTTTTTCGAAATATTTACCGAGGAGCGCTGCAAACGACCATCCTCCCGGGCCATGATGGAGTTCATGGTCGAACTTGACGCAAAGTGCAATTATTTTGAGAGGTGAGTTATCATACGACGCCTGAATCACTTGGACCTGACCTGGGAATCGAACCCAGAACTTAATGCTGTCTTTTTGTTTTTTGTGTTTTAATAATTGCCAGTTCTACGTTGCAGTGTTTTAAATAATAGATAATCATATTTTTTTTCTCTTTTCTCAGGTACGGAGTCGATTGCTGCTGCGAAATAATGTTCTTGGGAACCGTACCAGATCACAGACAGAAAGGTCTTGCAAAGCTGCTTGTTAGAACAGCTGTAGACCTAGCTAAGAAGTTCAAGGATGGTCCTATTGCTCCATTGACTATTGCAGACCTAGGACCAGACTACGCGTTTATGAAGCCAAGGAAGCCAGTCACGAAAGCACCTCAGTTATGTACCGCACTATGGTCAGCCATTGGCTCAAAGAAATGTGGAGAAGCTTTAGGTTTTACCGTGCTTGTAACTTATTCTTTTGAGGATTTCATTTACAATGGTAAACCCTGTTCTGACAGAATAGGCGCTGTCACCACTTGTGAAGGGGCTGCGTTGAGGATTTAAAGTAGAACATATTTTAATGGATAGAGAATGATGTAAAACCTACCTCTTGCTTATTGTTTTAATTTTTAAATGTATTATTTGTTTTTAAATACTAATATAAGTTTGTGTTGTTTATATAATAAAAATAGCAATATTAAAACGTTCCGTTTCATTTAAATTACTACTGATAAGTTCATCATTATCATCATTTTAGCCGAAAACGACCTTTGCTAGACATAGGTCTACCCCCAGCACCGCCACTTCGACCAGATTATCGGTCCACCTTGTGGGAGGCCTTCCGACGCTGCATCTTTTGGTACTCACTCGCTACTCATGAACCTTGAACCGCGTGTTTATTGGAAACTCAGTTGTAACAATTGGAAATAGAAGATTTTATTTCTTTCGCTAGCATCAAGTTCGTGTAACTTTGTTTCTTAATTAATACCTACGGGTTTTTTTAACCGACTTCAAAAAGGAGGAGGTTCACAATTCGTCGGAACCTTTTTTATGTATGTACCCCGATTAGTCGAAGATGGCTGGACAGATTTGGATGTTGTTTGTTAGATATTTTTTGGAAGAGTACTTTCTCGGAGTGGTCTCATTTCAATTTGGTGAAGATCTGATGAAGAACTTTGGAGATAGGCAATGGAACTCCTGAATAAATGATAGCAAATGTACTGGGATTGCTGAAATCTCATGTATGTCTATTGCTTATACCAGTTCATAACATAACATCACGCCACTACAAAGTGAAAAATAACTTTAATTTCGGAAGGCGGTGACAAAAAATTAAAATACATCTCCAAAGGCAGCAACTTCCGAAATTAAAGTTATTTTTCACTTTGTAGTGTTTTTTGGAAGCCGGTTGTTTTTTTTTATTATTTTATTTAAATGATGGGTATATTTCATTAACAATCTCATAGGTAATCTAGAAAATAGTACATATATTATTTAAAGATACAATCGTTTATGTAGGATAGATCCCTTATCTATCCTACATAAACGAATGTATCCAGAGTGTCAAAAGAGCCATGTTTTGAAAGAGCCGAAGCGCATATCTCACACTTAAACAAAAATCGTACCATAACTCAATTCTCAACTCTTTATGTGGCAACTCTGGACAGCTAGCACCCACAGACGTTTGGCAGTTCTAGGAAATTATATGGCGTCTTATGACTGCATTAATTTAACAAAAGAATACAAGCAAGTAATTATCAATGTAGGCCAGTATCATTATATAGTGTCATAAAATTAAGGGCTACACTCGTCTGCTACAACATTGGCGTAATGGAACCTTTCCCAGACCTCACAGCAATTGCTTAAAAAAAAACAATTGGCACTGGCTTAATTTTAGATTTCCAATGGGTTAGGATAATTATGTAGAGTCCTATGACTCAAAGTCTACTAAATATTTGTTAAATTATGAAAAGTGGTTTCGAAGTTATGAGGGAACAGATGAACATACATATATTCCCAATATATAAATACCGGTCCAATAATAACCTTACTTTTTGCCTCAACGTATAGTTGAGCGTGCCCATGACCTGATATTTAGATTTTCAATGGGATAGCAGATGTTGAGTAGATTTATGGTTAGAATTATGGTTCACCAATTATTTATTTAGGCCGATACTACACCTCTGCCGGGAAAATATAGCAGCGAAATCGCAATTGTCCCGCCATGACTTGTCCGTTGTACGACAAGGAACCAGAAGCGAAACTGCCTGTTCTGACGTACAGATTGTATAATGATTCTATATTTTACCAGCTTGAATTTCTCAATCTGGTCAAATGTCGATTACAACTCCGCGGTCTTTTGTTTCGCACGTATCTGTGGCAGTCGACAAGTTTAAACGGAAACTTCATTAGACAAGTTTTTCCGTAAAATCAACATACATCTTACAAAGAATATGTTCTTCGTAAAATGTATGTAGATTTTACAGAAAAACAGTGAAAGCTAAGTATTTACTTAGTCGAAAACGATGATATTTTGCTCTGATTGCTAAAATTCAACTGACTCGCGTGATGTTCCGCGACGCGAATTCCGATCTAAAATAGTAATGTCACATTATTATTTTCGCGTCGGAGGTATACGAAGGCCCTGAATGTCGCTATTAGCGCAAACATTTTCCGAATTTTCTTTACCGAACCCTATCGCAATTTGAACGGAGCCTGTGCATTATGTTCACAAGCATCGATGTGGGATAAAAGTAATCTATTTGGACGAGTGTAATGACGATGTGCCAAGCGTCAAAAGGTACTATTATACTTTTGTGACGGGTTACTTATGTTATCAATTCAATAAAAATAGTCATATATGACGACAACCACAATAATTATTAGGTAATTAGAAATTACACAGCAACTTGTCATTATCAAAGATTTTATCAGTATTCTAAATCGATAATCATAACTTACTTTGCTATCTTATCGTGCTAAAGTTATTTAAAGAAATACGACTGTCCTTTTCATGAGACGTGGTTATGGAAATAAAATTCGTATTTGTTTACTTTTTATGGTTCCGTACCCAAAGGATGCCAACGGGACCCTATTACTACGACTCCGCTACAATTCAATTGACTCGTGTGATATTTCGTAGTAGAATTCGTAAAGCGGTTTCGTATAATTATTTTCGCATAGGAAGTGTACTAGCGCCCTTAATGTCGCTGGTAGCGCCCATTGGCGGTACTTTACGGAACCTTTTTGCAATTTTAACGGAGACTATGCATTATGTTCACGAGTGTCGATGTGGGGTAAAAGTAATCTGTTCGAACGAGTGTAATGACGATGTGCCGAGCGTCAAAAGGTACTATAATACTTTTATGACGGGCCACTCATGTTATCATCTTAGTAAAAATAGTCATATATGACGACAACCAAACCATCATTAGGTAATACCAATTACACAGCATTTGTCGGTATCAAGAATTTCATCAGTATTCAATGACATTACGCTTTGTTGATTATTGATATTCCTTACTTATTTTGCTATCATAACCTACCATAGGTTTTTAAAGAAAAACGCCAGTCATATCTTGAGATAACAGATAAAATTCGTATGTGTTTTGTTTTAGGGTTCCGTACCTAAAGGATGCCAACGGGACCCTATTACTACACACACTCCGCTATCCGTTCGTACGTCTGTCTGTAACACGACTGTATCTTTTACTGGCACGAATGCGATTCACTCAGAAATATTGGGACTACTTCTTCGGTGGCAGTAACGACTGTAACCAATGAAAAGTCGCATGATGCTACATTTGCGTGCAGTTCTATCACTTGCATGATTCAATCATAAATAAATAAAATAAAACATTACCCTCTTTTTGAGCACTGCCGCCGCGTATAACGTAATAACGTCATACCTATTTTGCCTTTTTACACGCTTTATATTAGCTTCACTTGTATGTTTGTTTGTATGTTTGTGTGTTTGTAACCGACTCCTTTGGACGCTATTTTGACCCACTTTAAATGGTCAGATTTCATTGAAACTTTGTAAACTTATCGAGGACCGATGACTATTCAATAATTTAAAAAAAAAATTGAGAAAAATTAAAAAAAAGGAAAAAACAAACACGTTTTTGTAGTTAGCAGAACTAAAAGAGGAGAAAATAATTTAATTCAATTAAAAAGCGTGGGGTGCTTTACATTAAGTGATTAAAAAATACCTCAAAAAGCACCCCACGCTTTTTAATTGAAATAAATTATTTTCTCCTTTTTTAGTTTGGTTTTTAAAGCGTGTTTTTTAGTTTTTTAAACTATTATTTTTAAACAGAATAAAATAAAATTGGTTCTTACAATTTATGTAAGGAGAAAGACCAAATTTTCCACCAATATTTCTTCATACGGAACGCCCTTCCACACGTTTTCGTAGGTACCTTCTCGAAATAGCACAACTCACTAGATACTGTATACTATAGATAGATTAGCGTGGGCATATAACTACATACAGTCCGAACGTTTGTCTATCACTCATAGTTAGTACTCACCGCACCGCGGACCGTGCAAGTCAATCTTGGTTCTCGATTTTATTTTTCGTAAATTAACAGAAATGGCAGTGTGGCATACTACAGAAGATGGTAAGTGATCTTGATTTTTTTCAACTTTACAAAATAATATAATGTTATAATTTTCCCGCGAATAATTTTTACATCCAGGATTCATTTGTTGAAAAATTAATTGTTTGGGTGTTTGTTTTTTCTGTTACCGCCTGTTTGTTGTACCTATATTTACGAATATCATATACTTCGTCTTGCTATACAATGTCGGCAACTAGTCACTGTTAAAGCGTTACTGAAAAAGCTGTAATATGTGTAAGATTTGCTTACAAAAGTTGGTAAATGTTTGTTTAGATATACCTACATTTGATTTGCGTTTATGACGATGAGTATTATGACGTTGGTTTTGATGATGAAAATGTAGACGATGTTGATGATGATGACAATGATGGCGAAATTGACGATTTTAGTGATGATGATGTTGATGTTGGTCATGACAATATTGATGATAACGATAACAACAATGGTGATATTAATTATGACGAAGTTGACGACGCACTGATTACTCCATAACTACATTTTACTAACTGACAGCTAGATATTTTATCAAAAATCGAAACGTTTTCGTCATGTCGGGAGTTCATAGGAAATTATTCGTGTATTGAATGTCTAGCTATCGTATAGAACTCAGGATTACACACATTATCGGTAACGGTTTTAAAAGACAAAACCCAGTTTCGTCTGAAAAGATTAGATACAAAGAAGAAACTAAACATGGGATACATAAACATTACGAATGCCAATGTATTTATTTCATTCTTCTTTATCAATGTAATATTTAATTTTAATTTCATTCATGGTGAATTATTTTTAACTAATATTGTTTATTTTTTTTTAGGAAAATACCGAATCGAATCTATATCAGCTGCTACTTTTCCTGGTTCTTTACAGGTAAGTTTTTATTTAACAAACCGTTTCGTACAACATTTTTGAACATCACTAAATGTATACTTATATACTTTTTCCGATATTGCAGGTATTAAGAGAAGGTTTCATTCCAAATGAAGCCGCTTGTATTGGTACTGAGGTGGACAAGGATCCCTTAGCAGCAGAAGAGATGTTAGAACTATGCGCAGACGCAGCATTGGACGGCCTGTCACTGGTTGCAGTCGCTACCGACACCGGGAAAGTGGTCTCAACTGTTTTCAGTAAATTACAGGTTGGTATTATTAACATACATACATACATAATAAGCCCATAATGTTCCCACTGCTGGGACACAGGCCTCCTATCTTCGAGAGGGAGTGGGCTGTAACCCACCACGCGGTCCCAGTGTGGGTTGGTAGATGTCACATGTCTTCGAATTTTTGGTTCTAGGACATGCCGGTTTCCTCACGATGTTTTCCTTCACCGTTTTGAGAACAGTGGTGTGATATAATAATTTACACAAAATGAACCACCTTTCTGGGTTCGAAACTACGACTTTTTAACTCATAAGTTGCGGCTGTTACCATTGCGGGTCACCACTGCTATTATTAACATTGATCGTATAAGGCAATATGAAAGAGGGATCCATTAAAATAAGCTTCACCAATAGCCAGGCGGGCCTTGGTACCATCTGGTTGACTGTCTCTTATTTTATACCATGAGAGAAATAGCATATGAAAGAAATCTCACAAGTCAGTACATTGAAAATAGTTTTTTGTTGAAAAGAAACATAACATAAACTGATAGTCTCTGTTCGTTCGCATCAAATTAAAATGACTGCGCGGGTTTAGACAAATAAGATTAGGTTGTGGTTAAGATAAGATATTTACACTCCTCTGTGCCTCGAAAATCACGTTAACCAGTCGGTTATGATAACACAAACTGTTAAGTCATAATTATTACGTAATCATCAGGTTTGGCATTAAAAACGATAACCTTGTTTATATTTCATAGTACTTTACTTACCAATGTTTTTATCTTATACATTTTAGGAAGCGCCAACGCCAGGTTCTACAGAAAAGTCGTTTTTCGAAATATTTACCGAGGAGCGCTGCAAACGACCATCCTCCCGGGCCATGATGGAGTTCATGGTCGAACTTGACGCAAAGTGCAATTATTTTGAGAGGTGAGTTATCATACGACGCCTAAAACACTTGGCTCCGACCTGGGATTCAAACTCAGAACTTAATGCTCTCTTTTTACCACTATTACCAATCATTGCCAGTACTACGTTACAGTGCTTTAAATAATAGATAATCATATTTTTTATCTCTTTTCTCAGGTACGGTGTCGATTGCTGCTGCGAAATAATGTTCCTGGGAACCGTACCAGAACACAGACAGAAAGGTCTTGCAAAGTTGCTTGTTAGAACAGCTGTAGACCTAGCTAAGAAGTTCAAGGATGGTCCTATTGCTCCATTGACTATTGCAGACCTAGGACCAGACTACGCGTTTATGAAGCCAAGGAAGCCAGTCACGAAAGCACCTCAGTTATGTACCGCACTATGGTCAGCCATTGGCTCAAAGAAATGTGGAGAAGCTTTAGGTTTTACCGTGCTTGTAACTTATTCTTTTGAGGATTTCATTTACAATGGGAAACCCTGCTCTGACAGAATAGGCGCTATCACCACTTGTGAAGGGGCTGCGTTGAGGATTTAAAGTAGAAAATATTTTAATGGATAGAGAATGATGTAAAACCTACCTCTTGCTTATTGTTTTAATTTTTAAATGTATTATTTGTTTTTAAATATTAATATAAGTTTGTGTTGTTTATATAATAAAAATAGCAATATTAAAACGTTCCGTTTCATTTAAATTACTACTGATAAGTTCATCATTATCATCATTTTAGCCGAAAACGACCTTTGCTGGACATAGGCCTACCCCCAGCACCGCCACTTCGACCAGCACCCTAATTGCGTAACTCACGATTCATCATAATTTGTTTCGTATTGAAACAAAAGGCTAAACCATTGCTTCATATGTTCGAAAAATGTGTCTGCTCAACAACGTAAATAACGCAATGAATATTGTTGAACTGACAAAATGAAACCGATTATGATTAATCGCGTGTTACGCAATTAGGGTGCTGTTCTGTTCACCAGATTATCGGTCCACCTTGTGGTGGCCTTCCGACGCTGTATCTTTCGGTACTCACTCGCTACTCATGAACCTTGAACCGCGTGTTTATTGGAAACTCAGTTGTAACAATTGGAAATAGAAGATTTTATTTCTTTCGCTAGCATCAAGTTCGTGTAACTTTGTTTCTTAATTAATACCTACGGGTTTTTTTAACCGACTTCAAAAAGGAGGAGGTTCACAATTCGTCGGAACCTTTTTTATGTATGTACCCCGATTAGTCGAAGATGGCTGGACAGATTTGGATGTTTTTTGTTAGATATTTTTTGGAAGAGTACTTTCTCGGAGTGGTCTCATTTCAATTTGGTGAAGATCTGATGAAGAACTTTGGAGATAGGCAACGGAACTCCTGAATAAATGATAGCAAATGTACGGGATTGCTGAAATCTCATGTCTGTCTATTGCTTATACCAGTTCATAACATAACATCACGCCACTACAAAGTGAAAAATAACTTTAATTTCGGAAGGCGGTGACAAAAAATTAAAATACACCTCCAAAGACAGCAACTTCCGAAATTAAAGTTATTTTTCAATTTGTAGTGTTTTTTGGAAGCCGGTTGTTTTTTTTTATTATTTTTTTAAATGATGGGTATATTTCATTAACAATCTCATAGGTAATCTAGAAAATAGTACATATATTATTTAAAGATACAATCGTTTATGTAGGATAGATCCCTTATCTATCCTACATAAACGATTGTATCTAGAGTGTCAAAAGAGCCATGTTTTGAAAGAGCCGAAGCGCATATCTCACACTTAAACAAAAATCGTACCATAACTCAATTCTCAACTCTTTATGTGGCAACTCTGGACAGCTAGCACCCACAGACATTTGGCAGTTCTAGGAAATTATACGGCGTCTAATGATTGCATTAATTTTTTTTTGGTTTACTTATTTTTTTTTAACAAGAAGTGTAAAGCATAGGATGACAAAATGAATATGTCGTATTGTTAGGCATATATTTGGAATTATTTTACGCAAATATTATTGTTATGATGTTAAGGTAAATTTTCTGTAGTTCGATGATATATTTTTTAATACAAAATGTTTTGAAAGAGCCAATTGTCGAGTCTATGAAAGAGCCCGCTCTCGATATACTACTAGCTTTTAGTTTAACATTGCCGTCTTTTTTATATCTATTTCATATTGTTCATCTTTTAGACTAGAAAAACCTGTCTTCGCGAGCCTCAGCACCGAATCCCATACCCGAACTACGAATTCCTACAGAAACAGTTCGAAAAACCCAGCAATCGTAAAATGAAATCAGCTATAATCACGGATAAGTTACTCCTGAAACAAAAAACAAAGTAGAAGAAAAGGAAAGTAAAAACACATCTACAAAAAATCTTATGTAAAAAATGACTAATTAGTTTACAGCAAGATGACACACACACATGTTTAGTGGACATTAAGAAAAATGGTGTCAGTGCAAAATATGTGGAAGATGGACACCCGAGTCTTGTGGTAATAAAGGAGTGATTAATTTATTCTGCCAAAAATGTTTTAATTGTAATATCAGAGTTTCAACATTATTTGAGATTGATTTTTAGAAAAGTATTATTAACGATTAAAATTATTGTAAGATGATTATTTGAGGTTGATTAAAGGCTGTGATTTTCGCCTATGTTAAGATAGTAAATAATAAAATATTTTTGGGTATTTTAAGAGCTATAAATTAAAAAAAAAACTGGTTTGTTTCCACCAAGTGCAATCTGGCTCTTTCAAAGCACACGGTAGTTCTTTCATTAACAAGTTGTTTTGAAAGAGCCAACTTCCTTTTTTTGTAGCTATATTTCAGTTTTCTATCATTGTTACCTATTTTTTTTTATATGTGAACCATCACTATTAAACTAATTATTGAAAAAAGTATTTTTATTTAAAAACAATCAGCCTAATTTTTTTTTAATACTCTTTAAAACTTGCTCTTTCATGCACTCTCTCCCCTAATCGTTTTGCTACGTTTGCTTGTACCTTGCTCAAACTGTTAATTAATTAGTGGATAACGATGCTGGTTGCGTGGTTACCTAAGTGTTTTGTGAATACCTGCACCTACATATTAAGCATTATAGCACAATTGTTTGTTATCCAGAAGAAATAAAATAAAATTAGGATACGTGGCACTTAAGAAGTCTGAGTCAGCGCCCGAGTGTAGCGAGGGTGCTAAACGCCGTTAGTTAAGTCACGAGTTTCCTTATGAACTGTTTTCTAGATTACCTATTAGATTTTTTTTATTTTGTTCTTTTAAGATTCGATTTTTTCTAGATTAAGTACCTAATAGATTTATTTTACGATAAGAGAGTAGATAAAACAGTAAACGTACCTACTGTTTTATCTACTCTCATATCGTAAAATTCGAATTATAAACTGCAAAACGCGTTTATATTGACAGACTTTATAAACACAATACTAAAATTTAAAAATAGAATCTTATTTCAACAGTTTTTCTCTAGAAAAATTATGTTATAAAACATTTCTTTAACCAATACGATTCACGGCATATCCAAAATTTTTAAACACCAAGGCGTTTCCATCATTTTTTTTTTCTATTGGAAGGCATCTGCGGGGCTTGTATTTTACAGCATTACCAAACTATTTCCTACTCTTTATTTTTTATCTTTTATTTAGTAGAATCAATCCCAATGTAAGAGAGTAGATAAAGAAGTGTATGAACTTGCACGTAACTAAGTACCTGTTATTCAAACAGTCGTGTGGTACTATTAAATACCCCTCATTCTGAAACAGTTTCATAAACTACTATTATAGCTAGTGTGATATAGACGCGCACCTAAGGTGACTTTAGTCGATATTTTTTCCATACAAACTTTGGCAGAAAAAAACAGAAATTATCAACAGTTGCAAATTGGGAATCGAACATTACCACAGATGTTGTGTCTGTTAAACCCCTTAGCTAATTGCTATACTAAAACTACATGATGGACTGCGTAGCTCTATAAAAGAATAGCGCAATACTCAATACTCAATCATTTATTGCATTCCACAATGTATATGCTTAGGTGGTAAGTAAACATTTGTAGTATTAATTTATAGATTACATTTTTCAAATGATAATTATTTGAAAAATTAAATCTATAAATTTCTGATAAATTGTTTCGGCCCGCCTTTTTACAATAATGCTGGGTATACTGCTCATCTCCCATGGAAAATAGCGTGATTACTTACAGCCTACAACCAAGTATATGAAACTTCAATGCTAGTTTTGAACAGAACCTAACCTGTATTATAAGTGTGATGCGGGGACATACATTCAGACAACATATCATCACGCCTTATTTCCCCCAGGGGTCGTGCAGAGGTGTACCTATACAGTGTATAGTACACCCACATTTCGCCAGTTAAGTTTAAGTCCCATATAATAGGGGGCAAGCCTATTACCATCAACCTGGCACAAATCCAGACTCAGGGCTGCTACTGAAAAAATCCAGATAGAAAAACCCAATAGCGCTTTGCCCGATCTGGGAATCGAACTCCAGACTACTACAACTCAGCAGTAGCGCTACATCAACGAGGCAGTCTGACAAGCATACAAAAGACAAACCTTCAGACAAACAGTTGAAAAATCTAAAAACTAATTTATGCATTAAATAAAATAAAAGATAATAAAATTAATTTATTTCAGGCAAAACCCATTTAAAAAATTAAAATAAAATTAAATTTCACAATGCTGCCACAGAAAAGAGTAAAATGCCATCAAGACAATAACAAAATCAAATAAAAGGTAACAGAATTGGAATAAAATAACATATCAAATTTACGGGTCAGAGAATTAAAATTAAACTAACAAAACACATGCTAAAATTGCACAATAAACAAAACAATACAAGCAAGTAATTATCAATGTAGGTCAGTATCATTATTTAGTGTCATAAAATGAAGGGCTACACTCGTCTGCTACAACATTGGCGCCATGGAACCGTTCCTAGACCTCATAGCAATTGCTTAAAAAAAAAACAATTGACACTGGCTTAATTTTAGATTTCCAATGGGTTAGGATAATTATCTAGAGTCATATAACTCAAAGTCTACTAAACATTTGTTAAATTATGAAAAGTAGTTTCGAAGTTATGAGGAAACAGATGAACATATATACGGGCTGATTTTTTAGTCACCTTCCAAATTTTTCAGGGTGATAGTACCCGTTAAATTGAACAACTTTCTCCAAGGAACATGGGTCGAAATATGAAAAAAAAAATCGGACCTCCCATACAAAATCGACCAGCTAACTATTGATTTTGCATGGGAGGTCGATTTTTTTTTTTCATATTTCGACCCATGTTCCTTGGAGAAAGTTGTTCAATTTAACGGGTACTATCACCCTGAAAAATTTGGAAGGGTATAAAAATCACTTACTGTATATATATTCCCAATATATAAATACCGGTCCAATAATAACCCTCCTTCTTGCCTCAACGTATAGTTGAGCGTGCCCATGACCTGATATAAAGATTTTCAATGGGATAGCAGATGTTGAGTAGATTTATGGTTCACCAATTATTTATTTAGGCCGATACTACACCTCTGCCGGGAAAATATAGCAGCGAAATCGCAATTGTCCCGCCATGACTTGTCCGTTGTACGACAAGCGAACCAGAAGCGAAACTGCCTGTTCTGACGTACAGATTGTATAATGATTCTATATTTTACCAGCTTGAATTTCTCAATCTGGTCAAATGTCGATTACAACTCCGCGGTCTTTTGTTTCGCACGTATCTGTGGCAGTCGAGAAGTTTAAACGGAAACTTCATTAGATAAGTTTTTCCGTAAAATCAACATACATCTTACAAAGAATATGTTCTTCGTAAAATGTATGTAGATTTTACAGAAAAACAGTGAAAGCTAAGTATTTACTTAGTCGAAAACGATGATATTTTGCTCTGATTGCTAAAATTCAACTGACTCGCGTGATGTTCCGCGACGCGAATTCCGATCTAAAATAGTAATGTCACATTATTATTTTCGTGTCGGAGGTATACGAAGGCCCTGAATGTCGCTATTAGCGCAAACATTTTCCGAATTTTCTTTACCGAACCCTATCGCAATTTGAACGGAGCCTGTGCATTATGTTCACGAGCATCGATGTGGGATAAAAGTAATCTATTTGGACGAGTGTAATGACGATGTGCCAAGCGTCAAAAGGTACTATTATACTTTTGTGACGGGTTACTTATGTTATCAATTCAATAAAAATAGTCATATATGACGACAACCACAATAATTATTAGGTAATTAGAAATTACACAGCAACTTGTCATTATCAAAGATTTTATAAGTATTCTAAATCGATAATCATAACTTACTTTGCTATCTTATCGTGCTAAAGTTATTTAAAGAAATACGACTGTCCTTTTCATGAGACGTGGTTATGGAAATAAAATTCGTATTTGTTTACTTTTTATGGTTCCGTACCCAAAGGATGCCAACGGGACCCTATTACTACGACTCCGCTACAATTCAATTGACTCGTGTGATATTTCGTAGTAGAATCCGTAAAGCGGTTTCGTATAATTATTATCGCATAGGAGGTGTACTAACGGCGGTACTTTACGGAACCCTTTTGCAATTTTAACGGAGACTGTGCATTATGTTCACGAGTGTCGATGTGGGATAAAAGTAATCTGTTCGAACGAGTGTAATGACGATGTGCCGAGCGTCAAAAGGTACTATTATACTTTTGTGACGGGTTACTCATGTTATCATCTTAATAAAAATAGTCATATATGACGACAACCACAATAATTATTAGGTAATTAGAATTACACAGCAACTTGTCATTATCAAAGATTTTATACGCTTTGTTGATTTTTGATAATCGTAACTTACTTTGCTATCTTATCGTGCTAAAGTTATTTAAAGAAATACGACTGTCATTTCATGAGACGTGGTTATGGAAATAAAATTCGCATGTGTCTGCTTTTTATGGTTCCGTACCCAAAGGATGTATAACGGGACCCTATTACTACGACTTCGCTACAATTAAATTGACTCGTGTGATATTTCGTAGTTGAATTCGTAAAGCGGTTTCGTATATTTATTTTCGCATAGGAGGTATACTAACGCCCTTAATGTCGCTGGTAGCGTCCTTTAGCGGTACTTTATGGAACTCTTTTGCAATTTTAACGGAGACTGTGCATTATGTTCACGAGTGGTAAAAGTAATCTGTTCGAACGAGTGTAATGACGATGTGCCGAGCGTCAAAAGGTACTATAATACTTTTATGACGGGCCACTCATGTTATCATCTTATTATAAATAGTCTTAAATGACGACAACCAAACCATCATTAGGTAATACCAATTACATAGCATTTGTCGCTATCACGAATTTCATCAGTATTCAATGACATTACGCTTTGTTGATTATTGATATTCCTTACTTATTTTGCTATCATAACCTACCATAGGTTTTTAAAGAAAAACGCCAGTCATATCTTGAGATAACAGATAAAATTCGTATGTGTTTTCTTTTTAGGGTTCCGTACCCCAAGGATGCCAACAAGACACTATTACTACACACACTCCGCTATCCGTTCGTACGTCTGTCTGTAACACGACTGTATCTTTTACTGGCACGAATGCGATTGATTCACTCAAAAATATTGGGACTACTTCTTTGGTAGCAGTATCGATTGTAACCAATGAAAAGTCGCATGATGCTACATTTGCGTGCAGTTCTATCATTTTTATGATTCAATCATAAATAAATAAAAGAAAACATTACCCGCTTTTTGAGCACTGCCACCACGTATGGTACAATAACGTCATACCAATTTTGCCTTTTTACACGCTTTATATTAGCTTCACTTGTATGTTTGTTTGTTTGTAATCGACTCCTTTGGACGCTATTTTGACCCACTTTAAACGGTCAGATTTCATTGAAACTTTGTAAACTTATCGAGGACCGATGACTATTCAATAATTAAAAAAAAATTGAGAAAAATGAAAAAAACAAACACGTTTACAAAAACGTGTTTTTTTTTTCATTTTTCTCAATTTTTTTTATTAAATGTTAATATATTAAATTATTTTTTCCTCTTTTAATTCTGCTAACTACAAAGTTAGCAGAACTAAAAGAGGAGAAAATAATTTAATTCAATTAAAAAGCGTGGGGTGCTTGATATTAAGAGATTATAAAAATACCTCAAGAAGCACCCCACGCTTTTTAATTGATTTAAATTATTTTCTCCTTTTTTAGTTTGGTTTTTAAAGCGTGTTTTTTAGTTTTTTAAACTATTATTTTTAAACCGAATAAAATAAAATTTGTTCTTACAATTTATGTAAGGAGAAAGACCAAATTTTCCACCAATATTTCTTCATACGGAACGCCCTTCCACAAGTTTTTGTAGGTACCTACTCGAAATAGCACACCTCACTAGATAATGTATACTATAGATAGATTAGCGTGGGCATATAACTACATACAGTCCGAACGTTTGTCTATCACTCATAGTTAGTACTCACCGCACCGCGGACCGTGCAAGTCAATCTTGGTTCTCGATTTTATTTTTCGTAAATTAACAGAAATGGCGGTGTGGCATACTACAGAAGATGGTAAGTGATCATAATTTTTTTCAACTTTACAAAATAATATAATGTTATAATTTTCCCGCGAATAATTTTTGCATCCAGGATTCATTTGTTGACAAATTAATTGTTTGGGTTTTTGTTTTTTCTGTTACCGCCTGTTTGTTGTACCTATATTTACGAATATCATATACTTCGTCTTGCTATACAATGTCGGCGATTAGTCACTGTTAAAGCGTTACTGAAAAAGCCGTAATATGTTTAGGATTTGCTTACATGAGTTGGTAAATGTTTGTTTAGATATGCCTACATTTGATTTGCATTTATGACGACGAGTATTATGACGTTGGTGTTGATGATGAAAATGTAGACGATGTTGATGACGATGACAATGATGGCGAAATTGACGATTTTAGTGATGATGATGTTGATGTTGGTCATGACAATATTGATGATAACGATAACAACAATGGTGATATTAATTATGACGAAGTTGACGACGCACTGATTACTCCATAACTACATTTTACTAACTGACAGCTAGATATTTTATCAAAAATCGAAACGTTTTCGTCATGTCGAGAGTTCATAGGAAATTATTCGTGTATTAAATGTCTTGCTATTGTATAGAACTCAGGATTACACACATTGTCGGTAAAGGTTTTAAAGGACAAAACCCAGTTTCGTCTGAAAAGATTAGATACAAAGAAGAAACCAAACATGGGATATGTTACCGGCCAAACCCGATTTCAGGCCAAACTAGTTTGTCCTAGGCCAAACTGGTTTATTAAGCCGGGGCACCCCGATTAAATGGGTTAGGTTAGAACTGTGACCAAAAGGGCGCAAGCCGAGGGAGCGCAGCGAGCGGTGCCGCGGCAGCGGCCGGCGAGCGTTACTTCCAAAGACTGTTAACGAAACGGCTAATTAAGCTAGTTGGCTGCGACATATCACGCGTAGGATTAAGTATGTTTGGCCTAGGACAAACTAGTTTGACCTGAAATTGGGTTTGGCCGGTAACACTCGGCTCGCGCCCTTTTGGTCACAGTTCTAACCTAACCTAACCCATTTAATCGGGGTGCCCCGGCTTAATAAACCAGTTTGGCCTAGGACAAACTAGTTTGGCCTGAAATCGGGTTTGGCCGGTAACAGATATACAAACATAACAAATGCCAATGTATTTCATTCTTGTTTATCAATGTAATATTTAATTTGAATTTCTTTCATGGTGAATAATTTTTAAATCGTTTTTTTTTTTTAGGAAAATACAGAATCGAATCTATATCAGCTGCTACTTTTCCTGGTTCTTTACAGGTAAGCTTTTATTTAAGAGACATCTTCGTGCAAAATTTTGAACATCACTAAATGTATACTTATATATACTTTTTCCTATATTCCAGGTACTAAGAGAAGGTTTCATTCCAAATGAAGCCGCGTGTATTGGTACAGAGGTGGACAAGGATCCCTTAGCAGCAGAAGAGATGTTAGAACTATGCGCAGACGCAGCATTGGACGGCCTGTCACTGGTTGCAGTCGCTACCGACACCGGGAAAGTGGTCTCAACTGTTTTCAGTAAATTACAGGTTGGTATTACTTACATACATACATAATAAGCCCATAATGTTCCCACTGCTAAGACACAGGCCTCCTATCTTCGAGAAGGAGTGGGCTGTTACCCACCACGCGGTCCCAGTGTAGGTAGGTAGATGTAACATGTCTTCGAATTTTTGGTTCTAGGACATGCCGGTTTCCTCACGATGTTTTCCTTCACCGTTTTGAGAACAGTGGTGTGATATTATAATTTACACAAAATGAACCACCTTTCTGGGTTCGAAACTACGACTTTTTAACTCATAAGTTGCGGCCGTTACCATTGTGGGTCACCACTGCTGTTATTAACATTGATCGTATACGGCAATGTGAAAGAGGGATCCATTAAAATAAGCTCCACCAATAGCCAGGCGGGCCTTGGTACGATCTGGTTGACTGTCTCTTATTTTATACCATGAGAGAAGTAGCATATGAAAGAAATCTCACAAGTCAGTACATTGAAAATGGTTTTTTGTTGAAAAGAAACATAACATAAACTGATAGTGTCTGTTCGTTCGCATCACGTTAAAATGACTGCGCGGGTTTAGACAAATAAGATTAGGTAGTGGTTAAGATAAGATATTTATACCTCTCTGTGCCTCGAAAATCACGTTAACCAGTCGGTTATGATAACACAAACTGCTATGTCATAATTATTACGTAATCATCAGGTTTGCCATTACAAACGATAACCCTGTTTATATTCCATAGTACTTCACTTACCAATGTTTTTATCTTATACATTTTAGGAAGCGCCAACGCCAGGTTCTACAGAAAAGTCGTTTTTCGAAATATTTACCGAGGAGCGCTGCAAACGACCATCCTCCCGGGCCATGATGGAGTTCATGGTCGAGCTTGATGCAAAGTGCAATTATTTTGAGAGGTGAGTTATCATACGACGCCTAAACCACTTGGACCTGACCTGGGAATCGAACCCAGAACTTAATGCTTTCTTTTTGTTTCTTGTTGTAATAATTGGCAGTTCTACGTTGCAGTGTTTTAAATAATAGATAATAACATATTGTATCTCTTTTCTCAGGTACGGTGTCGATTGCTGCTGCGAAATAATGTTCCTGGGAACCGTACCAGAACACAGACAGAAAGGTCTTGCAAAGCTGCTTGTTAGAACAGCTGTAGACCTAGCTAAGAAGTTCAAGGATGGTCCTATTGCCCCATTGACTATTGCAGACCTAGGACCAGACTACGCGTTTATGAAGCCAAGGAAGCCAGTCACGAAAGCACCTCAGTTATGTACCGCACTATGGTCAGCCATTGGCTCAAAGAAATGTGGAGAAGCTTTAGGTTTTACCGTGCTTGTAACTTATTCTTTTGAGGATTTCATTTACAATGGGAAACCTTGTTCTGACAGAATAGGCGCTGTCACCACTTGTGAAGGGGCTGCGTTGAGGATTTAAAGTAGAAAATATTTTAATGGATGAAGAATGATGTAAAACCTACCTCTTGCTTAATGTTTTTATTTTTAAATATATTATTTGTTTGTTAATATAAGTTTGTGTTGTTTATATAATAAAAATTACAATATTAAAATGTTGCGTTTCATTTGAATGACTACTGATAAGTTCATCATTATCATCATTTTAGCCGGAAACGTTCTTTGCTGGACAAAGGCCTACCCCCAGCACTGGTTTTTTTTTTTGGGCATCTTGCAGTTGGCCTTGAGAGGCCGTGACTGCTCAACCGGTCATTCCTGGGCCTGCCATTAAGATTTTACACTTAATGCCTCCAGCCAGGGCTTACAAACTAAAATTTACAAGCTAAGCGACTGCACGCTGAGGGCACCCCCTGTGGGGTACGGACCTCGGCTCAGGGCGTCACTGATAGGGAGACAGCTATCGCTATTGGGGACAGGCTGGATCGAATTGGCATCATTATTATTATAGGGGGAATTTAAAGCTACTGGCTCAGCTGCGGCGCGGGCTGGCGCTTCAACGAGCAAGGGTCGGTCGGGACATCGGGGCTGCATCTTTCGGTGCACAGTCGCTATTTATGAACCTTGAACCACGTGTTTATCGAAACAAGGTGGAAACAATTGGAAAATGAAAAGATTTTATTTCTTTCGCTAGCATCAAGCTTGCGTAACTTTGTTTCCCAATTTATACCTACAGGGCCTACTTTTAATTTAAATGATGCCTCCATTTAAATAACGATCCATAAGTTATGTATAAAATAGGACATTACGATTCATGTGACATACATAAATAGTCCATTATTGTGTTAAAACCCGTGTATAAGAGCGTTCATTCCACGCGGGCTGGCAACAACGCATTTATAGTAGTTTTTCGTGATTATTTAATTAAGTACAAAGAAAAGTTCTATTTTTTCAGCCACGCATTAGGTCGTTGGTACTTTTAATTATTTTTAACATTTATTCTTTAATCAAAACATTTAATCGTACTTAGTAATGCAAATAGAAAATAATTGACGGTATGTCGATTTTTATAAGTAAATACCAAAACAAATGTAAAAAAAAAAACACATACTTAAAAATACCAACGACCTAGTGCATGGCAGATTTTTTTTTTAACTTTTGTTTGTATTTAATTAGATAGCCACGAAAAACCGCCATAATTGCTTCGTAGACAGCCCACGTGGGGAGAACGCTCTTAATAGACTCCGTTAATTTGCGAGTAGGTACCGTATACTATTTTATCTACTGTCATACCATAAAATCCGAATTATAAATTTCGAAACGAGTTTATAATAACATAGTTTAAACACAATACAGAAATTTAAAAATAGAATCGTTTTGTAACACGTTTATTCAAATCAAAGTAGATTAAAATAGCCGATCTTATAAATGTCATGATGGACTCCCAAGTTCCATAACAGTATAGCGCGATGATAATCATTTGAAAAGTTAATTCAATAACTTTATGCTAAATCCTATTTCACAATAATACATGTATACTGCTCATCTCCCATGGCCAATAGCGTGATAAAATATTTATGCATGTTTTGAACAGAACCTGACCAGTAGTTTAAGCGTGATTCTGAAACATACATTCGGACAACATATCATCACGCCTATTTCCCCGAAGTATTGTGCAGAGGTGTACTTGTATAGTAAATACACCTACATTTTTCTAGTTATGTTTAAATCCCATATAATAAGGGGCGAGGCTATTTATATCAACCGGGCATAAATCCAGACTCGGCTGTTACTGAGAAATTCCAGATAATAAAACCCAATAACACTTTGCCCGACCTGGGAATCGAACCTAAGACCCCTTGCTCAGCAGTAGCACTTTCGACCACTACACCAACGAGGCAGACTGACAAACATACAAACATTCAAAAATCTATTTTCTGTTATAGAATACTGTTTCAGACCTCGTAGCAATTACTTTTTTCCAAAACGTTTAACAGTGTACCCAGATCTAATATTAGATTTTCAATGGGTTAGGAAATGTTAAGTCCTGTGACTCAACGCCTACCAAATATTTGTCAAATTATGAAAAGTAGTTTCGAAGTTTTGAAGGAGCAGATGAACATACATACATTCCCACATACTTAAATTTACACATACACACATAGCGGTCTAATAATAACCCGCTCGTTGTTGACCGTGCTCCTGACCTGATATTTAGATTTTCCATGGGTTAGCAGATGTTGAGTCATAGATTTATGGTTAGAATTTTATTATGGTTCACCAATTATTTATTTAGGCCGGTACCACACCTCTGCCGGGAAAACATAGCAGCGAAATCGCAATTGTCCCGCCATGACTTGTCCGTTGTACGACAAGCGAACCAGAAGCGAAACTGCCTGTTCTGACGTAGATTTTTGATTTTGATTCTATATTTTTCCCGCGTCCATTTGCCGATCTGAAAGCCAATTATTCTCGTAATTAAAAACGTTGAAAATGTAGTTGCAGTCTCATCTCGGCGACAATCAAATGTCCAAAACTTGTCAAAATGTATGGAAACTCGAGGTATTTTTCACAGATTAAGACTGAGATCAGACTGTTAACGTTCTTAAAATTACGAGAATTGCCCTTCTGCTCGAAAGCCGGTTACAGATCCGCTGTCTTTTGTTTCGCACGTAGATATCTGTGGCGGTCGACAAGTTAAACGGAAACTTACATTTTCTTTGTAAAAGGTTCTAAGGAGAAGTAATAGGTCCTAAGTATTTACTCATTCGAAAACGACGATATTTTACTCTGATTGCTACAATTCAACTGACTCGCGTGATGTTCGGCAACGCGAATCCCCAGCTAAGTACTAATGTTCAGCAGCGAAATTCGTAAGGCGGTTTCGAATTATTATTTTAGCCCTGAATGTCGCTACTAATGCACAATGGCACTACTTTACTGAACCCTATCGTAATAAGAACAGAGACTGCATTATGTTCACGAGTGTCGATGTGGGATAAAAGTAATCTGTTTGGACGAGTGTAATGACGATGTGCCGGTTGCGCGGAGCGTCAAAAGGTACTACTATACTTTTGTAAGGGGTTACTCATGTTATCATTTTAATAAAAATAGTAATTTATGACGACAACCACAATAATTGTAAGGTAAGTAGGATTAAACAGCAACTTGTCATTATCAAACATTTTATCAGTATTCTAAAGTTATTTGCTATCTTATCCCATTAAAATTATAAAGAAATACGACTGTTATTTTCATGGGACGTGGTTATGAAGAAAAAATTCTTTTATGTTTGCTTTTTATGGTTCCGTACCCAAAGGATTCCAACGGAACCCTATTACTACAACTCCGCTACAATTCAATTGACTCGTGTGATATTTCGTAGTGGAATTCGTAGAGCGGTTTCGTATAATTATTTTGGCATCGGAGGTGTACTAGCGCCATTAGTGTCCCTGGTAGCGCCCATTGGCGCTACTTTACCGAACCCTGTCGCAACTTGAACGGGGACTATGCATTACATTCACGAGTGTCGATGTGGGGTAAAAGTAATTTGTTCAAACGAGTGTAATGACGATGTGCCACGCTCGTCAAAAGGTACTATTATACTTTGGTGACGGGTCACTCATGTTATCATTTAAATAAAAATTTGTCATTTATGACGACAGCCACAATAATTATTATGTAATTAGAATTACACAGCAACTTGTCGCTATCAAAAAAAATCTACAGTCAAATGCCATTACGCTTTGTTGATTTTTAATAATCCTTATTTATTTTGCCATCTATAACAAACCATAGTTTTATATATACAAACCCCAGTCATTTTACAAAATTTTGGTAAACAGAAAAAAATCGTATGTGCTTGATTTTTAGAGCTCCGTACCCAAAGGGTGCCACCAGGACCCTTCTATAACGGCTCTGGTATCCGTCCACCCGTCGGTCAATGGGCTGTATTTTTTTAATCGTAATAGGTAGATACTTGACATTTTCACAGAGATGTACTACGGCCGCTATAGAATAGAATAGAATATTTATTTATTGGAGTTAACATGACTCAACAAAATTGTTAGTATAACTTACGACTATGTTAGTAAGCACAGACAATACAAGAAATAACGGTTGGTCACCGTCGCAATATCCCATGAGAGACGGAACAACAGTGACCCACGTATACACAGTCCAGGCGACTCGCAATCATGCTTAAGACACTATTGGAGCTCTCCTACAGCCTGCGCACCAGGGAAGCGCACCTTTTACGCATTGTTGCGTAAAAGCAATCTATAAACGCATCTGCAAACATCCCTGATGCACTATAGAAACGGGGTAGTCCCCCAGTATACTAAATGCATTGTTATATTGAACGCGGTGAACGCTGTACGATCTTTGCGAATAATAATAAGAATAATGTGGTGTTTATGACCATTGTACGGTGGTATTGACTTTCCGACGATTTTATAATAATAGGGTACGGATGCAAAGTTGTGGAAAATTATTACTAGATCACGTTTAAGCAGCTCTACAGGATTGGACCACTGTAAAAACCTAAACTTTAATAAAATTTGTGACGATACGGCACGAATGCAATTTACACGGAAATATTTGTACCACTTCTTCGGTAGCAGTAACAACTGTAAGCAATGAAAAGCCGATTTTGATTTTTGTTTTTGCAAGATTCAATCATAAATAAATAAAATTAGAACAATACCCCCTTTTTGAGCACTGCCACCGCGTATGGTACAATATCGCCATACTTGTTTGTATTTTTAAGCAGACAAAGCCGAAAAAATATTGGTGGAAAATTTGGACCAAATTTTCCACCAATATATTTTCTTCATACGGATCGCCCATCCACACGTTTTTGTAGGTACCTTCTCGAAATAGCACAACTCACTAGATACTGTATACTATCAGATAGATTAGCGTGGGCATATAACTACATACAGTCCGAACGTTTGTCTGTCACTCAAACTTAGTACTCACCGAGCCTCGGACCGTGCAAGTCAATCTTGATTCTCGATTTGATTTTTCGTAAATTAACAGAAATGGCTGTGTGGCATACTACAAAAGATGGTAAGTGAACTTCATTTTTATCAACTTTTAAAATATAATGATATTAGTATCCCAATTTAAGTGGGAATACCTCACATTCCAGGATTTTTTTGTTGATAGGTCCTTTTATTGTTTGGGTTTTGTTTCTTCTGTTTCCGGCCGTGTGTTGTGTTGCTGTAGTTGTTAGGAATTATCTACACATGAGTTGGTACCCAAAAGCTAGTTTAGATATACCTACATTTCATAAATTTGCGTTTATGACGACGAGTAGTATGACGATGTTGATGACGATGACAATGATGGCGATATTGACGATGTTGGCTATGATGATGTTTATGTCGATCACGACGATATTGATGATAACAATTAGAATAATGGCGATATTGATGATGACGATGTTGATGACGCACCGACTACTCCATAACTACATTTTATGAATTGACAGCCAGAGATTATGTAAAAAATCTAAATGTTTACATCATGTCGGGAGTTCTTAGGAATAACTCGTAAATTGAATGTTGAGGTATTGTATAGAACTCAGGATTACACACATTGCCGGTAACAGTTCTAAAGGAATAAACGCAGTTTCGTCTCAAGCGATTTGAAACACAGACAAACTAAGTATAGAATACATTAACATACATGTACATGTAGGTTCATAGCGATGCCAATGTACTCCATACTTTTTAAACAATGTTTTAATTTCTACTTTATTGATTTATTTCGTACTAATTCTTTTAATTTTTTCAGGAAAATACAGAATCGAATCTATATCAGCTGCTACTTTTCCCGGTTCTTTACAGGTAAGCTTTTATTTAAGAGACCTCTTCATGCAAAATTTTTGAACATCACCTAATGTATACTTATATACTTTTTCCTATATTCCAGGTACTAAGAGAAGGTTTTATTCCAAATGAAGCTGCGTGTATTGGTACAGAGGTGGACAAGGATCCCTTAGCAGCAGAAGAGATGTTAGAACTATGCGCAGACGCAGCGTTGGACGGCCTGTCACTGGTTGCAGTCGCTACCGACACCGGGAAAGTGGTCTCAACGGTTTTCAGTAAATTACAGGTTGGTATTATTAACGTTGAACGTTTACTGGAATGTGAAAGAGGGATCCATTAAAATTGGCTCCACCAGTGGCGGGGCCTTCATACCATCTGGTTGACTTGCTTATGTTTTATACCACGAGAGAAGTAGAATGTGAATGAAATCTCACAAGTGAGTACATTGGAAATGGTTTTTTTATGGAAAAGATACAATACACAAACTGATAGTTTTCTGTCTGTTCGTTCGCATCACGTTAAAATGACTGCGCGGGTTTAGACAAATAAGATTAGGTAGTGGTTAAGGTAAGATGTTTATACCACTCTGTGCCTCAAAAATCAAGTAAAGCCGTCGGCCTTGGCTGTCATTCGTAGATCTTTGACAGTCGTTTCGGGTAGTCAGAAGCTCGATAGTCTGACAGAAGTATCGTGTTACCCAGTAACTGGCTCGTGGATGTTATGCAGTCGCTCCATGTAAAATACTGGTCCATGTAAAATCCAGCTGCATCCAGTTAGTCCGGGAGCCAACCCCAACATAGTCGGGACAACGGCAGGCAGATTGATTGAGATAAAAAAAAAGATACATAGAGAAGTTGGGAAGATAGTAAGAGTACATGTGGTAAAGAGTACCATGGTAGTAAACATTGATAAAATTGATGATAACACAAACTGCTGTGTCATAATTATTACGTTATCAGCAAGTTTGACGTTACAAACTATAACCCTGTTTATATTTCATGGTACTTTACTTACCAATGTTTTTATATTATACATTTTAGGAAGCGCCAACGCCAGGTTCTACAGAAAAGTCGTTTTTCGAAATATTTACCGAGGAGCGCTGCAAACGACCATCCTCCCGGGCCATGATGGAGTTCATGGTCGAACTTGACGCAAAGTGCAATTATTTTGAGAGGTGAGTTATCATACGACGCCTAAAACACTTGGCTCCGACCTGGGATTCAAACCCAGAACTTGATGCTCTCTTTTTGTTTCTTGTTGTAATAATTGCCAGTTCTACGTTGCAGTGTTTTAAATAATAGATAATAACATATTGTATCTCTTTTCTCAGGTACGGTGTCGATTGCTGCTGCGAAATAATGTTCCTGGGAACCGTACCAGAACACAGACAGAAAGGTCTTGCAAAGCTGCTTGTTAGAACAGCTGTAGACCTAGCTAAGAAGTTCAAGGATGGTCCTATTGCCCCATTGACTATTGCAGACCTAGGACCAGACTACGCGTTTATGAAGCCAAGGAAGCCAGTCACGAAAGCACCTCAGTTATGTACCGCACTATGGTCAGCCATTGGCTCAAAGAAATGTGGAGAAGCTTTAGGTTTTACCGTGCTTGTAACTTATTCTTTTGAGGATTTCATTTACAATGGGAAACCTTGTTCTGACAGAATAGGCGCTGTCACCACTTGTGAAGGGGCTGCGTTGAGGATTTAAAGTAGAAAATATTTTAATGGATGAAGAATGATGTAAAACCTACCTCCTGCTTAATGTTTTTATTTTTAAATGTATTATTTGTTTGTTAATATAAGTTTGTGTTGTTTATATAATAAAAATAGCAATATTAAAACGTTCCGTTTCATTTAAATGACTACTGATAAGTTCATCATTATCATCATTTTAGCCGAAAACGACCTTTGCTAGACATAGGCCTACCCCCAGCACCGCCACTTCGACCAGTTCTGTTCACCAGATTATCGGTCCACCTTGTGGGAGGCCTTCCGACGCTGCATCTTTCGGTGCACAGTCGCTATTTATGAACCTTGAACCACGTGTTTATCGGAAACAAGGTGGAAACAATTGAAAAATGAAAAGATTTTATTTCTTTCGCTAGCATCAAGCTTGCGTAACTTTGTTTCCCAATTTATACCTACAGGGCCTACTTTTAATTTAAATGATGCCTCCATTTAAATAACGATCCATAAGTTATGTATAAAATAGGACATTACGATTCATGTGACATACTTAAATAGTCCATTATTGTGTTAAAACCCGTGTATAAGAGCGTTCATTCCACGCGGGCTGGCAACAACGCATTTATAGTAGTTTTTCGTGATTATTTTAAGTACAAAGAAAAGTTCTATTTTTTCAGCCACGCATTAGGTCGTAGGTACTTTTAATTATTTTTAACATTTATTCTTTAATCAAAACATTTAATCGTACTTAGTAATGCAAAAAGAAAATAATTGACGGTATGTCGATTTTTATAAGTAAATACCTAAATAAATGTAAAAAAAATAAAACACAAACTTAAAAATACCAACGACCTAGTGCATGGCAGAAAAAAATGTTTACTTTTGTTTGTATTTAATTAGATAACCACGAAAAACCGCCATAAATGCTTCGTAGACAGCCCACGTGGGGAGAACGCTCTTAATAGACTCCGTTAATTTGCGAGTATCGTATACTATTTTATCTATTGTCATACCATAAAATCCGAATTATAAATTTCGAAACGAGTTACATAGTTTAAACACAATACCGAAATTTAAAAATAGAATAGTTTTGTAACACGTTTATTCAAATTAAAATAGCCGATCTTATAAATGTCATGATGGACTCCCAAGTTCCATAACAGTATAGCGCGATGATAATCATTTGAAAAGTTAATTCAATAACTTTATGCTAAATCCTATTTCACAATAATACATGTATACTGCTCATCTCCCATGGCCAATAGCGTGATAAAATATTTATGCATGTTTTGAACAGAACCTGACTAGTAGTATAAGCGTGATTCTGAAACATACATTCGGACAACATATCATCACGCCTATTTCCCCGAAGTATTGTGCAGAGGTGTACTTGTATAGTAAATACACCTACAGTTTTCTAGTTATGTTTAAATCCCATATAATAAGGGGCGAGGCTATTTATATCAACCGGGCATAAATCCAAACTCGGCTGTTACTGAGAAATTCCAGATAATAAAACCCAATAACACTTTGCCCGACCTGGGAATCGAACCTAAGACCCCTTGCTCAGCAGTAGCACTTTCGACCACTACACCAACGAGGCAGACTGACAAACATACAAACATTCAAAAATCTATTTTCTGTTATAGAATACTGTTTCAGACCTCGTAGCAATTATTTTTTTCCAAAACGTTTAACAGTGTACCCAGATCTAATATTAGATTTTCAATGGGTTAGGAAATGTTAAGTCCTGTGACTCAACGCCTACCAAATATTTGTCAAATTATGAAAAGTAGTTTCGAAGTTTTGAAGGAGCAGATGAACATACATACATTCCCACATACTTAAATTTACACATACACACATAGCGGTCTAATAATAACCCGCTCGTTGTTGACCGTGCTCCTGACCTGATATTTAGATTTTCCATGGGTTAGCAGATGTTGAGTCATAGATTTATGGTTAGAATTTTATTATGGTTCACCAATTTTTTATTTAGGCCGGTACCACACCTCCACCGGGAAAACATAGCAGCGAAATCGCAATTGTCCCGCCATGACTTGTCCGTTGTACGACAAGCGAACCAGAAGCGAAACTTTCGTTCTGACGTAGATTTTTGATTTTGATTCTATATTTTTCCCGCGTCCATTTGCCGATCTGAAAGCCAATTATTCTCATAATTAAAAACGTTGAAAATGTAGTTGCAGTCTCATCTCGGCGACAATCAAATGTCCAAAACTTGTCAAAATGTATGGAAACTCGAGGTATTTTTCACAGATTAAGACTGAGATCAGACTGTTAACGTTCTTAAAATTACGAGAATTGCCCCTCTGCTCGAAAGCCGGTTACAGATCCGCTGTCTTTTGTTTCGCACGTAGATATCTGTGGCGGTCGACAAGTTAAACGGAAACTTACATTTTCTTTGTAAAAGGTTCTAAGGAGAAGTAATAGGTCCTAAGTATTTACTCATTCGAAAACGACGATATTTTACTCTGATTGCTACAATTCAACTGACTCGCGTGATGTTCGGCAACGCGAATCCCGAGCTAAGTACTAATGTTCAGCAGCGAAATTCGTAAGGCGGTTTCGAATTATTACTTTAGCCCTGAATGTCGCTACTAATGCACAATGGCACTACTTTACTGAACCCTATCGTAATAAGAACAGAGACTGCATTATGTTCACGAGTGTCGATGTGGGATAAAAGTAATCTGTTTGGACGAGTGTAATGACGATGTGCCGGTTGCGCGGAGCGTCAAAAGGTACTACTATACTTTTGTAAGGGGTTACTCATGTTATCATTTTAATAAAAATAGTAATTTATGACGACAACCACAATAATTGTTAGGTAATTAGGATTAAACAGCAACTTGTCATTATCAAACATTTTATCAGTATTCTAAAGTTATTTGCTATCTTATCCCATTAAAATTATAAAGAAATACGACTGTTATTTTCATGGGACGTGGTTATGAAGAAAAAATTCTTTTATGTTTGCTTTTTATGGTTCCGTACCCAAAGGATGCCAACGAAACCCTATTACTACAACACCGCTACAATTCAATTGACTCGTGTGATATTTCGTAGTGGAATTCGTAGAGCGGTTTCGTATAATTATTTTGGCATCGGAGGTGTACTAGCGCCATTAGTGTCGCTGGTAGCGCCCATTGGCGCTACTTTACCGAACCCTGTCGCAATTTGAACGGGGACTATGTACAAGTAATTTGTTCGAACGAGTGTAATGACGATGTGCCGATCTCGTCATAAGGTACTATTATACTTTGGTGACGGGTCACTCATGTTATCTTATAAATAAAAAAAAATCATTTATGACGACCGCCACAATAATTATTAGGTACCTAATTAGAATTACACAGCAACTTGTCGCTATCAAAAAAAAAATCTACAATCAAATGATATTACGCTTTGTTGATTTTTGATAATCCTTACTTATTTTGCTATCTATAATAACCTACCATAGTTTTTGAAAGACAAACCCCAGTCAATTTATGAGATTTGGGTAAACAGAAAAAAATCGTATGTGCTTGATTTTTAGAGCTCCGTACCCAAAGGGTGCCACCAGGACCCTTCTATAACGGCTCTGGTATCCGTCCATCCGTCGGTCAATGGGCTGTATTTTTTTAATCGTAATAGGTAGATACTTGACATTTTCACAGAGATGTACTACGGCCGCTATAGAATAGAATAGAATATTTATTTATTGGAGTTAACATGACTCAACAAAATTGTTAGTATAACTTACGACTATGTTAGTAAGCACAGACAATACAAGAAATAACGGTTGGTCACCGTCGCGACATCCCATGAGAGACGGAACAACAGTGACCCACGTATACACAGTCCAGGCAACTCGCAACCATGTTTAAGACACTATTGGAGCTCTCCCACACCCTGCGTACCAGGGAAGCGCACCTTTTACGCATTGTTGCGTAAAAGCAATCTATATACGCATCTACAAACATCCCTGATGCACTATAGAAACGGGGTAGTCCCCCAGTATACTAAATGCATTGTTATATTGAACGCGGTGAACGCTGTACGATCTTTGCGAATAATAATAAGAATAATGTGGTGTTTATGACCATTGTACGGTGGTATTGATTTTCTGACGATTTTATAATAATAGGGTACGGATGCAAAGTTGTGGAAAATTATTACTAGATCACGTTTAAGCAGCTCTACAGGATTGGACCACTGTAAAAACCTAAACTTTAACAAAATTTGTGACGATACGGCACGAATGCAATTTACACGGAAATATTTGTACCACTTCTTCGGTAGCAGTAACAACTGTAAGCAATGAAAAGCCGATTTTGATTTTTGTTTTTGCAAGATTCAATCATAAATAAATAAAATTAGAACAATACCCCCTTTTTGAGCACTGCCACCGCGTATGGTACAATATCGCCATACTTGTTTGTATTTTTAAGCAGACAAAGCCGAAAAAATATTGGTGGAAAATTTGGACCAAATTTTCCACCAATATATTTTCTTCATACGGAACGCCTATCCACACGTTTTTGTAGGTACCTTCTCGAAATAGCACAACTCACTAGATACTGTATACTATCAGATAGATTAGCGTGGGCATATAACTACATACAGTCCGAACGTTTGTCTGTCACTCAAACTTAGTACTCACCGAGCCTCGGACCGTGCAAGTCAATCTTGATTCTCGATTTGATTTTTCGTAAATTAACAGAAATGGCTGTGTGGCATACTACAAAAGATGGTAAGTGAACTTCATTTTTATCAACTTTTAAAATATAATGATATTAGTATCCCAATTTAAGTGGGAATACCTCACATTCCAGGATTTTTTTGTTGATAGGTCCTTTTATTGTTTGGGTTTTGTTTCTTCTGTTTCCGCCCGTGTGTTGTGTTGCTGTAGTTGTTAGGAATTATCTACACATGAGTTGGTACCCAAAAGCTAGTTTAGATATACCTACATTTCATAAATTTGCGTTTATGACGACGAGTGTTACGACGACGACGAGTGTTTATGATATCGCCATCATTGTCATCGTCATCAACATCGTCATACTTGACGATGTTGATGACGATGACAATGATGGCGATATTGACGATGTTGGCTATGATGATGTTTATGTCGATCACGACGATATTGATGATAACAATTAGAATAATGGCGATATTGATGATGACGATGTTGATGACGCACCGACTACTCCATAACTACATTTTATGAATTGACAGCCAGAGATTATGTAAAAAATCTAAATGTTTACATCATGTCGGGAGTTCTTAGGAATAACTCGTAAATTGAATGTTGAGGTATTGTATAGAACTCAGGATTACACACATTGCCGGTAACAGTTCTAAAGGAATAAACGCAGTTTCGTCTCAAGCGATTTGAAACACAGACAAACTAAGTATAGAATACATTAACATACATGTACATGTAGGTTCATAGCGATGCCAATGTACTCCATACTTTTTAAACAATGTTTTAATTTCTACTTTATTGATTTATTTCGTACTAATTCTTTTAATTTTTTCAGGAAAATACAGAATCGAATCTATATCAGCTGCTACTTTTCCCGGTTCTTTACAGGTAAGCTTTTATTTAAGAGACCTCTTCATGCAAAATTTTTGAACATCACCTAATGTATACTTATATACTTTTTCCTATATTCCAGGTACTAAGAGAAGGTTTTATTCCAAATGAAGCTGCGTGTATTGGTACAGAGGTGGACAAGGATCCCTTAGCAGCAGAAGAGATGTTAGAACTATGCGCAGACGCAGCGTTGGACGGCCTGTCACTGGTTGCAGTCGCTACCGACACCGGGAAAGTGGTCTCAACTGTTTTCAGTAAATTACAGGTTGGTATTATTAACGTTGAACGTTTACTGGAATGTGAAAGAGGGATCCATTAAAATTGGCTCCACCAGTGGCGGGGCCTTCATACCATCTGGTTGACTTGCTTATGTTTTATACCACGAGAGAAGTAGAATGTGAATGAAATCTCACAAGTGAGTACATTGAAAATGGTTTTTTTATGGAAAAGATACAATACACAAACTGATAGTTTTCTGTCTGTTCGTTCGCATCACGTTAAAATGACTGCGCGGGTTTAGACAAATAAGATTAGGTAGTGGTTAAGGTAAGATGTTTATACCACTCTGTGCCTCAAAAATCAAGTAAAGCCGTCGGCCTTGGCTGTCATTCGTAGATCTTTGACATTCGTTTCGGGTAGTCAGAAGCTCGATAGTCTGACAGAAGTATCGTGTTACCCAGTAACTGGCTCGTGGATGTTATGCAGTCGCTCCATGTAAAATACTGGTCCATGTAAAATCCAGCTGCATCCAGTTAGTCCGGGAGCCAACCCCAACATAGTCGGGACAACGGCAGGCAGATTGATTGAGATAAAAAAAAAGATACATAGAGAAGTTGGGAAGATAGTAAGAGTACATGTGGTAAAGAGTACCATGGTAGTAAACATTGATAAAATTGATGATAACACAAACTGCTGTGTCATAATTATTACGTTATCAGCAAGTTTGACGTTACAAACTATAACCCTGTTTATATTTCATGGTACTTTACTTACCAATGTTTTTATCTTATACATTTTAGGAAGCGCCAACGCCAGGTTCTACAGAAAAGTCGTTTTTCGAAATATTTACCGAGGAGCGCTGCAAACGACCATCCTCCCGGGCCATGATGGAGTTCATGGTCGAACTTGACGCAAAGTGCAATTATTTTGAGAGGTGAGTTATTATACGACGCCTAAAATACTTGGAACTGGCTTGGGAATCGAACCCAGAACTTGATGCTCTCTTTTTGTTTCTTGTTGTAATAATTGCCAGTTCTACGTTGCAGTGTTTTAAATAATAGATAATAACATATTGTATCTCTTTTCTCAGGTACGGTGTCGATTGCTGCTGCGAAATAATGTTCCTGGGAACCGTACCAGAACACAGACAGAAAGGTCTTGCAAAGCTGCTTGTTAGAACAGCTGTAGACCTAGCTAAGAAGTTCAAGGATGGTCCTATTGCCCCATTGACTATTGCAGACCTAGGACCAGACTACGCGTTTATGAAGCCAAGGAAGCCAGTCACGAAAGCACCTCAGTTATGTACCGCACTATGGTCAGCCATTGGCTCAAAGAAATGTGGAGAAGCTTTAGGTTTTACCGTGCTTGTAACTTATTCTTTTGAGGATTTCATTTACAATGGTAAACCCTGTTCTGACAGAATAGGCGCTGTCACCACTTGTGAAGGGGCTGCGTTGAGGATTTAAAGTAGAAAATATTTTAATGGAGAGAGAATGATGTAAAACCTACCTCTTGCTTAATGTTTTATTTTTAAATGTATTATATTTTGTTTGTTAATATAAGTTTGTGTTGTCTAGCTTATTAAAATTGCATTTTTACAAAGTTATGTTTCATTTAAACTCCATAAACAAAGGATACTGAAAGACATAACATTTCATCATCATCTGTTTAGCCTTTACACAACTGTGTTGGGGTCGGCTTCCAGTCAAACTAATTGCAGCTGAATATAAGTATTTCACATGAAGCGACAGCATATCTGACCCCGATAATCAATTCGGTTATATAAATAGCCACTCTTATACTGCCATGAGTGACTGCATAGCTCCATAAAGGTATAGCGCGATGATAATTGTTTAAAAGTTAAATCTATAAAATAAAAAACAAAATAAAAATAATACTAAACTGCTCATTTCCCATGGCAAAAAGCGTGAACATTTATAGTCTACAAACAGAGAGTATAAGGTAGGTATATTCATGCAACATATACGTATATATACATACATACATACATACATACATATACGTACGCACGACTGGGCACTAAGGCATTGTGGAGTAACACCTTGGTCCTCTGGTATTTAAACCCTCTGGAATTGCGCTTCAAAAATCCTAGCATTTGGGCGGCCTTTGTCACTGCTTTACCAATGTGTGCGGCAAATTTCAGCTTACTGTCTATGATCACACCAAGATCTTGAAAGTTATTCACTTGTTTCAGTGTTACGCCACCGATGTCGTACCTTGTTTGAATTGGTACATTTTTTTTCAGTGTTTTGACTCATACTATTTACGTTGCACCATTATAAAATATTGTTTATATCGATCTGAATCAAGACAGCATCATCAAGGGAGTTTACCACTTTATATATTTTTAGATCGTCAGCAAATAGAGAAATTCTACAATTTCGAACATGATCAGTTATGTCATTGATGAAGATAAGGAAGAGGATCGGTCCTAAATGAGATCCCTCCGGAACACCTGAGTTCGCATTAAATACCTCTTATCTGAAGCCACATACCACGATAGATTGTGGTCTTTTTGATAGATATGATTTAACCCACTCCAGCAGTTCGCCACCAATACCAAACCATCTCAGTTTTTCAACTAGTAAGATATGATTTACTTTATCAAAGGCGCTGCTGAAGTCGGTATATATTGCATCTATCTGCATTCCTTTATCAACCTCACATGATATTTCAGAGACAAAGGGAATCAAGTTTGTTACACTTGAACGCCCACGTCTGAAGCCGTGCTGAAAGTCTGAGATATTTGCATCCACCATTTGTGATATAATGGGAGACAACATTGATTCAAACAGTTTCAAAAAACATGAAAGTATCGATATAAGGCGGTAATTACTGCGTTTGTTCAATCACCTTTTTTGAATATAGGAACAATACGAGCTTTCTTCCATTCTTCAAGGAATTTGCCTTCTACTAAGGAACGGTTAAATATCAGCTTTAGTGGAAGCACCAGAGCCAAACCGGATCTTATATCGAATACTGGTGTAACAAGGCCAGGTCCCGCACCTTTTGCTGGATCAATTTACAATACTTATATTAATAATATTTGCCAAACGTGGGTGAATTATAACTAAACTACTAAACTAAACTAGTCCTAATTCTAAAAAAAATAGGACTAGTTTGTACCTTTGTGTGTACCTTTTCCTGCATACCTCTGGAGGTACGCAGGAAACGGTACACAGCTGTTTATTGGTAGATATTTCCGACACATTTTTATGTATGTTATTGCACATTTTTACTGCATTATAATTATTATAAGATGTAATAAAAATAAAAAAGGATATAAAGATTAGCGTACTGTACACTCAAATTTCATTGAAGTTCATTCATAGGCGGTACCTGCAGTGATTAAGATTGCACACGTTCCAAGTCTTTATATACCTAATTTAAAACATTCTTGTTTTTTTGTTATATTTTAACAATGCAGTGGCTTACTACAGACGATGGTAAGTCAAATACATTTATTTTGTTTACTGCGTCTTTCGAGAAGACATCTATAGGTCCCTGCAAACAGGCAACAATTTATATGTCAATTTCATGGAAATTGCTCTATCAGAATCGCGTCGCATTGTCGTGTTGCGCCTGTCAGTGAGTGCATTCACAAGAAAACTGTGCCCATAAGTATTTGAACATCGCATTTTCAAATACTTGTAGGACATGAAGACACAAAATAACAGTTGAGGGAGCGGTTCTTTGGCAGCCTGAATAAAGTGGTAAATAGTCTTTTATCAGACGGAAGCAAGCTGCGTGCCTTCAACGATTGGGTCATAGCGGTTTTGATGGGTTGTTTCGGCATACCTAAATGGAGGAAGAAAGGTCCGTACTGTGCTGACGGTATATCTGATGATCCCACGGTATATCTGATGATCCCAGGGTCATCACGGCAGAAGTGTGGGGGTCGAGGTTTCTTAAATGATAAAACCCTCTACAACCGCGAGATTTGCAGTCTCAGAAAATATTTCCTTCAAACTGACATGGGGATGCATCGAGATGTGGTCGCAGTGGATAAGGGGCCTACCCTGCTCTCCTTGGCGAAAGAGAACTGACACAAACTCGTAGATACTAACAATTGTATGCAATTATGGTAAGGCAAAGAGCTTCACGCAGGCTTTTTTCGGGCCCTCCATTAGGTTGATTTAGACTTTATGTCGTTTGTATCCTGGCTGCGTCTCAAAAAAAAAAAAACAAAATCAAAATATTTGATTTCACATACGCCTGCATGGGCACTTATGAAACGTCAGAAGCTAGGTGCACGGTTCTTGACTTAGCACACTACGTTGTCTACATGTGTGACGAGGACTCTGCAACCATTGTATTGATAATCATTACAGTAAATCGCCTAATAGCGGGGAGCCTCGACTAACACCTCAGGAGGATTGAATTGCGCGGCTGGCTGCCAACTCCTGGACACAGCACGCATAGTGAGGATATTTCTCTCTACAGATCCCTGACCACCGGCAGCTTGGACATTATTCCTGATGCCGATGGGCCATATTTTCTAAATATTGAAATGTTTTTTTTTTTTATTTTATTTAATGTGTAATAATGTTAGTAAATATAATAAAGGAAAAATTTAAGATACAATTGATAAGACACCGACAGAATTTTTGCAAAGACTGATACCCTGGATTGCTTTTGTGTTTTAGTGGTTGGGTGATCTTTCCATTAATGCGCCTTTAGTGTAGTTACTAACAATAGTACCTACTTAAAGTGCGAATCTTTATGGATCTCTTGGTTGTCCGAAATAAAGTGACTGTATTATTTATTTATCTTTAATTTATGTCCTTTTGAACAGAACAAGATTTGTCCCTATTTTGCGTCTGCAGTCGACCGTTGGTAAGTACGGTAATGCTAATATGAGGGAATAGTAGCTGTTAGTGGGTGTTTTATTCAGCAAAGTGTTATTATACATAGGGTAAATATATAAAGGTAGGGACTATATTTAACAGACACAGTATTTACACAGTTGGGACTTGCAGTTATTCTGGTCCTGAACTTTAGCCTTGCATACTTAAAAAAAAGAAAAAAACATAAAATATTGTCAAAATGTAGTGGCATATAACAGACGATGGTAAGTTTCCTCTTCATTGTTAACAAATCTTTTCAAGGAAAATTAAACATGCTTCTAGGCATCCAGCATTTATTATTTGGTAGGTACCTCCAAGTGTCGCTATGCTTAGGTACGTCCGGCACACTGATGACAGTCAGGCATTAAAATTACTGACTGGCAACCAGATTTCTAAATTGAGATCTTGTCTAACTGTACTTAAGCATTAGGTACCTACGGTTAAAACAAATAGTTCAGCAGCTGCAGCTATACTAAATTATAGCCACTATACACCAGTTTTCTCTTTTTTTTTAGGTAAATACAGAGTTGAATCACTGTCAGCTGCTACATTGCCTGGAGCCTTGAAAGTAAGTAGGTATTTAACTATTTATTCTAGCAAAACTGTAATCCTTAAAATCCGTATAATATTCGATTCATCATCATCATTTCAGCCAAAAGACGTCTACTGCTAGATAATGACCTCCCCAAGCACTGCCTCTTCGATCGAGTTGTCCTTCCCACACCCAGCACATTTCTGTGGCCTTTACAATTTTTTAATTGATCCCTAGCATTAATATTGTGACTTTTTCTTTATTTTAGATAATGAAGGAACATTTTTTCAAAGATTAGGCTGTTTGTAATGGTACAGAGGTGAACAAGAATCGTTTGGCAGGGGAAGAGTTGTTAGAACTATGCGCAGACGCAGCATTAGACGGTTTATCGTTGGTTGCTGTCGATATTGATAGCGCAGAAGTAGTTTCGGTTGTCTTCAACAAATTGCAGGTTGGTTTTTATTACCTATCTAGCTTTTGCCCGCGGTTTCGCTCTCGTAATCACGTGGAGGGTGGTTTATTAACTCAAAAAACACCACTTAGCTAAATCTCATCGCAATTGGATGAATAGTCTACTGAATTTCAGCCATGGCGACCAATCTCAGAGGAGAATAGCCTGACACAAGTTTGTGCGCAGACACAGGTGCACTCTCTTTTAGCCCACTCTTATAGTCCAATGAGATTGCAATTCGTTACATCTGGAGATATATCAGGCGCAGGACCATCGGCTTGTTGTGCTTACTGAGACATGGGAGTATCAAAGCGACAACTTCCAAAACTGTTACTAAGAAATTTCCAAAAACGCAAATAACACCGCCTGATCATGGAATCAAACCAAGGATCCCAAGCTCGCAGTCACAGAGTCACAAGACCTACGTGGCAGTCAAAGTACATGTGTATAGAAACGCTTAAGGATAAACAAAAAGACATTATGTGATTATATCTAAAAACCTATTACTTAATTATTTTCATAAAGACATTGCTTTTACAAGATAATTGTGGCAAATCAATAAAGATTTGATAGTAAAGTAAGATACTACAATCAACATTGAAGATAAAAACATAACAGAATCTTTAAATAGTAGATAATATCAAATCCTGTGTCGCTATCGTTTATGATGAAGCAACTTTTTCATAACAATGATAAGTTATAGTTGATCTATTACAGGTGGTAGTCTTGGAACACAAAACTATCATAGAATACGATAAAATAGTGTTCTATGTTTCGACCTACACTTGTGGAATAAATGTTAAATATTGTGTGTTATGCCATTTTCAGGAAACGCTATCAGATTCTTCGGAGAAGACATTTTTTGAAATATTTTCCGAGGAGCGCTGCAAACAACCATCGTCTCGTGCCCTGATAGATTTGATGGTGGAATTTGACACAAAGATAAATTTTTCTGAGAGGTAAGGCATTATTTTGTCATTAACATCATTTGAAACAAGGAAGGAAAACTCATTATTGTTACACAACAAATATTAGAGAAAACCCACACGGTCTCCTCTAATATTTGTTCTTTCTTTATTCTAAGATTTGCTTAGTTATTTATTGCTACTGTAGCGGCGTCTACACCGCCACATACGAGAATCATAACGACGTCACGCAAAATCCTGCATCGGGAATGCCGAGTTAACCGCGCAACTAGCGTATACAGGGTCAAATTAAATAGTTTTACCCACGGGTTGGGTAGGTATCTATATCAAATACAATGTAACAAAAAAAAAAAAACATAATGCGATAGGCGAAGGTCAATGCCTGCAATCGATCAGCTGTTTTTGTAATTTTTCGTGGAACATAGAAAATATTTACGAATTTCCTAATACCAAAGCCAGTTGTTTGTTTACGTTAATGTAAATGTCAGTGTCATTAAAAGTTTTGAACAAAGTTGGAATTATGTTTTTTTTTTTCATTCGTTTTTGATACCGATACCTAATGCATGGGTAACGTATCGCCAGCGCGTAGCTAATTTAATTTGCCCCTGTATACAACGTCCCGATATCAATCGGGCAGTTGCCTACCAGACACGATATCCGTCTGGTTGGTGAATCCTCCCTTTTTTGTAGAGGTTGATTGAACTTTACACCCTGTAACTGTCCTCTATAGTAAAACTACTTACGAGCTTTTAGTTATGAAAATGAAAACTCAAATTTGATCAATATTCTCAGGTATGGTGTCGATTGCTGGTGCGAATTGATGTTTTTGGGGACTCATCGTCAACACAGACGTAAAGGACTCGCCAAGTTGCTATGCAAAACTTCAATAGAAGCTGCAAAGAAGAAAATGATGGTCGAATAAAGAATGGTCCTTTTGCTCCAATGACTATCGAAGACCTGGTACCAAAATACGCTTTCATGCAACCAAGGAAACCAGTTATGAAAGTACCGAAGCTATTTACTAGTTTGTGGTCAGCGGTTGGTTCACAGAAAATTGGAAAAGATTTAGGTTTCACCGTTCTGAGAACTTTTTCCTTGCAAATTTGTATTTTCGATGGGAAACTTTATTCGGAGAGAGGCGTCAAAACCTTTTGTGAAGGGGTTGCAAAGAGAATTGATTAAAATGGACAATAATTTAGGTAAACCGAGAGTTTTAAGTCCCACACGAACTATGGAAATAGATTTATTATTAAAAAGGAAATAATATTTTCGTTTTGTATTCGCAAAAGGTTCAATGATCAGAAATGTGTTTATTTAAAGTAAATTTTATTTAACTAGTTAATCCATTTATAGAACATACAATTATTATATTCAATAAACTATAAAGCTACTCTTTATAGTATCAGTTTAACCGGTGAACTACTTCATTTCGTGTGATTTATGTAAACAAAGTCCGGTTAGGCCCGCGGCGTTTAGACAAAAGAGTTTTTTGCGACGCACTTCAGAAAAAAAGGTCGGCTCGAGTTTTTGTTGCTTCTTGGTACTTAAAGTTTTGTTTTATGGTTTCTTAACTAAACAAACCATGTGTTAAGGCTAATTAGTTCTCGTCTTACGTAGAATTTTAATTATAAACAATGGAGATAAGAAACAATGGCCGAAAGTGTTTATGTTACTGTATTATGTCGCTAACTCATAAAAGTACCGTCTCAATTTTCTCTAAATTTTGGAGTTTACTTATTGAATAGACTTATAATCGATCAGCAGTTATTTTATGGGAATCCTAGGTAACATTTTCATAATCTTGAAACTCAAACTTCATGTCGCGCGGAGGTCAGCGGCCATTTGTGCACTCGAACATTCAAAGGATTTATAAAACAATTTTTAGGTTAAATTGGCTAGTTTTTTTTATAATATAGTTATTACAACTAATAACTTACCATTATTTCCATCTGGATACCACTTTTTGCACTGTAAAACACTAAAACAATCACATTTCACAACACAAGGAACACTTCCACGAACGGTTTGTTTACGTACCACGTTTTGTCGAAAATAAAGTTTTTATGACGCTATTTTATGCAAATAACTACCTTCAACGATGTAATAACTACTTTAAATGAATATTTATCCACTTGAATGTCGAAACCACACTAAAAATAAGAAAAAACACGATAAAACTAGAGAGCATAACACGGAAACGCCATGTTGCCAAGCGCGTTCGAAACGTCAAGTTTGACTATTTTATTTTTCTGTTCACAGACATTTTTTTTGTCTTTGAATCATTTAGTCGACGAGAATATTTAACTGACAACATTGTTAAATTATCGCAGATGACATAAAACCTTATTTATATTAAGAATAAAGATAAAAACCGCCTGCATTCTGGTGCATGCTGGGTGGTTCCGATAGGAACCACCGGGGCTTGAAGGTGGTTTTACTTTTGGTTCCGGCCGGAACCAGCAGGACGTTACCGATCAAAATAAATCAATACTTTTTGCTTAGACCATATTGAAATTTGTCTTGGTATGTGGTTTCCATAGTGATATAAAAACCTTGTAAAAAGGTGAGACACGTTTTTTTTGTATTAAATTTTGCACTAGACCATAATATATTGCCAGTTGATATTGTAACCCCCGAATTTTATTTATGATAACGTCGAACAATAATCGAATTTATTTAACTCGTGTGAGTCAAGTGGTTAATAAGGGCTGTTTAACAAAAAACAACCGTATTGAAAACAATCTACAGCGGAGTCAAGTAAATAATCCTTTGCCTAAAATCAGTTCTTGTTGCTCTCCGGACAAGCTCAATTATATTACTTAAACTCCCATTGAATAAGCTCACCCGCTATTTAATTTCCAGAAGAATTCTTACTAAATAATATTCCAAATCGTTCTTCGAAAACTTTAACAATGTTGAGTGGACAGCTAACAAATGAAAATCATTACGGGTAGTCTGGACGTCGTCGTTAGCACAGGACCAGTCTTAGTTCGGTCAGATAGCCCCGACATCTCTAATTGCATCGTCCAACTTCGCCCAAATTGCTTCTAGTTAATTGATTTGGATTCGACATTGAATTTGTCGCTTTGTCGCTTCGTGTCGCGCAGCTATTAATCTATTAGTGTTCTATTGTTATCTAGTTCATAGTCATTTGCATATTGAAGTGTTATGATAATGGGAATTGAAGTCGCATAGGATGATACAGGACAGTTACACTGCCTTTCTGCGACAAAGCAAAACTAATGGTAACAGAAAGATCTGAGAATGCAAAAAAAAAATCCGACTCCTTAATTAGGTACGCAATATATTTATGGACAGTATTGTAAGTTGTTGTTGATCTACATAAATACTAGCATAATATATGCGAAAGTGAATATGTTTATCTCTGTCAGCTTGTTATCTTTTCACGCATTAACTACTGAACTGATCATTATCAAAGCTAAATAGATAGCCTGACACCCGGAATAAGATATAGGATACATTTTATCTGTATTAAAAGTGATGAAATACAAAATACACGCAGACCAAGTATCGGGCAGCAGCTAGTATTAAGCTTTAAATAAAATTGCGTAATACTCTTTCACATTTTAAAATACCATTTCATAAGAAATTTAAAAGGTATCATATAGAGACTACTAGATGATCCGGTGAACTTCATTCCTCATGATCTGCTAATATCGTATTAATAATATCGACAAATCGTCTTGGAACATAGAGAATAAACATTTCGCTTCCTTACCGTTACATTGGTTTCTACAACACACGAACACGATATTGACGTGGTTTGAACGTAGTAAGTTTTCGCGTGGAATCATTGTAACTACCTACACAGAATTGGGGCCCTGAAGTTCAACACAAAAAAAAGAATTCGGTCGAGTCATATCAAGTTTTTGCCACACTAACGCACGGCAATTGATTTTTACATCATAAAACCTGTAACCGTGAAATTAGCCCTTGTTTCTGGATCCCCTAGCGAACAAATTCGTCGGTTACCAAAATCAAGTCTACTATTTCATACAAAAATGCAATACCTACGTAGTCAAAATGTATGGAAATGCCATGTCACCTGGTGCGGTCCGCTAGGGCCGATGCCTGCCAGGGTTGTTCGAAAGAGATACCGTCGACCCTGGCACACAGGCAACTGAGGGAACACGGGTGGGTTTTAGTCAGTAAAAGTCTGACACGCCCTCCTGCTTCACCCAGAGCGGGAGAAGTTTTTTGCCGATTTCCCAACAACAAAAAAAAAACGAGCATTTGATGATGTTATAACAGCGTCAGTGAGCGGAGTTCGAGCAGGTGAATTTTGGGCCAAAGATGTTTGAAATTTTAACCAGCGATACGCTTAGAAGAAGCAATATTTTTCATCGGTTCAGAATCATCAACTATGTTCATGGTAACAAAGCAACATAAAAAATCAGCATCGCCATACAACGTGGAAATGCTGCCAGCCTTTTGAGCACTTTTCACATTGACAGTGATGCGCACGGATTTTTGATGCCCTGTGATTCTTTTGTCTCTGTTTTTATTATAGTACATGTAGATACTATTAACATTATAGTAAGATAACTGTATAAATTATAGGTATAGATGGGTACCCTCAAACTGTAACAATGGCCTTATTAATACAGTCCAGCTGTAACGACATCGAAAACCGATTAGAATGACTCATTAATGCCATTATATTTATTCACTGATACAAATAAATACTGTTCTCTCGAACCAATATTTTACATTACTCAAGAACGAATACGAAGACAAACTACATGGTCGGTTGAAGACACTATTAATATTTAAACGGACACAGCTTATTTCATACGTCACCGAGTCAGAAAATTAGAAAAAGAAAGCATTCACTACTTTTATCCTACGTTTGACACAAGTTACGTAGGCCCGTAATTTTGGTAACAGATGCTTGCTTAGTTACATAATATGGAACTATTTGTTTAGGTCCGCATATACCTTCTCTATTGTTTTCGTATCCCTAGAGCGTTGTTCCATTTTTCTTTCATGTTAGACCGTGGGGATATTTACAATTTTGAAGGGTTTTTGTAGGTTAAATAAATCTTTCAATTATGGAGTTGTGTGATAAAAACACACTAAAATAAAATTCTATACTTACACGCCTATAGAAACATGGTAGTTGAAGCTGCTTGTGGTTAAATATCTAATAGCACCCGCACTTGTCGATCGATCCGTGGGTGGGTGACCGTCTTGGCATACCAGGAAAACTCTTCTCTGCCTTGGAAAGTACGTTAATCTGCTGGTCTCGGCTGTCATTTGTGGTGGATCTTTGACAGTCGTTACAGGTCATGAGAAAACCAAAAGTCTGACAACCAGTCTTAGCTGTCTGGTGAATAATAAATCAAAGTTGAAAATAAAAAAATATTTTTTCTAACTTATGTACTAATGTTACTTAGTAACAATCATTATACTGGTTAGATGATCAAAACAAATACAGCTTTAAAAGGTTAAATAATAAGATACAAAATAAGAAAAACTTTTGTCTTCTAGTCATATAAAGCAATGTCATTTACAATAGAAATATTCCTTACAAAACAATGCATTTTAACCACAAAAATAACTAACATCATAATAAAGCGGTGAGATACAATTCCACAATCTATTCGTTTGTTTCTGTTTGTGTCACCGTAGAGTACTGAAACGGATCCCTTTCCAATTGTTTGCGGAGCGTTCGCGACGTAATGATCAATTACAGCTGGAATTTGCATTGTGAGGGTAGTTTTGCTTCATATTATTTACAGTGCAATTATTATTCTGGTATCCACTTGTGAATTAATGTCGTCTTGTGATTATTTTATTGATCAAGAGCAAATTCCGTATTTTTAAGTAAATTCGCATTGTAATGTCAATTTCTTTCTTTTACTTGAGTATTTATGTGTAATCATAATCAAAAACTTTATGAATATATTTGAAATAGATTTAAAAAGAATATCATAAGCTGTGAGAAATATCTCTAAGTCCACGTTGCGACGGGATTTTATGGCGCACTGCATGGATTTTCAATTCTCGGTGTTGACCCGACCGTTAAGGGGAATCTAGTCCCGAGCTCGCACTCAATAATGGGCCGGGCTAAAAAGCACGCTGTTTCACCAGGCATCGTGTCCGACAGAGGTAGTATCAGTGATGAGCAGTTAGACGCTAGTCTACACGCACAACGTTATGGAGTGAGATCAGGATCATCAACAGGCGCGTAAAAAATTAAGTAAAGTCTTTCGGAAGATCGGGTTTTATAAAAAAAAACACTGCATAAATCAATGAACAATAAAGTTTATTGAACTTTTCCATATTTGAACTTTGTCGGCCCCGCTTTGCTTTGAAAATTTTACACTTCTTTTATTACCAAAAAACGCCCAAAGTTAGGTTAAATTAGCAAGGAAAACGAATCTTTGTTGGCTCCTAACTTTTTAATGGCTTTTTATTTTAGTATTCTGTTTCCATACAGACAATATTAATAATGAGACAAAACCATACCATGTTTAATTTTTGATGCTGATTGTCGAACAGTGGAGTAATACACTCCCGAAGTTTTTATGGAAAAATTGTCAACAAGATTCACCAGAATCCGACATAGTGCATCCCAGAGCGTTGAAAAAACACACTGTTGGATTTCCAATGATTGGCGCCTAGCAGAGTATTGATACTCCAGTGCACGATAAAATCCCAACGCGATATTTTTACGTCCGTTCGAACGTTGGCTAACTTCCCTAGATTTTTGAGGTCAGTGTAACTTTAAAGAATAATTTTCGGCGTCTGTTTTAGGTGAAACATGCCCTCAAATATGTTTGGGTATCGAAAAGTATTGCTGTAGACTCAACTGTTTCAGTTTTGGGATTCTGCAAAACAAACGAGAACGGCGGTGAGTCACGAACCGAGCAGTAATGGCCCGGTGGTAACAGCTTTGACTTACAAGTAGCTCATGGGTTCATACTCAGGCAAGTGTGTTGCTTTGTGTAATTAATTTCATCACCGCTGCTCTCAAAACAGTGTAGAAAAATATCGTGAGGATACCGGCATGTCCTATGACTAAACATTTGAAGATATTGTGACATCTACCACCCCGCACTGGGCCCGCGTGGAAAATTACAGCCCACTCCCTCTAGAAGAGAGGAGGCCTATGTCCCAACAGTGGGAAAATTATAGGCTGATTATGAATGATACCTACTCTTCCCTAACCTGCTTAAGGCCCTGGTAACATTAAATATTGTTATGAGCGATAATAGTTCTTATTGCAATCCGATACGGGTTAAAATCTGTTGTAATAAATTCGAATAATAAATGAGCAAGCATTGTCGTAAGAATGCAAATAAAATCGTATAAAATTAAATAATAACTATTTAATAATAAATAATCCATCACTGGATGCAGTTTGGTATTTGGAATTTGATGGTATATTTTTTATTATAATTATAATTGTTATTGAAGGGATAAACTGGTTTTAAAGATAATTAAGAGGTAACTTTGAAGATTTTTTTTATGCATTAAAGTATGTTTTGTTATGTTTTGAGTTCGATCACTCTATGCAAAAAAAAAACTTTAGAATATCATATATTTTTTTGCATTACAAAATTATTTACGGTTAAAGAAATACACTGGTTTAAAAAAGCCACCTTTTTGAGCGTTTTCAAGAAATCACCGCCTTAATCTATTAACTACATTTCCAATTCCTTTCCTACTATGTCCACTGAAGTCCATTACAAAGCCACAAAGAACAATTGATATTCGAGTGAGACAATAATATCCGTGTTTACTAAAGGACATTAAAGCAAACTCAACGGTTCCTCAGATCGGATTCACTTTGCATAGCACTTGAAATTCAAATGGTGCAGTTCATATTGAGCCTCCCCTGTCTAAGTGCCTACGGTTGCCATGGCAACTGTGCCTGCAATACGCCCTTTACTCATCCCGTATACAGTTACAATGTTACAATGGGAATTTTAACTGGAGTGTGAAGAATTGTTTCTGTGACTGTCATGCTAAACGTTGTGTAGGGGAAGTGACCCACTTGACATGTACGGTAGGCTGCATCAATTGAGTACCCCAGTTGTATTAAAATTTTAATACAACTGGGGTACCGAATAATGCAGACCACTGTACGAAAAAAAAAATGTTTAAAAAACTTAAAAACACGCTTTAAAAACCAAACTAAAAAAGGAGAAAATAATTTAATTCAATTAAAAAGCGTGGGGTGCTTTTTGAGGTATTTTTATAATCAATTAATGTCAAGCACCCCACGCTTTTTAGTTTTTTAAACTATTATTTATTTTCTATTTTGTAGTTCTGCTAACTACAAAAACGTGTTTTTATTTTTCTCATTTTTTTTTTGAATTATTGAATTGTCATCGGTCCTCGACAAGTTTACAAAGTTTCAATGAAATCTGACCGTTTAAAGTGGGTCAAAATCGCGCTCAAAGGAGTCGGTTACATACAAACATACAAACAAACAAACATACAAGTGAAGCTAATATAAAGCGTGTAAAAAAAAGAGTGAATTAATGAATGTCAAGTTATCTAAACTACTAAATGCGAAAAGATTTGTTTTTTTGTATGTACGTTTTCATGCTTCTTCTTCGCCGCGTCGATAATCATGAATCCCAGTTGTTGGTTTTAAACATGCGTCGGCTAGAATTCTGCCACTTCGACAGAGTTATTGTTAGCCTCGCAAAAGTAAAAAAAGCTGAACGGATTTAGATGAAATTTGGCACATGGGTAGACTATGGCCTGAATTGGGACATAAGTAGTTTTTACACGCTTTATATTAGCTTCACTTGTATGTTTGTTTGTTTGTTTGTATGTAACCGACTCCTTTGAGCGCAATTTTGACCCACTTTAAACGCTCAGATTTCATTGAAACTTTGTAAACTTGTCGAGGACCAATGACAATTCAATAATTTAAAAAAAAATGAGAAAAAAAAAGTTTTTGTAGTTAGCAGAACTAAAAAATTGAAAATAAATAATAGTTAAAAAAACTAAAAAACACGCTTTAAAAACCAAACTAAAAAAGGAGAAAATAATTTAATTCAATTAAAAAGCGTGGGGTGCTTGACATTAATTGATTATAAAAATACTTCAAACAGCACCCCACGCTTTTTAATTGAATTAAATTATTTTCTCCTTTTTTAGTTTGGTTTTTAAAGCGTGTTTTTTAGTTTTTTTAACTATTATTTTTATCATGAAATTTTCACTAGATCGAGAGTTAATGCGGGTGAAACCGCGGGTCACAGCATCAATGTTTTTGTATATATATATTTTTTTATTGCTGAATGGGCCAGCTCCTGACATCGATCACGCCTGATGTTCACATCTAAAATACAATGTTTTTTGATTATGCTAGCCTTACCATTTTATGTATTCATTTGTTGTGTTTCTTACGTGAATCTAGATAAATTAGTATGAATCTTACTATTAATATTTGGTGGTCGTTTACTTAGCTAATATTATTGGAACTAGACAGTTTCTTAAGTAATTCCCAAGACGGATTACTACTCTTATGCCTAAAGATAATATATTACTAATTTAGTCGAACAATAGTTCCTAATCACACACTAAAGTAACTTGGTAGGTACATGGTAGCTACCAGTACCTACCAATGTCTACAGAAACCTACCTGAAGTAATTGAGTAAACCTTAAACAAAAACTTTGAAAAAACGAGACCCATACCAAAATAACAAAATTTCACTGAAAAGTTTTTTCAACTAAAAAGATTTATAACTAAAACAAAATTGGATGAAAACCCTAAAACGCGACGTGAAAAACATTTCAGCAAGGTTTATTATTTTTACCCATTTCCTGTCCCGAGCCGGGTGGAAAAAATTCAAACTGCTTTTATTCTATTAAAAGCCCCAAAAACTACTCTGTGAGTGCTTAAAATTATTATCTCCCATTAACCAAAAGGGACAGGTTGACTTTTGGATCTAGTTTAAGCAAACATTTTAGGTTAGTACTGTTTTCTTTTTTAAGTCTTGTAGTCGGTTTAGTTCAGTTAGTTTTAACGGTTTTATAAATGACTAGCTGACCGTACAGACGTTGTCTTGTTTCCTAGAATTCGATCGCAGCGCCACCTGCCGGCTCCATTTGTGATTCTAAACCATCCAGGGGCCCACCCAAAAAATCCTAAAAATTCTTTAACATCGGTTGCTTCATTTAAGGGGAGTTCAATAACATAGGTATGTCACATAAATATTAGTTTCACAATACACTTATTTAACGTCTCATGGAATTATTTTCTCTAACAGATTTTATTTTTCAAAGTTATAAAAAAAAGAGCTTACATAAGATATAGCCTCCAATCCTTCAATGTGGTGCAGTTAAGCCTGTAAATTATGGTTTCAATTGTTTCGCCCCCTTATCATTGCGAGACGGCGCATTTTTCCAATTCTGAACTCCTTCGATGTGTTGAGGGGTCTCGAATACGCCGTAATACGTACTTGAGGGTTGAATTAAGGTTGGTACTTTACAGGAAAACGACAAATAGTCAGAATAGACGCATTATTTACAATCATGCAATATGGCATCATGATTGTGTGTTCTATTGAGCTCTTTTCTCTTATACAATTAGGTCCACGATTAATAATTTGATAGTGTCACATGTTAAATGCATACGGCAATATGCAGGACTAGCAGCGCTCCGCGGTTTCACCCGCGTAGTTCCCGTTCCCGTAGGAATACGGGGATAAAATATAGCCTATGTCACCCGGGGATAGTATAGCTTCCCAACAGTGAAATATTTTTTCAAATCAGTTCATTAGTTTCGGAGCCTATTCAATGCAAACAAACAAACAATCAAATCTTTCCTCTTTATAATATTATTATAGATAAACGAGTTTTAGCTTTTTCAAATTGTGGTCAACCTAAAAGCTACCATCATTTTATAACTTTGCTGGGAAATATAAAAAAAAATACTAATACTAACTACCTAACACAATATGTGTCAGTTTGACAGTAGTCATGACATGTGGCAGTCTTTCTATCTGTCTTTCTCTTTGCCTATTGGATATACACCGTTACATTTTGATCGTTTTAATGCTTTAAAAGGGTCATTGTACTCGTTTATCATTATGAACAACTTTTACATTGGGATCAAAGCTGAAATCTTGAAATAAAAATTAACTGATCCATAGCTGTACATGTTCGCATAACACAACAGAATGTATGGTTCAACTTTCTTTTTTTTTTAGCTTGTAACGTCCCACTGCTGGGCAAAAGCCATGGTTCAACTAATTTTTATTTAAAGGATTAAAACGATCAAAATGTAACGGTGTATACACAACAAATACTAGATCAACCCACGTCACCCATTTAGCAATTCCGACGAATCCTCCAGACGATTCCGTACGTATTCGTTTTGTTCCGCACGTGACCGCACATACGTCACAATAAAACACGCTAAGGACACGGGACCCGATGAAATTTGCCTTTTACGACCTCCTCGTAAAGTAAATATCACTGATGTCGTCCAAAAAAGATGTCCACAGCGTAAATGCGTGCTTATTAAACCACTTTATTGGCTTATTTCGCTTTTACGTCTGAATTTATTTTGTGTATGTTTTTATGGTAGATGGTTATGGGGTATTTTTATGTACGGTGTCATGATGAAAGATACGAAGTCATTGAGTCTTTTATTGAGTTTCAAGCCCGACACAGACGGAGTTATAAAATATTAATATAAAATGATATATATTTAGAATCATCATTATAATCTGCCTATTGAGTTTACTCTTCTCTTTGAGAGGGAATCGGTCATAATCTACAACTCGGTTTTAGTCCGGGTTGGTGCTATATTAAGTATTATATAATTGAAAAGTGCCACAGACAGTAGCTATGCTGTAATATATACTACTAGCTTTTGTAAAGTAAGTTTTTTTTTCAAAAGTAGCCTATGTCCTTCTCCATATCCTAAGCTATGTCTCTGCCAAATTTCATGACGATCGGTTTAGGCGTAAAAGCGTAACAGACGGACAGAGTTACCATAGGGATCTATGCGGTCAGCAGCTTTGCTATCGTCGTCTCTTACTATACCGAGAATATGTCTGTTATATCTCTTCACATATTTTGATGATGTAACAGAAATCTAATATATAAAATTCTCGTGTCACAGTTTTCGTTGCCATACTCCTCCGAAACGGCTTGACCGATTTTGATAAAATTTCGTGTGCTTATCGGGTAGGTCTGAGAATTGGCCAACATCTATTTTTTTTTTTTTGCATTAGGAAACTGCCAAAAAATCGGGAAAACTTAAATTACATTTTCTATGGGAATTTTGTATGGACAGGACAACGTCTGTCGGGTCAGCTAGTATACATGTATTATAGCTGCGTGCATAGACAGGTACTATTAAAAATCTAACTTAATACTCTCAAGGTAGTATTAAAAATATAACGTAATATGCCTAGCTATCATTTATATTAAAACATATTACAGCTACGTCTGTGACCGGCGTTAAGTTCGTGTAATGGAAAAATTAATGGTAAAATAATAAATATTGTTTTTTGGTCATCAATTTCAGCAACTTTGGCTAGTAAAATATCTACTACCATTCATCAATTAATTCCGTTCAAAATATTATTTATTTTTGGGACAGTTTATTTTAAGTTTTTTCTATAATTCTGCCCCAAAAAGCGTGAAAATACACTTCGTGTTAATTGTATTAGGAATTCAGGTCTTGATGCTTTGATAAAATAGTTAAATAATCGGATAATGTTAAAACGACGCCAACATTTTTAGGGTATCCACATCAAAGTGAACGCTAACTTCTTTCAATACCCAGAAACTCTTTATTCCTTGTATAAAAAGGTATTTCAGTAAACGGTACAATGTTCCGAGGAACCGCATAAATATTCCTCAGTAAACAAAAACTATTGCGAGAGAAATAAATAAACACAATTCTTTCACGCGTCCCCGGGCTGGTTAAATAAGCGGCCAAGTGCAAGTCGGACTAGCACACGAAGGGTTCTGTACTATTGTACAATAAATTCATAAAGTTTTTTATTTCATCTTTAGTAAAAAAAAACACGGTTCTTGTATGTACGTAGCAGTTTATTTTGTTTGATTAATAACCTTTTGTTAATAATTTTGCGGCTTCAACTGCGTGGAGATCGGAAATTATCTCACGGGAACGTACTACCGGGATTACAATATTCTATGTGTTAATCCAGGTTATAAACTATCTGTGTGCCAAATTTCATCCCGATCTTTTCAGCCATATTTGCTTGATTGGGTAACAAACATCCAAAATCTTAACATCTAAACATACTACTTACAAACACAAACATTTATAATATTAGTAGGAGTAGGATTTTTTTTTTTATAACTGCTTACGTGGACACTGACATTTCACGTGTCTACCAAATACGGTTAAAAAGATACAGGCGTGTGACAGATGGACGGACAGTGGAGGCTTAGTAATAGGGTTCCATTGGCACCCTTTTAGTAGGTACGGAACCCTAATAAAAGGAAGAAAGTTTTTTCCAATGGTATGTAAATAACCTCCCATCAGACAACCTCAAGGGCTTGAAAGCAATCTAGGGGCGTACTATTTTTCTTTTGATGGCAACACAAAGCAATTGTCGGTTCGGTATTGCCATCAGAGAAAAATAGGTGTAGCCGTGTAGCCATTCTCGGCCTGTATTGAATAGGTTTTTTTCTATTCACAAAGGATGATAGGGAAAATGTTATCGATGGGAAATATGAATACGCTTTTTGATGGAATTATGAATGGTTTACGAAAATGTATTTATTTTCATTTATTAAGAACGTATTGGTAAGTAATAACAGCCGCACTAGTCGATCTCTCAGGTTACGGTGCAGCGCAGACGACAGACTATCCGTGACGCACTTTTTAGTCTGTGAAAATAGAACCTGAGCAATTATATGCAGTAACGCGTACGACGTGCAAAAAGTCCGGCGCACAAAATATCCGTGTCATTCTGGCAGATCGCACAGCGCCGCACAAAAAGTTCGCGAAAAAAATAGAACATTTGCTTCAACGCGCGCTAACGCTGACGGCGCACACTTTTAGTATGCAATCTGCACTCGTTAGTGAGGGACGTAACGTACGCGGTACAATACCATGGCGCTAGAGATTGATGTATCGATGTTAATACAAGAATTACAAAACAGACCAGCAATTTTGTCTTAGGAACTGTCCTTTCAGTAATCTCTCCAAAAGTATAGGATGTACCCAACATTTTCTATTTCTTCTTCTTTTTCTGTTGGGTTCGGGTTGTTCGAAAGAGATACCGTGGCCCCTGGCACACAGGCAACTGAGGGAACACGGGTGGGTTTTAGTCAGTAAAAGTCTGACACGCCCTCCCGCTCCACCCAGAGCGGGAGAAGTTATTTGATGATTTCTCACCCAAAAAAAAAAGTATAAAATTTACATCGCAGTCTCTGCATTTCCATAGCGTCTACGTTACTACAGTTCTGTCGACAGAATGATCGAAGATGTGCGTCGTGGGCGTTGAGTCTGCGTAAAACCCGCGACGGAATTTTTGCATGCCCTTCAGATATTTTGTGCGCTACAGACCCGATCGCACAAAAAATGTGTCGTCTGCGTTGCATCTAAGCTACTCTTGCTCGTGCCGCGTCATCTTTAGAATGTACCAACCAACACCCTTCCGTGTCTCGGAAAGCATGTTGGTCCCGGCTGTCATTGACAGTCGGCTGGCTTTGACAGTCTTTACGGGTCGTCAGAAATTTGAAAGTCTGACAACCAGTGTTACCCATTACCTAACTGGGCTGTGGAGGTCTGATAGGCAGTCCCTCCATGTAAAATTCGGGTATCTGCATCCGGTTAGACTGGAAGCCGACCCCAACATAGTTTGGAAAAGGCAAGGCAGATGATGATAAACGTCACTGTTCGAAAAGATGGCCTCTTTGCGCGAAATAAAGTCTATTTTATACCGACACAATTATTTTTCTAACAAAATAAATACAGGTAAGAAAAATACTACACAATAATTTAAAAGCAAATAATATTCCTTTGAACAAAATCTAGAAAATCAACTCCTAAACCAGCACATTTTTAATTTATAGCCTATCTAAACCTGTACCGGCTCCAATATACCGTCAAAATAAAATCACCCCAACCTAAGCGCTTAAACCCCCGCCCGCTAATGCATAGCCGTCCATTTTTCAAGACAGCCGGTCGATGTGGCCCAAACATCAGTAAATCGGTATAAAGTACCTCGTGGGTAGTTTCGGTGAATATAAAGTTGGCAATTCGGTGAAAACTGTTATTTATGTATTTTAGGGTCAAATGTAGGATTAGGATTGAAGTATGAAATAAAAATGTGTTTATGTGATTATTGATTTTTTTGTGAGGGCATTGTGGTAAATTATTATTTTCCGTGTTTAGTTTTATTATAATAATACAGAAGAAGGTATTGGTGATTCTGTTGAACATCAACTAAATTTAGGCTATTGTTATCTTTTCCTTATTATGAAACAAGAAAGAGAGGGAAATAAATTGGAGCTGTCAAATTTAGTTGATCGAAGATTTTTTTCGGTGCAACTACGACGAAATAAATTAATAATGCATAAAATCACGCAAAATTCAAGGCAGACGTAATTGAATTTGACAGTTACAAAAGCGTCACTTGTCTTTTTCTTTCTTGGTCTGTCAGTAAGGGATAGCAATACTTTCTTTTAGTTTAGGTGATGAATAAATGAATCGACACTATTGGCTGGGCATACTATTACATATTAAGACTGACATATGTATTATAAAAAAAAACTAAATGTGTAATTTTTCTTTTTTTTTTTTATCATTTAGAGAACCTTTTCTATTTCATTATATTGTTCTCCTTGTACTTGTATGTACTCAAATATTTTATTTTATAGAATCCCGAACCTCAATAATTATTTTAATGCGATGGTTTTCCAATATTATAGCGGTGGTATATTTGGGTTGAAGATGGCTTCATAAAAAACTTCAGTGCTCGTTAGGTTCCACTCACAGAGAAGTACCACTTAAGGAGACCCAATTATTTATAATATCAATAAAATGTAAAAGTCTTTTCTTGTATGGACATTTGATATAAAACGTAGATTGATGAAATAATATTGCGTTATCAGTCATCAATTATTATCATAGAACACTTTCAACTATAAAAATTTGGCCCTATCTAAATTAAAAGCAAATAATAAGTACAATCACATCCAAAAGCGCTACAAAAATAGAATATTTTTCACACAAAAATCAATGCCGAAAATCATAGTGAGGATAATTCCGGGGAATTGAGGGAAAAATTGTATTAAATATTATGGAAAGAGAAAGCGGCTTCAGCACGTCGTACGTCTTATCCTGACGAGGGTTACTATTTATATGCAAACGGGAAATTCTCGTTGTATATAGGTCAAACCTGATGAACACACATATAAAATTTATCGTCAAAAATCCAAAGCCGCAGGTTTAGCTTTATTTGTTGAAAGTACGAATGCTGAAGATTTTATTCCTTTGAAAATAATTAAAGCAATAAAACACATCAGCGTCGCGAATATTATGAAAACTTAAAAGTCACCCTGGCTTTTTTTTATGGAGATGAAAGAGCCAAACTTTAAGTTTAGCAGTAATCACTGAGCAAAAGCGGGAAAATGCTTCCAAGTAGAAAAAGCTTGTAATATAATTTTCACTTCTTTGTTTACCCAATTAAGAACTATAAACGCCTAAAACTAGGCTACGGGGGCACAAACTTCTCAACATAAATAAGACCGTAAGGAAAATAAAAGTTAACATAAGGAACATTACGGTACAACTTGAAGCGACTTATTTTCGAGCCGTCTCATCATAACAGAGCTGACTAAATCTCCAAATCCAATCTGTAATAGGTAAGTGACAATGCAACTACGCATATCAACCTGTAGTAACAAATCAAACAGTTAGAAAATAGAACTTCACACAACACGATTGGCGCATATATACTGTAAACAGGCGCAGAACAGTTCGCTTTAGTATTTGCTGAAAGATTGAAGTCAAATCCAGTTTTATCTTTAATATCTCTTATTGTTGTTAGAAGACACGCTCTGATAGCAACACTTGCTATTTGCGACACGTATTCAACACTTGAAAGACGTTCGAAATGTTGAAAGTAAGAACTGTTATTCCTGTGTCTCCAATTTATTTCAATGTGGCGGAGTATTGCTTGTTCGGGATCATATTAGGTGTTATTATAGGAATTATTGTGTATTACAATGTTATTAATAGGAAGTATAATACGGTTGCCGGGTTCCTGTTTGGTGGGAAGAATATGTCTGTTATATCGATTACTTTGGCTCTTATTGCGAGGTGAGTGATGTCTTAATTATATTTTTTATTGGAAATTTTTTACCGTCTGAAATTACGCAAAGCATGATCATCTTTCCACACAAAGACCCCACCGTGCCTTGGAACGCACGTTAAACCGTTATTACCGGCTGTCGGTCGTGGATCTTTGACAGTCGTTACGGGTCGCCATAAGTCTGAAAGTCTAAAAACCAGTTTTACCAAGAGGTATCGTGTTTCTAGTAACTGCATTGTGGAGGTCAGATATGCAGTCACTGCATGTAAAATGCTGGTGTTCAGCTGCACTCAGTACGAATGAAAGCCGACCCCAGTGTAGTGGTGAAGATAATGATGATGATAATGGTTCATATTGTTCATATTTAAATGGTACAAAGATTTTACGTAGGTGAGGTAAAGACTTGATTGAATGGTAGTACCTAACAGATACAAGGCAGTGAAACCAACGTACTCCAACATTATTTCCTTCCTTGTACGAGACTTCACCTATTCCATACGGTGAGATACTAGAATAATAATTATCGAATACTAAAAAAAAATATTAGCCGAAGTAAAATTCCTGTTCCAATAAGTATTTTATCGAATAATCACACGGGTCGATCGGTTAGTTTAAACTACGCTTGCCACGGTAGGTCCGTGGATTGGTGACGATCTTTACATACCAGACCCCTTCGTGTCTTGGAAAGCACATCGCAGTCATTCGAGAATATTTAACAGTCGTTACGGTTCGTCAGAAACCAGATTGATTATTGATATTTGGACTATGAAATAAATAATTACTTCCAATTAAAATTTTCCATTCCAATAAGTATTTTATCCAATAATTACACAATAATTATGTTCAGAATGCAATAAGTGCCTATAAAATTTAGCTTTATTATTTATTATTAGCCATTAACGTCCCACTGCTGCACAAAGACCTCCCTCTCTCTTTCCACCTCTCTCTGTCCAGCAGGCTTAGCATGACGCTTTTGTATTTCTACTCTACCGTAGAATATAAATCGCTTGTGTACATTTCTCGGTACAAAACTATCAATTGTCTAGACGGAAACGTAATTTTTGTCTACTCTTCCGTCGACAGAACGCTTCTCTATGGTTCTCGTGTTAAGCCTACAGAGCTGATAAAGGCCAATCTTTACTAAAGGAGTCTAGCTCATCCCGCCATCTCCGTCTGGGCCTGCCGCGATGTCGTTTGTCACTAAGCGGGACCCACTGAGTCGTAAGTTTGGCCCATTTATCGTCTGACATACAGCAGATGTGTCAAGCCCAATTCCACTTAAGCGAGGCAGCTTTCCGAGTGAAATCAGTTATTTTTTTTAATGGAACGGATTGTTGTATTCTTATCCCGGTCCACAAGTTTGATACCCAGAATACTCCGTTCCATAGCTCTCTGGCAAACCTGGAGCGTGGACCTCTGTTGAATTGTCAAAGACCATGTTTGAGAACCATACGTGAGAACGGGAAGAATACATACGTCGATGAGACTTCTCTTGATCGATAGAAGAAGGGCGCTCTTCATTAAATCTGTCATGGCCCATTACTTCTAGGCATTTTTGGTGCGTCTTGCAACTTCTTTGATATTTCTCTTTACCTATATCAAATAAAAAATACTGTGCTAATGAATGAATGACGCTCTTGTCTTATCTTCTTACAACATTTACCTATTGCAGCAGACTACAATGGATAGTATGGATTTCTACTCCGACAAACAATGTTATCTCATCTCGTGCATGTGACTTTCCACTAATATTTACTACTAATTGTATTTACCATCATATGCCTATTGCTTAACAATTCCCATTCTTCTTATTCGAAGATTCGACTCGTATCCTGCCATTCATCTCTAATCTAAGCGTGGACTTCCTTCCTAACTATGTCATCATACTATAATATTATAACGTGAAAGTTTTGTATATTTGGATATTTAGATGTTTGGAATTTTGTTACTCAATCACGCAACAACGGGTGAACGGATTTGGATGAAATTTACGTATTCAAAGTAGTTCCATAATTTTGTTCCAGCCACCTGACCAGCATCACTCTACTGGGTGTTCCTGTAGAGATATATCTCAGAGGCACGCAATACTGGGCATCAGCTCTCTCACTCATCATCGTCACTTTCCTCACAGCTGTCATTTATTTACCCGGTAAATACTTTATCTTCTTTGTTGTCATTTACTTTAGGTTTAGTAGTGAAATTTGTCATTCAAACATGGACCTGTATATCAATCATGCCAGAGGGAGGAGGAGTCAAAGATCAAATTATGAGGTATGTATTAGAAAAGGCTGCTGTGAACAACTGAATTTAAAATATAGCTTTTTTAACAGATTCATTGTCATGGAGAATTATGTAGTCCATCCAGAAGGTAATGCTATGGTATATAAAAAAAACGCGGTAGGTTAACGATTCGAGGCTTGAAAGTCGGCTTTGAAAAATATATATTACTAAGAATAATTGACAATTTTCCACTTATTTCCAGTGTTCCACAAGCTACAGCTGTCATCTAGCTTCGAATACTTAGAGATAAGGTTCTCAACACACACGAGAACGATAGCTGCGGTGCTATTTGTCGTCAGCAAGCTGATGCTGCTTCCTATTGTGCCATATGTGCCCCTCATGGCATTCAGATTAGGTAAGCAGACTGATTTTATACTATGACCAAAAATTTGGATGATTTTTAATCTGATACAATGTTAAATTTGCCGCCTCGCGCTACGCGGTGGAGCGCGGTGCAGTGTTATGGGTGCCTTAGTTTGGGTACATAGTTTAAATAATTGAAGAATCTAAAGAATTCATCTGTGACCAGAAAAATATTGTAAAAATTCGTTCGTTGATTTGAGTAGGTACGCTGTAAGAAGAAATAGGACAAACTATGGTCCTATGATCTAACTCCTATAATATGCGTCTAAACACCCTATTTTGTATGTTTGTACTGGTAGAATAAAATTTTCAAAAGTTTGAACACTTTTTTTTTTGGACAATTTGAACATTTTGATTCGGGACGGGAATCTGTGATCTGAGACTATGTAACCGTGATTTTGATTTTGATTTTGAATAGTATGAGGTTAGCCTACATCACTATATCTACTCTGTTTATATTACTTTCAGTAACGAATCCTTTAGCTGGGCGAGTGACAGCTGTGTTATGCGTCGTATGCGCAACGTTCAGTGCAGTCGGTGGTCTACGAGCTATAGTATCCATTGGCATAATGACTACATTCCTGGCCTTAGCTGGTACTGCCTTGCCAAGCGGTTTAGCTCTGTTGCCGATGGGGTTCAAGAGAATGTGGGAAATTGCTAGTCATGGTGGAAGATTGGTTTTATATGAGTAAGTTATCTTTGCTTTTGTGTTTAGTAACGAATCCTCTAGCTGGGCGAGTGACAGGTGTGTTATGCGTCGCATGCGCAACGTTCAGTACAGTAGGTGGTTTACTTAGGCGTTCAACCTTCTATCTTCTGACTTTCATCTTCAAACAAGGTTTACCTAACTTTTTTAAGTCTTATACATATACTTTGCGTCGCATTTTTATATTTTGGTATTTTGGTGTAGTTTTCGTTTAAGTAGAACATGGAAGAAAAGTTTAATCGATTTGATTTTAAACTGAGGTTTCCTCTGACGCATAGCGTTTAATTTCCGAACAAAAACAGGACTTGTCTAATTAAAAAGAACAAAGATATCTAGATCATAAATTAAAACGGAAAGAACTAAAGATTTTATTGCTCGCTTCAATTGCAGAAAATCAAAAGGAAAAAATAGAAAATTGTGAAGTACCTGCCTGCGTTCAAACTCCCGACCTGCGATACGTTAGATGGCGCCATCACTGCTTGGGGTCTTGTTTGGTAGTATCTATGTTTTCAGCATAAACCTGATTGATGATCATTTTTCTTTTACAGCTCGTTCCTCATTTTCTAAACAATTTATCTCTGATGTTTCCGGGAATATGCGGCATTTTCATCATCTCAATATTCAGTGCAACTACTGGGTGAGACACTTGAATTATTATTTATTCCAAAAGTATCCTTATAACTATATGTCTAAAGTTTATATTAGTTTACCGTTCAGATGTTACTTGTTCCAGCTGCATAGCTTCATTGATAAATTCAATTGCTGGAGTACTTTTTCAAGAATTTATAAGACCCTGGATGCCACAAAGTACCAATGAGAATGCCTGTTGTCGGATTATGAAGGTTAGTTTTAGTGTTTTATTTCATATTCCTCCCATTCATACATTTCCATTCGGAAACAAAAAACAAGTTAGACTGCACATAAACTTATAAGATCATACATGCTGTCCTCAATAACTTTGAAATTATGGATACTCTCGGGTTACGTCTACAGCCATTTCTGCTCGGAAATTAGATACCTACCTATCTCCTAAGCTATAACATTAACAGTTAGCTAACATACCATCCATTTTAAGATATTAAAATGCCTGCAAATACCTACTGAAATGTCCACCGTCCATAACAATTAAGAGAACAGTATTTGAAGGCTCTCAGCTAATTTAGAATATGTTCATTTATTTTACTTGATTAAATTACTATGTTTTTAATGACAAAAACAAAAAAATACAGTAACAAAATTGTAGCCCATGGGTATCGGGAACGGGGTCCAAGCAAGCAAGACCTGGTGGTCAGGACTCTTGAAAGAGGAACCTCCCAAAAATACAAACCATGTCCAGAAGTACCGCTTTCTGGATCAAGGCCTCGTGCCATCTGCCTAACGATGCCTGCCTAAATATATTTATGTTAATAATTACAGTGTCTCTGCGTGCTGGTCGGTGTATACTGTGGATCCGTCGTATGGTTTGCAAAAGAACTGGATCGTCTGCAGCACGTTGCTTCGGGAGTCACTGGAGTCACAGCTGGTACTCTGCTTGGATTGTTCACTCTTGGGATTGTGTGTTCGAGGGCTAACTGTTCCGTAAGTTATTTTAAGTGTCAGAAATTATATAATTCTATAATAAATATTATTAAATATATAATTATTACCTTTTTATAGTATTAGGAATATTCGACTGGAGACACACCAATAAAAAACAAAACAGTGCCATCTATCAACAATTCTCTAAACTGTTTCCAAAAGTTCTGATGCGCCCTTTTATCGGCCCTTACAGTTAAATACCAAACTCTCGTCCGCAACAACATTATTAGTATGCTTAAATTGTCACAGAGGGCTCTGTTCCAAATAGATATCTCTTGTATCGATAGATGGCGTTAATTTTACTTAAAAAATAAGTTTTTATTTGGCTTTATGCTCTGCCGAAATAATCTAGCAACTTTTTTTAACTTTTTGTACTTTCATTCCTTTTATTTTTGTTTCAGGGAGCTCTAAGCGGCTGTTTGTTAAGTCTGATCCTCTGCGGTTGGTTGCTCATCGGTGCAGAAAATGCTCTCGCCACAGGAGCGTTGACCTTTCAGGGCAAACCACTGGCCACTTCAGGCTGCGGGAAAGCTAATTACACCCATGTACTGGCCAACATAAGCACAGTCACTCCTAATGCTGCGTAAGTACAATAAGGAGTTCATAGAATAAAACTAAAGTAGTATATTTAAGTATTCTAACACAAATGTTATGTTTTTAATAATAAATTCTTATTAGTAGGTCTACATGCTATGAATTTTTGCAAGTCGGTTTGTAAAATCACTTTTACACGTCAATAATATTTTAAAAAACTAGATAAGGTTAGTGTTTCCTATTCATAGTTGGTTTTTCTGAAAAGGAATTCGGGCACAAACTTAGAGGTCAGAGTCTTTATTTCACATAGGCACATAAATGGAACTTTTGAATGACAAAATCTACAAAAAAATAGGTAGTTTCGTATCGAGAAAAAGATACGCGTTAGGTTAAGGTTGCTATTTTTAAACGACTTAAAAAAGAGGAAGTTGAGAACTTCCTCTTTTTTAAGTCGTTTAAAAATAGCAACCTTCATCTGTATCTTTTTTATTGTAGATAGATTTGAGTTTTTTTGATAGGGTATGTTGCAAGGGTGGTCCCAAATACATTTTATAAACTTTATAATACTCGATAATACATTTTAAAATGTTCGCGTCGTAGTCAGCCAGACTCGCAAAAATTTTGCTGATTGGCTAATAATGGCTAATAATAATTTTACCACGACATGAGATAAGAGAACTTCATACCGATACTAGAGATGATCATTACAAAAGTTACAGTCCCAATTAGGCAGTGAAATAAAAACTATATCAGCAACTTTATGACATAAGAACGGTTTTATTACAACCGACTTCACACTCAGTTTGAGGCACAGTCAACGAGACGTCCACAGCACTGTTCAATTTATTATTGACGGAGCCTTTATTTCGTAGCCGTAAGGGTGGTTTTCGTACTTTCATTGTGTGTTGACCGTGCCTAAGCGGAAGTTTTAATCTTCGCCCGTAAGTTGGATGCGAGCTGACTCATTTTTATTTCCCCCTTATTAAAACTTTCCCCATATTACTATGACTCGATTCCTTTTATGACGATTCTTCGTAGAAGTCCTTTTTTTAAACCGCCTGTGTCTTGGACTAGGTATTCTATGAGTTCGAGTTGTTTTCATAATGCTTAGTTCCACAAAGTTTTGCATTGTGAACTAGAGTAGTCTCCGTATGTGAACAACCCAACAATTAAATTAAATGAACTCTCTGCTAGCGTGTGTGTTCCCTTCCACATTTAACCCGTCTGCCTTAAAATCAAGGGTAGGTACACAAGCATCTTTTGGGCACGTTCGATCTATCATAGACCTCATCCATAGCTTTTCATCAGTCGTGATCGAGGTTAAGAGCAGGCCCAATTGCGAAAAAAATGATCTGGATCTTTTGGATAAGTTCTTTAGTTTTCAAAATTATTAAAAAATAATAGCTAAGCACTTAGTTGCCTAAATTAAATACGAATATGATAAAAGACGAAAATGTTGCCAATGCATGGTGACAAGCAATGGCGGATTGACACAGATACAACAACAAAATATTGACCATGCTACAAATCACCAATTTTAATCTAAAACTATACTAAATATTTTTTTCTTCTTTTCAGGAACCAGTTCCCAACAAAGCCTCTCCAGTCTCTCTTCCGAATCTCCTTTACATACTGCCCTTTCGCTGGAGCCGTATCAGTTCTCCTCATCGGGATCCTAATGAGTTATCTCACTGGAAAATCCAAGTCGGAATCAATGAATCCGGATGTATTCTGTCCATTAACCCAGAGCATTCTCCACAAGTCCCTGATTAGGAGTCCGACGGCATCTCTGGAGGCGAGACCGAATACACAAGAAGTTTATGTAGCGTTGGATGAAGCTCTGAAACATTTGAAAGAGGTGATCGATCGATAAATAAATGATTGTGCAGTGATTTTTCAGTGTCGTGTTTTATTAGATACCTACTAGCTTTTTGCAGCGGTTTCGCCCACGCTAGCCAATTTACATAAAACCTTAACAAATTATATACTGGACCTTCCTCATGAATTATTCTGTCTATTAGTGAAAACCGCATGAAAATTAATTCAGTTGTTTTTGAGTTTTTCGCGAACAGACAGACAGACGCGAAGGGTGATTTTTATATAATATATAGTGACAAACAGATAGGTATGAAAATACACTGAAAGAGATGAGAATAATCAGTTATGCTGCAACATTTATTTGGGGATTTGTTGGTAAATATTTGTGAAAAATTACACATAAAATCACGCCTATAATTCTAGGGAGTAAGGGCCTACGGTGGCTGGGAATCAGCCTGGGATTCCCGACGCCCAGGGCGTCTCCCGCGGCAACTACGGCCGTGAGGGCGCATATACTGCCTCTCCCTCACGTGCGCCGCCTCCCTCTTCGAGAGCATCACTGCTTCGCAGAAGGAAGCGACGGCTACCCATGCACTCTCGCTCCGTACCATGGCCTGGACCAGGGCCGGACGCATGAGATTGCCTCCGCCGATCGCCTCCACAAGGATACGGCGATGCTCCGCCCAAGCCAGGCAGACCTCCACCAAGATTGCGAGTGTGCGTCAAAATAACTTTAAAAGTCTCCTAATGTACCTTTCGCAGAATTTTAATACCGTGCTTCTGTTCCAAATCTTCTTATAATGTTACCAAGAACCCATTATGCCTTTAAAAGTATATTTACAAATAATTTAAGTCATCTGACATTTTAGGACGAAACCCCTGGAAATCTCATTTACCTTCTAGGTACATCACAATCCTAATCGGCTTAGAACATAATTATTTTGAATACTGGCCTTAAATAATTTACCAGTAAGTATATATAAAGCAGATACACACCAATGTTAAAAGAAAAAAAAAATTCACTTGAATTGCAAAATTGAAATATTTGTTAGTATTAAAAGACCTGACCTGATGAACTTCATGACCTGGTGAAGGCTGCAGGAATCCGCTGGATGAGACAAATTGCACGATTTCGGCCGGGCGCACACAGTGTAACAGCGCTGCAGAGTGGCGTAATAGAGGCGTAACGGCGTAGGGGTTATAACAGATACAGACCAATGTTAAAAGAAAAATAAATCTTTATTTCACTTGAATTGCAAAATTGAAATATTTGTTAGTATTAAAAGACCTGACCTGATGAACTTGATGACCTGGTAAAGGCCGCAGGAATCCGCTGGAAGACAGAACCACAGAACCGGTCGAAGTGGCAGTGCTTGGGAGAGGCCTATGTCCAGCAATGGACGTCTTTCAGTTGAAATGATGATTATGATGGTTGAAGTAGAGTTAAATATTAAGTTCTCCGTATACCAGAAATACCAAAATATCTTCAAATGATGATGGCTAGATGCAATGAACCAGAAAAGGCAAAAAAGCATAAATAATTATTGTCTATACAGGAAAAGTTTTTATTCAGTGCGCTCACTTTAACCATGAATTCAGCATACCATTCTAGACCCCTAGCAAAGAAATTTCTCGTCGGTTTTACAAAAAAAAAAAACAGTTGTTTCACAGAAAAGCGCAATACCTACGCGGTTAAAATGTATGGAACAGCTGTTTTTTTTTGTATAACCAACGAAAAATTTCTGCGCTGGAGGATCTAGAATGATATGCTAAACTCATGGTTACAGTTTGCGCACTGAATAAAACCTTTTCTTGTATAAAGGAAACAATTGAATATAAAGATCGATACAAACGTTAAAGCAACGTGATACTCACACAAATTAAACACCAAAATATTCCCAAATAAATATATTTGTAACAAAAGACGATGAAAGGTCTAATGGTAACAATTGGGTATAAAATGTTGGATTTCGCCGAAACCCTTCGAAGACACGTTCGATTAATGGTTCGAGTGTGAATGCGATTTCACGATCGACTGCTCACGGCACATTTTCGCCATTATCTTCCATTATTCATAATGTTTCGATGACATATTGAATGTCATTATGTCAATGAGAATTCTTTGTAAATACATCCATGGCATTTTTTTTAATAGGATTTTGAGATTGTTGAGTTGAGCCCATGAATGTTGAATTCAAAAATCAATCAATCTCTTTAGCCTTTTCCCAACCATGTTGGGTCGGCTTCCGGTCTAACCCTCCATCTGTCAGATCGCGAAGGTGTAAGACCAGGTGCGGTTCGAGGGGGGGAGGTCCTAGGGGTCATAACGCCCCACAAAGCCGTAAACCTTCTTAAAATAGTAATTTTTGAAAATATTATAAAATTTGTCTGCGTCTTTAACTGTGACCCCCCCAAAGTCTTTGGCTGTGGCCGTGCCAGTGCAAGACCACCCAGAAGTGGCTGATATTTTTGCGCGCGTTCTGACGTTGTGACGCGACAGCAGAAGGGCTAATCGGATGCAGCTGAATATCCACATTTTACAAGAAGCGATTGCCTATTTCACCTCCACGCCCCAGTTAGGTACTGGGTAATACAATAGGTATCCTTTGGCAAAACTGGTATGTTAGATTTTCAGGCTTCTGCCGACCTGTAAAGTTTGTCAAAGATCCACGAATGACAGTCGAGACGCTTCGCATGGCACCACATTCCTGCCTTGCGAAGCGTCTTGGCATTTAAAGATGGTCACCCATCCATGGACTCAACTCATGGATCCAACTAAGCCTAGCCTGATCGACCGAGCCATGCGGCTGTTATACTTAGCCACAAGAACATGTCATGGCATACCTACCTGCATTAAATGAATTACCTAACACTTCCACTTCACTGTCTTAATCAATCTCAATGAACCCATTATGTAGTTCACGAGAATAGAATGAATAGAATAGAATAGAAAACATTTATTCAATACAGACACAACACAACAGCAACGAACACATTTAAAAAAAAAGAAGATAACAATAAACATAACAATAAAATTGCAGTAAAATTGAGCTGAGAGTTGCGTTGCGTTGCGTTGTGTTGTGCGAGACAGGGATTTTTTTTTATCCAACAATAGGAATCAACCCTAAAGATTTTAGCTGACATCATGTTCTACGTAGATAGAATTCAGAGTAAATATAACTGCAAGTATGTAGGTGTACTATGACAACAGAAGCCTGACAATGACGTCTTGAAACCAAAAACACTGCACGCGAAGACAAGACCTACCCTCGCCTTTTAGTCCTAAAACCAGATCATAAGCCATTTGCAACATCACCCACAAAGCAAGTCCCGTCTCTTCACAGCCGCAGACATTGTTTTCTATGAGACAAAGGGAAAACATGCACGGTGGAGGTGCGTGCTACGTTTTAGACACGCCACATTAATTCCTAGACCACAACTCAGACTGAGGGCCTACTGTCTCGAGTACTCCCCGTATCGATAAAACGCTTTAACTCACGTAAAAGGTGTAGGGGAATTTCTACCTCTGGTTGTTGAAATAAGGATTGCAATGGCTTAAATTTTAGAGCAAGGATGTACCTTTATAAGACTCATTTTTGTTGCTTTTTAGACTAGAAAATTGAGAGTGCCTTCGAGTGACTCCTAAAAGAAACGTATGTAACGGTAATGAAGGACGATTTTTTATGTTCATCCCGTGTTCGCGATTTGTACTTCTTTTTTTTGCGTTTTGTTAATTAAGCAAACGTTGGTTTTCCTTTAAATTATGTGGAGTCTGTTAAGTTCTATTACATAATGAAAAAGGATTTGTTTATTTTTTTGACTACCTACCTGTATTTACAATTAATTTTGAGTGTTTCAGGCTAGGAATACTCTTATGGCGTAGTGGCTAAGTGAAATCAGATTTTTCAGGACTGAAAAAAAAATCTGTTGCGAATCAATTTTATTTTTATATGTTGTTTTACTCTGGCAGTTACTTCTTACTACTCACTACTACTTACTTGGTTATTTTTTTTTACTATTTTTAAACGAAAACAGAAGTCTTGGACATATTGCAGAGTACTCTACTATACTGGAATCAGACAAATCTGACCATTCGTTCTTAAAATAAAAGTAAAACAAAAATGGACCCAAATGTTTGTTTTAAGGACGCATAGTCAGTCAGATTGGTCAACGATGTTCGCTTATTAGTATTATTTTTAAATGTAAAATAAATACCATAAATTTGTTTTGTTTGCAATTTGACAATTTTATATTTTACATTTAATTTTTATACCATTCTGATGTTTTATATGTTTTTGACAATTTTTAATATTATTTTTAATGAGTTTTTGAATATTTTAAATGTAATTATTCACAATTTTAGTTTGGGTTTTTATATGTTTTATATTTTAAAATAGTTTATAATATTATTGTATAAGTGTCAAACTATGGACTAGGTCCTGTTATGTCTGAAATATATTAATTAGATAATATTTTCCTCATACTCTTTGTAACTTTCATTATTGTTTCTTTTTGAATCAGTAAGTACCTATAAAACCAGGCTATAGTTCTTTAAATTATGTAGGTAGTCTATTATGTTGGTACCAACTTAAATGAAGATATGTTTGAGTACTACTGAATAAAACCCTTCACTATTCATATAGCTCACGTACAGTGAGCTACAGCCGTACACCTGCCTACATAGGCACAGGAAAGTAATTACAAGGCTAAATTAAGCCTACGTGACGATGATACGGCCGTATCGCGTTACTGAAGGATCGAAGTGGCTAGACTCATACGTCACTCTACTGTCCCCAGGAATTAATGTCCCATGCCACTGCAAGCCCCATAAAAGGCTCACCGCAGCGCTAATCGGTTGACCATTATTATTTATGAATTATTACGAATGAACCCCATCGGTATACCATGGAACGTAAAGCCTGTAATCTATGGGTTTTTTAGGTATTGTGTTGGGTTTTTAGTGTTTCGTCTGTATGTGGTATGACTTTGTGTAAAGCTTTATCTGCAGTTTTGGGGATCCGGAAGTTTGGGATGAAGGTTTTGCTGTATTTTTGGCCGACATTGGTGATTTAATACCTACTTAAATATTCCAGTAGTTACTTTAATTGTAAAACAATTAAAGTAAAGTCGGTGGCAAAAAACGAAAATACTGAAGACTCTTTCAGAAATTAAAGTTATTATTCACTTTTTAGTGTTTTTTTTTTGTTTTTTTTTTAGAAAAAAAGTTTTTATTTTTCACTATTTTCTTTGTTGTGTGGTGTATGCATAAACTTGTATTATGCATTACCGTGGTGATCAATGCTCTTGCCTTCCCTAAATGAGACTGACAAGACAGAGGGACAATTATAATAAAAAGCTGCTATTATTATGTATATGTATAGCAGGATAAGTTAAAGTATCTGACAGATACATATTTGAATTCATCCAAATCTCAGTGTTCTATGAAGTGACACACAAAAAAAAGCAACAAAAAAATACATTCATATTTTATGGGCAACGGAAAAAAGAAGGTTTTCTATAATAAAACTCGACAAAGTTAATAAGCAACAATGTCCCTTAAACGAGCCGAGTGTTAGATACTCGACGCAGAAAATGGAAACACGAATACAAAGGGAAGTCAACGAAATTAGCCCCGAGTCACTTCTAAACACTGCTGAATTCTCACGTCTGCCGGCACTTTTTTACTTATTTTGACGGATAAAATGCCATTTACGAAAAACCTTTAAAAGCGACGATTCCACGGTACTTTAAAGTGCCTAAGAGAGTAATTGGGCATATCAACCGTATAAATTCTGCACAGTATTTGCATGAAATTTTACTGCGTTGAAAGTTGTGTTTGGACTATTTCGTTTAATGTTGTGTTTGTACGGGAAATTCAGCGTTAGTGAAGTGGTTTTAAGCATTAAATTTAGATGAAAGGTTGGGGCGTTCTCGTCGCGATTAAAATGTATGAGCCACGCGTGGTTTACATGAGTTTGCGTTGGAAGAAATCAATTTGGTAGATGACAGCTATGCTGATAGCTCCGTATACTTTATAACGTGAAGAATCTAATGAAACTGTGACTTACTGAGGTTTTATATGTACAGGTACATAACCTTAGCTTTGGGTTTGACATACATTTCTAGAAACAAGTAGGTAAAATATACACGTTAATAACAGCTTTTGATTAAATGCATATGAAATAAAGAAGAGAATATAATATATTTTCTTTTGACGTTTTTTTGTTATAAGCAGCATATTATGCTGCTTATAACAAAAAAACGTAACACAATTTTTTTGTGTGCCTGTGTCTTTCGGTTAATCTCCGTAACAGCTGAACCGATTTTGACGGGACTTTCACTGGTAGATAGCGGATACTTTTTAGTTTGGTAGCTCCTGTGGGATAGTTTCCAAAATACACACGGGCAAAGCCGCGGGCACAGCTAGTGCACAATAAGCTGCTAGGCTTTAATTCTATAACTAAATGGGTTGGATCTTTTGCTAGTAAAAGTTCTACCACACTTAATACACACAATACACATTAATGTATACGTACATAATTTTAAAGCCATCACTAACTTAATGTCTCCTACTAATATTATAAACGCGAAAGTTCGTAAGTATGGATGGATGGATGGATGTTTGTTACTCTTTCACGTAAAAACTACTGAATGGATTTGGATGAAATTTGGTATACTGAAAGATTATAACCTAGATTAACACATAGTATACTTTTTATCCCGGTAGTACGTTCCCGCGGGATAATTTCTGACTTCCACGCGGGTGAAGCCGCGGGCGGAAGCTAGTACTTAATAATTTTTATCTTTACGAGAAACTACTTAATAGAAAATAAGAACAAACCTGAATTCTCCTGGACATGGAACATGATATAAACATCGAAAATCCTCATCTAAAGAAAAACCAAGTATAAAATAAATTAGATTTCTAAAACAAACATATCGGGCAGAGACCTCTACGATAGAATATCGAGAAGGACATAGCTAACTAAATCAATTACTAGGATCAATTCGATTCCTTTGGTCTCGCGGAGCGAATCCCGTCCGAATGGAAGCTTTTCAGGGGAAAACTTTTCAGAAGGTTTTCTTTCACGAATATTCTGTTTAGTTCTAGAGAAATAATTAGTTTGATAAGTTATTTGGGAGTTTAGAAATGATTTAGATTTTGTAAGAACAAAATTATCTGAAATAAATTATACACATTATGCTTGTGACAAACTAACTAAGTTCATCAGGAGCTTATAGGTAAGTAATAATAGCATCACCAGTCGAACGATCAGGTTAACCTATACTTGCCGCGTTTGGGTCTTGGGTGGGTGAACATCTTTAGCTTTACATTTACATACCAAGACCTCTCCGTGCCTCGGAAAGCATGTTACGCCGTTGATCCCGGCTGTCATTTGTGGATCTTTGACAGTCATTACGGTTCGTTACAAATCCCAAAATTCAGACAGCCAGTCTTACCGAGGGGTATCGTGTTACCAAGTTGAATTGTGCAGGTCAGATACGAAGTCGATCCATGTAAAATACTGGTACTTAGCTGTATCCGAAGTGGAAGCCGATCCCAACATAATTAGAAAAAAGCTGGGCAGAATATTAAATTATAGGTATTAAGAACGGGTTCTGAAACGTTGCCAGAAGCTCGTATTGGAAGTCAAGCTGAAATATTTATGCCCTGGGCGTCGGGAATCCCAGGCTGATTCCCGGCCACCGCAGGCGCGGGCTTGCGGACGGCGAGCAATGGGTAGCTCGCTGTCCGGTAAGGACCAAGCCCGGGTCGACGGCGCGTTGTGTTCCACGCGCGCCTCAAAGAGATGTCAGCATCAACTAGTGGGGTCCACAAGGGCCGATGCCTGCCAGAGGTACGGGTTATTCGAAAGAGATACCGCGGCCCCTGGCACACAGGCAACTGAGGGAACACGGGTGGGTTTTAGTCAGTAAAAGTCTAACACGCCCTCCTGCTGCAACCAGAGCGGGAGAAGTTATTTGATGATTTACCAACTAAAAATAATAATAATAGCTGAAATATTTATTAACCTATCGTACTAGTAGTTCCATTTGGTGCTGGACGTAAAGAATAGCACCATCCCATTTCTTCCCGTGGGTGTCGTAGAAGGCGATTAAGGGAACTTACTAGAGAATGGGTGGCAGCATTCTCTAACATTTTACCACCATACTGCGATCGCCAACTCGCCTACCAAGCGTGGCGATTATGGCAAACTCCTTATTTTTTTGTCCTATCCCTATGTCCAGCAATGGACGTCTATCTGCTGAAATGATGATATTTATGTAGCTGAGTAATTTTAAAAAAACGCTACAGGCAGTAAAACATTTTAACTGGATGACAAATAAACTCTCTATTTAGTTTAGGCAGCATTCAGCTTCTTAAGTAATTGTTAAGGGTTAATGACAAAAACAATTCAGACAGTAACAAGGGTCTTTAAAGGGACGCGAAAAATTACGTAAATCGAAATGAATTGGTTTAAGGCACTCAAAACATAAACTAATTATTGTAAAACTAGCTTTTACCCGCGGTTTCGCCGGCGTGGATGTCAAAAAATGTCCCACGGGAACGTACTTTCGGGATTAAAATTACCTGCCTGTGTGCCAAAATTTCATTCCAATTTTCATTAATTCGTCGATACTGTTTTATTATAAAACGCAGAATTGCTTCTTTATAAACTTATTTCTGATGCAAAGCAGGTTTATTATCTCCTAGTTTGAAGGTTATGGATGCCGGTTTCATTACAGCAATATTATTCGTTTAAACGTTGTCTCAATTATAGCAATGCATCTGTTATGCAATTGCTATTATATACAGCTTTGCTATTGCAGATGTTCAAAGATGGACGAGCCCACCTACCATCTAGGTCATTTGTTTGTTTGCCACGTCATCATCGTCAGCCTAATGTAGTCTTTTGGCGGTCATTTTCCTCCTGCTGGCTCTTCAGTTACTACCAGGTGGATTGCGAAGACTGATCCTCCTATCTGCTAGTGGGCAAGTTATGTTTGATGATTTGTTACTTTTAATAAAACTATTAAAAGTAACAAATCATCATTCATTATCATCGTTTTTCTAACGTTATCCTAATTTATTTAGGGATATTATAAATTGCATATCAAATAAATAATCGCCTATCAATACATACTCATCATTTATATACTGGTAGAAAAACTACTGGTAGAAAATGCCTTTGGCATTAAGTCCGCCTCTGTACATTTCTGTGCGTGAAGTATTAAATAAATAAATATATTCTTATTTACATCTAATAACTTACTTCACTACAAATAAACTAAATGTTTAACAAAACTCAAACTGCAGATAATTCGAAATTATACATCAATATAACATTACTTTTTCCTCATAATGCAATACAGTTAAATTTATTTTTATACAAAAATACTACATACATAGCATAAATACTGATCGCACAGCAAATTTTCCATATTTCATAGCAAAATAACTATCCCAGTCGCATATTAGACAAACATACATTTACGGATATCTGGACGCAAGAGCGAGCGAAGCGAGCTCGGGACTTGCGGCACCCCGACACGGACAGGTTAGGTTCGAAGGGGGATGGCGGGGTCTTTCAGACCCCGCCATCCCCTTCATGTAAGGTTACTTCAAACCCCGCACGCAGAAATAGGAGCCCCGCGAAGCGGGGCTCCGTCGAGCTATCATGGCAGGTGGTTAAGGGTAGTCTTTCCCTCTCGACGCCCTTTATTTAGAAAAACTGCTGTACATAATATAAAAATAGAAGCTATATTTAAAAGAAAAAGAGTTAACATGTATAATGTGCATTAAGATTATTAGCTGTGCATTGATGAAAAAGCTTTTGCTTTAGGAAAAATCGCTGTACGCTGCGAAAATAAATTGTAGTGTGTTTAGTGATATTTTGAGTTGAATATTTTGCTGTGCAATCAGTAATTTTGATGGGAATTCGGAATCTTATTGCATAGAAAAAGGATATTTTTTGATTTGCGTTTAAATACTACCCATTTATTTAATATCGGGATTATTATTTTATTGGGATGCCAGACTTTAGGAAGAAAAAGATTTTCTTCCGAAAGTCTGACAACCAGTCTTACCACGGGGTATTGTGGTACCCAGTAACTGGGTTGTGGAGGTCATCAGATAGGCAGTCGATCCATGTAAAATACTGATATTCAGCTGCATCCGGTTAGACTGGAAGCCGACCCCAACATAGTTGGGAAAAGGATAGACAGATGATGATGTCTTTTTCACCGACTTCAAAAAGGAGGAGGTTCTCAATTCGTCGGACCCTTTTTAATAAAAAAAAAAATATGTATGTTTCCCGATTACTCGAAGATGGCTGGACCGACTTGGATTTTTTTTTTTGTTTGAAAGGGTATACTTCCCAGGTCGTCCCATGATCATCAAGTCAGGATCTGATGATGAGATCCTGGAGAAATAGAGAGAATTCTTCAAATTTTATAGCCACACGAAGCGATTTAGGTATTTTTTGGAAGAGTAGTTTCTCAGAGTTGTTTTTTTTTTGGAAAAAGTTTTTTCTTCTATACTTCTCTTTTAGTCGTCATATCGGTAGTCTTTTTCTAGCCATATCATCTTTCACACAGTCCATCCATTGTTTATTTAATCTTTTCCTACTCGTATATGTACCCACATGGATACTAAAAAAATCCTGCGCATCATGTCCCCATACCATGAAAACCGAACTTCACAAAACTTCCAAATACCAGTTACAAATGCCAGGAAAAATTATAACAAATTGCACTTTATTATCTATCGTAAAACGTACATTATCTAAGCAATTTTCTTCGGGAAATGATGTGGGCTGACAGTCGTACAGTTAACAAGGTTGGTTCGTGTTTAGAATTCCTGATTCGTACCTCTCCCAGTCTGATGTGTTTCATTAAATTTGCTCGTGACGAGCAACACAATGATTTCAAAGACGTTTTTATTGCCTTGAAGGATATTTATGAGCTTTTATTTGACGACATTTTGGTCAGTTTAATGCGAAAGGATGAAGTTTTTTCAGTATCAGTTTCATTTTATCGATGAAATACGTAACACTAAGCCTTGTTTCCTCGAAGGGTTGGGCAGAAGTACATACCTGTAGTATACCCACATTTCGCCAGTAATTTTTAAGTCAAAGCCACAAGGGCACAAAGCCAGACTCCGGGCTGCCACTGAGAAGTTCCAGATAGAAAAATCGAATAACTTAGCCCGACCTGGGAATCGGAAAGGACCTTGTGTAGGAAAGTGTAGATTTGAAAAATCTTATCAGCGAAGTCCTGCCACTGCCTCGCGCACCTATGGGTTCGGCGTCTTATCCAGTCGTCCTAAATCCAGTTAAACTTCACTGCAAATTTATTTCCACAGGTGTTGGTTAATGTTATTGCTCGTGTTTTGATGGGGTTAGAGCACAAAATCACCACAGAAGTACCATTTCGTATTAGAAAAAAGGTTTTAGCACGCGGTAGTCTCGTGTAGTTCGTGAACGATTAGTTAAAGTGAAAAAATACCATGCGGCGCCACTGTCACCCTTCGTAGACCAATTGGATTGCTTAGCGAATAGGTGATAAGCAAGCCGGCAACTTAATCAAATCAAACCCTTTCTACTACACACAAAGGCTTGAGTTCTAGTTATGGGTTGAAAAACTATATCTTAAGATCAAATTCGGTAAGTAATACCTATCTTAAAGAGAACGGTACCTACGTAATAGACCTCATATTCAGCAGTAGCGCTTACGACCAGTAGACCAACGAGGCAGACAATGAAATGTTCTGTGAATCCCTTCTTAATATTATAAATGCGAAAGTAACTCTATCTGTCTGTTACGCTTTCCCGTCTAAACCGCTGAACCGATCGTCATGAAATTTTTCAGAGATATTGCCTGGGATATGGAAAAGGAGATAGGATACTGTTTTATGCGATAACCAACATCCACGCGGGCAGAACCGCGGGCAAAAACTAGTACTGAATATTGTTGATATTTTCGTTGAATTTAAAAAAAATATATTAATATGTTTTATTTTGAACTCAGTTTCCGGAGAATTTTAAATGCCATAAACAGTGCAGAATAAGACGAGAACTTTAACGCATGTTCTAAACAAATATGGCAAGGATAGGCTGATAGGCTATGCCATTCAATATTCTTTGCCCAGTCATTGTTAAACCCCGTATCAAAAGTTTCACTATCCCTTTCAAAACTTCCTAGATTCTGAATACTTTTTCTCCAACAGACGTCTTCACATTCCAAACACGTACAATCGTATCGAGATCAAGGAACAAGATCTCGATATGAAAATTCCGATTTTTTTTGCCTAGACAAGAGTACTCGAAATCTATCACCCTTTATTACATCAGTGTGAAATGTAAAAAGCTCTTAAAACTACTATAAGAGGGCAAGGGAATTCTTCCAGTTAAAATGTGAGAACACTTTATAGCCAGGATAGCTGTTAGCACTTGAGAAATTGAATTTCGTTGGCGTGGCCCGCCTGCTGATTGCATTCAGCTGAATCAGCTATATTGCTCGAACCTGACTTGTCAAATCATTGAAGCTGTTCAGGTGTTTTAGCTTTTAACTTTATTGGAGTATAAGCAATATTTTGTTTCGAAATAAAAGTAGTGTTTGGAAAAGTTTTGTGAAGATTGGACGATTTGTTAAACATGTGTAGGTTTGTTTTGCTGTTCCAATCTTATCAAAGGGTATCGTATTACCCAGTAGCCGGGCTGTGGAGGGCAGATAGACAGTAGCTTCATGTAAAATACTGGTATTCAGTTACAACCGGTTCGACTGGAGGCCGACCCCAAAATAGTTATGGCTAGGCAGATTGAAAGTGTGTATAGTAAAGTTTCAATGAGATACGCCATGATATATTACTTTAATCTAAAAATCACATTGGCTCAACTTAAAAAGCTTTGCAAAACTGGCATAAAATTTTTATTTTTCCTACATGAACTAAACCCGTGGCATATATTTTGAAGCAGTACCCTACTTTACTCTATATTTCACTGACTGTGATAAATTTGGCCTCACTGACTTAGGCTACAGAGAAATATTTCAAGTTGGTGGCCAAGATAAAATGTGTAGCAGCTCCGTCGTTCACGTGACGATTTTCTGAATACTAAATAAGGTATACTCGTATATTGCCTGAAAGTAACTACGAGTATGTATTCTGGATGGTGGCCAATGATGGACTTTTCCTTCAGATGGTTTTATAATTAACTAACTTTGGCCAGCGGCATCGCCTGCGTGGTTCAGAAATTATCCCGCGGGAACGTACTACCGGGATAAAAGTATCCTATGTATTAATTCAGGTCAACCGTCACATTTATATTATAATTCTGCTTTATAAGTACGCAATACTGGGTAATGTATTATACACATGCTTGCGGAGATAATTCCCTGAATTATATTGAAATCCACATCTAAAGGGGGTCACACAGACAGACACGAATCGCTACTTTAATTTATTATGTGTTTATATTATGTTATATAAAGTGTAACCGAAATGCAAGTAGCACTTGTAAATATAATTAATAACACTATACTTATCAGCAAAATACACAACTGTTTTACGCTGTTACTTTTAGCGAAAGAAACATTTTTAAGAAAGTCCATTTTACTTTTCTTTAGTGTTTGGAAAACCATGTCAAAGGTATGAAATTATCCGGAAAAGAACCGGAGCTACAGTTGCAGACTACGCAAACTGAAGTGGTAGTAGGCTGGCCATGTTTGTCGGAGACCGATGATCGGTGGAGCAGATGAGTCCTTGAGTGGAGTCCGCGTATCGGCAAGCGTACTCCGAGATGCGCCCCAGCTATATGGACCACCGACCTTAAAAAGGTGGCCAGGACAGACTCGATGCAAAAGGCGGAGGACGGGGTGTCATGGCTCAGCTTGGGAGAGGCCTATGTCCAGCAGTGGACTGCGATAGGCTCAGTTGATATCAACTAGAAGCAATTTTTTTTTAACGTTTTGTTTCTTGTTTCTTCCAGCACTCGGGTTATGTCTCACGTATGTTATGTTTACGCTGAGCGACGGCCATTTTGCGAGGATGTGACGCATATTTTCCACAAACATGTTCTTTTTTGCGTTTGTGACTTTCTCTGCGTCATGTTTACCGCAAATAAACGGACTTATTTTATTTCTTTTCCTTATGTTATTTTGTGGAGATATATTCATGTGTATCCTTCCGTCTGGGAAGAAGAGAGGTTTATGTCAGTTCTGCCGACTAAAAATCCACGGTGTTTTGTGTGCATACACACGAGTGACACGAGTCAACGGTAAAGGCAACTGCAGGTTTCGAGACCTATCGACGCCCGTCATCGACGTGTCAGTGGCTACCGTTAACGGCGCTCAAATACACGAGCGGCATGTCGTCGACGGCTTTCACTCCGATCCAGCACATCCCTTGCTGCCCTCGTCTTCCCATGATGCATTAAGCCGAGGTCCGTTCCGTCCGGGGTGCCCTTAGCATGTAGTTGCTTAGTTTTAAGTTTTATAGCCCCGGCTGGAGGCCTGATATATTGAGGCAGCCACAGACCAGGCCGGTTAAGCAGCCGAAATACTCCTAGGTTGACCTGCGAGATGTAAAACAAAACAAAAAAATTGACGACGCTCTTCGATGGCTGCAATTGCCTCTGATGTTGACGTGTTTCGCCCGTGTGTATGCACACTTCATCATCATCATCATTTCAGCCGAAAGACGTCCACTGCTGGACATAGGCCTCCCCCAGGCTCCTCCACTTCGACCGGTCTTATGCTTCCCACATCCAGCGGATTCCCGCGGCCTTCACAAGGTCATCGGTCCACCTTGTAGGAGGCCTTCCCACTCTACGTCTTCCAGTACGCGGTCGCCACTCCAGAATCTTTCGGCCCTATCGGCCATCTGTTCTGCGAGCAATGTGCCCTGCCCACTACCACTTAAGTTTGGAAATTCTTCGGGCTATGTTGGTTGCCTTGGTTCTCCTGCGGACAACCAAGCACACGCCCTCTCATGCACACTTGGGCATCGTGAATTATTTTTGTGGCGCAGCATCTCATTATTCTTTTGTTCTCATTGGTTTTGTCTTCTGTTGTAGAAATGATAGATTAATTAAAATATTCCTGAAACAATCACAATGGTGTTAGGTTTTCCCAGAAGCCAGAAAAGTTTCCGAAGTATAAAAGTACCTACCCACAACAGCCATCTGTACTTTAAAAAGTCACTTCTTCAAAATAATAATTTCACGCTGAAAGCTGATTATATTTATGAAAGAATAGCCTTCGGTGTTTTTAAATTGACGTTATTTTTTTTATCAAGATTTTCTCCCTGATATCTTTATGTTTGATATTTTAATCTTACCCTCTTTTGTATTCTACAAAATTAATCGGCCGTGTATTAAATAAGTTGTCAGAAACAGAGATTATGATTAAACGAGACAAAATTTAATTTATCCCAGCTCGGGATAAATTTATAAAATGGATCAAAAATATTTTCTAAGATATTCTCGTGTAGCTCTTAGATAAATAGATATCTTTTCGCAAACTTAACGATGTCATATTTTAGAAGAGTAACTTTTGTTTTTGAACTTACTCTGTATAGAAGATACTTAATTGTTGTTGCTTTGGCAAAAATATGTACTAACAGCAGATAATGCGTCTTATTATTTAGTTTTAAGGAGTTATTCAGAAACACCTAGGTTATCCCATAAACCGCTGAATCTCAACACGAAAGTCTTTGACCAGTGCATGTGGCCAGTGATGACTTATGGAATCCGCTGGATGCGACAACCACAGAACCTGTCGTAGTGGTGATATTATATAAGCTTGGAAAGCCCAATCAATGTTCAGCGCCGCAAAAAATCCACTGCAAGATTCAGAAACTAAATAAGAGACGGAACATGACAGAAATTCTTTAAAAAATATTGACGGCACTCGATCATAATAAACACATTATAAAAAAAAATACTGATTATTAGAAAAGGATTTTTTTAAATCGAGTCTAATAAATGGTGATAAGTGAAAGCAAACAAAAGTAAAAACAATCTTATAATCATTATAGTATTGACTTATTTATAAAAATAAACTGACTATCCACAATTACCTTAAAAATATCTTCATCATAAGGCTGTAAGGTCACGGTCATCAGTACTTGGCAGCGAGTTCAGTAACACAGACAAGTTGTCTCACTTAGCACACAATTACAACTGATGAACTGACACTTCCAATAGGTTAGTGTTGTTAGTTGATTACGTGTCAGCGTCGCGTGCGCACGTTCGTTGTTCAAAGATAAGTTTTTGACTTTTAAGTTCACATTGTTGTGTTCTTATTTTGAAAATGGAGTGGCTTTCTACGGAAGACGGTTAGTATTGGAGTTTTGCTGTGTTAATTTCAGCTTTTGTGGAATATTTATGATATGAATGTGAGGAATACAAGTCTCAGTATTATCACCAAGACCGGTTTCCAAATTAAAACAAACAATGTCAGTCTTGTTTTCCATATTTCGTTACCAGGTAGTGCTGTGTTCATTCATACGTTGTTTTATTTTATTTTAGCTAGGCTTACCTTATACATGATTCCATGTACATATTTCTATTTTAAACCATACGTTATGATGTTTTTTATCAGAGCAATAATCAATTACAAATTGTAGCCACGATCGTGCTTGCTGACTTGTAGGTATGTAGTATTCACAAGATAAATAATTATTATCCTGATTTGTACTATCAATAGTTATTATTATTTAAATAAGTACTGGTAGATAGGGTCGAAGAATCTTTTTTTTAAAATAAAGCATGATAAACTACGAGGGGCTAGTACGCTTTTCGTGGTTAGTCCATGGATGAGTAAGCATTTTTAACCGACATAAAAACGGAGGAGGTTCTCAAGTCGACGCGTATTTTTTTTTTAAATGTATGATGACCACGCTTAACTTTTTAGTAGTCCGATTTCAGTCAGTGGGTCGTCTCAGTTGGACCCATATTTGGAAAACAAAAACCCTACCCTAAGGGTGGGAAAATAGAGGTGATTTATTGTTCACTCACAGATTTTAATGCTGAGTTGTGTATTACAAATTACAAAAAAAAAAACTTCACGATGAATGAGCTTTAGAGCAAAAAAATTAAACCGCCGAAAAAACTGAAAAGCAAAAAATTATAAACCTGTTTTGTTTAACCTTATTAACTAAGTTCGGAAGTCGGTGACTTTGGATGTGTATTTTAATTTTATGTCACCGCCTTCCGAACTTAGTTATTAAGGTTAAACAAAAAAGCTTTATTATTTTTTGCTTTCAGTTTTTTCGGGGGTTGAATTTTTTTGTTAAAAAGTTTTTTACATTCCAAGACCCCTCCGTACTTCGGAAAGCACGTTGAACCGTTGCTCCCGACTGTCATTCGTAGATCTTAGATAGTCAAGTATGGGTCGTCAGAAGCCCGAAATTCTGAAGACCAGTTTTACCAAGGGGTGTTAGTATTATCCAGTAACTGGGTTGTGGAGTTCAGATAGGCAGTAACTCAATGTAAAATACTGGTACTCAGCTACATGGTATCAACTCAGGTGCATCCGGTTAGACTGGTAGCTGACCCCAAGATAGTCTATGATGCTAGGCAGATGACGAAGCATGATAAAGTAGGTACAAATCCTGATATTCTACACATTTATGCCGAATATTGCTTGAATTCATAAAAAACTGCCAGCTTCGAAAAGGGAGGCTAAAATCAGACATACCAGGAAACTCTTTTCCGTTTTTTCTGCAGATATATGAAACGACAGTGTTACAGTTTTCGGATTTCGAAACAATCCGCGAAAAGCAAACAAAGCACTTTTTATTCTACCAATAGATAGAAGTTTGCATTCATAGGATTTGCAGTTTTTAGGGTTCCGTACGTATCAAAAGGTAAAAAAGAAACCCTTATAAGATCACTCTCTTGTCCGTCTGTCTGTTCGTGTGTCGCCACCGATTTTCTCAGGAACAGGTGGACCTAGCAAGTTGAGATTTATACCAGAGGTCTATAGTCTCTATTTGGTGTATAAAAATCTAGGTCCTGAGTCAACACGATAAAAAGATTTAGGCAAATTTAGATTTTCGCGAAAACTTGTAAGTACCAAAATTTTCCTTAATTTCAACTTTTTTTATTTTTCGGAATTTTTCCTTTATTTGTGCTATAAGACCTTGCTTTTAACCAAAATTGACAATTCTAGGTCAACCGGAAGTACCCTATAGGTTTTGGGTCGAAAACCTATATGGTAGTTCCCGTTGACCTAGAATCACGAAAGGCAAAAAGCAAGGTCTTACAGCACAAATAAAGGAAAAGTTCCAAAAAAATAAAAAAAAACGTAGAAAATTAAGGTAAATTTTGTACATTACAAGTTTTCGAGAAAACCTACATTTGCCCATATCTTTTTTATTATGGTGGTACCTATAATGCACGAGTTCGACTCGCACTTGACAGGTTTTTTTATGTAACCCTTACTTTTTTAGATGGAAATTTGCCACTAAAATTTAGAGTCTTAAAACAATTACTTACTTATTTTATCATTTTCATACTGGTTCTTCTTGCGAAAACAGTTTATCTTTGCAGTTTATTAGTACGTGAAATTTCTTGTTTTAAAAAGATATCATAAAGCATCGCATCGCCGATCATCAGTTCAGTCGAAAGACGTCCACTGCTGTACATAGGCCCCTGCCACTTCGACCGTTTATTACCGGCATTGCCAATATAACTTCGTTTTCTCTTGGTGTTCCTTCAGAGTTTTTTTATCGTTTTACATGGCTCCGTCGGGGTCGTAACATGTTATAGCATCAAATGCAATAACATTTTTTGCAAATCCGACTGTTCGTTCAAGAGATTACCACCTACATACAAACTTACATACAAAATTTAATTTTTATACCTAATATACACAATAGCATGCATTCCTCATTATATATTATTAGGTATATTTATTATAAATTATACACACTACAACCCAGTGAATTTATAGACACTATTGAGCCATACGAGATAAGACTCGAGCTTATCGACACCATAGTTTCGCTTTCAATTTGAATCCCTTTTTCAAACCGAAAAATCCAATCGTAGTTTTTGCTAGCTCCCGAATCAATCTTCTCGATTCGTACTTGATACTAGAACCAAATATATCGATACCTAGAAATACGCGTTTCCTCTTACCATAGATGCTAAACAAAATGGCCGAAAGAAAAAACAAAACATAAATTTAAGAGGTAAAATAGTACTGTTTTTTAAACGGATTGCATTTCCTTTGTTTCCAGGAAAATACAGAATAGAATCTCTGTCAGCTGCTACTTTCCCCGGTGCATTAAAAGTGAGTATTTTCCGTAAATACAATAAGACTATTAAGTTTTGTTCCGAAGTTTCATTTAACTACTGCGTCTCTCAACGTTCGCGTAGCACGTTGTGGAGATATATTTTTGTTTGTAGGTAGGTACCTGTTTAAGAATATCGAATATTGGGAAAATTTCGCTGTCTAGAAGAGTTCATTGATTACTTTACGTGTGTACCCAGTTTCTTATATATTTTTTTTAACCTTGCCCCACACACTCGGAATTTCTTCTGTATTGTGGAGCGTTTACAACCATTTAAACTAACATACACAAATAGCCAGACTCAGAACAACTACTTGTAGGTCATACAAATATTTGATCCGTGCGGATATCGAACCCGTGACACGCAGCGCAGCAGTCAATCGTTTAACCACTGCGCCAACCGTGGCGTCATTTTAAACGTATAGGTAGATCTTCTCTTGGTATGTACAGATGGTTATCCTGATCGATCGACCCATGTGGCTGTAATTACTTGGCCACAAATAACATATCTACATAATATCCAACCTAAATAGAGTGTAACATTCAAGGACTCGTGGTTAGCCATACTTCAAGCTTTATATTTATGTAATTAGATTTTTCCAGCGGCATTGCCCGCGTGGAGGTCGGTGTTTTAACCTACTTCAAAAAGAAGGAGGTTTTTTTTATGTATGTTCGGTCATAAGTTGCCGGAGTTATATATAGATGGATTTGCAAAATTCTTTTTTTGTTCGAAAGGGGTATTCCGGAATGGTCCCATTTAAATTTCATATAGATCTGATGATGCGTTTCGGAGACAGACAACGGAACTCTTGAAAAAATGACAGCAAATTAACCGCGATTGCTACTATCGCATAAAAATGCATTGTTTTGACCCCATGGATGATCAAATTTCGAATTGATGTAGGGTAGGCAGGTACTACAACTAAAAAGTGAAAAAAAAAACTTTTTCCAAAAAAAAAAAACAACAGACATCCGGAAAAACACTATAAAGTAAAAAATAACTTTAATTTCGGAAGGCGGTGACAAAAAACACCACTTCGAAACTACCACGTTAAAATCCATTGCGTAGTTTAAAAGATCTAAGCGAACAAACACGAAAAACGACTTCCTTTTATACTATGTAAAGATTACTCTTTAACCCTCAAAATTCCAAGAGAACTAAAATCAAGCACATTTTTTAAACTATTATTTTAACGTTCCAGGTCATAAGAGAAGCCTTCTGCCAAGACGAATCAGTGTGTATCGGTACAGAGGTAAACAAAAACCCAGTAGCTGCAGAAGAACTATTGGAACTATGCGCAGACGCAGCATTAGATGGTGTGTCGCTTGTAGCAGTTGCTACTGACACCGGAGAAGTTGTTTCAGCAGCTTTTAATAAATTACAGGTATGAAACAGAGGCCCTACTAGTGTGTTTCTTTTAACCATCTCGACTTTACGCATCGGCCTTGTTCGGCGCTCCGATTGGCCCTAGAAAAGCCATTCGGTGCACCAAACGTAGTCGATGCGTTACCTAAGTCGAGATGGTTAAAACAAATTCAAACTAGGGTCACTGCACGAAAACTAGTGTAAGTAAACGTTTGAATCTCGCGCAATTTTTGACAGCTGTCTAATTTAAAGTGTTGCCAACATGAGAAACTCGAAATCACCCTATATAACTTTTCGCCTTGTTTCAGTAGCAAAGGGAGAAAGTTTTGTAAGTCTGTAAATAAGATTTAGTTTTTGTGAAATGAAGACTTTAACTTCAATGTTTTTTTTTTTGCAATTTTGTCATACCTTGACACACTCTTTTTTTTTACTATTTTTCACTATGAGTTACTATTAAGTAGCGCTTGGCTGTAATATTATAAATGTGAAAGTTTGTATGTTTAGATGTTTGGAAATTTTGATGTTTGGATGTTTGTTAATCAATCACGCAAAAACATCTGAACGAATTTGGATTAAATTTGGCACACAGATAGTTTATAACCAGAATTAACACACATTATACTTACTTTTTATCCCGATAGTATCTTCCCGCGGGATAATCTTCGACGCAGGCGAAGCCACTGATAAAACCTAGTCTTTTTTAATATCAATAGATTAGATCCAAATATTATTTCAGGCTTTAGTCATAAGGCCTTAACAAAACACAATTTGAAACGAAAAATCCTGTCAACAGATTTTTTGTATGAATAATAATTATGCAGAGGATTATACCTACATCATTTCAGCTTACGTACTTGTTGACTTTTTTATTTTGCAAGTAAAACTCCGAACCTCATTATTCCGTTTGTCACTAATTAACACAAGTAATGAATTCTAAGTGACTACTTTGTTATTTTAATTCGTTTCCGTGACTCTTGAGTATCGATGTTTTAAATATACTTTGTGAGAAGACTTTACGAGGCACTTTAAGATAAAATATTCTTTAGGTATGGACAATTAGAAGAATAATAAATGTTATTGACGATAAGGCTTATATTTAGTTTTACACAATCTTGTGCCAAATTAGATAAAATAGATACACTCGCGACATTAATCCCTTTATTTATAAACGTTGCAATGATTAACGAATGTTTAAGACTACAGTTTTGACGTTTAAACATCTCTTAACTTTCCATAATCAGCCTATAATGTTCCCACTGTTGGGATACAGGCCTCCTCTCAGTGTGAGGGAGTGGGCCGTAATCTACCACGCTGGCCCAGCGGGTTGGTAAAATGATGTCTTCGAATTTTTCTTCACGATGTTTTCCTTCACCGTTTTGAGAGCAGTGGTGTCGAAATAATTTATAAAAAGTAAAGCAAGGCCCTTTACTTTGGTTCGATCTTACCTGGGTTCGATCCTATGACCAACAACACTTAAGTCGCGGCTGTTACCACTACGCCACCACTGCGTTATAAATAAATCCCTAGATAGATAGAATACTTTTTACTGTACACCGAATTAAGAGAAAAACAAATGACAATCAAATGTTCAAACAAAATTAATAAAAAAAACAAAAATTCTTTGTTTCAGGTAGCAACATCAGATTCATCAGAGAAGCCATTCTTCGAGATATTTGCAGAAGAGCGCTGCACACAGCCGTCATCACGGGCTCTCATAGAGTGGATGGCAGAAGTCGATGGCAGGTGTAATTTCTTTGAAAAGTAAGGACAATCAAAAGGCAGCAGACCAACCAATAAGTGGATATCCGAAAAGGCTTAACTAGCCGTTCACGACGGTGTGCTAGTGCCTACGCTTAAGTAAGGAAGTGAATGTTGCGTGTGGCAAAAGAAGAAAGTAGAATAAATACTGTGGAAATACGTTCCTTGCGAAGCAAGTGTGGTGTGATTATGAATGATAGGCTGAGAAATAATGTGTTGAGGCAACGGTGCGAATAAAATAAGAAGTACTAACAAAGACTGGGGGTCTACTCTCTAAGCACGAAATCCGTAGTTTCAGCCGATGTTACGGGCGTTTCCTACTCCGTATCACCAACGGACAAAAGATTAGTTTAGGGCCCGAAGTTAAAATGTATGGCAACACGACTTGACAGTTGTCCTTACTCTCGATGTGTTTTTGCCTGCCTGAAAAAGTTAATAAATCAGGAGTAGGGTTCATTCCTAAGTATCGAACTATTTTCGGACGGGCCCGTATCTTCGACGACGGACTTAGAGAGCCCCCTTGGAAAGAGTATGTATAGATGGTTTGGTTATGTTGAGTGGTTGTTTGAAAGGCGAGTTACGAAAGGTATTTTACAAGGGAGAATATGTACACGCCGAGAGGGGACGCCCTAGACATATAGTGACCTCTTTGGTGATGATCTTCAGAAAGGTCACATGCGTAGTACTCGAAACTGGCGTGTGTGTATAACCAGATGAATGAACGTAACCGAGCCAGAAGGAGTATGGGATCGTAGCACGTGGCGTTCTGCAGTTTTTGGTTGCTTCCAGGGGAAGAAGACGTGAGTGTATGTATGTATATGACCTAAGAAGTACTAACAACCAGCACCTATATGCCTTAGGTGCGCACATCATAATCATAATCAGTCTATAATGCTCCCACTGCTGCGATACAGACCTCCTCGGTGAGAGGGAGCAGGCCGTAATCCACCACGCGGGCCCAATAAGGTTTGGTAGATGTCAGATGTCTTCGAAGTTTTGGTTCTAGGACATGCCGGTTTCCTCACCATGTTTTCCTTCACCGTTTTGAGAGCAGTGGTGATGAAATAATTTAGACAAAATAAAGCGCCAGTCTGAGTTCAAATCTGTCCTACATTAACGTAGGCACGGGCTTGCGGACGGCGAGTGATGGGTAGCTCGCTGTCCGGTAAGGACCAAGCCCGGGTCGACGGCGCGTTGTGCTCCACGCGCGCCTCAAAGAGATGTCAGCACCAACTGGTGGGGTCCGCAAGGGCCGATGCCTGCCAGGGCTGCGGGTTGTTCGAAAGAGATACCGCGGCTCCTGGCACACAGACAACTGAGGGAATACGGGTGGGTTTAGTCAGTAAAAGTCTGACACGCCCTCCTGCTCCACGCAGAGCGGGATAAGTTATTTGATCACTTCACTTGGCCACCACTGCTCTGCACTTTTCCTTTTAATCTCCCTAAACTTCGCTTTTATTCTCTCTTAAAGTTGATGTTCATTTTGTCTATGAACTGTGTGATGTACTTTTGCCTTGGCTCTCTATTCACTCGCTTTAATTCTCTCTTCAAGTTCCTTTCTATGTCCTTAATAAGTTTCGCAATTACTGAAAAAAAAAATGCAAATATCTTAGTATATAAAAAAAAAAAAAAACATTTCTATAGTCCTATAAAGCGCGTGGAATTTCCTCTCTCTAATTTTCTTTAGTATGAGTCTCTCTCATTATCTTCTAATCTTAATACACATGTAAGTATAAGCACACAGACTTTATGACTAAAACGTAAAATTGTGCGGCTCTCAGTAAATTCATCTCCCGTATAACAGCTACCATAATGCACGAATCTCATTAATTCTGGTAATCTTGTTTGACATAATGAAACCAACAAGTTAATACGTCATATGCATGTCGTGGTTTTATGAGTCCCAATAGAAGGCATGTTTATTTTCTTGTGTTTTACGCAGTGTCATTATGTTTGAGGAGATTCAAGTCGTTTATTAAAATTATTTCAACTAGAATCGTGGACCGATGATCTTGTGGGGCCGCAGGAGTCCGCTGGATGCGGGAAGCACATAAATAATCGGTCGAAGTGGCGGAGCTTGGGGGAGGCCTATGGCCAGCAGTGGACGTCTTTTGGCTGAAATGATAATTATGAAACTAGAATTTACTTGAGCAGAAAATATTTGATGACGGATATTATTTTATAACATACGATTTTTTCTCTGCAACTTCGTCTGCGTGTATTTTGTTTTTCATAAAAAAATTGTACCGAGGATAGAATATTCAGGCTGAATGCCTATGTCTTTCTCCAGGTCACAGGCTACCTATCTGTCAATTTTTTGATCGATTGGTTTATGCTCGGTTCCTAAAAACAATAACAGAAGGCCAATTCTCGTAATTAAAAACGTTCAAAATCTAGTCGCAGTCTCATCTCGGCGACAATCAAATGTCAAATACTTGTCAAAAATGTATGGAAACTCGAGGCATTTTTGACAGATTGAGACTGAGATTAGACTTTGAACGTTCTTAATATTACGAGAATTGCCCCTCAGATCGTTTTGCTCCCCAATGGTAGCATTGTTTTATTTCCAAACTGGGCAACTAAATACATTGTTTCGTATGCTAATTTTACCTGTGATAGCTACTTCTGTGTGGTGCCGGACGTAGCCAGAATAGCACCATCCCATTTCTTCCCGTGGGTGTCGTAGAAGGCGACTAAGGAAGTTACTAGAGAATGGGTGTTCTCTATGCATTTCACCACCATACTTCGATCGCCAACCTACCTGCCAAGCGTGGCAATTATGGCAAAACCCCCCGAAAAATGACAAGCAGCCCTGCAAAACGGCCCCTAGTACCCGGCGGCCCGCCTACCCTTGGCTACGGTAGCGGCCAAGGTTACGGTTAGGTGAGGCAAGGGATGCTAAGAATCTCCGGGGTCTACTATGCGAAGACATTAGGTCTTTGCTTCATTTTAGGTACAGATACAAGAGTTTTAATTATAACCTACAACTACAACATTAGTAGTGTAGACTTAAAAAGGTAACGGACAGTTAGATATAGTTAGTTTTTTTTTAAAATATTGTTAAGGATGACAGTCATTGGAATAGGACAAAACATCCCAGCGGTGTTATTCCGTAACACACAACGCCATTTATTTTGACAGTACAGACGCCAGCACATCAACTGTCAAATTTTCTCAATTGAACATGCACCTTATGCTTATGGAATAAAGATGAAAATCTATCAAAGGAAATTTGACAGATTGGGGTAGCTTGATGTGCTGGCGTCTGTATAACAACATTAATTGCGTTATTAATAAACAGACAATTTTTTCCAACTTATAAAGCAATAACATCCTTCAAATGTGTTCAGATTGTGATTGGAAATGTAAGGAGCAGGATTTTCATTATTATTATTCATTAAAACCCTGTATTTCAACACCTTCCTTCTTTCTTTACAAAAGGGAGATTTTTTTTTGCATTTAAAACAATATCAATAACTAAATATCACCCGAATGTCTACTAGTCCAATGCCTATTATAGAATGCTTATCCGGTACGGCTCGCAATGCTTCCCCATCCTAGGGCTTGTCTTCCTTACCATTACAGCGCCCTCCGGTCTTATCCTTGATACGAAATGGTCTCTGTAGCACCATGAAACATGAGGCTTCAAGGGCTAGTGCAAATTTTGGGGTTAATTCGATAAATTGAGTCTGGTAACGCACGTTAGGGTCGGTGCATTTCATTCATTCATTCATTCATTCATTAGAACAATCAAAACCAAGTTTGTATGACCTCAATATAACTACTAGTATGAACTACTAAATTGAATTCGCTCTTACATAAACTTGTCACGGCTGCCAGTCATTGTCATTGCCATGTTAATAGCACACAAGTATGTGCTTACCTACAGTACAGTCGATCACGCAAGCCTATTAATGAACACAAGGTACACTGATAGACATTTTAATAGGTTCGCTCAAACTGTTTATACAACGCGCAACATAATTAACGCATGTAACCACCCTCAAAAAAAAAAAAAACAATGACCTCATATAGGTACTCCAATTAGAGTATTGCGTTAAAATCGTAATACAATACAAAAAACTATTTTTTTTTAAACAAACTATTTATTATTTAGAAAATAGAATGACTCCAGCATTACTTTATGCATTTAAATTTGAGTCTTATTGCTTAATAGTAAGATTGAATTTTCCTTGGCTCAATCGGTAGTCAGTATGGCAAAATACATAATAAAAAAAAACCTATATTTAATTTCACTATAATCGATTCAGTAGTCAATTATTAACAAACTACTTTCAAGACTTGCGCTTATTCTGTTACACCTTGTATACTGGTAGAGGACTTGAATAGTACAGAGTATTATAAAAACATTCTAATTACCTGGGTTCTTATCACTAATAAAGATTAATGACAAGAAAATAGGTACTAATAATGAAACTGAAGAGTTTATTTGTTTGTTTGAGCGCGCTAATCTCTGAAACTACTAATCGGATTTGAAAAAATCTTTTTGTATTTAATAGCCCAAATCTTAAGGAAGGCTTTTTAACACGCTACACCCGTTAGAAGCCGAACAAAAATAATAAAAAAACCTAAAGAACGTAAAGCGGAAACAAAGCTAAAAGCGAGGGCGGGCGATGCAATGCGACCAAGTGGGACGGCAGATCAGGAAAAGTCACGCGGAAAAAGTCATGTCAAGTTAGAATATACGTTGAAAATACTTGATGGCATTTCCCCGCCCAAAGAGTATTCTTTCTTAGCGTCTCTAATGATGTTCTAATATTCAAATTCAAACAGGCAAAGGTCTCTAAACCATTCTGCCTAGCGTATAGTAAATTTTGAAGATATAATGTAACGCACTTTGTAGGTAATTTTTATTTACACACACATGTTGAATTTTTCCGTTTTTACTTCAGTTGCTACGAGTTCATATAATATAATGAAGTAGGACCGTGTAGATAGCTAAGTACTGGTTTGTATAGTTTTATTAAATCGGCCTTCAAATTAAATGTAGGATCTGAGTAGGTTGAGTAATCGTCAGTCTTATGACACCCGCGATCTAACTACAGCAAACTTGGTAAGAAGTATGAAACAAGATTCATGTTATTATTGTCTTTGTTGCACGTGATGTCCACCGTTGCCTGGAGCAATTAGAGTTATTTTCACCTAAAACAAACCCATAAAAATATCAGTCATTACTGAATGGCCCATTAGCTGGATTCATCATCATCATCAGTTCAGCCGAAAGACGTCCATTGCTGGACATAGGCTTCCCCCAAGCTCCTCCACTTCAACCGGTTCTGTGCTACGCACATCCAGCGGATTCCTGCGGCCTTCACAAGGGCATCGGTCCACTTTGTGGGAGGCCTTACAACTCTACGTTTATGATCTGGATTACAATGAGTTAATAACAAATCAATCATACGTATCTATTTCTATTCATTTCCATACAAATAAATGTAGTCGAAGGGTCTGTTTGCAATGTCAAAATAACAATTTTTTACTGCATTGAGTAAAAAAGTGTTATCTTTCATTTAAATATGTTTTTTTTTACATTTTTGTTTGTCTAGATCGGTCCAAAATGGCTGGATCGTTTTTCACTTGGCAGCTGATGCTAGAAGGAGTAGCTTAGGATACTTTTAATTTAGAAAAAATATTAGCTCTCCATGCAAAATATTAAAACCCGGGAAATCCAATATATTGTTTTGGCCTGCATGTACGTGGATGAAATCGCGTGCACAGCTAGTCGTGTAATAATTTCCTTCTCGAGAATTTATATCCTTTGTCTGTAAGTTCAAATGCCAGTAACATTAATTGTTTCTAGGATAATAACCTACTTCATACAGCTGCAGAATATTGTTAACAAAGAACACGCCGTCTGATTGCCTGTTGAGATCCATTAAGATCTCGCTATTGTCTTTCTGAAAACCATCCCAGAACTGTTGAGAAAATAAATACTAAATTCTGGTATTTATAATAAGTTACTACTAGTCTGTAAGAAATGATAGTTTGCTGTAAGGCTAGGACAAGATTTATTCAAAATTTGAGAAGTCAGCTTGAATGGTCACAACGTAATGAAAATTATTGGTTCTGGAGTGGCGACCGCGTACCGGAAGACGTATAGTTGGAAGGCGGGAGGCCAGACAAGGTGGACTGATGACCTTCTGAAGGCCGCAGGCATCCACTGGATTCGGGAAGCACAGAACCGGTCCAAGTGGCGGAGCTTAGGGGAGGCCTATGTCCATCAGTGGACGTCTGTTGGATGAAATGATGATGATAATGAATGAAAATTAGGCGTTTTGAACATGTCAGTTTCAGCTTCGTGGCTAAGTAATAACAGCCGCACGGGTCGATCCTTCAGGTTAAGCTACGCTTGCCGAGGTCGGTCCGAGGATGGATGACCATTTTTACATTTTAAGACCCCTCCGTACAAGAAGCAGTAATGCTCGCGAAGCGGGAGGCGGCGCACGTGAGGGAAAGGCAGTATACACGCCCTCGCGGCCGTAGTCCGCTGTCCGGTAAGGACCAAGCCCGGGTCGACGGCGCGTTGTGTTCCACGCGGGCCTCAATGAGGTGTCAGCACCAACTGGTGGGGTCCGCAAGGGCCGATGCCTGCCAGGGGTGCGGGTTGTTCGAAAGAGATACCGTCGCCCCTGGCACACAGGCAACTGAGGGAACACTGTTGGGTTTTAATCAGTAAAAGTTTGACACGCCTTCCTGCTCCACCCAGAGCGGGAGAAGTTATTTGATGATGTCCCAGATACAAAAAATCCCTCCGTACCTAAGAAAGCACATTAAGCCGTTGGTCCCGGCTGTCGTTCCTGCAACTTTGGCAGTCGTTACGGGCCTGCATGACTAACAACCGTATTACCGTTACTGGGTGGTGGAGGTGGAAGAGGCAGTCGCTTCATGTAAAATACTGGTATTCAGCTGCAACCGATTAAACTGGAGGTCGACCTCAACACAGTTGGAAAAGGCTACGTACATTGATTTATTTTGTTGATTTAAGGAAAGACGATACTTCGGTCAGCCTTAAACATTGCACACACAGCTTGGAATTTACTATTCACCAATAATACGTACCAACTCGAGCAAAAACTCACAAACAATTTTAATAATTAAAACACTCATTTAGTTTTGTCAAACTTGCCCGGTTAAATGGTTTTAATTGGGTTATAAAGGGTCAGTTCTTACAGAACGGAAAAATGCCTGAGCAATTTACTGGCTCCAATGAAAATAGGACCGTATTTCCATATCCTAGAGTTGGCAATTGTATGAATATCGATACAGTCGGCTCGCGTATGCTCGCGACTCAGTTCAGACAGATCGGAAAATGTCCGAGCCATTTACTGGCTCCATTGAGAATAAGACCGTATTTCCATAACCTAAAGTAGACAATTGCATGAATATCGATACAGTTGGCTCGTGGCTCTTCGTTTGAATTACGGCCAGAGAAGGCTCGATCCTGTGCGAGGATTTTTCTGTTCTGTCGGAACTGTCCCTTAATAACACAATTAGTATCATTAAAGCGGGCATGTTGAACTATAAAAAAAATGTGTTGAATTTTTCCATATTATGAGTTCCTCAGTTAATAATATTTGTTTTTTAATATTTTCTTCTCTTTCCAGATACAACGTCGACTGCAGCCTTGAAATAATGTTCCTAGCAACACTTCGCGCGCATAGATTCCACAAACTCGGCACAGTTCTATGCAGAACATCAATAGAATTGGGGAAGAAGCTACGAAACGGTCCCGTTTCCCAAATGACGGTACCAGACCTAGGCCCAAGCTATTCAAACATGGCGGCAAGGAAACCAGTTGCAAAGATACCGAAGATCTGCCAAGCGTTGTGGACAGCGGAACCGACGCAGAAAATAGGGAAGGTTCTAGATTTTGAAGTAGGCTTACGTGTGTCCTTCTATGATTTTTATTACAATGGAAAATCTTATGCTGCAAGGTTAGGTGGAGAAGTTTTTGCTGAAGCTGCTGCTATAAGAATTGATTGATTTTAAGGTGAAAATTAATCAAGTTTAGAATCAGAGTAGGTATTATTTTGAATATTGTTTACATAAGATCAAAATAATGTGCTTTTATAAAAAGGAGGAAAGGAATCATAGGACATAAAAAAATTCGTCAACATCAATGCATCAATACAGTGATAGAGTAAGAAATACATAATAGTTATAAAGCTACTGAATGTCACAAAAATAAACTAAATCATTTGTTTTACAATTATATCAAATTAGATATTAATTTTATTTTTAAATAAAAAATACATTTAGTGAAATGGGTTCTAAATCTCCTTCAAAATATCGACTGTAATATTAACATAGCATTAAAGGATATTTAGCTAAGAGAATGAGTATAAATTAAAACCTTAACACACTACCTAAGGTACCATCAAATAATCATCAAGTCCATAAAAAAGCATTGTTATAATAACATGGAGAGCGGTGGTGGACCAGTAACGGCCGTGACTTACTTTCGGTCGTATATACTTTGTGCAAATTAAGTCATCACCACTGTTCTCAATGCCAGGGTGCGGGTTGTTTGAAAGAGATACCATGGCCCCTGGCACACAGGCAACTAAAGGAATACAGGTGGGTTTTAGTCAGTAAAAGTCTGACTTTCCCTCCTGCTCCAACCAGAGCGGAAGAAGTTATTTGATGATTTCCCAGCCTAAAAAAAACCACTGTTCTCAAAAAACGGTGAAGAGAAAGATCGTGAGGACACCATATCCTATAATCTAGGTAATAATCTATCTGTGTGCCAAATTTCATCCAAATCCGTTCCGACGTTTTTACGTGAAAGAGTAACAAATATCCATCCATCCATACTTACAAACTTTCGCGTTTATAATATTAGTAGGATAAGATCATGAAAATGTAAGAAAATGGCAAAAATGGGCCGTGAAAATTCAAACGTGAAATCGTGTTCACACTCGATCATCATCGCATCGAACGTATCTTTAAGGCGGAGATTTCTTGAAAACGGTCAAAAAGGTGGTTTTTTAAAGCAGTGTATCTCTTTAATCGTGAATAATTTTACAGCAAAAAAATAATATGATATTTTCAAGTCTTTTTTGCATACAGTGATGGAACTCAAAAGATAATTAAACATACTTTAATGCGTTAAAAAAATCATCGAAGTCACCTCTTAATTATCTTTAAAATCAGTTTATCCCTTCAATAACAATTACAATTATAATTAAAAATATACCATAAAATTTCAAATGCCAAACCGCATTCAGAGATAGATTATTTTTTTATTAAATAAATAATCCATCACTTTAGTATCTAATTTTATTCGATCTGTTTTGCATGTTTACACATTTATTATTCGAATTTATTACAACAGATTTTAACCCGTATCGGATTGCAATAAGAACTATTATCGCTCATAACGACACTATCTAAAGTTAACATGGCCTAAAGGGTTTCGGCGAAATCTAACATTTTATACCCATTAGGCATTTCATCGTCTTTTGTTACAATAATTTTTATTTTTCTCAGTACCTACCTACCTTTCATATTGCTTGAACGCACCTACGTTCACGGAACGATCTTACGTATCGATCTTAAAATTCATTTGTTTCAAATTAAAATCAAAGTTTGAAATATACATATATTATGTCGCATCATGGGTGGCCGAGATGCGAAACAACGGGTCTTCTTCGCGACCCGACATAGTAAAGGTAGGTGTGGGCACTGTAGTGGGTATTCGAACGAAAAGATAATTTGAATTTAAAATGACTTTTTAAACTGGCCAGTAACAAATTCAATAAACATGTGCATCGGAATCAAACACGTATTGGTACTGAGTGTTTGCCTAGACTGTCCGAGCTCGACTATCAACTGTAGGTGACTAGGTGTAGACTGTCGCCCGTCGCCGCACTCGGTCTCCCCACCAGTCCTCGCTGCATCCCTTCTACCGACGATCGTATCCAAGCGGTAGGGCTCGCTTGCGTTTCCGGTAACATGATTATTCGTTTACGACTCAAATTGTTAGATGTCGCTGTCCGCTGTACTTTGGCGCCATCAATCCACGACACTACTTCATTTTAATGACTATTTCTAGTTCTTTTTTTTCCCTTCTTTTCGAATCTCAATCTTCTACCGTCCAGTCAAAAAAAAGTTTGGTTTTATGTCGAGCATATTTTTTTTTTACACAATTTGTCATAACAACAAACGTAATCATCAAGATCGCTTTTTCCGTTTGTTCTGTTTATAACTAGCCCTTTAAAAAAAAAATGCTTGCCTATTTTTGTACAGGTAGGCAAGCAATTATACTCAATTTCGTTAAAATGTAACATATTAACAAACTTGTCAGAAATAACAATAATCTTATCTAATCACGGAAAACTGTTATGATAGCAACAAAGTAACACAGTTTTAGTTTTGTTATGATATCTTAGGGTTCCATGCCTTCAAATGTAAAACGTAATCCGCTACTAAGGTTTTTCTTTGAATATAATGTATTAGTCTCAATATGGCCAAATACAATTATTATTTGGTCTTGGTGACCACATAAATTGCCATAACGATTTGAAATACTGCATATTTTGTGTCTCTAGGGATTCTAGAAATTATTTATTTAATATTTTTTTTATTATGATTCATTAGTTTAAGTGGTACGATTGTATGGTTAAAAAACTGCTGCAAAATTACCGTACCCTGACCCAATATTTAGAGTTTCAATGGGTTAGTAGAAATATCTACATTGAAATCTAGTCATAACAGATTTCAGTATGCTTTAGGTATCATATATTATGGTTAATCAATTATTAATTTAGTCAGGTATAACACCTTCGCCGGGAAACCACAGCAGTGGTTCCACTATGACTTGTCCGCGGTAGGTACTACAAGCGGTTCTATCGTACAGATTTTATTATGATTATATCTCTTTCTTGTATGATTACGCTGTTATACTCAAAACCCGGTTACAACCCCGCCATTTTGTTGTGGTACCGTTTTTGTTTCGTATGTGTCTAGGCAGTTGAAAAATTGGAGAACCAAAATTATATTTTTTTGTTTGTTGATTTTACGGAAAAAAATATTCAAGAGGTCTTAAGTAGACCTATACTGTATTTACCTACTAAGTTAAGAGCGACGATAATTTGCTCCAATTGCTACAATTCCACTGATTCGAGTGATGGACCGCGACTCAAATCGCGACATGCAATGTTCCGCAGCGGAATTCGTTATGCGGTTTCGCCTCATTATTTTATTTATTTATTGGATCTTCAGCAGAAGCTACACAATTACATGCAAGTATACATAGAGCAGGTAGCGGTAGCGATCAAGGTCACGGTGAGGCAAGGGGTCCAAAAAATCCCCAGAAGAGATTTAGGGGGAGGCCTATGTCCAGCAGTCCACGTCTTTTGGCTGAAATGTTGATGATAATGATGATACATAGAGCAAGAAGTCGTTGGAAGTGCGCTAAGGCTCTTAATGCCGCTAGTAGCGCCCAATGGCACTATTTTACCAAACCCTATCGCAATTTGAACAGATACTGTGCATTACGTGCATGAGTGTGGATGTAGAATAAAAGTTATCTGTTAAAACGAGTGGAATGACGATGTTCCGAGCGTCAAAAGGTACTACAGTACTTTTGTGACGGGTAACTCATGTTATCATCTTAATAAAAATATGTAGTCATATATGACGACATCCATGCTATCGTTAGGTAATTACAATTACACAGCATTTGTCGTTATCAAGAATTTTATCAGTATCCAATGACATTACGCTTTGTTGATGTTTGATAATCTTTACTTATTTTGCTATCTTATCCTACAAAAAATATTTAAAGAAATCCGCTAGTCATTTTCATCGGAAGGGGTAAACAGATAAAATTTGTGTGTTAGAATTTTAGGGTTCCGTGCCCGAAGGGTGCCAACGGGATCCTATTACTTCGGCTCCGCTATCCATTCGTCCGTCGTCGGTCTGTCACATCACAGGGCTTTTTGTTTTGAACCGTAGTAGAAACTTGAAATTTTCAGGAAAAATATGAAGTGTTTAATATTTTACAGTGGTATTGACTTTCTGCCGATTTTATTAAAGGTAGGTACAGATGCGCAATTGTGCAAGTTTATCACTAGATCACGCATTAACAGCTGTTTAGTTTTGGGTCACTATCGGAACCTAACCTATAGAAAAACCGAAAAGTGTTTCAAAAAGTTCTTTCACATTCTCCATCTTTCGTTACGGCAGGAGTGCAGTTTACTCAGGAATATTGGAGCCACTTTTTCGGTGTCGCAAGGGCGGTAAATAAAGACAAGCCGTACAATAGTACCTAAATTTGCGAACAGTTGTATAATTTGCATGATTCAATCATAAATAAATAAAATTAAAACTTTAGCTTCTTTTTGGACTCCGCCGCCGTAGGCTAAGAAAGACAACGCCATATTTATTTGGACTACTTATTTACTGAATAAACTAAAATTAGTATTTACAATATATGTTTCGACCAAATTTTCCACCAATATTTCTTCATACGGAACGCCCATCTTAAAACCGATTTGCTCTTAGCCATTCATTCGTTTATTTCATAGGTACCTTCTCGAAATATGACAACTCACTAGATACTACATACATTAGATAGATTAGAGTCGGCATATAACTACATACGGTCCGGACGTTTGTCTATCAGTCATAGTTAATACTCCTCGCGCTTCGGACCGTACAAGTCAACGATTTGGTTCACGATTTTATTTCTCTCAAATTAACAGAAATGGCGGTGTGGCTTACTTCAGAAGATGGTATGTGATCTTTTTTTTAAATCAACTTTCTAATGGAATTTATTTACTATCCCACTTCTAATGGAATGTGCAAATAGGTTCATCTTTCTGACTGACCTTCATCTCCCTTGACAATTCAAGTGGCCGTAATTGGTTTTATTGAAATAAATGCTTTGAGTTTCAGTTTTAGTTTAGAGCTACGTTTTTTTCTAAATTTATTAATACTTGAGCGGGTTCTTGATTGTTCTGTTATGTATAATGATTTATATCACGATTCTCTCTTCTATTTGTAACATAATTATTTAAAATGTAATATTTATACTGTGTAGAATACTTTGACTTACTGTAAGTACAATATCACCGGGTGTGTGAAAGAATTTTTGTTTTCCTATCATCTTACTAATTGCCTAATTATCTGTTACTGTAGAATCTGTCATAGTTTTATTTAAATTCTAAACATTTGACAATATTATGACGGCGTTGTTGATGATGAAAATGATGACGATGATGCTGACGATGTTGATGACAATGTTAATGACGGTGATGTAGGTGATGACAATGATGACGATGTTGGTGATAGTGGAGCTGATGTTGATGATGACGATGTTAATTATGGCAGTATTGATGCTGTTGATGACACAAAACAGAAAAATGTATGACGATGACGATGACAATTATGACGATATTGATTTTTATTACATGCAAAACCAAGTACATTGGGATACTTTGTTTTTCATGCTTATTGATGAATATAATACTAAAATAGTACTTTTGCTCAGTGTAATATTTTGAATTTTATTTCTACAATAATGTCATATATTAAACTTTTTTTTTGTTTTAGGTAAATACAGAATCGAATCCATATCAGCTGCTACTTTTCCTGGTTCTTTAAATGTAAGTTTTTATTTAAGAGACTCGTTTTTGATCAACATTTTGAACATGACTAAATGATTCGTACTTTTTCCGATATTCCAGGTACTAAGAAAAGGATTCATTCCAAATGAAGCCGCGTGTATTGGTACTGAGGTGGACAAGGATCCCTTAGCAGCAGAAGAGATGTTAGAATTATGCGCAGATGCAGCATTGGACGGCCTGTCACTGGTTGCAGTCGCTACCGACACCGGGGAAGTGGTCTCAACTGTATTTAGTAAATTGCAGGTTGGTATTATTTACGTTGATCGTATACTGCAATGTGAAAGAGGGTCCCATTAAAATACGCTCCACCAGTAGTGGAGCTTTGGTACCCTATAGTTGACTGGCTCATATTTTTACCATAGAAGAAGTAGAATATGAAAAATATCTTACCAGTTAGCACATAGGAATTGGTTTTATAAGGAGTAGAAACAAAGCAAACGAATCCCCGACCGACTCTTGCTCGTTGAAGCGCCAGCCCGCGCCGCAGCTGAGCCAGTAGCTTTAAATTCCCCGATCAATACTAATGCCAACATTTTGATCCAGCCTGTCCCCAATGGTAGCTGTCCCCCTATCAGTGACGCCCTGAGCCGAGGTCCGTACCCCACAGGGGGTGCCCTCAGCGTGCAGTCGCTTAGTTTGTAAATTTTAGTTTGTAAGCCTTGGCTGGAGGCGTTAAGATTAACTTCTTAATGGCAGCCCCAGGAAAGCCCGGTTGAGCAGTCACGGCCTCTCAAGGCCAACTGCGAGATGCCCAACAACAAAAAAAAAAAAGCAAACGAATACGGCCTTATTACAAAGCAAGGTTTGAACCATCGATATAGTTTTTAAAATTCGAACGTAACTATGATTAGAATACAGTTCCTATCAGAAACCCGACAACTTAGTCCGAAGCTATGGCTAATGGCTCCATGGTTTAAACTTTTCTCTGACGATAAGACGTATTTTGTAATCAGACCGTAAATCAGACCGATAATTTTCTGTCTGTTTTGAAATCTGTCCATTTTTTTGCATCACGTTTAAATGACTGTGCGGATTTCGACATAAAATATTAGGTTGATGATAAGATAACATACTTTAACTCCGGGTTAGGAGGCCTGGAGGTAAAGATAAGCACGTTGAGCAGTTGGTCCCGGCTATCATTCGTAGATCTTTGATAGTCGTTACGGGTAGTTAGAACCCCGAAAGTCAGAAAATCAATGTTGCCGAAGAGTACAGTGTTACCCAGTCCCTGGATTGTGGACTTCAGAAAAGCAGTCGCCCCATGTATGTTCAGTACTGTTATCCATCTGCATCCAGTTAGACTGGGAGCCTTTTTTTTTTTTTGTTTACGGGGGGAAATCCTCATGGATGTCCTCCGCCCTGGGGAGGGTGGAGGGGTCTGTCAGACTCTTACTGACTAAAACCACCCCGGTGTTCCGCCTCACACTTGCACCGGAGATCACGGGAACAAAAGTGACTTCCGCGATCCCCGGCTAGTGCCGGCCCGCCTGTGCGGGCCACCTCGCGTTAGGGGGGAGTGAGGTGTTAAACTCCCCCCTTACATCAAATAGAGGCGCGCGTGGAACACTACGCGCCGCCATCTCGGGTCCTAAGAAGTAGGGGGCGACGGATTTAGTAGGGGGCGACGGATTTGGTAGGGGGCGACGGATATAGACTGGGAGCCTACCTCAACATAGTTTGGAAGAGGCTAGGTGGATTTATTGCAATAAGATAAGATATTTCGAGTAGTTGGAAAGATCGTAAGCGTATATGTAGTAAAGAGTACCATGATACTCAACATTGATCAAATTGATGTTTTCACAAACTGCTGTGTAATCATACTTATGTAATGATCCAAGGTTGATGTTACAATTGATGATTTTGCTATAATGATAACAATATACAGTAACCCATCACAAAAGTTTAATAAAGAATGAATACTGGGCACAGTGTCATTGCCCTTGTATATAACAGATAACATTCATCCCACATCTGCACTTGGTAACTAATTGGACAAAGCGGTTTAGTTGAGCCCGGGTTTGGGGATACATTTATTGTACCTACGATACTGGTTATATCAATAAATTATTTCTTTATAGACCTCTTTGTATAGAAGGTCATCCGTCAACTTTATGCCATAAGACAGTGTTGATATATTCTGGTTCTACGCTAGGGGGTCGAGAATCATGAATGAATGAATGTCTTTATTTGCCAGAAACACGAATCATTGTTACAGAATCATCTGAATTCATTGTTACAGTCGGCGCATTGACGTTCTTGCCACCTGGTATATATTTTATAGCACCTATTTTATTTACCAATGTTTGAATCTTATGCATTTTAGGAAGCACCAACGCCAGGTTCTACAGAAAAGTCATTTTTCGAAATATTTACCGAGGAGCGCTGCAAACGACCATCCTCTCGCGCCATGATGGAGTTCATGGTCGAACTTGACGCAAAGTGCAATTATTTTGAGAGGTGAGTTATCATACGACGCTTTCAAGTTTTCAAGTGTTTTAAAAAGCTTTTAAGATCGAAACCATACAATTTATGATCTTGGCGAGTAGTGTATCTCAAACCGAGCGAAATCAATTGTATTGGTTCGATTGGATCATGTGACCTAGCATTTTAAGCACTAAGCGAAGCACCTTTCTGTGTGCCTTTGGTCTTACTGCTTACATCACATAAAATTACCCCACGCTCGTTTCCTCCGAAGTGATAGGCATAGAGGTTATCCGGATATCAAAATATGGGTAAACTATATACGTATAGTTTACTCATATTTTGCTAAATATGTTTTAGTCCCTCGTAACAAAAGACGAGCCTATTGCCATCAACCGGGGACAAATCCAGATACCTGGCTGCTACCTAGAAATTCCTGATGTTAAAAAAAAACAATTACAATTTACTCGATCTACGAACCGAAACCAGCAGCGGGGTATTTGCGTAACACAGTGGGAATGGCTTTCTTTTTAACATTCACAACATTCAACAATTTTTTATTTTTATTATGCAGCAATAGATTATTCATGTGTGTGCTACGCAATTAGGGTGCAGTTCTACCTTACAGTCTTTTAAATAATCCTTACTAATGTTATAAACGCGAAAATTTGTAGGTATATATGGCTGTATGGATGTTTGTTACTCTTTCACGCAAAAACTACCGAATGGATTTGGCACACAGATAGATTATAACCTAGATTAACACATAGAATATATTTTTTCCCAGTAGAACATTCCCGCGGGATAATTTCCAACTTCCACGCGGGCGAAGCCGCGGGCGTAAGCTAGTAGATAGTAATTTATTTTATCCATTTTCTCAGGTACGGTGTCGATTGCTGTTGCGAAATCATGTTCCTGGGAACGCTACCAGATCACAGACAGAGAGGTCTTGCAAAGATGCTTGTTAGAACAGCTGTAGACCTAGCAAAGAAATTCAAAGATGGTCCTATTGCCCCATTGACTATTGCAGACCTAGGACCAGACTACGCGTTTATGAAGCCAAGGAAGCCAGTCACAAAAGCACCTCAGTTATGTACCGCACTATGGTCAGCCATTGGCTCAAAGAAATGTGGAGAAGCTTTAGGTTTTACCGTGCTTGTAACTTATTCTTTTGAGGATTTCATTTACAATGGTAAACCCTGTTCTGACAGAATAGGCGCTGTCACCACTTGTGAAGGGGCTGCGTTGAGGATTTAAAGTAGAACATATTTTAATGGATGAAGAATGATGTAAAACCTACCTCTTGCTTAATGTTTTATTTTTAAATGTATTATATTTTGTTTCTTAATATAAGTTTGTGTTGTTTATATAATAAAAATAGCAATATTAAAACGTTCCGTTTCATTTAAATTACTACTGATAAGTTCATCATTATCATTATTTTAGCCGAAAACGACCTTTGCTGGACATAGGCCTACCCCCAGCACCGCCACTTCGACCAGTTTTGTTCACCAGATTATCGGTCCACCTTGTGGGAGGCCTTCCGACGCTGTATCTTTCGGTACTCACTCGCTACTCATGAACCTTGAACCGCGTGTTTATTGGAAACTCAGTCGTAACAATTGGAAATAGAAGATTTTATTTCTTTCGCTAGCATCAAGTTCGTGTAACTTTGTTTCTTAATTAATACCTACGGGTTTTTTTAACCGACTTCAAAAAGGAGGAGGTTCACAATTCGTCGGAACCTTTTTTATGTATGTACCCCGATTAGTCGAAGATGGCTGGACAGATTTGGATTTTTTTTGTTAGATATTTTTTGGAAGAGTACTTTCTCGGAGTGGTCTCATTTCAATTTGGTGAAGATCTGATGAAGAACTTTGGAGATAGGTAACGGAACTCCTGAATAAATGATAGCAAATGTACGGGATTGCTGAAATCTCATGTATGTCTATTGCTTATACCAGTTCATAACATAACATCACGCCACTACAAAGTGAAAAATAACTTTAATTTCGGAAGGCGGTGACAAAAAATTAAAATACATCTCCAAAGACAGCAACTTCCGAAATTAAAGTTATTTTTCACTTTGTAGTGTTTTTTGGAAGCCGGTTGTTTTTTTTAATTATTTTATTTAAATGATGGGTATATTTCATTAACAATCTCATAGGTAATCTAGAAAATAGTACATATATTATTTAAAGATACAATCGTTTATGTAGGATAGATCCCTTATGTATCCTACATAAACGATTGTATCTAGAGTGTCAAAAGAGCCATGTTTTGAAAGAGCCGAAGCGCATATCAATCGTACCATAACTCAAAATCAAAATCAAAATATTTTATTTCACATAAGCCTGCATGGGCACTTATGAAACGTCAGAAGCTAGGTGCACGGTTCCAATTTGTCGTTTCCTATGGAGAAGAGCCGGCAAGAAACTCCACGGTTACTCTTTTAAAAATAATTGGCTTTTACAATGTTTTCAAATTACAGTGATAATAGGTATGGGAGGACAGTGCAGGCCAGTCAATAAGTACCAGGTACTTAGAGGAATGAAAATACAGAATAGAAAAACGTCTACAAATCTAGTCTCTGAGGCCTACAACGTTCTCTCATTCACAATATGTAAAAGAATCTACCTATATAAAATGAATCTATTTGAACCAAGTGACATGATTTCGATGACAATCACTGAAAATAAATAGTAGGTAGTATAATTGATGTATAATGTCAAATAATGACGAGAATATGTCAGACATTGTAAAAAAAAAATAATAATAAAAAGAATAAAAATTAACATTGCAATTTGGGAGCAGTTAATAGACTTTCACACGGTTTTGCTGTTAATGAGGTACCAGGGAAGCCACATGTGCAGAAGGAATTAATGCCAAACTTCCCTGTCTTCAACGTAGTCTTTTATCTTATAATATGCTTTTTTGATAAGGACACGTTTGATGTGAGTTTTAAACTTTCCATCGCTAAGTTCTGTAACCGACTTTGGCAATTTGTTATAGAAGCGGATACTGTTTATTAGAAATGACTTGCTAGTTTTAGTTAATCTAAATTTTGGAATCACAATTTCATCTTTACTACGTGTATTTAGATTATGGAAATCGCATCTTTTTTTGAAAAGACCTAAGTTTTTGCGAACATACAAGATATTTTCTAGAATATAAAGAGAAGGCAGAGTAAGTATATCAATTTCGTTGAATTTGTTTCTAAGAGACTCGCGAGGCCCCATTTTATAGATTGCGCGGATTGCCCTCTTTTGTAAAATAAAAATTGAATCTACGTCCGCTGCCGATCCCCACAGCAGAACGCCATAAGACATATAATACTGTGAAAATAAGCAAAGTATACTAACCTAGCTGTGGCTACATCAGTCAACTGCCTTATTTTTCTTACTGCGTAAGCAGCTGAGCTTAATCTGCTTGAAAGCGCTCTAATGTGGGCACCCCATTGCAATTTTGAATCTAAAGTAATTCCCAAAAATACAGTTTCCGAAATAGCATCTAGTTTCTTGCCATCAAGTTTTAAATTTAGACCTACTTGGGGTACATTTGGTAGCGAGAACTTAAGACATTTAGTTTTGTTCGCATTGAGTAAAAGATTATTAGCAGCAAACCATTTCGATAGAACAGCTAGGCTTTCGTTGACATGTAAGACATCCGTATCTTTTCTATCTATTCTAAAAATAAGAGAAGTGTCATCAGCGAATAAAATTATATCCGAGAAGTTAGCCATCAGATAGGGAAGGTCATTAATATAAACTAGAAATAAAAAAGGACCAAGAATTGAACCTTGAGGCACGCCCATCCTAACTAAAGACCCCGAGGATGTCGCCCCGTTAACGTTTACTTTTTGCTGCCTGTTTGATAAGTAGGAAAGTACAAGATCAGCAGCTTGTCCACGAATTCCGTAGTGGTGTAATTTACAGATCAGTGTATTGTGGTCAACGCAGTCAAACGCTTTTGAGAGGTCACAGAAAATGCCAATCGCATCCTGAGAACTCTCCCAGGATTCCAAAATGTGACTGATGAGTTTTACTCCCGCGTCAGTCGTCGACCTACCTTTCGTGAAACCAAACTGTCGACTATGTAAAATCCCATTTGAGTTAAAATGTGACAACATCTGGTCCAGCATGATTTTTTCATAAATTTTGCTCAATGCTGGAAGCACAGATATAGGTCTATAATTAGAGGGATCACTCTTACTACCCGATTTGAAAATTGGTACTACTCAATTCTCAACTCTTTATGTGGCAACTCTGGACAGCTAGCACCATTAATTAACACAGACATTTGGCAGTTCTAGGAAATTATATGGCGTCTTATGACTGCATTAATTTTTTTTTGGTTTACTTAAGTTTTTTTGACAAGAAGTGTAAAGCATAGGATGACAAAATGAATATGTCGTATTTTTAGGCAAATATTTGGAATTATTTTACGCAAATATTATTGTTATGATGAGGTAAATTTGCTGTAGTTCGAAGTTATATTTTTTTATACAAAATGTTTTGAAAGTGCCAATTGTCGAGTCTATGAAAGAGCCCGCTCTTTCATGGCACGAAAGCAGGCTCTTTCGATATACTACTAGCTTTTAGTTTAACATTGCCATTTTTTGATACCTATTTCATACTGTTCATTTTTCAGACTAAAAAAACCTGTCTTGGCGAGCCTCAGCACCGAATCGCATACCCGAACTACGAATTCCTACAGAAAGAGTTCTAAACCTAGCAATCATAAATGAAATCAGTTATAATCACGGATACTCCTGAATAAAAACAAAGTAGAAGAAAAGGAAACTAAAAACACATCTACAAAAAATCTTATGTAAAAAATGACTAATTAGTTTACAGCAAGATGACACACATGTTTAGTGGACACTAAGAAAAATGGTGTCAGTGCAAAATATGTGGAGGATGGACACCCGAGTCTTGTGGTAATAAAGGAGTGATTAATTTATTCTACCAAAAATGTTTTAATTGTAATATCAGAGTTTCAATATTATTTGAGATTGATTTTTACAAAAGAATTATTAACTATTAAAATTATTGTAAGATGATTATTTGAGGTTGATTAAAGGCTGTGATTTTCGCCTATGTTAAGATAGTAAATAATAAAATATGTTTGGGTATTTTAAGAGCTATAAAATTTTAAAAAAGAACTAGTTTGTTTCCACCAACCAAGTGCAATCTGGCTCTTTCAAAGCACACGGTAGGTCTTTCATTGACAGGTTGTTTTGAAAGAGCCATCTTCCTTTTTTTATAAGTAGCTATATTTCAGTTTTCTATCATTGCTACCTATTTTTTTTTAATATGATGGTACACATCACTATTAAAATAATTATTGAAAAAAGATTTTTTTTTTAAACAATCAGCCTACATTGATTTTTTTTATACTTTTTAAAACTTGCTCTTTCATGCACTTTCTCCCTTAATCGTTTTGCTACGTTTGCTTGTACCTTGCTCAAACTGTTAATTAATTAGTGGATAACGATGCTGGTTGCGTGATTACCTAAGTGTTTTGTGAATACCTGCACCTACATATTAAGCATTATAGCACAATTGTTTGTTATCCAGAAGAAATAAAATAAAATTAGGATACGTGGCACTTAAGAAGTCTGAGTTAGCGCCCGAGTGTAGCGAAGGTGCTAAACGCCGTTAGTTAAGTCACGAGTTTCCTTATGAACTGTTTTCTAGATTACCTATTAGATTTTTTTTATTTTTTTCTTTTAAGATTAGATTTTTTCTAGATTAAGTACCTAATAGATTTATTTTACGATAAGAGAGTAGATAAAACAGTAAACGTACCTACTGTTTTATCTACTCTCATATCGTAAAATTCGAATTATAAACTGCAAAACGCGTTTATATTGACAGACTTTATAAACACAATACTAAAATTTAAAAATAGAATCTTATTTCAACAGTTTTTCTCTAGAAAAATTATGTTATAAAACATTTTTTTTACCAATACGATTCACGGCATATCCAAAATTTTTAAACACCAAGGCGTTTCCATCATTTTTTTTTTCTATTGGAAGGCATCTGCGGGGCTTGTATTTTACAGCATTACCAAACTATTTCTTACTCTTTATTTTTTATCTTTTATTTAGTAGAATCAATCCCAATGTAAGAGAGTAGTTAAAGAAGTGTATGAACTTGCACGTAACTAAGTACCTGTTATTAAAACAGTCGTGTGGTACTATTAAATACCCCTCATTCTGAAACAGTTTCATAAACTACTATTATAGCTAGTGTGATATAGACGCGCACCTAAGGTGACTTTAGTCGACATTTTTTCCATACAAACATTGGCAGAAAAAAACAGAAATTATCAACAGTTGCAAATTGGGAATCGAACATTACCACAGATGTTGTGTCTGTTAAACCCCTTAGCTAATTGCTATACTAAAACTACATGACGGACTGCGTAGCTCTATAAAATAATAGCGCAATACTCAATACTCAATCATTTATTGCATTCCACAATGTATATGCTTAGGTGGTAAGTAAACATTTGTAGTATTAGTTTATAGATTACATTTTTCAAATGATAATTATTTGAAAAATTAAATCTATAAATTTCTGATAAATTGTTTCGGCCCGCCTTTTTACAATAATGCTGGGTATACTGCTCATCTCCCATGGAAAATAGCGTGATTACTTACAGCCTACAACCAAGTATATGAAACATCAATGCTAGTTTTGAACAGAACCTAACCTGTATTATAAGTGTGATGCGGGGACATACATTCAGACAACATATCATCACGCCTTATTTCCCCCAGGGGTCGTGCAGAGGTGTACCTATACAGTGTATAGTACACCCACATTTCGCCAGTTAAGTTTAAGTCCCATATAATAGGGGGCAAGCCTATTACCATCAACCTGGCACAAATCCAGACTCAGGGCTGCTACTGAAAAAATCCAGATAGAAAAACCCAATAGCGCTTTGCCCGATCTGGGAATCGAACTCCAGACTACTACAACTCAGCAGTAGCGCTACATCAACGAGGCAGTCTGACAAGCATACAAAAGACAAACCTTCAGACAAACAGTTGAAAAATCTAAAAACTAATTTATGCATTAAATAAAATAAAAGATAATAAAATTAATTTATTTCAGGCAAAACCCATTTAAAAAATTAAAATAAAATTAAATTTCACAATGCTGCCACAGAAAAGAGTAAAATGCCATCAAGACAATAACAAAATCAAATAAAAGGTAACAGAATTGGAATAAAATAACATATCAAATTTACGGGTCAGAGAATTAAAATTAAACTAACAAAACACATGCTAAAATTGCACAATAAACAAAACAATACAAGCAAGTAATTATCAATGTAGGTCAGTATCATTATTTAGTGTCATAAAATGAAGGGCTACACTCGTCTGCTACAACATTGGCGCCATGGAACCGTTCCTAGACCTCATAGCAATTGCTTAAAAAAAAAAACAATTGACACTGGCTTAATTTTAGATTTCCAATGGGTTAGGATAATTATCTAGAGTCATATAACTCAAAGTCTACTAAACATTTGTAAATTATGAAAAGTAGTTTCGAAGTTATGAGGAAACAGATGAACATATACGGGCTGATTTTTTAGTCACCTTCCAAATTTTTCAGGGTGATAGTACCCGTTAAATTGAACAACTTTCTCCAAGGAACATGGGTCGAAATATGAAAAAAAAAATCGGACCTCCCATACAAAATCGACCAGCTAACTATTGATTTTGCATGGGAGGTCGATTTTTTTTTTTCATATTTCGACCCATGTTCCTTGGAGAAAGTTGTTCAATTTAACGGGTACTATCACCCTGAAAAATTTGGAAGGGTATAAAAATCACTTACTGTATATATATTCCCAATATATAAATACCGGTCCAATAATAACCCTCCTTCTTGCCTCAACGTATAGTTGAGCGTGCCCATGACCTGATATAAAGATTTTCAATGGGATAGCAGATGTTGAGTAGATTTATGGTTCACCAATTATTTATTTAGGCCGATACTACACCTCTGCCGGGAAAATATAGCAGCGAAATCGCAATTGTCCCGCCATGACTTGTCCGTTGTACGACAAGCGAACCAGAAGCGAAACTGCCTGTTCTGACGTACAGATTGTATAATGATTCTATATTTTACCAGCTTGAATTTCTCAATCTGGTCAAATGTCGATTACAACTCCGCGGTCTTTTGTTTCGCACGTATCTGTGGCAGTCGAGAAGTTTAAACGGAAACTTCATTAAATAAGTTTTTCCGTAAAATCAACATACATCTTACAAAGAATATGTTCTTCGTAAAATGTATGTAGATTTTACGGAAAAACAGTGAAAGCTAAGTATTTACTTAGTCGAAAACGATGATATTTTGCTCTGATTGCTAAAATTCAACTGACTCGCGTGATGTTCCGCGACGCGAATTCCGATCTAAAATAGTAATGTCACATTATTATTTTCGCGTCGGAGGTATATGAAGGCCCTGAATGTCGCTATTAACGCAAACATTTTCCGAATTTTCTTTACCGAACCGTATCGCAATTTGAACGGAGCCTGTGCATTATGTTCACAAGCATCGATGTAAAAAAAAAAAAGTAATCTATTTGGACGAGTGTAATGACGATGTGCCAAGCGTCAAAAGGTACTATTATACTTTTGTGACGGGTTACTTATGTTATCAATTCAATAAAAATAGTCATATATGACGACAACCACAATAATTATTAGGTAATTAGAATTACACAGCAACTTGTCATTATCAAACATTTTATCAGTATTCTAAATCAACAAAGCGTATTAACGCTTTGTTGATTTTTGATAATCGTAACTTTGCTATCTTATCCTTCTAAAGTTATTTAAAGAAATACGACTGTAATTTTTATGCGACGTGGTTATGGACATAAAATTCGTATGTGTCTGCTTTTTATGATTCCGTAGCCAAAGGATGCCAACGGGACCCTATTACTACGACTCCGCTACAATTCAATTGACTCGTGTGATATTTCGTAGTAGAATTCGTAAAGCGGTTTCGTATAATTATTTTCGCATAGGAGGTGTACTAACGCCCTTAATGTCGCTGGTAGCTTCCTTTGGCGGTACTTTACGGAACCCTTTTGCAATTTTAACGGAGACTGTGCATTATGTTCACGAGTGTCGATGTGGGGTAAAAGTAATCTGTTCGAACGAGTGTAATGACGATGTGCCGAGCGTCAAAAGGTACTATTTTACTTTTGTGACGGGTTACTCATGTTATCATCTTAATAAAAATAGTCATATATGACGACAACCACAATAATTATTAGGTAATTAGAATTACACAGCAACTTGTCATTATCAAAGATTTTATACGCTTTGTTGATTTTTGATAATCGTAACTTACTTTGCTATCTTATCGTGCTAAAGTTATTTAAAGAAATACGACTGTCATTTCATGAGACGTGGTTATGGAAATAAAATTCGCATGTGTCTGCTTTTTATGGTTTCGTACCCAAAGGATGTATAACGGGACCCTATTACTACGACTTCGCTACAATTCAATTGACTCGTGTGATATTTCGTAGTAGAATTCGTAAAGCGGTTTCGTATAATTATTTTCGCATAGGAGGTGTACTAACGCCATTAATATCGCTGGTAGTGCCCATTGGCGGTGCTTTACGGAACCCTTTTGCAATTTTAACGGAGACTGTGCATTATGTTCACGAGTGTCGATGTGGGGTAAAAGTAATCTGTTCGGACGAGTGTAATGACGATGTGCCGAGCGTCAAAAGGTACTATAATACTTTTATGACGGGCCATGTTATCATCTTAGTAAAAATAGTCATATCTATATGACGACAAAGAAACCATCATTAGGTAATACCAATTACATAGCATTTGTCGCTATCACGAATTTCATCAGTATTCAATGACATTACGCTTTGTTGATTATTGATATTCCTTACTTATTTTGCTATCATAACCTACCATAGGTTTTTAAAGAAAAACGCCAGTCATATCTTGAGATAACAGATAAAATTCGTATGTGTTTTGTTTTTAGGGTTCCGTACCCCAAGGATGCCAACAAGACACTATTACTACACACACTCCGCTATCCGTTCGTACGTCTGTCTGTAACTCGACTGTATCTTTTACTGGCACGAATGCGATTCACTCAGAAATATTGGGACCACTTCTTCGGTGTCAGTAACGACTGTAACCAATGAAAAGTCGCATGATGCTACATTTGCGTGCAGTTCTATCACTTGCATGATTCAATCATAAATAAATAAAATAAAACATTACCCTCTTTTTGAGCACTGCCGCCGCGTATGGTACAATAACGTCATACCTATTTTGTCTTTTTACACGCTTTATATTAGCTTCACTTGTATGTTTGTTTGTTTGTAACCGACTCTTTTGGATGCTATTTTGACCCACTTTAAATGGTCAGATTTCATTGAAACTTTGTAAACTCATCGAGGACCGATGACTTTACAATAATTTAAAAAAAAAATGAAAAAAAAAGGAAAAAACAATCACGTTTTTGTAGTTAGCAGAACTAAAAGAGGAGAAAATAATTTAATTCAATTAAAAAGCGTGGGGTGCTTGACATTAAGTGATTATAAAAATACCTCAAAAAGCACCCCACGCTTTTTAATTGAATTAAATAATTTTCTCCTTTTTTAGTTTGGTTTTTAAAGCGTGTTTTTTAAACTATTATTTTTAAACCGAATAAAATAAAATTTGTTCTTACAATTTATGTAAGGAGAAAGACCAAATTTTCCACCAATATTTCTTTATACGGAACGCCCTTCCACAAGTTTTTGTAGGTACCTACTCGAAATAGCACACCTCACTAGATACTGTATAGATACTATAGATAGATTAGCGTGGGCATATAACTACATACAGTCCGAACGTTTGTCTATCACTCATAGTTAGTACTCACCGCACCGCGGACCGTGCAAGTCAATCTTGGTTCTCGATTTTATTTTTCGTAAATTAACAGAAATGGCGGTGTGGCATACTACAGAAGATGGTAAGTGGTCATAATTTTTTTCAACTTTACAAAATAATATAATGATATAATTACCCCGCTTTATGAATAACTTTTACATTCAGGATTCATTTGTTGACAAATTAATTGTTTGGGTCTTGTTTTTTCTGTTACCGCCTGTTTGTTGTATATTTAGGAATATAATATACGTCTTGCTACACAATGTCGGCAATTAGTCACTGTTAAAGCGTTACTGAAAAAGCTGTTATATGTGTAAGATTTGCTTACAAGAGTTGGTAAATCTTTGTTTAGATATACCTACGTTTGATTTGCGTTTATGACGACGAGTATTATGACGTTGGTTTTAATGATGAAAATGTTGACAATGTTGATGACGATGACAAAGATGGCGAAATTGACGATTTAAGTGATGATGATGTTGGTCATGACAATATTAATGATAACGATATCAACAATGGTGATATTTATTATGAAAAAGTTGACGACGCACTGATTACTACATAACTACATTTTATTAACTGACAGCTAGATATTTTATCAAAAACCGAAACGTTGTCGTCATGTCGGGAGTTCATAAGAAATTATTCATATATTGAATGTCTAGCTATTGTATAGAACTCAGGATTACACACATTGTCGGTAACGGTTTTAAAGGACAAAACCCAGTTTCGTCTCAAACTATTTGATACAAAGAAGAAACCAAATATGGGATACATAAACATAACGAATGCCAATGTATTTCATTCTTCTTTATCAATGTAATATTTAATTTTAATTTATTTCATGGTGAATTATTTTGAAATGTTTTTTTTTTAGGAAAATACAGAATCGAATCTATATCAGCTGCTACTTTTCCTGGTTCTTTACAGGTAAGTTTTTATTTAACAGACCGTTTCGTACAAAATTTTTGAACATCACTAAATGTATACTTATATTACTTTTTCCTACATTCCAGGTACTAAGAGAAGGTTTCATTCCAAATGAAGCCGCGTGTATTGGCACTGAGGTGGACAAGGATCCCTTAGCAGCAGAAGAGATGTTAGAACTATGCGCAGACGCAGCATTGGACGGCCTGTCACTGGTTGCAGTCGCTACCGACACCGGGAAAGTGGTCTCAACTGTTTTCAGTAAATTACAGGTTGGTATTACTTATATACATACATAATAAGCCCATAATGTTCCCACTGCTAGGCCACAGGCCTCCTATTATTGAGAGGGAGTGGGCTGTAACCCACCACGCGGGCTCAGTGCGGGTTTGTAGATGTCACATGTCTTCGAATTTTTGGTTCTAGGACATGCCGGTTTCCTCACGATGTTTTCTTCACCGTTTTGAGAGCAGTGGTGTGATATAATTATTTACACAAAATGAACCACCTATCTGGGATCGAAACTACGACTTATAACTCATAAGTTGTGGCCGTTACCATTGCGGGTCACCACTGCTATTATTAACATTGATCGTATACGGCAATGTGAAAGAGGGATCCATTAAAATAAGCTCCACCAATGGCCAGGCGGGCCTTGGTACCATCTGGTTGACTGTCTCTTATTTTATACCATGAGAGAAGTAGCATATGAAAGAAATCTCACAAGTCAGTACATTGAAAATGGTTTTTTGTCGAAAAGAAACAAAACATAAACTGATAGTGTCTGTTCGTTCGCAGCACGTTAAAATGACTGCGCGGGTTTAGACAAATAAGATTAGGTTGTGGTTAAGATAAGATATTTATACTCCTCTGTGCCTCGAAAATCACGTTAACCAGTCGGTTATGATAACACAAACTGTTAAGTCATAATTATTACGTAATCATCAAGTTTGCCATTACAAACGATAACCCTGTTTATATTTCATAGTACTTTACTTACCAATGTTTTTATCTTATACATTTTAGGAAGCGCCAACGCCAGGTTCTACAGAAAAGTCGTTTTTCGAAATATTTACCGAGGAGCGCTGCAAAAGACCATCCTCCCGCGCCATGATGGAGTTCATGGTCGAACTTGATGCAAAGTGCAATTATTTTGAGAGGTGAGTTATCATACGACGCCTGAAACACTTGGACCCGGCCTGGGATTCAAACTCAGAACCTAATGCTCTCTTTTTGTTTATTCTTATAATTGCCAGTTTTACGTTGCAGTGTTTTAAATAATAGATAATCATATATTGTGTCTCTTTTCTCAGGTACGGTGTCGATTGCTGCTGCGAAATAATGTTCCTGGGAACCGTACCAGAACACAGACAGAAAGGTCTTGCAAAGCTGCTTGTTAGAACAGCTGTAGACCTAGCTAAGAAATTCAAAGATGGTCCTATTGCCCCATTGACTATTGCAGACCTAGGACCAGACTACGCGTTTATGAAGCCAAGGAAGCCAGTCACGAAAGCACCTCAGTTATGTACCGCACTATGGTCAGCCATCGGCTCAAAGAAATGTGGAGAAGCTTTAGGTTTTACCGTGCTTGTAACTTATTCTTTTGAGGATTTCATTTACAATGGTAAACCCTGTTCTGACAGAATAGGCGCTGTCACCACTTGTGAAGGGGCTGCGTTGAGGATTTAAAGTAGAAAATATTTTAATGGATGAAGAATGATGTAAAACCTACCTCCTGCTTAATGTTTTTATTTTTAAATGTATTATTTGTTTGTTAATATAAGTTTGTGTTGTTTATATAATAAAAATTACAATATTAAAACGTTCCGTTTCATTTAAATGACTACTGATAAGTTCATCATTATCATCATTTTAGCCGGAAACGTTCTTTGCTGGACATAGACCTACCCCCAGCACCGCCACTTCGACCAGTTTTGTTCACCAGATTATAATCTGGTGAACAGAACTGGTCGAAGTATCGGTCCATCGGTCCACCTTGTGGGAGGCCTTCCGACGCTGCATCTTTCGGTGCACACTCGCTATTTATGAACCTTGAACCGCGTGTTTATCGGAAACAAGGTGGAAACAATTGGAAAATGAAAAGATTTTATTTCTTTCGCTAGCATCAAGCTTGCGTAACTTTGTTTCCCAATTTATACCTACAGGGCCTACTTTTAATTTAAATGATGCCTCCATTTAAATAACGATCCATAAGTTATGTATAAAATAGGACATTACGATTCATGTGACATACATAAATAGTCCATTATTGTGTTAAAACCCGTGTACAAGAGCGTTCATTCCACGCGGGCTGGCAACAACGCATTTATAGTAGTTTTTCGTGATTATTTAATTAAGTACAAAGAAAAGTTCTATTTTTTCAGCCACGCATTAGGTCGTTGGTACTTTTAATTATTTTTAACATTTATTCTTTAGTCAAAACATTTAATCGTACTTAGTAATGCAAATAGAAAATAATTTACGGTATGTCGATTTTTATAAGTAAATACCAAAATAAATGTAAAAAAAATAAAACACAAACTTAAAAATACCAACGACCTAGTGCATGGCAGAAAAAAATGTTTACTTTTGTTTGTATTTAATTAGATAGCCACGAAAAACCGCCATAAATGCTTCGTAGACAGCCCACGTGGGGAGAACGCTCTTAATAGACTCCGTTAATTTGCGAGTAGGTATCGTATACTATTTTATCTACTGTCATACCATAAAATCCGAATTATAAATTTCGAAACGAGTTACATAGTTTAAACACAATAAAGAAATTTAAAATAGAATCGTTTTGTAACACGTTTATTCAAATCAAAGTAGATTAAAATAGCCGATCTTATAAATGTCATGATGGACTCCCAAGTTCCATAACAGTATAGCGCGATGATAATCATTTGAAAAGTTAATTCAATAACTTTATGCTAAATCCTATTTCACAATAATACATGTATACTGCTCATCTCCCATGGCCAATAGCGTGATAAAATATTTATGCATGTTTTGAACAGAACCTGACTAGTAGTATAAGCGTGATTCTGAAACATACATTCGGACAACATATCATCACGCCTATTTCCCCGAAGTATTGTGCAGAGGTGTACTTGTATAGTAAATACACCTACAGTTTTCTAGTTATGTTTAAATCCCATATAATAAGAGGCGAGGCTATTTATATCAACCGGGCATAAATCCAAACTCGGCTGTTACTGAGAAATTCCAGATAATAAAACCCAATAACACTTTGCCCGACCTGGGAATCGAACCTAAGACCCCTTGCTCAGCAGTAGCACTTTCGACCACTACACCAACGAGGCAGACTGACAAACATACAAACATTCAAAAATCTATTTTCTGTTATAGAATACTGTTTCAGACCTCGTAGCAATTACTTTTTTCCAAAACGTTTAACAGTGTACCCAGATCTAATATTAGATTTTCAATGGGTTAGGAAATGTTAAGTCCTGTGACTCAACGCCTACCAAATATTTGTCAAATTATGAAAAGTAGTTTCGAAGTTTTGAAGGAGCAGATGAACATACATACATTCCCACATACTTACATTTACACATACACACATAGCGGTCTAATTATAACCCGCTCGTTGTTGACCGTGCTCCTGACCTGATATTTAGATTTTCCATGGGTTAGCAGATGTTGAGTCATAGATTTATGGTTAGAATTTTATTATGGTTCACCAATTTTTTATTTAGGCCGGTACCACACCTCCGCCGGAAAAACATAGCAGCGAAATCGCAATTGTCCCGCCATGACTTGTCCGTTGTACGACAAGCGAACCAGAAGCGAAACTGCCTGTTCTGACGTAGATTTTTGATTTTGATTCTATATTTTTCCCGCGTCCATTTGCCGATCTGAAAGCCAATTATTCTCGTAATTAAAAACGTACAAAATGTAGTTGCAGTCTCATCTCGGCGACAATCAAATGTCCAAAACTTGTCAAAATGTATGGAAACTCGAGGTATTTTTCACAGATTAAGACTGAGATCAGACTGTTAACGTTCTTAAAATTACGAGAATTGCCCCTCTGCTCGAAAGCCGGTTACAGATCCGCTGTCTTTTGTTTCGCACGTAGATATCTGTGGCGGTCGACAAGTTAAACGGAAACTTACATTTTCTTTGTAAAAGGTTCTAAGGAGAAGTAATAGGTCCTAAGTATTTACTCATTCGAAAACGACGATATTTTACTCTGATTGCTACAATTCAACTGACTCGCGTGATGTTCGGCAACGTGAATCCCGAGCTAAGTACTAATGTTCAGCAGCGAAATTCGTAAGGCGGTTTCGAATTATTATTTTAGCCCTGAATGTCGCTACTAATGCACAATGGCACTACTTTACTGAACCCTATCGTAATAAGAACAGAGACTGCATTATGTTCACGAGTGTCAATGTGGGATAAAAGTAATCTGTTTGGACGAGTGTAATGACGATGTGCCGATTGCGCGGAGCGTCAAAAGGTACTACTATACTTTTGTAAGGGGTTACTCATGTTATCATTTTAATAAAAATAGTAATTTATGACGAGAACCACAATAATTGTTAGGTAATTAGGATTAAACAGCAACTTGTCATTATCAAACATTTTATCAGTATTCTAAAGTTATTTGCTATCTTATCCCATTAAAATTATAAAGAAATACGACTGTTATTTTCATGGGACGTGGTTATGAAGAAAAAATTCTTTTATGTTTGCTTTTTATGGTTCCGTACCCAAAGGATTCCAACGGAACCCTATTACTACAACTCCGCTACAATTCAATTGACTCGTGTGATATTTCGTAGTGGAATTCGTAGAGCGGTTTCGTATAATTATTTTGGCATCGGAGGTGTACTAGCGCCATTAGTGTCGCTGGTAGCGCCCACTGGCGCTACTTTACCGAACCCTGTCGCAATTTGAACGGGGACTGTGCATTACATTCACGAGTGTCGATGTGGGGTACAAGTAATTTGTTCGAACGAGTGTAATGACGATGTGCCGATCCCGTCATAAGGTACTATTATACTTTGGTGACGGGTCACTCATGTTATCTTATAAATAAAAAAAATCATTTATGACGACAGCCACAATAATTATTAGGTAATTAGAATTACACAGCAACTTGTCGCTATCAAAAAAAAATCTACAATCAAATGATATTACGCTTTGTTGATTTTTGAGAATCCTTACTTATTTTGCTATCTATAATAACCTACCATAGTTTTTTAAAGACAAACCCCAGTCAATTTATGAGATTTGGGTAAACAGAAAAAAATCGTATGTGCTTGATTTTTAGAGCTCCGTTCCCAAAGGGTGCCACCAGGACCCTTCTATAACGGCTCTGGTATCCGTCCATCCGTCGGTCAATGGGCTGTATTTTTTTTATCGTAATAGGTAGATACTTGACATTTTCACAGAGATGTACTACGGCCGCTATAGAATAGAATAGAATATTTATTTATTGGAGTTAACATGACTCAACAAAATTGTTATATACTAACAATTTTGTTGAGTACGACTATGTTAGTAAGCACAGACAATACAAGAAATAACGGTTGGTCACCGTCGCAATATCCCATGAGAGACGGAACAACAGTGACCCACGTATACACAGTCCAGGCGACTCGCAATCATGCTTAAGACACTATTGGAGCTCTCCTACAGCCTGCGCACCAGGGAAGCGCACCTTTTACGCATTGTTGCGTAAAAGCAATCTATAAACGCATCTGCAAACATCCCTGATGCACTATAGAAACGGGGTAGTCCCCCAGTATACTAAATGCATTGTTATATTGAACGCGGTGAACGCTGTACGATCTTTGCGAATAATAATAAGAATAATGTGGTGTTTATGACCATTGTACGGTGGTATTGACTTTCCGACGATTTTATAATAATAGGGTACGGATGCAAAGTTGTGGAAAATTATTACTAGATCACGTTTAAGCAGCTCTACAGGATTGGACCACTGTAAAAACCTAAACTTTAATAAAATTTGTGACGATACGGCACGAATGCAATTTACACGGAAATATTTGTACCACTTCTTCGGTAGCAGTAACAACTGTAAGCAATGAAAAGCCGATTTTGATTTTTGTTTTTGCATGATTCAATCATAAATAAATAAAATTAGAACAATACCCCTTTTTGAGTACTGCCACCGCGTATGGTAGAATATCGCCATACTTGTTTGTATTTTTAAGCAGACAAAACCGAAAATATATTGGTGGAAAATTTGGACCAAATTTTCCACCAATATATTTTCTTAATACGGATCGCCCATCCACACGTTTTTGTAGGTACCTTCTCGAAATAGCACAACTCACTAGATACTGTATACTATCAGATAAATTAGCGTGGGCATATAACTACATACAGTCCGAACGTTTGTCTGTCACTCAAACTTAGTACTCACCGAGCCTCGGACCGTGCAAGTCAATCTTGATTCTCGATTTGATTTTTCGTAAATTAACAGAAATGGCTGTGTGGCATACTACAAAAGATGGTAAGTGATCTTTGTTTTTATCAACTTTTAAAATATAATGGTATCCCAATTTAAGTTGGAATACCTCACATTCCAAGATTTTTTTGTTGATAGGTCCTTTTATTGTTTGGGTTTTGTTTCTTCTGTTTCCGCCCGTGTGTTGTGTTGTTGTAGTTGTTAGGATTTATCTACATGAGTTGGTACCCAAAAGCTAGTTTAGATATACCTACATTTCATTTGCGTTTATGATGACGAGTAGTATGACGATGTTGATGACGATGACAATGATGGCGATATTGACGATGTTGGCGATGATGATGTTGATGTTGATCATGACGATTTTGATGATAACAATGACAATAATGGCGATATTGATGATGACGATGTTGACGACGCACCGATTACTCCATAACTACATTTTATGAATTGACAGCTAGAGATTTTGTAAAAAATCTAAATGTTTACATCATGTCGGGAGTTCTTATGAATAGCTCGTAAATTGAATGTTGAGGTATTGTATAGAACTAAGGATTACACACATTGCCGGTAACAGTTCTAAAGAAATAAACGCAGTTTTGTCACAAGCTATTTGAAACACAGACAAACCAAGTATAGAATACATTAACATACATGTACATGTAGGTTCATAGCGATGCCAATGTACTCCATACTTTTTAAACAATGTTTTAATTTCTACTTTATTGATTTATTTCATACTAATTCTGTTAATTTTTTCAGGAAAATACAGAATCGAATCTATATCAGCTGCTACTTTTCCTGGTTCTTTACAGGTAAGCTTTTATTTAAGAGACCTCTTCGTGCAAAATTTTTGAACATCACTTAATGTATACTTATATACTTTTTCCTATATTCCAGGTACTAAGAGAAGGTTTTATTCCAAATGAAGCCGCGTGTATTGGTACAGAGGTGGACAAGGATCCCTTAGCAGCAGAAGAGATGTTAGAACTATGCGCAGACGCAGCGTTGGACGGCCTGTCACTGGTTGCAGTCGCTACCGACACCGGGAAAGTGGTCTCAACTGTTTTCAGTAAATTACAGGTTGGTATTATTAACGTTGAACGTTTACTGGAATGTGAAAGAGGGATCCATTAAAATTGGCTCCACCAATGGCGGGGCCTTGATACCATCTGGTTGACTTGCTTATGTTTTATACCACGAGAGAAGTAGAATGTGAATGAAATCTCACAAGTGAGTACATTGGAAATGGTTTTTTTATGGAAAAGATACAATACACAAACTGATAGTTTTCTGTCTGTTCGTTCGCATCACGTTAAAATGACTGCGCGGGTTTAGACAAATAAGATTAGGTAGTGGTTAAGGTAAGATGTTTATACCACTCTGTGCCTCGAAAATCAAGCAAAGCCGTCGGCCCTGGCTGTCATTCGTAGATCTTTGACAGTCGTTTCGGGTAGTCAGAAGCTCGATAGTCTGACAGAAGTATCGTGTTACCCAGTAACTGGCTCGTGGATGTTAGGCAGTCGCTCCATGTAAAATACTGGTCCATGTAAAATCCAGCTGCATCCAGTTAGTCCGGGAGCCAACCCCAACATAGTCGGGACAACGGCAGGCAGATTGATTGAGATAAAAAAAGATACATAGAGAAGTTGGGTAGATAGTAAGAGTACATGTGGTAAAGAGTACCATGGTAGTAAACATTGATAGAATTGATGATAACACAAACTGCTGTGTCATAATTATTACGTTATCAGCAAGTTTGACGTTACAAACTATAACCCTGTTTATATTTCATGGTACTTTACTTACCAATGTTTTTATCTTATACATTTTAGGAAGCGCCAACGCCAGGTTCTACAGAAAAGTCGTTTTTCGAAATATTTACCGAGGAGCGCTGCAAACGACCATCCTCCCGGGCCATGATGGAGTTCATGGTCGAACTTGACGCAAAGTGCAATTATTTTGAGAGGTGAGTTATCATACGACGCCTGAATCACTTGGACCTGACCTGGGAATCGAACCCAGAACTTAATGCTGTCTTTTTGTTTTTTGTGTTGTAATAATTGCCAGTTCTACGTTGCAGTGTTTTAAATAATAGATAATCATATTTTTTTTCTCTTTTCTCAGGTACGGAGTCGATTGCTGCTGCGAAATAATGTTCTTGGGAACCGTACCAGATCACAGACAGAAAGGTCTTGCAAAGCTGCTTGTTAGAACAGCTGTAGACCTAGCTAAGAAGTTCAAGGATGGTCCTATTGCTCCATTGACTATTGCAGACCTAGGACCAGACTACGCGTTTATGAAGCCAAGGAAGCCAGTCACGAAAGCACCTCAGTTATGTACCGCACTATGGTCAGCCATTGGCTCAAAGAAATGTGGAGAAGCTTTAGGTTTTACCGTGCTTGTAACTTATTCTTTTGAGGATTTCATTTACAATGGTAAACCCTGTTCTGACAGAATAGGCGCTGTCACCACTTGTGAAGGGGCTGCGTTGAGGATTTAAAGTAAGAAAATATTTTAATGGAGAGAGAATGATGTAAAACCTACCTCTTGCTTAATGTTTTATTTTTAAATGTATTATATTTTGTTTGTTAATATAAATTTGTGTTGTCTAGCTTATTAAAATTGCATTATTACAAAGTTATGTTTCATTTAAACTCCATAAACAAAGGATACTGAAAGACATAACATTTCATCATCATCTGTTTAGCCTTTACACAACTGTGTTGGGGTCGGCTTCCAGTCAAACTAATTGCAGCTGAATATAAGTATTTCACATGAAGCGACAGCATATCTGACCCCGATAATCCAGTTACTGGGTAACATGGTACCCCTTGGCAAGACTAGTAGTTAAACTTTCGGTTATATAAAGAGCCACTCTTATACTGCCATGAGTGACTGCATAGCTCCATAAAGGTATAGCGCGATGATAATGGTTTAAAAGTTACATCTATAAAATAAAAAAACAAAATAAAAATAATACTAAACTGCTCATTTCCCGTGGCAAAAAGCGTGAACATTTATAGTCTACAGACAGAGAGTATAAGGTAGGTATATTCATGCAACATATACGTATATATACATACATACATATACGTACGCACGACTGGGCACTAAGGCATTGTGGAGTAACACCTTGGTCCTCTGGTATTTAAACCCTCTGGAATTGCGCTTCAAAAATCCTAGCATTTGGGCGGCTTTTATCACTGCTTTACCAATGTGTGCGGCACAGCTTACTGTCTACGATCACACCAAGATCTTGAAAGTTATTCACTTGTTTCAGTGTTACGCCACCGATGTCGTACCTTGTTTGAATTGGTACAATTTTCCTTGTGAATTTTATGTGATGACATTTTTTTCAGTGTTTTGACTCATACTACTTACGTTGCACCATTATAAAATATTGTTTATATCGATCTGAATCAAGACAGCATCATCAAGGGAGTTTACCACTTTATATATTTTAGATCGTCAGCAAATAGAGAAATTCTACAATTTCGAACATGATCAGTTATGGCATTGATGAAGATAAGGAAGAGGATCGGTCCTAAATGAGATCCCTCCGGAACACCTGAGTTCGCATAAAATACCTCATATCTGAAGCCACATACCACGACAGATTGTGGTCTTTTTGATAGATATGATTTAACCCACTCCAGCAGTTCGCCACCAATACCAAACCATCTCAGTTTTTCAACTAGTAAGATATGATTTACTTTATCAAAGGCGCTGCTGAAGTCGGTATATATTGCATCTATCTGCATTCCTTTATCAACCTCACATGATATTTCAGAGACAAAGGGAATCAAGTTTGTTACACTTGAACGCCCACGTCTGAAGCCGTGCTGAAAGTCTGAGATATTTGCATCCACCATTTGTGATATAATGGGACACAACATTGATTCAAACAGTTTCAAAAAACATGAAAGTATCGATATAAGGCGGTAATTACTGCGTTTGTTCAATCACCTTTTTTGATTATAGGAACAATACGAGCTTTCTTCCATTCTTCAAGGAATTTGCCTTCTACTAAGGAACGGTTAAATATCAGCTTTAGTGGAAGCACCAGAGCCAAACCGGATCTTATATCGAATACTGGTGTAACAAGGCCAGGTCCCGCACCTTTTGCTGGATCAATTTACAATACTTATATTAATAATATTTGCCAAACGTGGGTGAATTATAACTAAACTACTAAACTAAACTACTCCTAATTCTAAAAAAATTAGGACTAGTTTGTACCTTTGTGTGTACCTTCTCCTGCATACCTCTGGAGGTACGCAGGAAAAGGTACACAGCTGTTTATTGGTAGATATTTCCGACACATTTTTATGTATGTTATTGCACATTTTTACTGCATTATAATTATTATAAGATGTAATAAAAATAAAAAAAGGATATAAAGATTAGCGTACTGTACACTCAAATTTCATTGAAGTTCATTCATAGGCGGTACCTGCAGTGATTAAGATTGCACACGTTCCAAGTCTTTATATACCTAATTTAAAACATTCTTGTTTTTTTGTTATATTTCAACAATGCAGTGGCTTACTACAGACGATGGTAAGTCAAATACATTTATTTTGTTTACTGCGTCTTTCGAGAAGATATCTATAGGTCCCTGCAAACAGGCAACAATTTATATGTCAATTTCATGGAAATTGCTGTATCAGAATCGCGTCGCATTGTCGTGTTGCGCCTGTCAGTGAGTGCATTCACAAGAAAACTGTGCCCATAAGTATTTGAACATCGCATTTTCAAATACTTGTAGGACATGAAGACACAAAATAACAGTTGAGGGAGCGGTTCTTTGGCAGCCTGAATAAAGTGGTAAATAGTCTTTTATCAGACGGAAGCAAGCTGCGTGCCTTCAACGATTGGGTCATAGCGGTTTTGATGGGTTGTTTCGGCATACCTAAATGGAGGAAGAAAGGTCCGTACTGTGCTGACGGTATATCTGATGATCCCACGGTATATCTGATGATCTCAGGGTCATCACGGCAGAAGTGTGGGGGTCGAGGTTTCTTAAATGATAAAACCCTCTACAACCGCGAGATTTGCAGTCTCAGAAAATATTTCCTTCAAACTGACATGGGGATGCATCGAGATGTGGTCGCAGTGGATAAGGGGCCCACTCCGTTCACCTTGGCGAAAGAGAACTGACACAAACCAGCAGTACTAGATACTAACAATTGTATGCAAGTATGGTAATACAAAGAGCTTCACGCATGCTTTTTTCGGGCCCTCCATTAGCCTGATGTAGACTTTATGTCATTTGTATCTTGGCTGCGTCTCGGCGACCTCTTCAGGAAAACCGAAGGTTTTGTCTGTGTGGTATGGAAATGGATGAAGTTATGAATGACGAATCTACGAATTATCGGAAATACATTGTCACTGACAGAACGGTTGACATCTGTCGGCCATGCCACCGTCCCGGTGAATCAATCAAACATATTGTTTCCGGTTGTTCTCGTCTTGCTAACGGCAAGTACTAGTTCTGAAACAATCTAGTGGCTGGTATTACCTATCTACTAGCAACTTTCCTTGCAGTACAACCTTACGAAGTCCGAATTACCATAATACTGGTATGTGTGACTTGGTTCTCGAGAATGGTTACGCCACATTGTACTGGGATTGATTATCATCACTGACAAGAGTATTGTAGCCAATAAGCCTGATCTTTATTGTGGTGATAGACCGACGAGATCGTTGTGCAATGATTGTTGATATCACTGTCCCTCATGACGAGAATCTCGTGAAAGCTGAGAAAAAAAGAAAAACAGGTATCTTGACTTAGCACACGACGTTGCCTACATGTGTGGCGAGGACTCTGCAACCCTTTTATTGATAATTATTACAGTAAATCGCCTAATAGCGGGGAGCCTCGACCAACACCTCAGGAGGATTGAATTGCGCGGCTGGGTCAAGGGCTTGATACAGAAGGCAGTACCAACTCCTGGACACAGCACGCATAGTGAGGATATTCCTCTCTCCAGATTCCGGACCACCGGCAGCTTGGACATTATTCCTGATGCCGATGGGCCATATTTTATAAATATTGTTTTTTTTTTTTTTAATAAAAATGTTAAAAAATGTAATAGTGTAAGTAAATATAATAAAGGAAAAATTTAAGATACAGTTGATAAGACACTGACATAATTTTTGCAAAGACTGATACCCTGGATTGCTTTTGTGTTTTAGTGGTTGGGTGATCTTTCCATTAGTGCGCCTTTGGTGTAGTTACTAACAATAGTACCTACCTACTTAAAGTGCGAATCTTAATGGATCTCTTATTTGTCCGAAATAAAGTGACTGTATTATTTATTTATCTATAATTTATGTCCTTTTGAACAGAACAAGATTTGTCCTTATTTTGCGTCTGCAGTCGACCGTTGGTAAGTACGGGAATGCTAATATGAGGGAATAGTAGCTGTTAGTGGGTGTTTCCTTCGGCAAAGTGTTATTATACATAGGGTAAACATATAAAGGTAGGGACTATGTTTAACAGACACAGTATTTACACAGTTGGGACTTGCTGTTGTTCTGGTCCTGAACTTTAGCCTTGCATACTTAAAAAAAAAGAAAAAAACATAAAGTATTGTCAAAATGCAGTGGCATATAACAGACGATGGTAAGTTTCCTCTTCATTGTTAACAAATCTTTTCAAGGAAAATTAAACATGCTTCTAGGCATCCAGCATTTATTATTTGGTATGTACCTCCAAGTGTGGCTTTGCTTAGGTACGTCCGGCACACTGATGACAGTCAGGCATTAAAATTGCTGACTGGCAACCAGATTTCTAAATTGAGATCTTGTCTAACTATACTTAAGCATTAGGTACCTACGGTTAAAACAAATAGTTCAGCAGCTGCAGCTATACTAAATTATAGCCACTATACACCAGTTTTCTCTTTTTTTTAGGTAAATACAGAGTTGAATCACTGTCAGCTGCTACATTGCCTGGAGCCTTGAAAGTAAGTAGGTGTTTAAATTTTTATTCTAGCAAATCTGTAATCCTTAAAATCCGTATAATATTCGATTCATCATCATCATTTCAGCCAAAAGACGTCCACTGCTAGACAATGACCTCCCCAAGCACTGCCTCTTCGATCGAGTTGTCCTTCCCACACCCAGCACATTTCTGTGGCCTTTACAATTTTTAATTTAATTGATCCCTAGCATTAATATTGTGACTTTTTCTTTGTTTTAGATAATGAAGGAACATTTTTTCAAAGATGAGGCTGTTTGTAATGGTACAGAGGTGAACAAGAATCGTTTGGCAGGGGAAGAGTTGTTAGAACTATGCGCAAACGCAGCATTAGACGGTTTATCGTTGGTTGCTGTCGATATTGATAGCGCAGAAGTAGTTTCGGTTGTCTTCAACAAATTGCAGGTTGGTTTTTATTACCTATCTAGCTTTTGACCGCGGTTTCGCTTACGTGGAGGGTGGTTTATTAACTCACAAAACACCACTTAGCTAAATCTTATCGCAATTGGATGAATAGTCTACTGAATTTCGGCCATTACTACCAATCTCAGAGGAGAATAGCCTAGCACAAGTTTGTTCGCAGACACAGGTGCACTCTCTCTTAGCTCACTCTTATAGTCCAATGAGATTGCAATTCGTTACAACTGGAGAGATATCACGCGCAGGACCATCGGCTTGTCCTGCTTACTGAGATACGGGAGTATCAAAGCGACAACTTCCAAAACTGTTACTAAGAAATTTCCAAAAACCCAATAACACCGCCTGACCTGGAAATCAAACCTAGGGCCCCAACCTCGCAGTCACAGACTTACAAGACCTTACGTGGCAGTCAAAGTACATGTGTATAGAAACGCTTAAGGATAAACAAAAAGACATTATGTGATTATATCTAAAAACCTATTACTTAATTATTTCCATAAAGACATTGCTTTTACAAGATAATTGTGGCAAATCAATAAAGATTTGATTGTAAAGTAAGATACTACAATCAACATTGAAGATAAAAACATAACAAAATCTTTAAATAGTAGATAATATCAAATCCTGTGTCGCTATCGTTTATGATGAAGCAACTTTTTCATAACAATGATAACTTATCGTTGATCTACTACAGGTAGTCTTGGAACACAAAACTATCATAGAATCCGATAAAATAGTGTTCTATGTTTTGACCTACACTTGTGGAATAAATGTTAAATATTGTGTGTTATGTCATTTTCAGGAAACGCCATCAGATTCTTCGGAGAAGACATTTTTTGAAATATTTTCCGAGGAGCGCTGCAAACAACCATCGTCTCGTGCCCTGGTAGATTTGATGGTGGAATTTGACACAAAGATAAATTTTTCTGAGAGGTAAGGCATTATTTTGTCATTAACATCATCTGAAACAAGGAAGGAAAACTCATTAATGTTACACAACAAATATTAGAGAAAACCCACACGGTCTCCTCTAATATTTGTTCTTTTCTTATATTAAGATTTGCTTAGTTATTTATTGCTACTGTAGCGGCGTCTACACCGCCACATACGAGAATCATAACGACGTCACGCAAAATCCTGCATCGGGAATGCCGAGTTAACCGCGCAACTAGCGTATACAGGGTCAAATTAAATAGTTTTACCCACGGGTTGGGTAGGTATCTATATCAAATACAATGTAACAAAAAAAAAAAAACATAATGCGATAGGCGAAGGTCAATGCCTGCAATCGATCAGCTGTTTTTGTAATTTTTCGTGGAACATAGAAAATATTTACGAATTTCCTAATACCAAAGCCAGTTGTTTGTTTACGTTAATGTAAATGTCAGTGTCATTAAAAGTTTTGAACAAAGTTGGAATTATGTTTTTTTTTTTCATTCGTTTTTGATACCGATACCTAATGCATGGGTAACGTATCGCCAGCGCGTAGCTAATTTAATTTGCCCCTGTATACAACGTCCCGATATCAATCGGGCAGTTGCCTACCAGACACGATATCCGTCTGGTTGGTGAATCCTCCCTTTTTTGTAGAGGTTGATTGAACTTTACACCCTGTAACTGTCCTCTATAGTAAAACTACTTACGAGCTTTTAGTTATGAAAATGAAAACTCAAATTTGATCAATATTCTCAGGTATGGTGTCGATTGCTGGTGCGAATTGATGTTTTTGGGGACTCATCGTCAACACAGACGTAAAGGACTCGCCAAGTTGCTATGCAAAACTTCAATAGAAGCTGCAAAGAAGAAAATGATGGTCGAATAAAGAATGGTCCTTTTGCTCCAATGACTATCGAAGACCTGGTACCAAAATACGCTTTCATGCAACCAAGGAAACCAGTTATGAAAGTACCGAAGCTATTTACTAGTTTGTGGTCAGCGGTTGGTTCACAGAAAATTGGAAAAGATTTAGGTTTCACCGTTCTGAGAACTTTTTCCTTGCAAATTTGTATTTTCGATGGGAAACTTTATTCGGAGAGAGGCGTCAAAACCTTTTGTGAAGGGGTTGCAAAGAGAATTGATTAAAATGGACAATAATTTAGGTAAACCGAGAGTTTTAAGTCCCACACGAACTATGGAAATAGATTTATTATTAAAAAGGAAATAATATTTTCGTTTTGTATTCGCAAAAGGTTCAATGATCAGAAATGTGTTTATTTAAAGTAAATTTTATTTAACTAGTTAATCCATTTATAGAACATACAATTATTATATTCAATAAACTATAAAGCTACTCTTTATAGTATCAGTTTAACCGGTGAACTACTTCATTTCGTGTGATTTATGTAAACAAAGTCCGGTTAGGCCCGCGGCGTTTAGACAAAAGAGTTTTTTGCGACGCACTTCAGAAAAAAAGGTCGGCTCGAGTTTTTGTTGCTTCTTGGTACTTAAAGTTTTGTTTTATGGTTTCTTAACTAAACAAACCATGTGTTAAGGCTAATTAGTTCTCGTCTTACGTAGAATTTTAATTATAAACAATGGAGATAAGAAACAATGGCCGAAAGTGTTTATGTTACTGTATTATGTCGCTAACTCATAAAAGTACCGTCTCAATTTTCTCTAAATTTTGGAGTTTACTTATTGAATAGACTTATAATCGATCAGCAGTTATTTTATGGGAATCCTAGGTAACATTTTCATAATCTTGAAACTCAAACTTCATGTCGCGCGGAGGTCAGCGGCCATTTGTGCACTCGAACATTCAAAGGATTTATAAAACAATTTTTAGGTTAAATTGGCTAGTTTTTTTTATAATATAGTTATTACAACTAATAACTTACCATTATTTCCATCTGGATACCACTTTTTGCACTGTAAAACACTAAAACAATCACATTTCACAACACAAGGAACACTTCCACGAACGGTTTGTTTACGTACCACGTTTTGTCGAAAATAAAGTTTTTATGACGCTATTTTATGCAAATAACTACCTTCAACGATGTAATAACTACTTTAAATGAATATTTATCCACTTGAATGTCGAAACCACACTAAAAATAAGAAAAAACACGATAAAACTAGAGAGCATAACACGGAAACGCCATGTTGCCAAGCGCGTTCGAAACGTCAAGTTTGACTATTTTATTTTTCTGTTCACAGACATTTTTTTTGTCTTTGAATCATTTAGTCGACGAGAATATTTAACTGACAACATTGTTAAATTATCGCAGATGACATAAAACCTTATTTATATTAAGAATAAAGATAAAAACCGCCTGCATGCTGGTGCATGCTGGGTGGTTCCGATAGGAACCACCGGGGCTTGAAGGTGGTTTTACTTTTGGTTCCGGCCGGAACCAGCAGGACGTTACCGATCAAAATAAATCAATACTTTTTGCTTAGACCATATTGAAATTTGTCTTGGTATGTGGTTTCCATAGTGATATAAAAACCTTGTAAAAAGGTGAGACACGTTTTTTTTGTATTAAATTTTGCACTAGACCATAATATATTGCCAGTTGATATTGTAACCCCCGAATTTTATTTATGATAACGTCGAACAATAATCGAATTTATTTAACTCGTGTGAGTCAAGTGGTTAATAAGGGCTGTTTAACAAAAAACAACCGTATTGAAAACAATCTACAGCGGAGTCAAGTAAATAATCCTTTGCCTAAAATCAGTTCTTGTTGCTCTCCGGACAAGCTCAATTATATTACTTAAACTCCCATTGAATAAGCTCACCCGCTATTTAATTTCCAGAAGAATTCTTACTAAATAATATTCCAAATCGTTCTTCGAAAACTTTAACAATGTTGAGTGGACAGCTAACAAATGAAAATCATTACGGGTAGTCTGGACGTCGTCGTTAGCACAGGACCAGTCTTAGTTCGGTCAGATAGCCCCGACATCTCTAATTGCATCGTCCAACTTCGCCCAAATTGCTTCTAGTTAATTGATTTGGATTCGACATTGAATTTGTCGCTTTGTCGCTTCGTGTCGCGCAGCTATTAATCTATTAGTGTTCTATTGTTATCTAGTTCATAGTCATTTGCATATTGAAGTGTTATGATAATGGGAATTGAAGTCGCATAGGATGATACAGGACAGTTACACTGCCTTTCTGCGACAAAGCAAAACTAATGGTAACAGAAAGATCTGAGAATGCAAAAAAAAAATCCGACTCCTTAATTAGGTACGCAATATATTTATGGACAGTATTGTAAGTTGTTGTTGATCTACATAAATACTAGCATAATATATGCGAAAGTGAATATGTTTATCTCTGTCAGCTTGTTATCTTTTCACGCATTAACTACTGAACTGATCATTATCAAAGCTAAATAGATAGCCTGACACCCGGAATAAGATATAGGATACATTTTATCTGTATTAAAAGTGATGAAATACAAAATACACGCAGACCAAGTATCGGGCAGCAGCTAGTATTAAGCTTTAAATAAAATTGCGTAATACTCTTTCACATTTTAAAATACCATTTCATAAGAAATTTAAAAGGTATCATATAGAGACTACTAGATGATCCGGTGAACTTCATTCCTCATGATCTGCTAATATCGTATTAATAATATCGACAAATCGTCTTGGAACATAGAGAATAAACATTTCGCTTCCTTACCGTTACATTGGTTTCTACAACACACGAACACGATATTGACGTGGTTTGAACGTAGTAAGTTTTCGCGTGGAATCATTGTAACTACCTACACAGAATTGGGGCCCTGAAGTTCAACACAAAAAAAAGAATTCGGTCGAGTCATATCAAGTTTTTGCCACACTAACGCACGGCAATTGATTTTTACATCATAAAACCTGTAACCGTGAAATTAGCCCTTGTTTCTGGATCCCCTAGCGAACAAATTCGTCGGTTACCAAAATCAAGTCTACTATTTCATACAAAAATGCAATACCTACGTAGTCAAAATGTATGGAAATGCCATGTCACCTGGTGCGGTCCGCTAGGGCCGATGCCTGCCAGGGTTGTTCGAAAGAGATACCGTCGACCCTGGCACACAGGCAACTGAGGGAACACGGGTGGGTTTTAGTCAGTAAAAGTCTGACACGCCCTCCTGCTTCACCCAGAGCGGGAGAAGTTTTTTGCCGATTTCCCAACAACAAAAAAAAAACGAGCATTTGATGATGTTATAACAGCGTCAGTGAGCGGAGTTCGAGCAGGTGAATTTTGGGCCAAAGATGTTTGAAATTTTAACCAGCGATACGCTTAGAAGAAGCAATATTTTTCATCGGTTCAGAATCATCAACTATGTTCATGGTAACAAAGCAACATAAAAAATCAGCATCGCCATACAACGTGGAAATGCTGCCAGCCTTTTGAGCACTTTTCACATTGACAGTGATGCGCACGGATTTTTGATGCCCTGTGATTCTTTTGTCTCTGTTTTTATTATAGTACATGTAGATACTATTAACATTATAGTAAGATAACTGTATAAATTATAGGTATAGATGGGTACCCTCAAACTGTAACAATGGCCTTATTAATACAGTCCAGCTGTAACGACATCGAAAACCGATTAGAATGACTCATTAATGCCATTATATTTATTCACTGATACAAATAAATACTGTTCTCTCGAACCAATATTTTACATTACTCAAGAACGAATACGAAGACAAACTACATGGTCGGTTGAAGACACTATTAATATTTAAACGGACACAGCTTATTTCATACGTCACCGAGTCAGAAAATTAGAAAAAGAAAGCATTCACTACTTTTATCCTACGTTTGACACAAGTTACGTAGGCCCGTAATTTTGGTAACAGATGCTTGCTTAGTTACATAATATGGAACTATTTGTTTAGGTCCGCATATACCTTCTCTATTGTTTTCGTATCCCTAGAGCGTTGTTCCATTTTTCTTTCATGTTAGACCGTGGGGATATTTACAATTTTGAAGGGTTTTTGTAGGTTAAATAAATCTTTCAATTATGGAGTTGTGTGATAAAAACACACTAAAATAAAATTCTATACTTACACGCCTATAGAAACATGGTAGTTGAAGCTGCTTGTGGTTAAATATCTAATAGCACCCGCACTTGTCGATCGATCCGTGGGTGGGTGACCGTCTTGGCATACCAGGAAAACTCTTCTCTGCCTTGGAAAGTACGTTAATCTGCTGGTCTCGGCTGTCATTTGTGGTGGATCTTTGACAGTCGTTACAGGTCATGAGAAAACCAAAAGTCTGACAACCAGTCTTAGCTGTCTGGTGAATAATAAATCAAAGTTGAAAATAAAAAAATATTTTTTCTAACTTATGTACTAATGTTACTTAGTAACAATCATTATACTGGTTAGATGATCAAAACAAATACAGCTTTAAAAGGTTAAATAATAAGATACAAAATAAGAAAAACTTTTGTCTTCTAGTCATATAAAGCAATGTCATTTACAATAGAAATATTCCTTACAAAACAATGCATTTTAACCACAAAAATAACTAACATCATAATAAAGCGGTGAGATACAATTCCACAATCTATTCGTTTGTTTCTGTTTGTGTCACCGTAGAGTACTGAAACGGATCCCTTTCCAATTGTTTGCGGAGCGTTCGCGACGTAATGATCAATTACAGCTGGAATTTGCATTGTGAGGGTAGTTTTGCTTCATATTATTTACAGTGCAATTATTATTCTGGTATCCACTTGTGAATTAATGTCGTCTTGTGATTATTTTATTGATCAAGAGCAAATTCCGTATTTTTAAGTAAATTCGCATTGTAATGTCAATTTCTTTCTTTTACTTGAGTATTTATGTGTAATCATAATCAAAAACTTTATGAATATATTTGAAATAGATTTAAAAAGAATATCATAAGCTGTGAGAAATATCTCTAAGTCCACGTTGCGACGGGATTTTATGGCGCACTGCATGGATTTTCAATTCTCGGTGTTGACCCGACCGTTAAGGGGAATCTAGTCCCGAGCTCGCACTCAATAATGGGCCGGGCTAAAAAGCACGCTGTTTCACCAGGCATCGTGTCCGACAGAGGTAGTATCAGTGATGAGCAGTTAGACGCTAGTCTACACGCACAACGTTATGGAGTGAGATCAGGATCATCAACAGGCGCGTAAAAAATTAAGTAAAGTCTTTCGGAAGATCGGGTTTTATAAAAAAAAACACTGCATAAATCAATGAACAATAAAGTTTATTGAACTTTTCCATATTTGAACTTTGTCGGCCCCGCTTTGCTTTGAAAATTTTACACTTCTTTTATTACCAAAAAACGCCCAAAGTTAGGTTAAATTAGCAAGGAAAACGAATCTTTGTTGGCTCCTAACTTTTTAATGGCTTTTTATTTTAGTATTCTGTTTCCATACAGACAATATTAATAATGAGACAAAACCATACCATGTTTAATTTTTGATGCTGATTGTCGAACAGTGGAGTAATACACTCCCGAAGTTTTTATGGAAAAATTGTCAACAAGATTCACCAGAATCCGACATAGTGCATCCCAGAGCGTTGAAAAAACACACTGTTGGATTTCCAATGATTGGCGCCTAGCAGAGTATTGATACTCCAGTGCACGATAAAATCCCAACGCGATATTTTTACGTCCGTTCGAACGTTGGCTAACTTCCCTAGATTTTTGAGGTCAGTGTAACTTTAAAGAATAATTTTCGGCGTCTGTTTTAGGTGAAACATGCCCTCAAATATGTTTGGGTATCGAAAAGTATTGCTGTAGACTCAACTGTTTCAGTTTTGGGATTCTGCAAAACAAACGAGAACGGCGGTGAGTCACGAACCGAGCAGTAATGGCCCGGTGGTAACAGCTTTGACTTACAAGTAGCTCATGGGTTCATACTCAGGCAAGTGTGTTGCTTTGTGTAATTAATTTCATCACCGCTGCTCTCAAAACAGTGTAGAAAAATATCGTGAGGATACCGGCATGTCCTATGACTAAACATTTGAAGATATTGTGACATCTACCACCCCGCACTGGGCCCGCGTGGAAAATTACAGCCCACTCCCTCTAGAAGAGAGGAGGCCTATGTCCCAACAGTGGGAAAATTATAGGCTGATTATGAATGATACCTACTCTTCCCTAACCTGCTTAAGGCCCTGGTAACATTAAATATTGTTATGAGCGATAATAGTTCTTATTGCAATCCGATACGGGTTAAAATCTGTTGTAATAAATTCGAATAATAAATGAGCAAGCATTGTCGTAAGAATGCAAATAAAATCGTATAAAATTAAATAATAACTATTTAATAATAAATAATCCATCACTGGATGCAGTTTGGTATTTGGAATTTGATGGTATATTTTTTATTATAATTATAATTGTTATTGAAGGGATAAACTGGTTTTAAAGATAATTAAGAGGTAACTTTGAAGATTTTTTTTATGCATTAAAGTATGTTTTGTTATGTTTTGAGTTCGATCACTCTATGCAAAAAAAAAACTTTAGAATATCATATATTTTTTTGCATTACAAAATTATTTACGGTTAAAGAAATACACTGGTTTAAAAAAGCCACCTTTTTGAGCGTTTTCAAGAAATCACCGCCTTAATCTATTAACTACATTTCCAATTCCTTTCCTACTATGTCCACTGAAGTCCATTACAAAGCCACAAAGAACAATTGATATTCGAGTGAGACAATAATATCCGTGTTTACTAAAGGACATTAAAGCAAACTCAACGGTTCCTCAGATCGGATTCACTTTGCATAGCACTTGAAATTCAAATGGTGCAGTTCATATTGAGCCTCCCCTGTCTAAGTGCCTACGGTTGCCATGGCAACTGTGCCTGCAATACGCCCTTTACTCATCCCGTATACAGTTACAATGTTACAATGGGAATTTTAACTGGAGTGTGAAGAATTGTTTCTGTGACTGTCATGCTAAACGTTGTGTAGGGGAAGTGACCCACTTGACATGTACGGTAGGCTGCATCAATTGAGTACCCCAGTTGTATTAAAATTTTAATACAACTGGGGTACCGAATAATGCAGACCACTGTACGAAAAAAAAAATGTTTAAAAAACTTAAAAACACGCTTTAAAAACCAAACTAAAAAAGGAGAAAATAATTTAATTCAATTAAAAAGCGTGGGGTGCTTTTTGAGGTATTTTTATAATCAATTAATGTCAAGCACCCCACGCTTTTTAGTTTTTTAAACTATTATTTATTTTCTATTTTGTAGTTCTGCTAACTACAAAAACGTGTTTTTATTTTTCTCATTTTTTTTTTGAATTATTGAATTGTCATCGGTCCTCGACAAGTTTACAAAGTTTCAATGAAATCTGACCGTTTAAAGTGGGTCAAAATCGCGCTCAAAGGAGTCGGTTACATACAAACATACAAACAAACAAACATACAAGTGAAGCTAATATAAAGCGTGTAAAAAAAAGAGTGAATTAATGAATGTCAAGTTATCTAAACTACTAAATGCGAAAAGATTTGTTTTTTTGTATGTACGTTTTCATGCTTCTTCTTCGCCGCGTCGATAATCATGAATCCCAGTTGTTGGTTTTAAACATGCGTCGGCTAGAATTCTGCCACTTCGACAGAGTTATTGTTAGCCTCGCAAAAGTAAAAAAAGCTGAACGGATTTAGATGAAATTTGGCACATGGGTAGACTATGGCCTGAATTGGGACATAAGTAGTTTTTACACGCTTTATATTAGCTTCACTTGTATGTTTGTTTGTTTGTTTGTATGTAACCGACTCCTTTGAGCGCAATTTTGACCCACTTTAAACGCTCAGATTTCATTGAAACTTTGTAAACTTGTCGAGGACCAATGACAATTCAATAATTTAAAAAAAAATGAGAAAAAAAAAGTTTTTGTAGTTAGCAGAACTAAAAAATTGAAAATAAATAATAGTTAAAAAAACTAAAAAACACGCTTTAAAAACCAAACTAAAAAAGGAGAAAATAATTTAATTCAATTAAAAAGCGTGGGGTGCTTGACATTAATTGATTATAAAAATACTTCAAACAGCACCCCACGCTTTTTAATTGAATTAAATTATTTTCTCCTTTTTTAGTTTGGTTTTTAAAGCGTGTTTTTTAGTTTTTTTAACTATTATTTTTATCATGAAATTTTCACTAGATCGAGAGTTAATGCGGGTGAAACCGCGGGTCACAGCATCAATGTTTTTGTATATATATATTTTTTTATTGCTGAATGGGCCAGCTCCTGACATCGATCACGCCTGATGTTCACATCTAAAATACAATGTTTTTTGATTATGCTAGCCTTACCATTTTATGTATTCATTTGTTGTGTTTCTTACGTGAATCTAGATAAATTAGTATGAATCTTACTATTAATATTTGGTGGTCGTTTACTTAGCTAATATTATTGGAACTAGACAGTTTCTTAAGTAATTCCCAAGACGGATTACTACTCTTATGCCTAAAGATAATATATTACTAATTTAGTCGAACAATAGTTCCTAATCACACACTAAAGTAACTTGGTAGGTACATGGTAGCTACCAGTACCTACCAATGTCTACAGAAACCTACCTGAAGTAATTGAGTAAACCTTAAACAAAAACTTTGAAAAAACGAGACCCATACCAAAATAACAAAATTTCACTGAAAAGTTTTTTCAACTAAAAAGATTTATAACTAAAACAAAATTGGATGAAAACCCTAAAACGCGACGTGAAAAACATTTCAGCAAGGTTTATTATTTTTACCCATTTCCTGTCCCGAGCCGGGTGGAAAAAATTCAAACTGCTTTTATTCTATTAAAAGCCCCAAAAACTACTCTGTGAGTGCTTAAAATTATTATCTCCCATTAACCAAAAGGGACAGGTTGACTTTTGGATCTAGTTTAAGCAAACATTTTAGGTTAGTACTGTTTTCTTTTTTAAGTCTTGTAGTCGGTTTAGTTCAGTTAGTTTTAACGGTTTTATAAATGACTAGCTGACCGTACAGACGTTGTCTTGTTTCCTAGAATTCGATCGCAGCGCCACCTGCCGGCTCCATTTGTGATTCTAAACCATCCAGGGGCCCACCCAAAAAATCCTAAAAATTCTTTAACATCGGTTGCTTCATTTAAGGGGAGTTCAATAACATAGGTATGTCACATAAATATTAGTTTCACAATACACTTATTTAACGTCTCATGGAATTATTTTCTCTAACAGATTTTATTTTTCAAAGTTATAAAAAAAAGAGCTTACATAAGATATAGCCTCCAATCCTTCAATGTGGTGCAGTTAAGCCTGTAAATTATGGTTTCAATTGTTTCGCCCCCTTATCATTGCGAGACGGCGCATTTTTCCAATTCTGAACTCCTTCGATGTGTTGAGGGGTCTCGAATACGCCGTAATACGTACTTGAGGGTTGAATTAAGGTTGGTACTTTACAGGAAAACGACAAATAGTCAGAATAGACGCATTATTTACAATCATGCAATATGGCATCATGATTGTGTGTTCTATTGAGCTCTTTTCTCTTATACAATTAGGTCCACGATTAATAATTTGATAGTGTCACATGTTAAATGCATACGGCAATATGCAGGACTAGCAGCGCTCCGCGGTTTCACCCGCGTAGTTCCCGTTCCCGTAGGAATACGGGGATAAAATATAGCCTATGTCACCCGGGGATAGTATAGCTTCCCAACAGTGAAATATTTTTTCAAATCAGTTCATTAGTTTCGGAGCCTATTCAATGCAAACAAACAAACAATCAAATCTTTCCTCTTTATAATATTATTATAGATAAACGAGTTTTAGCTTTTTCAAATTGTGGTCAACCTAAAAGCTACCATCATTTTATAACTTTGCTGGGAAATATAAAAAAAAATACTAATACTAACTACCTAACACAATATGTGTCAGTTTGACAGTAGTCATGACATGTGGCAGTCTTTCTATCTGTCTTTCTCTTTGCCTATTGGATATACACCGTTACATTTTGATCGTTTTAATGCTTTAAAAGGGTCATTGTACTCGTTTATCATTATGAACAACTTTTACATTGGGATCAAAGCTGAAATCTTGAAATAAAAATTAACTGATCCATAGCTGTACATGTTCGCATAACACAACAGAATGTATGGTTCAACTTTCTTTTTTTTTTAGCTTGTAACGTCCCACTGCTGGGCAAAAGCCATGGTTCAACTAATTTTTATTTAAAGGATTAAAACGATCAAAATGTAACGGTGTATACACAACAAATACTAGATCAACCCACGTCACCCATTTAGCAATTCCGACGAATCCTCCAGACGATTCCGTACGTATTCGTTTTGTTCCGCACGTGACCGCACATACGTCACAATAAAACACGCTAAGGACACGGGACCCGATGAAATTTGCCTTTTACGACCTCCTCGTAAAGTAAATATCACTGATGTCGTCCAAAAAAGATGTCCACAGCGTAAATGCGTGCTTATTAAACCACTTTATTGGCTTATTTCGCTTTTACGTCTGAATTTATTTTGTGTATGTTTTTATGGTAGGTGGTTATGGGGTATTTTTATGTACGGTGTCATGATGAAAGATACGAAGTCATTGAGTCTTTTATTGAGTTTCAAGCCCGACACAGACGGAGTTATAAAATATTAATATAAAATGATATATATTTAGAATCATCATTATAATCTGCCTATTGAGTTTACTCTTCTCTTTGAGAGGGAATCGGTCATAATCTACAACTCGGTTTTAGTCCGGGTTGGTGCTATATTAAGTATTATATAATTGAAAAGTGCCACAGACAGTAGCTATGCTGTAATATATACTACTAGCTTTTGTAAAGTAAGTTTTTTTTTCAAAAGTAGCCTATGTCCTTCTCCATATCCTAAGCTATGTCTCTGCCAAATTTCATGACGATCGGTTTAGGCGTAAAAGCGTAACAGACGGACAGAGTTACCATAGGGATCTATGCGGTCAGCAGCTTTGCTATCGTCGTCTCTTACTATACCGAGAATATGTCTGTTATATCTCTTCACATATTTTGATGATGTAACAGAAATCTAATATATAAAATTCTCGTGTCACAGTTTTCGTTGCCATACTCCTCCGAAACGGCTTGACCGATTTTGATAAAATTTCGTGTGCTTATCGGGTAGGTCTGAGAATTGGCCAACATCTATTTTTTTTTTTTTGCATTAGGAAACTGCCAAAAAATCGGGAAAACTTAAATTACATTTTCTATGGGAATTTTGTATGGACAGGACAACGTCTGTCGGGTCAGCTAGTATACATGTATTATAGCTGCGTGCATAGACAGGTACTATTAAAAATCTAACTTAATACTCTCAAGGTAGTATTAAAAATATAACGTAATATGCCTAGCTATCATTTATATTAAAACATATTACAGCTACGTCTGTGACCGGCGTTAAGTTCGTGTAATGGAAAAATTAATGGTAAAATAATAAATATTGTTTTTTGGTCATCAATTTCAGCAACTTTGGCTAGTAAAATATCTACTACCATTCATCAATTAATTCCGTTCAAAATATTATTTATTTTTGGGACAGTTTATTTTAAGTTTTTTCTATAATTCTGCCCCAAAAAGCGTGAAAATACACTTCGTGTTAATTGTATTAGGAATTCAGGTCTTGATGCTTTGATAAAATAGTTAAATAATCGGATAATGTTAAAACGACGCCAACATTTTTAGGGTATCCACATCAAAGTGAACGCTAACTTCTTTCAATACCCAGAAACTCTTTATTCCTTGTATAAAAAGGTATTTCAGTAAACGGTACAATGTTCCGAGGAACCGCATAAATATTCCTCAGTAAACAAAAACTATTGCGAGAGAAATAAATAAACACAATTCTTTCACGCGTCCCCGGGCTGGTTAAATAAGCGGCCAAGTGCAAGTCGGACTAGCACACGAAGGGTTCTGTACTATTGTACAATAAATTCATAAAGTTTTTTATTTCATCTTTAGTAAAAAAAAACACGGTTCTTGTATGTACGTAGCAGTTTATTTTGTTTGATTAATAACCTTTTGTTAATAATTTTGCGGCTTCAACTGCGTGGAGATCGGAAATTATCTCACGGGAACGTACTACCGGGATTACAATATTCTATGTGTTAATCCAGGTTATAAACTATCTGTGTGCCAAATTTCATCCCGATCTTTTCAGCCATATTTGCTTGATTGGGTAACAAACATCCAAAATCTTAACATCTAAACATACTACTTACAAACACAAACATTTATAATATTAGTAGGAGTAGGATTTTTTTTTTTATAACTGCTTACGTGGACACTGACATTTCACGTGTCTACCAAATACGGTTAAAAAGATACAGGCGTGTGACAGATGGACGGACAGTGGAGGCTTAGTAATAGGGTTCCATTGGCACCCTTTTAGTAGGTACGGAACCCTAATAAAAGGAAGAAAGTTTTTTCCAATGGTATGTAAATAACCTCCCATCAGACAACCTCAAGGGCTTGAAAGCAATCTAGGGGCGTACTATTTTTCTTTTGATGGCAACACAAAGCAATTGTCGGTTCGGTATTGCCATCAGAGAAAAATAGGTGTAGCCGTGTAGCCATTCTCGGCCTGTATTGAATAGGTTTTTTTCTATTCACAAAGGATGATAGGGAAAATGTTATCGATGGGAAATATGAATACGCTTTTTGATGGAATTATGAATGGTTTACGAAAATGTATTTATTTTCATTTATTAAGAACGTATTGGTAAGTAATAACAGCCGCACTAGTCGATCTCTCAGGTTACGGTGCAGCGCAGACGACAGACTATCCGTGACGCACTTTTTAGTCTGTGAAAATAGAACCTGAGCAATTATATGCAGTAACGCGTACGACGTGCAAAAAGTCCGGCGCACAAAATATCCGTGTCATTCTGGCAGATCGCACAGCGCCGCACAAAAAGTTCGCGAAAAAAATAGAACATTTGCTTCAACGCGCGCTAACGCTGACGGCGCACACTTTTAGTATGCAATCTGCACTCGTTAGTGAGGGACGTAACGTACGCGGTACAATACCATGGCGCTAGAGATTGATGTATCGATGTTAATACAAGAATTACAAAACAGACCAGCAATTTTGTCTTAGGAACTGTCCTTTCAGTAATCTCTCCAAAAGTATAGGATGTACCCAACATTTTCTATTTCTTCTTCTTTTTCTGTTGGGTTCGGGTTGTTCGAAAGAGATACCGTGGCCCCTGGCACACAGGCAACTGAGGGAACACGGGTGGGTTTTAGTCAGTAAAAGTCTGACACGCCCTCCCGCTCCACCCAGAGCGGGAGAAGTTATTTGATGATTTCTCACCCAAAAAAAAAAGTATAAAATTTACATCGCAGTCTCTGCATTTCCATAGCGTCTACGTTACTACAGTTCTGTCGACAGAATGATCGAAGATGTGCGTCGTGGGCGTTGAGTCTGCGTAAAACCCGCGACGGAATTTTTGCATGCCCTTCAGATATTTTGTGCGCTACAGACCCGATCGCACAAAAAATGTGTCGTCTGCGTTGCATCTAAGCTACTCTTGCTCGTGCCGCGTCATCTTTAGAATGTACCAACCAACACCCTTCCGTGTCTCGGAAAGCATGTTGGTCCCGGCTGTCATTGACAGTCGGCTGGCTTTGACAGTCTTTACGGGTCGTCAGAAATTTGAAAGTCTGACAACCAGTGTTACCCATTACCTAACTGGGCTGTGGAGGTCTGATAGGCAGTCCCTCCATGTAAAATTCGGGTATCTGCATCCGGTTAGACTGGAAGCCGACCCCAACATAGTTTGGAAAAGGCAAGGCAGATGATGATAAACGTCACTGTTCGAAAAGATGGCCTCTTTGCGCGAAATAAAGTCTATTTTATACCGACACAATTATTTTTCTAACAAAATAAATACAGGTAAGAAAAATACTACACAATAATTTAAAAGCAAATAATATTCCTTTGAACAAAATCTAGAAAATCAACTCCTAAACCAGCACATTTTTAATTTATAGCCTATCTAAACCTGTACCGGCTCCAATATACCGTCAAAATAAAATCACCCCAACCTAAGCGCTTAAACCCCCGCCCGCTAATGCATAGCCGTCCATTTTTCAAGACAGCCGGTCGATGTGGCCCAAACATCAGTAAATCGGTATAAAGTACCTCGTGGGTAGTTTCGGTGAATATAAAGTTGGCAATTCGGTGAAAACTGTTATTTATGTATTTTAGGGTCAAATGTAGGATTAGGATTGAAGTATGAAATAAAAATGTGTTTATGTGATTATTGATTTTTTTGTGAGGGCATTGTGGTAAATTATTATTTTCCGTGTTTAGTTTTATTATAATAATACAGAAGAAGGTATTGGTGATTCTGTTGAACATCAACTAAATTTAGGCTATTGTTATCTTTTCCTTATTATGAAACAAGAAAGAGAGGGAAATAAATTGGAGCTGTCAAATTTAGTTGATCGAAGATTTTTTTCGGTGCAACTACGACGAAATAAATTAATAATGCATAAAATCACGCAAAATTCAAGGCAGACGTAATTGAATTTGACAGTTACAAAAGCGTCACTTGTCTTTTTCTTTCTTGGTCTGTCAGTAAGGGATAGCAATACTTTCTTTTAGTTTAGGTGATGAATAAATGAATCGACACTATTGGCTGGGCATACTATTACATATTAAGACTGACATATGTATTATAAAAAAAAACTAAATGTGTAATTTTTCTTTTTTTTTTTTATCATTTAGAGAACCTTTTCTATTTCATTATATTGTTCTCCTTGTACTTGTATGTACTCAAATATTTTATTTTATAGAATCCCGAACCTCAATAATTATTTTAATGCGATGGTTTTCCAATATTATAGCGGTGGTATATTTGGGTTGAAGATGGCTTCATAAAAAACTTCAGTGCTCGTTAGGTTCCACTCACAGAGAAGTACCACTTAAGGAGACCCAATTATTTATAATATCAATAAAATGTAAAAGTCTTTTCTTGTATGGACATTTGATATAAAACGTAGATTGATGAAATAATATTGCGTTATCAGTCATCAATTATTATCATAGAACACTTTCAACTATAAAAATTTGGCCCTATCTAAATTAAAAGCAAATAATAAGTACAATCACATCCAAAAGCGCTACAAAAATAGAATATTTTTCACACAAAAATCAATGCCGAAAATCATAGTGAGGATAATTCCGGGGAATTGAGGGAAAAATTGTATTAAATATTATGGAAAGAGAAAGCGGCTTCAGCACGTCGTACGTCTTATCCTGACGAGGGTTACTATTTATATGCAAACGGGAAATTCTCGTTGTATATAGGTCAAACCTGATGAACACACATATAAAATTTATCGTCAAAAATCCAAAGCCGCAGGTTTAGCTTTATTTGTTGAAAGTACGAATGCTGAAGATTTTATTCCTTTGAAAATAATTAAAGCAATAAAACACATCAGCGTCGCGAATATTATGAAAACTTAAAAGTCACCCTGGCTTTTTTTTATGGAGATGAAAGAGCCAAACTTTAAGTTTAGCAGTAATCACTGAGCAAAAGCGGGAAAATGCTTCCAAGTAGAAAAAGCTTGTAATATAATTTTCACTTCTTTGTTTACCCAATTAAGAACTATAAACGCCTAAAACTAGGCTACGGGGGCACAAACTTCTCAACATAAATAAGACCGTAAGGAAAATAAAAGTTAACATAAGGAACATTACGGTACAACTTGAAGCGACTTATTTTCGAGCCGTCTCATAAATTGCGAGCCACTCCTTACCTGAGAACGCGGAGACACTAATTATTTTTACTTTTTTTATTTTAACTTAATTCCATTGCTACAGTGTTCTTAATTATTTAAAAACGCCTTTTATAAGGTAATTTTGTGATGTAAATTGCGTTTGTTAAGGAAATAATCTGTAATTAAAGGTAATTAGAATAAATTATAATTTGACTATTATATTGTTAACACTTTCAACCGAGCATCTGGGTATTCAAATGTTTGTTGCGCGGCGCACTATTTTCTCATACAAAATAAATGACGATTAGTGACGTTCTGCTTTTCATACAAACAAAGATAATATGAAATGTGACACTTGCGTTACTACACGTCGACACTTCAGGCTCAGGTGAGCTCATTTGCGAATGTATGCGTAATTAGAATGTATGTGTGTTAGTAGCCTTATAAAATGTACAAAAAAACTAACGTGGAGTAGCGCTAGCAGTCTGCAAATTTGAAGTGATACGGCGCGATGACGTAGCTTGAAGAAATTGGTATAGGCCACTGCCGTTTATACACGTTCTTTAAAGAAAGACATATTTTTTGCTGACGTGATTAACCGTTGTGTCAATTAGCGTTTATAAAATTTTACGTATTATAACGTTGCCCCGCTCAAAGCGTTAAGCGCTTTTGTACACGTCTGTACAATTTATGTAGAAAGTAATGGTAATCTTTAGTTTTATACCTATATCTATTTACGCATCTATCTGTTTGCGAAAAACATTCATACACAAATAATTATTTATATACCTCAGAATAAAAGACACGATAGTCATCGAAACTTCTGTCAGTGTCACAGACACAAAAGCCAGAAAATAATTACACGCAAGCCCCCAGTTGCATACAGCAAACTCCCTAATGGTTAATTCTCCTAAACAATTTAACAGCAATCAAGGAAGTCCCCGTCATTCTCCATTCATTTCAACTACCTCCACGTATTTATCACATACAAATCAGCCATAAATCCCTTGAAATGAACAATAGTTCCAATCAAGATACGACTGCAATGCGACCAGCTCTTGTCAGTTCAGAGGGGGCGCTGATTGTAAAGGAGAACGCCCACACTACATCGAATTCAGTACATTTAAATGTAGTTCCGTATTTCGCCGCCTGTCCGGATATACTGGCCACTGTCGAGGAATTCAGATTAAAGGGATCAACGATCTAGAGATCATATCTCAGGTACCCTAATGGCTGCAATTTTGCCATTTCAATCAAATATCTACATCTGAGAAATTCCGACTGTTATAAAGTAAAACATGGAAACTCTCAATTATTCAGAAATAATTTTAATTTATGATGTTGAATTAAATTAATTAAGAACGACGTAATTGGAAACCTGGTTTTCAAAAGATGTTTTAATAGGAAACGCGAGATTTGTTTAATTCGTATTGAAAATTGTGATTCGAGGAACTGTTAACTCTTTATATAGAAGCGAGCGCCTTTGATGGAACTTTCTCTTTACATTTTGTGACACAGTTTCAAAAAGGAATTTGACCTTATTTTGCTAGCGGCTTCGCCCGCGTGGATGTCAGAAATTGTCCCACGGGAATGTACAACTGGGATAAAAGTATCCCGAGTTGTAATCAACGTTAAACTATGTGTGCCAAATTTCAACCAAATCCCTTCAGCCGTGTTTAAGTGATTGAGTTACAAACATCGAAACATCGAAGTTTGTACTTCCACATTTATAATGTTAGTAGGGTATTAGCATTCATTTGTAAGAAAAGTCAAATGACAGCTCTGTGGTTTGTGAGTAAAATATCCGATTCGATCCAAAGTACCTGACCCATGTCATACATCCTAAATACATGATAGGTATTGAAATTAAATCAATCCCACAAACCTTCCCACCGCAAAATCCTAATGAATAAATCTAGGAATAACTGGCATAATTTTGTTCCGTTCGCATAATAATTTATGCGAAGTCACACCACATGTCAGATACTCATTTTTTCTTTTGCACAACCCTATAGCTGGGGCTTCCTGATCCATTGCGTAGGGGATAATCAACCCCTTTGCCAGGGGTGTGGGACTTGAATAATTCAAAATGCTATTTTAAATAGACAGTGGCTGTTTGTGGATAGCCCCTTAGCTGCCACGGATTTTGGCGGAGCGTTATATTTTATTTAGGTGTTAATGTGTTGACTTGTTAATGTAGATAGCTAGTATTACTGAATATGCAGGTAGGTAATGTGTATTGGCTGTATTTCGTGGATGATAAATGGTTTGTTTTTGTTTATCTATACATAGGTATTATAATTTAAGTAGCTTTTTGTGTCAACCCGTGAACGCATCGCGAACTACGCAATTTGTTGCGGTTCATCTATTACGGAAGTTTTATGTGTATGATACGTTAATATTTACTTAGATTCAGCACAGAAAACTTGGTGTTTTTAATTTTAACTGTCACCACGTCAGTAGGTAGATTACCCGCGTGCAAAGCATAGGCAAGTCGCTAGTAAGTAGTTAAATAAAACTTATAGTAGGTACTTCAGAATTGTTTTTTTTTTCTCTAAAAATAGAGGTTCGTAGGCAGCAGAAACGTTTTTAAAATAATTAAGCCCCAGTGTTGTTTGTGAATGTGGCTAACTTACAGGACTTTCTTATTAATTAATTGAAACGACGATCTACACCCTAACTGCATCACAATACGATCAATTAAATTCTGAATCATTTTGAACGATATTGCTAATCCTTTGTGTCACATGTTCGAAAAATTTGTCTGCTCGACAACGAAAATAACGCAATTAATATTGTTGAACTATCAAAATGAGAGCTATTCCTACTGTTATGCTGGGGCCACTCCAACGGGAAACACCGTTGATTTTCGCGATAATGGACGTTAAGGGGAACATAGTCGCGGGCTCGAACTCACTGGTGGGCCTGGCAAAAAATCACGCTGTCTTGGTTAGACAGCGTGATTTTTTGCCAGGCTTCGTGTCCGACAGAGATAGTATCAGTGATGAGCAGTTAGATGCTAGTTTACACGGACAACGTTATTGAGTAAGATGCAGGATCATTTATAGTAGAAAATTCGCGAAAAAAATTCCTTTGAAAAAGCCAATGCATAAATCAATAACCAATAAAGTTTATTGAAATTTTCGATAGTTGAAGTTTGTTGGTACCGACTTGGTTTTGGAGATTTTACACATCTTTTATTACTTAAAAACGCTCAAATTTAAGAAAAAATAGCAAGAAAAACTAATCTTTGTTAGCTCCTAACTTTTTAATGGGTTTTTATTTTAGTATTCATAATATATTAATAATGAGACAAAACGATATCATATTTTACTTTGGATGTGCCATGTCAGACAGTGGAGTAAAACACTCCTGAAGTTTGTATGGAAAAAATGTGGACTAGGTTCACCTTAACCGTAGGTGTTGCCACAACTTATCGCGATAATTTTACAACAGCATTCACATTGCCATTTGACGTTAGGCGATAAGTATCGCCAATGATGAGCTTTGACGTTGACCGTTCAAGTGTGGCCACTGAATTTATCGCTTTAATTATCGGAATCTTTACCGCGTTGTTTATCGCGATGATGGGCATTGACGTTGACCGTAGTGTGGCCCCAGCATTACTGTGTAACGCAGTCACCCTGCTGTTTACTATGTTTTTATAGTATATTTAATAACCTTAAGTTTATCTAACATAGATTATTTGATGTTTGTTTTATTTTCAATAACCGCGATTACACAATCAAAAACGTAAATGAGCGTCTGAAATCAAACGTGTCTACGAAGCCATTAATTCACCTTTCGTTAAATATAAATTTCCTTCAAAATCTTTATCGAATTCCTGTATAAATAGGATGGATCCTTTGATTCCTGGCTTTCATTTCAATCTATTGACTCCCCAAAATAAAGGGTGGAATTTTAATCTCAGATTCTTCGTGAACAATCTTTTGGTTTTATTGTGAATTTCAATGAAATCTCTTTGGAGAATTTATTTATAATACGTTTTCATGGTTGTAATCAACATCTTTTGTGACGTAATCAGGCGACCACGTGCGATTGTTCGGCTAAGTTACAAAGGAATTAATCTTTCTCTCCGTGGCTTTTTCATAACAAGAAAATGTAGGTGATTACAATCTTGCTCGCTTATTTATTTTCCGTTTGTAGATTTGAACGCTTCCTGAACATTCAGGCTTTGTTTGAAGTTCACATATTTAGTTTTTAGGGTTCCGTATTCAACAGGGTACCTCTCCTATGGTCTCGCCATATCCGTCTGTCTGTCCGCAGCTTATCTCGGAGACTCATAGTACGAAAGCTGTAATTTGACATAGGTATACGTATTAATCACTCCGAGAAAGTGTTAAAATTAAATATTTACCTAACTTCCCTCGATGTAAAGTAGGAAAGATTTTTTTGTTTCGTCTATCCCATGGTGTGGGTTGTCATTGAAGCTGTTCAAAAATATTGCGGGTATGTAAAAGCCATATTTTTTAAATTTAGGTATCTATAAGCGAAGTGCAAATTTTTGTAGGAGTCAAGTGTTCTGCCAGCTTGATGGTTGTTTTTTGGCGATGTGAAAAAATCACAGCGGTCGTATAGTAACGAAGTTAAAAAGGGAAACTATCACTCTAGGCCCTGGCTAGAGGCCTTAATCTATTAAAGTAGCCACAGGAAAGCTCGATTAAGTAGGCGACAATCTCCTAGGTTGACCTGCGAGATGTCATTCCCAACAAAAAAGAAGAAAACTATCTCAGTTGAACTTACCCTTATCATTTCTTAGTAGCACGTAGATTGTGATTGGTCCTGTAATTGCATTTTAAAGAAATTATAGGTTAAATAGTTTTAAGATCAAACTACTGATACTGGACTTTCTTTACGTCTAACACTAAAAGAGGTTTAAGGAAATCCAAAGAAAAGAGTGATAAAACTTCTCGAATGTCTTGGAACAGTTCCAATATGCAAAAGACGTAACATCTGCTCGTAACGTCCTCTTTGATTCCTCTACCTTTACGGACTATATGGAGACAAAAAAAAAAACGTTCGTGCAATTTACGAGTATAATATGTGTGTAGTAATGTAATCAATTAAGTACTACTTCTGTATAAATTCTGTATAAAAGTACATTCTGTATGACCACAAAAATATTTAACAAGCTTCCTGAAACTTTAAAATCATTAAATCTAGACAAATTCAAAAGTGTAGGTAATTTTGAAAATTTTAATTGATAAATGTTACTACTCATCATCATCATATCAGCAAAAAGATGTCCAAAGCTGGACATAAGCCTCCCCCAAAAGGGGGGCATTTGCCATAATCGCCACACTTGGCAGGTGGGTTGGCGATCGTAGTATGGTGGTCAAATGCACAGAGGACGCTGTTGCCCATTCTCTAGTACTCCCTTAGTCGCCTTCTACGACACCCACGGGAAGAAATGGGATGGTGCTATTCTTTTACGTCCGGCACGACACGGAACGTTACTAAAAAATACTATTTGGATGACAGTTCTATAATTCCTCCTTCAGATATGGATTGTTTGACATTCCCGTATTAATTTGAGTTATTGTCATAATCCTATTTTTATTTTTTGACCTTTCTGTTTATCTTAATTTTTTATTTTTGTTTTGACATTGTAGTATTTATTTGAAAAAAATAGCGAATTGTCAGGGGCATATTTTTATGGATTTATCCAACACTAGCCCTTACAATCATTTTTATTTGAGGTTGTTAAATGAATAATTGACATTGATACTAACATTTTTACGCCTAATGGCAAAGCATAGAGAGAACTAACAAAACTGTAACATCTCACACACTTGTGTGTGTATCTGTAACCTATGTTTACAAATAAAGAATCTGAATCCGAATCTATGATGTAGTATGAGATAAGTAACCATCAGCACCCTAATTGCTTAACTCACGATCAATCATAATCTGTTTCATTTTGACAGTTCAACAATATTCATTGCGTTATTAACGTTGTTGAGCAGACACATTTTCCGAACATACGAAGCAATGGGTTAGCCATCTGTTTCAAAATTATTCAGATTATGATTGATCGTGCGTTACGCAATTAGGGTGCGGGAGCGTCGGATAAAGTTGAAGTATAATAAGAAACCGATGGATTATTTCGAATAAAATTTAGTATAATCAATAGAAGAAAACAAACGGGTTATTTATCAAATTAAATTTCATTCGAAACCATCCATCGGTTTCTTAATAAACTTTAGCTATATCCAATGACTCTGGTTCCTTATATCTTTTGGTGAATGTACATTATAATGTAGAATATCGATAGCAATGCATAATGTGCAATGTAAACTACGATTGGACCTTCCAGTTAATTTTCTCACATATTAAAGTTTGCTACGAAAGTGCTACGCGATGTCTACGAAAACAAGTTTTTTTTTTAATAAACAGAAAATATTGCGTCAGATATGGATTTTAATGAAAACCTAGATATACGCTAGTTGGTATGTTGAATTCGTGTCCGTATTTAAGTATATCTGACTGTATACATAATTTATATCTATATACCAAATTGGAAGTTTTTTGAAGGCATCCATATTATAAATCCGGTATGATTTTTACTTCTTCACATGACATCTTCTGTAACGAGGTCATACACATACGCAGAGTTTTAACACAACCCTGAGAAAGACATAGAATTATTTTCATCATCATAATCAGCCTATATGGTTCCCACTGCTGGGACACAGGCCTCCTCTCAGTGAGAGGGAGTGGGCCATAATCCACCACGCGAGCCCAGTGATGGATGGTAGATGACAGATGTCTTCGCATTTTTGGTTCATGACGGTTTCCTCACGATGTTTTCCTTAACCGTCACCACTGGGCCACCACTGCTGCTTAAATTTATTTTATCAAAGTACAATGAAATAGCTTTTCTGTCTGCAAGTAGAACTGCGGGCAAGTGCTGGTATAAAATGAAATAAACCCTTTCAAAATGTAAATAAGCAGTCCCATTCCCACCCAACGAGCATAACAACTGAAAATATGACCGAAACTAATTTTCTGCTACAAACTGTCTTCCAATTTTCATACAACGACTTGAAGGAACCGCATACATCGCACATCGTGGGTCTAACCTCATTACCCTTCGCTGTTTCGCGTCAATTTCTCTAACAGTACCCTTGAGGAACCAAATAGAAAGGTACAGAAGGTTTACTTCATACAACGTGCTTAGAAAGGCGCACGCACGCTTAAACGCGTACGTTCGGCGATTACAAATGAGTTAACCAATGAAACTGAACACGATTAGCATATCTACACCGCGGAAAAGAGCTTTCAGTATCATCTATCAACGTATATCTAAATAAAAAGAAAAGTCCTGACTGACTAACTGACTCATCAACGCCCAGCCGAAACCCTTAGACTTAGAAAGCGGAAATTTTGCACAGAGGTTCCCTTTCTAATGTAGACTAGGATTAAGGAAAGATTTTTCGAAATTCAACCCCTAAGGGAGTTAAATAGGGGATGAAAGTTCAGCGCGGGCGAAGCCGCTGGAAAAAGCTAGTTATTACATAGTTAGCCTATAATGTTCCCACTGCTGGTACCCAGGCGTGCTCTCGGTGAGAGAGAGTAAGCCGTACCTCTGAATTAGGTTATCCTGTATGACAGGGGTCGAGGTTTCTCTAGCTACATGGATCAATAATATTTACACGCAAAATTTACACTTCGTTTTAACAATACTTTAAAGAGAATTTTTTTTTAAATAAAATTAAAATCATAATTATGTAATGAACAAAAAATAAATAATAGTTTAAAAAACTAAAAACACGCTTTAAAAACCAAACTAAAAAGAAGAAAATAATTTAATTCAATTAAAAAGCGTGGGGTGCTTTTTGAAGTATTTTTATTATCAATTAATGTCAAGCTCCCCACGCTTTTTAATTGAATTAAATTATTTTCTTCTTTTTAGTTTGGTTTTTAAAGCGTGTTTTTAGTTTTTTAAACTATTATTTATTTTCAATTTTTTAGTTCTGCTAACTACAAAAACGTGTTTTTTTATATTATTAAATTATTGAATTGTCATCGGTCCTCGATAAGTTTACAAAGTTTCAATGAAATCTGACTGTTTAGGGTTGGTCAAAATCGCGCTCTAAGGAGTCGGTTACATACAAACAAACAAACATACAAGTGAAGCTAATATAAAGCGTGTAAAAAATAGGGAGTATTTGCATTAAAATAAAACATTTTATCATTGATATCAAAAACACAGCATTGGAGCTATGTGCTTGCTGTTGAGTTTTGATAACTTCTCAAAATTAAAATAAAAATAAAATTTATTAGGAAGAACTTAAGTTTCAATTTACAAAGGAAAACGAAGATAGCCACAAAAGTAAAATACTATGGCACAGAGATCAACGCCCAACCCAAAAAATATAAACAAATACATTATTCTAAACTTCCCAAAGAAAGTTAATTAATTAAAGAATTACAATATATTTTTTCTACTTCTATAAATTGACACTTGACAGGCGATCTATCTAGATCGCCGCGAGTTCTGCCACGGTGGAAGTCGAATCATATAACCAGTGGAAATTAGGGGATATACTTGGTATTTAAAGCTTATATACAGCGAAATCTTAACCTACTTCTTCAACCAATGCTATGTGTTTAGAAGGAAACATAATAAAGAAAGTATCAATAATTCTAAATTAAGTTTCAGATTAGAATAGACAGATGACAGACTGTAGATAAATTACAGTCAAGAGTGTACTCACTGTACGTGAAGCATGTCTATGTGTTTTTTGCTCGTACATTGGAGTCGGCTTTCTGTACCTCTCTGTATTGTGGTTAAGGGCATCTACCGGTGCCCTCTGCGGCAATAAGTATATATTTGCATATAACTGCGGGATGTTAATCAAGGAAGTTGTATATATTTGAGTTTTCCGCTGAATTTAGGTCGAAAATTGGGGAAATTTTCTTAATTATCACAGTGTGTCTGTTTGTGAATAATGAAGGAATTAAAGATGGTATTAATGTCTCGTATTTGATGATAGTTTGAAGTGATAGGATTGGTTTGTATTAAGTTACGTAATTTTTAATAAAACACTCCATTTTTTTTACGTTCTTGTCAATCATTTTTTATTTACACAAAGACAAAGAAATATAACATAACATCACGCCTTTATATCTCCGAAGGGTTAGACATAGATGCCTGAAGTCTGGAATTATGTCCCCTGTAACATGCGCCTTAAATATAGGTACCTAACTGGCGAAATAAAATACAGATGAGATATACTATAGTTGCATCTCTAGCTAGAAACAAAGTAATAAAATTATGGTTTAACGCCCTTGATGTAATTATGTTATTATAAGGGAAGTACCTATCTGTTTATAGGCCTTTATTATGTCCCTCTGGGCACAAAGGCATTCCCTTTTCCTACCAAAGTATCCTTAATCACCATAAAACTCACGCACTTCCCACCTTCCCCAGTTGCAACATAACCAACATAAAATTATGCAAATTCAGTCCAACAACCACATTTTCATCAAACATTGGCCTCCACAAAGGTAACGGAACACTATTTGCTTTATGGGATAACCATAAAGGACCGACAATGTTGGTTCACGCACCGTTAAGCTTGTCCCATACGTTACGGCCAACAACTCCCTGTAAACAGGTTTATGGTCCAACAATTAATGTTGAAATTAACTCCTAAGTTTAGTTTCAGGTAAATATTTACTTGTTGGAGAGCAGTACCGGCCGTGATTTACGAGATGTTGGTCGTAAGTTCGAACCCAGACAGGAATTTTACTTTGAAAAATTACTTCATCACCACGCTCTCAAAACGGTGAAGGAAAACATTCGAAGACATGTGACATCTACCAACCCGCACTGGACCCGGGCCCACTCCCTCTCACAGAGAAGAGGCCTATGTCCCAGCAGTGGGAACATTATAGGCCGATTATGTTATGTATGTATGTTATGTTATTTACTTGTGCTGTATCTACTTATGTTATATGTGTTGCTGCGTTTTGTACTGTGTTTGTTTTTACCCGATTGCGGCTAAGCAGAAAGTAGTAGTCACATAAGAGATACCTCGGCCCCTGGCATACAGGCAACTGAGGGAAAACGGGTGGGTTTTAGTCAGTAAAAGTCTGACATGCCCTCCTGCTCCACCCAGAGCGGGAGAAGTTATTTGATGATTTTACATCAAAACAAAAAAAAACCATATCGTCACATTAAATTGAATATGACGCCCAGACGACTTAAAGCCTTGAAGTTTTTTTGTTTCATGTCGTTTTGAGTATCAAGTAAAAGGGCGTAATTAGCACATTTCAAATAAATATGTATATATTGTTAGCTATCCCCAAATTAATTTAAATATAAAGTAAGTTCATAAACTAAAACCCGACTGCTGAAATATCACGCTCTAAAAAGTACCTTGAAAGAAAGAAAGAAAAGGTATTTATTATATAGTATTTTGTACCTAGCTTTAATAACTGAGTTTCATAAGCGATACTTTACAATAAGTGACCATATTTTTCAACTGTTAAATCGGTCATCATTTGACTCGTCACTTTGGTCAACTTGTCTAAAGCTGAGTTCTGTTTATTGGTCTTATTTTTAGAAAAATGTCTTCTTTTGCGTTTTTCCAAACTTTGTTTTATTTGATAATCCTCTAAGTGCTTGTTACGTTCGCTAACTTATTTAACTTACTCTTCGTCTAGCGTTAATTAAGATAAGATTACCTGCCTTAGAGTTAAGTGCCCGAAAGAGACCTTAAGCCACAATTTATTGCTCAATTGTTTAGTGAGAAGGGATAGTGTTATAAATAAAGAAGACATTTATTATTAGTAAACCGAGTCTAAGGGCGAGATCTACAAATGTTACTAAGCTCGTGTCTTAACTTATTCTGCGTTTATAATTTAGTTTCCAAACATCTCAACAATTATCCATACAGATAAATAAGAGTGTCTGTTTGTAATATTAAAATAACCGCTTATTACTAAATGCATATGGATGTATAATACACGGTACATATATACCAAAATAACATTTTTTGCAATGTTTGTCTGTCTGTCTGTTTGTTCCAGCTAATCTCTGAAACGGCTGGACCGATTTTGACGGGACTTTCACTGGCAGATACCTGATGTAATAAGGAGTAACTTAGGCTACTTTTTATTTTTTTTTATTAATATATATATAATAAATTTAAAAAATACAATTCCGCGCGGACGAAGTCGCGGGCACAGCTAGTGTGCTTATAAAAATTGCTCTATTACCGACACAAAAACCGCGTTCACTTTGCGATAAGATAAAAAAAAAATTGATGACCTTTTTAACAGTAGGTACCTACCTACTGGTTATTCTGTAATTAACATAATTTACACTAGCAAAATGTTGATATTTATTAAGATGATTTGAATTTGATGCACTTGTAGTTTTACAGTTGTGCGAAGGTGACATTAATCACGCTAAGCCATAGTATGTGTTAAGAGTCCACATAATATGTATGGTTCTTTACTTAAAAGACCATTTCAGACACCAATTCACAGGGTCTTCACATGATCTGATCTGACCGAGATTATGTCGGGACTTAGAGACTGTGACCTCTGAGTTTGTTTCGGCCTTTCTGCTCAGAGTAGTCAGATAGGAAACGCCGACCTCATCTAGTTTTTAAAATACAATTGACGTGTTGAAATATTTGTACAAACCTACTTACAGAAATAAAATAATTTATCATTTAAATAACGTTTATAGATCTCGGTCTGTCTTTGTTCTCATGAAATATATATATTTCCCTACCCAAACACGAATTATGGGAGTTTATATGCTTGTATATTCAAAGGGTACCAATGTACTTATAACGATCAATCGTTTGAAAGGGCTTCTTAAACACGAAGAGGCGGCTTCAAAACCTTTTTTCTATTCAAAGTGTGCACCAGTAACTATGGAAGACGGAAAATATCGTAAGAAAAACTGAAAACATCAATTTACGCAATGAACGAGCTTGGCGATTAATGCTTAATCTCTCTCCGTATGAAGAAGGCATATTAATATTAATTCATTTTATTTTACCTAAACAAAATTAAATTAAATTAAAACAAGATAATAAAATAAAAATCATTTATTTCAGTCAAAAAAGTCCATAGGCATGGCAAGGTTGTTAGTAACAAGAATTTTGCTTATATCTAATAGTAGTAATTTAAAAAGTAAAAAAAAAAGAAGAAACTTGACACCTCTGCACAGCAGGCTCACCAGATAATACTCAACCTTTAAACCAAATAAAATTAAAAAACCAATCCTGAATCCACTGTATACGAGAAACACAGAACCGCTAGAAGTGGCGATGCTTTAAGAGGCCTATGTTCAGTGCACGTCTTGTAGAAATGATGATGATATATTATTATTAGGTAGTCGTTAAACAAACATCGTTATTTAACACTAGCTTTTGCCAGCCGCCCGGGGTTACTTCAAAAGTTATCCTACGGGAACCTACTACCGGGATAACATACAGGATAAATACACCGGGATTTACAGGTTATAAAGTATCTGTGTGCCAAATGTCATCTAAATCTATGCAGCCGTTTTTTCGTGATTGAGTAACAAACATCCAAACAGACGAACTTGAATTCTTTTTACACGCTTTATATTAGGTTCACTTGTATGTTTGTATTTAACCGACTCCTTTGAGCGCGATTTTGACCCACTTTAAACGGTCAGATTTCATTGAAACTTTGTAAACTTATCGAGGACCGATGACAATTTTTTAATTTAAAAAAAAATTGAGAAAAAAAAAACTCGTTTTGTAGTTAGCAGAACTAAAAAATAGAAAATAAATAATAGTTTAAAAAACTAAAAAACACGCTTTAAAAACCAAACTAAAAAAGGAGAAAATAATTTAATTCAATTAAAAAGCGTGGGGTGCTTGGCATTAATTGATTATAAAAATACCTCAAAAAGCACCCCACGCTTTTTAATTGAAAAAAAATATTTTCTCCTTTTTTAGTTTGGTTTTTAAAGCGTGTTTTTTAGTTTTTTATTTCAAATTACATCTTCTATTTTAACCTGTGATCAAGATTTAAGAGTTCAAAAGATCGCCTTAATTTAAGTTACAAAACACTGCTTGAAAAACTTTTTCTTGAAACCAAGCTCCCCTTCTAAAACACACCTATCGAGGTGCCGATTCACAAACAACACGAGACTCCTTGGAATCGGAATGAAGTCATTTCCGTTTCACTATTTCCGTTCCATTTTCAAGTCGCTCCCTAACTTCCTGTCTCACGTACCAACTTTGTTCTCGTCAAAAAAATGGTAATCTAGATAGAAGGGCTCTTTAAATACGGACCTTTTTGCTTCAATTTAATTTAATGCCATGAATAAATTAACAAAATAATTTTAATATCTGCAACGATAACGTTTGTTCCGTGCCCCTATGACTAGGGTTAAGATCTGATATGAAGCCTATAAAATCGCTTAACCCTTTCTATTATACATCATAGCTATTAATACTTAATAGGTACGTAATTGCGTTTGTCCCGGGTTCCACAAAAAGGTTTCCATCAGCTTTCATCTGAAGATTAAAAGGGGACAGTTAATCCTGGCTATAAAACCCATCTAATTAAGATGAACGTAACACTATATCTTGGGGGGAGGGATGCGGTGATCTCGGCTAATGCACCTGCATTAGAATTCAAAGAGAATTCTTGAGAACCTACATTAACATTAGTTCGAATGCCAGCGCCAATTCCTTGCTTCGATTACGGCATAATATCGTCAATTTACATCTCGTCGAGTTTTCGAATTGCTACGTCTCAATTCGAGTTTGATGGAAGTGGATAGGTATTTAAGTTTCCGATTTCGTGCGGAGTGCTATCACGTGTTGACAGATATGTTATAGTGAGAAGTGGAACGTATAATACCGTTTAAGATTGTAGGATGCTGTAGAATGCTTGGTGTGAACTGCTGGCTGTTTTGAAAATTGTTGGGATATTATGGAATTGTTTAAGTTTATACTTTAAATTCAGTGGTTGTCCTTTATTTTCAAAGTGTAAAACCAGTACATAAATGTACCTACAAATAAATACAATTGAAATGTCTGTTTGTAATGTCAAAATAACGGCTTTTTAATCAATACGTGAAAATATATACTTAAAACGTCTGTCTGTTTTTTTATTCCGGCTTATTTCCAAAACGAAGATTTTGATGAAATTTTGTACGTTGAAGGACATAGCTTGTTATTCACATACTACACGGGTGGAAGTTAGTTGAAAAAATTCGAGCGACCCGGCATCGCGAAATACCAAATAGATGCCTAGATTAGGTTCCAACTTTTAGAAATTCGTACAGTATCGACACAGAACGTCACATCTGCTCATACAAAACAAAACTAAACGGAATCATTCCACACTTTTCCTTCCAGTTATTTTGAAATTGTCGTCGTTTTTACGCCTCCAGGATTTTTAATTAAAGTTGTCGGTGCGATACGGGCACCGGGACCGTTTTAAAAATTCATTTAAATCCTTTAGCGGAAAAATTTTGTACACAACTAATTTATTTTACGCTTTACAGCGGAAAGTGAAGCGATTTACGCTTTAACGCGATGCGTTCTGATGGGAAGTTACTCGCTTTAATTGTGGGGTGCTTTAAGTTGGTGTGTTGTGTACCTAAGTTGTATCCTATATAGTCATTGGTTGTATCCATGTAATTATACCTGAATATATTTGATTTTTTCCTATACTCCATTTGAAATAAGATTAGGCATTTAACTAAACCCTTTTTACAGTCCGAACAACCGATTTTGACTTCTATTGCGTTAGTGGCAGAACAAATGGCAGCTGCAGTAAACAGTTGGGATGGTAACTACTATTTTGCTTTTAATGCCATCCTTATGCCTACGGTATATAAGTCAGAATCGGTTGAACTGACTGTAAAAAAGGTTTTTTTAAATGTCTAATCTTATTTCAAATGGAGTATATATAGTAGGTTTTCAACAAATTAATAAATGCTCCTCGTAGACAAGCGACGTGAATCTACTGCAACGATTTCTATGAAAACTTCATGAAAATTGGTCTACTAGAGTCGTGTCGTGCTGTCGAGTCGCGCCGGCCTGCAGGAGCCTTAAGTGAGTTGAATGTCAGTCAGTTCAAATGATTTGACCGTGTTTTTTATTGTCTTTGAATAAATTCGTGTATGGCAAATAACAATATCATGATTTATGTGATTCGACTCAACATGTTAGGAGCGTATTCTGCGAGCAATGCGCCCACTGCCACTTAATTTTGTTGTATTTCAATGGAGCTTGCTAAAACACCTGAAATTATTAAAAAGACGTATTTTGCACACCTGCGTCAATGCACAGTGAGATAAATACAAACATTGAAATTAACTCCTAACACAGGAACACCACACGCCTAATTGGAAAGACAAACTAATTAACCAATACAAGGTAGACAACTAAATCCCTATACCGCTCCGAACACAATTTTCTCCGTCTTCCAACACCTGACTGGCAACGCATTTAATTTGCTCGACTCCCATAAATCGATAAGTACCTAGCTTCGTAAACGGACGTTGTTAAGCAAAATAGTGACAACCTACACGTTCGCCATTTTGAGAAAATTAGTCTTTTTTTTTTGACAAAAATGATGTTACCTACTTACTAATTGAATTTAAGTAGCAACATTAAGCATTATCGTGTATTAGTTATTTTAAGAAGCGCCATCTAGTTCCAGTAAACTTATTTAATTTCATTTTTGGAATACAACAGAATGATTAGGTCTTACCTATCCTCGTAGACTTTAGTCATTTTTATAAAATACTAGCTGCTGCACGCGGATTCACCCGCGTGGATTACGGAAATTAATTTATATACCTAAACTTTCCTCATTGATCACTGTGTATTGGTGAAAATTGCATGAAAATCCGTTCAGTATTTTTTGAGTTAATTTGACTTTTTTATTATATAAGACATCATATAGGATTGATTAAAGACTGATTTTATTAAACTTAACTTTATATTTTGTAAAAGATTCTAGTTACACATATATGTAGGAAGGACTAATTAATTCTACTAAAGCGGACTAAAAATGTCATGTTTTGTTCTACAATGTGTTATAGGCTTTAAGTAAACACCCTACAACCGATGAAATGTACCCTGCCCGCATCGCTCAAAATTGTGCTGTTTCTTGCGTAGAACCACCTACCTATTTCTGAGATGTTTTATATAATACTAGCTGACCCGACAGACGTTGTCCTGTCTTAACTATGAATATATTATATGTTACACGCAACTATATTATTTCTTTGTTTCATAAGAACCTTCTCCTAACAATAACAAACACAACAAAAAAAGAATTAGAAAAATTGGTCCAGCCGTTCACGTGTGATGCCGTGACCAACGGAAATAGGGATTATTTTTTATATAAATATAGATGACAATACTATTTTTAGATAAGAAACGTAGTATGTGTAAGTGTTTAAAACTACGCTTGATGGCACATTCTTTAAACGTATCTACTACATTTTTCTCTTTAAGTGAATTTGTAATTATATGAGAAATAAATATCTTTAACGGTAATAATTTTGTTAAATTCCGAAAATCATGTGAAATTTAATTTAAAAAAGTAAGATTACTGGAAGTAGAATGGCCCTTCTTAAAATGACAAATACATGATAGTGAAATTTTTTAAGTTTTAGGCGTAAAAACAATATTAAGATGAATCTTGTCGACATTCTTTCCATACAAACTTCGGGAGTTTATTACTCCACTGTTCGACAATTGTACATCAAAAATTAATCATGGTATGGTTTTGTCTCATTATTGATATTTTCTGTACGGAAACAGATACCTACTAAAATAGAAAGCCATTAAAAAGTTAGGAGCCAACAAAGATTCCTTTTTCTTGCTAATTTAACCTAACTTTGGGCGTGTTTAAGTAATAAAAGAAGTGTAAAATCTCCAAAACCAAGTCAGTACCGACAAAACTCAAATATCAAAAAGTTAAATAGACTTTATTGGTCATTGATTTATGCAGTTGTTTCTTCATAAAACCCGATCTTCCGAAGGACTTTTCTTAATTTTTTACGCGCTTTTGTACTATAAATGATCCTGTATCTCACTCAATAACGTTGTGCGTGTAGACAGACTAGCGTCTAACTGTTCATCACTGATACTACCTCAGTCGGACATGATGCCTGGTGAGACAGCGTGCTTTTTAGCCAGGCCCACTAGTGAGTTCGAGCTCATGACTAGATTCCCCTTAATACCGGATAAAACTATTTTGCAAAATATAGGTATGTTAATTATAATTTTGACCACCAGACCACCGCGAGAAGTACGTATGAAAGTAAACGAAAATAATGAACGTATATAATATAAGAGTCGTAGCAGTTGGCGTTTTTTAGTTTCCAACAACCTCTATGGAGAAATCGTGAGTTTATCTATGTTTGTAATCTTGCTATCAGAAATGTTAGATTTTGTTTTTGTTGGTTGACCCAGTGTTACTTATAGGCGTCCCGTCCCGCTGAAGACTAAATGCGTTTTCAATAGCTAGTCGGCAGATCGGTGGATTACCCGGGTCACTATCGTATAAACAGAATCTTCATTTAGCTAAAACTGGGTAACTCATTACCATTTAGACCCGGAACGGGTCGAATATTAAACGGGCGAAGGATTATAGGGGAATAGCTGCGAGGTGCGAATTGAATTAGATGAACGGAATTCGTGTTTGTTGTTGTGTATTGTTGTACATAAATGGAGGCTTGTGTACTGTGGTTCATTTGTTTGTTGGTCGTAATTGTTGGTTAGGTACTGGCGCTTAGTTTATAAAAGTAAACTTAATCAGAGGAGGATCGGTTAATTCTTACTTACGTATAGGTATGAAGAGTAAGATAAGTTAAACTTATTTTAGTTACCGATAATCTAAACTAGGGCCTTCTAATTATAAAAGGCGATCTAACTTTAAATCTAGCCTAAAGCTCTGAGCCAGTTTTTGCATAACTAACTTTATTTCGATTTGAGGTAAGGTTCTATATACAATAATGACAACTTGGCTCCGGTCTCAGTTTCGTAAAAAGAATTTTGGGTTCTTAATTCAAAAACTGGCTTGGTGGTTTCTAATTTTAAAACCTTGTTTTGTAATATTTTTTTGTAATAGTTCAGATTACACCTTAAAACTTTAATTAAAATATCACAATATATTTCGTGTTTTATCTTTATGTAACTTATTATTACAATCAGATGTAAGAACGCAAAAGGAGTGTGTATGGATGGTAGCAGGTGGCGTTCTGTAATGTAAAGAAATTGAAATGAAATTGTTTATTCTATATAAACGATATCGGAATCACGTTTTCACGTCATATTATTGAAAAATAAGCTCGATGGAGTCGATATTTCCTATCTCACTACCAAATTCAAGGGTCAAAGTATATGTAAAGTCCAGACATAATCTTAGTCAGATCATGTGTTGACAATGTAGATTAGTGCTTGAAATGGTATTTTGAAGAAGATCATGTGTTGAAAATGTAGATTAGTGCTTGAAATGGTATTTTGAAGAAGATCATATGTTGAAAATGTAGATTAGTGCTTGAAATGGTATTTTGAAGAAGATCATGTGTTGAAAATATAGATTAGTGCTTGAAATGGTATTTTGAAGAAGATCATGTGTTGAAAATATAGATTAGTGCTTGAAATGGTATTTTGAAGAAGATCATGTGTTGAAAATGTCAGATTAGTGCTTGAAATGGTCTTTTGAGGAAAGAACCACACAGATTTGGGTGGACCAGTCTAGTCAGTGCAAATATTTGTCAGTAATCATGTAGCTCAAAACTTTAGGAGCTCAACGACTCAATGAAACAATACCAAAGAAAGGACATTAGTGTAGACAGAAGACATGTAACTAGTTCGTGCCTACCTCCATTGGAAGGCGTGAGCTTATGTACGTATGTAGGTGTTCTTCATTAGGTTCTACAGAATCTAGTGATAGGTTTGAGAAGCAAACTACGTTTGTAGATAGGAGTTTAAGGAGTACCATGAGTGCTAAACGCTGTTCCCGCTGTTCCAGTCGTTGTTTCAAGTAAATGCTTGAGGAAACATTCCGTATGTTTGAGAGCAATATCTTCGTCCATAATCTGGTAAGTGTTTGCCATCTTATTTTGGAGAACGCAGGTTTCCAAAGGAGACTAGGGTTATTTTTCTTTCTTATATGTATAATAGAAAACTTTACAGAATATTTTGGGTGAAGTAGGTACGCAAATAAAACGGAATTGTCCGTTTTTTAGCCAAGCCTAATTTGTAGCTTTTGTCTAAAATCTTTTCATTATAGTTTTATGTTCAGAAATGCTTGTTACTGTCTAGGTAAAATTTTGGGAAGTACAGACGCCAGCACATCAAGTTACCCCAATCTGTCAAATTTCTTTGATAGATTTTCAACTTTATTACAATAAGATAGGGTTCATGTTCAATTGGGTAAATTTGACAGTTTGGGATAGCTTGACCTGCTGTCGTCTGTACTTACCTCCCACTAATATGATAAATGTGAACGTTTATACGTTTAGATGTTTGGATATTTAGATATTTGTTACTCAATCACGCGAAAACGGCTGAACAGATTTGAATGAAATTTGGTACACAGATAATTTATAACCTGGATTAACACATAGGATACTTTTTATCCCGGTAGTATATTCCCGTGGGATAATTTTCGCCCTCCACGCGGGCGAAGCCACGGACAAAAACGGGTAATAAATTAACACAAAACAGAGGTATTTAATGTATAATTATGTAACTTATTATTATACATACGAAACAGTATAGCCACAACAAAACCGATTTTATACCCGACCGTCGTAACTATAATACCATGTAACACAATTCGGATCACAATGACAAGCCATTAGTACAAATCGGTTCAGTCATTTAGACTGTGCGGATAAAATACATAGCCAATATTATGCGTGTGTGCGTGTCGAATACATACGCAATCTTATGCTGCCTTTACAATGAAGCAGAGAGTAGAATGGAATAACTACTCTTTAGTATGTACACCATAAAAAATACATATATGAATGTAGAATTTCACAGCATAATAAATATACATATAAATAAAAGAAGCCTGTGTCTCGGCAGTGGATTTACATAGGCTGTATTAATCCCACCGCTGGGACACAGGCTTCCTCTCAGTGACGGGGAGTGGGCCGAAATCCACAACACGGGCCAAGTGCGGTTTGGTAGGTGACACATTTCGTCGATTTTTGGTTTTAGGACATGCCAGTTACCTTACGATGTTGTCTTTTGCCGTTTTGAGAGCTGTGGTGGTGAAATTATTTACACTAAGTAAAGCGCCTGTCTAGATTCGATCTTACGACCTACAACTCGTCAGTCGCGGCCGTTATCACTGGGCCACGATTACTTTCAAAACAGAAAGGAAAATTTTTTTTTTAGGGTGACACCATGGGCTGTCTTATCGCTAAAAGCATCTTTTAAAGATAACCTTTTGATGGATTAAGAAATATGATAGTCAGTGGAGAAGAGAGTTGTAGAGCTAGGCAAAATAAGTCAATACTTATGAATTTCCTTTAAATTAATGTCTCCACCTGCGCAGCACTCCACACCGCTCCGCATTGTTCCGCACCGCTCCGCACGGCTTCGCACCGCTTCGCATTGTTCCGCACGGCTCCGCACGGCTCCGCACGGCTCCGCACGGCTCCGCACCGCTCCGCACCGCCCCGCCCCGCTCCGCACCTCTCCGCCCACTCTGCACCGCTCCGCCCGCACCGCTCCGCATCGCTCAGCCCGCTCCGCACCGCTCCGCCCCGTTCCGCACCGCTCCGCATCGCTCCACATCGCTCCGCACTGCTACGCTCCACTTCTATGAACAAAGCTGCCAGCTTAGCGGAGATTAGCTTGTGAAATCGAATGAAAATCTCTTCAGTGGTTTTTGAGTTAATCACGAATACACAGACAGACAGACGCGGCTGGGCACTTTGTTTTATAATATGTAATGATAATGCATCCAGAGCGGTGTTGACAGGCGTTTTTACTCCTGCACCGCGCCTACAGTTTTGGTTTCTAAGAAGTGCCAACATCTGAAAAGCGCAATAACAGTTGTCATGAAAATGACGGCACCGCTACCTATACATATTATTCTGACGACCACAATTGTCATACCGCAACGCCGCCAGTTCAGGTCCGCCGTAATATAGTGGTGTGTTTTCGAGGAAAACGCCAAACTTAAGCATCTCACTCCTCTTCAGTGTATTTAGACACTAGGTCCAGGGATTTATTCTGGTTAGCGTTGAGAGTTCAAAATCGAACAGTGTGTTTTTTCGACGCGCTGGGATGCTCTCTGTTGGATTCTCAATGCTCGGTTCAACACTGAGAGTTGAAAATTCAGTGCGCGATAAAATTCCGCCGCGATATTTTTACGTCCTAACGAACGTGGCCTACACTACTCCTCACTGCTCCCTCGCTTATCTCCGCTTTCTCCCTCCGCTACAATGAACAGGCACCCTTACGTGACGTATGGAACACATACGCACCAATAGGCGTTGTGCGTATTATAATACCGTGTATTATCCTCCCGTTAGGCTGTGTGTGTGCGTATCAATATCCTGATTTCATTTTCCGAAGTAGGATGTAGCTTATTGACTTTTTAATGGAGTGAAGGTTATTTTTATAATGTCATCTTTTTTCTGTCATATTAGCGCTTATAAATACATTTCATATACAGGGTGGCGAGGACGTCGACGCGTAAACTGTAATCATGAATTCAACACATGATTCTAGCGTAATAAAAATGGAGTGTGGCTGTGTCATGGACACGGCCGTGTGTTGTACGTGAATACGTTTGTGTAACGGGTTATATTTTTTAAATAAAATATTTTTATTTATGTATTTTTGCGTGATCGAATCAGGAATGAGGAGATCCGCAGGAGAACCAAGGTAACCGACATAGCCCGAAGAATTGCCAAACTTAAGTGGCAGTGGGCAGGGCACATTGCACGCAGAAAAGATGGCCGATGGGGTCGAAAAGTTCTGGAGTGGCGACCGCGCACCGGAAGACGTAAAGTTGGAAGGCCTCCCACAAGGTGGACCGATGACCTTGTGAGGGCCGCAGGAGTCCGCTGGATGCGGGAAGCACAGAACCGGTCGAAGTGGCGGAGCTTGGGGGAGGCCTATGTCCAGCAGTGGACGTCTTTCGGCTGAAATGATGATGATGATGATGATGTATTTAGGATAAAAGTAAGGAAACAAATAATTATTGTTTTACAATATAAAACTTAAACGCACATCGTAGCTTCTCCGACTCAAAAGTTTTACTAATCGGAAATCTCGATTCGCACCAAAATTACCTCAAAATGGCGGCGCTTACCCCTCCACCGCGCGCGATGCGTCATTGTTTTTGTTTATCGTAATGAATTCTTTGATCCTTTAGCTATACAGTGGTATAATTTAATTTTGGATGTAGAGGATAGATTCGAAACTACAACGCCAAACTGTATCCCCCGATTATGTTATCATTAGGTTTTTTGGATTGCCCCGTGTGGTAGCAAATTTAAAGACGTATTCTCGTCAAAAATATGATGCCAAAACCAAAAAAAATAATGTGTTAATAAGTAAACGTGATTTTGCTAGTCCATTTAATACTTTAACTTTTACCATAAAAAAAATGCGTTTATTTAATGAAATAATGAAATAACAGTAACCTTTTTTGTGTTGTGTCGCAGGTTGAGATAAGCCTATATCTAGCAGTGGACGGTGATAGGCTGAGTTGATTGATTTTCTATATTTAATAAATAACTAGCAGTCCTCCGCGGTTTCACCCACCCGTTTCCTCGGGAATACGGGGATAAAATATAGCCTATGTCACCCGGAGATAGTGTAGCTTCTCTACAGTGAAAGAATTGTTCAAATCAATTCAGTAGTTTCGGAGCCTATTCAATGCAAACAAACAATCAAATCTTTCCTCTTTATAATATTACTAGATTCTGCCTGCGGCTTTGCCCGCGTGGAGGTCGGAAATTATCCCGCGGGAACGTACTACCGGGATAAAAAGCATCCTATGTGTTAATCTAGGTTATAATCTATCTGTGTGCCAAATTTCATCCAAATCCGTTAAGCCGTTTTTGCGTGAAAGAGTAACAAACATCCATCCATCCATACTTACAAACTTTCGCGTTTATAATATTAGTAAGGATTATTAGTATAGAGAAAAGAAATACTATTTGTTGCGCATCACTTGAGGACCCATTTTCAATCGCAGGAAAAATTGAAAATCCATGTTCCATGCGCTTTTTGTACGAATTATTAAAATTTTGATAGGGCAGTGGTTTTGCTAGTAATTAATAAATACATACCGTTCAAAATTATCACTCTTTCTTTTTTACTTCACCGTAGTCCGGTAAAAAATACCTAATAACCAATTCAGTTTATACAGATTTCAGAATTAAGCGAGTTGGTGCTAATTTCCACCTCTAACTAAGTACCTAATTCGGATCCACCCCTTAATTCGGATCAGGCAAAACTCCTATCCATTTAGTATACAAAATCAACACAGCCACTGACTGTTCACATAATAGAATCCTTTTGTTAGGTTATTTAACTTTCATTTACAGAAATGGTTATTTAAATTTGAATGTAACTCATAAGTCATGGCCGTTAGAAAAAAAAAACATTGTTTACATGAGCATATTAGGTACCTAGATTTAACTTTTCAATTCAGTTATTCAATAAAGCTCCGTAGGTATGCTCCTACTGGGTGAAAAATACAGCATCGCCAATTTTAATTCAGCAAAGCTTTTTTGAATTTTCAGAGAAATGAATTGTTTAGCCAATTAACACCCTACGTCAATTTGCCATGTTTTTGCCAATTATTATTACCGTTGTGATTTGAATATACCGACAATTTAAGTTGCTTATTTTTTTGTGATTTAATAATGTTGGTTAGCTACAACCGGTTAGACTGGAAGCCAACCTAACCACTGTTAGGAAAAGGCTACGCAGATGATTATTTATTTTGTTTTAAAATCTTGTATTAAAGCCTTGACTCTTTAGAACACCTACATTTTGTGTCGAGACAAACAAAAATGTGACATGCATAATAAACACTGAGAACCGGAAAAATTGTCTATACTTACACTATTCAAATAGGTACATATTTGATCAGTACGGAAATCCAACTCACGCTGGAGCCAATCACTAATCGAATTATCGTTTTTTTTTTGCCTTTACTCTTTTTAATAAATTTAGATTTTTGTGGTTGTGATTCAAAATCAGAAAGTTTATGTGTAGATATTTGTAACATAGTCACTCAAAAAGAACTGCATGGATTTGGATGAAATTTGGCCCACAGATAATAATTTATAAACTAGATTAACTTTCATCCTGGTAAATGACATGGCTGAAGGGCTGTTATATTTTTTTTTCATTTCTCTGCAAATACTTCAATCTTTTTTTCCTTTAGGTAAATTTGTTGTTTAATCGGAATAACTAATTACTTTACTTCAGAATTATTTACTTCATATTCATTGTTCATTGTTTTCATTGCTGACCTTACCTTCTTCGCAAGGTATCTAATTGTTAAAGTTAACATTTTCGAGTTGAAAATTACCTTTTATGATTGAGAAATTTGGAGAATTGGCATATTGCTTTTGATTACATTGTTTTGTTCCAAATTACATCTAATACCTTTACCTACCTTTTTGTGCTGACGGTGAGGGCACATCTATCGATTTGAATCTTTGGTTGAGCTTATAATTATATAAATTGCTTCAGTGGTTTAATTATTAAGCAACCGACATTTTGTAGTTTCTAGTCTATGACTATGATCAATAAGCAGAATGCATTGGTGGATGGTAAAAGGTAATTTTTTTTTTTTTGGGTGTGAAATCATCATATAACTTCTCCCGCTCTGGGTGGAGCGGGAGAGCGTGCCAGACTTTAACTGACTAATCCCCACCTGTGTTCCCTCAGTTGCCTGTGTGCCAGGGGCCGCGGTATCTCTTTCGAACAACCCCTGGCAGGAAGTAAAAGGTAATGCTGTTCATCTTTTGGACTCCATATTCTTCAGCAAAGTAATTGCGTATCACATTTACAATGGAAATGTCTTTCATTTTGAAACCTATACCACATTAATTGCGTTATTTACATTGTTCAGCTAATATGGTATTGAAACCTCCGATCCAATGGAATAGGAAATTCTTCAAAATACATAGATTGTTATTAAACTGGAAATATTGGAATGCCTTTCGTCTATCATGATATTAAAAACTTTTCCATGTTGCGACATTTCTTTGCCAGGATCCTATGGAACATTCGTAAGAAAGCAATAAGTCAGCTAAGTCTCTCCCCAATTATGTAGGGGTCGACTTCCAGTCTAACTGGTACCAGTAGGTACTTATTTGTACCCAGTTAACAAGATATCCTTCGGCAGGACTGGTTTTCATACTTTTGGGCTTCCGACTGTCAAAGATCTACGAATGACAGCAGGGACCAACGGCTTAACGTGCTTTCCGAGGCACGGAAGGATCTTGATATATAATGGTGGGTCACCCATCCAAGAACCGACCATACCAAGCGAAGCTTAACCTTCGATCGACCGAACAGGCTGTTATTTTTTTAGCCACAGACCCCTTTTTTTGAGGTTAGTATATCATCAAATAAATTCTCCCGCTCTCGGTAGAGCAGGAGGTCGTGTCAGACTTTTACTGACTAAAACCCACCCGTGTTCCTTCAGTTGCCCGTGTGCCAGGGGACTAAGTAACTCCTTCGAAAAACCCGCACCCCTGGCAGGCATCGGCCCTTTCGGACCCCACCTGTTGGTGCTGATATCTCTTTGAGGCACTCGTGGAACACAACGCGCCGTCGACCCGGGCTTGGTCCTTCCCGGACAGCGAGCTACCCATTACTCGCAGTCCGCAAGCCCGCGTCTACGGTGGACGGGAATCAGCATGGGATTCCCGACGCCCAGGGCGTGTACTGTGGTGGTTAGGGCCATAAGGGCGCATGTTCTGTGTTTCCCTCACGTGCGTCGCCTCACTCTTCACGAGCATCACTGCTTCGCAGAAGGAGGTGACGGCTTCCCATGCACTCTCGCTCCATACCATGGCCTGAACCAGGGCCGGACGCGAGAGATCGCCGTCGCCGATCGCCTCCACGAGGACACGGCGGTGCTCCGCCCAAGCCGGGCAGACCTGCACCGTGTCCTCATGGCGATCTTCGCAGTGGAAACACCCGGGCGTTTCCTCCCATCTTATCCGAAACAGGAACCTCCCGAAGCGTGCAACCGTAATGTATACTTTCTGCATTCACAAGATTTTTCTTTCCTAGATTGAATAACTTTATAAAGATGAATTAGTATTTAGATTGATACATAAACAATATCATGTACAGCATATCAAAAACAAAATGCAAAATCAATTTCTATTTCACGAAATAACCCAAGAGTATACAAACTCGATCACACCCTTTGAACGGCTGCAGCCTTATAATACAACAGCTTTTCAGCCACTTTCTTACAGCTTGTGTCACCTATACAAAATGTGACATTCAATACACGCCTCTCCTATTGTTAAAAGTACCCTCTTTGATACCTCTTTCACTTCAGAAAACCTTATCTTGGGGCGTACACAAGCGAGATTCAATCTTATATTCCAAACACGAGGGTTCGAAATCCTTGGAAAAAAAATGTTTTTTGTAATACTGGAGAAAACGTTTAACAGTACCTATCACTGAAAAAAAAAAACGCCACGTGTGAAAATGCAAACAGTGTATTGGGAATAGTCTTGTTTTTTACCAGAGAAGGGTATTAGATGTTTTGAATCGATACCCTTTTTCATGAAAATGTCTTTACCTATAGCGGTTTAGCATTTTTTGATGGCATCCTGTAGATTTTTAAATATTGGTAAGTATATTTTGTTTGATCTTTTTAAATGATAACCAATTAATAATAATAACCAAAGAATACACCATTTCGTGTATTCAAACTGACGAGTAAGACACATAACATCACGTCTTGTTTCCCTGAAGGACGCCACCTCGCTGACTTAAATATAACTAGCGAAGTGGTGTATAACAGGAGTAAAACATCATTTCGCCAGTTATGTTTAAGTTCCGTATAACAGGGGGCGAGCCTATTGCCATCAAACGCGCACAAATCCAGACTCTGGGCTGCTACTGAGAAATTCCACTAACATTTTGCCTGACCTGGGAATCGCACGCAAGACCTCATTGCTCACTAGTAGCGCTTGCGAGCACTAGACCACCAAGACAGGCACTAAGTATATAATTTAATCTTAGGATAAGATTGATGCTGTAGGTACCTTTCGTTGTAGAATTTATTTATCTTTCAGTTAGGAAAAACTCTTCATTAGGTTATGTAAAAATATTACACGAATATATTTCACCAGTATTAATAACGTCGGGTGTCCCCGCGAACCTTCGGGAATTATCGGAAATCACCAAAATGCCATGTGTAGGTGCTTTATTTTATTTATAGGCACGTGTTTACTTTTAATGACTATTACGTAGCCATTCTCTTTGAGTACAAAATTACACACACCATTTATAAAACCACTAAGACAACATAAACTTGTATGAAACATTTCAACTTTTCATTATAGCTATCTTCAAAGTACTTAAATATATACAAAGGAAAATTAATTAAAGTTAGAGGATCATCATACTCTGTAAGCATATAATGTGGAATAATAATTAAAAGTATATTTTAACCTTCAAGGATTCACTCATTAAGTGAAGTCTTGTCTTATATAATAAATGAATTGTCTTTTGGGTGAAACGGTTACCTAAATACGTAGAACGTACGTAGTATATGTTTAAAAAATACTTTTCAATTACTTAATTAACATTGAATGAGAAATAATTTAAATCTATGAATAAGAATAATTTATTTTAGCAAAAAGAAGAAATACAATGAATGCATGTTACGTTCTTATGACATTACATTTGTGCACAATTTTTGTGAAAAATTACCCGTATGCTAGAAAAATCCAGTGTTATAGGGGCCATCCTATCGTCCGCTAAGTTTATTTTACAAGATTAGGGAAGCTATAAGATGTGTAACAACAGCAATAGTGTGTGAGTAAGCGCGTGTGATGTGGTGTAATGGGGAAGTGTATGAGTGTGTGATGTGACTTAATTTTTTTGAAAACGTCAAACCAATAAAAAAAACCGAGCAAAGCTCGTTCATCGAGATATAGTTCCTGCCCGCGACTTCATGCCTGTGAGATCCCTTTTTCCCCGACCCTCCTCGTCGCATCGTATCGCATCGCCTCGCCCTGACTGTTTTTCTTAATTTTTCAGCTGCTTAGGGTCTTAGCGTGACGGTAAGAAGTTTTCCTCAAGAAATGAACTATCAAATGAAAAAAACAAATACCACTGATAGTTTCAGAGATTAGCGTGTTCAAACTCTTCAGCTAAATGATTAGTATAGATTGAAGATCAAAAAGTTTAGTTTCTTACCCGGTATAAAACACAGTTTTCAGACATAAACTAGCTTGAAAATAGCCTTCGTCCGTAAGCTGTTTACAAGCAATTTAAATGTAATATATTGCTTCATAAAAGATTGGACGTGTCTCGGAACACTTAAGGGGTGGGAGCTCTTAGTTCTGGGCGAGTAATGCATGGATAACATGCATTTAACACAGATAAGTTACCAACTTGATTCTAAAGTATCGTAAAGTGTAATTGTGTCAACTTTTTTAAAATAAATGTCTTACGCTCTTCAACCTTGAAGGTCGCTTAAACTCTTTACTTAACTTTTGTCTTCTCTTTAGTAAGAAAATAAAAAGGTAAGTAAAGAGTTTAGAATATTAGAATAGAAAACTTTTATTTCTGATCGGACTCCATAGGATTAGTTACAATTGTACTTATCTTCTAGTGTTAGTAATGTAAAGTCCTAACAATGCTGTCTGTAAGACAAAGATACACATATACTATTAAAATTCAGTGTGGAGCTGCATCCACCTCCGCAACATCGGGTAATCTCACCGATCTGCGAATTTAATAACTCTTTAGTTAAATTTAATTCTACTCTATTCCTGATGATATAGTTACACCGATCGCATATAAATGGAGTAAGAACAGTTGGATGACGAGTTTAGTTAAACTAGTAACTGAAATCCACAAGTCTTAAACACTTATTGAAACCTTTCAACAGGCCGTTCTAGACTGAACCCATGAAAATAAACAGATAAGAGCTGCTTCATATAATTGAAAATTTAATCAAGTAACAGGTAGATACGACAAAATAAATTAGGCACTACTTCAACAGGTCCACGATATCACTATGTGGTTATTAGAGAGAAGACATAGCGACAATGATACAAATGTGTATAGAGCTCCCCTCATCCTGTGCCATTTATCTTCCGTCGTGAATTTTCTTTGTTAATATTTCAGCAGAATCAAATTACGAAACTCGTAACATTACGGGAACATATTGGGAGACGGATGGGGGCCTGGCTATGTGAAATACGCAAGGAAACGCCTTATGGACGACATGGGACGTTTCCTAAGAGTTATTTGCTTCCTTATGTCCGAAATCCAGGCCGTTCCGCTATAATTTAAGGCAGTTTAAAGGGTTTTATAGTTTTCGTAAAACGTTTGTTGGATTTTTTTATGGAAATGTTTTGGATATTTGTATTCAGTGAGACCTATAGCAAAATACATTATGACGTTCTATACACTTATTAATTTTAAAGCATGCTACTGCTCATAATGTACTCAATTGTTGTGCATGTGAACTTTGTACATAATATTAAGATCTTGTACACACATGAGCTATGCAATCATGCTGAGGTAGGAGCCTTTTGGCCTCGTGCAGGACTTTCTGTTTTATTTATTTATTACTTCCGAGAAATTTGTTTTTTTATAATTTTTGTATCATTGTGTGTTTATTTTAGTATGCGACCTGCCTGTGCGAGTCACAATAAATACCTTTTTTTTTCAATTAAGATTAGAATTAGAATTTGACTTATGAAGTCGTTTTTTGTGTGTATCTGTGTGACGTCTTTGTTCTTCTAAACTATGCAATAAATTTTGATGCGGTTTTCCACATCATTTAGAGTATTTAATTCGGAATTTTTATGTGGAACTTACATTATAAAACAGAAATCTCGATATTTTGGCTTGTCGTAAAAACCGTGCGAAACAAGGCGGGTGGTTTAGTAATAGATAAATCGAATTATAAATGACAGCGGGGTAATTTCGTAACACATTAACAGTAGGAACTAAGAATCGCTTTCATTTTGACAGTTCATCAACATTCATTGCCTTACTTAAGTTGTTGAGCAGATAATTTTTATGGACATATGAAGCAATGGATTAGCAATATCCTTCAAAATGATTCAGATTGGGATTGATAGTTAGTTACGCAATTAAGTTGCTGGTGTCCGTTATTTAGCATAAAAACAAAATATACAATAGAAATGGTAATTATGTATTAAACGTTATGTTTTGTATATTTGCAATGCCTTAAAATATAAAAACCAAGGGTTGGGACTTGTGCCCTTAAGGGCAATCTAGCCGCGGGCTCGAACTCACTGGTGGGCCTGGCTAAAAATCACGCTGTCTCACCAGGTTTCGTGTCCGACAGAGATAGTATCAGTGATCAGCAGTTAGACGCTAGTCTACACGCACAACGTTATTGAGTGAGATGCAGGATCATGTATAGTAAAAAAATCGCGAAAAAATTAAGAAAAGTTCTTTGGAAGATCGGGTTTTATGACAAAGCCAATGGATAAATCAATGACCAATAAAGTTTATTGAACTTTTCGATACTTGAACTTTGTCGGTACCGACTTGGTTTTGGAGATTTTACACTTCTTTTGTTACTTAAACACGCCCAAAATTAAGTAAAATTAGCATGAAAAAAGAAACTTTTTTGGCTCCTATTTTTTTAATGGGTTTTTATTTTAGTATTCTGTTTCCGTACAGACAATATTAATAATGAGACAAAACGATATCATATTTTACTTTGGATGTGCCATGTCAGACAGTGGAGTTAAACACTCCCGAAGTTTGTATGCAAAAAATGTGGACTAGGTTCACCTAAACAGAAGTTATCCTGAAAACTTAGCAAGAGTGCAAGTAACGATAACTTCTAGTGCTCTGCTTACAATTAAGTAACGGTAAGTATCTGTATTGGTTGATACGAATAAATACTATTACTTTTACTAACTATCTTAGTAACTATATTCGTGCTTTCGATATGAGTTTAGTACTAGCACGTTATTAAACTACGTTGAATAAATATGAGAATTTTGCTGCTACAATTAATTAATATCGCTGCATGTAGGTTTATGAGATCCTAACTAAAATATGATAATGTAATCGCTATTAAAAACGAAATCACTAAATATTTATTCATTTACTTTACGGGATATTCAACAAAACCTTTAAAAGCTACATTTATAAGGTTTATTTAATTGTTAAACTACAAAGAAAATAAACCCCTAATGAGCTCTGCAAAATAAATCCATCAACTTTAAGAACTCTCCATTTTCTTTTAACTCAAAGAAATGAATACCAAGTAATCTGTTATTGTAGATAAACAAAATGGAAGAGCACTCTTCCTCAGTCTATAATTTATTTTACAGCTATCTCAAGATTTAGAGATATTTCAGGGCCATTAAATCTGAATAAGTTATTCAAAATAAGCAACGCGAAGGATTAAGACTGGCTGGGGGAATTAGGTCAGTTTTTTATTACTAGAAATAAAGCGAAGAATGCCGTAAGGCGTCACAATAAACCTTTTTGCTGTTTTATAACTCAATTTCTTTAGTTTCACTACTAAAATGAATTTAGGCAGCAGTCTCATCGTCAACAAGGAAGCTCTTAAAGTTCATTTTGTTAAAACCAGAGACCAATCTGATATTTCAAGTATTTTGTTTGATATGAGTTTGACATTACACCTGTCAAATTAGTATCTGTGTTTAAAAAACGAACTATAGATATCGACTCTTATCGCTCAAGAAACGTACAATAAGAAGAGAAGCACTTAGAGTAACAGTTAACTTTATCTAACCAAGATAATGTCTGGACTTTAAAAGCGACTGTGACCTCTGAGTTTGTTTCGGCCTTTCTTCTCAGAGTAGTCAGATAGGTAACGCCGACCTTGTCTAGTTTTGAAACAATGATTAACGTGTTAAAGTCTTTGTACCAACATACTTACAGAAATAAAATAATTTATCATTTGACTGTTGACACTGACAGCGAGAAATCTCTCCAATAGTATGTCGCAGTGACAAGAGCTATCAAAGAAAAAACTCGCTCAACGACGCGGACGCTAGCTTGGCAGGCACAATACTGGCTGGTCATTACTCGCCAACTCGTTGCTAGTTGCTAGCTCTATTAACTTTTCGCTATTCGTCGGTATTGGGACAGCTGCCTTACAGGCGAACTTGTTTTGAATTCTGCTGTAAATTTGCTCAGTTTCCGTCGAGTTTATATTTTATTTTCTTAAATTATGATTTCGTCTCTAGAACTACGAGCAATCTTGTTATGTGTTGAGACAGTGCACTTCAATATTTAACTAGCCAAAAGCGAGTTTTCATTTTAGGTAGTGTATTGTTTATTTACCCCATTTTTAGGGTTCCGTAGCCAAATGGCAAAAAACGGAACCATGGATTCATCATGTCTGTCTGTCTGTCTGTCCGTATGTCACAGCCACTTTTTTCCGAAACTATAAGAACTATGCTGTTGAAACTTGGTAAGTAGATGTATTCTGTAAGCCGCATTAAGATTTTCACACAAAAATAGAAAAAAAAAAACAATAAATTTTGGGGGTTCCCCATACTTAGAACTGAAACAATTTTTTTTTTCATGAAAACCATACGGTATCTATGGATAGGTCTTCAAAAGTGATATTGAGGTTTCTAATATATTTTTTTTCTAAACTGTAGTTTGCGCGAGAGACACTTCCAAAGTGGTAAAATGTGTGTGTAACTTCTAAAATAAAAGAACGATAAAATTAAAAAAAATATATGATGTACATTACCATGTAAACTTCCACCAAAAATTGGTTTTAACGAGATCTAGTAAGTAGTTTTTTTTTAATACGTCATAAATCGTAAACCGCAATTTACCTTTCATTCAATCAACTCAAACATACTACGGAACCCTTCATGGGCGAATCTGTCTCGCATTTGACCGCTTTTTTCTGATGAGTTTTCATTAACATTTTTCTGATCCCTAGTCATTGATACACCATTGACAAAGACATGGTTTTGTATGAGATAACACCATATCTTATAATTACGTAACGTACGTTACTATTTTTTTCCATACAATAGCATTTAAATATGGCTTCGCACGCGTGGAGGTCATATATTATTCCTCGGGAACGTACTACCGGGATATAGAAACTTCCTAAGTCCTAGCTCTAACTAAATTCAGGTTGTGGTCTTCCTAAATACATTTAGCCGTGAAAAGGTAATAAAGGGACAGATCTGAAACTCAGAAAGAGTTACTTTTTAATTTTAATAAGGATAATTTGCATTAGTATAGATGAAGGCAACAAGAACTTTTAAAACACAAAAGTTTTAATCAGAACTTGATTCAAAACGTGTTCAAAACTTTAATTTGTTCGAAGAATTCAATTTAGTAATGTATGTACGTGACAACACAAGTTACTATAGAATCTCTTGTTTAACTTATTATGTTAGTCTTCACTGTCAATCTACATGCAATTGAAATTCTTGATGAAGTGAATCTTTGAATAGTAGGTATACTACAATATTGTACAGTCAGCGTCAATAATATCGGGACGAACAGACTGTTCAAAATGATCTAAACAACTATGATAATTCAATATTAACTCAATGATACGAGGAATGTTTCAGAATGAAAACAGTACACGACAACTGTCATTCTGAAAAGAACTTTAACCAATTGAGATAAAGTTTAATTTTCTTAGTTGTAAACAACTAAGAAAATTAAACTTTATCTCAATTGGTTAAAGTTCTGGTTAAAGACTGTTCAAAATGATCTAAAGATCATTTTGAACAGTCTGTTCGTCCCGATATTATTGACGCTGACTGTACTATGTAGATCGGTACCATGATATTTACATGAAAACTATTTTTCCCGCGGTTTTGTCTACCTGGACGTCGGAAAATATCGTACGGGAACGAACTACCGGGATTAAGTACTTACCCTATGTGTTAATGTAGGTTATAAACTATCTGTGTGCGAAATTTCATCTAAATCTGTTCAGATGTTTGCGTCAATCCAGAACATATGTACAGGTAGACAAGCAGGCAAACCGACAATAATTCTAATTAATCAGACTTACTCCCAGAACTTGTCGAAATTACTTTAAAAAAAAAATTCAATGAATAGTTTTGACTTTGTTACTATTTTATAATAATGTATAGATTACGTGGAAGTTTAAATATCTAAAAATGTTTTTCAGCAAATAAAACGTAAATAAATAAGTATTGTTTAACGTGTTTTTTAATGAAACTATATTAATATCTAAATGCTGATCGTCGTTTTTTTACTGCTGGAAGACTTTGCTGCTTGTCTTCTCGACAAATCTAATTTATATCTATCTTCCTACCTGCTTAACAGCTTTAATCAATCTAAGCTTTAGGATTTTTTCTTTTAGTATCGGAAGCCAGAAGCTCGTAAAAGTTAAGGTCCTATTAAAGGCCAAACGCCTCATTGATCTGGTAATAGTCGCCCGGTTTCTCCGTTCAGCTTCTGAGGTTAAATCCTCAGGTCGGATAAAGGTAATTGGGTTTCGATGTTCGAGAAAGCCTCAGTTATACTTCGAATCAGAACGCTGTTCGATAAGGGAGGATAGTCTCCAGAACAAGCATGAACCTCGTGGAACGTAGATTGACAGAAAACTGTTGTAATTCTCAAGCTTTAATTTAGTTTCACTGCCTCATTGGTCCAGTGGTCTCAAGCGCTACTGCTGAGTATGAGGTTCTGGATTCGATTTCCAATCGAGTTCGGGTAAAGTGTTATTGGGTTCTTCTATCTCGAACTGTGCACGCTATTTTCTTGTATCAAATGCATCGTAGAAGCGTAGCAGCATGAAGCGACGGCGTAGCTGCTCGTAGCCACGCGTAGCTGCTCGTATTTGCTCGTAGCGGCGCGTAGGTGCTCGTAGCTGCTCGTAACCACGCGTAGCTGCTTTTACCCACTCGTAATGCTCGTAACTACTCGTAGCCGCCTGTTGGTGATCATAGCCACACTTAGCTGCTCGCACCTGATTGTAGCCGCGAATATGTGCTCCTAGCTGCTCGTAACCACGCGGAGCTGCTCGTGTCTGCTCTAAGCCACGTGATGGTCGTCATAGCCACACGTAGCTACTCGCACCTGCTCGTAGCCGCGAGTACGTGCTCGTAGCTGCTCGAGCCACGCGTAGCTGCTCGTATCTGCTCGTAGCCGCGCGTAGGTGATCGTAACCACATGCAGCTGCTCGTACCTGCTCGTAGCCACGCTTACGTGCTCGTAGCTGCTCGTAGCCATGCGTAGCTACTCTTAAGCGCAGTCGGAATAACTGAATCGTAGTAGCGCTTGGCATCTAACAAATTGCATGCTCGTAAATATGATAAGCAAAATAATAATAACCTCTTTATATAATCGTCTTGTAGACGTCACGTCCCAAACAGCAGTTACCCAATGAATCACGTGCTTCATCTACTCAAAACGTATTTACTGTAATCTTATTTTAGTAAAGCTACGTAAGCTTGTCTCACGTTTAAATATGAATTAGATAAGCTATTTGCTTTAAACGTTTTCTGTTTAAAGCTGGTATATTTTATTAAAGACGAGGTAAAAGGAAAATTAACTCCTTTGAAGCATTAAAAACTGCTGTATCGTTGTGCTTGGAAGCCAGTTAAATGGTATAAAAAACTGCCTTTTACTAGTGACGTGAACATTATGAAATTAGTTAATTAACAAAATTAAAAGGTTGAAGAGTTAAGCGTATTTGTTATTTTTTCACGCGATTTCATTCACGTTAAATTTCTTTTCCCTCGGCCGTTGCAACGCCTGCGTGTTTCGTTATCACTTCGCGCTCTTTCCGATATATTTTTTTTCGCTCGGCTCCTAAAAAGCGATGTTAAAAAGCCAAAAACTTTTCTCAAGAGTTGGGCTATCAAAAGCAAGTTATATTTTTTCAAATCTGACTGGTATTCCCAGAGAATTGCTCGTTCAAACAATTGTTTGTTTTTTTGCTTCAGCTTTATTATTAGAATAGACAGATGGTTCAAGTCAACAGTTTTTGTTCCTAAATGGTATCAGCCCTATTGGTCCTTTGTCATGATTTATTATCCTCAAATTACTACTATTTCTAGCGACGTGACGCATGTTTTTTTTGTGTTGGGAAATCATCAAATAACTTCTCCCACTCTCAGTGGAGCAGGAGGGCGTGTCAGACTTTTACTGACTAAAACCCACCCGTGTACCCTCAGTTGCCTGCCAGGGCCGGACGCGAGAGATCGCCGCCACCTATCGCCTCCACAAGGACACGGCGGTGCTCCGCCCAAGCCGGGCAGACCTCCACCGTATGCTTCACCGTGTCCTCAGGGCGATCTTCGCAGTGGAAACACCCGGGTGTTTCCTTTCGCCTTATTTGAAACAGGAACCTCTCGAAACAACTAAGTCCGGTGAGGACCTGCGTCAGGCGGAAGGTGAGGAACGTGACGAATGGTTAGGCTTCACGTACGAACATACTCGTTTTAATGATAAATGATAAATGATTTTATTTCTGTAAGTAGGTTTGTACAAACACTTTTACACGTCAACCATATTTTTTTAAACTAGATGAGGTCGGCGTTTCCTATCTGACTACTCTGAGAAGAAAGGCCGAAACCAACTCAAAGGTCACAGGCTCTTTTAAAGTCCAGAAATAATCTGGGTCAGATCATGTGAAGACCATGTGGATTGGTTTTTGAATTAGAATTTCGTGGGCTGCCGAAATGCACCCACCTTAATGATACTTGCTCATCGAATTCCTATAATTTACAGACAGTTGTAGGTTAAAATTAAGGCTCCTGTATCTTTACCGAAGTGAAGTAAAGACCTTCGCATAGTAGATCCCCCTATAGGGAAGTTGCTATTACAGGTAAATTTAGCTTCCGAAACTATTTATTTGCCCAGTTTGGATAATAACATGCTACAACTGGTGAGCAAAACGCTCCATTTTTACACGCTTTATATTAGCTTCACTTGTTTGTTTGTTTGTTTGTTTGTATGTATGTTTGTATGTAACCGACTCCTTAAAGCGCGATTTTGACTCACTTTAAACGGTCGGTCGGTTTTAGTTTTTTAAACTATTATTTATTTTTTGTTCAAAGGAACTGAATACGATCAACGCGTATAAAGAGCCATCAGTGTTACCATTGTTATGGAATATTGACATTGACAGCTGGGTTTAAATGTGTTATACCGACACTTATTACATACTGTATGTCAATACCGGTGTTTCTCGGCTTAAGCATTTGTTGGTGAAAGACTTCTTCACGGAAAACTCATTGTATGCGTCTAAGAGCGAATTTCACAAAACTTATAAACCTAGAATAAGTCTTATCCTGACAGAAACTTTTGATTTTTTGACAGTTATGCCATACTAGAACTGTCTCACGTCAAAATTCCACGGATAAAAGTTATCTGACATTGGTAAAATAAACCCTAAATGATTATTAGTTTGAATTTGCAGATAGTGTACTATTTATTTCCTAATTTATGTAAGTAATAGGTATTTTGTACCGATCTTTAATTGTGTTTTAGTTTTTATGAGTGGAAACTTGATAATTGCCTTCAATTTCATATTTTTAAGACACTGTGTAAGTTAGCTGTAAGATTACCGAATAACAGATAATACTAATACAGACGGATAATACTAAAATTGTGTTCTACACTCACCCTCCAAACAAAACCCCCAAAATGTGATTCTCAAGGACACACGACCATCACACAACTATTTGAACTCCCTTAGAGCAATTTAACTACCTGATTCGGCTGCCCTAGGCAATAAACCCACATTGGCACCTCATAAAGCAGTAATTACCCATTCACACGTAACGCACATTTTATATCACGTACGGAACTAATCACAAACAGACTGAATACCAGATGAATATTTAATACATACTGCATAATATTTACGGGTAATCAGTCCCGGCTGTCAATAGTGATTTTTTTTTTTTGAGGATGGGAAATCATAAAATAACTTCTCCCGCTCTGGGTGGAGCGGGAGGGCGTGTCAGACTTTTACTGACTAAAACCCACCCGTGTTCCCTCAGTTGCCTGTGTGCCAGGGGCCGCGGTATCTCTTTCGAACAACCCGCACCCCTGGCAGGCATCGGCCCTTGCGGACCCCACCATTTGGTGCTGACATCTCTTTGAGGCGCGCGTGGAACACAACGCGCCGTCGACCCGGGCTTGGTCCTTACCGGACAGCGAGCTACCCATTACTCGCCGTCCGCAAGCCCACGCCTCCGGTGGCCGGGAATCACAGCCTGGGATTCCCGACGCCCAGGGCATCTCCCGCGGCGACTACGGCCGTGAGGGCGGATATACTGCATCTCCCTCACGTACGCCGCCTCCCTCTTCGCGAGCATTACTGCTTCGCAGAAGGAGGTGACGGCTAAGTCAATAGTGGATCAATCCGTCGTCGTACCGGTTTGTCAGAAGCCCGAGAGCCGGGTAACCAATATTACCAAGGGGTATCGTTTTACCCAATAAGTTGTGGAGGTCAGATAGGCAGTCGGTCTATGTAAAATACTGGTATTCAGCTGCATCCGGTTAGACTGGAAGCTGACCCCAATATAGTTGGGAAAAGACCAGGCAGATTTATTGCTTTCTTACGTACGTGCCAAAAAAAAAATAACATGGAAAACTCGGTCTGTCACGTTTTTACTGCGAAACTGTTGAACAAATTTTGATTATTTTTAGTATGGAGATGGATTGAACTACCTACTTAAGAGGACATAACATTTTTAGTTTTGACGTTTGTATAAAGGTCGGCTTAGACAAAACTACAAAATGCATATTCTATTCCTACTCTATAAACTTTTCCGCGTGCGAACGGAGATCATTCTTTCTCTGGTTTATCCATACTAAAATATCAAAATGATAAGAAAATACTGATCTTGCTTCCCTCTGATGGGTAACTGCTTAAAACACTAACAACGGCTTTAATTATGACATTTCAAAAACATTAATTGCGTTATTTACGTCAAAAATAAGGAGGTTATCAATTCGACATGATTTTTTTTTAACGTAGGTATGTTCTGGCAATAACTCCGTCATATATAGGCAGATTTGCAGAATACTTTTTTTGTTCGAAAGGAGTTTATTCCAAAATGGTCCCATTTAAATTTTATATAAATCTGATGACGCGTTTCGGAGACAGACAACGGAACTCTTCAAAAAATGACAGTAAATCAACCGCGATTGTTGCTATCGCATAAATATGCATTGTTTTGACCCCAAGGATGATGAAATTTCGAGTTGGCGTTGGGTAGCACTATAAATAAAAAGTAAAAAATGAAATTAATATTAAGCAATGGATTAGCAATAACCTTCAAAACTATTCAGATTCGGTTCAGAAGTGTGTTGCGCAATCAGGATGCAGATTTTATGTTAATTTGGTCTAAAAATCGAAACCTAACTTGATAATATCCAGAATTCACACGAACGAAATCATGGCATAAGCAAGTTACTATATTTTTTCTTACACCAATAATAATTACGGCTAATGCTGCATGGACATTCCTGGACCCTTTTTAAGCCCCCTCATTATCCTGAAAGCAATCTCTATTTTGTTCCATTTCCATCGATTGGTGTGTTAAGATTAGAATTTGGGTCTACACAGGACTATAAACCTTAGTAATGGTCTTTTTAAGCCCAGAAAGTGTAATTAAGAAGGCAATTGATGAAAAAGTAATGGCGTTTGGAAAGTTTGTTAACGGCTGTGATTTTTAGGGTTCCGTACGCAAAGGGTGCCAACGGGACCCTATTACGGGTCCAATGGCCGTCCATATGTCCGTCTGTCACAGGACAGAGCTTTTGAAAACGTAGACTCTTGAAATCTGCACAAAGTGTGTACTATTGAGTAGTTGAGAGTTCGTCTATGTTCGAACGTTATCGAGCCTTGTCGGAGGACCAGCTCCTGTTGATGAGAAGAAAATATTGGATGAATTGTGTCATCATCATCAATTAAGCCAAAAGACGTCACAGCTGGACCGTCCGTTCTGTGCTTCCCGCATCCAGCGAAGTCCTGCTGCCTTCACAAGGTCATCAGTCCACCTTGTGGGAGGCCTTCTGGTGCTTGTAATCTTTGAGGGGGGTCCGCATAATCGCCATACTTGGCAGACGATTGGCGATCAAGTAAGCGGAAATCCGTTATCGCAACTAATTATAAAAATAAAACAAAGTTAAAATTTAAAGGGGCAGTGATTTACTGTATCACAATTTTTTTTTATATAAACATGTTTCTTTTTTAATTACAAGGTGTCATAGAATAAACGCAAGTATTTTGTTCCTAATTGACTACTGAACCAATTTCAGTAACTTATCGTATTTTTATTATTATGTCTTTTGCCATACCTACCGCTGATTGAGCCACAGAAACTTCAATCTTAATAAAGGCAATAAGACTCAAATTTAAATCCATAAAGTAATGCTAGGGTCAACGTTTTTCTTAATAGTAACAGTTACCTTTAAAAAAAATAAGTTTTGGTCAATTGATGTGTATGGATGGGGTCTTGCGTTAATTATGTTACCTACATGTTATATATTGTTAAATATTGCACAGTGATACGGATCTACGGACCCTTCGTGCCGTGGCCGCTTTTCTGGTGCTGATTTGAAACTGATTTTTTACATTTTATATAATTTATTCACTGATTTTAGAATACCATACGCTCAGATTATAAAAAAAAGGCAGATAGCCCGCACGGAGCACCAAGAATGAGGCCAAAAAACCGAATGCTAAAGCGTCGCATTATATGTAACATACAATGCGACGCTTCGTGGCGTACTCACTCGAGTTTTGAATCAGTATTTGGTTTTTTGGCCTCACTTTTGGTGTTCTGCGCGGTCTATCTGCCTTTGTTTTATAATCTGAGACCATAAGCCTCAACATGAAGTTTAAATCGCACGTATGCGATATACCCCGTAATATTTCGTTGAAGTAAAGTCCCGATTTTACGGCTCTGTTGCAAGCGCCATTTTCGCGGGGCGTCGAAATATGCTGGAAGTCGTTTTAGCAAAATATGTGATGACGAGAGAAATTTGAAAAAGTGTGCAGATTTGCGTGTATGTATCTATTGAATTTATGTTGAATTGAATGTTTTGAAGGACCAACCAATGGGTTGAGATCAATTAAGAATTTTTAAGGGCGTCAGAGAAAATTAATAATAATCTATATAAATTCATACGTGAAGCAAAAACTTTATATCCCTTTTTGCGAAAATTACGCTGATGAAAGAGAATTAAATTCGGCACAGTTAAAGTCTATATGGAGAAGGACTCATCATCATCGTCATTTCAGCCGAAAGACGTCTACTGCTTGACATAGGCCTTCCCCAAGCTCCGCCACTTCGACCGGTTCTGTGCTTCCCGCATCCAGCGGACTCCTGCGGCCCTCACAAGGTTATCAGTCTACCTTGTGGGAGGCCTTCCAACTCTACATCTTCCGGTACGCGGTAGCCACTCCAGAACCTTTCGGCCCCATTGAACATCTTTTCTGCGAGCGGAGAAGGAATGCAGAAAGCTACTATTTTTTAACTATGGTCCAATTTCGACCACTGGGCGTCCACTAGTTGCATTAATTTCGCCAGACAACAAAATGGACGCAAGAAAGATATTGAATACTTTATTGTAAACATTTCTTACTTAACAACAAATTGTTCAGCTCAAAACGTGTTCCTTTCCCGACCTTGGTTTGAAGCGGCATCTTCGTTTTTATTGGAAACAAAACCGATTTACACTACATCATTTTTATACCGGCTTTTCAATATCGGGATCCTATCAAGATCAGGTGCCCTAATATTGTTTAGGGCTAGAAATAAATTTCGTATCGGGCACAATATGTAAACTAAGATACCGCATGCGTCTTTTACGGCTTCGCTATAAAATAAATAACCTTCTCTATCTTTTTCGAACACACACGAAAATAGTAGCTATTGTGCTAACTTATTTATGTGATATTTTTATGTTGAGAAAGTAAGTATATATTTGCAGTTCAAAGATGTATCTTACTATTGCTATTATTCTACATGCGAAAGTTTGTATGATTGGATGTTTAAATGTTTGATTCTCAATCACGGCAAAACAGCTAGGAACGGACATTGATGGTACTTAATTAAATATTCAAAACAGTTCAAACTATTTATATTCAAAAAATATTTACTCCACCAGTGTAGGTACCTCATAAAATGAATTCTAATGGTATGTTCTGATGGATACATTATAGATGTATTAGGCCCAAATTAGGCATACTAGATAGTTTGTAACCTGGATTAACATATAGGATACTTTTTATCCCGGTAGTACGTCTCTGTGGGATCATTTTCAACCTCCGCGCGGGTGAAGCCACTGGAAAAAGCTAGTGAAGTTATAAAGGTAACTACAGCAAAGCGTTTTCGAAGGTACAAGGTACCTTCTGACCCAATTAAATGCTTTTACTTTATTAAAGGGAAAACGTTTGTCCTTTTAATAATTATTGTTTTCAAGGAATATGTGTTCAATGTTTTTTATTGTGTTATCGTTCTACTTATTGTCTTACTATTTGTTTACTATTTTTATGATTAGTTAATCAATAGTCTTAAATACATTTTAGACACTTGACAATGTCTTAAAAAAGTTTTCTGCAACTACGAGCATTTTTTTGCAGAAGCTAGTATAACGTAAATAAATCTCGTAATGGGCCTGCTCCCGTCAAGAGTTTTATTTATATTTGTTCGCGACAATGCGTCACCAAATTGTGTATAAAGTTTTTTCTGACAATCACTTAAATTCATGATTATAATAATGATAGTTAAACCAAAAAAAAGCCGTCAATAAGTGCTTAGTAAATAAAACCGTAATACCACCCGTACAAACCTCATTTAAGTGGGTGTTAAAGTAAATTCAACATAAATATTATAAACCCAATTTAATATCCATATATTACTCAATCTGTAATAATTTGTTATTTTAGTAAGTTTTATTGTAATCGATTACTAAGTCATTTATTGAGTTGCAATATTGTGATTACACCGGGATAAAACCTGGATAGATATACCCCCCTCCCTACACACCTTTCGGGTCCAAGCGATCACGCCCGTCTGACACAATAGTGTACTAGATTTTGCCAGCCGCTTCGATCGAAGGTCAGTTCATCCCACAGGAACGTTCTTCCAGGATAAAAGTATCCTATATCCTAATCAAGGTCATGGTCTATGCTTGTGGCAAATTTAATCCAAATCCGTTCAACAATGTTTACTTGTATTATTGAGTTAGTTAGTTTATTGAGTAACAAACATATAAACTTTAAGGGGAACCAAGTCGCGGGCTCGAACTCACTGGTGGGCCTGGCTAAAAAGCACGCTGTCTCATCAGGCTTCGTGTCCGACGGAGATAGTATCAGTGATGATCGCTGGTCTACACGCACAACGTTATTGAGTGAGATGCAGGTTCATTTATAGTAAAAAATTTAGAAAAGTCCTTTGGAAGATCGGGTTTTATGAAAAAGCCAATGCATAAATCAATGACCAATAAAGTTTGTTGAACTTTTCGATAATTGAACTTTGTTAGTACCAACTTGGTTTTGGAGATTTTACACTTCTTTTATTACTTAAACACGCCCAAAGTTAAGTAAAATTAGCAAGAAAAACGAATCTTTGTTGGCTCCTTACTTTTTAATGGGTTTTTATTTTAGTACTCTGTTTCCGTACAGACAATATTAGTAATGCGACAAAACGATATCATGTTTACTTTGGATGTGCCATGTCAGACAGTGGAGTAAAACACTCCCGAAGTTTGTACGCAAAAAATGTGGACTAGGTTCACCTTTAGTAGAATTTTAGGTATTTTATTTATGTCAGCTAATCTATAACCACAGATTTCTTACATTCGTGAAATATGTGCTCACAAAGTTTATCGAAATGTCAACGGTGTACTTATCAACGAGTTAGTTTGTCGCGAATATAACTCTAAACGTATACATAACAGATAGTAATATCTGTTTATTCTGACAAAATTATTTGCCCTTCTCACGGTCATAGATAATACGTAATGCTTACTGTTCTGTGTAAGCAGTAGTGGCGCAGTGGCAACGGCTGCTATTTACAAGTTGTAGATTGTAGGTTCGAACCCAAACAGGGCTTTACTATGTGTAAATGATTCCATCGCCACTGCTCTAAAAACGGTGCTCTCAAATCTCACGAGCTCACGTGACTTCTTATAAGAACTTCTTCTATGAAGTTTTGAGAGCACCGTTTTTAGAGCAGTGGCGATGGAATCATTTACACAAAGTAAACTGCCGTTACTTTTAATGATAACTGACTGTTTGCCATCCTGATGGGAGCGTATTCCAAAGAAAGACAGCCTGGACAAAGAAAGAAGAGTAAATGAATCTAGAGCGGTGAGAAGGACATCGTAGAATACGATTGTTGGTAGAACGAAGTTTTTTTTACATATACAACATTTCAAGTTACATTGCATACATTTGGGCGACTAATCAGTGTTAAATATTACCAATCTGTACAGGACCTGGCTTTAGGATACGCGTATAACCACGGACATCAACCAGTTGATTACACGTACCTATGTGTCGACTCATTTTACACACATACCAAAATTAGATTCTACCAAACATGCAGTTCCGAACAGCCCACTAAACAGCACGTTTGAATGCATATTCACCAGAACATTAAACGTGATAGGACAGTAATGTGTATTCCCTGGAAGCCGTGCCTACAATTATACATGGAAAAGTTGCTAATTCGACCACCGCGATCTGGGAGCCAGTGTTTGCGAAATTCGTGTAATTGAATGGAAAATTTGCCTGAATTGCACGTAAAATTATATGATATTATTTATAGGTTTATAATCTACTCTTTACGAAATACACTAAAGCTTTTATTTGTAAATAGTTGAATATTTCACCACTGCTCTCAAAACGGTGAAGAGAAACGAGAAACCGGTATGTCCTGGAACTGAAAGTCTGAAGACATCAGACATCCACCAACCCGCATTGAGCCCACGTCGTGTATAACGGCCCAGTCTTAACAGAGAGCCTATGTAAAGCAATCACAGGTGTGAATAAACCTAGATTCGGTGGGATCGCTAACTAACATTCTAAATCCGAGACATCATCCCTAGCACCTGAAATAAAAATATTTTAGAAAAAGTTTATTTAAGGCACTCTAATTATATGGGAAATTAAGTACTATTGGCCAAAAGTACTCTTTTTGTAAACGTTTTTTACTAACCGGTGATTATTCTGTAAAAAAATGGGAATATTATAGGCTAATTATGCTTAAGTATATGTGTTCATGAGGTTTTAAGTTATTTCGGTGGTGAACAAAATTACAAAGGTCAAAGTAATTGAAACTTCAAATGATTGAATATACATTTTATTAATACCTACCTAAAAGCATTACATTCGTTTTATACAAAATACAATTATACAATATAATTATTTCTTATATCGTTGCTAAACAGAATAAAACTATGCCTAACTTATGTACTTTTATATGAAAAATCGTAGATATATTATGTAATATGAAATATTATTGTTATTTTAACACGCATACAAAAATATTGGCACATGTTATTTAGCAAATATATCAGAGTATTTAGTCTTCAGCCAGCCAAATGTCAGAAGTGCAGTCTCCTCCTGGGTACCTGAGAAAGATAATTTCGAAATGTGGGTACTTATTGTTGGTAATTGACGTGTGAATACACTATCAACAATGCTTTTCGGAAATAAGATAGGTACTAAGGTAGTTTCATCGTATGACATGGCCAGAAAACCTTGTAGAAAAGTTTTTGTGTTTTACCTAGGAAAGTTGAACTGGATGATTCTCATTACACCGTGCCGTGTCCGGGACGGGGCCGGCCTATCCGGTCTGCACGTTTATATTACACCGGCTTATAAGACGTGGATTGGGCGGGGCGTGTTCGTGCAACAACCGTGGTGTAGACGAGCGTCGTCCGGGCCCAGACAGGACAGGGATCATGCACTGTGTAATATAAACTGCTTCATACAAAATGTATGTAACGTTTCAAATCCGTGCCCCGTCAGAGTCACGGACACGGCACGGCCCGGGAATGGACCGGTCTAATGAGAATCATCCCTTAATCAAACTAGTCCAAGAGTGAGCACTTTTTGAACGTCAAAATTACATAAGACAGCCCCCAAAACGCCCGCCCTTCACCACTTCCTAGTGCTTTAGCACGATGTATGCATTTCAATGTGTGAATGATGATATGGTTCGTAAGGGCGTGACTAAGGAAATGACGACTGATAGAGAAGTGGGGAAGAAAAGACATGTTGCGCCGAGCCCTAATAAATTGGTATAAGAACAGGAAAATGATGAAATGCATATTAATGTAAAACGAATAAGGTATTTTACTCTATAAGAGAAAAAAAATATTATTGAGATAGCTTAGGCAAAATACAGTTGGTAAATGTTAGTTTTAGATCATGAAATAACAAAATAAATTTTAAAATTCAATTCAAAGTTTTCAGTTTTTTTAATCTGTTTATGAACACCATGAAATAGCAGCCACCATGTTATTACGTCATACGGTGTGTCGATTGAACAACTTTGTACTTTTATTAATATTGTAAACAAAGTAATTTTTATTAAAATAATATTTTGCATTCAGGAACAGCAAACCAACGATAAGTAGAATAATAAATATTTTTTAAATTATAAACATTCATCATAATTTTCAGCGCATTTGCCCATAAAGCAAACTAACGTCATACCCACAGAGCAATATAGTATCCACTGCGTCCCACATTACGCGCGAAATTTGAAAATGTAAAATTTTAATGCATTTTTACGGCACTAATAGATTAAATAAAAGTGTTGGTTTTTTTTGTGGTTTACTAGCACTTTAGAATCTAATAAGGGCACTTTTCCAAAATGGGTGTAATACCCTATTGATGTTTCAATAAAAAAAAGGCTGGAGCAACCAAAAAAAATAGTAAAATTGATCAATTATAACAAAAATCAAAGTATTTCTAAAAACGAAAAACGAAATAATAAGTAAAAAAAACTGAAAACGGAATAACATGTGTAACTAAAAACGGAACATCAAACTAAACTTTAAACGAAACACCGTATCACAGTTTCCATTGATACAAAATTTCATGCAGGTTTAACGTTAAAAAGTTTGTAGGTACCTCATTTCATGCGGCAAGGCCGGCCCGTCCGGTTCGTTCCCGAAGTGAACAAGGAAGTCCGGATCCAACTTCATGCCTCCATTCACCGTGTCCACGTCCAACTTTACTATCCACCCACCCTGCCGATACAATACAAATTTATTTGAATTTTGCTGGATCCAGCAGAAAAATAATTTTCGGTTCCGTTCCGGGAGGAATCCGGTTTTTGTTCCGTATAGGAAAAATATTTGTGAAAAATAGGACTGCTCGTAGATTTTTTTGTAATGTTTGATGGATTAGATACTGTATAGTACTTAGTTGGTAAAAGATTTAAAAAAAAGGTAAATTGAAACTCATTACGAAAATAGCTGATGTCACTCGGAAAGCTGCCACGCTCAAATGGAATTGGGCTGGACACATCTGCCGTATGTCAGACGATCAATGGGCCAAACTTACGACCCAGTGGGTCCCGCTTAGTGGAAAACGACATCGCGGCAGGCCCAGACGGAGATGGCGGGATGAGCTGGACTCTTTTAATAAACATTGGTCCCTGTCAGCTTTGAATAGAGAGAGGTGGAAAGAGAGTAGGGAGGCCTTTGCCCAGCAGTGGGACGTTAGAAGCTAAAAAAAAATTGAAACTATTATTAACGCAATGTTTTTAAACTAACCGAACAAATTCTTCTATAACCATGTTTCATTAAATAAATGTTAAGCCTGATGCTATAATTTATTTAATGAGCTGCATCATAAATTAATAACATCCTTCTTTCAGATAATTATATTAATTCCATAAAATGTAAAATTAAAGCCTGTTGAAAATGATATTAATTCCATAAAATATAAAATTCAAGCCTGTTCCAGATATTACTAAAGCAAAAAAGGAAAGTTCGCACAACTTGGTTTAAAATTACAGCGGCTGTCAGTTATTTGTATGACAAAATATGCGACGTGTCTCATGAATAATTCATCAATCCCAGGTGACATATCTCACAAAATGTATCTTACAAAAATAACTTTATTTTGTGGAACATTGCATAAAGGGCGAGGACGTAAATAAGACGGGGTCGAAGGTTTTGATATACGAGATAAGGGCTGTTTATTGCGGTCTGTGCTAGGGTGCAAGTGGACGTAACCTGACAAAATACTTTGTCTACAGCCTTCACATACTCGGCCGTGTGACTTTTAATAAAGTCTCCACGCTCTACATTTTTGGGATCCGGAATTTTGTAGTAAGAATCTGTAGGATTATTTTACTTAAACGGGTATTTCAAACATGTGAAGTATTAGGGTTGAATGTACATTGTTTTAGCTTTTTTAGACGGGTACTTGCTTTGCTATTCAAAGACAGACATCTAGTTAATAAAATAAAAGGCAAGCGTGACGTGACTTGAGCATAAATGTTTTTATTTTTATGTAAGTACTTAATTTTATTATTATTATTAAAAGCCTGTGATGTCCCACTGCAGGGCAAAGGCCTCTCTACCCTCCTTCCACTTCTCTCTGTTTAATCCTGCTAGTGACCAGTTCTTGTTGAAGGAGTCCAGCTCATCCCGCCATCTCCGTCTGGGCCTACCGCGACGTCGTCGCTTGCCATTAGGAGGGACCCATTGGGTCGTAAGTTTGGCCCATTGGTCGTCTGACATGCGGCAGATGTGTCCAGCCCAATTCCATTTTAGTGGTAAGTACTTAAATAAAACTAAAATTGAGTCTTACCTCTTCAGCCATTTTTGGGTAAAACTGTTTATCCCATTGAGAAAACATTGAGGATGAGGCATACAGACGCTTTCCATCAAGAGAAAGCTGCAGCATTTGAGGAGAACCTTGTAATTTCTTGCCTTTCACTGTTACCAGCTCCGGTTGTACGAGTTCCTGTCAAGGCAAATAATGATGTAAGTAGTTATATCAAAATTCCCTCTTTAGTCTAGTGTTTGAAAGCACTACTGTTGAGTATAAGGTGTTGGGTTTGATTTCCAGGTCCAGCGAAGTGCAATTAGGTTTATCTATCTGGAATATGTCAATAGCAGCCTGGAGTCCGGATGTATGCCCAATTGACGGCAAAAGTCTCGCCCCCTTTAACATGGGACATAAACATAAGTAGTGAAATATGGGTGTACTATAAGTACAGCTCTGCCTAAGCCTTCAGGCAATACAGGCGAGATGTAATGTTGTGTTTGTATAAAATGAAATGAGATAGAACTTGTTACAGATAAATAACTGTTAATAGTTTATGTAGTCGACACTAATGATGACTTCATCAATAACAAAATTAATCACGCGACTTTTATCAAAAACTGAATAAAAATGTAAACAAAAATGATAAAGCACTTTACAGCAATACCACAAATGAGTGAAATGATATTAATAAAATAGAAAATCGACGACACTGAAACATTACACAAATGGAACAAACGTTGAAAAGTAATTTAGCAAACATCAGAGGGTAAAAACTCTAAATGAAAAGAATGACGAGGCGAAAACGTAATTGTGTGAAGTCATGAAGCGTTAATTTCAACTATATAACAATTGGAAGAAAGGAATTTCCAACCTCCGACTCTCTGTCCTCGATCAGCTTTGTCCCAGGGTCTGAGGCAATAACACCTCCAATATTAACTTTTGCAGTCAGTTTTGGGTTTTTCGGATCCGAAATATCATATTGTCTCAAATCACCATGTAACCAGCAGGATCCATACAAATATTTATCATCCAGAGATATTATGATATCTCCTAATAAACCTGAAATATGATAAAAATGTTTTATTCCACTGAAAAATCAAGACTGAATTTCAGCTAGAAAAGTTTTAGACTTCATAAAATTTGTACGTGTGGATCACTTAGATTTATGATTTGAAGCGCTGGGACGCGCAATTTTTCAGCAGGTTGAATTCTATAAATGACTGAGACTGGTTAAGAGAATACAAATTTACCCAAAAACTTGTGTGTTTACGAAGTTTTATGAAGCGAAACAAAACATTTAGCCGAAAGGAAATGGTGGTAACTAGAGGAAAATAAAAGAAAAACAGAAAAGTTACCGTTAATCTCGGACTCAACGCCATCCTTGGAAACTTTCTTCGCTGGTATGTCGATGACTTTATCGGCTTTCCACGTTCCGTCTGATGTTTTGTAGAACCTGAATAAAGTTAATTGAAAGCTTTTACTCATTTATTCCTTTTAGAAGCTGTGAAATATTCACAGTCTTCTGTTTCTTTTCGGTCGAATTCTTTCGTTACTTTGCTTTTGTGACACAATATTTGCCTAGCATTCATTTGTAGGTACGGTTTTTGTACCTTTTTTGTATATAAATATGAAGTAAGTATGGTGTAATTTGTATAACAAACTTTCAATATAACATAGATATAATAAAAGTATAACCTAATAACAGTTTAAAGGGAACGCGGAATAAAGCCAATTCCAAATGATTTATTTCCATTAAGACACTTTTGAAATTTACAAGAAAATTTAAATGATATTAAACTTTACTGCATCTAATACAATACGAAACTACCTAGTTTCGTATGGAGAAGAATGGCCAAGAAACTCCATAACTCGTTTTATAAAATGTTGTGCAATATGTATCCCCGAATAAAATAAGGCAATACCAAAAGAAACCTAACGTTTAAAACTTCCACAAGGTTCCAATAGCAGAAATCCCTGCAAATCTCGTACCTGTAAGCGTTTGCGTTCACTGCACACCCAACAAATCCCTGCGCGGATTTGGGATCATGGAGAAATCTGATCTCGAGGGGTGCGCAGCCTTCGGGGCCCAAATCTATGACTTGCTGCAGCTCGCGCGTTGACCATTTATAAATATTCAACGAGGTTCCGTAGTGGTCCTTGTTTGGTATGTCTTCTTCGTGAAAACCACTGAGAAAGTAAGAAGTTGCTTTAGTTTGGGACACAACCTTGTTTAACTTGTCAAATTTATTTAAAAACTGCCAATTGAATGCAGAAAAAAATACTGCTTTTCTAATTTGAGAAACGAAAATAAGACCTTTGTTTTTTTTCTCATTTAGTAAATTTGAAAAATTCTAAGTGGCGAAACGTGGCTCTAAGAGTTTACCAAAACAGATAAGATCTGCTTTGGTAAAATCCTAAAGCCAGGTTTCTGTCTCTCTTTGCGTAGCCTTAGGTTTGCTTTAGTTTTCGACACAGTCTCAATCTTTCGGTAGAACGCAGTAAAAATACTGTTTTTATAATTCGATAAAGCCTTTGTTTGTTTTTTCTCATTTACTAGAAATGGTTGATGACGAAAAAAAAAACATTTTTTTTAGGGAAACTGTTAGAGCCAGTTGGAAATAAAAATATTTAGATAAAGAACAGACGCTAAAAAAAACTAAAGCGACCTTAGATGGGATCAGTAATAAAGGAGATCTGAATAAAATATCACGCAAAGCCGTTACAGAGGCCATCGCACTGACACGACGCGACGAAAACGTAATGTAAATTGGATCAATTTTCAAATCGAAATTAAAATTTATAGCGTTTAGGTTTACTTTTTTGCAAAAAGCATAATAAGTATCACCCATAGGTGTAAATAAAGTCTTAAAATAAGTAAATATGTTGTGCGAAATTAGTATTTTCAAAAATAAAAAGTATTTTTTTTGCTATGTCAACAAAAGTGACAGGATATTTTATAACGTCATCAAAATACACAAAGTGGATTAATTACGTATGATCGAAGCTACCTCAAAAATACCTAAGCAAAGTTAATAATGTTTATAAGAGATACCGCGGCCGACCTGTCTCTACCAAGTTAAGGGCCTAAGTCCCGTTTGGTAGCGTAACACGGTCACTTTATGAACCGTACTGCTCATTAACGGCTTGTCTTGAAGATTTGAAAAATATATGATTTTGCTATAGATTCATACAGATCATTTTGCCGAGGGTACTTTTTTTGTATGGTTAATACTTTTGCTGCAAAAAAATATTTTCCAACACGCAATATTTTGGCTTCTATCCCATACTCCTACTAAACGGCTTCGTTATTTGGAAAAAAAAATACACTAAAAAATAGATAGTTAGAGGTACCACAGAATCGCTAGAGCACAATTGTAAATTAATCAACATTTGCCAAGGAATATCCCCATTTTGAGATAAAGGCTCAGAGGTGCCCTGCGCGGGCGCGGGCAGCAGTCGTGCTTTAGCATTCAGACGGGAGATGAGGATACTATGGGCCTTAAAAAAAAGAATTTTCAAACTCGGTCCACAATTGACATAAAAATATCGATTAACATCCATAAGCAAATACATACAGACGAAGATATAACCTTCTCCTCTTTTATGTGGGTGAACTTGGCAGATCATTTCCCAGCAGAGCACAAAATAATGTGAGTTCTATTCGCATGCGGATGAGTTCTCGAGTTCCTTATACTTAAAAAAAATAGTTCAGGAGTTTTTGCCTGAAAAAAGGTCGAATGAAAATATGCTCTGCTAACTTCCGGTAGCAGATCATTTTTTCCAAAATTAAAATTTTAAAACTGATTTATGCACACAGTGGGGAGTTCTATAGTTCCTAATACTTTTCCGGAAGAGTTCTGCCGTCCTAAGTCATGAAATAAATAAAAAAGAAAATGTTACCCGCTACAAGAAAAAGTAAATCATTTTGGTAAGATGGATCAAAAAAAAGTTTGAGTAGCACTCAGGAGCGGGAACTCTACGGTTTCTTATGCAACGCTACAATACTTATTTAAAACCATGCAAGAGTATCCCAGAACTCTGACTCAGGTATCAGAAGAGCATGGGTGAATATCGAAGATAGATTAAATCAGGATTTTAATCAGTGGTACAGAAAGACGGCTCAAAAAACATTTTAAGTTGCACCCAGGAGCGGGAACTCCACGGTTTCTTATGCACCACTAAAAGACCAATTTAAAAACATGTAAAAGTATCCCATAACTCTGAATAAGGTATCAGCAGAGCATAGGTAAAGATTTAGGGTAGTAACTATCAGGATTTTAATCAGTGGTTTAGAAAGACGGCCCATAAAACATTGTAAGTTGCACTCAGGAGCGGGAACTCCACGGTTTCTTATGCACCACTAAAAGACCTATCCAACAACATGCAAAAGTACCCCAGAAGTCTGACTCAGGTATCAGCAGAGCACGGGTAAATATTTAAGGTAGTAAATATCAGGATTTTAATCAATGGTTTAGAAACACGGCTCAAAAAGTATTTTAAATTGCACTCAGGAGCGGGAACTCTACGGTTTCTTATGCAAGACTAAAATAACAATTCAAAGACATGCAATAGTATCCCAGAACTCTGACTCAGGTATCAGCAGAGCATAGGTAAAGATTTAGGGTAATAACTATCAGGATTTTTATCAGTGGTTTAGAAAGACGGCTCAAAAAACATTGTTAGTTGCACTCAGGAGCGGGAACTCTAGGGTTTCTTATGCACCGTTACAATACTTATCCAAAAACATGCAAAAGATAGGTAGGTTCTTGGATAGGTATTGTAACGGTGCATAAGAAACCGTGGAGTTCCCGGTCGTGAGTGCTACTCAATTATTTTTTGAGCCGTGTTTCTACACCACTGGTTAAAATCCTGGTATTTACTATCCTAAATTTTTACCCATGCTCTGCTGATACCTTATTCAGAGTTCTGGGATACTTTTGCATGTTTTTGAATTGGTCTTTTAGTGGTACATAAGAAACCGTGGAGTTCTATCTCTTGAGCGCTACAATTTTTTTTTTATCCAATTTTCTGTACCACTGATTAAAATCCTGATTTAAATAATCTTAAATCTTTACGTATGCTCTGCTGATACCTGAGAAAGAGTTCTGGGATACTTTTGCATGTCCTTGGATAGGTATTGTAACGGTGCATAAGAAACCATGGAGTTCCCGGTCGTGAGTGCTACTCAATTTTTTTTTTTGAGCCGTGTTTCTAAACCACTGATTAAAATCCTGGTATTTACTACCCTAAGTAAGTAAGTAAGTAATTTATTTGCCAAAATGTAGGTGTACAAAGTAGTATGATATTATTATAAAAGTGGCCCATTTACATTCTACCATTACATGTGGTGTGCAAATATTTAATTTCAAAATACATTAAATTAAAAACATGTCATAATATTCCTGCAGTTATCACTACAAACGTTACACAATTTCTGATTAACTAAATTAATTGCAAATAACCCTAAATCTTTACCCATGCTCTGCTGATACCTGAGTCAGAGTTCTGGGATACTTTTGCATGTTTTTGAATTGTTCTCTTAGTGGTGCATAAGAAACCATGGAGTTCCTTGTCCTGAGTGCTATTTTTTTTTTTTTATCCGTCTTTCTAAACCACTGATTAAAATCCTGGTATTTACTACCCTAAATCTTTACCCATGCTCTGCTGATACCTGAGTCAGAGTTCTGGGATACTTTTGCATGTTTTTGAATTGTTCTCTTAGTGGTGCATAAGAAACCGAGGAGTTCCCGGTCCTGAGTGCTACTCAATTTTTTTTTTTGAACCGTCTTTCTCAACCACTGATTAAAATCCTGGTATTTACTACCCTAAATTTTTACCCATGCTCTGCTGATACCTTTTTCAGAGTTCTGGGATACTTTTTCATGTTTTTGGATTGTTATTATAGTGTTGCATTAGAAACCCTAGAGTTCCCAGTCCTAAGTGCAACTAACAATGTTTTTTGATCCATCTTTCTGTACCACTGATTAAAATCCTGATTTAAACAATCTTAGTTCTTTACCCATGCTCTGCTGATACCTGAGTCAGAGTTCTGGGATACTCTTGCATGTTTTTAAATAAGTATTGTAGCGTTGCATAAGAAACCGTGGAGTTCCCGCTCCTGAGTGCTACTCAAACTTTTTTTTGATCCATCTTACCAAAATGATTTACTTTTTCTTGTAGCGGGTAACATTTTTTTTTTTATTTATTGCATGACTTAGGACGGCAGAACTCTTCCGGAAAAGTATTAGGAACTATAGAACTCCCCACTGTGTGCATAAATCAGTTTTAAAATTTTAATTTTGGAAAAAATGATCTGCTACCGGAAGTTAGCAGAGCATATTTTCATTCGACCTTTTTTCAGGCAAAAACTCCTGAACTATTTTTTTTAAGTATAAGGAACTCGAGAACTCATCCGCATGCGAATAGAACTCACATTATTTTGTGCTCTGCTGGGAAATGATCTGCCAAGTTCACCCACATTCCTCTTTTGAAGTCGGTTCAAAATATTTTCGATATAACGTTGCGTTTATTCCGTGTGTTCGTGCTAGCCCCACTGAGCTGTAGCAATAATAACTTTATTAGGTCTAATTTTCATAAAGGACGAGATTATATTCAAATGAATAAACTCCTGTAGTGTTCTGCGTAACAACGTATTTGTCGGAACGGCCTATAAAGGTTTAGTTGCGCGTGAATATAATAGGTTTCAAGTAGATTGTTATTCTAGAAGAGACACTTGACGACTGGATAAATAATTAAATTTTCAATTATTTTAGTTAAGTGAGTCTGTTACTATGTACTACTTCGTGAGTTTAAATGAAATGTTTATTTATGTAATTAGATCTTTTTCACGTCAAGATTTTTTTGGTCAATATTTTTAGAACTAGATGGTACCATGATTTCCTAGGTGACTGATCCCTAAGAAGAAATGGCGAAACTAACTCAGAGGTGATGGCATCTTTTAAAGCCTAAACATAATATTTTTAGGAGATTTTTTTTTTTATTTGGGAAAATACGATATTACATTACATATAACACTTATCATTAAGGTATATAAAACAAAATCAATGGAATAACCACATTTTCCACATATTATTTTAACAAATAGGTATGCTATGATGAGGACTCATCGGTAAGCTAGTTATTTTCTCATTTAAAGAAACATGTTATGTATATCGTTACAAACTAACTTACTAGTCAGTTACTGCAAGTTGGAATGCGAGTTGTTTAGTACATAGACGCTGAAGGGGTGCACGTTTACCTGCGTTTGTCCGACATGATGGCTGATCAAACAATCGGTAATCGCGCACTCCACGACAATGAATAGATCTAGGAACTACAAGTTTAATGTCATTACTAAGGTCTATAGAATTAAGCTTAATATGATAAAGGTCGTGCAGTGTCATTACTTGCAGAAGCATTATGTGAGACTAACAATGCAGGGTTTTATGTCTGATAGGGCCTTTTGAAGAAAGAAACATTACAGCCTTGAGCTGACCTAGCCCAACAGACGGTATGCTGCATGCATGCCTGTTTTATACCTCCGTTATTTACTCAGTCACCTTAATTTTTTTGATACACAATATGTAACATTATTAGCGCAAGACCTCAACGAACCCAAATAAAGTACTGAGTTAAAAGCATAATAGGTAGTACCTAGTGATTTTGTTTTTTTCCAAGCTTTTTATTACTAAAAATAAGCAAGCCTCAGCATTAATTAATGTATTTAAAGTTGAGTCTTATCGCCTTGAAATAAGATTGAATTTTGTTCAGCGCAATTGACGGTAGTTATGGCAATATATATAGTAAAAAAAACCCATGGTAAAGTTACTGAAATCGATTCAGTAAGGAACAAACTATTATCAGGTCTTGTATTTATTCTGTTAGTGTACCATTTTTTTTTCTTTAAGGGATTTATGTACACATATGTGACAATCTCAATCCCATTGTACTTTTACAAATGGTCACTTACTCTTAAACTAAATAAACTAACCTGAATCACACAAAAATTAACCTAATCTTATTTATTATCTAATAAAAAGTATATAATATTATAGCTGCATCAGAAGAAACATTCCAACATCCATTACCGACAATTTCAAAGAATTCAGCAGTGCGTTGTAATAGATACTTAAGAAATAGATCCATGTAGTTTAATATACTCACGTCTTGAACCTTTTAGGCGTACCCCATTCAGTAGCAAACATCACATCGTGATACGGTTGGTACCAGAAATCGTAGCCGAATTTGGCGAATTTATCTCCCTTCGTCCACGTTCCTAAAAAATAAACGAACGATTTACGTTTTTGTTTTTCAATATGGCGCCTATTAAGTCTCTCCCCTCTACTGAAACTGTGTAAAGGCGCGTTCACAATTCACCTGTCATTTCCAAAGTCTTCGAATCGATGAGCACAAAATCCCCTTTTCCGTTTTCGTCTTTATCTCCCATCGTCGAAATCATGATTTCGCCAGTTGCCAGGCAGTGCGTCGTGTGCGGGAAGCTGCAGTTGAATGACCTCATCTTGGAGCCGTCGATTACCTGGTAATGAGATTTTCGCTATGAACCCTCTATATAAGGGAGCTGAGAGAATGAGGTCTTTAGCAGTTTCACCGATAGTTAGGGATTTACATTTAAGTTGGCTTTTTCGGAGTAAACTTTTAGGCAAAGCACCTTTTTAGTATTTGACTTGTACCGTTTAACCTCTATACTTTTCAAAAATATCAGACTCCATTTGCTAGAATTCTTATTATAGATAACAGTCTGAAGCTTCGTTTTAAAAATCTTAATGCATATACAGGGTCAAATAAAATTTTCTGGCAATGTTTTACCTACGTGTTGGGTATCGGTTAAGAAATCCAAAGAAACAAAAAAAAAAAAAAAAAATATTTTTTGTTTGGGGAAGGCTAATGCCCGTAATCGGTCAGCAAACCGCGTCAAAAAACTTCAGTTTCTACGTGGAAATCATAATCTTATGTTTCTACTACATATTGTTCCCGAATTCTGAGTAAGTATAAAGTGTAGTGTGTAAAGGACAACCGAAGAGCTAAGAGCCAATATAACGAGTTCTCGAACTGTCTGGGTCTAGCTGAAATGTTGCAAGTTTAACGACAGAGTCTCCCGAATCTGAGTTGGAGAGAGCTAGTTGGGAAAATTTCGCCATCGAACTGTGACGATCTGAGCAATAATTATGGTGGTCAATGGTCAATGTTCGATGGAGATGAGAGATTAGTTGCCGGGGGAAATAGTTTGGGGCCAATAGCCCTAAACTATTTCTTTGGGGCCAATAGCCCCAAACTATTTCTGAAGCTTCGTTTCAAAAATCATAATGGATATACAGGGCCAAATCAAATTAGCTGGCAAGAAACTCGTAATACGCAGACGTTAACTCAATAAGTTAACGTCTGCGACTTCTGAGTTGCAGGTCGTAAGTTCGAATCCTGACAGGCGCTTTACTTTGTGTAGGTAAATTATTTCATCACCACTGCTCTCAAAACGGTGAAAGAAATCATCTTGTAGAAACCGGCCGTATCTTAGGCCTGAGTCCCAGCAGTGGGAGCATTATAGGCTCATTCATCATCATCATCATCATCATTTCAGCCGAAAGACGTCCACTGCTGGACATAGGCCTCCCCCAAGCTCCGCCACTTCGACCGGTTCTGTGCTTCCCGCATCCAGCGGACTCCTGCGGCCCGATGGTATTGTGTGAGTTAAATGGGCTAATAGTTTCCTCCGCTATTAGTATTATTGCTTAGTTGATTATGCTTGTCCAATTGAGTTCATTCTTATTTGTGGTTGGTTTGATTATGTATTTCTGGCTAATTTTGTTTTTTGAGCGTTCAAATATTTTATTTAGCTTGTTCTATCATCCTGAATCTACCTACTATAAAACGTCATAGGCCATAGAAAAAATGTCAAAAGATCAAGAGATTGCACGTTAAAAACGAATGAACTTCATATTTTTCATAACCTCTTTGCGTGAACTCAGAAGGGTACCTCCCCAACCCACTTTATTAAACAGTCAAGCTCGGACTTAAGACCTTTCGATCGGAGATTCAATCTTAAATAAAAATGATATTTTCTACCCTCCTACACTTTTATATCCCAAATCCTAAGCTTTACTGGCTTCAAATAGCAATATTAATTTATTTACCCTATTTCAAGAAAATAAATATTGACTTCAAATATTTTTAATAAAAACAAAATATGTACCTACTTTGAGCAGGGTATTTGATGAAACCAAGAATCCCTTTGAAGCAAGCAAGATTATGTAATAGGTTTGCAATTTATGAAGAAATTGGCGTTTTTATTTACCCAACGCTTACTTGGAGCGAGGTGGGAATCTCTATACTTATCTATCCTGTTATTATAAAGAGGAAAGATTTGATTGTTTGTTTTCATTGAATAGGCTCCGAAACTCCTTAACCGATTTGAAAAATTATTTCACTGTTGGGAAGCTACACTATCCCCGGGTGACATAGGTTATATTTTATCCCCGTATTCCAACGGGAACGGGAACTATGCAGGTGAAACCGCGGAGCGCTGCTAGTCTATCTATATAAATAATAATAAAAGTCCTGACTGACTCATCAACGCCCAGCCCAAACCCTTGAACCTAGAAAGCTGAAATTTTGCACAGAAGTTCCCTTTATAATGTAGACAAGGATTATGGAAGGACTTTTCGAAATTCAACCCCTAAGAGCGTTAAATAGGGGATGCAAGTTCCGCGCGTGCGAAGCTGCTGGCAATAGCTAGTATATAATAAAGCTGAAGAGTTTGTTTGAACGCGCTCATCTCTGGAATTACTAGTAATTCCAGAGATGAGCGCGCGTGAAAATTTTCGATTTTTTTTTTTTGCATTTGATAACCCAATTTTCGAAGAAAGTTAAAAACTATTTAACATAACACTAAAACTCTTAAGAAACGAGCAAAAACTAGTCAGAAAGAAGGCTAAGCGAAAACGAAGTAATAGTAGCGGCACGACCGATAATTTTACGTGCGGACGAAGTCTCGAGTAGAAACTAGTTTTAAATAAAATTGCGTTATAATAATGTACTGGAGTATTTTATGCTGTAGCAAATTAAATAGACACACAAGTGGAAAATAAGTTTTGATGTTGTTTATTTTACTTAGTTTTTATTCAAGCTTGGGGTTGTTATTTATTTTAAACTAGCTGTCCCGACAGACGTTGTCCTGTCTTAACTATGAATATATGTTACGCGCAACTTTAATTTTTTTTTCTTCGTTTAATTTTGTTTTCTTAAATTTTAACAAACACAACAAAAAAAACAATTGGCATAATTGGTCCAGTCGTTCACGTGTGATGCCGTTACCAAGGGAAATAGGAATTCATTTATATATATCTACAGGGTGTAAGGGGAAGGCTTCCAAAGCCAGAACGTAGGTTATATGCAACCTAAATGCAAACGGATACCAATAAACTCTCGCCTTAAATTTGTTATTTTGCATCATTTTAAAACGTTTGACGCTTCTGTAATGTTTCTATTTATTTTATTTTGACGGCGCTAACCTAAAGACGCCGCCTGGACTTGGGATCGTTTTTAAATGTGTTTAATCTCAAATAATGGTTCATTTAACTGTTCCCACAGCATAGTGTACAAAAAATGCTAAAAAAAGTAGGTAAAAATTAAAAAAAAATGGATTTTTTTATGGTACTGATCGAGAATCACTAGCCCTATAACCTGTATTCGTTTTTGGAAGCGTTTCCCTTACACCCTGTATATAGATAACATGGATCATCTTATTTGTGTTTCCAAAAAGAACTATTGTATTTAGATTATAGGTTCATAATCAATTGAGGTCGTATTGATTTGGGCTTAGACCTTATCCGTTTTTAAGTTCATTCAACAGAAGTGGTGTTAAATGTATTAAGCATACCTATCAAACAAATTTTATTGCTTTATCGATTTACAAGAGTATCAACATGCTTTCAGCAGTTATATTGTCACGTGATTCTGTTCATTATCACCCAAGAAAATCAAGCAAATTCAATCAACCGGATTGAGCAGCAGCAGCTTTGTCCTGATTCGATTTCTGCCAATAAATTGATTCGTAAATCTGCATTCAGCGAAAACAACAATTTGCTTCGGGAACAGCCGTTTGTTCCAGTTTTTATGCTCTCGCAATAAACTTGTAGTTGCCTCGGAAAATCCGAAACATAAAAAGCTAAGAATTAAAAAACTTTCCCAGATCTGTTGACATAAAAATTCAGTTTTATGACCAGTCTCTACCATTTCAGCACAACACGTACAAACTTCCGAAGTTTGTACGACCGCAACTGCATTTTTAAGGACCAAAACAAATTGTTTACTCTTCAATCTTGGACGTGGATGGTTGGTTGCCAAGCCGATCGTAAAATTGGACCATAAATCTAACAAACAATCTAGAAAAACACGGATAAGTGCTCCGTGTGGGAATTTAAATTACGATCGACGAACGTTCTGGAATCCTGAATGGACCGTAAATTGGGTCCGATATTGATTTATCGATAGATGCCTTAATCACCCTAACACATAGCTTTTCCGCAGATTAATATTGTTCGTGGAAATCCAGCACTTTGGGATGTATTTACGAGTAGTTTAACATTTTATAACGAAAACGGATCCCGCAGGATTGAAACATTAAAGAAAATCTTGTCATTAAGAATATGAATAAGAATAAACAATTTGTTTAAAAAATATGAAGATATTTCAAATAGTATTATGGTGATACACTTTGTTCTATATTTAGATATTGGACATCTGTGTCTGAATTTTAAAATAAAATTTCAGTATTTCACACATCACCGCTCTTCCCCGTAAGAGCCGATGCCTGCCAGGGGTGCGGGTTGTTTGAAAGAGATACCGCGGCCCCTGGCACATATGCAACTGAGGGAACACGGGTGTGTTTTAGTCAGTAAAAGTCTGATACGCCCTCCTGCTCCACCCAAAGCGGGAGAGGTTATTTGATGATTGCCCACCCAAAAAAAAAACCATTATAGGCGACGCTTGGAAATTAACTTTCTCTTTTTTCTTTCTTTTTTCAGTTAAACCTCATAATAGCATGCATAACAGTCATATATTAGAATTCACAGACACTGTATTGAAATGGGACATAAAACAGCAAGTAACAAATCAACCCAACTCCACACACAACTAAATCGACTGTATTCCGACCTCAGGCCACGTTCTACAAACTTGTTGTTTCTCCGCACTTGTGTTGTTGGACTCTTCTGTACCTTTGCACCCAGTGTTAAAGGTATACTTTCTAGGTATTGGCAAGGAAGTTTATTTACTGCTCCGAGGGAGATGGATTCTTTCCATCGTGGACACTGGCGGTCGACAAGTTTTCAACAGTATTGCTATAAGGCATACGGTTCAAAAGTGATCCACCGCTAATGTTTGCGGTTGTACATCGATTTTTTTTTCAATACCCTGTATAATTAGGGTATGGATAGTTTGATTCGAGTTATTAACCCGTCGCGTGTCTAAATAGAAATTCTATTTTTATCAGAACACATGGTGTGCACTTGACGTGCGAAGACTCTTGACCTTTCAACATTATAGAATGCAAATAAAGATATGAATATGAATATGAAGAGTTAAGCGAGTGAGCTTGAGAATCAAAGCTTATAAAACCGGAATTTGCTAAAAAAATCTTTAATTTTGAAAGGTCAATAACATTCATTGCGTTATTTATGTTGTTGAGCAGACAAATTATTCGAACATATGAAGCAATGGATTAGCAATAACCTTCAATTTTTTTTAGACTCTGATTGATAGTCTGTTTTGCAATGAGGCCATGAGGGTGCTGCTTCTCAATTAATTAAAAGCTCCTCTTTAAACTGACTTCTCTACTGACTGTTCTTAAACTTCGGTCGGAGTCGGAGGCAATAAAGGTGTTTAATGTTAAATATAAAAAGATGCCTCCGACTGCATGAGTTTGCAGTAGTATTCAGTCTAATAGTCATCCTTTTAAAACAAGTTTCTTGTTTCCATCTTTTTAAATTAATGTTCAGTTTTTAGGCAGTCGGGTTTTTTGATTTTGTATATAACTCTTTTAGTCACCTAAATCATATTGCTTTGCTACTAATATTCATTCCTGGTTTAAATCAACAAACCCGACTATGTAAACTGTACGTACATCTTCCCAAGTTTTGCATTTAAATTACAACCTAATATACTCCGTACTAAACTCGGTCTTAAAGCTCATATTTGCCAAGCACTCGAAAAATAATATGAAGCACTTAGTTGGTAATCTTCCCGTGATAGTTCAAGTATCAATCAAGGCAATTAAGGTCATAACGGTTTATGGAGACGAGGGCGAAGCAAACGTGGGTTGCTACATGTATTCGTAAATTTAGAATAGACTAGTACTTTGGGCAGGACTTAATGTTCTTTGGAATAATTTAAGTTTGTAGGAGGAATCATAGACGTCATCATCATCTGCCCAGACTTTTCCCAACTATGTTGGTGTTGGCTTCCAGTCTAACCGGTGCAGCTGAATACCAGTATGAATGGAGCAACTGCCTATCTGACCTCCACAATCCAGTTACTTGGTAATACGGTAACCCTAGGTAGGACTGGTTGGCAGACTTTCGGCACTAATGGTTGGCAGACTAACCTTAAAATCAAAATCAAAAGTCATTTATTCAAATTAGGCTGAGAATCAGCAATTTTCGAACGTCAAAATACATAAGACAGTCCCCCAAAAACTCCCACCCGTCACCACTTCCTAGTGCTTTAGCTGGGAAGAAGAAGTAGCGGAACAAACTTCCCAGCAGCACAGCTGTCTGTTTGGTCGGATAGACTTGATTCTATACATACATAGACAAAGTAATATAAACATTACGAGACAGAACATTAATTAAATAATTAGTCATACATATATCAGCCAGTCACGCCAATATACCAAAAAATAAAATGAAAACTTAACTCGAACACAGAGAACAAAAATGTAAATAAAGCTTAATACCAAAATAAGAGCCTCCTGGTATTAAGGGCGTGATAGCTTACATATGCAATGCAATGTTCACATAGCTGTTACTACCCGAGTTACAACATGAGGCCACAAATGATATCCTAGGACCATCGACGTAAAATAAATATACGGGTAGGTAATCATTAGTAACAATAACCAAATCATAACCAGCAAGACGACCAGTCACCACAAGCACGAACGAAGTCTTTAACGACTGTCAAAGGTCTACAAATGACAGCCGGGACCATCGGCTTAACGTGCTTTCCGAGGCATGGAGGGGTCTTGGTAAGAGAAAACATAGACGTACTCTATTAATATGTTCATGAAAACATTACAGCGAAAATGGAATTAGATATTATGCTGAAATAGTTTTAGTTTTTACTACAGCAGCCTTAATTGTAAGTAAAAAAAATAGGTCTATGTAAAGAGATTTTAACTATTTTAGCAAAAATAATCAAACTTATTTAAGTTGAATTAATATAATAGATCTGATGGCTGCTGATGAATATATAATAAATATGGCTTCTCATAAAGAATCGAATAATCGTTGTGCGGGCAAGCTAATGTTTATTTCATTAATTCATTTATCGAACCGAATTATAAAATTAATTAATTAAATGAAATTACAAGAATGCCTATATAATTAGGAAAGTAAGCATTTAATTAATATAGAAGAGTGCTTTTGTCTCAATTTAGGCTTCGTCACTTGGACGCGTCTAGAAACTTATTTTTTGATAAGCATTTACTTCGGTAGCTACCTACTTGATTATTTTTCTGATTACAAAAAAAAAACATTTTATAAAACTGGCCTACGAAAATGGTTTTATCTTTTCTTTGTATTTTCTAAAATTCTATGAACGTACGGTAACCAAAAGATATAAGTAACCAGGGTCGTTGGATAAAGTTGGAGTTTAGTAAAAAATTCATGGATTTTTCGAATAAAATGTAATTACTTCAACAGAAAACAAACAATCGCCCGATCAATCCCTTTTGGTGACTTTACCCAACTTTTTCCGTGTGGTGCCGGACGTAAAAGAATAGCACCATCCCATCTCTTCCCATGGGTGTCGTAGAAGGCGACTTGGGGACTTACTAGAGAATGGTAGCAGCGTTCTCTATGCATTTTATCACCATACTGCGATCGCCAACCCGCTTGCCAAGCGTGGCGATTATGGCAAAACCCTTCTTTTGGTAGTGGCTTATGTTCAGCATTGTACGTCTTTCGGCTCAAATGCTGATGATGATGATGATGACCCAACTTAAAGTACTATCGACAAATTCGTCGAACATGATCATATCTTAATTGGAATGAGTAGAGCTTATTTATACAAACTCGGGCAGGCAAGTACGACGTTATTGTCGATGCCAAGAAGTATAAAATAAGAAAATAAGTTGAGACTTTTATGTAGGTACTTAGTCTTTGTCGTTCCAACACAAAATCAAAAAATAAAAGTCATTTATTCAAACTTGGTAGAAAATCAGCAATTTTTGAACGATAAAATGATATAAGACAGTCATCTGAAGCTGTAAAGAAGAAGTGGCGATGGCGCAACCAACTCTCCAGTTCGAATATAGAAATCGGCTTTCCCATTCAGTCTTTTATTTGTGTCATAATGTATTATTTCACACGATTTCACATATTATTTTCTAAGCTATCACTAACTTTAACAAAAAAAAAAAATAAGGTTACACCATAGTAAGGTTTTAATAAAGTACAAATTACCCAGTCTTCACTTACTTTATGCATCTTTGGTTTCCGAGGGTCCGAGCCGACATCCACGACGAAAATATTCGAAGACTTCAAAGAAGGCAGAATAAGGAGGTCTCTCTTGAGTGAGGGGTCGTCATAGCAACTGGAGCACACGTTCCAGCCACTGTGATGGAGCTCGTTGCCGACACTACCGGTGTAGGTGCGTGCAATCACCTGTAACCAATCAGCTGGTTAGAAAATTCTGTAGGCGTAGTAAACATAACGTTAATTCGAACGATTTTTGAATAAAAAACCAGCCAGGTACGTGTCGGACAATGTACAATGGAGGTTCTGTAGTTGGGATGAATTTATACTAAGAACATACTTAATTTTGCCGTTGAAAAACATGTTCTCCCATACATTCCAACTTCAAATTAAAGTTCGACTGTTAACTTGTCAAGCCTACTTAGTTGTGATAGTTTTTGGTTTTAATTCGTTATACATATGGTTCCGTGTGGTGCCGGACGTAAAGAATAGCACCATCCCATTTCTTCCGGTGGGTGTCGTAAGAGGCGAGTAAGGGACTTACTAGAGAATGGGCAGCAGCATTCTTTATGCATTTTACCCACCATACTGCAATCACTAACCCGCCTGCCAAGCGTGGCGATTATGGCAAGCCCCCCCAAATTGGGCGCGGCCTATGTCCAGCAGTGGACGTCTTCCGATTGAAATGATGATGATGATGATACATATATTTACACTACTGAAATGTGTTTTATCACGTTTCCAAAAACAACCATTTAGCTGGCTAGGGACTCACTTGACTAACACAAAATTAGCACTTTGAAGCTTAATATTTCGCAAACGAATCCCAGTACTATTTTTTTTTTTACAAGCCCGCTATATTTTTGAATAGACAACCCAACGACACCATACACAATTGCATGGGCCCAAAAAAAAAATGTATACCCACTTAACGTGAAGACAAAGAAAAACAATATTTATTTCAGTGTGATTAATATACCCAGGCCAAATTACAGCTTTCTAGTACTAAGAGTCTCTGACCTATTTCGCAGACAAACATATAGATGGGCAGACATGGCGAAAATTTAAGACTTCATATTTACTATGGAACCCTATAATTACTATCTTATGTTATGTACTATCTACAAAAATCTTATGTGAATAACGTCTTCTAACTAAATTTATATTAAATGTTCGAAACGTGTACGGTATTTCAAACGTTCACTTCGCACGATCACACCTCTCTATACTCTTTTATTTGGAATACAGGTAAATTCTAGTTAGTATTAATAAAATTTTAATGGAAACTGATGATAATGAGGGCAGAATATCCATACTTTTTCGTATAAATTTTAGTAGGTAATCAAAATTCTGAAAGAAAATCTTAAAATTAGAGTGTTATTCTCATTAGTTTATATTTTAAAGTCCCAGACAATTGACTACTCTATAGTACTAGCATCCGGCGTGCATGTATGACCAGATTTATGTAGGTACGTAACCGAATCAGGAATGACGGGATCCGCAGGAGAACCAAGGTAACCGACATAGCCCGAAGAATTGCCAAACTTAAGTGGCAGTGGGCAGGGCACATTGCACGCAGAACAGATGGCCGATGGGGTCGAAAAGTTCTGGAGTGGCGACCGCGCACCGGAAGACGTAAAGTTGGAAGGCCTCCCACAAGGTGGACCGATGACCTTGTGAGGGCCGCAGGAGTCCGCTGGATGCGGGAAGCACAGAACCGGTCGAAGTGGCGGAACTTGGGGGAGGCCTATGTCCAGCAGTGGACGTCTTTCGGCTGAAATGATGATGATGATGTAACCGAAGCAAGAGGATTATGTAAGGATCATCGTAGGTAGCGTTCTGTAGTTTCTGTTTACCCCCATGAGAAGAATCCGTGAGTTTATCGAGACAAAGGTAGTTGGGTAGCTCGCTGTCCGGTAAGGACCAAGCCCGGGTCGATGGCGCGTTGTGCTCACGAGCGCCTCAAAGAGATGTCAACACCAACTGGTGGGTTCCGCAAAGGCCGATGCCTGCCAGGGGTGCGGGTGGTTCGAAAGAGATACCGCGGCCCCTGGCACACAGGCAAATGAGGGAACAAGGGTGGGTTTTAGTCAGTAAAAGTCTAACACGCCCTCCTGCTCCACCCAGAGCGGGAGAGGTTATTTGATGATTTCCCATCCAAAAAAAAAGGTAGTTAGTAAGCATGTATTTATTTTAATCTACTATCTCTGTGTTATGTATGTTTGTTTTGGATAGCTTTTACGCTACAATGCGAAAAAGATGCGCTTCCCTGGTGTGCCGGGTGCGGGCCAGCCCCAACATTATACTACGGTGAATCGCTGCTGCAAACTCTGCACTACGGCGTTGAGCTTGTAGCAGGAATTCGCATTGTAACTATATGGCAGTGTAGGTTAAGTGTGTAGGTTACGTTTACTAACTTATGGTTAAGAAATATTGGTACTAACATTGAGTAATTTGTTACTTGTTTTCTTTAAATACAAATAAAATAAAGTAAATAAATATGTTCAAACACTGTCCTAAAAAAAAAACCTGCTTTGTTTTAGGTTAACCACAGCGTGTCTGAATGTCAATTAAAATAATCGAAATACATATTACAGAGTAAAACTTTATTCTATGTTAATATTTATTTATATTATTTAGTCATGATTAGGTATTTACGTACTAATAGGCAGGTTAACTAATCTCCCTATTAGTACGTAAATACCTAATCAATAACAAGTATTTTAGGGTACTTAACAAAATACAAAACAGTTCTCAGAAGCGATGTTTATTATTATTAAACAGCGTTTCTGAAAACTGTTTTCATTCTGAAGTTTTTCGACGAAACAATAACAATAATATTTAAATTCTTTGTGAAACAAACAACATCAGAAATTTATTGCAAATTCCAAGATGTTCTACACTCTAGCTAAAATAAATCTAAAACTAACATCAGTCTTCCTTATAATCACAGACTAAAAAAACAACTTCAGAACATCTAAAAGGAATCATATAATCCGGGCTACAAATCCCGGGCAATATATTGCATTCCGCTTGTTAATTTAGTCTCGCCTGGTACTGCAATAGCAAAGTACACAATAATACTTCCTACTGAATCCTGAAATCCCGGGATTACTGGTACGTTATTGCCTTGCGACATTGCCCGACTAAATGGCTGGATGTAAGGTTTTATTCGCTAATACAAAAGTAGTGCGTAATTGCTATTTTCTTGTCGGGAATATTGCTCGAATCCCGTGTCTTTTTCCGGGAAATTGTGTCGTGTGCGGACAGCTTTCGGAGAGGTAATTATTTTCTGAACGGCTTGTTGAGATGGGTTCAGATAACGTTTTTGCGTGGATAATTTTCGTTGGTATTCGGAAATGTCGTATAAAAAAATATTTTTCCTTGAATGAGGAAGTGAATCATGCTATTATAATTAATGCGATATTAAGTGTTTGTCTGTGAAGTATCGTTTTAATTAAGTCTAATTGAAAGAAGATCTATGCCACATAAAATGAAAAATAATATGTGTCTTCATCAAGATGTATAGTTAGTACATAATGCGTAATCAGCCGATAAATGTTCCCACCACTGGGACACAAGCCACCTCTCAGTGAGAGGGAGTAGGCCGTAATCCACCACGCTGGCCCAGTGCGGTTTGGTAGATGTCACATGTCTTTGAATTTTTGGTTCTAGGACATGCCGGTTTCCTGACGATGTTTTCCTTTGCCGTTTTAAGAGCGGTGGTGATGAAATTAAATATACAAAGTAAAGTGCCTACCACCACTGCTCTTCATAAGTCATCATCATCATCATCATCATCATCATTTCAGCCGAAAGACGTCCACTGCTGGACATAGGCCTCCCCCAAAAGGGGGGTTTTGCCATAATCGCCACGCTTGGCGATCGCAGTAAGGTTGTAAAATATATAGAGAACGCTGCTGCCTATTCTTTAGTAAGTCCCTTAGTCGCCTTCTACGACACCCACGGGAAGAAATAGGATGGTGCTATTCTTTTACGTCCAGCATCACACGGTCTTCATCAGTACTGAACTTTAATCAAATAATTACAGTTTAAATAAATAAATAAATTATTACGTAGGATGAGAAAAAAAATATAGGTAAAAGCGTCACTGAATTTTGGAATCTTGGAACTAAAAGCCCGTCTATGTTTTATAAGAATATCATCAAATATTCAAACTTCTAAACCATTGGAAAACCATTTTACCTTGATTGACATGAATCACTTATAGGATAAGCTGAATATTGGACGCAAAATATTAGGTCTTTACCTATGAAATTGCCGTTTTGCAGTACTGGCCATTTCAAATCAAAATAATTTTTGTTTGGGTAAGAATTCTAATTTCAAATTAATTTTATTTTAAAAACATGGTTTTTTTTTTCCAAAAGTAGTCATTTGTTTATTGATTAGTGTTACATTTTCATCGCATTTCAATCTTTTTCGTCATCATGGATACGTTAAAAATTCGAGTAATTATGGAATATGAGTACCGTCGTGGCAGCAACGCGGCACAAGCGGCACGCAACATCAACGACGTTTACGGAGCTAACACTACAAACCAACGCACCACCTGTTATTGGTTTGCTCGCTTCCGTTCTGGAAATTTCGACCTGAAAAATGAACCTCGCGGTCGTCCGAAGACTTTGGTCGACAATGACGAATTAAAGACGATTGTGGAAGCTGATGATACACAATCTACGGCTGAATTAGCAGCAGCTTTCGACGTTAGCGTCAAAACAATATTGGTCCATTTGCGTCAAATTGGCAAGGTAAAAAAGCTTGACAAATGGGTGCCCCACGAACTCAATGATCGTCAGCGCGAAGTACGCGTCGAGACGTGCCTTGCACTGCTCAACAGACACACAAATGAAGGAATTTTGAACCGCATTGTTACCTGCGATGAAAAATGGATTCTGTTTGATAACCGCAAGCGCTCAGCAAGTTGGTTGGATCCTGGTTCAGCACCTAAACAATGCCCTAAACGAAAACTTACCCCTAGAAAAGTGATGGTCACTGTTTGGTGGTCTAGCGCCGGTGTGATTCATCACAGCTTCTTACCAAACGGGGTGAGCATTACTGCAGATGTGTACTGTGAAGAACTGAACACAATGATGGAGAAGCTGGCACATCTCCAACCAGCATTGGTCAATCGCTCGTCTCCGCTGCTCCTGCACGACAACGCGCGACCTCATACTGCACAGCAGACGGTCTCCAAGTTGCAAGAACTGGGGTTGGAAGCTCTCCGTCATCCGCCCTACTCACCAGACCTTGCGCCTACAGACTACTACTTTTTCCAGAATTTGGATAACTTCTTGGCGGGAAAAAAATTCAATACCCGAGAGGCAGTACAAAATGCCTTTGAAGAATTTGTTGCCTCCCGTCCAGCTGATTTCTTTAAGAAGAGCATCAATAAACTGCCACTGCGATGGCAAAGATGCATTGATTGCATGGGTGATTACTTCGATTAATACAAATAAAAAATACATGAAAAAAATTCGTTTAAATTTTTTCATACAAAACGGCAATTTCATAGGTAAAGACCTATTATTTAAAACTTTTGTTTTAAAGCCAGTGGTTTAGCCAGATTACGGGAGTATTTTTGTACCATTTGAAATTATATTTTAAAACCATTGTCTGTCTTATTGTTCTAGTGGTTGCAAACGCTACTGCTGAGCATGAGGTCCTAAGTTCGATTCCCGGGTCGGGAAGCCGGGAGTTTTTCTGTATGGAATTTCTCAGTAGCATCCCGGAATCTGAATGTGGGGGCCTACTCTCTAACTCCGTCAAAGAAGATACGGGCCCGGCCGAAAGTATTTCGATACTTAGAAGTGGACCCTACTCTCGATTAATGAATTCTTTCGAATGGGCAAAAACCACAGGGAGTAAGGACAACTGTCAAATCGTACTGTCGTTATTTTTCGGTGCGGGTACCAAAATAATTTTATGTCCGTAAGTGATACGGAGTAGATATGTCCATAAACGGCTGTATTAGGATAGCATGAACCACGGACTTCGTGCTTAGGGAGTAGGCCCGCTGTGCCCGATTGATGGTAATAGGATCGCCTATTACATCGGACTTAAACATAACTGCCGAATTGAGGAGCGTTTTCACAAAGCAATACATCAATCAAAATCTCAAAATTGTTTTTTTTGTCGTTTCGTACTCAATCTCTATAGGGCTACACGATGGTCTTTACGAATTTTCTGTAAACGATACATAAATCATTCTAAAAGTACAGCGAAGTGCATTAGTTTTTTGAAAGTGATACATCTACATCATCGATCGAATTTTTTCAAAACGATACATCAAACGCTGATAATGTGTCTGATATTATTGTGTCTCATTCTTACAAAACTAAATAATTATTGCATCATCTTTCACATTTACATCAGTTGGATTGTTTTCGTTATAGAGAGCGCACGCACTTTTTCTTTGAATTTATAAATATTGTATGCAATAATGGATAACGGAGAATATAACACGCCAGTTATTGAAGTTGAAAGAGGACGCAAATAAACATGGCCACGTCAACGAATGGGGTAAAGATTGGTTTAGTTATGACATGAAAGCTAAAGCCAAAGATATGATGAAGGCAAAACTTCCATTTAAAATAAGCCAAACCCGAATACTACATTATACTGTAGTTGGATCCCGCGCTTTAAAAAATATTGAAATTAGTGTTTAGGAAGTGTATTCTGCTGCGCCAGTGATAGTTGATGTTAAGAAGAAAAACGTCAAATCTTTTTTACGATTCGACTGTGCTCAGTTGCCTAAAACCAACATGGTTTCTTCAAAAAAGAAAGCAGATCGTTGAAAATTTACTAAAATTCTGTGATATATCTGATGATCCAGATGCTCAGGCATTTTATGCAGATGTTCTCCAGGGTTCAGCTCTCGGAGATGACAATGTACGACGAAACTATGACGATGAAGAACCCGTAATATAATCCACTAATATTATAAAGGTGAAATCCCGTGTCCATTCAGCAAATTCGAACTAATGTATCGGGTTTTTATCAAAACGTGACATCAACAGTAGATGTATCAAAGTTGAAAAAACTCGATATTTTGATGTCATTTTGTTGGTATGTTTATGTGTTCCTTTTTTTATTGTATAAGTAAAAAGTATCTCATTAAACTAATTAATAAATTAATAAGCAATTTCATTTAACATACTTTATAGAAACCCTTGTAATTAAATAAATCACGTTACTGAAAAAAAAATCATATTACGATGTATCGTTTTGAAAAAACGCTCCTCAATTGTGGGTGTACTTTAAGTACAGATCTGCCAAACCCTTTGGGAAATACAGGCGTAATGTTATGTATTTTAAAACCAGTAATTCCAAACCTGAAGTTATAAGCAGAGATCGGATAATCGGATGCATATTTACTTTTAGATAATTTTTAGCTATGAAAGTATGGAAGCGGCTTTATAAATTATCTGTAATATTTATTAAAAACCCCGGGATTCTTGGCTTGCATAACTATTCAGATGTGTATTAATTTAAAATTAATATTTAGCCCGATACAAATATGGGTATGTACTGAAGGAGCGGTGGTTTGTATTAGTTAAAACAAATAATAAATAAATTACTTACCTAAATAAAGACTTTTTCAATACAAAAGCGCATTCCATGTTAACCAACATCTCAACTTTGGGTGAATATGCATCCGAATATCCGATCTCTGGTTATAAGTGCCTTATTTAAAAAAGAACTTAAATTCTATGACGATATTTTCAAATGTATTGCAGTCAACATGAAAAATACCTGTTGTTCAGAAATAAAACTGCTTTACGCCTCAATAAACTGGAACCTTTCCACTTTCCATTATGTTCTTAGATCGTAAATTCTTAGTGTCGAATAGGAAATATGTCCCAAGTGAATTTACAACCTTTCTTTCTGTCTTTTTACCAAAACCTAACAGAGTGGTTCTATCAAACAATGAGTACGAAAGTCTAATAAAACATCTTGTCTGTATTCGTGTAAATGTCGAGATTGACTAGGGGCCTCCCCGTTCATGCGCAAGATTGTGGGTTCAAATTCAGACAATTATGTACCAATGTGACTTTTCAATTCCTATGTACTTTCTAGGTTTATCTTAGACATTACAGAAGTTTGTGAAGGCTAACATGGTGCAGTTACTCGAATTTACCTTCGCAATCTAAAAATCTATTCAAATACATAAAAATTGAAGTTACTTTTAGTAATGTTTAAATAACATATTTATACTCAATGCATATGCCAGTTAAAGTATATACGATACTTACTTATAACGAAAAAACTATTTTGAAAAATATGTCTGTTTGTTCCGGCTAATCTTCGAAACCTCTCCGGGACTTTCACTAGCAGATATAGCAGAAGGCCAATTCTCGTAATTCAAAACGATCATCATCTAGTCACAGTCACACCTCGGCGACTATCAAATGTCAAAAACTTGCCAAAAATGTATGGAAACTTTAGTATTTTATACCACTTGAGACTGAGATCAGACTGTGAACGTTAATAAGGAGTAGCATAGCCAGTCTTTTTACACGTGCAGTCTTTGGGTCAGGTACACACTGAAGGCATACAACGCCCTGCGTGTCCAGTATACCTACGTATAATAATGTATTCAGGATGCTGTTGGATCTACCAAGCATTTCACACAGCGCTTCCGGGATGTTCACCGAGGCAAGAGTGGATGGTATTCATGCCATTATGCGGAAAAAGTGCGCTTCTATTCTCGGTAGAATGCGTGCTAGCTCTTACAGCATCCTGAGTGTATTGTGTGATAGGTGGGACAGTCCCATGCTGGCTCACTGGATACGGCTGCACACGTAGATGTCAGTCGTTTCAATTTTGTTAATAGAATTTTACTAACATTAGGTTAAGACTTTTACTAACAACATATGGATTTTGATCCGAAATGAATATTTATTAATAAAGCATTTTGTTTCGTTACATCGTTCGCGTGGGATGATTTCCGATGTCCTTACATTTTGATTAGGTCAGTTACAGGCTTATATATTAACGAAGAGGCGAGCAGATATGTACTCATTATTGACACCCACATTTCGCCAGTTCCGTTATAAGTCTTATGTAAGGAGATGACCATATTCCGATTAACTGGAATTAAAATTGATTAATTAATGGATTAATGCTGACCCTGCACTGTTACTGAAAATTTCCTACTCAAATCAAAACCTACTCTATTCAATTTTTTTGAGGCTGGGAAATCATCAAATAACTTTTCCAGCTCTGGGTGGAGCGGAAGGTCGTGTCAAAGTTTTACTGACTAAAACCCACCCGTGTTCCTTCAGTTGCCTGTGCGCCAGGGGCCGCGGTATCTCTTTCGAACAACCCGCACCCCTGGCAGACTCTCTTCATGCCATCGAGATCCATAACCTTGCCACATGTTATGGAAACCTATGAAATGCTGGCAGTACCCTTATCATCAGCCTAGCCATTTTCCAACTATTTTTGAAGTTGGCTTCCAATCTAACCAGATGTAGTTGAATACCAGTATTTTATATGGAGGGATTGCTTATCTGACTTCCACAACCCAGTTACTGGGCAACACGATACCCAAACGTCTGACAGCAAGTTTTGCCAAAAGACTGGTCGACCCGTAATGACTGTCAAAGATCCACAAATGTCAGCTGGGATATAGTAGCTAAACGTGCTATCTGAGGCTCGGAGTGGTAAAGATGGTCGGCCATCCATGGACCAACCGCGTAGTTTAACCTCATCGGTTGACCTGTGCACTTGTTATTACTTAACCACGAGCCCCTCACTAGCAGCTTCCTCAAACCCTTTAATAGGGTATTTTACTCCAAATAAGAAAAAATCAGAAAATATAATTATTGAGATAGCTTAGGCAAAAAGCAGTCGGAAAATGTTAGTTTTAGTTAGTGAAATAGCAAAATACATCTTAAAATTCAATTCAAAGATTTCAGTTTTTTTTTATCGGTTTTTGAACACCATGAAATAGTAGCCGCCATGTTATAACGTCATACCGCTGAATAAACGAATCAACTGAACATCTTTGTAGTTTTAGGATTTTCGTAATCAAAGTAATTTTTATTGAAATAATATCTTACATTCAGGAACAGCAAACGAACGATAAGTAGAATAATAACTCATGTTTTAAATTATAAACAATTATCATACAAAAAAAATATCAGCGCATATGTTTACTTAGCAAACTGACGTCATACCCACAGACCAATATGGCGTCCACTGCCTCCAGCGTTTTCGTCAAATTACGCGCGAAATTTGAAAATTTAAAATTTTAATAAATTTGTATTGCACTAATCGATTAAATATTTTTTTGTGGTTTTTTAGTGGTTTATTAGCATTTTAGAATCTAATTAAGACACCATTAAAAAATGGGTGTAATAACATATTTCACATCCCAATTTCGTCGCTTTCCGGGTATACTGGTCCCTATTATAACTTGCCCTCATCGATATCACAAGGCTCGGGTATTGAGGTTAAAGTAATCAATTAAATCCTTCCGATGCCTTCCGAATATCGGATGATATGACCGAATTCGTACGATATTCACGGATGTAGACAATGTGCTCCTGGCTTAAGCCGTCATTGCTTATGTTTTGGCTTCCAAGCCACCATCGTCATGCGCTGGGCTTAGCTAATGGATTGGAGAATGTTGTGTTTTGTTATTAACTTATACTTATACCTGTATGCTTCAACCATTCATTGCTCTTACGATACCCATGGGAGCAAAAGGGATTGTCTTTTGTTTTCATTAGCTGAACTGCAGAGACACACCGCAAAAGCATTTTATATGCAGATAAGACAAGACTGGTCCCGACCTCTTTGGTCATGTGGTTGCGCTGAAAATGAGGTCCTAGGTTCGATTCCCGGGTCTGGCAAAGTGTTATTGGGTTTTTCATCTAGAATTTCGCAATTGCATCGCGGTTTCTGGAATTGTGCCCGATTGATTGCAAAACTCGCCCCCTATTACATCAGACTTAAATATAACAGGCGAGAAGTGGGTGTACTATAAGACTATAAGTGTACCTCTGCCTAATCCTTTGGGGAATACAGGCGTGATGTTTATTTATTTAACCATTTATGTAAACACAGACAAGAAGATCAGAACAGAAAAATAAGTACAGAGGTGATGCTTATTTTTAAAGAAATCTCTTCCAGCATACCTGCGATAGGAGAGAATATAAAGAGATGTAGATGGCGTGTGTCAGGGTAACAGAGAAAATAAACTACAATTATAATCAAAAACAATCATTCACTAAGTAAATTTTTTTATAGGCACCGTGTTTGTTCTGAACGGAATAAACTTTTCATTTATTTATTGTTATGTTTTTTGATAAAACTACTAACTACGTAATTTTAGTGCGTACCCAACTGTTAATAAAAAACCAGACAAGCGTCAAAGAATTGATTATTCAGAACACGATTCGTGGACAAAAAAGTGGCTGTGCTAGTTGCTTACATAATTATCTCATTAGTTGACTTAAAAACATAACAGCCTTAGAATACGAACCTGACTGTATGTCGGTGACTTAGGGTCCACGTCAACCGTGGCTAAATAGTCTTGCTTAGTTTCGTCCGGTTGGACACAGACCACGTAAAGTAGTTCCTCTCTGGGCCCATTCTTGAAGGCGTCTAAAGGAGACGCGTAGCCCGGTCCATGTTTACCTGGGAACAAAGAAATTACCCATTTTAGTATTAAGTTTTTTAGTTTTTACATCCTTTAATGGAATACTAATTCTCCTAAAATACATAATTAAAAAGCTAAATCTTAACATAATCATATTTTAACAAAAAATAAAAGAATCATAGGGCATAAAAAAATTCGTGCGCGTTGTTGTCAACAGGAAAAGTGCACAAAAGACTGGCAGCATTGCCACGGTGGATGGCAATGCTATAGTTTTTGCCAAAAAATAGGCCAGCCTTCTGGTAATTCTGGCAATGTCTCGTAAAACTAAGTGGGCACTCGGACCCCATGGCCCTAGAGAATCAACCCCAAACGGCTCGTACATACAATTTTCAATAAGATTGGAATATCTGCGCCTTTGTAGGTCTTTCGGACCTGCAGCAGCCGCTCTTTAGTTTATTTTTTCGACGCTTTGGGATGCGCTTTGTTGGATTCTCAATGCTCCGTTCAACCTGCCACGATATTTTTACGCCCGTGGGTCTATAGAATCCTGTTCGTTACGTCTCGATTATAATTGTACTACACTAGCTCACTATCACACCAAGCCTCCCCCATGCTGGGCCAATTCACCTCGCCCTGCCATTCGTGGTGACTGACAGTGACAGTTGACACTATTGTCAGCAGCTACCTACCTACTTGTATGTGACTTAGTGTTTACATATCTAATATGGGTTGATTTTTTAAAAGTCAGATAACTTTAATCTGAAGAATAAATCTGACAGTTTGACATATTTTCTCTATGCAAAAGTTGTCTAATTGCAATATTTATTCTTCAGTTAAAAGATAACTGACTATGGAAAAATCAGTCATAAATAGAAAAACTATAAGGGCTATTGTGAAAACTGCAAAAAAAGGGAAATGCCTTAACAGTACTTTTACATTTACTATGGTAATCAGAAACAAGCAAGAACTAATTGCGGTATTCCGTGCCTTTTATAAGCAAAATGTTTTGAGGCTGTAAAGTTGCCAAATGAATTTAGCATTTATTTGAGTTATTGACTAGACTTATTCAGCTACTGAAGCTGCTCCTAGCAACACAAAAACCGTAGTTCGAAATTTGAATCCAATTATTTTTCTACACGAAAAACATTCAAAGGAACTCAAATACCTTCATATTATGTGATAACAAGTCAATCCCCTAAATTACGAATGCATCTAAAAATCGGTATAATAATAAAATCAATTTCCCGACTTTTCCCTCCAAATATTTATTTTGTGGAGCACAATTTTCTTTCAAAAAGAGAACTGTCAATTCGTATAAATCGTCGATAGGCATCAAAACGTTATTTTTTCCTGCGTAAACGAGGGTAGCGGACAAACATGGAGGGATTCCACCCCTCGCCATTTTGGTAATCACGTCAGGTAATGCTTGCATATAAATTACTCCTTTGTTCGGTTTAATCCCATCAATAACCCATTGTTTCGGCTACAAATTGCATAGCTTGTTAGTTATAGATAAACATACGGGTATGAAAATTTAATCTCCTATAAAATATATACATGCAAATACATTGTAGGTATAGGTTTAATCTATTCGATTATATTTTATGTGACGAAAAAGCTAACTAATCATGTGCACAAAAAACTAAGATGAATTAATACCTCCTTTATTGATTTCCCGCATTATTAGTCGATTCACACAAAACTCGCCCGCAGCGGAGCAAATCGACACTTTTCAATAATATTCTATTCCCTGTAGGCGATTCGCAGGAAGTTAATTTATTTGTGGACGGATCGACAACTCCAGATTGACATTAATAAGAAAAAATATGTATTTTCTACCTATTATGAACATTTGAAGTTGTCGATTCGAACACAAAAAATTATACTTCGTGCGGATCGCCTACTGAAGACTATGTTTATACAAGGTGTAACTTAAATAACGCACAACCTCTGAAGTGGTTATTGTACTCATAATTATCAACAACTTTTACTATGGGGCCAAACCTGAAATCGCGAAAAAAAAAATCAGCTGTTCCATACACTTGTATTCACATAACTCGTCAAAATGTAGGGAACAGCTGATATTTTTTTCGCGATTTCAGATTTGGTCTCATAGTAAAAGTTGTTGATAATGATGAGTACAATAACCCCTTCAGAGGTTGTGCGTTATTTAAGTTACACCTTGTATATTTTAACTTAAATTTAATTAAATTCGTGCGAATTGACTAAAAATTCGATTTGCCAGTTACCGTTTATAATTGATGTATTACGTAAAAATTAAATATCCATTACACGTTCCTTTGATCTGAGATTGAACTTCCCGAAAAAAAAAAAAAACTTTACACATTGAGTATGTAGGTAGGTACGCACTTCGAATGCGGTCAATTATCTTTCAAAAATCTGCCTAGCACTTTCCTAACTGAATGTTGGAGCCGGCTACCAGTCTTACCAGATACATCTGAACAACAGTATTTATGGAGCGCCTGCCTATCGGGCACCCTCAAACCAGTGATAGGGTAACACGATGTTCCTTGCTACGGCTGGTTGTCAGACTTTTGGGCTTCTAACTACCCGAACGACTGTCAAAGATCTACAAACGAGTGGGACCAAATTAATTAGTCCAACAAAACTACGGTTACTAAACTTAAGTCAATGTAACGATAAAAAAATTAGTTATGTGCCACATAAACGAGTGCATAGAAAGAAATAAGTTTACTCGAATAACTAATAAAGAAAAAATAAACCATGTGGGGTGACCCCTGTCAGGAACGAAGTTTGCTTACGCTATTTTCTCCGAAAAATTTCGATGGAGATTTCGAACAAATAGATTGTCGAACACCACGAAAAAGTCAACCGTGATACCGTGATGAAAAATTTGAACATTTTCGAAGCTATCGCGCCGATAGCGAAGTCAAAAAAAATCCAAAATGCGACTTGGATTTTATTTTGACTTCGCTATCGGCTTTAGCACCCTCGAAAACTAAACCATGGAGATGCATGGGGCACAACGTCTTTACGTTGTGTGACGATTTCTTCAAATTTACACTTACAACTTACCTTCGTTCCAAAAAAAAAATCTATGAGCACAGACCAGAAATGGTTGGCCGCTGCACAATATGACTCTGTCAAGAAAGCTTCTACACAGCATGTAGGAAGCCTTTATCAAAACCTCATTTTATTAAAACATTAATTGCCTGTTACATAAACAAGTTATCTCCCCTTAATCAGATTAGGATATTTTTCTTTCTGGTCCGATGATATCAAAGTCACGCGATCATAAAGTACGTACCTAACCGACTGTTTTCTTTTAATTTGTATTATTGCTTGTGTTGATAAAAGAAGGGCTGTTATTGAGATTACGACTCACAGGGTTATGGAAACAAGTATTACAAGTGGAATAATCCAAAGCTTTTAACGATTTCTGGGCTGGATAGTTTTGGTTATGCGTTTTGTACAGGCGCGGTCCGAAGGGGAGGGGGGTCACAGGGGACATGACCCCCCCCAAAATCTAAGGTCAAATTGAAAAATCTCAATAATAATTAAAAAAAAGGATTTTTCTAGCTATGGGTAACAGCGATAGATTTATAATTTGCTGATATCTAGTGGTGTTTTTATGAACTACGTACGATGGCCAAAAGAACTTGGAAATGACATCTAGTTTAGAAACAAGGAACCGAACTAAGTAGTTTTGGTAATCCTAGCAAAATCGATTTGCGTCGTTATGATAAAGATTGTATATCAATATTCCAATGATGTAATTTGTTGGTTTATTGTAAAGATTCAAGATAAAGGCTGTCTACTCAGTTGTGAATTCTGATTCTTGTTGATAAAGGCTTAGCTCTTCTAAACATTTACCCGGAAATAGTACCAGACATCTCAAATATTATCACCCGATTCGCAAATACAAAAAGACGACTTCCATTTGTTTTATAGGTGATTTATAAAATAAAATTGTGTCTTGTGCAATAATGTTTTTTTTATTCCAGATACCATTTTTTTATTAGTGTAGTGAGTGACCCCCTCCAAAATTTCAGGCTACGACCGCGCTTGGTTTTGTATAGAAAAAGATACTAAGTTGAAAGTCGGAAATAATAGGAACGAATGGAGAAAATTACAGAAGTTAATGACGAAAAAACTCAAATCAAAAGTCATTTATTCAAACTAGGCTGAGAGTCAGCACTTTTTGAACGTCAAAATAACATAAGATAGTCCACCAAAGCCCCCGGCTTCCTAGTGCTTTAGCTGCGAAAAAGAAGTGGCGCAACAGACTTTCCAGCAGTACTACAGCTAAAAAAATATATACGGTCGCATTGAGAACCTCCACCTTTATTTTCGTCAGTTAAAAACAACGAACTGATAGAATCCTAACTTTGTCCGTGTTGTAACATACTGAGTATAAAAAATAAAATACGTAACATACACGATTATATAATTTGCCAAAATAATCTTGAAACTGAGCAGAAAATCAATTCAAGAATTTTTTCCATCAATAGGGAGGTGCAGTTAAATAATAATAATGTTTATCAGATAAGTGTTATGAAATCTGGATGATTTGATAAGCAATCAATTATATGACCAAGTCCACATTGCTACCTCAAAAACAAAACCCGATCTAAAGATGGAGTGCTAGAGATAAATATAGAAATGACCTTGAAATTAATATCTCAGCTAGAAATACAGACAATCTTTTTAACGGCTGTCTGGTACATTGATTGTTTGCTTAATGCAGTGACGGTGTACTAGGAATACATAATGTAGGAGACTATATACTGCTGTTTTGTAATGTTTAAGGACCTTTAATGTGGTGATACGAAGCTATGATGATCAATATCATAAGTATATGGCTATAGACGTTGTCTGCTAGACTTGGGGATCATAATCAAATAAATAATAGTTTAAAAAACTAAAAAACACGCTTTAAAAACCAAACTAAAAAAGGAGAAAATAATTTAATTCAATTAAAAAGCGTGGGGTGCTTGACATTAATTGATTATAAAAATACCTCAAAAAACACCCCACGCTTTTTAATTGAATTAAATTATTTTCTCCTTTTTTAGTTTGGTTTTTAAAGCGTGTTTTTTAGTTTTTAAACTATTATTTATTTTCTATTTTTTAGTTCTGCTAACTACAAAAACGTGATTTTTTTTCCTTCATTATTTCATTTTTTAAATATATATTTTTTTTCATATTTCTGACAGCAAACCCTTTCATTTGATACCCATATCATGGAGGTGGATTTCAAACAGCCAGTCCGCCATCTTGGGGAGGCCACCATATTGGATTTGTAATGACGTTTCTTAGCTAGTCATGTATTGTCATCAGAATGGGTATCGAGTATTGTCTCAAAGCGTGTGCAAAATTTAATGCTAATCGAAGACCGGGAAGTGGGTCAAATTAAGATTCCAAGATTTTCTTCCATACATAGTTAGTTACAAGTGAAGCTAATATAAAGCGTGTAAAAAGACTTTAAAGCCTATGCCTCTACCTATGCTTTGTTTTGAGGTTGGAAAATCATCAAATAACTTCTCCCGTTCTGGGTGGAGCAGGAGGGCGTGTCAGACTTATACTGACTAAAACCCACCCGTGTTCCTTGAGTTGCCTGTGTGCCAGGGGCCACGGTATCTCTTTCGAACAACCCGCACCCCTGGCAGACCTATATATGCCTTTAAGCAATTATGTCTGCATTGTATCCAATGTAGACTTATTCAGGTTCTCTTTTTGGTACTAGCTTGGTACCAATACTATTATTGGTACCTTTGTCTGTACAGGATGGCAAGGACATCAACGCGCAACGTGTTACCATGGATAATATTCAGTACATGATTCTGAACTCCTCTGCGTTGAAATTTTTCGTCGGTTATACAAAAAAAAATAAACATTTCTATTCCATACATTTTGACCGCGTAGGTATTTTACTTTTCTATGAAACAGCAAATTATTTTTGATAGCTATCCGACGAAATTTTTTTACGTGGCCAGAATCATGTGCATTGTGTATTGCACAAAAAAAAAACACATAATAATATGTTTATTTTTAATGTTGCCATGTCCTAACCGGGTTTCATGTTGGAACTTACTTATATGTATTGTGAAACAACTAAATGTACACATGAATTGAAGAGATTTCATTTGAATTGATTTGATTTGCTACATTACTGGTTATACACCCTGTATACCAATCATTTGAAACATAATGTCAGGTCTTGTATCATGATATAGTTCATCTGTGACAATAAAACCTCAACGATACTGTTATGTCTAGAATAATAGTGTTAAAATAACTTTTCAATCTTTTACTACGCCTGTCCCACTTGTCTCGAACTCAACCTCTAAATTCGTTTTTTCAATATTGTAATCCAAATATTGGATTAAGTGCCGAACAAGAATTGTTCAATGGATTTATGAATAAATCAATTTCGTGTGAAAGGCAACAAAGGATATTAAAACAACAGCTCTTCAATCCTATTAGGGAACCCACTTAAGATTATATCGATACCGATCAGAAATTAAAAACAAGTATACATACCTACTTATCCGAGGGACTTATGGCTAAGTAAAAACAGCCTCACAGGTCGACCAATTAGGTTAAGCTACGCTACTCAACTACCCAAGGTTGGTCCGTGGATGGGTGAACATCTTTACATACTCTGTGCCTCGGAAAGCACGTTAAGCCACTGGTCTTGGCTGCCATTCGTAGATCTTTAACAGTCGTTACGGGTCGTCAGAACCCCGAAAGTCTGACAACCATTCTTACCAAGGGGTATCGTATTACCCAATGACTGGGTTGTAAAGATCAGATAAGCAGTCGTTCCATGTTAAATACAGGTAAGTACTCAGCTGCATCCAGTTGGACTGGAAGCTGACTCCAACGTAGTTGGGACAAGGCTAGTCAAATGATGCCCTACTTCTCATCATTCATCATCATCATTTCAGCCAAAAGACGTCCACTGCTGGACATAGGCCAGTTCTGCGCCAGTAGTATATAATTGGGGTATCTGGATCAAAGAAGATCCAGACACCCCAATTATTAGTATTCAAATAGATAAAAAGTATCTATTCAAATAGAATAAATCTTGTTTGTTGAATTGATGGTCTATTAGAATATACTGTTTAATTCATCGGAACATATCTATTCAAATAGATTAAATTTTATTTATTGAATACCTAGATTGTCTAGTCAAATAGACTATTGAAATGACATTAACATTTCTATTCAATTAGTTTGTATTTATCGTATAGTTATAGGGTGATAAATTAATGAAGATTTATTGATACATCAGCTGTAAGTAAATTATAATTGGCTATTTAAATTAATGGGATCATCAGGAAATCCAAACACTATCTATCCTATCTTCAAATAGTTAAAACCTTTGTTTCAAATAGAAGGAATCATGTTTGTTGAATTGATGGTCTATTAGAATTTAGAATATACAACGGAACACTAATTCAAATAGATTCTGAATTGTATTACATTTTAAATGGATAATGATCCAAGATAAAGAACTGAGTGATAGGTCTTAGAGGTGTCACAAGTATTTTAATAAATAAAACAAAAAATAATGTTAATTAAACATATTTATTTGTGTTCGGAAACAATCTTTCACTGTAGTACCATTTTTTACACTTTTGTTTCTTTATAAAATTGACGTTTGAGTTTATCAACATAATCTGTTCCTTTTACAGCATTTAAATAAAAACAAGCAGGAAAAAATATTGCATGATGCATCCAAGGATCATCGTAATACTCCCAATCTTTGATATCACCCCCGCACGAAAAACACATAACTTTATCGTTTAAACCATTTCCACAGTAAAAAAAACCTGCATCAGCCATTTCCATCACCAATCTTCGTTTTGAATCTACTGTAGCCCAATAATGTCTGAATGTACATAATCGAATTTTATGTTCATTATATATTTCATATCGAGGCTTAAAATAATTTTGAATCATTTTATTAAGGTCGTGATACGGGTATGTATATAAGAATAATGAAGTCTTATATCTGGTGTTGTTAATTTATAAAGATGTGATGTTGTCGTAGTCATAACGCACAGGACAGAAGTTTAGTTTTTTTTTTCCAGTATCTTTAAAATTATAGCATAGTTCGGCGTGGTTCTATGTATTGTATATGTTGTGTTTATGTGTTTTTGTTTTGTTATTAAATGAAACAAGGAAACATCAATTAAAAAATGTATTTTCATCTGTACACCATTTTCTTAAACACGTTACAGTTTTTAAAGCACATACATTCGAATGATACACACAACTAAATATATTACTAGACATTCTATAATCATCAAACAATTTTTGTAAACGAGGACAGTTCTTATCTTCTAAATTATATATTTTGTCATGTTTAACAATGTTTTTTAACCACAACACTTTTTCACATCCTTTAACATAAATGTTTTTATCTTCCAGATAAGGTACAATATATCGATTTAAGTTTAAGTATGGTATAAAACCCTCTTTCCAGAAAATATTTCTGTTTCTCTCTATCCAACTTACTTGCAATCTTTCTTTTTTTGTAAGACAGTAAAATGGGAATGGTGGTTTGATCAATAATACCACAATTTTATTTCCGCACGCAATTGCTATTTCTTTTACGATAAACTCGTTACTTTCCGTCTTAAACCCTTGCACATCGACTATAGCGTTCATAACAATTTCTTTACAATACCGCTTAAAGGTTTATATTCGAAAAGACGATCGTTGATGATAAGACAGTAGGCAGATGTATTTGCTGGTATATCTTCAGAACTTTCTATTTCCAGTCTCACATCTACAGCTCCCGTTTTCAAAGCTTCGTTCTGTCTTGAGCAGTCAATTACAAATAAAGGGGCCTTTTCTTTAAATTCGCTCAAACCAAGCATTGGTTCAGACCGGGTGTTGTAATAAGACTGACGAAATTTGGTGAACATTTCATATAATATATAATACTTATCTTCAGAAAATTTCACATTCACTGATTCGTATGGATAATATTGAGAATTTAAAAAAAGAGTGACATTAGTTAATTTACAATGATCAAATACTGAGCAGTCTTTACTTTTAATATTTTTTCTATTTGTCTGCAAACCAAAGATCACATACCTCGGTTTTTCGAGTTGTGAAGCAGTCTTAACAACCCAGGAATGTTTTGTAGTTTTAGGTAATAAAGGGTATTCGTACAAGTCCCAATTTCTGAATGCCATTTGAATAGGACGATCCTTTTCTAAATGTTTAAGTAAAGTTAGTCTTTCCCGATCTGAAACTTTTATATGAGGCATACGCCATTGCAGTCTCTCTATATTTACTTCAATGGAGTCGTCATTATCAAGTACAACGCTATTAAGATTCGAACTGTTTCTTTTAAGTATTAGTTCATGTTTACAGTTAACGATAATTTTGTTATAATCTTCCGCAAATCCTAAAACTTTATTCAGAGGTATAAGCGCACTAAAAATACCATCATTATTTTTAACCCCGTTCAAATTCCAACCCCAAATAGCAGCAGCCTTACTTTCCCCCTCGTTCATTGACACATATGATTTAAGAGTTGTAGAAATACCTGCATTTTTTATTCGATCTATCTCAACACCGTTAATTTCATATCGAATGTCTTGAAATAGAAATGATATAGGATTATTAGTGAAATTAACACTCTTTCGAGTAAGTTTTCCTGATGCATCTTTAGAAGACACTGTGGCTCGACCTTCAACGTAAATGTAGCTGGCTGAAGGTAAGACGTACAAATCTTGCTGATTTATGGGTATACGTATTTCATCATTTTCATTGAAACTGTTGGTATATGGATTATATGTATGAATTTCATAACTCACTATAGAGTTGTCAAATTGCGGTAAATCATTCACTTGAAGAATGCTCATAATTTAAATCCCAAAGCTCGAAGAAATAATTTATTATCCTTAGTTATTCTTTTTATACTCCGTATAGGTCTTCGTCTTTTGAAGGTACGAGAACGAGTAAAAGTATTAACATTGGCAGTTGATTTTATATTGTAAGCGATCATTTTTTTAAATTTTATTGACATTCATCTCTTGCGACAGATAATTTCAAAGTGTTGTCTTATGTTGTCGACACCTAACATTTAAACCTTTTTAAGCGATGATTTTATAAAACCGAGCTTTTTCCAAAAATCTTTTAGAAATTGAATGCATAAATGTCCGCAATTGAATAAGTTATTATTTTGCAAATTATTGTAGTTATAATTAATATTGTTAGAACCTACATATCGAACAAATTCTATTGGGGGTTTCAAGTTGCCGTAACTGTCAAAGTACTCAACATATTTATTTAAAATTACATAGGCTACCCAATGTGTACCAGAATTTTTAGAACTATCTAAATTTATGATTCCGCACTCTTTAGAAAAAGGAGACTTTGGTAACATATCTCTCATATACACTCCGCGAAAATATGGGACGTCTTCTGTGAAATGTATGATATCTATATTTGTAAGAGCACGATTAGGTAGCCTATGATTTAGTTTTTTTTCTTTATATTTGTATATATTCCAAGTCCATCCTTGTAACGGTTGAGCTGTAGTCCGTTTCCAATACATACACCTTCCACATTTTTACTATGTCTTTTCATTTCTTCTAAACGCTTTTTTGCATCTCTATATTCATTTATGGTTTTGACGATTCCAGCAATTCCACTTGCAATACTACCAGCAGCGGACAAACCAGCAAATATTGGAATTAAAGGTAAAACCCCTCCAGACTTAGGAATTGGTATTATACGTGGAATTCTTGGAGATGAATCACGATTCAATTCTCTAGCAGCAGCATAGGCTAATTCTATTAATTTTTTCCTACACTTTGGTTTAACTTTTTTAATGCATTTTTTTGTATTGTTTACTAAATTTTTAAAGTTTTTTTTTAGCCCTGCTCCAGAACTTACTTTTGTTAACATTATATTACTAACTAAATTGGCAGCAAGTTTTTCTCCTGTACTTGCATCGGAAGACAATGCACGCTTTTTTGCCATTTTTAGTAAAATTATATCTGCTTTGTGACGATCCTTCAAACTTTTGGAATTGTTATATGAAATATCGTGATATTTACAATATTCGTCTAAATTGTTTATTCCTTTATCACCTCGAGCTAATCTTTCACGTAATTTAGTTCCTGGACCACAATAATTATAACCGGGCAAATGGAGCTCAAATGGTAAATTATTAATTAAACCATTGATAAGTCCTTCTCCTTTCATGTATACAAACAGAATGAGATCACTATCGTGGACCATGATGTTATATTGATAAATCACTCATAAAACATTTGTATCGTTAATCCAACTATTTTCGCATGATGATAACCCCAACCATTTTACGAAAACTTTTCTGCCTTTTCGTTTTACAACTTTTTCAACAAGGTAAATGTCAGGATGTTTAGTTTTTTGTAATTCTTGATTGTAAAATGCTCCTAAAATAGGTTGTTGTTTCACATCTTGTAATAAATATGTAACAGGATTTGTGTTTTGAACTTTACTGATCTTAAATATCTCTGTCGACCAATTAGAAGTGTAACCTTTTTCGAAACAGCCTTTATGTTTACTTATTCGAACAAAATCGCCAGTCTTAAACTTAGGACATTTTGTTTTCATTCGATTTTGATTGAAATATCTCTGTAGTACTTTATTTTTATTGCTATGATTAACTTGGGTAGGTGCTAAACCAATTGTTCTATGTATTGTATTATTATATCTAGCAATGGTTTTTGCAAGTGTTCCGTCAGTCCATTTATAATTCCCCTTGAAACTAAATTCCTTAAAAAGCTTATTCTTTATCGTCCTTATTAACCGTTCTACAATTGAAGCCTTTTTCGTGGAATAAGTGTAGTAGTGGTTGATAGAATTGTTTACTAATATTTTTTGAAAACTTTTATTGTAAAATTCTTTTCCAAGATCTGTTTGTAAGTTTTTAGGGATGCGTTTTTCTCTACTCAATAAAGTAATAAAAGCTTCCGATACAGCTTCTTTGTTTTTTTGTTTAAGTGGTATAGCCCAAGCGTATTTAGAGAATCCATCAATTATAGCTAAAATGTATTTATGGTTGTTGTTGAATTTGGAGAAACTTTGCATATCCATTAAATCAGCTTGCCAAAGATCATCAATATCTTTTAATATTACATGCCTTCGAGGAAAATTTATTCTTGCACTTCTATGAATTTCGTTTATAATGTCTCTTTTCACTTTGCTCATTCTTTCAACTGTCACTTCTGAATTACAAAATTATACTGATATTCAGTTTATATGATTAGTGTTTTTATTCTTTTATAACACCAGCTTCTTTTAACTCTTCAATAATTGATAAGATTTCGTTGTCAAGATTAGTATTACCTGCAGTTTTGGATGCGATCAAAAGTTTAAGCCGGTCCACTAATTCATTAGGATCATCCCAATAAACAAGTTCGGTATTTTTTTTATATTTTTTAAGATACGGTAGACCAGCGCCTCGTTTTTGTTTACATTTAGCTTCTGTGGGTTCTTGTAAGCGTTTACTAGACTCGGGAAATAACGGTTTGATCACTTGAGAATATTTTAGACCCTTATCACCTTTAACTTGACCTGCAGGATCAAAGTCTCTTTTATGAGCATTAGTTGTGATGAGTATTTCTTTGTAAACTAATTTATCTTTGAAATTAACCAAATTTAAATCAGGCTTCTTGCGAAGCAATAATTCTTTTAGGCCTGGTGTTATTTTATACTGTTTATTAGCTACGCGAATATAATACACTTTATCGGAGTTCTCGCGAGTGGTAGAGAAATTAACTATTGTACTTCCAATCATATGCTTATCATTCTCACGACGTACGCCAAATGGTATATTTATATCATCGTATATCTCAAAGATATCTTCTTTTTTCAGGGATATATTATTTACGTTTTCTGATTCAGATGTGTTACTTTCTTCGCCTTCTGAATAAAACTTTTCTGATTCAGATGATTCATGTTTATACATATCATATGATTTATCCTGTAAAAACATTTTTGAAGCTATACCAATGTTTTTAGTTTGATCATCATAAGTATCTTCATTTTTTTGTATAGAAATTTGCTTATTAGCTGCTATAGCATTAAGTGGGTCAGCAAGAGGTTTAAAAAAATACTTCAGTTGAGTGTCGTTACTAAATTCATAGTCTTTCATTTGTTTCACCTTTTCCTTTATAGCGTCCGCAGACTTTATTAATTGATTTGTAATGTTATGATCCATTACACGACTTGTACGCAGAAGTATTTATGCACAAATGATAGTTTTTTGTTTTCATTCATAATTTATATAATCATTAATCAAAATAAATAAAGTTGTCAAAGGACTTTCTATATCTGCCTTTGTTTAATTCACAATCCTTATTAATTGTTAAAAAATCGTAAGGATGCATCCAGATTTTAGAATACATATCTTTGAACTTAGGCCACTCCATATCAGAACTTACATGTTCATCGTATATATGTTTCATGTTAACTACATCTTGCTTGAAAATGATCAACAAGTTAACATTATCGCGTAATAACTGCTTTGGTATTTTAGAATACGTCTGAGATAAATAAAAGCAGTCTATGCCTCTATGTCTACCCATTGTAAAATAATTTCGTATGTTTATTTGTTTTTCACAAACTACATCATCGAATATGATAACAGAGTTCGACAATGCGTTGTTAGGATGAATAACATCGTCATCAAAATTAAAAACAAAAAGTTTTACGTCAGGAACTTTTTGCAAAACTTGTTTTAGAAAACTGTATTTCGGCTGAAAGCTGGTCTTTGAATACAGATAAAGATTGTTAAATTTTAATCCGTTTTCATGAATTAATAAACTAATCATAACATTCGTTTTCCCACAATTCGAGGGACCACATATTATGCATCTAATATTATTTGGGAGAAGTACGCTGTGTTTCGGGCGTAGTGAATTTTCCTTTACAACAATATTTTTAACATCTAATGATACTTGTTGCTTGACCCACTTCATGTTTGTATCTGTTATGAAAACAATTCAGGCTCTAGTATTTATAATTCTTATCAGAGTTATTAATCGAACCAATATTTGAGTTGAAGATTACATAAACAATTTTTTACTACTCAACTAAATGCGTGGACAGCATAAATTGGTAAATAAAATAAATAAAACAAAAATTCGTTTAACTTTTTTATTAAATCAAATTATATCTATGTAATACATCATACACATTTGTTAAGAGATAGTCACAATTGTGTCTATTAGAACATAATCATATTTCAGCTTTTAATTTTACACTTTATTATATAAGTAGGTACATTTATAAATATAAAATACTAGGTACAATTCATGAAATTGTATCGCAATGACCCCATGGTAAGGTTTCAATTTGATTTGGAAGTATTTGTCTTTTGTCGTCACTTCTATTTAATGCAATTTTATTCACTTGTTGTGAATAGAGAACGTGTTTAATTGATTTAATTACATTCATTTTACGTTTGACAATTTTGTTATTGTATAGAGCAGCATTATAATCAGAAAGCTTTAATTGATTTGTTACAGGTTTTGTTATACCTTTTGCCTTCTTTAATGTTGTCTTTACACTTTTCAAGCAATAAAGTTTAGCCCTTAAGCCAATGAATTCACAAATTACCGAGCCCCCGAGTTCATCTTTAAACAAGCCTGGTACTTTTTCATTAATTTTAGGTATTCCATATGGATTATCCTCAGCAAAATTACTGGTATCAAATACCGATATATTATCAACCATATCCTTATAAAAATTATCCGTTTCTACTAAGTAAAGAAGGCTATCCGTGTCAGTGTAACATAGCTTAGCTTTCTTGCCATATTTGTTTTGGATGAAATCGTAGTGGAATTGGTATAAGTGTTGTTTGGCATACTCCAATACAGTGAAACCAATGTAAATCGGTCTATCCAATATTAATTTTTCAGGGCTTAACTGAACAGCCACAAAGTTTTCAGAAAAGATTGAAATACTCTTCAGGTTGGGTTGTACAATAAGTTTTTCAGCACCAATATATTTGTTTGTTTTATTATCAGAATCTTCCCACTTTGTTACTAACTTTACGTTTACTTGCTTGCGTTTGTTTTCTATTGTTTTTCCAAATACAGCATTGTTCAAAAGTTTGAAAAAATCTTTTTCGAAAGCTGACGTAGAAGCTTGACGCAAACGAGTATTTAAATCTATGTACTTTTGCAAAAAATGGTCTTGTCTAAATCTGAGAATGCGATGTATTCGGCTTAAAATCAACCCCTTGTTCAAGCATTGTTTTAAATGTATGTAATGAATTACGTAATTGTATTTGTCATATAGATTCGCAATTAATTTTGTGGTTTTCCCGCCAGGAGGCACAAATCTTTCTGGTGCGAATGGTAAGTCACTATGCGAATTATGCAATATTTCTGGGTAGGTGAGATCGACTTCCAGAATGTATCCATATTCAGAATCATCAGATATATTCAAAACATTAAAATTAGCACTTTCATTTTCTGATAAAAATTGAAATTCCGATACAGGCATTCTTTTTCTCATCGCATATCCGTAAAGATTGTTGCAATCAAGATATACTAAAAAAGTTGATGGCTTAGTATCATTGAAATAGGGAAGAAATTTATTATTCGCTTTTGCATGTCGTAGGGAACACTGTGCTAATCCCCCACGTATTCCCTTTTCAAGTAGGTTATACATTTCCAAGTCATGCATAAGCTCCAATTTAACGCCAGTACACAAAAGCATTGCGTCCCAGCTTAAACTTGGTGCGGATACATAATATGCTGGATCGAGATTGTAATATTCTAAACATGTGTTTCTAAAATGTTCAAATATGTCACATAATAATAAAACATCACATTTTAGGTAAAGATCAGTGTATTCACCAAGAGAATTCATTTTAAAAGAATACCAAACTCTTTGTGCATGTGTATATTCATCTTTAGAAATATGTTCCAGCTTCATTGTATTATAAAAATACTCTCTAGGTGGCAAACATTTTTCATCATACTTAGACCATTCATCAACATATTCGTATGGATAAATACCCTTTTGTCTCAATAAGCATAAATCGGCTTTATCGTCAAATTCTCTTGTCAGATTTATGAAATCTTGTACATGTAAATTCTTAGATAATTCATCTAAACTCGAACTTAAGAACTGATAAGAATCTATAAACTTTATTTGAACAGAACTAGGCTTGTTCTTAGATGTGAGGCTTTTCATTATACAAATGTATTTTTCTTTTGATTTAGGTATTATTTTAATAGGACCATCGTACTTGACCAGTTCTTTAATAAATATATGAGAATCATAACCAGACAAATTATGGAAAACAACAGGTATAAACGGACATATTTTAAACGTTAAATTGCAACGAGAGTGCGCTGCTCCTCTGTATTCAGATGTGACATGATCGTGATCTCGAACTTTGTCACCCAATAACAAATGTTTACAAATATGGCATCGAGTAGCCTCTTCGTACTCTATTTGTTGTGTGACAGACAAAGCTTTCATGGGTATATTTTTAGACAGTATGGAATTTATGTGAGTGACATCTTCAATTAAACGCTTTATAAACACTTCTACACAATCCAGACCTCTATGCGTAACATATTTATTCAAATCCGGATCGTGTGAACAACATATGTAATATGCGAAACAGGATGGTTCATGCACTTTTAAGTTCTGAGTATTTTTAGATCTATTTTCAGAACAGTTTAGTAAAATACTTTCAAAATCAGCGTAGATAATAAAGTTTATTCTTTGTTGTCTCTCATAATTTTTAAATTGTATAATACTATTTTTTTCCGGTAATATAGTTAACACTTTAGAACAATTGTGCGAGCCATATTTTAAATCACTAGAAAAAAATTGCAAACAAGCATCGCAAAGTAAAAAGTTACCTTTGTGATGAGTAACTTGACGACGGATAACTTTCGCCAGGTCTTTAATTAGACAGTAGTGTCCTGAACTATTCCGCTCGAAGTACAACAAATTAACATGTTTGTTTTTCCTTGAGCTGGTCATGTATAGAGGTCCAGTAACACGACACGTTTTATCTAAACCATAAATATTAACACTGATATCTGAGTTATTTTTCTCAAACAATTTTATGTCAACCAAACTTGGTGGAAAAGACGTTCCTTCAATATTTAAAACATCTGTATAGTGTGGATATGATTTTATTCTACAAACATTATTCTTTGATGGAAATAGGGAAGCAACAATACTCCATAAAAAACAATGGTTGTCATTGTTCTGTATATTTAAACAACTTTTCGTATTCCTTATAGCTGGAGGAAGCTCAATATACGTGCCACCTCTCATCGGACAGTATTTGTTTATATTAATTTCTAAGTGACTTATAGAGATAAACGACCAACCGGAATCACGTTGGTTAAATTCAGACATTTTTCTCTGAAAAGTCTCTTTAGTATTCATGTATAATTCATTTAAATCAGTATTTAGATAAACATTGGCATACTTTGTATTGAAAGATTTCAGTTGCTGCTCACCTGTTTTTGGTAATACGAAGTAAGCAAACAGCTCGAAATTTACTTTAATACAATTATGTTTCATTAAAAATATTTCAATTAGTTTCAAAATATCGCTTTGATTCCCAATCAGAAAAGCCTCTGGAGTTAAATACTCGGCATCTGGTGCTGGGTTTAAGCGATACGTGTTTATTCTATTTCGAAATGCAGTTGCAATTATTTCAACATTTTTCAATTTCGTTTTAAGTAAACAATTTGATTTATGCATATTAGTTCTCACATGATATTTATATTTCTGTTTTGGTAATTCGATTTTACATTTATCACATTCTATTAAAATATCTTTTTGAATTGAGTTGGTAGTTGGTGCAACTGGAAAGAAAACAAAATTGATTACATAAACGTCTAATTACTCGTATAAATGAAAAACAAACTTAATTACAAGATTAGCTTAACTAATAACTATCTACTAGGATTATAAATGTAGATAGAACCTGTAAGTAATACATATATGATTAACATGTATACAGTATTCACTAATACTAAATTTTAATAAACGTTTAGATTAATAACTACGTAGGTACTACATAGGACACATCGTGACGTATATGATCAGTATGTGCCTAAATATTTATGAGTTCCTACTTTTAAATTCTGTATCTAAAAATAAGAACTCATAAAGGTCTGAGGGCTAGATTTAAATTCTTTGCGGGTTGCGCATATAAATTTAGTCAGATGGCCCCAAGCCTCAGTCCCCTCATCCGTCCGGTTTTTGAGAGCTACAACAGCCTGACGCCATCGATTCATCGGTGCTACATTTTCAATTTCATCGCACCGATAAACCTTTAGTTCGATATAATGCGTACCCGTTTTGGTAGGCAAGGTTTGGCGAGCGTGGCCTGTTGCCAGCCTTCGAGTTATCGTCGAATTAATAACAGTACAGGGTTTTTTACCGGTTATCTGCGTGTCCTTGTCTTCTTCATCGCTGTCGGTGCCGAATAAATCTGTTGCGGTGAGATGATGCTTACTGACCGGATTAATTCTCATCTTCTTCGAAGATGGAGCTGACGACGTACATGGAGTGGTTTTCGGTGGTTGATGGTGTGATCTCGAGTCCGCACTTGACGGCTTCGATCGTTTTTTCTTTTTTTCGCTTATCGCCACATCTTGCAGGGAACTTTTATCGTCATCCGACAGAAAGAGGTCGTCAGCAAAACTGGACCTGTAATAATATAAATAACTGTGATTAGAAACTATTTGTGAGCACATACATATCAGAGAACTTTCCAATTTATTTCTACTTTATACACCAAATATCGAATAGACAATATGTCATAAAAACTGTTAAATTACCTAGGAAATCGAACCCAGGGTCTAACGCTCAGCAGTCGCACTTGTTAACTAATTATTCTATTCATAGCATATTTAATTTTAATTCTATTCACAATAACTGTGATAAAAAACAATACGCAAGCAGATAAATATCAGATACTTGCTCAATTCCTTTCCCTAAAATACACACCAACTATCTAATAGACATTGTGTAGAATAAAAGAAAAAAACTGTTGAGTGACCTAGGGAATCGAACCCAGGGTTAAACGTTCAGCACTTGCTATTCTATTCATTTATAACTGTCTAGAAACTATCTGTGAGCAGACACATTATCTAATAGAAGTTTGTCCAATTTCTTTCCTTAATATATACACCAAAATATATCGAATAGACAATATGACATAAAAACTTTTGACTGACCTAGGGAATCGAACCTGGGGTCTAACGCTCAGCAGGCACACTTGCTTGTTCTATTCATAACTGAATAGCCTCACAAAACATTAAAGAATTGATGATACTTATTAAATAGATAGGTACTTACATGATTAGCCGTTGAAATTTCACTTTTCACTTTAGATTAGGTAGACAATTAATTAGAAGATGTGAGGTCACCAACTTCAGGAGAGCTAATGTTGATCCAGGTTGCTGCCCAACGACTTAAATACCTTTGATGATAATACGTCACAACCCCAAATATGGAGAGAGCACACGATTTTAAAACTGCTTATTCGGCTAATCTTCCTAACAACAGATGCAATTGCACATACTATAATAATATCGCGGGTTTGCTTGTATTTTTTTAAAATTAATAACAAAGAAGCGGACTTCATACTTAATGTATTTTTAAATATACTAGTATTGCTTGCTCTCTCGAATTCGATTGGGTACTCTCTTTACTCTAAGTATCCCTTTATACACTGACATTGACATACTAAAAGACAATAATCTATGAACAAACAGACATTGTTATTTATTAAAGATATACTAGAGGTAAGTAAACTGTTCAGGGATGGTGAACCTTTTTACCCGACTGCCAAGGAAGGGTTATGTTTTTATATCTGCGTGTTGTTGACTTTAAGATTTTACGTGGCCAGCACCCTAATTGCATAAAACACGATTCATCATAATCGGTTTCATTTTGACAGTTCAACAATATTCATTGCGTTATTTATGTTGTTGAGCAGACACATTTTTCGAACATATGAAGCTATGGTTTAACAATCTGTTTCAAAACGAAACAGATTATGATTAATCGTGAGTTAGGCAATTAGGCTGGAACGATTGTGTGTTTAAAGTTTTACCGTTGAGCCAAAGGTTCAGCATCCCTGCTCTAGTTTGATGCTTGGTTTTGAATTTCATCTTACCTTTTATGTCCAGGAATGCTAACATTAATAAACCATCTATATTGAACTCTATTAACAAAAAAATAAATAAAAAGAATAATTCATGAATATAAATAGCTGAAAATATCACCGGAATTCATTTCCATTTTGAAGGCTGAACGGGAACGCTTGGCGCGATTGTTCCAGTATGTCGGTAAGTACTCACAATAAATATTTAAATTATTTTAATGTAACTACTTATAGCAATATATTAGTTATTGTAATAGGTATATTAGCACTATATTTCAAATCACATCTTCTATAATAGACCCTTAACGAGAACCTATTTTCATACATTTTAAAGGTTTGTTTTCTTTTTTCAGGATACGGATGAACTATTCAATTTTGTGCCAATGGAGCAGCCAGCCACTATTCTAAAACCAGGACAAAAATCCCTGGGTCTTGTTCCACCTTCCCGAAAGAGAGCAAGAACAGAACCAACAATATATTCATACATAAAGAAACCAGTGACACGGGGTACAAAAATAATTAAAATTGAAATTTACGACGCTGATAATATGCCAAAATCCGAAAGTTCTATTTGTAACTGTGAAGCTGAGGTGTGCGCTCAACATGTGGTTAAAACTGTGTTATTTGATGACATATACAGCAATGCTAAAGACATTATTAGTAAAATTCAGGATGAAATAGAAAATAAATCATAGAAATCTGCTCTATTCATGTAACTGACAAAAATTGTGTTATGGTTAAGGTACTTTTAAAATATAAGTAGTTAACTGTAAATACGATGAAGAATATAACTTGTTTGTCAAATTAGTTTTAAGTAGGTGCCTATGAGATAATAAAAAAAAGCTATATTAAATAACGATTCGTTTTATTTTTAACACCTGGTACCTAACTAATATTTTGCTTTTAATTCAAATATGGAAAATTTACGAATTGTAAGAATTAATAACTTTGCCTCACCGGGATGGAATCGAACCCAGAACCTCATGTTTAGCATTTCCACTTGTATTTTGCTGTCAACTTCATCATGGGTCAGTTATAAAATAATAACAAACAATGAAAGTTAGGCGCCATGCAGTCGTCGGTGTCAGATAGCTTGACTGATATGGTATTGAATTAAATAGTTTCTCATAACCGATGACGTTACTAAGTCAAGTCGTTTCTTGTCTGATCGAGTTTGTGTGTTCAAATTTGCCAACAAATAATAAATATGTAGATTAAAGGTTCCACCAATTTAATAGTTAATTGTAATTTAGTTATAGCTGATGATTATTAAATCTTAGTCACTTTACTACCCTCCATCATTTCAACTCAAGAAGAACTATTCAATAAATAAAAAAATAACTATTTGAATAGAAATGTTAATGTCATTTGAATAGTCTATTTGATAAGACAATCTATTCAATAAATAAAATTTAATCTATTTGAATAGATATGTTCCAATGAATTAAACAGTATATTCTAATAGACCATCAATTCAACAAACAAGATTTCTTCTATTTGAATAGATACTTTTTATCTATTTGAATACTAATAATTGGGGTGTCTGGATCTTCTTTGATCCAGATACCCCAATTATATACTACTTGCGCCTCCCGCATCCAGCGGACTCCTGTGGCCCTCACAAGGTGATCGGTCCACCTTGTTGGAGGCCTTCCAACTTTACGTCTTCCAGTGCGCGGTCGCCACTCCAGAACTTTTCGGCTCCATCAGCCATCTGTTCTGCGAGCAATGTGCCCTGCCCACTGCCACTTAAGTTTGGCAATTCTTTGGGCTATGTCGGTTACCTTGGTTCTCCTGCACATCTCTTCTTTCCTGATTCGATCACGCAGGGAAACTCCAAGCATAGCCCTCTCCATTGCCCCACTTCTCCATCAACACTTATTTCCTTAGCTTTAAGCTTATTTAAGAAGCTTAAAACCATTCTGTGTTTAATATTCAAAGGACTTCTTGAAATTTCTCTATCCAAAAAAGGAAGGTTTATCTAAACAGAGAGATTAAAATCACTAGGGTTCGTTTGATGGGAGCTCGTTTAAGGCGCTTTGAAGGCACGCCTCGGGCGAGGCAGGAATGATAAATTGCAAGCCGCTTGATGTTTCTGACACTTTTTTCATACCATGACCTTCCCGGTCTTTTATTTCGCTTATCACGTGACACGGACGAATAAGTTTGTTAAAGAGCTGACAAATAGCGATGTGGGAGCAGTCGTGTGGAACTCGACTTGGGAGCATATTGGGTTTAAAGGATACAGACGAATTGAATATCACCGTTTTGAAATCGGTTAAAATTGTACGTCATCGTGTTCTATCTTTGGATCACTACATTATTATATACTTAAAAAGTTTTTCCAACAAAAAAAAAAAACAACCGAGTTAACGAAAAACACTAAGTGAAGAATTACTTTAATTTCGAAAGTCGGTGACTTTGGATGTATTTGAGTTTTTTGTCACCGACTTCCGAAATTAAAGTAATTTTTCACTTTTTAGTGTTTTTCTGGAAGTCGGTTGTTTTTTTGGAAAAAGTTTTTATTTTTCACTTTTTAGTCCCCTGCTGCGTCTGTCAGTCTGTTCGTGATAAACTCAAAAAGTACTAAATGGATTTTCATGTGGTTTTCACCAATAGACAAAACGATTCATGCAGAAGGTTTAGGCGTACCTATAATTTATTAAGGTTTTTATTTTAAATTGGTTAGCTAGTTTGAACTAAATATAGGTTCACATGACTACATATCAAGCTATAAATTTCCAGATTTAGCTGACCTCGCATTGTATAAGCTTTTCATACAGTGAGAAGTTGGGTTATAATGCTGGAAATGTATAGCTTCATATGTCGCCATTCGTACTTCAATTATTGCAAGTATTTGTTCAAGGCTGTTGGCAGTTTGTGCGAGAATTATAGTTATAGTAAGTTTCGAGAACGTAAATTTGCTGCTGTGATGATCGCTGAAGAAGTATGCATTGAAAAATTAATAGTTGTTATGCAATAAATAGTGAACATTTTGTTATACACATTACATGGTGGCAGGGACATCGAAGAGCAAACTGAAACTATGGGTTTAGTGCATGATTCTGAACCTCCCTGCGTTAAAATCTTTCGTCAGATGACAAGAAAAAAAATGCTGTTTCATAGAAAAGTGATTGCACTTTTCTATGAAACAGCATTTTTTTAATTAAAAAAAAAACCGACGAAATATTACCACATCTGCGTTGACATTTTTCGTTGGCTTAGAGTCATAAGTCCATAGTTACAGTGTGTGCGTCGATATCCCAAGTCACCGTTTATATCTATTACCTTTAAACGAGCAATTCTTGTACACAGGAAAAGTTTTTATTCAGTGCGCAAATTGTAACCATGAATTCAGCATAATATTATTGTAGACCCTCCAGCGCAGAAATTTTTCGACAGTAATACAAAAAAATAACAGTTGTTCCATACATTTTGACCGCGTAGGTATTGCACTTTTCTATGAAACAGCTGATTTTTTTTTTTGTAAAACCGACGAAAAATTTCTTCGCTGGGGGTCTAGAATGGTATGTTGAATTCATGGTTAAAGTTTGCGCACTGAATTAAAACTTTTCCTGTATATGTTTATAGGTAATTATAATTTGAATCTCGGAAACGGCTCCATGAAATTTAGTATGCATGGGGTTTCGGGGGCGATAAATCGATCTAGCTAGGTTTTACTTTTAGAAAACGTCAAACCAAAATAAAAACCGTGCAAAGCTCGGTCACCCAGATATTATTTAACTAAGGGCTGATTTTTCAATTCAATAGTCAGATAAGTTTTATCCGAGGAATAAATATTGCGGTTTGACAACTTTTGTTTCGAAAATATGTCAAACTATCAGATTTATTCTTCAGATAGAGTTATCTGACTACTGAAAAATCAGCCCTTAGAACTGTTTGAATAACGTTACTACCTACCTAAAATGTTATTATCCACATCACTATTTTCCATTAGGATTGTGAGTACAAGCGTGAAACCCCATATTTTCTTACCCTAGTACCTACCTACCTACTCACATGTTAACCGGTTGAGTAAAGATGCATCTTTTATCGTTCAAAGATAAACACAATGTCGTTCAACAGACAATAATTAACAGTCCATTCTCGAACAAACAATAATTAGTTTACAACCAGGTAAACATAACACACGTAAGTAGATAAATCATGAATCTCCACAAACATTGTATCGAACGATAAACACATCATTTTCCTAAAAACATTTACACTAATCCAAACAATCACTAATTTTAGATGAAAATAGTGTTCTACTAATATATGGAGATAAATTATGTAGTGATATCCGAAATGGTTTGACTTTCAATGAGAATCTATTTATAAATAAACACAATATGAATCTAAATAAAAATAACCTTGGCAATGAAGCAGATGTACGAAAGTTAAAACCTTTCGAAATGAATAAAGAACAAGATAAGAATAAAGTTGAACTTGAAAAAGATTTTGATGCTAAAACTGATAGATATGAGAAAAATATAAGTAGTACTTACAACACGACATATTTATAACACCGCTAAACTGACAGCTGGCCACACTGATAATAATGGAACAACTAGACTAGTCAATGTTGTAAATACAACATGCATACAAAACTTGATGATAACTGACATATATTGGTGTCTCTTTCTATCTCCTTGAGTGATATGAATAAGATGTACCGGTTAGCGCGAATGAATGATGGGACATTAAAGTATTTTTGGAGTCAAAATATTCTGTTTATTAACATTGAACTTGACTTGTGGAGTTTGATAATGTATTGTGCGATTGTGTTAATATGGATGAAGTTGATTCATTGATTATTTCAGGTCCTAAATATACATTATACGTAATTTTATAATGCAATTATTAAAGTTGTATGGGCGTTTGTAACTTAGTTACACATAATTATACAGTTAACGGATTAGTACGGGCACACAAGACAAATTAGTCATTTTAAACATATCGACGGTCCCTACGTAGAATCCCCTAAGAAGCAGTAGATACGTTATTTGTATCTTTTGTTTTCGTGACCTTCAGCCGGCCTATACTATCGTTTAGTTTTACAAAAATAAGTCTAAGACGGCAAAATGCACTTTTAATACATTACATTAACTAGAACATGATGTATACGTGTTTGAAACTTTGAAGCGCTCTCCTGTAAAATTTATCATTTGTAGTTAGGGGATTATACCGTCGATATATACATTTTACATAAAATAAATAGGTAAGTGATTCCCCTTGAAAAAGAAAACAACGTCAACATTTTTGACTGAGATTCTGTAATACTAGACTGTAGAATAAAATATTGTTACATAGAATGCTCAACCAAGTAAAATAATGAAACCGAATACCCTTTCTGTTATAGCAAAACCATTTAAGTAAGTATAAACACGAATAAATTGAGAGAAAGCGTAGAAGTGATGCCTATTCATACGAATAACATGAGCATAAAAGCTTTTAACGTTATTCATGAAAGTTATTTAGATTTAATAAAACAGACGATAAGCTATAACAATGAAAGGAATCAAATGGCAAATATAATGAAGTTATAAAGCTTCAGCAATGGAGTGAAATAAATTCCTAAATAAGATTAAGATTTTAATAAGAAAAGTTTGAGATTCAAATAAAAAAGGTTTGCTATGGTTTTGTGAATTACTTTAGGTCTTTTTGTGATATTTATTTTAATGGCAGTTTATATGGTGTTGATGCTATCTAATTTTGTGATAGCTTAGGACTACGATTTTTTTTATGGATACATAATTCATAAAATTTAGCTAAACTATTACAGCCTCTAAATGATGTTTAAAAAATCTACTTCTTTATCTTTTATTCAGTCCAATGCTGCAGAGCCTATGTGCAGTCTCTCACGTTGTGTAAAATATTTAGTTTTCCGAAAAACCTGAATTTAGTATTTATAGAAACGACGCGTCAAACATAATTACGTACCTATGATTTTTAACAAATACCACACTTGAAAAGTCTAGCAATAAAATAAGAAACACAGGAAATAATTCTCAATGCTAATATTTCATTCCCGTTTTGCTAAAACAACGCTTAAAAAAGCATTAAGTGAGAACAAAATATAACTCCACCAATTAATCTTGTCAAAGTAAAATTAGCTTCGTCAGCCTGCTCCACGGAAAACATCCGAATTTCCTTTTTATCTCCAACGAAATCATCAAGAATGCCATTAATCAAGATACCTGAGCCAAACATAAGACAAAACGGAACGGTCCTGCGAGGAAAATGTGAGCAATAATATCATTCTGTGAGCGTAACATCGTTAAGAACCTGCAAGGCGAAGATATAGCTCCACAAAATAAAAAGCAACATGAAGATATAAGACAGACACATCGTACATACGTGCTCTGTGATACAAACGCCGTGCACTCCGCATCCAATCGCACATCGAAACACAATACGACTTAAAATATGCTTATTGTCAGTTCAGAATTTAAAAAGTCTCCCACGTAACTTGTATACAATTGTCTATCAGTAAACTTAGCACCTATCGATGTACTAAATTTATCTTCTTCTACGCAATAAAAGTTTTCTTCGTCCCGCCTTCCTGTTATGTGTATGCGTATTACTGTCCTGCATAATTCGTCTCAGGCTTGCGTGCTGGTGGAATTCATGTCGGATTGAAATATGTCTGCTTATATTCTTGAACAGAATATGCCACAAAGCTTTGTCCTTATTCTTCCACAATAAATCTGCAGTCTTCTCCTTAATCCTACGCATATTTTCCTCCAGTCTCCTAGCTTTTATTTCCATTTGTATGAGGGAACGGGTCGTATTTGTCAAAAGGCGGTACAGGTATTCTTTTCTTCGCGTTTTCCTCGGCTCCGTTGCGCTCGAATTTATCATAGACTCGTATTCAGTGCTGTCCTCGAGCTCTTGAATTTCGTCCAAATCCGTGATTTGTGATTGCTTGTTTTTTGTGCGGAGAAATACGCCGGTGAGTAATATCGCGAGCACGAAGCTTAATAGCATGAGGAGTCTGGCATGGTTGTAGAGGGGTTTGGCGATGAAATTCATGTCAGTGAGTTGTAGGTTGTCGCTATCATAATAAACACGTCACGTTGCATCGAGATGCATGTTTTGTTTGAGTGCGAGCGCCGGGATTTTGTTTCGAGCAACAAGTCACGTGGTCGGACCGGGAGCGCGGACGGCGCCCTCTCGCGGCGTCGGCGAAAACGGCACTGGCTGGAGTGAAAACACGCCGGTGCGTCGCACCCCACGAATTTCCCCAATGACTTTTCCTCTTGGATGTGGGAAAGGGCGTTTTATTTGGATGTGACAGCTATACTTAAACACTTTTCGACGCGGGTCGGATCGTGTAATTAAACCGCAATGTTGTATGACAGCGATTAAACTGTCATTTTCGATGTCTGAAAACCGAGAGAGTGAAAATTAAATTGTTTTAGGTAAGTATTTATTGTTATTAGGGACAACAACTTGAACGTTTATTCGGAAACGTGGAATAATTTCCTGATCGTTTGAAACGCGAACTGTTGGTATAAGTTTTATTTTAACGTTTTAATGTCAAACTTTATTGGGGACTATTATGGTGAATTATTGTTGGTTGAAAAAGTTTTTGGGAAAAATTAGTTAGACATTTTTATTGTAAAAGTTTGGAGTTTATTCTTTCTGGACTCAATGTTTCCGAGGCTCAAGGTGCGTAAGTAATGGAGGGGGGACCGTGAAGGTTCACCCACTACAAAATGAAGCAGACATATTTTCACGCCACTATCTCACTATTGAGGAAGATTTACGGCGACCCCAAACGTAATATACTTATGACCTGCTCTTTTATGTGCTTTTGCATTAGGATGATATCACTTCTAATCTTACCTTAATAATATCAGTAAAGATATGAATACTTTCTATAACTTCTGAAGAAGTTAAATTATACATCTTGTTTCATGTTTAATTTTGTGGTAGATAGTAGGTATATTTTAATGCCATGAAGTTTTGACAATTCTTTGAAAATTTGCCCAGTCTTTTTCTTCTTTTCGTGTCGATGGTACTTATCTTTGATTTTTTTATATTATTTGAGCCCAGACGGTGAACATCAGTGACACTTTGTAGTTCATCCAAGGTACAGGTGAACGGGCGCTAGACTGTGACAAATTAGAACAGAATATTTTTATTGTTTTACGTTTTTTTTTTAAGGGTGGGCAATTATCAAATTGCTGCTCCCGCTCTCACCGCCTTATCGGCGCAATTATGGCATGCCCAGAACTGGGCGACATTCGCACTCTTCATGTCGCCAAAAGATCCCGCCGGAGCTCAGTCCCCTGTGCCGCGATTTCTCTCGGCAGCGGAGTTACGCCCCATTATTGCTGTATGTGGTTACCAAATAACGTTCGTCAATATAAAAATAAAAAATCTTTACATCATTAATGACGGTTACCTACCCTTGATTCATGTAGTAAAAAAAATTTCAAACGAATCAGTTAAGACATAATAAGTACATACCTCATCATCTGCCTAGCCTTAATGCAACTATCTTAGAGTCGACTTCAAGTCTAACCAAATGCAGCTGAATACCAATGGATTCTTTCTGAAACGCTTTTAATAAAATAAATAAGGAAACGTAAAAATAAAGCAACTTTGTAAAAAGAAAGATAAAAAATACTAAGTAACTATTGGTTTGAATAATCAACCATTTACAGTAAAATAAAATGTTCCCCCAAGGTAACATTCCCGCAATATCTTCAGTTTTATTGGTCTGAGGGGTAGAAGTTTAAAGCTCCTGTCGATATCTTTGTAGCATTGTTTTACTTTAGTTGTAATATAACATTGTTTGCAGGCGTTAGCTGCATATCTGTTGAAGCTATTGAGTTTTGAAACAGTTTTTATTTGGCAATGGTTAAAAATGGATGGTCATTAATTAGCAGTTTCAGTTTAATAAGTAGGTATTATAAAACAAATGAAACTCAAATGTAGGAATAATTTTGTAAAGAATGGAGTCATCATTCCCAACTATGATGGGGTCAGCTTACTGTCTAACCGGATACAGCAGGATAGCAGTGTTTTACATGGAGCGACTGCCTATCTAACCTCCACAACCCAGTTATTGGGTAATGCGGTACCTACCCCTTGGTAGGACTGGTTGTCAGACTTTCGGTCTTCTGATTACACGTAATGACCGTCAAAGATCTACAAATGACCGGCACCAACGGTTTAACGTACTTTCCGAGGTGCGGATCATGGGTCTCGGTATGTTATGGTTGGTCACCCATCCACGGACCATCCTCGGCAAGAGTAGCTTAACCTTATATCGACCCATGTAGCTGTTATTATTAGTGGTGTGCCGGATATTAAAAATGTAGATCCGCAGATACGGATCCGCAGATACAGATCCGGATACAGATACTTGGCGACAAGATCTGCGGATACGGATACAGATACTGATCTTAACTTTCTTACTCAATTGGTGTCGATGCGTGTGACCTAGAAAAGTCATGTTTTAACTTGCGTTGCGCGGGTCTTTTTTTTTGTTTTGTTTATAGTTTAGTGTGACACTGAGCACCATAGATAACGTTTGTGTTTGTTGTAAGAGTTAACAAATTTTCTATATTATTAATAAATAAAAGATCCTTCAAAAATGTAACGGATAGGGATACGGATACGGATCTTTTATCTCCAGCGGATACGGATACGGATGTCCGGAACATCACTAGTTATTATTAAACTACGAGCTCTGACTTAATCAAAAGTCTGAAAATCAATCGAATCGCTTACGATATTAGTCAGATAAAGTCAAATACTCGAATGCCATGTTAAGCCTTGGGCGGGACAAAGCTTTGGTCATGATTCGATTCAACATCAATACCACTAGTTAGACAATCCATGCGAATGTTGTGGATATATCGAATCAAATCGAATATCGAATGAGTTATCGCGTAGTTCTGAATCGGTGAGCAGTGAACCGATTTCGAGAAAATGCGACGCGGGGAAATTCGCATGCTGCTTGCATTTGTGACCATTATTGTGATACATAATGTAGTGTGTTTGCATAAACTCCGTTAAACTGGAAGATTTACTACCGTATTTTAGGGGGATGTTAAATACCGTAGGCACCGTAAAACATGAATCTCTATTTGCAAGTCATCATTTCAGCCGAAAGACGTGCATTGCTGGACTTAAACCTCCCCCAAGCAATGCCACTTCAACCGGTTCTTTGCTTCTTGCATCCAGTGAATGCCTTCGGCCTTCACCAGGTCATCAAAAGTAATTTAATATTCAAACTAGGCTGAGAGTCAGCTCTTTTTAAACGTCAAAATTACATAAGACAGTCCCCCCAAAACGCTCGCCATTCACCACTTCCTAGTGCTTTAGCTGGGAAGAAGAAGTAGCGCAACAAACTGCCCAGCAGCACAGCTGTCTGTTAAGTTAGAAGAACTTGATTCTGTACAATAACAGGTAATTAACATTACGAAACACAAAAAAAAAAAAAAATTGCCATATTATTATGTCAGCTAGCACACGCCAATATACCATCAAAACATTGAAAACTATAGGTACTCAAGTAGAAATAAATAATAAAAAATTAAAATAAAACGTAAACAGAACTTACAATCTAAATAAAAGCTTCCAGGCATAAAGGGCATGCCCGCTTACATATTATGCAATTCTGCATTGTGTAAATATAGCTATAACTTGAAGTAACAAAAGTTAAACTAGGACCTCTGGACTAAAATTAATAAAAACTTAATACAATTAACAATAACAAAACCAAGGTCAGCAAGACGACCAGTCACCACGAGCATCGGTCCACCTCGTGGGAGGCTTTCCAACGTTACGTTTTCCAGTACTCGGTCACCACTCCAGCACCTTTCGGCTCCATCGGCCGTCTGTTCTGCGAGCAATGTGCCCTTCTCAGTTTGGCAATTCATCATTCTACTTATTTTCAAGTATAGAGATGAAATTCCTCAGATTTGAATGTGGTTTGAGCATCATTTTAAAATAACTTTCGCTTTAAAATTTAAACTGTTTGGATAAAATAGAAGTCTGGAAATTCTCATAGCCTAGGCTAATAACAACAACATTCAAAAGCAGTAAGTGAGGAACACAAAACAAGATTTTTTTCCTAGCATTCAGAAATAGGTAAGTACAGACTTCAATTTGTTCGAATTAGGTACTTAAATAGAATAGTATTATCCATAGATTTCATTATTAATGTTAAGAGAAAATACTGAACGACGTGAGCGAAGCTTTCAATGTATTTTTGAAAGAAAACAATTCTCTTTTCATGAGTCAATGACTGATGTTTTAGTTTATTAACGTTTACTCTTTTTTATCTTTGTATCGATAGGCGACATGAAGCGACATGAATTCAGTTGACAATTTATTTAGTAAACCCACAAATTTACATAGGCGGACTTAGTGCCATATGCAATAAAATTATTAGTCGTATATTTTTATGGCGTAGGTATAGAACTTTTCTAAGAAACCACAGATTTTTTTTTACTATCGACGAAATATTTCTAAACTTGGGGGTATGTATTTACTACGTTTGATACTGATAGTCTTTTTGGTTATTTATTGCAAATAAACACAAGTATTTCTGTCTATTTCCTTAACTGTTTTCTACTACACTACGTTGGGTATACTGAAAAACAACGTTTTTGCAGGAACCAACAACAAAGAACTGATTTATTTCACACCCAAATTCTTCCAAAAAATATTTTGATACAAGCGTAAATATCCCCCTACTTAATATCTTTTAGTAATATTCTTCCTGATCTCAAGAAAAACAAGGCGAAGAGAGACAAAAATTCGATATTAATAAAAACATTGGTCCCTCAGCCCAGTGGGTTGTTCTGCACAGCTGCCAGCGATAGATAAGCGAGTAAGCGACCCCTTCTTTTAAGTTCCTTGTCTTAAATTGATTTTTGGCGGACAAAGCCTATAAAATATTTAGCTGCAGCTATATAGTGACTGAATCGGTGGATATGTTTGTGTGTTGAGATTTTTTGGGCCAGGGTTTCCTAGATTTGTTTGGATTTTTACTAAGTCCTTTAAAACGACAAATGTTCCCTTAATGTCGATAGTTCAGGGCTGTAAGACTAATAATATAATTATAATGAAGTTTTATTAATTTCCGTGTAAATTTAAATTTAATAGCTTAAGTCTTGTGTAGTTTGTACGGACCCCCTTCGGGTAACAGCCTCCTCCAAGGAATGCCATCATTCTTTGTGTCTGGCTGTGTTTAGCCTGCTTAGACCCGACATCTCCACTATCAAATCTACCCATCTAGAGTGAGGACTGCCTCTGCTTCTAGTGCCCTGTGGTCCAGTCTATTTTAGTCAGAGACTAATCATAAAACTGTCGAGATAAATATCCTTCAAGAAACCTTACCGTTTTCATTTCTTTAGGGTCTAAACCAAATTATAGCAGAACTATCGTTCGCCCGCGGCTTCGCCCGGGTGGAGGTCGGAAATTATCCCGCGGGAACGTACTACCGGGATAAAAAGTATTTTTTGAGTTAATCTAGGTTATAATCTATCTGTGTGCCAAATTTCATCTCATTCCGTTCAGCCGTTTTTGCGTGAAAGAGTAACAAACATCCATCCATCCATACTTACAAACTTTCGCGTTTATAATATTAGTAAAGATAATAATGATGGTTAGGTACTCTTGGGAAAAATACTAAATTGACAACACCAAGAAGTTATCAAATCAAATCTTTGCAAGTACTTTCTGAAGTTCGTTGATATTTATTGGAACCCCAATAAATAATCTACATTTAATAAGTTACTATGGTGATAACTTATCCCTGAAACGTCTATCAGATACTTAATAGACTATCAGTCATCGTGGCTACGCCGTAAACGCCTCGGAGTTCATAATGCCCGGGCAGTTAATATCTAACATGACTGGCACTTCTACCCATTGTACGGTCTCTAAATTAAAACCTGTAAAACTTCCTTTCATTTTTATTTCCACCATAAAAACAGAAAGTAAAGTGCTGTCTATATGAACTCTTTATAAGTTCGCCGAAGCGAAAATTTCTAGTTATTTTTAGGGAGGTCTCGGTTACCGTGGCAAAAAAATAAGGGAATGGAGTGTGGGATAATACATACGTACCTACCTACATCATTTTGATTGGACAATCGCATAAATACCAAAGTAATTTGGCGAATGCAGAAAAATCATAATAACAGTCTTCGAACATATTCATGCATATTCATGCTGAATTCATGGTTACAGTTTGAGCACTGGTTAAAAACTTATCCTGTAGGTATTATGTGTGCAACGAGTATTTTTTACGTAACGTAACATTTACTACGCGCGTTCTTGCCAGGCCCACTAAGCTTTCATAACGTCACGGCACGCCTGTTTTCCTTGCTGGATTAAGCAGAGGTTTAAATGATAAATGATTTTATTTTTGTAAGTAGGTTTGTACAAACACTTTTACACGTCAATCATATTTTTTTTGAAACTAGATGAGGTCGGCGTTTCCTATCTGACTACTCTGAGAAGAAAGGCCGAAACAAACTCAGAGGTCACAGTCTCTTTTAAAGTCCAGACATAATCTTGGTCAGATCATGTGAAGACCATGTGGATTGGTGTCTGAAATGGTCTTTTGAGGAAAGAACCACACAGATTGAGTGGACCTGTCCAATCAGTGCACGCATTTATCAGTAATCATGCAACTCAACTCAGTACACTATAACTTAGTACACCCATAATTAACCACCATCACCATTTTACCCACTGTTAAATATAACTCCATTCACGTGTTCTCTCTTAATTACTCGTACTATCGACAACTACTTTTTGCATCGATTCAATCACACTGTACCCAGTAGCTTTGTTGGCTTGATAAACTTTTGCAGCATTAAGTTGAGTGTTTAGTGTGTATGAGTTTGCAGCTTAAACAAGTTCCGTATTAAATTAAACAAGTTTACGGTTGGAGTGACGATAGTCCTGAAGTACTGTTTCTCAGTTTGATGTGGGGATATTTGTCCGTGTGCTTAATTGATGTTTATTAAATAGTTTGTTTGAAACTTGGTAGAAAAGGAATCCTCCATTTTGTAGACAAGTTTTTCATGGCAACATGTGAACGGATATTCGGGTGCATATTTACCAAAAGATAATTTTTAGCTATAAAAGTATGGAAGCGGCTTTATAAATTATTTGTAATATTTATTAAAAACCCCGGGATTCTTGGATTGCATAACTATTCAGATGTGTATTAATTTAAAATTATGTTTAACCCGATACAAATGTGTGTATGTACTGGAGGAGGGGTGGTTTGTATTGGTTAAAACAAAAAATAAACAAATTACTTACCTAAATTAAGACTTTTTCGATACAAAAGCGCATTCCATGTTAGCCAACATCTCAACTTTAGGTGAATATGTATCCGAATATTCGATTTCTGGTTATTACTATAAAAGCAAAGATTATTAAAAATGTAGGCTAAATCTTGAGGGTTCTAGTAGTGGTTTTGTTGATAGGGCTTGTGCGCAGCTCTTTTCATTGTTGTGCTAGCTTTTGATAGCGTAAACCGCTATCAGAAGCTACGGTCAACAGCTAGTTTGTTATAATTCTGTAAACATATAGGTACTTGTTGCGGTTGCGAATCATATTTTGTTTGTCATACAACCAAAAATTGCAAAAAACGTCAGTAATTAACGGGCTACCTTCTCGCATACCCCATATAAGAGTTGCCCGATTCAGCATAACATCAAAGTCAAATCAAAATATTTTATTTCACATAAACCTGCATGGGCACTTATGAAACGTCAGATGCTAGGTGCACGGTTCCAATTTGTCGTTTCCTATGGAGAAGAGCCGGTAAGAATCTCCACAGTTACTCTTTTAAAAATAATTGGCTTTTACAATGTTTTAAAATTACAGTGATAATAGGTATGGGAGGACAGTGCAGGCCAGTCAATAAGTATCAGGTACTTAGAGATATGAAAATAAAGAATAGAGAATCGTCTACAAATCTACAGTCTGTAAGGCCTACAACGTTCTCTCATTGACAATATGTAAAAAAATCTACATAAATAAAATAAACCTATTGAAATCAAGTGACATGATTTCAATGACAATCACTCATCAGTTTCAGGCTCTCAACAATCGGCAATTTTTTAGAAATGTGAACGTTAATAAGTACCGTAGTACTAAAATACGTAATAATAATATTATCTATTTTTATACAATTAAACCTTAAAGCGAGGTGGTTTAAAAAAAAAACGAACTATCGAGGCTAACACAAAAAACTACCCAAGCAAAGTTAATAAAATTTATATGAGGCATAAACAATCCACAAAAAAAAATTCGATTTACAATGGCTGGAGATATCGAGGAACATACATAAAAAACATACAGACGAATTAAGAACCTTCTCCTTTTTGAAATCGGTTAAAAATATCCTATTACGAACATTTGCCCTGAAGTCAGCTACAGGTCTATATTCTTACAAATATAAAGGTTTTATATTAGATCTGCTAAGTGATTACTTTAGATTTCTTTGCCCATTACAGTCTTCATATTTCAAACATTATAAAAATTCAGGCGATTGAAAAAGGTTTGTTGATTCATCGATGAACTTAGTCTACCCTCCAATCATTTTTTAACGTCTTTCCCAATAAAATATTACTTTCGATATAAGATTTTTAAATCATCCGACAAAAAAAAAAATATTTCAGTTTATCGTTCTGTTGAAGATTCTCTGTTGGACATTCTTATGTAGATTTTCTATACATACATACATACACACATCAAGTGTCCTGGGATCAAGCACGTTTTTGTTAGTTACATAAAATCTGGTTTTCGAACTATATTTTATGGAACTCTTTTGTAAATTTTGTCATTTGAAAAGAGAATAGTTTTTGAATTTCAGTTAAAAGATAAAAATCTTCTATCAAGTCGTTATCCTATATAGTGCTGCAACGGGTTTGAGGCCAACTAAACCAAACTTCTGACATTCTTCTGAATGAAACCAATACAAAAGAAAGTTATTTTGGAGTAAAGACGTCATTTGAAACTTAGTTACTACACAAAAACAAAAACCATGAAATCCGGTATGGATTTAATTTTGTGCAGAGGAAGATATCTGTTATAACTGTAAAGTAAAGCTTTAAGTATAGAAGGTCCATTAAAATTTTGGTGATTATTAACCCACACCCTGCTATGAATTGATAGGCTGTAACAGTTACACTGCTGGGTCAAAATTGCTGAAGGAAGAAAAGAAAAATTCAGCATCAAAAATATTTTCAAACATTTTTCGTCTAAACTACAAACATCATCTAAGTAATCAGAAACAAATAAGGAAAACATTTTCTGTATCAACGTGACCCACACAGCGAGAAGGTTAATTTCCTACTTTCTTAGAATAGTCAATACATTGTATAAGTAGATATCATAATAGGTACTTAATTTGCTGTCAGAAAACGTGCATGGCTGAATATTATAGAACTTACTTAAATGAATAAATTAGTTGGAACTGTGGCGATTAAAAATGGTACTATTTGTTGTTGTTAGTCTATATTTTGACCCACTGCTGGGCGAAGTCCTCCCGGTTTTCCTTCCAAACCTTCAAATGGTACCTACTGGTAAAAATTAGTAGGTAGTTAATTAATCAAAAACATCAAACAAGTCAGCCTTCCCACTCTACGTCTTCCGGCACGCGGTCACCACTACAGAACCGTTTGGCCCTATCAGCCATCTGTTCTGCGAGCAATGTGCCCTGCCCACGGTGGACTGATGACCTTGTAAAGGCCGCAGGAATCCGTTGGATGTAGGAAGCACAAGATCGGTCGAAGTGGACAAGCCTGGGAGAGGCTGGGAAAGACGTCCACTGCTGGTCATAGGTCCAGCAGTGGCCGTCTTTCGGCTGAAATAATGATGATGATGATCAAACAAGTCATTTGTCAAAATAAGTTATTTTACCAAAATTCTAAGGAAATTCGACCCCAGGTTATGCGTAAACGTATCCCTTGCAAATATAAAACAAGTTAGTTCTTTAACGTACATAATGATGTCACTGAAAAAGTTAATGTCAAAACTTTCCGCCTATGTTTTTATGATTGATCGTATTGCGATCGTGTCGGCTTTTATAAACAGTCTTTTTGCTAACTTTTCTTTACACATTTTGGGCACCCACTGACCGAGTTATTTTTCATAACTTAGTAGAAAGATCAAATAATGGACTAATATTATTTTGGTATAAATGTTGAACTTTATTAAGACAACAACAAGGTTTGTGTTTTTATTATACCAATACTGGTCCCTACAGATTGGGAAGTGTTAAATTGTTAAAATATTGAGTTTATTAATAATAATAATAATAATATTTATTCAAAAGTAAAATTGGTAAAATAAAATACAAAAGTCTTAAAAATAATTAACAAAGGTATTTAAATGTTAGATGCCTGTACTAGGTTAGATAAACCTGTATCACAAGCGACAGGAGCTCATTAACGTTGGTAATTGTAGTACAAAGAATTATTAACAATATTTAAAATAAAAGATGATAACAATAGATGATATTATTCATAACTTAAAAACTATTTTAAAAACTAATGCAACATGTTTGTTTATTTTTACCTTGCTCTACTTAAGACAGCTGTGTTTTCGCGCGTCAGCAGAAATAAAAATAAATAAAAGTCAAACGTCGTATAAACGGGTATAGATAGGTAGTAATTGAACGTTATTTTTGCAGCTAGTGACTAAATACTTAGAAATCAACAAAATCGGGGCTTGTAGGCCAGCGAAGTGCAATGTTCATGTTGAGTCAGCAACTGGCGTTAAACACGAGCATTGAGCCCTACACGCCCTCATAGTCAATGGAGTTTATATATCTATATTCTGCCATTTTCCTAGCAGGGCACTCAGAGTCTCCCGTTTTATGATTGTTGGGCTTTTTAAAACGTGAGCAAGTTGCACATTTCGGTGTGTCAGCTTTTTTCTCGCACACAGACAGCGAGTGTCCAGCTTCACCACAATGACCACACGTTGAATTGACTTCTCTGCATGTTTTAGCTGCATGACCATATTGTTGGCATTTATAACATCTGGTTACCAATGTAAAGTCCCTGACAGGACAAGATGTCCAATTTATAAAAAGCCTTGCTTGAGAAATCATGGGTTTGCGTATGTGGGCTGGAACTTCAATTATGTAGTTGCAGGTTGAGGAGTCCTTCTTTCCAGATTTGTGGCTCAGTTTGATGGAGGTCAAAAAGGATCCCATGGTTGAAGCTGGTAACTTGTCGGCTAAATTCTGTTCGAAGATGCACCTGAATACCTCATTTTCACTCATATTATTTGGCACTCCTATAACAACAATTCGAGGATTGCGCTTATTGGGTTCGTCGGCGGTGAGACCAGAAGTAGAGAGCTGGACTGCACGTTTAAGTTTATCAGTATCGTGTTTGGTCTCTGTATTGATTATAACTCCTCCGTTTTTGGTCTTGCGAACACCACGTACGTGTAGCTTCATTTCTTCCGGGCGTATGATCTTTTGAACAAGGTCTTTCGTTTCTTCACTTGTTTTCAATTGATCATTAGGATAAATTACTAAAGAGCTAAAATTGCCAGGACGAACAAAATTCGAGCCCTTCTTCACCATATCAGCAAAAGAAACGCTTCCCGCCGAACCAGAGTCCTTTATCGTTTGTTTCAATTCAGAGATGTGTTCCGTTAGGTCGCGTTTTTCTCGGAGGTCTTCAACCATATTGAAGGCTTGAATAGCCTTCGACTTTAGGGACTGGTATACAACTGCCATTTGGGAAGTGTTGGATCCAATTTTACGGCACAAGTTTGATATTTTCAGTTTCTGCTCAGAGTTCAGTTTGCCTTCCGCGGCTATAGAGCAAACTTCATTTAATTGTAGGTCAATAGCAGACATCCATTTCTGGATCTCTGGTGTTGGTACAATGTCATCGTCTGGGCTTTGTGTTCTCTTCGTCGGTGAGGCTGATGACTGCACTGTTCCTCTTGTATTAGAGGGGCTGATTTCCATTATGTGTTAACTTAAATCACTGTGTCCATTATAATTACTTAACTACTAGCAAAATAAAAGATGCATTACAACACTAATGCACTAAACGAGGTCACTATTATTAATGTATGTCAATTAAATATTGCTCATGAGCACGTCTGCTCGCGACAAGGTTCAATCGAGGATTCAAAATATATTGTTACGGAAAAGTATGAAATTAAGGGTGTCACTAAATTACAATGATGACACTGCGCTGACCCGTCGCAGGAAGACCAAGGGTGCCAGACACGGGGTCGTCTGGGCCCCTTATGCTACTTGGTTCCTGGGGCGGTCACGGCGTGTCATGTGTCCTGGTGCGCCAAACTCGTGGGGTCCGCAAGGGCCGATGCCTGCCAGGGGTGCGGGTTGTTCGAAAGAGATACCGTCGCCCCTGGCACACAGGCAACTGAGGGAACACGGGTGGGTTTTAGTCAGTAAAAGTCACACATGCCCTCCTGCTCCACCTAGAGCGAAAGAAGTTATTTGACGATTTCCCACCCTCAAAAAAAAAACTAGTCGCCTTTAGTCATATAAAGTCGTTCAGCAACGTGTGTCCGAGACAGGGACGGAGCTTCAGTGCCTGTCTTGTGTTTGCCACAGCCATTCCAAGTCCCGGTCACGGCCCTGATATATATTTAAAGACCTTAAGTCAAGCAGTAGACAGGTAACTCATCATGATAGAGTAGTAATAAAACCAATACGCCAGCTCAGTACCACGTGCCTATCTTTATGATAGATAGACAGATAAATCGTTTAACTGGTGCATACAAAAGACACAACATAACAAACAAAGCACGATGAGATTATACTAATTACATGAACAGAACAAGGTGCCAATGCACCAAATGGGAGTCCAGCTCAGCATGTGTCAGGCAAATATACCTGACGCTGATATTCTGCTGGATCTCTGCAGTGACCTACGGACGTGGAGCAGATGAGATTACTACGCGAGTTATTATTATTGGTCTTGTGAAAAGTGAAATGTGCGGAATAAAATTATGTAAGAACCTAAGTACCCGCAATGTTTAAGTTATTTATTCTACAGTAAAGTTTAGCATTTGGAAGCGTTTTTGTTGATGATTGTGTATTTGATTACTTGATTGTTTATACACGTTACCGGCCAAACCCGATTTCAGGCCAAACTAGTTTGTCCTAGGCCAAACTGTTTTATTAAGCCGGGGCACGCCGATTAAATGGGTTAGGCGAGGTTAGAACTGTGACCAAAAGCGCGCGAGCCGAGCGAGCGAAGCGAGCGGCGCCGCGGCAGCGGCCGGCGAGCGTTACTTCCAAAGGCTGTTAACGAAATGGCTAATTACGCTAGAAACCAGTTTGGCCTAGGACAAACTAGTTTGGCCTGAAATCGGGTTTGGCCGGTAACAATATATAAATTTATAATGTATAAGTAAATTAATAATCGTAATATTACTATATTAGCGTACGTGTGAGTAAAATAATGTTTGCAATAAATAAAAATAGGCATGTGTTAACTACCATCTAAAAGTAAACTAGAAAATTGTAGGTAATATAGAAATTTTCAACCTTAGATAGAATCATAGGAACTGAGTTAACGAAAAAAAAACATCGAAAGCAGCATTCTTTCTAAATTGTCCACCATTTCGTTAACCAAACCTACCCTTATAAACGAAAACTTATTTTTCCAACCGCAAAATCACTTCCCGAATACCAATCCTGGTGGCGGAGTACCGGCGTCGAACCGTCACAAAAAACATTTCGAATCACGCGGTCCCTAATTAATTTTGTTACAAAAGTCATTGGCACACCAGTTTGTTTTCACTACGAACTTGAAGGGACGCGCTGTAATCGAGTATGTTTTGTCAATTAGGCCTCCACCCAGGGAGCCCTAAATTCCCATTTGCTTCTGAGTTGTCTGTGTGATTATCCTTTTAGAAAGGGGCGGTTGGAATTTATAGTTCTCTGGTTAAGTCCATTAGGGGTCGAAGTATTATATATTAACTGCTTACTTCCACCGAGCGGCCATTATCGTTGGCTGTATGAAAAATTAGATTTAAGGGTCACATGTAACTATTAAGTGCTTGGTTGTACAGTTGGTAGTATGTTAATTGGAGTTGTGACGTTAATTTGTTGAATGTTGGTACGTATCGCATTTCATACTTGTATCTACCACTAGATGAAGCAGAGAAATGAATTCAAATTGATAAGCCGTTGGTCATGGTCGTGGCCCGGCTGTCATTTGTGGTTCGTTATGGGTCGTCAGAAATCAGAAATCCTGACAACCAGTCTTACCAAGGGGTATCTTATTACCCAGTAACTGGGTTGTGGATGTTAGATAGGCAGTCGCTCCATGTAAAATACAGCTGCATCCGGTTAGATTGGAAGCCGAACCCAACATAGTTGGAAAAAAGTTAGGCAGCTGATGATGACCACAAGATGAAGCAGAGATGTGCGTATGTACACCGTTAGTAGGGAACATTTAGTGTATCGACCCTAAGAGCTACGGCGACTTAAAGTCGCACTCTGCAGAATTGTTCGTTTTTATTTGTATTTACAAACATAATTCTACTCTTGCATAAATATTGAAAAACGCTTGGCAAACTTCTTGACTTATGTCATAACATACGCCACCCCGAATAAACTAGAAAAAAACTCAATACCCCGGAAGGCTCGTTAATCATCCACAAAAACGAAATGCAAAAATGTTTACAAATAAAAAATAAAATACTTGTCCCAGCACAGCCTGTGGGCCTTGAATAATCAACTTGCGCAACAAAGTGCCGAACATAATTTACGGTACCCTTTCCAGAACCAATGGTCAAGCGGTGGAGTTCAAAAGTCCCACTTGAGGCCTGAATAGGAATAAATCAAATCCCACATCGCTCTGGCTACGGTGGGAGGCCACAGTAAGGCCGGGCCTCCAACAAGAGCAAGCCGTTTTGGCGTAGTTCCATTCCACTTGACTCGGCAGCGGGTAGTTTTCACTTTTGGCGAGTGATACGGGCGAAGTGACGCGACTGAGGATAGGGGTGTTACCGAGTCCTAGATTATGAAATGTCTGTGAACCTCGTGTTATCTTAAGGCAAATTAAACGTAAAATCAAGTACCTATTAAAACTTCTGTACGGAGGAATGTCTAATAGAAGTTTGCACGTCAATATATCAAATTAAATGTTTGACAACATGTTTTAGTAATTGGGAGATTTAATAAACAATTTCAACCTGTAATCTGTACCTACTGCAGCTTCAATCAAGCATCCAAATAATTAGGTATAAACATTATTCTAGCCTTTTTTTCAACTATCTAACTGGATGCAGCTAGTTGTATTTGACATGGCATGGCTGCCCTTCTGACATCCACAAACTAGGTACTCAGTAAAATGATACCCCTTGGTAAGAATGGTTGTCAGACTTTCGGGCATCTGAAGTACATGTACTGCCAAAAAGCAACGGCATGACAGTTGGGACGTACTTTATCAAGCATGGACGAGTCTCTGTATATAATAGAAAGTCACCTATTCAAGCACTGAACTTGTCAAGCACAGCTTAACCTTCAATTATAATACACAAGCTTTTAAAACTAGACTATCTATGTGCCAAATTTCATCCAAATCCGTAAGCTGTTTTTGCGTGATTCAGTAAAAAACATCCAAACATCTAAACATTCAAAATTTTCACATTAAGACTAATATTCATCATCATCATCATCATAATTTGAGCCGAAAGACGTCCACTGCTGGACATAGGCCACATGGAGGTGGTTTGCTATAATCGTCACGCTTGGCAGGTGGGTTGGCGATCGCAGTATGGTGGTAAAATTCATAGGGAACGCTGCTGCCCATTCTCTAGTAAGTCCCTTAGTCGCCTTCTACGATACCACGGGAAGAAATTTGATGCTGCTATTCTTTACGTCCGGCAACACACGGAACCTAGAATATTATTATGATTATAACATCTTTAGCCAATGGCTTCGCCAGCGTAGAGATCGAAAATTATCCCACAGAAACGTATTACTAAGATAAAAAGTATCCTACAAGTCAATTCGAGTTATAAACTACCTATGCGCAAAATAACTGATCACGGACTATTGTATAATGCAAAAAAGAGTCAGTGCATGGTTTTCCAGGGTGGGCCCAGAAAAGTAATATCAATGCCACCAATCACACTGAATGGCTTACCGTTAGAAAGGGTAGACGAGCTTAAGTACTTAGACCATCTAATGACACCTACCCTGAAAGACGACGCGGACATTGAGCGGGAGCGGAGGGCGCTGTCGATCAGAGCAAATATGGTCATCCGTAGGTTTGCTCGGTGCTCAACAGCAGTTAAAATAACTCTTTTTAGAGCCTACTGCACCACACTGTACACATGCAGTCTATGGACCGACTACACGCAAAAATCGTACAGCGCCCTTCGTGTCCAGTTTAACAACGCGTTTAGGATGATGATGGGGCTCCCCCGCTATTGTAGCGCATCAACGATGTTTGCAGAAGCCCGCGTAGATTGTTTCTACGCAACAATGCGCAAGCGTAGCACCTCGCTGGTGCGACGCCTGCGGGGGAGCCCCAACAGCATGCTGGCCGCGCTCGCAGAAAGGCTCAATTGTGCTATCATGACTCACTGTTCGATGCGACACGTAGCACGGGTAGCGTAGTTGAAATAAGCAATTTTAATTTGTAATACTTATTTTATTCTTATTTGTTTTTTTAATTTTTAATTTATCCAATTTAATTTTATGTAATTTTGATTAATGATAATGTGACCGTGTGTTCTTGTCCTATTATTATGAGTCTATGTAACTTGAAAATAAATGATTTATTATTATTATTATTATAAAATCTGAACGACTGTTTTTGCGTGATTAAGGAACCAACATCCAAACATGAAAACATACAAACTTTCAAAATAATAATACTAGAGGAACTAGTAGGATTAAAGTTATAATTTGTAGATGGTCTTACTTCTAGCTTAGCTTCCACTGGAACCATAGCATAAGGTTCAAAGTTTGGGGCCATGCATGAATTTTTTGCCATAGAACCCTGCGTTAAGTTATTTACTACTAGGGTTGGTCCACGGGTTCATCCAACTGTAAATGCGTTCGCAAACCCTCAAATTGAGTGTGCCTACATTTTGTTGTAGCTTTCGCATCACTTGTTTCATTAAACAAAAAAGGCAAATAAACCTTGCCGGATGTTTTCATATGAAAATCTGTAAATATTGGTTCTTTATTTTTTATTGAGATTTATAATGCAGTTTGTTCAAATCGTAAAATGTTTTCATTTGAAAATCAATAATTATTTCATATTTTAGTTGGGACGTCGCCGTCGTATGGTGATTTTTTACGATGCACGTCATAGATTTTCACGACAGGATTAGGCATCGTGACGCGACGTCTAACATTGCGACGTCGTCTCGTGTGTGTGTTTTGGTCCGTAATTCTCACCAAGATCTTTTGTTACGTCACTAATTTAATGATATCTTTAACTCCTAGCCTTCTGCCTTCTCCACCCGAACATAATTGTTTTTTACAATGACTTTAAAGTTTTCGGTCCAAATAAAGCAAGGCTGCTAGTAAATCGTCGTAAAGCAGCAACGACAAGAAAAACACAAAACTTCAGTCATTACGGCCAGAGAGGGAAGTCGAGAGTGCAAAGTTTCCTCTCCATCTGGGAGTGAATTGTACCCTCCCTTGACTAACTGAATCGAAAGTGTTAACATCTTCAGAAATCTTTTTGTACATTGTTAGGACTACCATTAAAACTATTTGAGTGAGGGTTTTTCTTTTACGAGAGAATGTGTGATTTTCATAAATAGTTATTTTTCGGAAAGTCTATGTTTAACAAACATAACATCACGCCTGTATTTCTTCGGAAGGATAGGTTGAGGTGTACCTGTAGTTTACCCACAATTCGCTATACTCCATTTGAAATAAGATTAGACATTTATACACACCTTTTTTACAGACAGTTCAACCAATTCTGAAGTATATACCGTAGGCATAAGAATGGCATTAAAAGCAAAGAAGTTGTTACAATACCAACTGTTTACTGCAGCTGCCATTTGTTATGCCCGTAACGCATAGAAGTCAAAATCGGTTGATCGGACTGTAAAAAAGGTTTAGTTAAATGTCTAGTCTTATTTCAAATGGAGTATAGTTCTGTTTAAATCCCATGTAATAGGGGACGAGCCTATTACCCTCAACCGAGCCCAAATCAAAACTCCGGGAATTTCCAGAAATAAAAACCTAATAACAGTTTGCCCATCCCGGGAAGGAATCGAAACCAGGATGACATGAAAGTCTATGTACCTTGTATTCATAAAGAAAAAATAAGAATTCAAACAACAATTTTCTCAATAGTGGTAAATTGAGATGCAGGGGCTCCTCGTGTAGCGCAATTTGTTTACCAGTAATTCGAATGAACCGAGCACTCTGCGCATGCTGGACAGTCACACCCAATACCTTGATGACTGACCAATTCTTCCCTTGCAGGGGTAGGGCTAGCGCCCGCCTGGTTCGCGACCACCGTCCCACCGGAGTCCGACGTCCAGCTTGCTGAGTTTCTTCGATGCGTGGGAGTATCAGTGCCTTGAACAAGAGTGAACAGGCATTTTCTGGGCACGCTCGATCTATCATAGACCTCATCAATCGCTTTCCATCAGGCGTGATCGAGGTCAAGAGCAGGCCCATTTAGTAATAAAAATAAAGATCTTGAGATCCTACAAAAACCATCGCAGTAAGAGTAATCCATAAATAACGCCTGAATAGTATTTGCTTTGTTAAAATATGTTTTATTTATTAGCAGTAATATTGGTATTTTTACACAAACATACATGATATTGGATATACGACTTAAGTGACAGTATCTATGCCCTTCGTGCTTCTCCACATTTATGCACATAAATATTTGACCTTTTCAAAATGATAAAATTATACCGAACGTCGAAAACTTTAATAGGACTTGTTAAAATTAGATTTTATGTACATAATGTTAAATTCTTGTTTGAAACTTTTTCGTACCGCTGAATTTAGTTTGTCTGGAGCAGCCTCAATTTTCTGGACGCATTTGACTCACAACGAAAAGTTAGTTTTTTGTTAAACTTTGCCATAGTCAACCCTCTCCTTCGTTCTACTTTGTGGATCCTTTTACTAAGTGGTGGACGATGGACTTCGTGACTGTAAAAATGATGACCGTAACTTGAAGTTAAAACTTTTTAAACTGATGACTGGACATTAAAGTTTGTTTGTTTAGATGTTTGTTTCTCAATCACGCAAAAATGGTCGAATGGTTTTGAATGAAACTTGGTACACTGATAGATTATAACCTGGATTAACACTACGGATGCCTTCTATTCGGTAGTGCGTTCCCATGGCATAATTTCCGACATCCACACGGGCGAAGCCGCTGGCAAAAATTGTAACATAAAACTACCTTTACAAAAGTTATCGCACCTTTAGAAGTATAGAGACCTAATGCGAAATTAGCCGCAACCAAAATAAGTCTCTATAATTCTAATAATTCTAAATGAATTCTAAATAATTTTGCTTGCGGCTAATTTCGCATTAGGTTCTATAATATAATATTATATAATACTTCTAAAGGTGCGTTATGTGGTTCATTGACATAATATTTTTGGCACTGTCGTGAAATATTGTCTGTTGCTGCCCACAAGAAATTAAAAATAATAGTTTAAAAAACTAAAAAACGCCTTCAAAACCAAACTAAAAAAGGAGAAAATAATTTAATTCAATTAAAAAGCGTGAGGTACTTTTTGAGGTATTTTTATAATCACTTAATGTCAAGCACCCCACGCTTTTTTATTGAATTAAATTATTTTTTCCTTTTTTAGTTTGGTTTTTAAAGCGTGTTTTTTAGTTTTTGAAACTATTATTTATTTTCTATCATTTAGTTCTGCTAACTACAAAAACGTGTTTTTTTAATTTTTCTCAAAAATAAAAATTTATTATTGAATTGCCATTGGTCCTCGATAAGTTTACAAAGTTTCAATGAAATCTGACCGTTTAAAGTGGGTCAAAATCGCCCTCTAAGGAGTCGGTTACATACAAACATAAAAACAAACATACAAATGAAGCTAATATAAAGCGTGTAAAAAGGTAAGTAGTATAGATAGTCGATAACAATTTCATCGCAATTCATACGGGCTCGCTGGCTAGTTCGTCAAACTGCTGGTATGAGTATGATGACGGTCGGCGATGTAATGGTTCGAATCCTAGTCAAAACTTAAAACTGTTTTTGAGAGATTCTGTAGATTATTCGTAACGAATTCAATGTTGTAGCAGTGTAACAGTTTAAAACTTGAGGGGTTAGCAAATACTGACGCTGTGTATACATAAGTAGTAACTGATGAACTCTTACGGCCTTATTCATAAAAAGTTATCGAACATCTAAACAGTTGCTAGTCTGGTTTCTCTTTGAAAACCAGACTTTAGAAAAAAAGAAAGAAAAAAAGCTTAACACGTCTTTCTCCTCTTTAACTCATCTCATTAATAATTCGCTAGCTTAATGCTCAGACTCCACTCACCTAGTCACTTTATTAATTCTTGTCTTACAAATATCTGCTCAAAAGAATTCAAAATGGCGACCTTGACATACTGAACCAGCAGAGAAAACTCCGCCGGCGTTACATTTGGGGCGAAAAATAATGATAATGATAATGGCCACTTTTATGTGTTATGTCGTAAAAGTCAATCTGAATACTTTTAGTACAAGAATAATGTATTTTGTAACATTACAACCGATCATTATTACAGCGGTAGGCAATTTTAATAGTTACAGCTGACTCATTATAGTATCGACACGCCACGATTGCGACCGTAATTCCCCTCTTTGAGGAGTGGATTGAGAGACGCCACGGCGTCCTTACTTTCCACCTGATGAAGGACGTCACCGGACACGGTTGTTTCGGGAGGTTCCTGTTTCGGATAAGGCGGGAGGAAATGTCTGGCCGTTTCCACTGCGTAGATCACGCTGAGGACATGGTGGAGGTCTCCCCGGCTTGGGCGGAGAGCACCGCCGTGTCCTTGTGGAGGCGATCGGCGGCGGCGATCTCTCGCGTCCGGCCCTGGTCCAGGCTATGTTTCGGAGCGAGAGTGCATGGGTAGCCGTCACCTCCTTCTGCGAAGCAGTGATGCTCGCGAAGAGGGAGGCGGCGCACGTGACGGAGGATATTCTACCTAGTATATGCGCCCTCACGGCCGTAGTCACCGCAAATGACGCCCTGGGCGTCAGGAATCCCAAGCTGATTCCTGGAGATTATATAAAGTAGTGTATTAAAGTACACATAACTAGGATCAATACGCAATAGTTTTTTAAACTAGGTACTATTGTTGTAACGTACCTACACAATAATTGTAAAAGCGACGTCTCGTATGTCCGGCCTTGTGCGTTTATAACTCGAAAACTATTTATTCGATTTACGTAGTTTTTTTTCTGTCAAACCTATTTTATCAATTTCCACTACAAGTTTTTTAGTACATATTTTGTGCCGTAAAATATCACAGAACACAACTATGTAGTACCATATAAATAAGGGTCAATCTCAATCCCAACTCACTTCTATTATTTCTCCTCAAGTGTACTTTATTTGCCACTTCGCACATTTTCGAGAATTTATCACGTTAACACATTGCCTAGCAAAGCCACTACAGCTGTAAATCTCTTTTGTCCAGCAATACGAAGCACGAACACTGCAGAGTGGTGTTAGAAACTTAGTAATAGAGTTATTAGCAACTTCTTTGAGTTTGCAGTGAGTGCAAAGTAAACATTTTCTTGTTTAGCTCGGCTTTCTTTGAAACAAAGCCTTTTAATCAAGGCCTGGCTTGAAGCTCATACGAAGGTCGAAGATTATCTTTTGATGTTCTGTTTTGAAAATATCTGGTTCTAGGAAGTATGGGTAAGTTTGTTTTCCTTAAGTGTTTTCAATGTTTCGGTAAGCTCTTGGGAAAATATACGTAAATTGTTTTGAGCATTTTCTGTGAATTTAACTTTAATTCTATCTCAAATATTTTGTTTTTATTGTCGTCATTGTTGTCTGATTAATATGTATATTGGTTGATAATTTTGTTGCTGCTATCGCCAATGTCTATACTACGTGGAATACACCGGCTCTCTTTCGATCACCGAAGTAAATCAACATCGGGTTCGGTCAGTACTTGGATGGGTGACCACCTGGGAAAGCCGCGTGACGTTGGCATTTTGCGTTTATATGGATTCTTAATAATTTGCGATGGAATATAAGGATCGATCCTGGATGCTACATTTAGTCACATTTCGAAAACAACATAATTATGTAAGTACTATAAAAGGTATGTAGTTAAAACCATTCGATTCTCCTCTTGACTAAATGTTTTGCAATTCCAAGATTGCAAGCACCCTTCAGACGACTGCAATAAAACTACTTCCAATTGAGTCTTATAACGGGAAGGTAATTTACTGATACAGTAACGTTTTGTTTACGATGCTCGTATATAAGTTTGCTGCGGGTTCTTGAACTTTGAGAGGACATTCACCAAACAGGTTGATTAATTGAATGAGTAGCAAAATGTGATTTACTTTAAATCAATTTTGAAAGTGGAACCAGTAACAAAGCAGTAGTGGCCCTGGGGTAACAGTCGTGGCTTAGGAGTCGTAAGTCCTGGGTTTGAACCCTGATAGTCACATTACTTTGTGTAAATCTATATATACAGGTTGAAATTGAAAACATGCGACAAACCGTAATGGGAGATTGTACTCATCATTATGAACAACTTTTACTAACTACTAATCGCGAAAAAAAAACATCTGTTCCCTACATTTATGTTCGCATGACTCGTCAAAATGTAGGGAACAGCTGTTTTTTTTTTGCGATTGCATCTTTGGTCCCTTAGTAAAAGTTGTTCATAATGATGAGTACAATCTCCCATTACGGTTTGTCGCATGTTTTCAATTTCAACCTGTATATATTAAAATGAATCCCTATTTCCCTTGGTCACGGCATCACACGTGATCGGCTGGACCAATTTTGCTAATTATTTTTTTGTTGTGTTTTTTATTGTCAGGAGAAGGTTCTTATGAAAGAAAAAAATAAGAAAGTTGCGCTTAACATTAGAAAATTTAAGAAAACTTAACGACCATGTTAACTTTTCTAATATTATACCAATGCGAATTCAATATTGTTAGTTTAGACAGGACGACGTCTGTCGGGTCAGCTAGTTGTAAATAATTACATCACTACTGCTCTCAAAACGGTGAAAAGAAACATCGTGAGGAAACTGGCTTATCTTAGAACCAAAAATTCAAAGATATGTGACATCTACCTGCATTGGGCCCGCGTAGTGGATTACGGCCCAGGCCCTCTCATAAAGAGGAGGGCTGTGTCCCAACAGAGGCAACATTATAGGCAGATTTTGCCATTTAGAGATAGGCAAATAGATGGGCATGTGATGAGGAGGGAATTAACGCATGTGAATAAAATAGTGATGAATATAAATGATGATGGATGGAGAGAGAGAAGAATGCCCAAACAAGATGGGTGAATTGTGTGGGAATGACTTGAAAGAGCAGAGAGTGAATGGGAGTGAGTGGGACTGAATGATAGTGTGCCGGCTGACAGGGAAGAATGCAAGAAGAAAACGTTTTGCGTCGACCCCAAGTAACATGGGGCAAGTGCAGGAAGATAATGATTTTAAATCAAGTAGTAGATTGACTTGGCTTTTGGTCATGGTGCTGCCCAGGAGGAGGAATTGGGTGCCAAAGAGGTGGTAACCAAAAGAAAGGTGAAATCTCTCTTTCTACTCACTGCAGATGAACTGGATGGTCCTAATTTCGGGTTATTATACGGCATGACTCAAAGATTCCATCAGTTTGTGAAAGTACTCAACTCGAATGACACCAGGAACGACGGTTTAACGTACTTTCCTAGGCACAGTCTTGGTATGTAAAGATGATCACCCATACACGAACCAACCGCAATAAACGTAACTTACGTCACAAACATCTGTTGAAACTAAATTGATATAAATGCACAGTAAAATACCCGCACCCCTTGAAAATTAGCAGACAGATATAACAAAATTACCTGAAATTAAATCCAAAAGTTACCGGCCGCTTAACCGGGGAAGTTTCAAACTATTAATTTTTACAATCAACGGTTTGGCCGGAAGCAATCATGTTGAATGGAAGTTTCCTTCAGTGAGGTACGGTTTCAATAGTTTCTTTGTACTTGATAGTTGTAATAACAGCTCGGGGAGTTTGAGTTGGGAGGATAAATTGAGTAAAGTTGAAAGCAGTTGTTCAACACTTTATTGAGCGTTTTACAAGAATACTTACTATTTTCTTTGTTAATAAAAAATCGTTTATGAACGCTATTCTTAGTTCGTTCGTTTATCTGAATTTTTTGAATGTTTTAATTCTTATATAACCTTAAGTTCAATGGACGGGTTTTAATGAACTGTTTTTATGAATGAGCATCGATCTGCAAGTTGTCTACAAACGTTAGTTTTAATTCTGTCCCTCTAATAAAAAAAGTTTGTCTTAAAATCAGGTTTAATCCAATAAGCCTGTTTTTGAATTAAGATCCCAATAGTTATAGAACTGCAGTTCTTTATACAAAAATTACAACTTTGTCCAATGCTAAGTTGTCTTTTTGTATTAAGCAGTTTACCAAAATCTGGCTCAGAGCTTTATGCTAGAGCTAAAGTTAGATTGCGTTTTGTAATAAGAAGGCTAGTGTTGTTTGATTATGTACACAAAAAGGGTTCCGTACCACAGTACAATATTTAACTACATTTTTAAACGTTTATTATTTATTATTTAATTTTTGACGTGATTTTATTTTTATTATTTGTTGTCATAGCGGCAATAGAAATACACACTATGAAAATGTCAACTGTCTACCTATTCATGCATATTCATACAGCCCACTGACAGACATACAGATGAACGGACAGCGAAAGCTTGGTAATAGGGTTTCGGGGGCACACTTTACATTTGGAACCGAAAAAACTATGTTTTATTCCAAAGTCCATCTAAAAACCTACTTCCACTTAATATTACTATATTAGATAATACGTCTACGGAAGTAGGATGTCGAATTTATAGACGGCAAAAAGACATATGACAATACTTGACTGACTAGTCCAGTTTTGACTAGCCACCTGCGAAGCGCATATAACATAGGTATCTGCATTTTTTTACCCGACCGCGTGATGCAAAGGGTAATTACTTATAATATCGTTGGTTTACCAGAAATTAATACTTTGACTTCGAGAAGTGGGTATAAGAATTCCTGCAAAAGCGAATACCTAGTAAAAGTAAGTTTATTGCTGATTCCAATTACTTCAGTAAAAAGAATTCGTATAAGTTATTTCGCAGAAAAGCTATTGTTTCTTGTTACCAATCCAATGTCGAAATGATTTCTCTGCCTAAATTGTTACCGTACCGTCCTCAAATCTCCTGTAGACGCTTTGACAGGTGATCGTCCATAAATTTATAAATCAGACACAGCATCAACCCTTACAGTGACCGTATTATCCTGTGATCATCAATCTGCTTGCCAGTCGTAATTACCCCAGGGATGGTTCGATATAGCGATCTATGGGATGGAAGTCGTCTCCAACAATAGCCGTTCATGCTTTGATATTGTACTTAAGTAGGTAAGTCCATTTTAATAAACAGTAAATAATCCAGGTGGTTAGTAAAGTTGAGACCAGAAGAATAAAGAATTCGTACTATATAAACAATGAGCCACGTTCGAAAGGCCTTTTCATGGCATAATTGCGATAAAATATTTAACTTTGGAATGAAACAGTTTTTTCGGTTCCAAATGTAAAGTGTGTCCACGAAACCCTGTTATCAAGCTTTCGCTGTCCGTCCATCTGTAAATAAATGTAAATTTGACATGCTACTTCCACGTATCATCTAATATAGCAATATGAAATAGGATGTCAAATTTATAGAGAGCGAAAAGACATATGACAAACGCATACTTGCACAACGTCAATCATGACGTTGTGCAGTTTTTGAAGATCGAATGTTAGGAAGTACCTACCTCCTAACATTCGATCTTCACAAACAGCATCACCCCTTTTTACAGACTCTTTTGAGTGATCAGGGATTTCGGTCATTTGGTTAGAAAGTTAAAGCTAGTTGTGAATATTTGAAAAAAAAGCTAGTTGGTAATTACGGTAAGCAAGGCAAACTTACCTACTGATAATGTTGCCAACATTAAAACAGTTAAGATTTGACAAACATGTGTTCATCATTCCGTATACATAGGTTAGATTGAAGAACGCGCGTGATGTGTCTTTGTTTATAAGGGAGAAGAGGGGTTGCTGTGCATTGTCCTCTCTACTATAGCAAATTGTCACTCATAGTCACACTGAATAATATATTGTGCACAGTTTTACGCGCTGCAATCATCTCTATGCATATTTCTTGAAATAGAACAAGACTCAAACATTTTAAAACAATATGACAAACAAGAGTACCTATAAAAAACGTTTGTAAAATCAACTATCCTTCAACGCCAAGTCCACTTCTGCTATGAAGTTTTATAGCTACAAATTTTCCATAAAATATTTATCTACCCCTAGCGAAGCACCCCGGTATTGCTTGGGTTTTTCCGGGAAATGATAGCCCATTAGAAAATACTGACGTAAATTATTGTCTCGTGATGATAACCACAGGAAATGACACCATCTCAATATAGATTCAGAAAAGGATGTTTCTTTCAAATACGATAATGGTGTCCAGTGATTTTCACTTCGATGGGATGCCGATAGCAAAGATTATTTCCATTTGCTTTTTTTTTGGGAACTTTGGATATTAGTAAGTCTAAGTTGGTGTCCTGCAGCTCCAACAGCTCCAATACTGTGTATCGCAAGTCCACTGCTGATCAAAGGCTTCTCCTAGGTTGCACCACAACATACTGTCTTCTGCCATCTGCATCCAGTCTGTCCCAGCCACCTTTTTAAGAACTATCTGTCTCATCATCATCATCATCATCATTTCAGCCGAAAGATGTCCACTGCTGCACATAGGCCTCCCCCAGCTCTTCCACGTCAACCGGTCTTGTGCTTCCCACATCCAGTAGATTCCTGTAGCCTTCACAAGGTCATCGGTCCACCTCGTGGGACACCTTCCCACTCTACGTCTTCCGGTACGCGGTCGCTACTCCAGAATCTTTCGGCCCCATCAGCCATCTGTTCTGCGAGCAATGTGCCCTGCCCACTGTCACTTAAGTTTGGCAATTCTTCGGGCTATGTCGGTTACCTTGGTTCTCCTCCGGATCTCTTCATTTCTGATTCGATCGCGTAGGGAAACTCCGAACATAGCCCTCTCCATTGCCCTTTGGGTGACTTTAAGCCTTCTGATAAGGCCCATTATATGCGATCACGTTTCTGTCATCACTGGCACCACACACTGGTCAAAGACTTTCGTATTGAGACATGCGGTATTTGGGACGAGGTGATATTGCGAATGCTGCCCAGCCGAGTCGGATTCGACGATTAATCAAATAACTCGGGATAACATAAAATTCAAATTAAAACAATTTTTTTTAGAAAATAATAAAACATTAATTACTTAATAAAAATTTACATAACTTTAATTATAGATAAATAGTTTAAAACAAAAATAATCCTTAACAATAATTATCATACACAAATTTAAAATATCTGGAGCAGCCTGTAGCAATTTTAAAACATTCCACCACCACTTTTGTTCTAACGATGGGCGGTCTGATTGGTCACCGATGGTCGACGTCTCGCGTTATGTAGATATTATTTATTTTATACCCGAAGTAATTTTATTTTTCGTTTGTTTGTAGGCTAACTCCCTACTTAAGTGATTTTAAGTAATATTATGTAGTCGATGACCTTGGTGCACGGTAAAACTCTAATGAGTTTATGTTGGCACCAAACTAAAGCAAAATAATGTATGTGTACTATTAAATAAATAAATAAATAAATAAATCAAATCAAAATATTTTTATTTCACATAAGCCTGCATGGGCACTTATGAAACGTCAGAAGCTAGGTGCACGCATTAACCTCTACTATCTGTCTACTGATATTTATTTTAGGAAGCATAATCACTTTAATATTCCCACTGCTGGGACACAAGCCTCCTCTCTCTGAGGGCCCAGTGCCGGTCGGTAGATGTCATATGTCTTCGATTTTTAGGGTTCCGTACCTCAAAAGGTAAAAAAGGAGACCTTGTAAGATCACTCTCTAGTCCGTCTGTCCGTCTGTCTGTCCATGTGTCACCACTAATTTTCTCACCACCGATTTTCGCAGGAACAGGTGGACCTAGCAAGTTGAAATTTATACCAGATACTGAGGTCTATAGTCCCTATTAGGTGTATAAAAATTAAGGTTCTGAGTGGACACGATAAAAAGATATGGGCAAATTTAGATTCGCGCGAAAATTTGTAAGTACCACAATTTCCCTTAATTTTCAACTTTTTTATTTTCGGAATTTTCCCTTTACTTGTGCTATAAGACCTAGCTTTTAACCAAAATTGTCAATTCTAGGTCAGCCGAGGTACCCTATAGATTTTGGGTCGAAAACATAAATGGTAGTTCCCGTTGACCGAGAATCACGAAATTTGGCAAAAAGCAAGGGTCTCACAGTACAAATAAAGACAAAAAATCCAAAAAATGAAAAATAAATGAAAATTATGCGGTTCACATGCCGGATTCCTCACGATGCTTTTCTTCACCGTTTGGAAAGCAGTGGTGATGAAAGAATTTACATAAATTAAAACACCTGACTGGGTTCGAATCTACGACTTACAACTTCGTAAGTCGTGTGTAGAAGAACAAACCAACAAAATGTTTTCACTCACAATAGTGACAAGATTTACAATAACTATCGAAGTGCGTTTAAACAAACACACAGTCCCCAAAAACCATATAAACATAGATGTATCATTCCCCCAAAGAATAAAAATGCAAGTTATAAAATGGCAGTAAAATTATGCAGCGGTAAATGTTAGTGGTGGTCGTCTACCGCGGGACAATGACCGCGGTGGGAATCAATGAAAATGCTGTTTCATGTCCCCTAAGGGTGCAGTTTCCTACCTACGGATTTCCGTAGGTATACAGGGTGAATGTTGAGTTTGCCGTTTGACGGTACTTCGCAGAATTTGATTGTTATAAGCGACAGTATTGAATAGTGTAATAAGAAAAGTTGTGTTTTATTTTCAAAATTATGAATATTTATGAAAATTTACCCTAAAACTCCTACTGTGAAGTCACAGCATTTTGCTGAGCAACGACCTGTTCTTGCACACGTGCGCCGAAAGGCTTAATTGTTTTTATATTTATGGTTATTTATTACAAAAGTTAAAACCAAATGCTGATTGCAGATTGCACTCAATCTGCAATCAGCATTTGGTTTTTGTTTACATTGTTACTTTAAAATTGCCAGTGTCTTAACGCAGATCCATTTATAATATATTATCTTTTTGACATCAAAAAGCAATGGACAAATTGTAAAACATTGTCTACTTGTATACGGGGCTGTTGGCCACTTTGTATGTGTGCATTTTATGTATCTCTTTTGTAATAAGCGTTTTGTTGAGCAAAATAAACAATGTTTCTTTTTTTATTATACTCCTTTACTATTCTTTCTTTTAGTTCAATTAGTTTTTTTTTTTCTTTTCCGTTATGGCCATCCACGCTCGCTTGGAAAACTCAACCTGTATAGTATTTTAGGTTTGTTGACATGACTCCCCGGATATTGTTGGGGGATTTCGTTGTAATCTGAGTATGTAATTTGGAAACTTGCTATGTTCTATTCAGGTTCGTTTGTGTTTCAGTGTGGCGCCCGTATGTTTGACAAAAAGCGTAATATTTGTTGTGTGTCATCGAATGGAAGTTTCGACATGTTGATTAAAAGATACCGAAAATGTTGTGTGCTTCTGTTTTTGGGACTGTATGGTTACAAAGACAAACACAACCAACAATTAAACATAATATATATTATTACCCCTGTAATTCCCGAAGGTCTAGAGAGACCTATACCTATAGTACATCCACATATCACCAGGTAAGTTCTATGTAACAGGGGGCGAACCTATTGCCATCAGCCAGGCTCAAATCCAGGCTCCAAGCATCTACTGAGAAATTCCTAACGAAACATCCCAATAGCCCTCATTTGCCAAGTTCTACAGTATACCAATTAATAATGCGTGATTTTTTTTTGTAATTTTTTATCCTTATTTTTAAGTATATCGGTGTCTCCATGATTTATGTCAAACCAATTTTTACTTAATTTGTATTTTGATGTTATTATTAATCTTATTATCTCACATTACTTTTAGCTTGTCCATTTGTTAAACTTATTTAGTTCTTCATTTTATAGTACATATAGTGCTTGTGCACGATTATTACGTTTATGGGGCATGCGGTGCTAACCTATAAGAAATTGTTACACATAACCTTAGTTATAAGTAAAATATAATCCTAAACTTGTAAAGGTGTAAACAATTGTTGGTTAGCCATTTAAGAAAAATTAAATAAAATAAATAGTAAATTGCCCGACCTGGAAATCGAACCTATGCAGGACCTCATGCTTATCAGAAGCGTTTGAGACCACGAGACCAACGAGGCAAATATTTAACTTCTAAACAAAATACTTTTTGTGGTATGTCAGTATCTACTTCCCACCACTCCTATTTCACCTCCTAATACAATAATTATGATGTAAAATTCAAATATAACTTCATTAAATTAAATTAAAATAAATATTAATTTATTTCAGGAAATTATTCCCATAATAAGCACTACAAATTTTATAGACATATTAGGTACATAAGGATTAATTATAAGTACCTACATTAAAACATTACACATTAGAATCATTCAATTAAACTAAAAAAAAAATGTAAGTGTTATACTCAATAGAACAATTTTTGATAACTGTACTTTTTCATCGCGCCGCCGATAGATGGCATTGCTTACGAGTAATTTGAACTAAACACGACCATACACTACTAGAAGGAATAACATGACCAACGATTCTTTAATAAAACGGTTTGTTTAGTAACAGTACGTGCTCTCTCGCCTTCGCGACACCGACATAGCTTGGATATTTACAGCTTAGCAATAGTGCTACAACCAGCATATAATCTCCGAAAACGCACACTGCGACACGCATATCCTATTTGCAGTAAATAATGACGTCACACTTCAATCTAGGCTCTCGTCATGAACAGTCTATAGACTATAATGAAATTCCCAGCCACGTCAGGTATCACAGATTGCGTCCAATATGCCCTGTAGGGGTGCACGAAACACACACAAATAGCACAACACGACCAAAACCTAAAGACCCCTTATTTCGCATCTCATTGCTCCGCAGAATAGCTGGTTCTCTTCACTTGGGGGGGACGCGGTAGGGCTTTTGTTCCTGGCCGAGTATCATAGATGTATTTCATGCAATTTCTTGCGCCTGGAGGCAACGAAATGACATGTGGGATGCTTCGTGTTATATCGATGCCAATAATGTAGACCCCTAAGCGGGAGCATTGAATGAATATAAAGAGGCGAATGAAGTAATAACACAAGTTGGGTTTTCTGGAAAAAAGTTGAGTCAGCATGACAAGTAAGAGATGTTTATACTTTATGATATTTCGTGTAGCTTTTACTGTGCTATCTAGTTAGAGGTACGAATTGATGTTTTAATTTAGTCTTGTTTGTAAAAATGATTAGTTACTTTTAATGATAGCGGCCTGGATCAACAATATAAACAAGTTTAGCTCCTCACGTCCTCAGACTCATCATCAGACATGTGATATCCACCAATCAGCATTGGGCCCGCGTGGTGGATTATGGCCCACTCCCTCTCACAGAGAGAAGGCCTGTGTCCTAACAGTGGAAACATTATAGGCTGATTATGAATGAATGATGAATATAGTTCCTCAAGTTTTTGTGACCAAAAAATAAAGTAACGTAAAAATACATCTACATAACATCACGGGCTGTTCGAAAGAGATACCGTGGCGTCTGGTACACAGGCAACTGAAGGAACACGGGTGGGTTTTAGTCAGTAAAAGTCTGACAGTTATTTGATGATTTCCCACCCGTATTTCCTATTTCTTCCCGTGGGTGTCGTAGAAGGCGACTAAGGGACTTACTAGAGAATGGAAAGCAGAATTCTGCATGCATTTTACCACCATACTGCGATCGCCAACCCGCCTGCCAAGCGTGGCGATTATGGAAAAAACCCCCTTTTGGGGGAGGCCTATGTCCAGCAGTTGACGTCTTTCGGCTGAAATGATGATGATGATGATGATTTCCCGAAGAGTTAGGCAGAGGTGCACCTATAACTAGTACACGCCACATTTCACCAGTTTTATTTAAGTCCCATGTATTAAATGACGAGCCTATTGCCAACAACCGGACACAAATTCAGACTCCGGTCTGCTACTGAGAAATTCCAGATAAAAAAAAAACAATAACACTGCCCGACCCGGGAATCCAACCTAGGACCTCATGGTTAGCGCGACTACGAGACCAAGGAGGCAGTATTTCTTACTCAGAGCAGTATGTCTTATCTGTATAAAAAATGCTTTTGCGCTGTGTCTTTGCAGTTCAGCTATTGAAAACAAAAGACAACCTCTTTTTACACGCTTTATATTAGCTTCACTTGTATGTTTGTTTGTTTTTTGTTTTGTTTGTTGGTTTGTTTGTTTGTTTATTTGTATGTAACCGACTCCTTAGAGCGCGATTTTGACCCACTTTAAACGGTCAGATTTCATTGAAACTTCTTGTCGAGGACCAATGCCAATTCAATAATAAAAAAAAATAGAGAAAAAATAAATAAAAAAAAAACACGTTTTTGTAGTTAGCAGAATTAAAAAATTTAAAATAAATAATAGTTTAAAAACTAAAAAACACGCTTTAAAAACCAAACTAAAACAGGAGAAAATAATTTAATTCAATTAAAAAGCGTGGGGTGCTTGACATTAATTGATTATAAAAATACCTCAAAAAGCACCCCACGCTTTTTAATTGAATTAAATTATTTTCTCCTTTTTTAGTTTGGTTTTTAAAGCGTGTTTTTTAGTTTTTTAAACTATTATTTATCTAGTAATATAGTAGTTCTTTGCCGTACCTGGGATTCTAACCCTATATTTATGCTCAACAGTAGCACGAATGACCACTAGACCAACGAGGTAGTCGTGATGTATAAACGTGACTACAATTAAAGAGTTTCAATGAAAGTAGACCCGATCGAAAATACAATTCAGGATTAGCGCCACAAGGTTTTGAAACAGAAACCAATCTCATCATCTACCCAACTTTATCCCAACTATGTTGAGGTCGGATTCCAGCCTTACCAAATGGAGCTGAATAACTGGAGTATTTTGCATGGAGCAACTGCTTATCTGATCTCCACAACCCAGTTAGGTACTCGGTAATACGATACCCCTTGGTAAGACTGGTTGTCAGACTTCCCGTAACGACTGTCAAATATCCACAAATGACAGCCGGAACTAACGGCTTTACGTGCATTCCGAGGCATGGAAAGGTCTTGGTATGTGAAGATGGTCACCCATCTACGGACCAACCGTGTTTGTTTTCTTTTTTTTGGATGGGAAATAGTCAAATAACTTCTCCCGCTGTGGGTGGAGCGGGAGGGCGTGTCAGACTTTTACTGACTAAAACCCACCCGTGTTCCCTCAGTTGCCTCGGTGCCAGGGGCCGCGGTATCTCTTTCGAACAACCCGCACCGCGTCAAGCGTAGATTAACATGACCGATTGACTCTTGCGGCTGTTATTACTTAGCTACAAGCCCCTTATTGAAACAGAATCAATAAGGCAATGGATAAAAATAGTGCCATATAAAAATCTTTTCTCGATTCCATTTCCACGAGCTCAGCGAGTAGGTTGAAAAAAATTCCACCACTATAAATTTGCGTTCTTTTCAAACTAAAATAATTCTCTTTTTGGGCTACCCACATAAGTTTTCACCGCTGGGCGAGTGATCACGTCACAAAAAAAAAGTTTTTAAAAGTCCCGTAAAAAGTTTCAGAGACCCAATCCTCTGCGGGCTACCAAAACAAACACAAACTTTAGAATTAAAGGACATGTCTGGTGTGTTAAAACCTCGGCTTATTTGCACTGGACATCTCTTTTTTTATTTATTTGTAGCCAACTTTTGCCTACGACTCTGTGGGGTAAACTTGAAGCAAAACAGCTTACATACTTCGTCATGCGTTTGAGTGTGTGGGGAAAGTTCGTAAGGATTTTCAGGGTTTTGCCAACAATAAATAATTAAAGTCTTCTGCCTAGCCTTTCCCAACTATGTTGGGGTCAGCTTCCAGTCAAACTGAATGCAGCTGAATAGCAGTATTTTACATGAAGCGACTGCCTATCTGATATCCACAACTTTCGGCTTCTGAGGACCCGTAACGACTGTCAAAGATCCAGGAACTACAGCCAAAACCAACTTCTTTTCGAGGGGTCTTGATACCAGGCCACTCAGAAAGTATTGCGTAAAAAAGTTTTTATGTATGAGAGACTAGCCAGGTATAATCTATCTTGAAAATATGATTATTTGGAAGTAAAAATAGGTACGTTCCAATTTCAAAATTTCCCTCCACATTATTTGCAAGCTAATTTAAATTATCGTGTATCATAAAAAAAAAATGGATCTGCGCCGGGAACAATTTCGCGATATGATTTTTTTACGATTTCAAGTGTCGCCTGAAACCGGACGAATCGTACGATAAACTTCAAATGACATCCGTGTATTGTTGGTATAATGAATTCAAACGTGGTCACCTACCTTTGGCGAGTGAAGAAAGAAGTAGTCGCCCTTTGACAGCTGTTACGGAAGACAACGTGCTAGCAGTCAAAAACTTCATCTATGACAATAGGCGAGTTACATATCAAGAGATTCAGCATATACTGCAGGTTGGATCGTGAAGCCTTCACGAAATTTTACACGTGCATCTTCGCGTGAGAAGGATAGTTTCACGCTGGGTGCCGCACAACCTCACCGATGCTCAGAAGCAGGCCCGGGTGGAATGTCACCGTGATATGATAAAAAAATTTGAAGCAGGCTCTTCTCGGCGTGTTTACGACATCATTACAGGTGATGAGTCTTGGATTTATCCATACGATCCAGAAACGAAGCGCCAATCGACGGTTTCGATGTTTCTAAACGAATCAACGCCTACCAAAGTGAAGAGATTTGACTGGCTACTTGGTGTCAATTCCTTTACGGAACCAAAGAAGCATCAACGCTGAATGGTATACTACCAAATGCTTTGCAGAAGATTTATCTGTTGTGAGCAACAAGCGACCAAACACGGCTCCGCGGGCAGCGCGCCTTCGAACACCGCGCTCAAATCGAGGGACTTCCTGGACAGCACGCCAGTCAAACTCCTGGGTCACACTCCTTACAGCCCTGACCTAGCACCGTGTGACTTCTTTGTATTCACAAAACTTAAAAATCAGCTCAAAGGAATACAATTTTCGTCGCCGAAAGATGGGCTGTCAGCGTTTGAGCAGGCTATCAACGAGCTGTCTGCGGCGGGCTGGAAAAAGTGTTTTGAAAACTGGTTCAGACGCATGAAACTTTGTATAGAGGCTAATGAAGAGTACTTTGAAAAGATTTAATAAAAAAAAATACCTATAGAACATTTTATTTTATTTTCGAAAAACTTTCTGAGCGTCCCACGTATGAACACAAACGAGGCAAAAGGATTATGGAAGGTTCGTTGCAGGTGGCGTTAGGTAGTTTCTGCCTACCCCCATGGGCAAAACGCGTGAGTTTATGTATGTATGTAGTGATTAGGTGTCTATTTGTATCTACACTGTATCTCATTTTTGCTATCCGTAGAAACGTAGTGGATTGTATTGTAATAATTGTAATGGGCTGTCTCTCTCGAATCTTATTCGAACAAAATAACATTTGGTTCTATGTTCTATGTTATGGGTTTGGTTTCCGCACTTAGTCCTTCAAGTGGACCATTGTGCGTGAGCCATGGTGGCCTTCGGTTGTTATTCCAGCCAGCCCACCTCCCTCCAGAAGTTGGCTATAACTCCTGGTCTGTTTAGAATATCCGTGTAACATTTGGGTTCCCCGAAGGTTTCGGTTCTAGTCTGGGCTACGCCTGTGCATTCGAAAAGCACGTACGCGACGGTTTCCTCGGCCTCCATGCAAGCCCTGAAAGAAAAAGAAGAAAGAAAAATTGTTTATTCTGCACAAACAAAACGCACATTATAAAAATAAAAATAAAAAATTAAACATAAAATGCACCCAAACAAAAGCCAAAAGCCCCGTATTCACGTAGAAAAAGTTTACAATTTTGTCCATTACTTGTTGATGTCAGGGCTAGTGACCAAAGACAATAATAGACGTTACGAAACTGGCACATTACGTAATCAACAAAACAAAACAACAAATGCCGATTTCAGAATTTGCAGAGTGCATTATTGAATACTGTTGCAAACAAACATACCATAATAATAAGAACAATAAGCCGTGCGTCGTATCTGTGCAAGAACAGGTCTTTGCTCAGCAAAATGCTGTGACTTCGGAAAACCTATCGTCAACAGCACTGGTTTTCAGCAAATACCATAAAAGTGACGCATGACGTCCCCCCTGTGCGCGGGCTTGCGGACGGCGAGTAATGGGTAGCTCGCTGTCCGGTAAGGACCAAGCCCGGGTCGACGGCGCGTTGTGTTCCACGCGCGCCTCAAAGAGATGTCAGCACCAATAGGTGGGGTTCGCAAGGACCGATGCCTGCCAGGGGTGCGGGTTGTTCGAAAGAGATACCGCGGCCCCTGGCACACAGGCAACTGAGGGAACACGGGTGGGTTTTAGTCAGTAAAAGTCTGACACGCCCTCCCGCTCCACCCAGAGCGGGAGAAGTTATTTGATGATTTCCCACCCAAAAAAAAAAAAAAAAAACGTCCCCCCTGTGAGCTAATATCTCGGATAAGTCTAATTTTCCACGCAAATATATGTGATTCCAGGTGAAGATAGTATGTATATATAAATATATCTGTATAGGTATAGATGAAGTTCAATAAAAAAAAAAAAATAATAAAAAAAAAAAAAAAAAAAGCCCCTGCACAGGGGGCTGTCCCTATAACATTTGGTATTTTCACGCAGCTGTGGATTTAAATATAATTGCGAAACATCAACAAAATCCTCATTAATAAGAGGTCAACTTACGGTCAAAACAATTAAATACTAAGTATTCCGGTTGTAGTGGCTATGAAAACTGCTTCTGATGATGGTCTTAAATATTCAAACATCTATGTTTGGATATTTATATGTTTGGATGTTTGTTAGTCAATCACGCAAAAATGGCTGAACGGATTTGCATGAAATTTGGCATACAGATACTTTTTATCGCGGTAGTACGCTATCGCCGGGAAAGTTTCGAGCACCACGCGGGCGAAGCCGCTATCAAAACCTAATAATACACAAATCATCTCATTTCTTATTACCACGCATACAATATTCCCGGCGTAAACTTTCCCTTCCACACAAGCATTGAAAATACTAAGAAACTGTAAACGTGCTCAAGGAGGTTATTGCTCTAACTTTCAATCCCTTGCGACGTGATGAGACTATGATCTTTGTTTTATTTGAACGTTTAGTTCTGAATCACTATGGAAAGGCCGTGAATCTGAGCAGATAGAAAAACTATACGCATTACTGGTAATATCTAGCGAAAGATTCTAGGCAACTTTCTGAATATTTTTGGGTGGGATAATCTTTATATCGCCCTTCAATCATTCTGCCCAGGTTATTCTGAACTTACATCGGCTTCCATTCTAATGCTACATGGTGCAGCAGCCTATCGGACCTCCACAACCCAGTTACTGGGTAAGATGTCCCAATTTTTACCAAAACTGATAGGCAAAGGTACGGTGGCCTGCATCAATTGGGTACCCCAATTGTATTAAGCTTTTATTTAATACACCCAATTGATGCAGCCCACTGTACATCTATCTACATACAGTACAGTCATATTTTGCCGGATGCGCTAAACTCGGTTTTTTTTTTAAATTAAATTTTTCTTACGTTTTTTGGCAATTTTCAGTTCAGTGTCATGTTGTATATTGATAAAAATAGGATTCGCAATCGTAACAAGCATGGTTTTACGGAATTATAATAATTAAAATCATCTATACAAGCCTTTTTTTCTATTTTTAATGGTGGAAAATCATCAAATAACTGCTCCCGCTCTGGGTGGAGTGTAGTGCTGACTAAAACCCACCCGTTTTCCTTCAGTTGTCTGTGTGCCAGTGGCCACGGTATCTATTTCGAACAACCCGCACCCCTGGCAGGCATTGGCCCTTGCGCACCAGTTGGTGCTGACATCTCTTTGAGACTCCCGATTCTCTGGGATTCCCGACACCCAGGGCGTCTCCTACGACAGCTAGGGCCATGAGGGCGCATATACTGCCTCTCCCTCACGTGCGCCGCCTCCCTCTTCGCGAGCACTACTGCTTCACAGGAGGTCACGGCTACCCATGCACTCTCGCTTCGTACCATGGCCTGGACCAGGGCCGGATCAATACAGCCCTCTAAGTGCATTTAATCTCATACAATATTTTTTTATGAAATAATCGTTCAGTCAATAGTCAAAAGTATTTTATCAAATAGCTGGGCTGATACTGAGAAATCTTTATTGGAAACCAACAAATCTTTCCCTTGTCTGGGAATCCAACCCAAAACCACAAAAGCAGCAATGCACTACTGACTCGAAGCAGATAATTACTTGCCAATTCAACATCATCAACTGTCTAGCTTTTTCCCAACTACACTCGAGAGCAATGAATCCGGGTCACTTAAAGAATGTTAAAAATCACGGAAACTAAAAATGATAGGTTAATGCAATAAATTGTATTTAATAGACAATGTAATACTCCTTAAATGAAAGTAAAAAAAATATGAGTCACCATACATTTTATTAACACAAAATTACATAAAGAAAAAAACTGCTGATCTCTCCTTAAAACAAAAATAGGAAACATGAAATTTTTGAACTTTATTACGATTTTCTTGAATTTTAATACTTCGTATTGCCTCCTCGTGCTTCCATTACTGCGTTTACGCGGTTTGGCATGCTGTACACCAAGTTCCTTATACGATTTTGGGGAATATTCTCCCATTCCTCTGTGAGAGCAATTTTGAGCTCACGAAGCGTGATTGGGGGAGGGTTTCGTTGTTTTACGCATCTGCCTAGCTCGTCCCAAGCATGCTCGATCGGGTTGATATCCGGGCTGCGCGCTGGCCACTCCATACGAGTAATGTTCATCTCTTGAAGGTAGTCATTCACAATCCTACCTGTATGAGGTCGGGCATTGTCATGCATAAATATAGCATCCTCACCTAAATTGACCATAAATGGACCAACGTGATCATTGAGGATTTCTTCCACATATCTTACGCTAGTTAAAGAGCCGTTTTCTATGATCACCAGCTCTGTGCGACTTTCAGAAGAAATTCCGGCCCACACAAGTACAGACCCACCACCGTAGGCTACTTTTTCTTCGATGCATGCTTGCTTGAATCTTTCCCCTGGTCTTCGATACACTCTGTGTCTTCCATCGTGCTTGTAGAGCATAAATTTTGATTCGTCGGAGAACATAACTTTTGACCAATCTTCAATACTCCAATTTACGTGGCTCTGGGCATATCTTAGTCTTGAAATACGATGCCCACGCTCCAGTTTAGGGCCGTTTGCAGGTCTAAGGGGTTTTAAGTTAGATTCAGCAAGCCGACGTCTTACTGTCCATGCACTTGGGTTACTTCCTCCGAGGCGTCGAAACTGATTTGTGAGTTCAGTTCCTGTGAGAAAGCGATTTCGAAGCATGGTGTTCACCAAGTATCGGTCTTCTCGTGCTGTGGTACACCTGGTTCTGCCCGTTCCTGGTCTGCGTAGGTTAGAACCAGTTTCTTCGTAACGTCGGAGAACTCTTTGTACTGTTGACAGCGACACACCGACAGTCCTGGCTGTATCGCGCTGACTCCGGCCGGTTTCCAGCATTGTAAGTATTCTGGTGCATTCTTCAGGCGTAAGCGACATAATTTCAGCTTGAATAATGAATATAGAGCACTATCAACATGGTTTATGTACCCACATAAATGACAGATTACAAACAAAAGCAAAACCAAATGCTGTAATTTCGTAGTTCCATCTTCGAAAGTGGCCCTTTTTCAAATTAGATTTTTTTATGATATAACTTTACAATAACTATGAAGTTTTAATACCTTCATTTAAGGAGTATTACATTGTCTATTAAATACAATTTATTGCATTAACCTAGCATTTTTAGTTTCCGAGATTTTTAGGATTATTTAAGTGACCCGGATTCATTGCTCTCGAGTGTATCTGGGAGTCGGCTTCCAGTCTAACCGGATACAGCTTAATACCAATGGAATTAACAAGTAATTCAATTGGTGAAAATAACTTTACAAAACAACAATTCAGATAAATCACTTTGTTGTACGTTAGATCAAAGGTTGCAGTATTATAATTAATAGGTATCTATTTAAAACTATCTTATCCGAACAAAATAACATTAATTTGGTATTTTCACGCAGCTGTGGATTTATTAGATTGCGGAAGAATAACAAAATCCTTATTAGTAAGAGGTCAACTTACGGTCAAAACAATTAAAGACCAAGTATTCCGGCTGTGGTGGCTATGAAAAATGCTTCTGATGATGGTCTTAAGTGGGACAGTGGGAAATCATCGTGGTGATAACATTGGCCAGCTGTTATCAAAGAAAAGAAGAAAGAAAAAATGTTTTATACTGCACAAACACAAACACAAAAACAATGCCCATTACAAAAAGAAAAAACATAAAATACACACATATCTGGGTGCGCTGGGTGTTTTATTATCAGACGTCGCTCGCGATGCTCTTCTCCAGCACCTCATCGATACAAAGAAGAAGCTTATGCTTGACAAGCTTGCGTATGCGTCTGTGTGATAATTTTGTACAAGTACATTACTATATTTGTTGTGCAAGAGCACACTATAGGTACGGTGATGTTAGCTGAGTAAAGTACGTGTATAAGCCACCTTAACAAAATTTAATTAATTACTTCATTACATACCTACGTACATACATAAAATCACGCCTTTTTTCCATGGAAATGAAACTGCAGAAAGCCACAGGCTACGATCAACATACTTCTTTTGCCTAGTTTATGTTCAGACATCTGGTTATTTGATTAATAATTCTCAGATATTTTAGCAACACCAGCTATGGACTATGAATTTTCAAAGTGGTTACTTTGAAAATTCATAATTCTTCATCTGTTTTTTAAAATCTTTTGCTCGACTACGTAATAACGCAATGAAAACTGTCAAAATGAAAGCCATTGGCAGTTTAAGTGTGTTGGGTTATTGGCAATGGGGATAATTAGAGATAATTAGATAGAATTCTCTTTATTGTAAGCCATAAAACAATACAAATGTAGGTACATTATTTAACTACTTTGTAACTTCCTAATCGTTATGAGGTCTTAAACCTATTCTATTCTAGCCTGCAATACTTTCCATCTCTAAACAACAGCCTTCTTTCATTTCCATCAAAAGTATTTTGTTTACAAAACAAAATTGCAACACCACCAAAAACCGTACCGTAACAAAAAACCGTACATACATAAATAACGGTGTTTTGCAGCACATGTTTACAACGGGAGTTCCTATGGGCGCCATAACTTTACATTAAGCGACACCGTCGACTGTTTCTGCGATAAATATACATAACATTTATATGGGGACTTTATTGTGTAAATAGAATTTCATTTTATCACTATTACTGGGTAAGAAACGGTTATGATAATGTTGATAGTGTACGTAAATAAAATATGTATCGGGTATGAGGGGATGATTCGTAGAATGCTTCATGTGCAGACTCTTTAAACTTTTAAAGAATTGCGAGCCCTTTTAATGGTGCCGTAGTCACTAGGAACTCTTATAGTTTCACCATGTCTATCCGTCCGTGTGTCCGCAGTTTAGCATAAAGACTCATAGTAGTGGAAAGCCAACTGCAACTGTAAGCTGGTCGACTATTTCTCGATAACTTGTAAAGCCCTGTTTAGGCCTTAATTCACTATGACCACTTAACGATTCCTTACTTCAAAACCATGTCAATTCCTTAAATCACACACGACATCTGCTAATAAATATCAACAAATTGTCTTGGAACAAGCACCTGGCGAAGGGAGGTCGTACCAGGCGGGCGGCGGCCGACTTACTGACACACAGGGTTGCGTCAATCGTGGACAGGATCAGGCAACTTGGACTCGAGGTGGCCTTGCACAAGTCCGAGACCATGTGTTTTCATGGTCATTGGAATGCGCCACCAACGGGTTCCCAGGTAACGGCAGGAGGGATTCCCATCGGCGTTGAGTCGACGATGAAGTACCTGGGACTCGTCCTTGACTGCCCGTGGAACTTCGCAGAGCATTTCCGACGTTTGGCTTCCACACTGCAGCGGGCCGGGGCTGCCTTGAAGCGGCTCATGCCCAATCTAGGGGAGCCAAACGCCTTCTACCGGAGGCTATACGTGGGGGTCGTACGATCCATGGCTCTATACGGGACACCGGTATGGGCGCCTTCATTAAGGTGCCAACGGGCCCGCCGGTTGAAGGCGTCCCATAGGATTATGGCCATCCGTATGATCCGGGGATACCGCACGATCTCCGGTGAGGCAGCGGGCCTTCTTGCTGGATTGCCGCCATGGGATCTGGAGGCACAGGTCCTCGAGCACATTTGGGAGTGGCACGAGGAGGCCAAACCCCGGGGCGTAACTCCGCTGCCGCGAGAAATCGCTCAGAGCGCGACAGAGCTCCGGCTGGATCTCATGGCGACACGGAGAGTGCGATTGTCGCAACCAAGTGCTGGGCACGCCACGATAGCGGCGGTAAGTCCCCTCTTTCAGGAGTGGCTTGAGAGACGGCACAATTTCTGGAAAGATTATAGAAGCCGCAGACGATGCGAGAACAAAGGCAAAGTTAATTATGCGTGCGTTATATGTATATATCAAAGAAGTGAAAACTTCGTTGGAGCTATGGAACAAGTTGAAGGCCTTATTTGATGGTTCGGGTTTTACACGAAGAATATTCCTTTTACGTAATTTAATATCAATTTGCCTGAAAAGTTTCGTTTCTATGCACGTAACGCAGATAGTCGAAAATGGTCAAAAATTAAGTGGGACAGGATTTGGTTTCAGTGATGAGTGAATTGGTTGTTTATTGTAATAGCGGGATCGTCGGAAAACTTCATGCCGATGATAATGGCTATTGGACATTTTGCCATACAAATTACAACCGACGCCATTAGAACCAAACTCATGGATATGGATACGGAAGAGAACGGAAATAGTCAATCTCAATCAAATGAAGCCAGTGCATTCGCTAGTACTCGTAGCTCGCAGAAATAGCAGCATAGGAAGAATAAATTGTATATGGCCAATGCCCAGAGCAGTGAGCAAACGAAAACAAATGTCAATGTCAGCGGTAAAAGTCACGTCAAATGTTACCGGTGTGAACAAACAGGGCACTACAAGAATCAATGTACAAATAGTGATAATACAAATTCCAACGCGAAAGATAGTCAACGTAAACAAAGTTATAGCATTTAGTACTGTGTTTTTAAGTGGCCAATTTAATAAACATGACTGGTACATTGACTCAGGCATGAGTATACACCTAACAGCTAATGAGCAGTGGATTGAGAATGCTACATATCATAAAATTAAATTTAAATGTGTTGCAAATAGTGAGAGGTTGCTAGTATTATGTTCCGGCGATGTGACCATTACTTTTAACTAAAACTGATCAATATGAATTTAAAATTCCAGTCAAGGATATATTATGTGCTCCAGGATTGACTATCAACTTGCTGTCAGTGAGCCAGTTAGTAAAATCTGGAAATAAAGTTCAGTTTACGACAAATGGCTGTGAAGTATACCTACAACCAAAACAGAGAGAATTAACAATTTATTTGTCTTTCATACATTCAGTACAGTGAGTGTTCAAATACGTAATAGATGGCGTTACTAGTTTATTTTGATACAATACTAACAATACCAATGCGAATTCAATATTCATATTTAAGACAGAACCACGTCTGTCAGCTAGTTGTATATATAAAATGCATGACAATGATGCATTTAAATGGTACCCATAGGGGTACCACATAAAGTTCTGATAGAGATTAACCACAGAATCACACGAAAACTTACCTACGTACCATTTGGAATTTTGGAAGTAAAAAATCATTCGCAGTATTTTCCCTGACAATCCCGGAACAATAATTCCTTCTTGTTACTTTTTAATAAAAGTTGTTGATTTTCCTCCTAAAATCTTCTCATCATAACAATAGATCACTAGGTCTGTTAAATTGATAACCCGACAGCCAACCATTTTGTTGTAAATTTTCCTCAATTACATCACAATTTACGGGGGGCGGGCGATAAGCAGCTTGTTCTTGAAGAAGATTTTAAAGTGAATAAGCGTTGGTATCTACAAAATATCTGAGAGGCTCGTGGCTAATTAAATAATAGTTTAAAAAACTAAAAAACACGCTTTAAAAACCAAACTAAAAAAGGAGAAAATACTTTAATTCAATTAAAAAGCTTGGGGTGCTTTTTGAGGTATTTTTATAAGTAATTAATGTCAAGTACCCCAAAGGTTTTTTGAATTGAATTAAATTATTTTCTCCTTTTAAAGTTTGGTTCTTAAAGCGTGTTTTTTACTTTTTTAAACTATTACTTATATTCAATTTTTTAGTTCTACTAACTACAAAAACGTGTTTTTTTATCCTTTTTTTTCATTTTTCTCAATTTTTATTTTAAATTATTGAATTGTCATCGGTCCTCGATAAGTTTACAAAGTTTAAATTAAATCTAACCGTTTAAAGTGGGTCAAAATCGCGCTCTAAGGAGTCGGTTACATACAAACAAACAAACATACAAGTGAAGCTAATATAAAGCGTGTAATAATAGTAACGGGTCGATTCATCAGGTTAAGCTACGATTGCCGGGGTTTGTCTGTGGATGGGTGACCAACTTTACATATAGATAATCCTCTGTGCCTCGCAACGCACGCTAAGCCGTTGGTCCTGGCTGTCATTCGTGGATATTTTACAGTCGTACGGGTCGTCAGAAGCCCGAAAACCTGACGAACCTTTACCAAGGGGTATCGTGTTACCCAGTAACTGATTTGTGGAGGTCAGATAGGCAGTCGCTCCATGTAAAATACTGGTATTCAGCTGCATCCGATTGTTTGACTTACAAAATATCTATGTTTTTGATATATGTACCTACATGGAAGTTTCAAACGAGCTTTTAAATATCGTATCGTATCTGGGCGTACATCTCCCAAGATAAGATACACAACGATATTATAAAGTCATCTTCTCCGTAAGGGCGAAGATGACTGTGACGTAAATCGCTCGGACGTTCATGTTTTCGCCGTGTTCTATAAAACTTTGGCCCGCAATGATCGTGTCGTCGCTCGGTGCAACCTCCGCAGCTGACTTACGCATGATATTCATTTGATAGGGACGACAACTTACGGAAGAAAGGTTTATAGAGAGTAGACTCTCTAAGCACGAAAACCGTAGTTTCGGCCAAAGTTACTGGCGTTTCCTACTCCGTATAACTTACGTATGGCCATAAGATCAGTTTTGGGCCCGAATTAAAATTAATGACAACACGATTTCACAGTTATTCTTACTCTCGAACTATTTTTGCCAGTCCGAAAAAAAAATATTAATCGGGAGTAGAGAATTCCGTAGTATCGAACTATTTTTTGATGGGCCCGTATCTCTGTTGACGGACTTAAAGAGTAGCCCCGGGGATCTCGTGTCGTTCCAACGAACGAACGTTCGATGTTCGTGTGATGTGCCCTGTTTTCTTTTTTAAACTTACGGTTATGAACATAGGTATGTTATCAAGAAGACAAATGGGTTATTTTCAATGATAAGCATGCTTTTACCTGCTTTATTGTTCTAAGTTACCTATCTAAATAGTAATTACATATTAATATCGCTGTTACTACGAAAATTAGGTATAAAGGCTCTAACATAAAGTATGGAGACCATTGGCTCAGGTGTCAGAATTAATTAAAATCTTAATGATGATCAATTTTCAAAATAGCCGCAAAATGTAATCCCGTTTAAACATTTAAATACAAATCTGCTCAGAGTAAAAATATGAATCGTAATGGGTTATCGTGGGCAAACACCGTTTTAAAAACAGTCTGTTTACTTTATTGTATTATCAGTTTATTTTATTTTTAAGATACATTGTAATAATATTTTCGTACCTCTATTCCATCGCTAAGATTTGAAAAAAATATCAACAATAATCGTTATAAAACTTTTTTGACTATAAACACAACAATTGACAGCACAAAATCCTAAATCTAAGTTAAAGATCAACAACCATTAAAAAGGGCAATGCTTTCCCAAACACAACTGACCTACCGACTGTACGAGAAAAATACTTTTGAATTTTGCGTAAGTCTAAGATACTTGAGCTCGTGACTGTACAATTGAAAATCTGTGTGGTTCTTGCCTCAATATACCATTTCAGGCACTAATCTACGTAGTCTTCACATGATCTGACCACTGATCAAGGTTATGTATGGACTTTTAATGAGATCCTTGGGTTTGTTTTGCCATTTTTTTATTTTTTCTCAGGGTCAGTCAGATAAGAAATGTCCATGTAGCCTATTTTTTTAACAAGCCTAAAAAGGCTTGTTAAAAAGGCTTGGTATGTGTTTAAGTAATGCAATCTTTGAACGTGATTTTCACCCACTTCAAAACGCTGGATTGATTTGAAACTTTGCACACTCATCAAGGACCGATGACAATTCAATAATTTCATAAATTTGTTCCAATATGCTGGCCAAAAAAAAAACAACATCTCGCATTTGTAGTTAGCCGAACTAAAAAATTGAATTTAGATAGGTAGTAGTTTAAAAAATACGCTTAAAAACGAAACTAAAAGAGTTGAAAATGATTTAAAAAAAAATAAAAAATAAGGATAGAGTGATTAATAAATGACATAATTTTAATATAAAAAAGCGAGGGATACTTTTTGAGGTATTTTTATAAACAATTAATATCAAACACCCCACGCTTTCTTACATAATTTTGTTATTTTGTATAATAATATGACGTGTAAAAGTGTTTCCGATATACTATTTACAGAATAAATAAATTCATTTCATTTCATACCCAAATTCAAACTCAATACTAGTATTGAGTTTGAATTTGGGTCTTGGGCTTTGATCTATGAAGGCTTCTAGAAGCCTTCATAGATCAAAGCACTTCCCACCTGCTCCAATTATCCACAGCCTTGAAGCAGATACGCCTTGCTTTTAACCGATTATCCGCAACAGCTAATGTACCCGCCGCACCATACCAACTCGACAGCACGTTACCCGTCAACCGTCACAACTACATAACCAATCGACTATGCGTTATCCGCTATCGGACCTACTACATCTTGTATCACAACGACACAATATCATCGACATCATTCCAGCAGAAAGACGTCCACTGCACTGGCTTGTCATAAGCGCCACGCTTGGCAGGCGGGTTGGCGATCGCAGTATGGTGGTAAACTACAAAAAGACCGCTGCTGCCCATCCTCTAGTAAGTCCCTTAGTCGCCTTTTACGACACCCACGGGAAGAAATGGGATGGTGCTATTCTTTACGTCCGACACGATATACAAATAAGCATTTAACGCGGGGTCAACTAGACGTAAATGCAGTGCCGATGAGTGGCATGCGGCGGGTACCATAGTTGGTCTAAAAGCGGTCAACGCGTTCGCAACGCGTGGTCAAAGCGTCAATTACTTTTACTGGTTTCTGGAAATTATACAATCTGTACACATCACTTGGTTTTGAAAGTTGTTGTTTTGTTTGTTTATTGATGTTGCTTTACTTTCAGTCTAGTTTTTTTTTTTTTTTTTTTTCTCTTTATTTGTTTAGGGGTTTTTATCTAAACAGATACGCCAACCCCATCGTGCCTTTTAACATTACATAAAATTAACACTAAAATTAAAATTAATACATATATACTATATTAAGTATATAATAACATAGATCTACATAAATCTAAATAATCAGCATATTAAACAAGGACACACAGATCAAGGACTGTTATCAAACGACTTAACTTTTTGGCACATTCTGACGTTGGTTGAGATAAAATTGATTGAATTAATCCCATGTTTAGTTTGTTTAAGTCAAATTCCCTCAAAAATGTCTCCCTTTCGCGCCGGTTCCGGACACAATCCATCAGCAAATGTTGCACGTCCTCAATCTGATTACAAACTCTGCAATTCGGCGAATCAGCTTTTTTCATAAGGAATGCAAACTTCGCTGCTGGATAATGCCCAGAGCGAAGTCTTAGTATTAATTTAACGTAGTTCCTATCAAATTTATCAACATCAAACCACGGCATACAAGAAGGCTCGCCTTGTATGGTCCTATACCAAATACCATTTTGCTGACTGATATTAACAAAGTGTTGCTTCCAGGAGTTATAACAAGTTACTTTAAATTTAGAAATGTATTCCCAATAATCAGGTAAGTAGTCAAATGTTGTACCCTCTACTGCTGCTAATTTGGACAATCGGTCAGCCTCCTCATTCAGTCTAGTTGCTACCCAGTCTTCTGAGTATGCGACGGCTTTTAAACTAGTTTATATACGGTGTAACAGAATAGCGCAAGTTCTGAAAGTAGTTTGTTCATAATTGACTACTGAATCGATTTTATTGGCTTTTAATAGGTTTTTTGTATTATTTATTTTGCCATAATGAGGCAAAGAAAATTAAATATAATTTTTAACCAAAAATATTCAATTTGAAATGCATAAAATAATGTGCTGCCTAGGGTCAGCACAATTTACCTAAAAATAATATTAAGCTTTAAAAAATAAGTTTTGGTCATTATGTAATGCTTTCAACTCAATACTCTAATTGGGGTGTATGAGGTCTAGCGTTAACTATGGTACACATTGTATAAATAAGATACCTTTAAGCTGGTAAATCTAGCTTAGCAAGATTAACGATCACAAAAATACTTCCACGAGAAAGAACATTAAAGTTAGAGACAGTTTTTATTTGTTGGAAGGTAAAAAAATACCTCTAAATTGTCTTTAGGGAGACTAACACCTGAAATTTACCTCCTTTAGCACATTTTTGTGCTGGAAAACTTTTTTCCTCTCTAATCGGAAACCTCATCAATCAGCTAGAATGTTTTTATTCTTACACAACTATAGCTCTAAGATTATTTTACATTAAATTATGCATAGTAGCCAGCATAAGCTAATCTTAAATACTGTTTTCTTGATATAATACTCTTTGTATTCAAGTTTTTTGAGTCACAAACTAGCTTCTTTTGTTTCTACTTCTTTTTAAAACATCGTGCTCTATGAAATTGTCCTCAAAAACAATATATAGCTACTCATATTTTGTCATATCCGGCCTCGCCTTGGAGCTATGTGCGGCTGTTGCATTTCACCGTTTTCCCCCGGCTTTGCTTCCTTCCGTTCAGCCTTCATTCATTCGGTCTCTGTGCCGATTTGCCGTCCGAAAAACGGCAGAAAAAATTGCCGTTTTTGCTTTTAGTCTGTCGGTTCATCGATCTATCTTCAGCTGTCGGGTCTATATTTAGGGACTAACATATTTCGGATTTCGGCCTAGGATGTTTTTGGGTTTATAAGAAAAATGTTGAGCCTGTCTGTAATGTGTTTGACACGCAATCGCTCAATTCTTTCGCTATTATCTTCTTTTTTGCCATGTATCTAGGCCTAAACATGGTTTTACTTCACTTAATAAGTAGGTAGCCTGCAAGTAGGTTATACAAAATCGACTAAGCAATTTAGTTCATCAAGTATTTTTCCAATTACGGTGCAATTTGAACCATAACCATTTACGCCTACGGAAACATTTCAATAAATTATTAACCACCTCTTCCCTTTTATTACGAAAACAAAACTTTTAGGATAAACAATAATTTTACATTAATTTTGGCTAAATAAAATTCGTTGGCAAAACTTCGAATTCCTGTTATATAGCCGCCCAGACCACGTACGATAAAATTAATGGATTTCCATTAACGGAGGACTATGGACTCATTGTCCAGTCTATATTAAATGGGTACACCCAATGAACTATGGCCAACTTTATTTTAAAATACTTACCCTGAATGAAAATTAAACCAATATTCATATTATTACTTCGCTAGTTGTTTCCGCGAATTCGTTCGCAGGCAATCTTAAAAAATAATAAATTTAATGCTTTAAATATTGTATTATTCTATTAATTGTTTTATTTTTTATTGCAAATTTTTCGTGATTAGTCAGTCAGCCAAGTGAGAGGTAAATAGGTTTAATATTATGTATGTATATTTCAAAACTATTTCTGTTTCAGGATCATACACCGACCGATGCTTGCCTTACCTTCTCAAATGCCTTCCTCAAGATAACCCAACCTCAAACATTACAAATATTTGATCCAAACCAACATCAGGAACAAAGGATTTAACTAATTATCAACACTGACATTAGCAATTCGACTGCTTCCAACATACGAGCAATTCAAAGTCTAGCTCGATATGGATAACTTTGGTTTGTTCCTCATTTGCTTTGGCAGTAATTACCAATTAACGTGTAAGATGCTAATTGGCGGGCAATATTATCGTAATGTTTAACGGATGCGCTAATATGAACTTATAGGGTTACATTGATCTTTATTCAATGATTCATCATCATCATCATATCAGCCGAAAGACCTATAAACTCCTCCCCCAAAAGGGGGGGATTAGCCATAATCGCCACGCTCGGTAGGCGGGTTAGCGATCGCAGTATGGTGGTCAAATGCATAGAGAACGATGCTGCCCATTCTCTAGTAAGTCCCTTAGTCGCCTTATATGACACCCATGGGAAGAAATAGGATGGTGCTATTCTTTTATCTATAAAGCCATATCATACAACATATCAGTCATATACACACAACCTAACACTAACCTGCAACTTCTAAAATACGGAAGAAAATTGAATTTCCGCGGGTCACCTTGGACCTTCCCCCTTTTTTTTTTGAGGGTGGGAAATCATCAAATAACTTCTCCCGCTTTGGCTGGAGTGGGAGGGCGTGTCAGAGTTGTACTGACTAAAACCTGCCCGTGTTCCTTCAATTGCCTGTGTGTTAGTGGCTACGGTATCTCTTTCGAACAACTCGCACCCCTGGTAGGAGCTTCCCCGTTTGGGAAATTTTCCGGCTTACTAGCACCATGAGGTGCTGTTTGAAACGAGATTTAAAATTAAGTTTCGGAATTATTTTTCTTTTTAGGGTTTCGTACCAAAGGGTAAGGTGCCTGCCTGCGTTTAAATCTACGACATACAACTTGTAAGTCGCAACCGTTACCAATGGGCCACTAGTGCTTTAAAAGTCCTCTTTAACCATACTTTTAATATCCCAACTATGTATTTTACGTTCTCTATTTTAGTCTCAAAATCCGACTCATATCTCCTCAAAGGCCTAATCATACATGAAAATTCTATTTCGCCTAACCGACATTAGTTCCATATCCACCGAGATGAGTTCGTGGTACCCACAACGCTTCATCAACTATGCGTCGCCCGCAGATTATCACTATGCGGATGAATGGGACTAATTTACCAAGTCCCCTTTAACGAGGCAGTTTTTAATAATTGCAGCTTCTATTTTTGTCTCGGCGCAATTTTGTCTGTTCGTGAATATACTGCTATATGTTTTCTGTGAATATGTTGATTATCTTTTTGGTCTAGAAAATTCATACAGAATGTGGTTTTAAATGACACTGTGTGTAAAAGTACTCTTCCTCCTTTTTGAATTCGGCTATAACGATAAGTGGAGGTAAAGGAGGTTCTCGATTCGATTGTGTGTTTTAAATGTTTTTTACCTCACAACTCCGTCATTTATTAATCTATTTGAAACATTTTCCTTTAGTTTAAAAGGGTATACTTACCGAGTGTTTCCATATTTATTTGGTCAAGGTTTGATTATTGGTTTATGGTTAAGAAATACATTTTAGATTAAAACAATATGGTTTCATGTTCACATATCAGAAATCCACGTCAATTAGTAATATAGTTTCATGAGGGTGTTTCATCTGCCAATCCTCAGGAGACAGATGAATTGACGGCTTACATAATATTAGATTACTTAACAATAGCCTGATTTTATTACCATGATGCCAATTATCCCATTTCCTGGTTAAGTGAAAGCTAGAGTAGCAATAGAAAAATAATAGAAGCTAATTTTTTCGAAATAAAATTCTCCAAGGTATACCTACTTTAGAAAAAAAAAATTTCGAAGAAACTGTGGCATCTTTAGTTTCCATAAGCAAATTTACTTTAAATATCGCATAATTCCTAAAAATCTCTTGCTGCCATGTAGTATTAAAACGATACCCAACTTTTGTAACAGATTTTTAGTAATCGAGAAATATTTTAATATTATTATGTAACTGTACTAAAATGTCTCTCGATTACTAAATCTCTTACAAAATTCGTTTTTTCTGACCCATAGTACCTACTGACTTATGGGTAAAGTTGCTCATAGAAACTAAAAACGTCAAAGTTGACGGTATTAAGCCACTTACTCATTAAATTCTCAAAACTTTCCTCATTAACGAGGCATTCTTTTCCTGTTTCTGTGTATGTTATTTTTTGCATGAACTGATTTTTATACCTACATCGTAGTATTTTGAAATAATGTATAAGAACGCGCAATACATTTTACAAGCAAGATGAAATTGTAAAACGATGTCGTTTTTAAAAGGCGTTCTCACCTGACGTGTAGGATATGAGATTCGTGTGTCTCGCCTCAAGGCATATATTGGAAATATCCAATCGCAGTCACAGACGCATTGGAAACGAATACGTGGATATTATGATTGCATTTGAATTTGATTCCGTGAGCAAAAAATCGCATACGAAGCGTCGCAGTCACATACACCGACGCCGTAGCAAATGTTGCATTTTGTGACATTTTATTATTTATTTTTTGACATTTTTAAACATTTTGCATTTGACTTATAATTCTAAATTCAATTTCAATTTCCGTAATTATATAATGTATGTCTATTAATCTGTAAATAATAGTATGTAACATTTATAGTGCAAGCATGGCAATTGTAAAATTTATTTCTAATTTTATATGGGTTAAAGACCTGAAATAAATGTTTTTTTTTTTAAATGTAAGTTCTCAAAGAACAAAAGGGTGTCAGTTTTTTTTTTAAACTTTGTGGAAATATTTCTTATGTCTTTGTTCAGTTTATGTGCCATGTTTAATGCAAGTTAATCAGTAAAATTGTGAAGGAAAATAACGCTACTGGTTCTGGGTTCGATTCCCAGGCCGGGCAAAGTGTTATTGGGTTTTGATATCTGGAAATTCTCAGTAACAGCCTGGTGGCGTCTAGATTTGTGCCCGGTCGATGGCAAAAGGCTCGTCCCCTGTTACATGGGGCTTGAGCATATCTCGCAAAATATGGTGTTGTTACACCTCTGCCCAACCTTTTGGGGAAAAAATGGTGTAATGTTATATTAAGTGGAAATTAATTAAAAATAGTAAGTGCCTTCTTCTAACACCGTCCTGATATTTTATTGTCGTGCCTATTTTTGGTAAAAAGAGTTTTGATATCTACAGGTTGAAATTGAAAACATGCGACAAACCGAAATGGGAGATTGTACTCATCATTATGAACAACTTTTACTAAGGGACCAATGATGCAATCGCGAAAAAAAAAACATCTGTTCCCTACATTTATGTTCGCATAACTCGTCAAAATGTAGGGAACAGCTGTTTTTTTTTTGCGATCGCATTTTTGGTCCCTCAGTAAAAGTTGTTCATAATGATGAGTACAATCTCCCATTACGGTTTGTCGCATGTTTTCAATTTCAACCTGTATATGTTACCGTATGATCTATCTCGCGAGATGATAAAATGTCGATAAATTGTGAAACGCACCATACTGCTTACCGACAGAATAGGTTAGATTAGGTTAGAATTGTGACAAATCGCGTGCGAGCCGAGCGATCGAAATGAGCGGTGCCGCGACAGCAGCCGGCGAGCGCTACTTCCAAGTTAGTGGCAGTTACTTGACTTTTTAGTAATAGCGCAAGGTACTATTTATTTATTTATTTATATAAACTTCTCGCACACAAAAAAGGTACAAAGGCGGACTTAATGCCTTAGACATTCTCTACCAGTCAACCAAGGATGGTGCAGAGATTAGATGGCAGGTGCTTTGGATGAGAGGAATGATGAAAAAACCTATAAAATATATCATAATGAATTATAAATAATATTACATAAATAGGTTATTAACTAATAATACACATACATGCATACATATCTACTAAAATCCACCCGTGTCCCCCCAGTTGCCTGTGTGCCAGGGGCCGCGGTATCTCTTTCGAACAACCCGCACCCCTGGCAGGCATCGGCCCTTGCGGACCCCTCCAGTTGGTGCTGACATCTCTTTGAGGCGCGCGTGGAACACAACGCGCCGTCGACCCGGGCTTGGTCCTTACCGGACAGTGAGCTACCCATTACTCGCCGTCCGCAAGCCCGTGCCTACGGTGGCCGGGAATCAGCCTGGGATTCCCGAAGCCCAGGGCGTCTCCCGCGGCGACTACGGCCGTGAGGGCGCATATACTGCCTCTCCCTCACGTGCGCCGCGTCCCTCTTCGCGACGTTACTGCTTCGCAAGAGGAGGTGACTGCTAACCATGCACTCTCGCTCCGTGCCATGGCCTGGACCAGGGCCGGATGCGAGAGATCGCCGCCGCCGATCGCCTCCACGAGGACACGGCGGTGCTCCGCCCAAGCCGGGCAGACCTCCACCGTATGCTCCACCGTGTCCTCAGGGCGATCTTCGCAATGGAAACACCCGAGCGTTTCCTCCCGCCTTATGCGAAACAGGAACCTCCCGAAACAACCGTGCCCGGTGAGGACCTGCGTCAGGCGGAAGGTGAGGATGCCATGCCGCCTCTCAAGCCACTCCTCAAAGAGGGGACTTACCGCCGCTATCGTGGCGTGCCCAGCACTGGGTTGCGACAATCGCACTCTCCATGTCGCCATGAGATCCCGCCGGAGCTCTGTCCGCTGCACCTCGATTTCTCGCGGCAGCGTAGTAACGCCCCGGCGTTTGGCCTCCTCGCGCCACTCCCAGATGTGCGCGAGGACCTTAGCCTCGAGATCCCATGGCGGTAATTCGGTAAGGAGGCCCGCCGCTTCACCGGAGATCGTGCGGTATCCCCGGATCATCCAAATGGCCATGACTCTATGGGACGCCTTCAGCTTTCGGGCTGGTTGGCGCCTCAATGTAGTCGCTCATACCGGCGCCCCGTATAGGGCCATGGACCGCACGACCCCCGCGTAGGGCCTCCGGCAGGAGACGTTTGGCCCCCCTAGATTGGGCAGGAGCCGCTTCAAGGCAGCCCCGGCCCGCTCCAGTCTGGGAGCCAAACGTCGGAAATGCTCCGCGAAGTTCCACCGTTCCAAGTACTTCATCGTCGACTCGATGCCGATGTGAACCCCTCCTGCCGTTATCTGGGAACCCGCCGGCGGGGCATTCTGAGGACCATGAAACCACATGGCTTCGGACTTGTGCAAGGCCACCTCGAGTCCCAGTTGCCGGATCCTATCCATGATTGTCGCAACCCCGTGTGCCGCTAAGTCGGCCGCCGCCTGGTACGACCTCCCTTGCGCTAGGAGGTCGGCGCGCCTTTTGGTTGGTAATTAATAATTACATGTATCAGTGTTTTTGAAAAATCATCCTACAAGAGGGTAAAATAGAGGATGAAAACTTTGTATAAGAAACCTGTAAATTTTAAAGCCAACCCATAAAATTGGTATTATAAGCCTTTTGGCGTTTTTGTAAAATCATCCCCTAGGCGGTTAAAAATCCCTTACTAACTCATCATCGCTCAGTCCAATTTTCGCCATCAACAACATCCGCAACATCAGCAACATCCGGTTAGACTGGAAGCCGACCTCAAAATAGTTAAGAAAAGGCTAGGCAGATAATGGTGAGCTATCTATCATCTGCTTATTCATTTAGAAAATGTATTGACGTAACTAAATTCGAACAAAGTTCTTATAAAATAAAAATGTCGAGCTCCACAATACCGTTCCAAATTTCCATTGTGTCGAAAAATAAGTGGAGTGAAAGTAGAACTGTCCAAATAGCTGATATCAGAAAATCCTCGCTCCTCTCGGTAAAAATACGATACTACTTTATTCAAAAAACTCTGTTCGTGGTCACAGCTTCAGATAAAGCCGTCAACAGAGACTTTATTAAGTTAGGGCGAAGATTTATTCGGGCCCTTTTTGCTGGAGTTATCCATGCCATAAATCCCATTTTGCCTCAGCTAAGCGCTTTATCGGACGGCCATTCTGCACGCAAATCAAATTAAAGGCCGATTAGACGACTCTCTACTACGATGCATGACCTAGATTCAGAATAATAGGGACAATACTCCAATATATAGGACGTGATAAAAATCTGTACACGAAAACACACGGTTCGTTATCTTTGGCAATTTAGGTATCATTTTTGATTTAATATCGTGTAGGACTTAAAGGTCAAAGTAGCGTGCGTGGAATTGACAGGTTCGTTCATTGTTGCAAACTATACAATTCATCTTAATACTTCATAGCCTTTTGTTTTATTATAGTCTAGTAGGATAAAGGTTAAGTAAACAAAGAAAAATACAATTAATTACAAGGTATTGTTTAATAAATAAATAATGATTTACGTTGGCTCTTTTAAGAAGAAAATAATTACAGACACTGATTAATCTTCTTTTTTTTTGTTGAGGAATGAAGTATGTTTGTCCTCTCTATTCAATGAGAGTTAACCAATTAGATGATTTCTACTTTTCAGTTAAGGAAAAAACACTTATTCCTTCCACAACTTACATAGTTTTGTCACACTTGGCTATGACTATAAAAACATCGATATCTTAAGTTTTAAATTATCCATCCACACTGTGTTTTTGTTTTTTTACACATCGTTATCTTCCACACTACTATTATTATGTGTATTATTCTTTATAGCACACTGTGATTAAATTCGGTCAACTATAAATAAACGTTGTAAACAAGACGAATGTAAAATGTAGGGCGAATGTAAATTAATATACAACCAAGTGTAACTGACTCATTATCCTGTCCGTACAAGGATTCATATCATAACAAATTACTCATTTGTTCAGTCATAATATTGTTGTTGAAATTATACAAGTTTATCTAGTAAATAAATAGCTCCAAGATACTGTCGTGGAATCTTTCTGAAATCTTACCCTCATTAACAGACGTTTTAATAAATCGGTAATTGACTTTAAGTACCTAAACAGATAGTAGGTGAATAATTCTGAAAATGTTTGTTTACATTTTACTTACAAATATGTTATACAATAAATAATTCAGTTCTTTCAAATAAAATGTAAAACAAACGCAATCAAACATACAGAATTGTTCAATACATATTTGTCATTCATTAGCATTTAAAACTGGAAATGTAAATTAAGAAAATTCTAAAGTTTACTCATTTCAATTCGAAGTGTACTTTATATCTCAAGAGAAGTATCCAACATGAGACTTCCTCTCACAAAGTATTTTAAAAGCTAATAAATTGCAATCATTTGAAAACAAGTTTGTGGAACTTTATAGTTAATAAATTGCTGAATAGAATACGTGTATACAGCAATATAAAACAAAATATGTGTTTACAGAGTAAATAGAAATTATTTATGAAAGGTTTTTTAACGTAACAAACCTTTTTGAGGCTTATTTTGGACGGAGTTAGGTAACAGAGTAATAAAAATACAGCTAAGCCTTCTTCTGGATTAAAAACACAAGTCATACACTTTTCCACTTAAACTCAAAACCCTTTATTACAAAACAAGGTTTTTCTTTAGGTATGATTGTGCCAGTTTTTGAAATAAGATCCTAACTGAATAAGAAATACAGCTCCTTTTACAAAATTGACAACTTAGTCCAATGCTAAATTCCCAATTTTGTATTAAGAACTTTACTCAAATAGAAGAAAAAGTTGGTAATGCAAAAATTGACTTACGGTCTTATTAAAAAAGCGGTATATCTAAAAATCCAGATTTAAACCTCTATAAACTACGGTTTATACAAAATTCATATTACAAAGAGAGGTTTTGCGATAAACCATAGACTAAACGCTTATCTAAAGTTAAACCTGGGCGGTCCCTAGTTTATCGGTGGGTCTAAGTCGTATCTGCTATGTTTCCTCTTTTAGGTTAGCATCAATTTCGTTGTGTTGTTGTTTTTATCCAAAAATGGACATTAATATGGTCGATTTAATTGGTAAAAAGAGTATTGAAGCCGCTGAGTTATTAGAAAAGCCACGCCGACTCAACAGAAATAAGGTTCGACTCAATCCCTTTTTTGAATTATCCGTTGAAGATTTCAGGCAAAAGTACAGGTTTACGAAACGTTTTGCAATGAAAATAGAGTAGTTACTAAGAGAACAATTAACTAGAGATGCTTGAGAATACCCAATGTCTCTTGAAGTATGAGTAGTTTGCGCATTACGAAGCTGGGCTCAACATGATGTAAGTAGATACAAAGCATTGCATTATTAGAGAGAGACTTTGGTAACTTAAAAATTCCAAAGCTAACTGAACCTTGTCCAACTTGCGATAGTTTTGTTTATTGTAATGCTTTCATAAAACGCGCGAGAATGTTACGTTTCATTACACGTACATAAATGTATTACTAGCTAGGTTCTAAACAAAACTGTTATCGACGAAATAAGTAATGTTATTATCCATGCAAAATAACAAAGTCTCATTATTTTAACACTCATTTTATCATAATAAATCATTAGCGTATAATCAAAACGTTTTCTTTTCTTGGCATACGGAACGTTGCAATAGAATGATATCATGACGAATGAGTGATATTTGTGTTAATATGTGGTTGATAAAGAAGCTTGGTCTTGATAGTACAGTTTTAAACCAAGGCTTATTTAGATTTTTGTAATAAGACCGTAGAGTTTTTGCTAGAACTAAAGTTAAATCGCGTTTTGTAATAAAACGGAAAGCGTATCTACCAAAAATCCTCTCAGGGCTAAATCCGCACGATTCGCGTGTTTCGAATAGCGAGATTCCGATGTAGCGCTCTCTAAAAGCTCTTCACGTGCATTTTCGAAGATTATCGCTTCTTTACATAAGCTTTCCAACTCCACGATCAAAGGGTTAGGACCCCTTGCACACGAGCACAGCACTTTATAGTCACATTGTGCTGATAACCCCACTGATTGTGCACAGAGGAAAATTTGCACCACATAGGGTCAACACTAATTTTCACATGGCAAATTATCGACTTGGACGCTTGACAATCACAAACACTTTCGTTTCACTGATAAGTCTTAAATCTCCTCGCATGCTCACCAAGTATCTGGGCAATATTGCATTAGTTGCGACACAGAACACGAATTTTTGCAACACTCGTCTGCCACCTGCCTCTTCAGTCTCTCTTTGAATAACAGAGCTGCTCTCTTCCCCCTCGCTGGGGAAAGTCTGTTAGACGGTAAATCACTAATAACCACATTTCCCGTACATAGCTGGAATATCAGTCTTGCCAATGATCTGCTGCACTTGTCCCTTATGATCGTGTCCTTGGAAATGGAGTTTCCCGAATTCCTGTCATTTCCGACGACAATTTCCGTGAGCAAAAATACAACGTATATCACCATACAGAGTTTCACATTCTGAGGGATCATTTTGAGCGGAGCTTAGGTCGTATCTACTGACTGGCGAGGAAGAAACTGGCGCTTCCGTCTAGAGTGCGATACAGTCGATGTCTCTGAATAAATAGATTCGATAACCTGTGTCAACGGTACAACAGAACATACAAAAGTTCAAAACAACAAGACGGAGGGCCCTCGGTGTCAAGACAAGTCGTAACGATTTGATATTTATAGAATTTAGATAACGAGCCGTTTTTAGAAATTCGTGGTTGGTACAACGGACCCTGATTGTTTGCGAATAGATTTGTCTGTTTATTTAATTTATAATTATGTGGAGTATCGTACGAGGTAGCAAACAAAGCATAGGTAATAATATTTACTCTTCTTGATTTGAAAAACTTTTAGTACATTAGTAAAATGAGCGTCTGATGCCGGAGCTTTTCATTTTTTAACTTCCTAACTATTTTAGTTGGAAGCTAGAGGTGAAGACTCGTTAGCGCCTTTGACATTGTAATCTAATTTTAAAACTACGGTATTAAGCTGAGCTAATTGTCAAAAGGTTCGGTATGTAATATTACTAAATTCTACCAGATCTGAAGAAGGACTGTCAATAAATCGAATGTGAATATTAATGTTAGCTACTGTTTTATCCTTTCTTTTTCAATTCATTCTTTTTTTGGTGCAGTGGTTTCAACTTCTTTCTTTTTACTCAGTAAAAGTACCTAGAAGATTTTGAACATCGTCACATTCCGTTCTCCTTGTCAGCGACCTCTTGACGGCTATTTAAAAATGTCCTCATCTGCTTTTATTTACCTTTTTTTGTTTTCTTACCCAAACAATGATGTCCAATTAAATAGACCGGTTTTTATTTTGATGAACTGAAAAAAACAATCGGTCGCTTTTTTCATTAGGCTTAGTCTATACAAAAAAATCTCCTTCTTCTTCGTTTCGTCTTTATTTTTTAGCGTAGTTTTATTTAGCAGTAGTTGAAATCTAAAAATAATCGCTATGGAATCGAAATAGTCAGACGGAGCCGCGTCATAAATATACATTCATCCCCTGTCTAGACTTGTTGATAACAATGTATTATTATACAATAATGGGCACAATCAGGGCTCGTTATATTTAGCAGACGCAATTATTAGAAATGAAGGACATACATGAATAGTTTGACACTTTGTGGAATGTGGCATAAACAGTCTGTAACTTTCCATTGACGCTTATCATAACATCACGCTTTGTTTCACCAAAGGGTTTAGCATAGTTTTATACCCAACGCCAGTTAGATTTTAGTCCCATGTAATAGGGAGCGAGCTTATTGTCGTCAACCGTACACAAATCTAGACTCCAGGACTTTCCTTTGTTTTAATCATCAGCCATTTTGTATTGCTTAACAATGGAGAACCTATTATCATTCCATATTCAGTTTAAAAGCTTTTTTTTTCAAGTAAAAACACAATAATTTTAAAAAAGAAATTGACTTGGTAATAGGAAAAAAAGCAACTGCATTTAAAATGTTAAATATCGATGAAATTGTCTACTTTGATTTCGAGTCATTTATTCAAACTAGGCTGAGAGTCAGCTCTTTTTTTACATCCAAATTACATAAGACAGTCCTCCAAAACGACCACCCTTCACCACTTCCTAGTGCTTTAGCTGGGAAGAAGAAGTAGCGCAACAAACTCCCCAGCAGCTCGTTTCGTCAATATCATATTTTGGTGGGCCATATTGTGGAACTTAAACGATATCGGGAGGTAAACGTCCGACATCAGCAGCTGCTGCTATAGATACACCTCTGCCTCACCCTTCGAGGAATCATCATCATCATCATTTCAGCCGACAGACGTCCACTGCTGGACACAGGCCCAGGACCACAGGACCAGTTTTTTGGGGGAGCCAAAAAACTGGGGGGTAGGTTTGCCATAATCGCCACGCTTGGCAGGCGGGTTGGCGATCACAGTATGGTGGTAAAATGCATAGAGAGGTATACAGGCGTGATTTTATGTAATTTCCAGCAGTGAGTTTACCAACTGTCAAATTTCTGGTGAAAATGTTAAAGCATAGACAGAAATGTTTATGGGAGTGTGGAAAAACCAACTAGTAATTAGTTGGTTTTTCCACACTGCTACTCCCACTGTTTACATTGGAAACTTTTCCTTGTTTACAAAAAATAAACTGTCGTAGTAATATTTATAGCAGGATAAAAAAATATTTTTATCTTTACTTACTGCTTACAAACAAGTGTATTAATATTTTTTCCACTCTTGGAAAAAATGGCCGACAGGGACAGACAGTTGCTTGTTTTCTCACGGAAGTAGTAATCACCTTAAGGCACCATTCCCACCTCCAGCGAATAATGAGAATTGAGTAGAGCTAGTAACTAGAAACATGTTGGCGAGCATCAAGCATGGAAGCGAGTGTGTGGCGGCAATGAGCGATTACTCGCTGGTATGCTCTGCTTTCTGGTAAGTCAAATCAAAAAATCAAAATCAAAATATTTTATTAGCATGTATCCTTCATAAATTGCATTATTTACTACTTTTTGCTTTTGTAAATCAAGTTTTATGATTAATATTGCGATATTATAACTATAATGTATGAGATTTTATTTGAATATTATATGTGAATCAGATCGTCTCCAGTAGGTACCTATAACATAATAATGTAAAATTTTGTGCAGGGGGCCGGGTGACCTGACATACAGGTTTTGTAAAAAACTTAGTTTAGGCACCAGTCTTCCACAAATTAATTATTAAATTGTGTCTGTAGACTATTTATGTACTTTCTCTGTAATTTGTGGTAAGAAATAAATCATATTGTATTTCACATTAGCCTGCATGAGTACTTATGAAACGTCAGAAGCTAGGTGCACGGTTCCAATTTGTCGTTTCCTATGGAGAAGAGCCGGCAAGAAACTCCACGGTTATTCTTTTAAAAATAATTGGCTTTTACAATGTTTTCAAATTACAGTGATAATAGGTATGGGAGGACAGTGCAGTCCTGTCAATAAGTACCAGGCACTAGAGGAATGAAAATACAGAATAGAAAAACGTCTATAAATCTAGTCTCTAAGGCCTACAACGTTCTTTCATTCACAATATATAAAAGAATCTACCTATATAAAATGAACCTATTTGAACCAAGTGACATGATTTCCATGACAATCACTAATAATAAATAGTCGAAATTAATTAAGTACCAAGCGTGACTCTCTCAGCGATTGTTCAGCTTGCCAAGCGAGTGTCGCTGAGCAAGCTTTTGTCACTGCGACAAACCAGTACTCGCCGGCGCTGGCAGTGTGAAAATTCAGACACTGTTACCTAGCTTCTGACGTATCATAAGTGCCCATGTAGGTTTATGAGAAATAAAATATTTTGATTAAGTATATGTAAATGTATCTCTTTTACTCATACGGGACTTACCATCTTAAGAACTGTTTCATACACGAGTTAATCGTTGACAGCTAGTCGCTTTCTCGTCGGCGAGGCGCGGCGCGGTGGTGGTACAGGGGCCTATATCAAGGGGGTTATTATGGTGTCACTAGCCGATGGGGTCGTGAACACCACTAGTAATGGAATCTATTTTGAAGTGACGGCTGCAGCAGACGTGGTGAATTCATTTACGTATGTAAATCTATACTAATATTATAAAGAGGTAAAATTTGTTTGTATGTGGGGGTAGTCGCTGGAAGTACCAGTCGGATTTTCAAAGTTCTTTTTGCATTTGATAGTTTAGTTTTTGAGGAAGATTATAGGCTATTAAACGTCACGCTAAAATCCTTAGCTGCCAAGCAAAAGGAAAAACGACGTAGGTACTAGTGTGGCCAGGCGACACGGTGGGTCGGGAGAACAAGAAATTTCACGTGGACAAAGTTGCGGCCAGTAGCTAGTGAGTCTATAATGATGTCTATGGGAAAAATTGTAGCATGAAAATACAACAAAAAACTTAATACGTAGATTGCAATAATAACGTAAAATCTATAAGTTTTCACCAGGTTATCGGTCCAATAATGTAGTAATTATAATACCGACAGCTTAAAGCAAGCTTCGTTGCTTTAAACTCGATATAGTACAAGAAAATTGTTGATAAAAATGCAATAGGCAAGAAACAATATAAATGAGTTCTCTAATGAGAAGAACTAATTTAGTTGTTTACAACCTCTGTTCCATATTTTTGTTTCAATGTGTGGCTACAATTAGGTGCACAATATGTAATGTAAACTGTGCTTACACATTAAATAAATATTATAAAACAAAGATTTTAGACATCTAATTTAATGCTTGTCGAAATTTTTAACGAAGGCATTAAGATTTCTTCGTTCTCAGAATAGTCGGACATGATGGGTAACCGAAATATAACACTAACATAACACTAAGAACAGGCGTCTCATAATGTACTAAAGTCACTATATACAAAAATATCACTTGATTAGGCAGATACAATCAAACGCAGCAAGACAACCTTTTGCAAGTGCTTCTCGACCTAAAGTGAGCTCCGTGTGCGTGACATCTGACATTCACGTTCACAAACTTCAAAAATAGCAAATGTCAGCCAACAAGCAACGGCCGTCAGTCCAGTGCTGCCACTTCCTATATCTACCCCACCCAAGTGCATTACTTGAGGTTTCCGGTAGTAACCGGAAACCTCAAGTATTAGTAGTATTAGTAAAGTAGTATTAGTAGTAGTTAGTGTTATTAGTAAATAATTAGATGACATTACATAAAAGATGGTAGATCAGTGTTGATGCAGCAGCATACATATGTCATATGTACGAGTATAGGTATTTTTTGAGGCTGACTGTACCTACTACGCAACATTCCCGCGATTAAAATATGTCCATGCATTACAAGCATAAAGAGACATGTATGTGCCTACCTACAAGTATATGAACGGGGAGTTTTACCACCTGTCAAATGTCTTCACCCCTAATGTAATATGAGGTACCAATAAATCTCCTGCACCCCTTACATTTTTGATCACTCGACAAGAAAATTTTGCGTCACATCAATTTATGAATCACAAATATGTGATTGTTGTTGCGTACCTATGTTAGCTGAAATTAGTAATGTTTTTAATGTACCTTAGAATATAATATGCACGTAATTAATTTAGAATTAAACAGATTTCATAGACTTCTAGCCTTGATTGCAGGTTTAATCAAATGACTATGAATATTAAAAGAAAGGTGTATCCTCTAATTACCAAAAAGGGAATGTCAATGTTCCATTGAGATGATTCATCATCATTATCAATATTTCAGCAGAATAACGTTCACTACTAGACATAGACCTTCCCCAAGCACTGCCACTTCCACCAGTTCTGTCTGTGCTTCTCGCGTCTAGCAGATTCCTGCAGCCTTCACCGGGTCATCGGTCCATTTTGTGGGAGGCCTTCCAACGTTACGTCTTCGAGTACGCGGTCGGCGCTCCCGAACCTTCCGGCCCCATCGGCCATCTGTTCTGCGAGCAATGTGCCCTGCCCACTGCCAAATAAGTTTGGCAATTCTTCGGGCTATATCAGTTACCCCGGTTCTCTTACAGATCTATTCATTTCTGATTAGACCGTGGAGGGAAACTCCAAGCAAAAACCTCTCCATTGCCCTTTGGGTGACTTTGAGCCTTCTTATGAGGCCCATTGTGAGCGACCACGTTTCAGTGCCATGTTTGCTTTACATTTAAAATAACATTTAAATTAAAACATGCAATGCTATTAATAAACTGGTTATAAAAGGTGTAATAAAAATTTAATGGACTTTAAATACCAATTAGTGACCAAACCTCAAGTATTAAAGGTGATTTAAGTGGAAATTATTATAAAAAAATCCAACGCAGTTGCGTTACTAAACAATAATGACACAAAACACATAATATCACCTTGTATAGTGTCGCGAGTGTCGCGGGTGTCGCAAGTGTCACGAATGTCGGCATCCGTTGATGTAGAGCGGCAATATATTCACCCCGACACACATGCACCTCTTAGATAAACGCTATACGATATGTATGACGGGATGAGGAATTGCTAGCTGTTGTAAGGTACAGGTAGTGGGTGGGGTGGTATGAATTGCGTGACGGAAACCAAGGAGATGATAGTGTGGTTTTGATTAAATATAGTGTTGTTAGTGTTTGTGATGGTGCCTGAGAAAAGTTTGTTATTTTTACACGTTTTATATTAGCTTCACTTGTAAGTTTGTTTGTTTGTATGTTTGTAACCGACTCTTTTGAGCGCGATTTTGACCCACTTTAAACGGTCAGATTTCATTGAAACTTTGTAAACTTGTCGAGGACCGATGACAATTCAATAATTTAAAAAAAAAAATGAGAAAAAAAAATCACGTTTTTGTAGTTAACAGAACTAAAAAATAGAAAATAAATAATAGTTTAAAAAACTAAAAAACACGCTTTAAAAACCAAACTAAAAAAGGAGAAAATAATTTAATTCAATTAAAAAGCATGGGGTGCTTGACATTAATTGATTATAAAAATACCTCAAAAAGCACCCCACGCTTTTTAATTGAATTAAATTATTTTCTCCTTTTTTAGTTTTATTGGAACGAAGTTCGTTATCGTATAGTTTACTCTGCACACTTTAACAGATTATACGACCACGCTTGCTCGGGTGTAAAAATATCGTAGCGGGGTTTTATTGCGCACTAGATTTTCAACAGTCTTTATTAAACTAGGCATTGAGAATCCAACAGAATGCATACCAGTGCGTCGAAAAACTACACTGTCTGATGTTCAATTATCGGCGCTAAGTAGTGCGTTGAAGCTCTGAAAAAGTTGCGCGAAAAAATCCTAACGCGAAATTTTTACGTCCGTTTATACGTAGACTAACGTACTTTCTTTTTTTTCACCTTACGTTTAACGTAAGCGATAGGAACTTCGTTCCAACCGGATCTCCCACAACACAACTCATTTTATATGTTGATTTTTTTTATTAGGGAAAAGCAACATTTGTACAGCGCATTACAAGTACAGGATAAGTTTTTAACCAGTGCGCAAGCATATCATTGTAGACCCCCTAGTGCAGACATTTTTCGTCGGTTATACAAAAAAAATCAGCTGTTCGATACATTATAACCGCGTAGGTATTGCACTTTTCTATGAAAAATGTTTGCGCTGGGGGTCTAGAATGATATGCTGAATTCATGGTTATAGTTTGCGCACTGGTCAAAACTTATCCTGTATTACCATACAATACACTGGGTTTCCACGGATAAAAAATGAGATACAGCGTTGATACATACAGACACCTAATCAATACATACATAAACTTATGGCTTTTCCCCATGGCAGAAACTACCGAACGCCACCTACAACGATCCTTGCATACTTCTTTTGCCTCGTTTATGTTCATAGATCAGAGGGGCAATTCTCGTAATTTTTAGAACGTTCACAGTCTGATCTCAGTCTCAAACTGTCAAAACTACCTCGAGTTTCCATGCATTTTTGACAAATTTTTGAGAATTGGCCTTCAGATGCCCAATTCTCGTAATTAAAAACGTTGAAAATCTAGTCGCAGTGTCATCTCAGCGACAACGAAATGTCAAAAACTTGTCCAAAATGTATGGAAACTCGAGGCATTTTTGACAGATTGAGACAGATCAGACTGTGAACGTTTCTTAAAATTACGAGAATTGCCCCTCTGGTTGTACACGCACGCCATGTCCATTCTGAAGATCATCACCAATAAGGTCTTTATATCTTCTCCTAATTTTATATCAAGTTTTTATATCAAGTTCAAATACCTTGGTGTGCTATTTTTTAATTAATTTCTACGATGATTTTACACTTAATAACATCAGTAAAGTGTAATTTTCAAACATATCCATTTATTATCAATCTATGGAAAGCTTTTCTCGAACTAAGAAGTACATTATCATTATTGCTGAATATATGTATTTAGATTAGTTAATTAGTTATAGGGAAAATACTGTTGTAGCAAAACAGTCACGTTTGTACTTTTGTTGACAATTTATTCCCGCGGTTTCACCTCTCGCCCATCGCAGTCCATTCCCGTACATGGGCCCCTCCGAAGTTGGGCCATAAGGCCTTCTGTATTCAGACTATCACAGCTGCCAATGTATCAAAAATCTTAGATGTATGTAATTGAAATAAAATGAAAAGAGGTCATTGGAACGAAATTCTTTAACGCAGCTTGCGGTAGGAGTAAAATTCTAGAAACACACACGTCACATAACCAAATGAGCGTTACGAAACGAAAAAGCCTTGTAGCTTATGGTATCATTAATTCCTACTTCCATACAATCTATCTTATAGGTCATTCTATAAGTCACTCGCGCTTGCGAGCGCGGGTAAATTCAAGTTAGAGAAATGATAGGTAGGTACCTATATGTGAGTATATAATCATTTCCTTACATATATAATAGAAAGAGACACAGAGAGAGTAAAATAGTTTTATGGTTTTCGAGGGTGCTGCAACCAAGTGAGGTCAAAACGAAAATCCAAGATGACAAAAAATTTCAAGCTTTTAATCATGGGTGTCGTTTTCGTGGTTTTCAAGGGTGCCGAAACCGATAGTGAGGTCAAAATAAAGTTTGGGTATTTTTAAGATACAGTAAACGATGTAACTTTCGAAGTTAAACAAAAATCGTAAGGAACTTCGAAGTTGAAGATAAACTGACGAAGGCCAACCACACGTTTTGTTTTTGTTTAGTCTATTAGATGCTATCGCAATGCCGGGCAAAGGACTCCTCCAAGTCCTTCCAGAAACTCTTTTCCCGCACCACCTCAAACATCTCTCATCCATGATCTCTCATCCTCAACACTCATCATTATGCACATCTTTTTCTATGGGACCAAGCCTTAAATTGCAAATATACACAGCCAGACATATAACGACATTATTACGACCTATATTTTGTCGCGTTAAGTTATACGAAAGTAAATGTATGGTGGAGCAGCTGCTGTTTGCGATTTCAGTTTTCGTAAGAGGTTTTCAGTTACTTCAATTACCTACGTGTTATATGTAAAAGTAAACGGACTAACTGACTTCATAATATTACGATTACTTATACTTATACGACTTCATACAGGAAAAGTTTTTATCCAGTGCGTAAACTGTAACCATGTAATCAGCATATCATTCTAGACCCCGCAGCACAGATATTTTTCGTCGGTTATACAACAAAAAAAACAGGTGTTCCATACATTTTGATCGCGTAGGTATTGCACTTTTCTATGAAACAGCTGATTTTTTTTTGTAAAACCGACGAAAAATTACTTCGCTGGTGGGGTCTAGAATGGTATGCTGAATTCATGGTTAAAGTTTGCGCACTGAATAGAAACTTTTCCTGCATATTAATATTACAGACGTAACTGTCTTTTGCCCGCAGCTTCGCCCATGTGGATCTCAAAACCTAGGCCACGGGAACGTACAACCGTTATTTAAAGAGTTCTGAGTTGAGCTGCATGATTACTGATAAATGCGTGCACTGATTGGACAGGTCCACTCAATCTGTGTGGTTCTTTCCTCAAAAGACCATTTCAGACACCAATCCACATGGTCTTCACATGATCTGACCAAGATTATGTCTGGACTTTAAAAGAGACTGTGACCTCTGAGTTTGTTTCGGCCTTTCTTCTCAGAGTAGTCAGATAGGAAACGCCGACCTCATCTAGTTTTAAAAAAATATGATTGACGTGTAAAAGTGTTTGTACAAACCTACTTACAGAAATAAAATAATTTATCATTTATCATTTAAAGGATTCTATGTTATTTTAATCCAGGTTACAAAGAATCCGTTCTTTTCTTCAAGTTTCAACAATGTTTACGGGGCGCAAGCTTGTAAACCTGTCGCCTAGTCAGCATGATTATTCGGACATTTTCAGTAATCATCGTCACATTTCAGCCAATTTACACAAAACACAGAACACCATAAAGACCTTACTCATGGATCTTTTCTGGATTTTTACTGAACCAAGTGTTATTTACTTCAATATATAGGTAATAAATGCTTTTCTTTCTTTTAGGAAATCAAGTTTTATTAATATCTCAAATACATTGCAAACTATCGTTTTGTATTATTTAGAAGCATTTTCTTAAAAAAAATTAAATGTGAGTACCATGCATTCGTTTATTCTGTTGTTTTGATGTACGTTGACTTGAAAAAGCATGACAATTGAGAGTATGTCATTCTTACTTAAATGTCTCAATGATGGTGGCGCGTGTGTTGGATCACTCAGTTCCCTACAAAATGGTTGAGCTGGATAGTGCGATCCACGCGTCAAGTTCGTGAACGGGCGCTATCGGTTGAGACTAGTCATCTCCTAACTTCCAGGGCTTATTTTTAATCTTTTATTTAGAATTGTTTATATTTTTTTTATATTGTTCTCACATACAGAAGCAACAATAATAATGTTCCCTAGATTTTGTTATATCCACCTTGATTTAAAAGAGTGTCCGTGGAGTATCTCACCCGTTCTTCTCCATAGAGATGTACGTTTTGGAATGGGCAACTAGCTTCAACTTTCCAACTGATCGACTTTTTGACAATTCAAAAGTGCCTGTAAAGAGTTTATTTGAAATAAATGCTGTATGTTTGAGTTTGAGTTTGATCACTCCGTCCATTGGGAAACCTGTAACAAAATGCGTTTTGTAATATTTGAGTTTATCGCGGCCATACAAACTGACAGACGCGCCGGGGGAACTTTGTTTTATAATAATGTAGTGATTAATATGATAGTTAGTAGCTATGCAGATATTTATTATACACGAGCGGGATTCCACTTGTTTACAATTTTAAATCTGGGTATTATGGCTGACTTTTGCTCTACGAGTCATGATAATCATCTGACATTTTGAAAGGAACACTTTATCATGAATCATACAATTCCTAAAATTGGCTAAAAGGGTCTAGTGTCGGACTAGTTTTTGACTATAGACTAGTCTGACACTATCGTGTCACTGGTCGTGACTAGTCAAAATCTAGACTGAGACTAGTCAGTCTAGACGTTGACTACAACGTGATGTAGAACTAGTGTTCTACGCCAGTGCCGACTGATTGTGACAATTTTTACCCGACTGCGGCAGAAAGAGGGTTATGTTTTTCGAGTGTATGTACGTATAGTATGTACGAGTGTGTGTATTCTATTTATGTATGTATATTCATTTGGCACGATCTATAGCCTAAACAGCTTGATAGATTTTAGCTTGAGAGGCGTCGCGTCGTTTGATTCATCTGAATTGTGAGAGTGACTGATTTTGATATACCCAGTGGTTTATCAACATTATGAAAATTAAAATGGCCGATTTTTGGCACCTTATAGAATCTTCTCAAAAACAATAAAGACCTTTATTGCCTCCGACTGTATGAGATTGCTTATAGTAAGTATTTAGTTTAATAGCCAACCTTTTAAAACAAAAGATTATTGTTTCCATCTTTTTTTAAGTTAATTTTATACCCGGTCGGGTTTTTTGGTTTTTTAAATTTATTTTTGTATGTCAAAGTCTCGACAGATAAAAAATCGTCGATTTGACATCGATATTTATTTACAATTTTAATTATACCTATGCCGAATGCATTATTTCGCCTCTATTTCATTTCGCAATAAATCATCTATTATTTAACGTTTAGAATTAAAAGAAACTTAATAATTAAACAGTGCAAACAGTAGCTTATCAGTAATTAGCGAGATGTTTATGCAGAGTGTAACATAAACCCTATAGCTATCCTTAAGCATTAAATATAACAGCTGGTATAGAATCACTATACATAATTTCAGCTCAAAATAAAATACTTGAATTGATACCAAATTTTCGTAATTTTTAAATTCAAATCATAACAAACGTGTCACCGCACTACGTAAGTCAATAACTTTCCACGTTACTTGCCAATATCACGATAAATCTCTACCGAGTCATGTGTTTATTTCAATTTGAAAAGTTCGATTTCTGGTATCAATGTATTCAAAATTCTCATAACTTCCGAACATGCAGAGATAGGATTAAAAAACCTTTCCAATATCGTTTGATATCATCCAAAGAAGCCGTGCCCTTGGTATGTATATACCCGTTCCGTTACACGTTGTATAAGGCTGAAGCATAATTACCCCATAATATTTCCACTGCTACGACATAGGCCTCTTCTTGGTCAGAGGTAGAAGGTTGTAATCCACCACGGGGGCCCAGTGCGGGTTTTTAGATGTCGGAAATGCCGGTTTCCTCACGATGTTTTCTTTCACCGATTTGCTGAGCAGTGTTGATGAAATTATCAACATAAAGTAAAGCTATTTATTTTTTAGCTAGTAATTTTTTATTAACTTTAATTTATTATTTTTATTAACTTTAATTTATTATTTTTAATAACTTCAATTTTTTTTTTTTTTTTTAAATTTTATTTATTATTTTTTTGTTATGCAATGATTTTAATGTGTAATGTAATTTATAAGGGAATAATTTCCTGAAATAAATGGTTATTTAATTTAATATTTAAAAGCGCCTGCTTGGGTTTGAACCCACGATCTACAACTAGTAAGTTGCAGCCGTTACCACAAGGCCATTCCTGCTCGACTACTAAACGAAACAGTGGCTAATCAGTAATTAGCATGATTTTTACAAATAAGGCTGCAGTTATAAATTAAACACTCTGTCGCAGCTATTTTTAATGCTAATTTTTAAATAGTCATTCGAATAATATTATGTAGACGATATCTCAACTTGTGTCATAGTTCATTGTCATTGGCAAATCTGCCTCAGTTAAGAGGGATGTTTCACTACACAGTCATTAAGTATATTAATAACAGTTTCAATTACTCCTGCGAAGCATTCTGCTCCTGCTCTGCCCTTGCTACCCTCTTTCAGTGACGCCCTGAGCCGAGTTCCGTACCCCACAGGGGGTGCCCTTAGCGTGTAGTCGCTTTCTAAGTTTTTAAGCCCTAGCTGGAGGCTTTAATTTATTAAGGTAGCCTCAGGCAAGTCTGGTTACGCAGCCGCCAACCCCATAGGTTGACCTGCGAGATGTCAATCCAACGCTCTGGGCCGAGTTCCGTACCCCACAGGGGGTGCCCTTAGCGTGTAGTCGCGTTCTAAGTTTTTAAGCCCTGGCTGGAGGCCTTAATTTATTAAGGTAGCCACATGCAAGTCTGGTTACGCAGCCGACAACCTCATAGGTTGACCTGCGAGATGTCAATCCAACGCCCTGAGCCGAGTTCCGTACCCCACAGGGGGGCCCTTAGCGTGTAGTCGCGTTCTAAGTTTTTAAGCCCTGGCTGGAGGCCTTAATTTATTAAGGTAGCCACAGGTAAGTCTGGTTACGCAGCCGCCAACCTCATTAGTTGACCTGCGAGATGTCAATCCAAAAAATAATAATTGCGAAGCTTAATATTGCTTTTCTTTTTATAGACAATTTTACACAAAAGTGCAAATGTCTCTCCCACAAACCAAACGTTCGGGGGATTTCAATTGTTAGGTAAAGAAAGCAATAATAGATAGGTAGGTACTGCCTTTAATTAGTAATGTTACAAACCAAAATAAATTTTAGCCTCATGACGTCATTAGGCACCTTTTATATTGAAAATGTACAAATATAACGAAAAGGCAGACCCTTCTAAAAGCCGGGATTAACGCCAGCCAAATGTAGACATGAAATGTTACAATATGGGCTTAGTTCTGTTGGCATGGTTACAATCCCTAGCTGAAAGATTTCTAAGGTTTTTTTATCCATCAAACGGGATACACTGATACCTGCTTTTGTCGTGAAAATCTACTCTGCATTAACTAAGCCTACACAATCTGTTATATTTACTACACTTTACAATAGCTGAAAAAACCGATTCTTCTATGTAGTTATAGGCACACTTCCCAGTCGTCATGGTGCAAAAATTAACATGTCACATGAAATTATGATAGAATTGACATAAATCTTAATATAAAACTTTATAGTCAACACGTGTAAATCTTATACAATCAAGGAGATAATAAAACAATAGTTAAATACATTTATTTCTCTTCAAGCATAGATTTAAGATAACATTCTAAGTAAAAGTCAAAGTTCACACACATTTAATGACCATTGAATCGGGATAAAACTCATTCGGACTTTGTCTCGCGTGTTGGAAACACGCCTTAACCCGTCATCTGAGTACAAAAACAAGTGATAAGCGGAATACACACGATTTTGTCACGTGTCACCTAAATTTAAATGTCAGTGCCATGACTTGGGAACAATATTTACTTTAGATGTCTGTGTTGCTAAGTAGCAACTATTTGTCCATTAAATACTGGTAGACAGGGTTATATCACGGACGGGTTTTCAATATTTGCTCGTACTTAAAAGCGAGATTATGGGATGATGCAGATCTTGGAGTCCACTCTATAAGCACGAAATCTGTAGTTTCAGCCGATGTTACGGGCGATTCCTACTTCGGAACACCTTCGGACATAAGATTAGTTCAGGGCCCGAACTAAGAATGAATGAATGAAGAACGACAACACGATTTGACAGCAGTCTACTGCTGTTTTGTTTTGCCTGTCCGAAAAAGATAATTAATTGGAAAAAGAGGTCAT